>OY829106.1:9731071-11048154 GCA_963691645.1 Pelosia muscerda
TTTTTCTGATAAGTTGGAACTCTGAATTATATGTACCTACCTACATATAAATTAAATATCTTAGACTCTGTGCATCTTTCCCGGACTTCTCTGGTAAGATTTCTTAATTTATCTCTCTGTTCTTAGTCTTTATATCTGTGTCTTTCGTTTGCGTCAATGATATACTTAGGTCTTTTTGGTATTCTTGATGCAGGGTCCCAAGGTTTAGCGGACAATATTAGTGACCTATCTACATTGTTGTGATTCCGTTGTTGGAGTCCCTGTTCGGAACAGCTGTCCCTTCGTTTGGCTCGCGGCAGTGCGGGCGGTGGCTAGCAGCAGACCTGCCTACGCAAGCCGACAACCGACGCCAGGGGAACCATCCGAAGAGGAGTGCCAAAAGGTCACGTAATCTTAACTTGTACAATAACTGTAACCTCATATACCCGCTACCTTGAGTTGTAATTACGAGATCAGCTGTGTGCTACGAGGGAGGCGCATAAGCATCTTATATTGTATTTACATTTCTATATCTCTGTGCCTGTGACCATTCTACTTTATGTATAACTGTGTATCCTACTGAATATATGCATGTATAAAATCTTAGTGTTGTTTCATTAAGGGTATCTGGAGCACGCACCCACTATCTCCACTCTGAGATAAAAGGCGCCCAAGAGTCTCTTTCGAAAGCTCTTGCCTGGGTTAGCCGGTGGAGTAGCTGGGGAGTTTCCCAGGTTACAACTTATGATCAACAGCCAATAATAAAAAGTCGGCAGTGAGCAGTAGCGTCATGGTCAATCTACGATTTAGAACAGTCTTATCCGACTTTCTCGAGAAGCTCCATTGTTTGATGATCTAGTGACGAGAAAAACCATTATACTATTCAACATCTACAATCTCAGTTATCGCGTGTCACTAATACAGTATCACTAATGACGAACAATTAACGTATACTAGGTAGGACCTCGACAGTGGTAGCGGAAATTATTTGTGATGCCATTGTGAATACTTTGACTAGTGCAACCGTTACTTCCGTATATGCATACAATACGATGATACTGCAATATCAACTGAATGTTGTTGGACATAATAAAAAGTAAAGAAGAGACAGAATGAAATGTAAACCCGCGAATGTTATCAAGTTTTATAGTAGGTACAACAATATATTTTTTTAGCCGATTATTGTAATAATAAGTATACAGTACACTATATTGAAAGGTGAACGACTACTTTCAACTATAAATGGTGAACTACCTAAGGTCACACGCTGCGCAGTTAGAAAAAAATGAGAAAAAGTTTTCTAAAGGGAGGGAAGACCTTCACTACACCCACAAACTGTTAACAATATAGTATATAGCTTTCATACCTACTTATTGAAATAGTAATTTTCAGTTCAGTGGCCTGCCTGAAACAAGTAATAAGAAAAGTAGACATACACATAATTAGATGTGTAATTAGATATGCTACTAACGGACTATGGAAATAAATCCCACATTATGCCTTAAAATGTAGAGAGTAATTTTCAGTATCCATACAGTATATCATAAAAATTACATTTCGCATACTTCTCAAGACCTTGTTCACCAAGAAAACTTTCCTAATTATAGTATTCACTGAGCACCAGCAAGATATACAGACGGATTTAACACACGTACGCAACGTATGAGCAAGTTGACCTTATCGCTAACTACGAATCATTTGCAAGCAATTGCAACGTAAAGCCAATATTTTACCAGTCATGTTTATCTCATAGAGGAAGTAAAATATATTGCTTATTTGTAAAGTTACACTTTGTAATAACAAACTCATTGCAACCTACAAAACCAACTAAAAATTGAGCCACCTACTTCTCCCCTTTTTTCATCTTGGCGATGATGAATATTTGGCTATTCTCTGACATGGTTATAATTAATATAATGTTGCCACTGGACCTTTTAAGAAAGAGACTTTCTACGGAAGTTTAATTAGAAACAATTGCACGGTAATTTTGTAACACCCTAAGTAAAACTTTACAAATGTCGAGTCTCGGTCCGGTGCCCTCGTCTACGTCTACCATACATATGCATGGCTTGAAAAACTGACTTTCTTTACACTTAGAATGTTTATTAGAATTTCGCAGATGCAATCTCTTTATATATACGCACCCATGCGTGTTACGTATGCAATATATTGAAGTTTCATTATCACATGAAATATGTAACTCTATTACAGTAAACGCAATACGCGTCAACGCACTATACACGACACGTTTTTGTTTTGTTGCTAAATTAATTATAGTGTTATGTTACTGATCATGATCGATATGTTCGATCGAAACCTGGTATACAAGCACAAAAGACAATGACTTATAATTGGTACGTTCATTAAGTCAGTATGTTAAGGACATATAACATCCACGTTACTAATTTTAGATATGAACAAAATCACTGCATAGTATAAAACAAAGTCGCGTTTTCTGTCCCTATGTCCCTTTGTATGCTTAAATCTTTTAAACTACGCAACGGATTTTGATGTGGGTTTTTTTAATAGAGAGAATGGTTAAAGAGGAAGGTTTATATGTATATAACATTATGCTACGACCAACAGGTGCGGAGCAGGAATAAAAAATGTTGCAAAAACGGGATGACGCAGACGAAGTTGCGCGGGTCAGCTAGTATAATATTAACGGTTTTTCTGGGTTATTACTCTAATCGCAAATTCAATTAGTATAAAGTACGCGATTTTCTGAATAGATTACAGAAATACTTTTCCCAATACGCTGATTGAAGTTATGCTCTTTTCGTAAAGAGAGTGATTGTGCTAAATTAATTAAAATTATCTAATTGAAGCAACGTATAAATCCAGTACTTTAACTTTACCAAGATAGAAACCACATGTAAAAGATCCATATCTCCAGCCAATCTAAGCTGTATTCACCTTTTTAAAATCTACATACATGATGAATCTACCAGCCATCTAATTGCAGGGAATGTTACGAGGATGCTACATGAAATATTGTTCTGATAGTGTCTAACATTGGTTGGGCAATGTTGCGACCTCGGTGCGGTCACCGGTGCGTTAAGCCTCTCGCTGGGATCCACATATCAGTACTTGTTGCGCAGAGGTGATATAGGCCTCCACCCTGATAAGATTAGAACTGCGCCGGATTTGCATGTTAGAAACCCCATCAGTAACTAGCAATTATATTGTATAACGCTCAATACCTTTCGTTGTCATAACATATGAGTAGGTAAGTGTAAGAGATTATTGATACGGGTCTAATATTTCTTACTAGATACATATATACTTATATTCACTGTATACCATAGCTCTCGTGCTGTTATAAGCTTGCGTTAATAAAATTAAGGAACAAAGAATCAAGTACATTTAGTCAGTGCCCTCAGTGTAATTATCTAAGGGGGTTATCAGACGAACAAAAACGTTACAGACAACTACGATGCTATGTTTTGCGGTGACCCTGTAAATTTCTAAACGATTAGCAGCAAAACCAAAAAAACTTATCGCTTTACCAATGAAAGTTAAAATACAGGAAGGTCAATAAACGATTAATTGATAGACAAATCTATTCGTGGGGAAAGCAACTCCTATTTAGGCATCTTAAAATATGTACGTCCAACGAGGCTGACGTTACTCGGTGACTGCATGCAAATTGTGTAGAAACTAATCAAGGCAATGGGTCATTGTATGTTAAGTGTTGCTTCTGATAGTCGTTCCCATGCCTGATAAGATTAACTAGATAATACTACGTGTTTGTTCTGCCACAGTACATTATCTAGGTTTTCACATACTACAAACAAAGGTTGCAGATATTTTTACTCCGATAACAAGTGCGTGTTTAGAATGTCATTGTAAAGAGGCCTAAAAATATTGGAGTCTTTATTTTTTACGTTGCTTATTTTACGTAGTAAGTAAAAAACCTTCACGTTCGTCTATAATTGTTAATATTACTAGACGTGGTATTATATTACAGTAAATAATATTAAGCTCAAAAATTAATTACTAATTAATCTTCTAGTTCATATAACATACAAACGCAATATTTAAGATACTTTAAACTTTGTGTCGTACTGAAGAAAGAATATGACCACCTCATCTCATGCGAAAGGAGTTGTAGGAGGCTACAAATGGAAAAATACACAAACGATATAACTATGAGAAAAGGAATACTAGAAAAATAAATCTGCTCCAACACGACTGGCCAGCGCGCGTGGAAACAGTAAGCGTAAGACTCCCAACATTGGGAGGGACCTATGGGAATCCAGCAGTGGACTTCAATTTATTGACTTTGTTATGAAATAACTTTTTGCTTAAGTTAAAGAGTGCACAGAATATGAATTCTTGTAATAGTAGGCTCGTTTATTTATTATGAACGCGTTCTACAGCGCAGGCGCTGAATGTCGCTCAATGAACTCTGACCATGAACGCATGACTGAGGGTGACAACTGAGGTTGCTTGTCACCCTAGCCAAAATATGCGGGTTTCTTATTCAAATCACCTGTTTTTTACGCGAATTAGACATAAACCAAACGCTCTTTACCTGAGTGTTTTATAGTTATAAAGCTACTGAATTACAATTTATATTTATAGGTAGTTATCATGGCTGTGTGCCATCATCTCTCTCTGCTATACATGTATAATTTCCTACACAACACTTTGGCACTGATAACCTTTATAAAAATAACAACTAGTCCTTGTACTTGTTACTCTAAAGCCAATGTATCATATACTATTCGATTAGCTTTTAATCGCAAGAGTATAACTAAATCTCATCCCGAGGCATTCTGTATCTGAATGGTAATGAATGGTAATATTATTATATGCTTCCAAAGCATCGCAATTACTTTTTTCAGACTGAAAGCCTATGTGCCGTGACGATAGTGAATA
Source organism: Pelosia muscerda (assembly GCA_963691645.1). Lineage (NCBI taxonomy): Eukaryota > Metazoa > Arthropoda > Insecta > Lepidoptera > Erebidae > Pelosia > Pelosia muscerda. The sequence continues at coordinate 9,735,935 of OY829106.1, forward strand.
CAACCGTTACGCAGGGGGCGCAGGTTCGACCCTCGCTCAGTGCAAATATTAATATTGCAAAAATATAGACATTTGCATTGGTCTGATCGTGCCCTGGTCATGTCACGTTAATTAGTCGGTCCCGGTTGTCATACACACATCAAAGGTCGTCGTTGGAGCCCTAAAAATTGGAACAACTGGTCTAACTGCAATACTTCGATATCACTAACGGGTTATGACAGTCAGAAGTTCAGCCAAACCCGCAGTTAGACGTGTAAATATGGCCCCCAATATCAGAGGTAAAACCTTTGGATGGAACTAGTATTAACACTAGGATGAAGAAGAATAAAGAAGAGACCTTCAAAGAGACTTTTATCTCTACAAAGTACGAAAAATAATTAAACTACTCTCTAGTAGAGTTATTTGCATATGCCTTTACCAGTTTTCTACATAATTAATCATCATCATAAGAAAATACATAAAATCACAGTAAATAAGTATGTAGCTCAATACAAAACTGCTTTCTCATCGTTATGTTAAACCTGACTTCAACCATGATTTGCCATATGTTGACATGGAGTAAAAGTGTAGTAACTAGATTGAATAACTGCTTAATTACGTCTCATTAACGGTTAGTGGCCTTTCTCATTCGAACTTCTATCAACAAGCGGTGGAACTGTCATGGCGTAACCGTCCCGTTTGTTGCAACTGGACTTTGCAATTCCCCGGTCAGTACGTAAGTATATGGTCACGCAGTTCAATGCAAACTGCTTAGTATACTTTGCTAATAAATATAGATGAAGGTTTGTCCGGTCTGTGTTAAGGTATCGATATGCAATGACTTCTATGTATACTACCGAGTCGTTCTATTGAGAATAATATGCATGAATCGGGACAATTCTTGTCCAAGTCACCGGAAAACGAGGACCTGACACGCGCCTAATAAATTGGTATATTTGAGTTCATGCGATTGTCAAAGACAGCCCAGAAACGCGTACTGCGCCTACTGAGCGCATTTTGCAATTCGTGCCTATACCTACCTATACGTGAGTGTGGTAAAATGCACTTTTAATTTCGAATTAGGAACGTGATGCAAAAATTAGATAAACGAATTTATGAATTGTGACACTTATGTAGGTATGATCTATTCCAATCAATTCCGCACCAAATTTTAAATACAATTGTTATTTCTTTGTATTTACGTAATTTGATTGACTACCACTGTTTAAATTTAAACTTTTGTTTGTATTTATTTGAGTTCTCACATTTTGCAGAGATAGGTACTCAAGGAACTGACGCGCCTGATCTAGATACGACAACAAATTCATTCATACAGAGAGTATCCAGCAGAGAGTTTTTATGCGATTTGAACGTGATTTCCATTATTAAGAATGAAGTTATATTTGTAAAGCGTAGTGTGACGTCTTAACAGTTTATCGTTCCAAACGAGGGCTACTTAACATTCTAACATGGTTAAAGGACACATAGCGTGTTATCAATATGTATATATCGATATGTCCCTGACACAAGCTACAGCAATAACAAAGGTCCTATTTTGACATAGTTCGCTCGTGAAACTGAATGATTTACTTATAGCCAGTATCTGAATTGAGAATTGAAGTAAGTGACATCGAAGACTACTTATGTGTATTCTCACTCAGTGCAAATATTATGATTATGATTATGATCAGTAGGTTTATCATTTTACAAGAGAGGTCGATTGGCGCAAAGTTCTCCTATTGCACACCATTCATATTTTCTTTTTTAATTATAAATGTAGGTATATAGGTAGATATAGCAGTGCAAAGCCTAGTCACTCAAAAATAGACATTCTCATTCCTAGCTAAGTTACGTACAAACACACTTCTATTATTATTATGTCAAAGTAAATGCAATAGTTCATTATTCACAATAATGCAATCCTAAATATAACATTTTACATAATACGCGAAATAAATGTTACGAACATCATCCTTTAATGGAATGTTGATGACGTAATTATTCAAAAAGTAATACTTCGAAGTGTTACGTATAACGTAGGTAATGTTAACTAACCTATCATAATATTCCCTCCATATATCAGCCACTTGGATGACCAATATTATCCATAGGTTTTATCCTAAACATTCCAGTTAATGCCGAGCAATCACTTAATCCCGTAATCTTATATTTCTAGATCTACGTCCTATTTACGTGCCTATTCATCCTCAACACCGTAGAAGCTGATAAAATATGGTAGTATAATGTATCTGCCTACCCCGAAGGGTAATGGCATGAGCATTTTTGTATGTATGTAGGTCCTATTTATATAATAATCCTCTGTTAAAAAATACTTTATGCTCGGTAACCGCCCACAGGGAGACTGTAACTGTAATCAAGCTATTTGCAAACTGTCAGAAACAATGATCACCAATCCAAATTCATTTAAATGATGAATCATTGTCACTATTCTATGGTTGAATGTCAGCTCGTTATCCAACGCTTGACGCCCACCTGTATTTCTCTGTAACATGTGCACTAGGCAGAGAATATACAAATTTAAAAATAACTATAGAAAGAACTTCGCAACTGGCGTGGGACGGTCCCATAATAGCATCCAAAATTAAAATAGAATTGTATCTTTTTTTCCCAACTGTCCTCAACGCGCCGTTTCTCACAGTTTAATCATTTTTAGATCATCAATGAAACAATGTAAATATCCTTGCAGCACCCCTGAATGTTTTTACTAACAATAAGCTTGTAGCAAATGTAATAGGTAGGTATTATCAATATTTTTTGTCCGTGCCCTAGAATAATTAGTCAGGAACGATGTTTCAAGTATAGTTTACTGCCCGCAAAACACACTAATCTCATTCAAAAGATTAATTTTCTAATCGATAGGACAGGATACCAGATACTGCAAGCCGTCTCAACATAAAAGGGCGAAGTTTCGTCACTACAAAATCAAACGGGCTACCGAGTATATTTATTACAAACCCAGTGCACTATTGGCATCATTCTCAGATGTGCTTCTTGGAACACATGCGAATATGGGTCGTACACAATATAGTGTGGAGACAATAAAGAAATAATAATTTTTTTAGTAGCGGTGTTACATCAAAAGTGCAGAAAAACAGTCATGTTTAAACATTTCAACGGATAATTTTAAACGGTTCTCTCAGTGATCGTATCAACGCATTGAACAATCACTTAATATTAAATAGCTATATAATAAAAAAAAAACATTTTAACCAAACAAATATAGAATTCAATTAAGTTTAGAACTGTAATTCGATTATTTAGAGCTAACTAGACTGCGTATAAAATTGTAATCGGTTCAAAGTTAATGAAAGTGGTAAGTACCTATATAGATAAACCGGGAATTTAATAATCTTATTCAAAAAAAAATTGGGCCTACAAGACTCTTTTTGGATTCGTAATATTTTAATATTTTACCGATTCTGCATTGAAGATTTAACCTATTCGTATTTATTATTTATTATTATTCTCCTATTCGATTTAACTATTATTATCCTATTCGATTTAACCTTTATTAGTTTTGCAATGATTAATTCATGCCTCTATAAAAATAAACTAGCTGAACCTATATAAGCAACGTTTAGAAAGACACAATTCTGATAATGTAGTTTGTTTTTTGCTGGGTTAGAAAATATCTAGTTTAATTTCATGAATTACAATTATGTATGTTGCAACAAAATATAAATATCTTCATAATTCCTTCGTTTTACGTAAGTCTGTTTGAAATTATTTTTATACTTAAGTAGGTGTGCTGGTACAAAATTGTTGTGGCGTGAAAAATATGAAACCACTAAAGATATTTCTTATAGGTATGAGGAAAACAGAAATAATATCTACCTGCAAAAATAAATATCTTAAATGTACGATTTACTATTTTTACCCGACTACGGCAAAGCCAAAGGAAACCCTTCTTTCGGTAAATAGTAAAAATAAAATAATAAAAGTAAAAAACGAAACTTTTCAATGAAATAAGAACTTAGTGAATTATATAGTCAACACAATATAATTTAAGATTGACGCACGTTTCTCGACGGATGTATACAAACGCCTAACAGAATTGGCCTCACATGCTCCATAACTCAGAGCAATTCTCACTGAAAACTGAATAAAGGAACTGGCAAGTCTAAACATCACTAAAGCTACGATGCCGAACACGTACAAAACTAGAATACAACAAATGTTTTCTCTATATCCAGAAATGGACAATTTATCGACTATCGGTGTTTAGAGTCCAATTCGAAAGTCTCTTTTTAAAAGTTATGACCAAATATCACAATTAGAAAGCAGTATAATCATGTTTGTCTATCTGAATACATTACTTTATATTAATAGGTATGAATGGAAATAGATTGTTGATATTGAAATGCTAATACTCTTAGCGACTCTATAAACCTCCGGCGCCTTTGTCCTAAGGTGCGAGATCAAAAGAGCATTTGGTTTACATTCTGGGTAAGGCATCATTAAAACTTGAGTCGATATCGTTTTCATGTAACCACATCAAAAAGACTAAGGAACCTTATGAATGGTTGCAAGGAACAGTTACAAAACTTCTTACACTCTTTACATTAGGAGATGCGGTAAGCAACACTTTAGGTATGTTTGTATCGTTTACAGTTTTAGTCTACGACTGATTTATACCGAAACTAAAACATCGTATGTTTGACCACCTAGGAAGGATAATTTTGAGATGTTGTTGATGTATTTTATAACATATTACTCATTTGTAACTGTCTAAACTAATAAACGTGTAGAAATACACAAGTTAGTTCCAAGTAACCCAACCATTCAGGCGCCGTTTAAGTAGAAGTACCCACCTTGGCACACAGAAACGCAGTGTCAAACGCAGAGACAGAGGAAAAGAAACAAAAACGGCGACTTCCGATACAAAAAGCTCGTCACTTCCACACGAGTTTGCTTCTGAGAACTAATGAAAGGTACGTAAATAGTCCATCGTTGGAAGGAACCGCGCGTCGCCGCCCAAATGCACTGCTAGACGGACTAATGATTGATTGGGGTGACATTGAAAATGCCGATACAGAACGATAAAGGATATCCGTTTACCTAAAAATAAGAAATTCCTTTCAAAGTAACGCTATAAAAATTATTTGTGACAGTCTTCGTAGGTACCTCGTGCATACGATACACAATCAAATGTATTACCTACATTCACCCGTAGTCGGTGTACGGAACGCGATGGTAGAAAACCTAGTTAGTTATGTATTTATGTGTGTCTTCCTAGATCATAGAATATGGAATTGGTATAGATAACGTATCCTTATGAAAAAAAAACTGATTGTTGCATTTAGTATCATTTTTTTCATTGCATCAAAAAAATAGAGTTACGCGTGATGTAACAGTAGTCATCTCGGATTCTTATAAAATAAATAACCGAAATAGACGCGACTGCACTAGCGTCTAACTTCCGAACGACTGCACTAAATTCTATAATTCATTGCTTATTGTATAATAGACTTTTTAAACGCACGGGGGAGCCGCGCATGGCACTTAATAACCACATTTTTTATATAACATTTAGTTGGCAGACAAGCATACAGGCCACCTGATGGAAAGCGGTCACCGTGGCCTATGGACGTGCGCAACAACAGAGGCGTCACACTCGTGCTGCCGACTTCTTCTCTTTTTTCTACTATTACCATAATTAATATTGTCGGCAGTCTTTATTGTATATTTCTTCAAAATTGTATTCGATTAATTCCAATTGTACAAAGCACGAATTCTCACGAGTACAGCCAGCAGAGTCAGTGCAAGTATAAAAAATACAGTAACCAGAGATTGCGTTATAATACATTCCGTTTATTCCAATTTCCGTTTACCGTCTGAATAGTCGATATTCATATAAAATAACTGAAACATATCAAATACAGACAATGCGCAAGTATTATGATAATTTTACACATTTAACTGGAGGCAGGAGGAGCTGCAGGCAACAGATGGCAGCTCTTCCTGTCTCCAGCTAATCTCGTAGTTTATCCCTATACCAAACGGCAGATGATCAAATAGCGACATCTTCACAAACTTTTATATACTGGGATTTTGTAAAAATCTATTCTTTGTTCTCTTTGTCCGCCAGAACATTGAGAATTTGCCGATAGTATTTATCTGTTTCCAACTTTAAAATACCTTTCATAAATCTATTTAGGAGGATTTCGAATGTTCAAGACCATACCTGCCTTAAGTATCCAAGTACCTCAGTTGGTCAGAGCATTGCTCCGGACTTGAACCAACAGTCCCGTTGGTTCAAGTCCCTTTGGCATTCCCTTTTTCCAATCAAAATAGATTTGAAAAGTTAACACACTAAACGTTTTATTTCGTGAAAACTTTTTATAAAATTATTGCCGAAAGAAAAATTAAGATACCGAATCAGAATTTCAAAATACTTAACAACGATTTCAGCATTTCGTGCGGGCGGAGCTGCGAGTAACAACTAGTGATATATAATAATGACATTATGCACATTTTAGACATGAAACAACAACAGAAAGTTGAGGTGGTAATCATTTTAAGGCGGTGGACAGAACGACAGCTGTGTACCGTGTTTACGTACCTACATACTTATTACACACTTTTAGCTCTGTCAAGTTTTTAGCTGGCTCTATCAATCAAATCACGTAATAATCAATTATTATGTTATATTTTCGAGTTTTATAATGGATACTTATTTAGATTTTGGGGTCAGAATATCAACTGACACCAAAATCTATTCATGTTGATGCTTTCATAAATCCTACTAATATTATAAAGGCGAAAGTTTGTTTGGATGGATGGATGTTTGTTCCTCTTTCACGCATAAACGGCTGGACTGATTTGGTTGAAATTTGGTACAGGGGTAGATTAGAACCTGGAATAACACATAGGCTACTTTTTATCCCGGGAAAAGGTTCCCAAGGGTTGCGGGAACGGGAACAAAATTCCACGCGGGCGAAGCCGTGGGCATCAGCTAGTCATAATATATGGTTAGTGAAACCCGGGTATTAACGCGATTATATGATAAATACAATTACTTTTTCGATTTGCTTGACGTTTCGGCCAGGTTGCACTAGCTGTTAGCTGTTATTTTAAGCTAGCTTCTACATCTTCATTCCAGTTTTCATCCCGGATGCAGTACGCCAACCATCGATTACGCTGTACTGTCTTGTAAGTTACTTTGACTTGGGCCCCAAAGATTTTGGTAGGCCTCATATATCAAACTAACAAATCCAGATTTCAAACGAACAAAGAGTTTCTAACTTTTTTAACTTGGTTAACAATTCAATTTAATTAAGTTCAGTCGGGAACAGTATCATTTATCTATGTCAATTAGTATTAGCGCGATGCACGACTATTCACATTCAAATTAATGCATATACGCTAAGAAAGCTGGGAAAAACAAGGGATCGTAGTATTACTCAACCAATGTTTACTTCAGTGTGCTGAGTCAAATGTGCTAAAGTTAGGCCAAACGCCAACAGATTTAATACTAAAGGATCTTTTAGAGAACAACTCTAATACGATAATCTTGTCTCTGTACATAATTTATTGCTTTAAACAATGGATAATCTTCTTTGATATAAGCAATTCAAACTCAAGCATCAATCAATATTATGATTACATAATATAAAATTCATACAAAGATTGTTCTATAAATTAAGATCGTCAATTAAACACAAGAACTTTTAATAAATTATTTTGAATTTAGAATAGGCCATATCTTGTTTTTAAACTGTAAAGCGAATTGACAAGTTGCTATTGATTAGCGATTAACAACGAGTTGGTTAATTTGTTTTGGAATTACCACAGATAAGTACAAAATAATTCCAAAACGAGTTGTCAGGTTAAAGACATTGATAAGTTCCGGTTAGAAGTTTTGAATTTGCATATTTCGCTCTATCTATATTAAATTATATACCTTCTAGGCACTTGGCGCCACACATGATCAAATTTATGAATGTAATTTTGTTACTATTAAGTATTATGTAATTGGTTATGTCGGACTCACTCAACATTTTTATTAAGAAATAGAGCTGTTGATTTAATCAGTTCTATTTGATTATTTCATACAACGGCTTTGATAGAAATAATTAAACTATCTAGGTTTTGATGTAGTACCATCGATACACGTATCTATAAAGTATATTATGTATTGTTATGTAACTCTTTAATAACATTAAGATATGAGTATGTGTTTGTTGGTTTATCCTTTTTCCTGAAAGGAAGCAAATAACGCATTGTCCTTAAGTTTTCCTTACAGTTACCTTTTTTATTTCGGAATGAGAGAACACCTTTCGGGGCTCGTGAAACCACGAGCAAAAGATCAAAAGCTCCTTAACCTAAAATACACTTTAAAAAGTAATTAACGAGAAAGTATGTACCTACCTCAAGAACTGTCACTTTTAAATTCTTATTACAATATTATTAGTACCTTATAATAAATGGTTATTATTTTTAATCTTTGACAGTTCATTGATAATATCGATCTTAATTTATGCATGTGAGTATCTTTATCCGTGTGGTGACGGAGAAAGATTACTCACCACACCATCTCGTTCGAAGGGTGTCGTAGGCGACTAACGGAACCTTGTACCAACCTCTTCAAAAGTCTCCCAACATTGGGAGAGACCTATGTCCAGCTCAGGACTGCGTTAAGCTACGATGAATTTGTAAGGATTCATTGATGTACCAATATATTTTTGGACAATAAACTGGCAACACATTTTTTTTTTTTTATTCATCTGTAGTAATTTGTCAGTGTTGTTGAATTCTCATAATAAATATAAATAAATAATTGGCACAAATATGACTCGTGTTGTGTAAACGAACAATAAGAAGTGTATCGATCTGAATCATAAGTAAGATTATGTTCACAACAAGAGACACATGTCAAAAACAATTTCTAAATATGTGAATTTTCTTTTTCTTTTCAAATACACGTATCTTCTTCAATTTCGAAGAATTTTTAATGTGTAAATGGAGAAGATAACAACTTTACATGTTTTGCAATTCATTGAACCCACAAAGATACTTAATTGAATTACTATCCAAAAACCAGTTCGCCTTCACGATAAACTAACACATCTTTCGACGTTGTTAGATATGTTGAAATCAAGAAACAAAGAATAATTATTTGCACCTTTAAATACAATAGGAATATTAACCCAGAACCCTGTGCAAAGTTACGTTATCGGTCGGTTATTCCCGTTACTAATATACCTCTAATGGGATTTCGGCACTTGAAAACTAGCCAGAAACGATAAAATGCGCATCTGGCTTCTCAGGCGCGTCCATATTGATATATTGCCACACTTTAATGTTTAAATTTGGTGGCAAAATTTAACTTATCCCTTCCGAGTTCCTGGAATACTTTTATAATTTTGTATCGATTTTATTTGTTATTGTTCACTCACATTCATTTGTTGATAGAAATAGGAATGAAATATACGAGAATAATGTGATTTAGAAAGTATTTAGTATGAATTGAAAAGAGCGGTCAGCTAAACCCAAGTTTTGTTTGTTATATTTTATGTAGATAATCATTTAATCACGATTTAATATTTACTCACGTAAATATTAAATCGCGGTTGGATGGATGGAATTCGAGTGATGTGAATTAGAATTTGTGAAAACTCTAATTCACATCACTTACTTGATTTCACTTGCAATGTGTTAAATTGCTGTACCATTGGAATATCAGCTGAGACAAAGAAACAATGGAATATTAAGATTTACTAAGCATGTAGCGACTTACGGCTTTCCAAACAATGCTTTTTAGGCCGTTTTGCACGTTGTGTAATAGAGCGTTGAGCCTGAAGGCCCCAGTGAGACCCATCAATAATTTACCTCACACAGTCGCACCTCTATAAGGTTCTATTATTGCAAATAGTTACTCGTATCTTTCATTGTGTCATAAATCTTCGTGTTAACGAGTCTTATGAAAGGCACATATAAAATAATAACAATTATAATTCAACGCGACAGTTAAAATCTAAAAGGGTGTTCATTTGTTCTGTCAACATCTGTTCAAACATATATGACCGGGGTTGTAAGGTATAACATAACATTCACCAGAGCATATCATGAAAACATTAGTCGATAACCATCCTCTACAATGAAAAGTACCAATTATAAATCTTGGAAACATAAGCCAATTTAACATGTAAAAATACAAAGTAATCTACATAATAATCTTGTAATATAGTTATTACCGTTCCAGTATGTAGCTTACATATAGAAAAAAATGCATATCCTAACACGCATCTATAAATCAATAATAAATGAAAGTGAATTAATAACACAAAATAATGTAACTATCAATTATAATTCTATGAGTTATGTTACTATAAATTAAGTCATCATGTTTCAGTGCTGTGATTTATATTCTAGAATATTAGATGCCATATTACATAGTCATCGAACTTACAAGTTATTAGAAGGAAACGGAAATTGCGTTTTTATTGATGCAATAGCTAATTAAGGTAATACATATATTATAAGAAATACTCAACGTCACACTAAAAAAATATGGTAATAAGAAAATAAGTAAGTCAATTGTGGTATTTCTTTACGAATGGTAAAGAAATACCACAATTGACTTTTAAATATTTTCGTATTGGTACCTACTTCACTTTTGTACAAGCGGTTAAACCATTAGATGCATGTAACAGAATAAAGAACGCCAATCTCATTAAAAATTGGGCGGAACAAAGGAAGTATTGAAAATAAAAAAGAATCAAAGGATGACTGTGTAAAAAATGCTTTAATTGGTGACGCGTCTAAATCGAGAACCCCCGAAATGGATGTAAGCTTACACGAAGTTCAAAGCGAAACAGAAGTGCTAATGGGCGAACTCGAATATTTATGTACTTTTAAGAACTTTTAGTAATTAACCAGCATTCGTCTAGTGTTTCCGATGAAAAGGTCTACATTACTGGAATAATTTTTCGATTTGCCCAAGAAACGAACAATTTGCACAACGCTCTTGTCTATTATATAATAAGAAATAGTAGACACATAAATTATATACCACGAGTGACCTAGCTAAAGCCTTGTTATAAGAACACTTTGTAACTATTAACTATGAATGAAACCGACTAACGAGACGAATTTTAAAATGACGGCCAATTAGTAGCTGAAAATGTAGATTTCAAAGAACAATATAAAAATAAAGGAAGTGATAAATATGAAGCAGGATCTATGATGGCATTCTGGGAGATACGCTACGACTATCTTTTATATGGAGAGAATAGAGGACATGATGACAACTCAAACAACACAGGTATTTAAAACATTAAAACTATGGCCATTTCATTACAAAAGTATTATGTGTGCCTGATCATAAAGTATTATATTAGTATTATGATCAGGTACACAGGAAGTAGGGTTAACTTAAAGCTAGCCAATTATCAGTCGCTTACATAAGTGTATGACAGATTTTCAGAGAGTTTTATTGCTATTGCAGATGAGTGGAAGGTCAATTTTACATGGAAGGAGATAGGTTTACGAGATGCGAATAATATTTCGATAATAACAACTATGCGTAGTCTATGTTCCATTTAATTCATAAAAATAGTATGTAAGTAGGCATTATGACAGATTACACAAATATATAATACCAATTTGTACGAAAGTGGCTGTAAAATTTATGAATCTTACATTTTTAAACCTACACTTAGTCACAAAAAGCGAAGGAAGCAAATTGGCCAATTTCAAGAACGCCCTCCCACACTCAGTGTATAGGACATACTTTCTTCCATTGAAAGAATGGACCGCCTACACAGTGTATTGACACAATTCATACCGGTTTCATAATGGAAGACGGAAACTTTGGATTTTTGATTTGTTATATCACGTTGCAAATGTATCCTAAATACATAATGTGCTAATGTAAATTATATTACGTTAATTGGTAATGCAATAAGGCTCCGCATAAATACGTATGTAAGGATGAAGTTACGTTTTTCAGGAACTGAGGCGAATTAGGTGATTGATGATATTGAAGCGCTGCCAAGGGGAATTTTGTAATACCAACTGTAACTTTTTAATTTTCTACCAATTATTTTTAGCTGTAACACCAATTATAGATAATGTCTTTGGATGCTCTATCTAAGTTAAATGTGTTTTTAAAGCACTTTAGTGGAACCAGGCTTCAACGCTAGAATGATACCGAAGACAAAGGCTAGGGATGGGCTTAATTTAGTAGAGATAAGATTGAATTTAGGATTCTGTCGCTTACATCTTTTATGCATGAAGCGCAGGGTCAATGATTTACCCATACAGTGATCATGATGAACTTACAATCAACTGGTTGCAGTATGAAAAGCCCAATCTGATTTGATATGAGCCTAGTTCTAGTTAAACTTGTAAACGAGAATACATTATAATCCATTGGTAGCATATAAGATTCTAGTGGTATTTAATAAAAGTAAACAAAACAGATTCTCGAATGATGAATGATGTTACTATACCTGCTTATTTGGTCAGTCTTCCAGAACCCCAACGATTTATGTGTTTTGGAGTCGAACTAAATACAATCTTTCAGTGTTTCCAGCTTCCTAGAACGGTACTAATCCAAGAGAGATTACAACCGTTAAGATCTTATTCAAACTATCCCTATCATTTTCAACCACCCCATATGATAGAGAATGGCACGCCGCCAAATCTTGTCTGTTTATTCATCAACAGATCATCTCTCATGCCTCACCAAGTTGTCGTTGTTAAATGTGTTTACTTCCCAGCAATCTGGAAGCTGATAGTTTCAATTTGTTACCGGTCTAGGCTACAAAATAAAGTTTATCCATATTGCATATTCTTAAGTTACTGCATAGTTGGAATAGCATTAGAAATATATAAAAACTAAATTACTAAAGGAGATAAATAATCTCACGGCTGGCTGATGCCAATCGATTACTGCCGTTACGCACGTTATCGACCTTATCCGAATATCTGCAGAATATTTACACGACGCAAATCACAAGCAAAAATAAATAGTTTTTTGTAAAATGTAACCAGTCATAACATAACATTATTAATACGATAATAATGAAACTCTAACGGCTCAACGTGTATTATGCTACGAATCTTATAACTGTTATAGAAAGTTTCCGCAAAATAACTATCTGTAGCCGACGCTTTCACGATCATTGCTGCTTTACTAAGCAACTCAATTACTACGTTGTTACACTTGCTTGTTTCCTTTAAATTATACTGTGAGAAAATTTTTAACAATAGTTTAAGTACCCTTAACATGAATTGAGAGGTTGTGGATCAGTGTTTTCACGAAGTTTTTTTAACGCCAGCTCTATAATACTAGGGCAATTCTGAAATATTCCGCATTTTCATATCAAATCAATGTTATAACTAGTTAGATCTATATGACCCGCAGCGTTTTCTTTGGAGCCCGTGACCCATCTTTTCTTGTTGTACCTTCCATTTGGTGTTTGTCTCAACACATTTATTATACATATATTGTGACAGTGTTGTTGAAGCGATCATTTCAACTACTGCGCTATTACGCATCACACAAAGTTCTTTTAATTGATCTACACACAAACACATAATAAATAAAATAAATAAACCGTACACAAAGGAGGAATAAAATGAGCATAGAGAAAGAGGTGATGCCACCCACATCGGTGGGATATCGTTTATAAATGGCATTACACGTCCGTTGTTAGCCAGACACTTTAATGCATTAATGTCAATAACATTCGCAATTATACGTTTACTTATAACTTGAGCAATATTCTGCATGGAAATGTATTTTAACCACGATTCTAATTTGATTACCTTGTGGGTTTTGATACGTTAATATAGAAGAGAAGCTTGTGTGATACTGAATCAACTTAAATTTGTCGGTTAATACGTATACACGTGACATTACGATTAGTCAAACTGAATAACAAAACAGAATGTCTCTGGAGTAAGCAAATTCGACATTTTTAAGAATAACATTAATGTTATTATTGTTTTTATTGTATTATTATTGTAAAAATAAGTGACGTTATAGTACATAAAATTATATAAAATATATAATAATATATAAAATTAACTGTACATTATGACGTCACACCTTTCTATTATCAAATCTTTTTGTTTGGATTTTAGATTTCAAAAAACTGTAGAAAATGAAGAACAATCATGTTGACTGTTTTAGTATTATGAGAAATTGCGCTTGACTTAATTAACTTCTTTTTATAGATTACTGAAAATAAATCCTGATTCACTTATTATTCTAGTTCTCCAAAGAAGCTAAAAATGTGCGTACCAGTGCGTTAATTCTAACAATCTAGGATAATTCTTATTATATTGCAGTTCACCGAGTACTGCGACGCTATTAGCTGTGGTGAGAGAACTGTCACCAGTTTTAAAATTTAATAATCAAAATAAATTATTGAAATTATTTCGATAGATTGAACACTTATTAGTCACTTACTTCATAACCTTTCAATCGGTAATAGGTAAATATATATAAACAACAACATTATGTACCTTTGCTTTTGCGATATCCATGGGTGGCCCACTGATTCTTCTTGGAGTTCTCACTTCCACTGCAGATATTCAATTCACTCGAAAATAGCTTCTGATTTATTAGACTTTTACTATTGTTCTTGGGTTCCGATTGAAATAACGACACGAATTTGTGAAGAGGACTCATTTTTGCTTTTGTTTCAAGTCCAAACCAAAAGTCAATGTGAGTGAAATCATATAGCAATTGCAGAACACCATGACAGTTTAAAAATGCAGAGATGCCACTAACCAAAAATGCTACTTTCTGAATTATAAAGTGATTTATTAAGTAAGCACTAATTGCACATAATGAGCACAGCGCGGAAGAGCTCTGGTGTGGAACTGTGAATACAGCTAACTTTTTGTCGACACTCCTCAGATGCGCGTGCGACAGTGTCGCCGGCCGCTCTTTTACCTATTGCCACTGCTTCGCGCACACTTTCATCAAACAGCCAGGGGCTTTCGTTGAGCGTCGCTTAACCTCTATGATTTGAGGTAGTTTGTCACGCTCTATGTTCTTTATGACCGTATTTAATTGTAATAATGTCTCTATTCCTGTAATATATTTTAAATGTATCTGAAGTTAAATCGAGCACACGGCTAGCATGATGGTAACTACTGTCGAAACGACCCTCAACCTGGACAACTTTAGTCACCCTACTCAGCAGTTGTGCCTGTGTTGTTCTGCATTTGGCCAAAAATTGACACCCTTAGTGTTGCACACGTTCATAGGCCACGGTGGCCGCTTTCCATCAGGTGGGCCGTGTGCATGTCTGCCACCTACGTAGTATAAAAAAAAATAATGTTACGTTATGTTAGCCAAAAATGTCACGTCACGAACAATGATGTCTTAGGTTCTTACTGCCGATGCCGACACCGCGCACCGCCGCCAATTTAGGTGTGAATTAGGCCTTACATTCAATTTAAAGTATGTTAATGTTGCAGAAATATCGTACATAAATATTCGAAGAATACTATTAAGCAATTATCAAATATTTGAAAATTATAAATGAAACATTTTGTTTAATATTTCTGGGTCAAACAGTCATTTTTAGTCATTACAATAGATAACTAAGTAGATAAATACTTTGCTGCAAATATTGCAATGGTTAATTATATTATTTGTAAGCGTACTACTTAATTGGGACCGATGTATAAGAATTAAGTACATAACTGCGAATCTTCAAAGCGTAGTTGATCAGTTTGAAAAATGTGTTCTATATAATGTATTGTTTAGAGGACAATAAAACTATGTCACCCAGTGAGAACTGTTATATTGGACACAGCGTAACCAAACTCAGACATTTGTTATTATGTAAGACACACGTAATATGGCAGTTTTATTCTCAACTACATTTGCTTTTCTTTAATAACATATAATAAAAACACACATTAGTCAGCTCAATTAAATGACGTCATTACTTTTATAAACCCTCACACTACGTATTAGTCAGATGCAATGTATTCTCAGCAAATTTTATTGCTTATTTTCACCCACACGTGAAGATACTGAAATTCGTTTATATTTTCTAGATGCTATTATAATTAATGTTACACAACTATAACGTCCACAGTATAAATGTAAATTTTAATTATAAGAGGATGACGCAATTGTGGCAATATACCACTGGTAGTGGTAGTGGTCAGGTGTTTCAAATTTTGAGTTAATACAAAATAATTAAAAATTGTTCCATCTATATCAATATTTTCCGTAATATTTCTATTCTTCTAAGGCTTTCTTCATTTAAATTGTAATCTATTTCTCATGCTCTTTCACTGTCTTTACATCTTCCTTCTTCTTGCACTTTTTACTCAGTAACAACTTAACAAACATAATACTTTCTAGTAAGAAATGAACTCAATTTAACCAAACTTTACTTTGACCAAGCAATTAGAACATTTTTTACTTTTTAATCGATACATTTCATTGAGTAAAATGTGGTAATTCTGTTTGGATGAATGTATTTTCAATGGTACTGTTCAGTCTAAAACCGAGTGGTAAACTGCTAAACCAAGTATTTCATAAGTTCAATTTTATTCACAATAGGTATATGGTTTATATGAGTTTGTGTGCTGAGAAGGACAGCGAGAGTTCGACTAATATTGACAACCTTTGATTTCGTTCTTTCAACTGCACAGAGGTTGTCTACTAATGCTCAATAGGTATGTTTTTAGAGTAGTTAAAACCAAAATTATTGTTTTAAATTATACAAACACGAGGTTAATTACAACTCTATAAAGGTATCAGTCCTATGTGCGATAAAACCAACGCTATACAAAATCGAAGCAAACTGATCCTAGCCGGACTTTCATTCTACTTTTGTATTATGTGTTTGTGTATTCCTGTGGTAAATCTAAAGCATGTAGGTAAGTACTACACACCAACACTGGACTGTGTATACCAACCGTTTATAGATAAACAAATGCCTGACGGTAAGTAACCCTGGAGTCAACCAAGAAGAAATAAAACTCCTTTTAGAGCTGCTACTATAAATTTTATGGTACCGTTACATTGAATGCAATTAAAAACCGCTATGTTTTATTGCTCTGCCCAGTCTCTTTTGTACGTGCATTTTTGTGAACTATTTTTATTTTTTAAGTCTGAAGAAAGTGTTTGCGATACCTACTTGTATTGATACGGATAAAAAATGTTTAGAGTAGAATGGAAGTAGTACCTAAGCATCATCATGTTTGCGTTAATCTAATGCGGTTTAATGCTAAGTTATCTGGTAGTAACCTAAACTCGAAGTCTGGAATCCGTATTTTACAGTCAAACTGCGTTGTGGCTGAACGTCAACATTTTTTGGGAAGCGACTGCCATCTCATCTTAGATATGTTGCCAGCTTGAAAAAAAAGTTTTTGGTAAAATAAATTTGTGAACTGGTCAATTTTTTTTATTCTATCAAATCAGAAAAGGCTTGTAAGTAGGGATGCTACAAAAGTCAAATGTGAATTGTTGTTAAAATATCTCATTTGTTGTACATTTCCAGATGATGGATAAAGGATTGAGGAATTGGATATGTGAACGAAATTATATCACCATTTACAAAATGAAATTGGCGATTAATCGTCAAAAAGAGTAGCGTATGCAATAATATAATATAAAGCAATACTAAAAAAAATAAAAACATTATTTAAATAAGAAATCATAGTGACTTATTAATTAAACATTAATTTAATATTCCTTAAATAATAAATAAACTATAAAGTAAGACATGAATATTATCAAATACTTAGCTAATATTTTATTTTGATAATACACGTAAATATATGATTTCACTGTATTTTGTCCTTTATATTTATTTTTATATTGTTAACGATATAAATATACTTTTAATTTTTATGGCTGGTTGTATCAGTAAGTCCGTGTAAGTTTAATAAACATAAATCCACGAAATGACGCTATAAAATTACTCTGATTATGGTAACTTGTGTTGTGGTTAATTGAATTACTAAATGTGAAACTTAATAGAAGATACTTATAATTTAATAGGTGAAATTTATTAGATGCATTTTCATTAAGCATTCGAAATAATTTCTAATATAATTCTACTTTTAATGTATGTATTCTGTAAGTAATTACCAACTAATATGAAACAATTTACAAAAACGAATACTTAGTACCCAAGTACAATTTTTTATTCAGTGCTATAATATTCAAAGAAGTATGCTAGGTAGATATAATTATACGAGCTAGATGATCACAATTTACTAAAATAAGAGACAAAACCAGGGCAGTGAATATAAGTATACGTATGAAGAAATTCATGAAAAAATTTACGAATTGCTTTTTATGATGTGAATTTGTGGCATCATTTCAGTTTAAACAAGTTTAGTTATAAAAAATACCAATCGATTTGAGAACCTCCTCCTTTTTAGAAGTCGGTCAAAGAATTTGTCCGTTTCTTTCAACAATTTGCTAAAGCGCCATCTATCAGAATTACTACGAACTAAAAGGTTTGTAAGTTTTAAATAACCTCGACGCAAACCCGCTCATGGCGTTCTAATGAAACGTATAATAGATGGCAGCACTAGTCTATAAATCCTATTGTATTTTTGTATGAGATTGAATCTTAAAGAATCCTAAAGAAGACGAAAAGAAAAGGCTCATAAAGAATGTTCTTGTAAATATTTCTATGGTAACATTTGAAATTAAAAAGAGAAGAGTAAGATGTAACTTTTGACAGAAATCCAACTAAGTTCACGTTTTTTTTCTAGAGATAAAAATGTAGTCCGATTTCTATCAAAAGTTATAAAATACACTTTACCAACACATTTGCAACTAGGTAAAGTCTGTGCAATCTTTTACCATATAAATAATTATAATAACCATAATTAACTGTAGGCACTAATGTTCCTAATGTTCCTATTACAAAGTCATTTCCTATCTACAAAATTAACTGACCTTTATTGGTTGGTAGGGTGTTAGGCCTCGTTGCAGGTACGCGGTGGGGTGGAGGTTTTCTCGGTGAGGGTGGCGGTGCCAGCGATGTGCGCGCCCGCACTGCCACCGGCGATGACGACAGCTTCTGCACCACGCCATTCTTCTTAGCTATAAATATAAAACATATGATTAAGAACTATTTGGAATGCAAACAAGCAAGCTGTATTATATCAATGTTCAATCATTCTATGAAATACTTAGCTACATTGAGTTCTTGTTATGCTAGAATATCTAGTAGAGACGTAGAGCAAGTAGTAGTACCTTTAAAAAAATTATAGTGAATAAACGTTTAAACATGTTCAATTAAATACAAAATGAGTGAGAAATGAGTTACATAAATACAATCGCGCCTTAAATTTACCGAAGATAAAGGTAGGCAGGGATGTAGTAACACCCAAATTTCACAAATTATGAATTTCGGTCCCACGTTAAAGGTCGGGAAATGTACCCGCTTGACGTCTAGCTAGCAGGTATTTTTTCATCGGCTATATGTTTATTGTCATTAGGAGAGCAACCCTATCCCCTAGTCAAGGTTATAAAATCTGACAGGTAGAGAGGCTTCACGGGTACTAGGTTAGTCACCTTCTCGCACCTAGGTCAGGTCTTTTGTAAACATATGTGTCGCTCGTACACTTTGTCCCTCTGAGTATTACTAATAACTTTATGATAGAAAATTACTTTTTAGTTCGAGGGTTCGTTAAGGCGTTTCAGGTTACTCAACTTATTTATATTTCATAGTAGGTACAACATTTTCAATTACTGTATTATTAAATTGTGATCGATCCTTGATAAGTGAACAGTTGCAATTCAACCCAAAGTTTCGAATTCAAAATCCTACTTGATACATTCCCTTACAAAATGTATACGCACAGTATAGTGTCTAGATCCAGTTATTAAGAGATTATCGACTCAGATATAATCGTGTATCGTAATATTCTAATGCAGTAAAGTGATCGAACCAGTTCCTCTCTGACACACTTTTCAAAGGACAACCATAGCGAAGGCGCTATTGTTTATCCTACAAAGATGACTTACGAAACGTTTCGAAATCATTTTTGCAAAACACTTTTGAATACGTTTAGATCAACTTTGAGCTGTGTTTTTGATGCCTACATATCCGTCATGTATAATTACCATCACAAAAAATGGTCAATCACAATACGTAAAATGTGGAAAATGATTATCTAACTTATAAAGCCACGTATATTCTTGAACGTAATGTAGTAAAAATAGAATTAAAATAAGCAGACGTTATACAAAAATATGCCAATCCAGGAAATTATTTTTATTACCCATTCTACACGTAGGCGTACTCCGGTTGCATTCAATGCTGCAAGCTTTGGAGGCCAGGTAACACTTTACACCAACATTTTCTCCTCCAGTCAGCAGGTCTACTGACAAGTGCAAATTGGCATGAAAATCGTGATGGAACCACAAACACCTACCTACACATACATATCTGTATATTCCATGCCAATTGCAAGACCTGACAAGAGGGAAAATGTTTAGATTTCTATTGCTCAATGTTAAGGTACTCGGACTAAATGTAGACAGCTGTTTCCGGTGTTGTTCCAATTGGCATCTTAATGACAGGATTTTGTTAAGTCTTTCTAGTTATCCGCTCTACTGAATCTTGCGCTTATTACCCTACGACTTCGTATGCAGCTTATATAACGCGAAATAAATCATTTCCCCCTCGCTGTTGTATCCGTCTAAACAAATACAATCAGGGTGCGAACGAATGTCCATCGATTGACGACACTGACATCGCTAAACCAATTAAGAGCCCTGTGCGTGAAATTCTTAATACTATTTGCGGACTGTTGCGAATTATGTGCCTTTAACAGGATTTTCCTAATCGCTAGCCTTCACATTATCTAAGGAAAAAACTATCTCGCAAATCATGACTACAAAAAAGGAAGAGGCTCTTACTTTGTACAGTATTATTTTTGTTAGACGTAGTTCTTTTGAAGGATGTAGGAATGATGCCAAAAAATTGAATCTGATTAGAATCCGATGCTAAATTTATATGCAAAAGCACGGCAAAAGGACATAAATATAGCTAATAATCGATAAGTACTACGAAAGTACCGAGTACCAAATATACTAAGTACTAAACTACTACTACTTAGGTTTATACTATTACTTAGGTTTATACTATTACTTAGGTTTGTTGAAGTTTTTTCAGATAACAAATATTATTTACCACTATCAACTTGCCAGAAATTAATTAGCTAAAGCACGAACGCCATACCATAACATTAAAAAATTTAAATAATTTATATTCACAGAGAATGACCTTCAAAAGTATTGGGTATTTGAAAAATTAGGCTGAAATGAAGAAAGTCACAAAAACGAAGCGTAAAACATTACGCTTCTTTTTGGGGCACTAGTAAAAAAAGGAACACACACGGTTCTGAAACTACTTACTATTTAATTTTCCGCAACATTTTTAAAACTTCTTGGAACATTTCTTTGACGTTTTATAGTCCGGACGTAAGTCTACACCAGTTTCCATTTTCTTTGATAGATGTTGACTCGATTTGTGTTCTATATTTTCTCGTTAGCGCGGGAATGTCTACAAAGCGTTTCAGCTCGGTCGATCTCGATCTTAACGCTTCAGTAAACGTCGTCTTACTGATTGATTTTACTTCCGATAGGTAGTTTAACTTGTAAGTAACATAAACATGTCTTTTGTGAACCGAATAGTACCTACGTTATACCTACATTATTGGAGCTTTCTCGTCTTTTGGATTGACGTATAGTATCATCAATCTACTTCAACGGCCTAATGTAAATATTTCTGTCTCATCATTAGAGTGCAACTTGATACTGTTAAGTGAGCGGTAGCCCTGACATGTTGTCTGTCAACACGTGTGACTGACTTCTAAGGATTTAAATGATTTGTGGCCTACATTGGATCAGTATACTTACGTTATGTAACTGCCTCGTGGCGCAGTGATTATGGCTGTGAATGCTGTGCATGAGTTTCGGTTCTAAGAATGCTATGAAATTTTTACCGAGAATTTTTTTAATAGCAATACGGAATGCTACAAAGGTTCGCCATGCATTAAGGTACCTACATTTCATGCAGTCTGATGCTGGCACCCGTAATTCATCTAGGTGTTCCACATTTAAGTTTTTGTGCCGTTGTTTACCAGGATGTTCCGCAATTAAGTTCTTGTACCCATCGTTCACCTAGGTGTACCATGGTTAACATTTTACGGGTATATTGCTGCTTTTTTACTACAAGTGAGTATATGATATATATTATATTTTAATAATATATAGAGGTTATTATAACACACCTTGAGCTGCTTGTGGTGTGGGAGGGGTCGGCGGAGGTCTTGCGGGTGTCGTCGGCGTAGGGGCACTCTCCCTTTTCTTGCCGTTCCCTGGAAAAGACACCAAATAAATATTTAATCCATGATATAAATTATACATATATATATATATATATATAAATAAGATGTATTAAAAAGATACAAAAAGATTCTTTAATTTAATGAAGTACCTAGCCAATATAATGCGTGCCTATACAATCATAATAGGCCTTATCTTATCTTATCTTGTTTTGGGGCGCGTGCTCTGGAGCTAAAACGGACACTCCGACCCTGTTAAATAATTTATATAGACCCTAACATGGCCACTGCGTTTGAGGAAGGATAGCCTAAAGTTTTGGTGGAGGTACTTGGTTAATTTATTGCTTCAATTTTCGCGAAGGCTTAGTATAATTATTGGACCCTGTAAGTAATCATCTTATAGTATTTGAAAATTTCCTGTACGAATCCAGAATTCAGAATGAGAATTAGTAACAAAAAATTGTGCTGTTAAACTGACTCCTATCTATTGTGGTTTTAGAAATGACGTAGTTCTAATCATTAGTTCGCGCTTAAAATAACTATGGTAGGTACCTAATTTACAAACATTAATAATAATGAGTTGCAATGATAAATGTAACAAAAACAATTACATACTTCAAGGTTATGTGCTGATTTAATATTTACTCATTTGTTCCTAAATGCCAAGGAGATATATTACAATTGCGACAAAAACTCCATATTAAGTCGAATAACAATAAAACAAAATTGAATATATTAAAAGTACAATACCGGACTTCTGATTTGCCACAACGTTGAACAAAAGAGTGCGAGTTCTTTTAGTATCGGTTTTGTAAAGCAATTTCTTTACCGCACATCGGATTAACAGTTGGGTACATTTATGGAGTGGTTTAAACCAAATACTATATTATGTCAAAATTACAAATCCCATTTTAACTACCTACCCTACAAATATCGGCAGAGAGAAAGGATAACCACAGTAGATAAGAATTCTTTATTTACTCTGACATAACTGAAGCAATTTGATCTTAGGCTAACTCACATTTTCTACACTACACGTGCCAAATCAACTGTGACTGTGCGTTTGCACAAATAAATAAATTCTGAAATATTTGATTGATAGATTGAAAAGTACTTATTAGTTTTGGTTGCTTTTGGTGACATAATGTTATTGAATATTATATATGTATAGATAGATTTACACCCAGATTTAAGTAGGTAAATTTTTGTTCCCGAGTGGTTAATAGGAAGTGGGGCCATTGTCATAAACATGGCTCTTTTTCTTTATAAAAAAATCCAAATCAATATCCCGATTATGAACATCGATCTTGTCCCACCGTTCAGTAGCAAGAGCAAAGCAATCAAATTCATGGATTCAGAAAACTGTTTACAAATTACAACATTATCTAAGGCAAAAATCTCATATATTATCTCGTAGAAGACATCGTGGGAAGAACAAAGTTAAATAAAAACTACGATAAAATGAACGATGTGAAATCTTCTATCTATTTACTGATAAACACGCAATGATGAAATTAAGTCGAGTTCTCAAACAAAAGTGTCAAAAAAGTATGTTACGGTAGGTAGGTACATGAAGCCAATCGAATACCTTAGAGTGAGCCGAGATTATTAAAATCAGTACATATATATCAGATCTATCTACCAGGAATGGTAAATCCATGCCAAGTAGAAGAAGCAAAAGCCATACAGCAAATTCGGAGGTCCAATGTCAAAGCCTCGGATGCTACTGGGACTCAACTCTAAGATGATGTAAAAGAAATAAAAAATCTCCAATAGAAATTATAAAAACTATAACATTGTTAGAAGCGTCTTGAAGGATACCCTTCTATAACTTTACCATATTATACAAATTATAATTCACTTACAAATCTAACAGTTATTAATTTACATATACCGTGTAGTACGTGTAGGTGTATCTACGAGAAGTAGTACAACCTACAAACTATTCGTGAAATGTATTCATACCGAGAAATAAATGTAAACAGCTGTTACTCTGTTTACTCCAATTTCTACATGTGCAGTAAATGTCTGATAACTAATATTGATTACTACATAATATAAATTTTGCCTGTGTCTGGTTTATTTGAGTGTACTCAATACTCGATGTTATTTCAACATTGCACCATGAATTCGCATTAGTTGCAAGTAAATTTCATTTTGCAATCTGAAGTTAAACGTACCTTGACGGTTCCAAAAATTGCAGGATATGGTCAGTTTATGAATTGAGAAATTGCTGTAAAGATTGAATTGAGTTGCTACTTACACGAACAGCAGAATGAAACTGCGTAAAAAGGCTTTGATGATACTTAACTCGGTCAATAGTTTGCTATCCTCAGTGTTATGACTTATCTATACATAGACTTGTAAGTTTTACAACTCGAGTTAGTGTCGTGGGCGCTTGTTAGTGTTCGCCTACACAACACGAGCTAAGAGCAAGGATACTTGAAGTCTAATAGTATTTTTAGATAGCTTCGTAATAACAGGTAGGTACTCGTAAAATTAGATGTCTTTTATGTACCATTTGATAGCTTATATATTTTTCAAGTTGAGAATATCTAGAGATACTTGAAACATAAAATGAAAATTCAATTGCTGTAGCTTACATTTACAACAGGCAAGATAATTTTCCACCGTTTAATTATGTAGTTTGAGTTAATTTCTACAAATAAAACATGACTTGAAGTAGCCATTGTGTTTTGTAAATTAGTTCTAACAATGGGACTTCTTTAGCATTCACAACATCGTTAAAGATCATCCTAATGGTTTCTAATGACTGAAGTATAATCAACTACATCCGTGACAGTCCCTTTCAATAGGAAATATTCTAGCAACTGAACTACCCGCAGCGTAATTTTACATGCAGGTGTACATACACATCCTTTGTATGCAATTATGAATAGTCAGCATATGCGAGGGAGTAGTCATTGTACTCTGAAGTATAGAATGGATAAAACTGTCGTGCATCGTTTCAATAACCAACATATTAGAAATTCTATATTATTGTAAGTGAGTTTCACTTGGTGATCCCACATCAGGTGGTCCGTGAGCTGGTATAGGTGGACTGGTATTGAAAAAGGAAAATCTTATTATCACATAATATTCTACAGCTCAGCCCTATCGTGGGATCATAACCCTGTTTTCTATGAAAGTTGATTTACACCAGTCTTTCTACGATAACACTTTGTTTTCGTTCTCGCCCATTAATTAGAGCATTTACTTTTGCACTTATAGATATTTACGATATGTAGGTATTTACGATGAAGTAAGTAAATATAATCACCCACGTTTTAAGTGACGTACGCCTTTGTCGTACCTAACTCTTTTTAACTGACTTGAAGGAATTACTACTACTACTACTTCTGAAAGCGTGTAATAGATTGTAAAAACGCGACCACGCTCTCTTCATTTAAATAAAGTTACGAGTAGACGAACAAATGTGTTGAGAAACATAATGAGGTAAGATAATAAATTTAAAACTATATGCGTTTGAAATATAACTATTTTTAATTCATTATATTATTGCGATTCAGTGTCCCGTATTCTTGGCTGCTAACAAGCAACCGAAACGTCGGGCTCTATATCATCACTAAGTACAAAAGTCGCTTTCTCTGTCCCTATGTATACTTAAATCTTAAAAATTTGATGTAATTTTTTCAATAGATAGAGTGAAAAGGAAGCTTTATATAATATATATAAAAACATGCTATAACCGGTGCAGAGCAGAAGTGAAAAATGTTGCAAAAACAGGGTGACGCAGACGAAGTTGCGCGGGTCAGCTAGTAAATAATAAAGTAACACCAAATAAATCGCAGTAGACTACGTTTGAAATAGTTCTATATCAATGTGTAACATTCGCGTAAGCTTTCGTCAATATTTCTCACGATATATTTTAATATCAGGATATATATTAGATAGTATTTTATGCCCGTCCGTCCGTCCAAGAACCGTCTGATACTCTTCAAGACGTTAATTGGTAGTGCTTGCACGTAATAAATTTCCTTGCGATTTACACCGCATAGCAAGGAATCGGGTCAATATTTTTTATCCAAATTTATTTAGCTGCTACATTTTTGGTTACGAATTTATTTTCGACATACCCATTATGTAAGTGCCCGTTTGGCGGCAATAGGCTCACCCCCTATTACGTGAGACTTGTGGCGAAATGTAGGTGTTTAATACACCTCTGTATCTCATATATGTCTGTAGTATTTTATGTCATCTGTAAACGTGTTACAATAGATGTATTTCTTATGAATGATGGTCCTGGTTAATAAATAAATATAATAAAGATGGTATTAGGTATCATTTTAATGGTTGAATAAGAAAAACCACAACGATAAATATAACCTACACGTGATCGGTAATAAGAAAGGATTGTAAAGTAAGGCTTCACATTTGAGCTCACATGTGAATGCAATGGACTTTGATTTACTTGCAGATATTACCCTTCAGTAACCTATATATCTTTGGAGTGCAAGTTCTTTCGCTCACGGCAATGGGACGATTGCAAGCGCATAAGTGGCCGCCGCCTTCTTCTGCGAGCAAGTAATGCTCGAGAAGAAGACAGCGGAACCGGCCTGCGATGAGCGGAGGCGACTCGGACGTCGGAGGTCGCAAAATGACCTCCGTCCCGCATGAGCGGGGCCCGTGGGGCGACGGGCGGATCCGCCTGTCAACCTAGCAGAAGCTGGTCGCAGCAGCGGCGCAAAGTGCCATCATACCCGGGGGCTAGATGAGGACACCGTGATACCTCCAACCGAAGGGGGTCACCTCGAAAGAGAGCAGTCACCCGCCAGAATGTGAGCTAGCCTATCCCTTCGGGGACATCCCCGCCGCCTACATAGGCGTTAGTTTATGTTATGTTGTTACTTATGTAGCGACATTTATTAAAGAATAGGTTACAGTTAAAACTATTGTTGAGAAAAAAAAACAAACTAGCTTCAAATTTGCTTCAAATGTCGAGTGATTACGGAATGTGTGTACCTACATGAGTTTTTTTTTGTAGTTACGTTGGAGCCAGGCTAATTATTTTTTATTTGATTACGCGTTGGTTTACATCATTACCTCCGCAAACGATCTAGCATACATGGTCTGTTATAGGTGCAATTAAATTGTATTTGTGGTCTGTGCCTGTGCAAACAACATTTTATTGAGTCGTTGTATATGTAAGTATTCGTACATATGCTGTGTTTGTTATCTTACTGACTAACTGCTGCCTGTTAGTTAGCCCGTGTGTATTTCTGATCCCGGTCTAATAACCCGTGAAAAAATATTCCAGGGATAAATGTGTAGATAATGTAGGTATTGTACCAAACTATACCTAATTTAGAGATAAATTATAGTTTTTTATAGTACCAAAGTTCATTCAAATCAGTTCAGCCCTTTGGTCGTGATTCAGTACCTAAAAAGGGAAACATCCTGACGTTTCAATATCTACACAAACTTTCACACTTTTTATATTAGTAAGTAGTAGGATACTTGTATGTATTTAACAGTTAAAAATCACAAATACGTGAAAATTCATAAGTACCTACCTACTTAAAATTCTACCTACTGCAAATAGGATGAAAGACTTAAGATTCGATAACTAAATCATATACCCATTTCTGAAGTGCCGGTAAGCTAGTTACGAAAGATCTTAATCATATACGTAATATAATAATACCTCAAGCCTGTGTGTATCGTTCATGGGAACGGCACTATGAGAATCCTAGCCGTAAATGTCTGATAACCTTGAATTGTTAAAGGCAGTTGGCCTACAAAAGCCATCTAAGTCTTAGTTTTACGACGATATTTGATCTATTCTTATGACTATATAGTTATCTAGTAGTTCGCGAGATATGTGAAATGGTGAAAATTAATAAACAAATAAGGCGTAATAAACAAAGGCGTCCATGATGGGACTAGAACCCGCGTACAATCTCTCACAGAGGCAATACTCTAGCAACTGAGCTACTCAGACACATCTTGGATCTTCAATCATACAGCAAACATTCTAGAACTGTTGATCTCAATATTGTAATTTAGTTTTCTATCAGTTCCTTTCTTACATATACCGGTATTTCCTTTAACCGACTAAAAAAGAAATTAGAATGTTCTCAATTTGACAGCATCTTATTTAAAGTACCTACGCAATGATTTTTTGCTACTTAAGTAGATCGATTTCGATAAATGTTTTTGTCGGAAGTCAGAGAAGTCGGAAATCATTACATTAATGATAGTTTAGTCAAGTGATTGGACAAAATATGATAAAATAACGGAACTCTTCAATTCTTATAAGCTGATAATAGGACAAATTCATCCACTACTGAATATAGACCTCCCCTATCGAGCTCTAATCGGCGGTCTGCATCCAACGGGTATCGGCGACTTTGACTATGACATCCGTCGATCTCGCGGGATCCATCCGATAAACTTTCGGCTCCAACGGCCTTCTGATCTTCTCACTATATGCCACATCCACACGTCCCTTAAGCTTGCCTACCCGGTGGTCTATGTCGGCGCCTTTCGTTTCATCTTACAAATCTCCTCGTTTTTGTTTCGATCTCGTAGAGAAATTTCGAGCATAGCCCTTTCCATTGCTTGCGGATAGCAAGCAAATTTCATTAATTAAATAAAACAAATATTTCCTTTTATCCCCTAACACTATTGATTTAAATTAACACTGTTTTATAAAAGCTAGCTTAAAATACTAAATAATTCCATAACAAAGTAGGAAATAACTAAATTATGCGTTATACTAGGAAATAATATACAAAATGCTTAAGTACATATCCTTTGAAGGCTGTTGAAACTCAAGAATAAATAAACAATAGGTACCTATACCCGAAAAATCGGGGGCTGAACTGAACTGCAATAGGATACTGATTGATACCCAAAAATAAATTATAATGTAGGCAAGACCACCTCCAAATTGCGTGTATAAGTATTATATATTTGTTTATTTCTTATATATTGTAATAAGCTATGCAGAATTTCTGTAGTTAGTTTTTATACAGATGTTTGAGAATACTATTACTATATTACTTCTACATTACATTTTTTATTTGTAATAGTCTGAAGTCGCTTAAATATTTCAAATCAAAGTTTCCTTAGCATTCAAGGTTTCTATGTTTTTTTCGTCTAATACCGTCTGTCAATAATTATATTATGTATTAAGTCATGTCGTGTTCACACATTTCAGTTCAAAACTGCAGCACTTCAGCAAAACACTTTCACGTGTAATCACTATTTCATTTCCAAATTTTCAAAGATTATAAGCATTTCAATCACTGTCCTCTACCTTTGTGGCACTCAAAACGATTTTTTATAAAAATGATATATGCCTTA
The DNA here is from genome assembly GCA_963691645.1 of Pelosia muscerda. Classification (NCBI taxonomy): domain Eukaryota; kingdom Metazoa; phylum Arthropoda; class Insecta; order Lepidoptera; family Erebidae; genus Pelosia; species Pelosia muscerda. Next base: position 9,765,566 of record OY829106.1, read on the forward strand.
CCGATAAACTGCTAGGTTAAATGGTTCGTGAAATACCTACACGTTTCTCCGAAACTGGTGTAAGAAATCAGAATGATTCACGTCACTGAACCGTTTTAAATTAAAGGCTTGGCACTATTGGCTCAAGGTCAAAGGCATTTCACCCCTGTATCAGCAGTTGATGAAGCATACATACTGCTTAGAAATCATAAATCATCATGACGAACATTCTCGTGCTAAAGTGAAGGTAGTACCTACAGAAATTATTAATTATTCCGTGAATTTATCAAGTTTTTTGGAATTTGGTGAACTACCAAGTCAGTAATTACATATATTTTATCCACAGGCTTATGCATGGTCATTTAATACACTTACTTATCTATAAGAGGAAGAGAAAGTTGGACAAATTTGTCGAAAGTGACGAAGTATCGTTAACTGACTAATAATAACATAATAGATTAGTAATTTTCCATCAAATTCACTCACCTCTTGTTCCGAAAGATCCAAATCTCTCACGATTTACCGCTATCTTATACTTTTTGTCGTTTGGTACAGGTAATTTCGAAGGATATTTCTCGGAGCTACTTCTATATAACTTCTCTTTGGACCCGTGTGCCCCCATCTTCAAATTCTTCATTAATAGTCACAACATTATTTTATTACTAATTCATTTTGTTAGCTAAGCCACTTTTAGGAACTTCGTCAAACTCTTATTATCACTTTTAAGTCACATCATAATTTTACTTCAATAACATACTGTTTCCTCGATAGGCCGTCACCTGTGTTTGTTTGCATATCAAAGATACAAAACCAAATTAACCACTTTAACCTGAGATAATGTAGCAGTAGGTATGTATAGTGTCACATTTTAAGTACTTATGTGGGTTGTTGTATTGTTCTAAATTTTAGAACACAAAGTTTAAACATGAATGATGGGACGTGAAGTCCGTGTTATTCGTGACGTAAACACGAAGAAAAAAAGAAAAAACAATTTTAATGCGGTACTAAATAAGAAAGGTATAAGAGCACACACATGTTCGGCGAACGGTGGTCAACAAAGCTCATTCGCTGATATAATTATTGCAATGCTTTAATCTATTTCTGTAGACGACTCACTACAAACGTACCAGTGTAAGTCGAACCCTGTCTCTTGTTCGCGATTCTTTTATGGGCAGCTAATGAGATTATAATAAGCGAAATCTGGGAGTTCTTCGTGAAGTGGTAATTTTGCGCATCATCTTATAAGGATTTTCTCAAACAGCTACCTATTTGTCATTCGACGTTACATTATTGCAAGTTCACTGCGCAAAATGATATGAAACGAGCGACAATGTATAAATTAATATATAATGTTCTGGCACCAGTATCAGAAAATGTTCCCATTATTGAGAAGAATACAATATTATTCACACAAAATGAAAGCAGTAAGCACGACGAAGAGAAAATAATGTTATCCGGCCACTTTTCTTTTCCTATCGGGGATAAAATGTATGCTATGATGTATTATTAGTATCTGTTTTCAAAGAAAAAGTAATAAAGCAACGTAGCAATAAACACCAATACAATCTAAAAGTAGCATTATCTATCAATAGTAGAATACTTAAACTAATATACTTAAATGAATCACTCGACACTTGCTTGTCCGACGCAAGTTTTCTTTTCTTAACTTCGGATATTTTATAATTAGTTCCCGGCTAATTGATCCCAATTTAGTCGCTGGCGTTCAAACATAATTCATCAAATTAACGAAAACATCGCAGTGATTTTAAGCTCTTATGTAATTTTTATTTACGATCTTGGTTTACTGAAAATTACGTTTATGAAAACTAAATAGTTTTGAATTTAGAACCAAATCAATGATGAATGATTGTCAGGAATGAGTTCATGATATCGGCAATATATAATAAATCTATTTCAGTGCACAAAACATAGTAGGCGAAATGTGGATATAAATATAAATCGGTATACTCCTTCAGGAATACGCAAGCCTAAGTATGTGTGCATATATTTCAAGTTGAAACATAATAGACTGCATTAGTCACTGTAAAACAAGCAATGTGTTACCAGTTCTCTCAGATTTGTTACTATTTTAGCAAGCGATGCTTTCAGGGTTAAATAACTTAGAGGCACACTTGCGCCCTCTAGCGCGGCGTCATTTTGTGAGCTATATTTAACATTATAAAATGTTACACTAGTTTTCGTATTAAAAACGATTTTTATAGTTACAATATAGTTATAGAAGCAGGGTTGTGCCTATCGCAGTCTATATATTTATTGAAACAGTACCTACCCTTATATAACTTACGACCAATAATATTTGTGCATATATACCTACTTAATGATTTATTTCTTCTAAAGAGAGTTTAGTCTACTTTGTGTCCCGCTTGCAAAGGAGAGTTTAACATAACTAACTACTTCAATTCACTTCTGATTAACTTCGATGCAGGTTCTAAGGCAGTTTATTTGTCTTGGGGACTTCCCGAATGTAATAACTCGATATTTGTGGGTGGACTATTGATCCTGATGTAAAGAAATTACAATAGTGGAACAGGAATAGGAATAACCTCGTATGGTGTAATAAAATTGTCTAGATTTCTAAAATAACAGCCAATTATATTTGTATATACAGGTACTATTTTTGTGGCCAGTTAATGTTATCCAAACATGCCAGCTCTCTGTCAGTAGAGATTATCTAAGATTACGTACATTATGAAGATCAACCGCGCGTAAATGATTGAAGAGTCTGCAACAGACTCAGCTTTTTGTAAGAGATGCACGCAGCGTAAAGACTTTATGAGATTTTAATTTTATAAATGATTTCGTAAGTTCAGACTACCCTATAAAATAAATGAATTAGTTTCGAGAAAATTTAGTTTACAGATAATAACTTTTAATTTTCTTCTTATTTATTCTTCTTCTAATGGTGAATTTAGTCGCTGGACTATACATTTGACTCTTTGTTCTCACCTTCTCCCTGGTTTTGCAAACAATAGGGATATAATAACGTTTAGGACAAATTTAATCTTTATCAAAAATTGGGAGACAATTAAAGTAAAATGGAACACAGACCTTTGTAAAATAATGCCACATGTTACAATAAAACAATGGTACCTACATTAATGGACGTATGAATGATCAACAGAGTAAAAAGTATTGAAACTGAGTAATACAAATATATTTTAAAGCTTTTGTAATTTTTCTTGTAATAAGTCCACTAACAGAAGAAGCATTAATATGCTATTATAAACTAAATGAATAGATATCAATAGCTAAACGAAGATGTACACAAATTAGTTAAGGCAATATCTGACGCAATCACTATCATTCTAAACTGAGGACATTATTTTTTATTTAACCGATATCATGTATGTATGTATGTATGCATAATACATAATACTAAAGTTAATCGAAGTGAAACAAAAACAACCTAGAACACGGATTACATACTACGAACTATTCCAACTAGTCGCAAATATGCTAAATACGTAACTACAACGCAGTAAGCACTAAACTCCGGTAGTGTGTTTACACCCCACCGAAACACTTAACTAATAATATGTTAGCAAAAATTTACATTTCAATATGATATGTAACATTCAAAAGCAAATGTTGCACAAGAACTCTTACTGACAAAAATGTACAAGGAAAACTGCAGTTACCTCATTAGTAGAATGTTACATAAATTAAAAAACGTGTAGGTATCATTGTATGTTCCGTTTGCGTGTCCATTGCGATGAAATTTTGGTAAATAGTTATTATGCATATTCATCAACGAGAAGGTATCTAAGTAAGTGAAACAAAATAGGTCATTGGCAACACTTTGCCACCAGTATGATGAGTATACCTCAGAAAAATACTGACATGACAGTATAAAAGATGCCAAAGATGGAATGAAGTGGAGGAGAAAAATTGAAACGAAAGACCCTGGGTGAAAGCTCTGAATGCAAATAGAATCAACGTTAAAATTTAATGACAATAAAGCCTCTTTGCAAGAACCTAGTCTTTCTTCAGCTAGCAAGAAATCACCATATTTTTCCGATTTTAAACAGAACGTCTGATTTTAACAAATAATAGTGAATGCCTGCAATAACAACCATCATTTCAACGTAATCCATACTGTTTCATTACCATATTATGTTAATATATGACACTAATTACTTCATTATGTACTTTTTTAATACTTTTAACCTTGCTTTAGGTTTTTGCAATATACACAAAGTTTTTAACATAGTGTTTTAAAAGTCAGAATAACTATGCATGCAACGATGCATTCAAAGTAGGTATAATCCTAATATATTAATATATCAGTTTTAGTACTTTGGACTATCCATTCTGTACTGAATTTTACTCCACTTTGCATGTCGAGGGTACATAAATGTTTGTTGTCTGCGAATCGATACTGTCGCGTGAAAAATGCAAAGACGTGTCATTGCACCTGCATCGTCCCCGAGTTACATGATAGTATATTTTCCTTCGACTATTTATTTAAATATCTTCTTTTACTTTTAGAACAGTTAAAGCACCCAGGCGAATCTGTGCGAATAGCACCTACCTATACAAAGGGTACCTATTAAAATTTGAGCAGGTGCTAGTCGTGGATACAAATTACTTTTAACATTTTTATCCACGAATACCAGCTCTTGCCGTCTCTTACTGGGATGAGGAAGATACCTTTGGAACATAGATAAATTATTCTTCTATTGTAGAGGGATTGAGAACTATGTGATGTGAGTTCCTTCCTTAGATTCGAGAGGTCCGATCCTTGAACCCACACCTAACACAATGAATATAGCTTAGAGGGGTTAACTAGTACACTTAGTAATATGTACTTTTTAAAAAGTATTAGTATTCTAGAACAAAAGCATTGATCTCTATGAAATGATTTCCTCAAAAGGAACAATCAAATCTCAGTATACGAATTTGCTTATAGCGTTCTATAAAACAAATAACCTATGTATTATTGTTTAAAATATGGGGCATACATGAATAGCGTCGTTTGTCTGCAAGTACTGGTAGATTCAGGTCAAAATGTACTGCTTATACCCACGAGTTTATTTTAGGTGTAACTATTATTTATATTGAACTACACATTCAACGTTAATGTTGCTAATAGTTTGAATTCTGAGAAATATGAATTTATTGTCGGACGTGCATACGCAAGATTTTGTTTCACAATTTAACACGCTAGTTATCTTCATAACGGAGATGTCAAATCATCATCATCATCGTCGTGGAGACGTATTTTTCTCGTTGTTTCCGAGGCCATAACTATAAATTGGGATTATTATTAGAGCTCAAACCCCGCCTACCGGCTGTAGTCACCTGCCATACCGGTTTCTTAACTGGCTTCTAAAAATCGAACCGCGGGAGTAAAAAGGGTTTTTTATCCACTATCGCCTAGTCATTAGGAGTGATTATGTTAGTTCGACCGACCAAAACCGCACGTCCATCTCGGACTAATGGGGCACATATTTAGACTACGGTGACCGCTTACTCTTCCACCTCATTACTATTAAAATCTTGTATAACTAATTCCACTCGGAACGTGATGTGAAAACTCTAGTCACCTTGTCGGCTACAATAACAACATCGACAAAAATAGACTTCAGATGATGCCATTAAAACAATAAACACAGGTATGATTATTGCCTAGGTGTGTTACAATGGGCACTCCGTTCCGACGTTTGTCTCCTAAGAGCATATAATAAGCGTAGAGTGGGTCTTTATACAGGTAATAATCCGTAATATCTCATTACGTATACGATTAATTTGGCTGACTTTGCGCATTTCTGAGTGGACTATGGTAGTGGTTTATTAACAATTATGTAACATCAGTGAGAATTCCGAATGTTACCGTCGCTACTAGCATATTTGTATTAAAAACATCTTTATTTGTTATCACCCTACGATTGTCCAAGATTAAATCAACTATGATATATTATTTATGTTAACAGTCTGAAATAAGCGATGACAAGAAAACCAAGGGTACTGGTCTTATGGTCGATGAAGCTGAAGATAATGAAGATAGATAAGAGAACACTGGGGTCCAAGTTGGACTCCGCGAGACATAGGCAAAAATGGTAATGAGTTTGTTAACATATACATAATTAAATTATGACCAATCTACACTCTATAATCTACTCTTTAGAAATATCTAGGTACAGTTATGATGATAACAATAAGCACTTGGTTTGAATGGTCGTCTTAAAGGTCACATGAGGTAAATGTTCGCTTCTTGCTAATTAGCTAGAAGGTGTATTCTACTGTTAATAAAATAGCAAATAGATTAACTATGTAAGGTCTACGCATTTTCGCAATACATCCTTCTAAACATATATACTTGTTTGACAAGATTTTGTTATTTCTCGCTGTTTTTCACATACGAACAGTCAAGATATGAGCGTATAATTTATTCTATTATTATTCAATTCTATCTTTGCTCATTTATTTATATTCAAAATAATAACTGGAAGATCATAATTATTCAAAATTATTAAGATCGATTCTATTTTAATCTGTGCATGTGTACGGTGGTAATAAAATTATAAGCTCATTCTACAAAATTATAATGACTCGTCCACGCTTCAAGCAACTCATTTGTGGAATTCAATTATTGTTTAAAGGGCTAAACCATCAATTGGCTTTCAGGTTTTTGAAGGTCAGTTTATTAATTTATTATTCCCCATGAGAATTTGTACCAGGTATGAAGACTGTGGTCCACTTATCTGAACCTTATATAAATATATATAGTGTCCTTGGGTAAATAGTCACTCTAAATTTACAATACCAATGATAGTATCAAGCTATCAATTATGTCTATATAATCCATTGTACTTAATTCGTTTCAATACTAGGCGTAATATTAAGTCCATTGATGCTGTTACTGATGTTAGAGATCCACAATGAACAGTGAAACTGAAGAATGAATCAATGAACTTAGTTACAACAAAGTTTTACTCAATTGATGTCCGTATTTATAACAAGCATAGTTTTAATACTTGAATAAATATACCTAATACACCATATTATATTTCAATACATAACCTGCGTAACAATTTTAGTTTAATGCAATAAAACCGATTACATCAACAACGATTAGTATTTTAACCATCAAGAGTGTATGACATTTGGTAATTAGCTTTTGACCTTTGCTACTTGAAATACTGACAGCTAACAGAGTTCGTAGCCTCAGAAATTAATACGTATTGGTTCCATTTGTTAGTCAGATACCTACACGATTATAAGGCTTTGTTTAAGAAATTGTACCAACTATTATTTAGGCCCTATAAAGATGTGAGGTAAACGAACCCAGTCACGACACGACCAATTTATTCAAGATATTTTCTCTTAAAGAAATATACAAGTTACTATTTAAACAATCTTGTACCTGAGGCTAAAAGAAAAGCTATTGATAGTTTCCTTGGTATTGGAATTAAAAAGAACACTACTCATAAAATGCAGCAGAAGCGTTGTAGGATAGACCACGATTAGCTAGTAATATACTTAATACTCGTAGAACATGAAGCAATATCGCACTCGCATACCAAGCACAACACCTTTGATCAAGAGAACTGGTTTGTATGCGAGCAGCTGTACACCACAACAGGCGCAAGCAGCAACTTTTGTCCACCTGAGAGATAAAATAACCAACATCTGTCCACCACCTTGAAGACACATTGGAAAACTAGATGCACATTACATAAAACTATACAAAACATGATACCGTAAGAAATGAAAGAAATATGTTATCTGTCAAACAAACAATTATCCAACCATGTGAGTTTTAGGAAAATTTTAAAATAGCCTGCTCTATATTTAATCAGTCAGTGATACGAACTCACCCATGAAAGAATTACGAGCGACTGGTTTTGAATCGGATGCTACATAGATCAGGCATCGAATATATTATATCATTCAGATATCATTCCATCTACACAGCTGACAATGTCGTCTCCAGAACAGTTGGTTAATAGAACAGAAAATTCGGTCATGCGAAACTTCGAATAGGTTTATAATATTACAGAGACGCATTATATAAACGCAATCAAAGTTAAATATTTTATTCATTGCTTGAAAAACTTGGTGCTAACGAACTGTGTAATATGAAATATTAAGTAAGTATGTATGTCTACTATTTATTAAATGGTCTGCTATAAAATGTAAAGGTAAGCAATTTGGGTCAACGGCCGAGTCATGGAGAAACATGGTGGCGCTACCGCTAGCGTGGCATTGATCAGATAGAGTAAATCAAAATCTAGAATCAAAAATATCCAGTTAAGTTTGGTTTTGGTCGCTTTGAAATCAAGTTCGACTACTCGTCTCTTTGTTCGTTCTACAAAATTTAAATATCCTTGGGCTTAGAATTCAAGTTTTCAATTTATAAATTTAACGTCGTTTTTTGCCACATACTATCGTAAGTAATAGAAGTAGATATGTTTTTGTGTCAAATCTAAATAATTAGTTTCATAATCATATTCGTATGTACATTCTATTTGTAACTAGTAAGTAGGTATATGAATAATATTTACATAGTGCATTTTCATTATAGCAACCATGTCATATCATAATAGCTTATGAAAATGGGGTCATTCCTGCCTACTGCAACAGTTTTGGCGGAATTTCGTAATACACAAAACATCGTTGCTACCACTTCTGGCTAGCTGCCAACAGCATGCGACTTTGAAGAACTTTACTGTGGATGGTTGAACGTCTTGAACACCGATAAAGTTTCTATGTAAAAATTACCTGAATAGAAATCTAGAATCAAAGGCACGTTGTACATTGTGTATTATAAGGACATTTGCCATATAACCATTTGTAGTTTAGTTAAGAGTACCTAAGCAGCGTATCTTAAATACATAGCAATGGCATGGCAATAGATGTGCAGTCCCTTAATGAAAAATATCGGAGTTAAGCCGTAACCGCAGATAAAATGGAAAGAGTGGACCCCAGACTCCGAGGTAAAAGCTTCGGATGCGACTGGAATAGCGCTAGGATCAAGAAATAATATTTCTACTACTTACTTTCTTCAATTTTCCTTAATATTATTTTAAACGACTCACTTTTCCTTGCCATGTGCGGTTTGGCTACATTTATTTAAAATACATTTTAATATAATGATACGTGTGGACGTCCTATGATAATATGGGTATGCTCTCACATTAGGATTCAAGTTCTATGTCATCATTATCTATAGGTACTACATATAAAGTAAATATACCATTATTAACAATTATAGGATTTTTGTAATTATACAGCAGGTATCTAATATACGAGTACAACAATAATATTATCGTGTGTTAACCTAGCAAAAATTTTAGGTTACTTTCATAAAACAATATTGATAAGAAAGAACACAAAATTAGTTTTAACAGTTATCATGGTTACCAAGATCAGAAAACCACTAAGGTCAACTTCATTTATTCCAGTCATTTAAATAATAAACTCGTCTTGGAATCTCGAATAGGTAACCGTACACATGATGTATGCATAAGTTTTAAATAGCAAATTGGTTAGTAGCGCCCGGCATGGATACCGTGTCGTTGAGATTAAATCACTGCGTGAGGACAGAGGACATATGCAGAGATTAACATCCGGTATGAGATTGACTTCGGCGGCTAAAATGTTGCTGTATATAGTCGACGGACCCTGCTCGATCATTTAGATCATAAAAAAGAGAATAAAAATTTCCTGTTCAAATTTGTATCCCAAGTGGAAGTAGATACGGTACATTCATACTCAAATGACCAGGTCCGTGTGATTGTACTAATTGTGGTACAACGTATAATCATTGTCAAACCACTGAGATTACAAAAAATGCCATTTAATTTAAACTTTACTACTATGCTGTTAACGGCTAATTAAATGTCATCGTGTAGAGTGAATGAAACGATGTAATGAACTCTTTTTCATTTAATTTTGTAGTCTTAGTCTATAGCGATAAAGCTGAAAAGTCAATGGCAGTTTTTATAATCTCGGTGGTTTAACAATGGTTAACAACCAGAAGAATCGGGAGTCTTACTTGCCTACTGGTCTGCTCATCAACATGAACCTAATACTTACTCATAGTATTAGTTCCATCGATAAACAATTGATCTAACTATCGTACAGGCCCGGAGTTTGTTAATGTTATTATGAATGTTGTATTCTGTTGAGTAGTTTAAAATTCAAATAAAAATTTAAAAATGGTACCATATTAACCTAGAAATAGACAATTTGACCAGAAATGTGTGTTTCATGACGATTAAATGGTTATTGAAGCAACTTGGTGAAATAACAGATAGAATAGTTACGCATTGACCTTTCGTTAAAAGGCCGAATGATATGCTCATTGTTACGCTGACAGTACTTTTACTATGAAAACTATAGATACGATAGTTATGATAATAAATCCGAAGTAAAATAAAAATTAAGCGTATGATATAGTTTATGAAGCGATCCAATTTCCTAAAATTACGAATATCTATTTAAAACTGTTAGAAGAAGAAAAGTATAAAAATTACGACTTGCACGTTGAGCGTACAATGAAATGCAATAGTATAACTTTTTTGGCAAGTGTACCTATAAGATATAGATTGTAGTTAACATGTTTGGTGCACACGTCCTGCCACTGACACTGTCTGGGAGCAATCGAACGAAAGCAAAATAATTATTAATGTCACGTAACATATATTATGAAGTCACAGCGCGTTCCCATTAGTTACGCGAGCTGCCGTGCTCGAAGCACTCGTACGCATATATAGATACACAATGGACACGACACGACGACCCATACAATCTTTAATCCGTAACTTTGACCTGTTACAAAGTATCTTCTAGTCTCATGCTACTTTATTGCTCATAAACTCATGATATGAACTAGTTAAAGTTTATCTTTTTTTAAACCATTTAGGTGGCAAACAAGCACGCGGCCCACCTGATGGAAAGTGGTTACCGTGGCCATATCGTACCATATAGAGAGGAGAGTGAAAGTTGAAGGGGGAGGGAAGAAGGTTAATAGAGTCTCAGTGCTGCAAGGCCAGAAGACAAAGAAGCGTTTCTCGGTCTTCCCACTGACAGCACAAAACCTCTCCAGTGAGCTCTGGATATCTTTAAGTACTATAATGAAATTGTGAATCTTCTGTACCTACACTGGAAGAGTGTCACGGGCATCTGTTAGTAAATACTTTGGGTTAAGTGTAAATAAAAACTATTTTCCTCCATTGTATACTTTAAGATATTAGATTTCATCAATGCGTATCGCTCGGAGCGTATCGTTTTGTGCTCTGTTAGTGATTGATAGGTGAAAGCATAGAAGATATCACAACAATCACTTATATAGTCATTTATACATTTATGAATGATGTAATAAGTGTATTTTGTAGTATTAAATATCAAATGAACTATTTTTATTTTATTTTAAAAACTAACCTTAGTTTATAGATTTATTTATTCAAGACCCAGAAAGTAGGTCTGTGCCAGATACTCAATAGTCTCAATGAAAATATCCGTGTGGAGTGGATAAAGAATATCACCCACCACCCCATTACATCCCAAGGGTGTCGTAAGTTTATTGCCAAAATTACGATGATAAGAAGGAAAACGCGAAATAAAAGCCTGTACCAACCCTTCTGGCCAACGGAGATCTAGATTGCGATGAAATGAGCTTATTAGTTACTTTGATCAAGTGTAGGTAGGATGGTTAGTAGATGACAACAGATCACGGGTTATATAAATTCATTTAAATTGTAGCAACGAAAATGTATAAACATATTCCACGTACGAATTCTGAAACTTCTTTAATATACAAGTAACGTATCTATTTCCCATATTAGTAATGTAGCATGGTTTAATTTGAGAATTTGAATGAGTGACACATCGAGGAAGCCAGACCAACAACGTTTGATTACGACTGCCAATAAACAGAAAAAGACGAATTTAAATCAGTGGATACATACATAAATAGATTTTAGCATGAATTTGCAGAAAGGGATTTGACTAGTGACTATTACGAAACATTTCACTCAAAATTACTTACCTATTAATAATTAATATTTGATGATCTGAATCGATGCTAATATATATTTTGCAATTATATTTTTTGCAATATATATTTGCATTTAACAAATGAACACACCTATAAAATGTGCGACAGCTATGTAACCGTTCTCGTCAGCTATAAATACTACTGCACCAATGCTAAAAAATGGATCCATTATCACGTTACGTATGCATACCCTCACAGTTACCGCTCTTTTGTGACAGGTGTATCAAGAGACGAGAATATAATAAGTAGATAATGTTAAACAAGTTGCGGTAAGAACAATACGAAGTATAGGTAGCAATTACTTTACTTTCAAAGCAAAGTCTATGCTTTCAACCACCTTTCTTCAACCATTCAATCTCACGATGGCGGACGGTAAACTATCTGTACATCACTCGAATCGACATAAGAGCGAGCGGAATAAACCATAATAGAAAATATGTAGGGCACGTAAATATCCCTTTACCTCGAATAGCTGTGAAGTCTCGGGAATGACAGTCACCGTTAAAGATATCAATAGTAATACAATAGTGGACCTCAGTTTGACGACCTCATCTGATGATGTTTCACGCCCCGCTTAAAAGACCCGAGATTATAAAAAAATAGTAAGACTTGTGAGTAGCGTACATACTTATTGATTTTGTAAATGTGTTATTTGCAATCGGAGCGCCGGCCATAGACTAGTATTCATTTGTAATACTACAAATTGAATATACCTACCCAGAGGCTAATATTGATTACTTTTCATTGTACATTTTAATTATCTAATAATGGCAAAAAGTTTACGCGAAAGAGTATAATAGTGAAGTCGTGCAAAGTAAATAAATAATAACTTTTTTTTTAAATATATGAAAACGATTAATGAAAAAAACGAAAACTTTCACACAGATGTTCGGTTTCGTAATTAGAAATGCACATAATAAGTGAAAATAAAACTAAATGTCATTTTTCAGAGTATTTAGACATTCTATTTCCTAACATCTATTATTAAATTTTAATTCGAAAGTTGTACACGGTATTACATTTGGCATGTAACTCGACGGTGTTGATAATAATAATTACGATTGTTGTTGATTGAAACCATTTCAAGTAGGAATAAGATATCTACTTTTGAATTTACAAAATATTTTTTTCTACTTCATCCGAACGACCTTCCCAATAGCACCCAATGAAGAAGCCTTTATTTTTGAAGCTCGGGGTTCAATCTCTTAGCGGAATCTATTTGACCAAAACCCCTGGAAGCAAAACCTACAGCTTTCGGCTATAGTTCAATTAGCAGATCGATTTCCTTAATTCACCATGGATTCGGTCGATTTCGTGGAAATATTGAACTGGAAGTTATTACAAGTAATTTACTTTCAACAAAGTAGAACACTTTCGAAGATATTTCAAACAAATTTCACAATTTTTGTCCAATTACAAGCTTTATTTAAATAAATATGTATGCACTGGCTTGTCAGCAAGTGTTCAATAAATAAAATTGATAGTGTCGATACATTTCATTTGGATATATGTTGAACTTTAAGACTTATTACACAATACCTATTACCCAACAACCCTTATATAGACTCCATCATTTCGAAAATAATCTATAAGATTTCATAGAATTTGCCATTTACGCGAATTTAAATTAGTTTAGATACTAATAAAACTTAAGAAACCTTTAATATTATTCAGTATGATCTTATAAATCAAACTTTCAGAATCTTTTATTTCAGTTTAATTTGTTTTCGATTGGAATTTATAATTTTGATTACTTAAATAAGTTTTCGTAAATTTTAAAAACTTTACAGAATTGGATTGGAACCATGTCCCTATAATTGCAACGCCACACCGGTATACAGGCTTCCCTTCGAGTAAAAGTAGTTCCACTACAAGCAAATATGTAGTAATCATTCAATCACGACCCAAAAAGTGGATTTACAAAAACTACAAAAAGAACCTGTTCTTTAAAAGAATCACCTGTAACTATCTTGTGCCTTGACAACCGGTTTCGATATGGTCACAGAATTGTGTTATACCTACCTAAAGAAGTATTTTTGTGTGCTAGGAATATGAAAGTCTGTGCAATATCGGGACGATTCATCAGTTTTATAAGTACACTTAGAGTTGCGCATTTAGAGCACTGCTAAGCAATTCTGATGTATTAATGGACATAAATGATTATTGTCCAGAAATAAGTAGGTGCCTAGGTATGTGCGAACACGTGCGATAAAACTTGAAGTTCCAGTTCGTTTCCGTTACATTACACTGTGGTAACTACATACAGGTTGTATTTCTAGGACAGTTTTTCAATGATTGCATAAATAAACACATTATTTTTAAAAGAACACACAATTTTAAAGAATGTTCTCAATTTGTCTTTTTGTTCCCGAGTAATACTCTAAGTGGCTGGGTTGATTTTGACGGGATTTTACTGCATACAAAGCATAACTTTTGAAGACTATTTTAGAAAAATAACAGGGTTTCGAGAAAAGATAACACCACGGAAATGCTATTTTATTGAAAATATAACATAAGCCCATAAGGCTATTAATAAATATGATACTTACTGCACATATATTTTACCAAATACTTTGACTGAAGACAAAACTAAAACGCGATTAGTTGGTATCTAGTTCGCAAAAAAAATGATGTTCAACACTTATTATTTTCCGTTCCTTTGTTTTAAAAACAACATTGTCCAATGCGTCAGTTACAAAATAACGATAATGCAGCCATCCATCATACGCACGATTGTAATGTAATGTTATTTCTGAGAAATGCTGCAGTTTACAAACGAAACAAACAGCTAGTGGGAGGCTGGGGCTAACTTAGCACCAAACAATCAACGGGATACTTTACCGGGAACTGTAAATCGGTAACCGGTACGCATTAAAACGGTTTACCTTATAGTATATCGACTAAGTACTAAATGACTTCTAAATCGGCTATACCTATGATAGACATATTGTAACTTAGGCACTGCCGTATGCACAGACAAAAGCTGTCAATGAACTTCTCTCACGCACATATATTGGGTAATAAGGTGGTATAAGGTGTGCCGTGTGAGGAATAAGACTCTTGAGTGAGGTTTCCGAATCGATCCTCAGGTCATGAGAAAGGTGATTTAGGTTTTTGTAATGCAATTTTTTAATACGCGTCTGACTACCTCTCAGGAATTCTGTTAATTTAGATAGTGCTAAATGCTATATCATTCCTGAGAGGTATAGTAAATCACTTAAAGGTATACAATACCAGCATCACGTGTTTCGCCTACTCTTGGGAACACATTCGTGCAGAAGAGCGCCATAATCAATTATTTCCATTACTTATTTTGTTCAATTACGTACATACATCAAATATATAATTCCAGAACATCAAAATATAAAAAAGTATGACAGTAAACCGAAAAAATTGCAATAATTGCTGGATATGGTCAATTGATTAACTGTGCATACTATTTTACCATATCCGACATTTTAATTGTTTCTTTACACATGCCTATACGTTTTCCTATAAATTTCAGAAGAGAAATCTTGTGGCCATGTGGCATATCAGATAGCATTTTATGGTTAAAGTTATAGTGGGCAACTCATAGAGTCGTAGTGGGCGGTCTATACGGTTTAGGTGGAACCTTGGATGTATCTTGTCCCAATATATCTAAAAGCTAATATTTCTATGAAATCTCTCTGACTCCTAATCTTAGGCTAGATATAGAAGTCCTTATGCAGCTGCAGCTTATCCACACCAGAAGCCTTTTTTTAATTCATTAACACTCCTCATAAATCATGTTTAGTTGCTTGGTGATGATGAATAATCTTATAGTATATATACGTGAAACGGCTGTGCTATTCCAGACTATAACATCTCCCAATGTAAAATTTTAGCCAGATCCACCGATCCGTTACCGCGTTATTGAGTAAGAAACAACTAAACATCTTCACAAACTTTCACAGTTACGCACATGTTGTACAAGTAGGGTATCGTATTGAAGGCCTAGAGTATAGTTACACGTACGTCATTAATAGCTGAACTGGCTGAACGTCATGTCACGTAGGCTTTATGTCCACAGTTTAACGTATCGAAAGTAGGTCAGACGTAACATCAGTTCCATGGAAACAACCGATCGTTAAGAATCAATAACTGAAAAAAATTAGAACGACAATTTTCATATTCTATGGACCATTGGATACGATCATTTATTTGCTATCAGACAGCTCAATTACTTACATTTCCAAGTGAAACTATGTTAGGTACTAACTAATATCTTGATTAAATAAAAATAACTGTGTTTTCGCCTACGTAAAGTTTCGAAAATATTATGAAACATTACAAACAGGTGAAAAGGCCACAGAGAACTATAAAATACTTATAAAGTACTTCCGGATACTTAGTAAGTTAGATAGCCACTGAGATGTTTTTGGGAAGAGCAAAATATTGACTACGTTTGTTAGATATGTACCTATCTTTATAGCCAACGTTTGTACATATCAGCAACTGTTTCCGCTGTTAAAATATGATCTTCAATACTAATTGATTCCAGCTTACTTTCTAAATAAGTAACGATCGAAAATGACCTCTGTTTTGAATGACACTGCAAATAACAGACCAAGCTATAAATCTATTGAAACGATAGGATCGATGTAGCAATGAATCGATTGAAAGAATGTGGCTCTAATTTTTTATAGAACTTTTAGATATTTACTACAATAACAGTGAATTACTTAGTCTTTTATTGGAAACTATTTTATAAAAAGACATGTACAATCGTTCTAAAAATTACCGACACAGCTTGCTTATTGGTTACTATCAAAGTGGAATATTTCGCTGGACCGGCTTTCATATCAAAATATACAGATATTTTGATATGAAAGCCGGACTGATTTCTTTTTCTAACATTCTCCGAAAAAGAGAATCGAAGAGAAGATTTTTATAAATTTATCTACTTATTTGTATATCATTGCCCCTGACCCGCGCCGATTTTGTACGGAAAATATTCATAAAGGCATCTACCGGTGCACACACCTTTTACCTATCATTACTATAACCATAGATTAACTATAGTTGCGGCACGCTATGATGGCCGTTTTGACACGACTGGTTTTGCTTGTTTTCTCTTTTTTGGTGTGTGAAGTTTATTTTCTTCTTTGCCAGTCTCGCCATGTATTTCTTTAGTTATTCGTTCAATATTAAGCGCACCAAAAAAGTGATAACGAGCAAAACCAGTCGTGTCAAAACGGCCAACTTAGCTTGCTGCAACTATAAGTTACTGCGCAAGTATATTCACGTAAATGCAAGCTATAAGTTAACAATGTTTTGTCACAATTGGCATTTCTATGACTGTGCATAAAACATGAGCAAACAAACATGTTTATATTTTCGCTCGTATGTAATTTACCTACATGTAATATTTAGGTAGGAGTAGGTATAAGCTTATCAACAGAATAAGAGATTTTATTTGAACCTAGGTTTTGAAAGCCATCGTTACGAAGTTTAGAGTCCGTTGCCAAATATGAATCGCGGCTTAAACTTCGACACGTAGATGGAACAGTTCGCACTCAGTTTCGCCTTCACCGACGGGGTCAACGATTCTCGACTCGTCAACAAATCCATCGACAAGAATAACCCGTTACACTGCATCGGCTTCCAGCGGATTTCTCTCCCAGTATCGCCTAGACCATTACACTGTCTCCACTTTTATATTGTGCATTTTAGGGTTAACCTTTACCGTCTAATTATGAAAACCTGTAACTGCAAACAGGTGTATTAACTATTTTATATTGGTGTTCACAAACAGCACGGTCTATAGAAAAGTGGTCATATTACCGTTACAATTTAATAAAAAAGCCATAACTTTAATTCCTAATCGACGGCCGTCGCCATGAATATTTTTACTACACGTATCACATTTTATTATAACATAATTTCTCAGTATGTATTTCCGTTTAAAACGGGTGCCTGGAGGTTAGAAAAGCGAAATGTGCAAAACAAAAACTGCAAAGAATAAGTATATAACTCCCTTTTTATTGATTTTCAAGACAAACGTAAAATTGAGACAAATGGTAAAAAATTATGTTAGATAATCCGTAAAATAATGACACTATATTCACAATTGTCACAGGACGCCGCGAAGGCGAAAATTTTTTTTTCCTATTTTTAATCCGTAATTTTTGTATCAATTTTGGTATGACATACGATTTGTCGAAAGTATATGAAACAATGTTATCGTTATCTTACTCGTCATACTCCTAGTAAGGGTAAAGGCGGTGAAACACATGAAAAACTTATTATTCAACATGTTTTCAAAATACGACTTTGCAGTTTTCAAGTATAACACCACCTTTTCCACATATGTACTTTAGAAAAACCATTGACATACTAATGTAATAAAACAATAGCATTTTACAGCGCAATTTCCGCGAACGCGCTTGGGTACTAGCGCTATCACCATCATTTTCCTTTTCATCATGAGGTAATCAGAGCCTTGTATAATTAGCCACCCTGTAAATTATGACTTGGAAATTTGTGTCATTATCTTGAGATGTATTACAGTTGTTCTCTTTGTGAACGTCAATGTCGAAAATTAAAATCTAAAAATCAGTAGATTCAAAAAAAAACAAATCTAAGAAAATTATTTAAAGACTCGCGAGAAAATCATTGAATGTAAACAAGTATCTATGTGATAGTTTATTATACTTGAGTATGTTATTGATCGCAGAGTTGCGACAAGAACAGTGTATCTGTAGGTCACTACTACATGATTTATCTGTTTCACACATTTGTCAAGTCGGTAGGTATGTAGCATAGGTATTTGCCATCTAAACGAATATTATAAAGAGGATTTGTTTTAATAGGCTCCAAAAACTACTGGTCTGATTTCAATAATTCTTTCACCTATAAAAATCTACAATATCTAGGAGTAACATAGGCTATACATCATCACGCTACCATCCAAGGGAGCGGAGCAATAATCATAACTCTCAATAGATCCGGTAGATTTTTATACATTGGGGCTAATATCGCTAACAATTTCTGTTCCGTTCCGTCATGACAGCAAGGAGAAGTAATATAGAGAGGCAAGTAGAGAATCGAGTAGAGTCATACAACGCGATAATCGACATCCACACGGGTCAAGCCACAGGCAACAGCTAGTTTGATAAGTAATAAAGTATTGCGGAATGCTTTGTTATATAACTAATATATTTTTTAATTATATAGCTCCTATTTTATAAGTTTATTCACTGTTTTATAATTAATAGAAAATAACATCCGCAACATCAAGATCTTTAATGAAATATTTACTCTATTCAAAACAGTCGTTAAAGCACTTTTTTACATATCCAGACCTCATTATCCGAGGATTGCGTTAAAAAATTCTCGCTATTAAATAATAAATAGACGAAAATAACAGCATTTGAAATTTCTTTGTTCTTTTTTCTATGAGTATAGGTGGGAACGGGTAGAACCTCTGAATTGATCTTATAACGTCATTGTACTCATTCGAACACTAATCTAGGATTAGTGTTCGAATGAGTACAATGACGTTCAGATTTTAAAGTTAGGTTAGGTTAGTATGTACTACTATTATTTATTCTGTAGCCAAAGGATATACTTTGGAACCAAAGAGCACCACCATCCTATATTTTGCGGATGCGATCGTCATCTAACCTCGAATTCCGAAAGGTTGACGCTACGCTAAAAGCCTTCTCCCGCAATCAGCAGGTGTGCAGGTAAGATTGACTTAGACCATGAAAACCTTCGTGAGTCGTACGTGGTTGGTTGATATTATAGATGATGATTTGCAGCTAGTGGTCTCAGTACTGTACTACCATAGACCGTGGAAAGTGGAGGAGGAAAAGTCGTACACTAAACCCTAGACACGTTAGCCGACAGTGTCGGTTGCGCCCAGTACTAAAGATGATGACTAGGAGCTGATTTCACCAATGATAAGAACCTTTGGAGGAACGGGATGTGATGTCCCTCCAACACAAAGGGAGGATCCTCCGACCAGGCAAGGTGATCACGCCTGGCGGGCCGCGGCCCTTAACGGTTGTCGTTGGGTTGTTGTATATATACTGTACTAGCGAGAGAACTTCATTTTCGCGATGCAGGATCGTTGTGACGTAGTAGTGACGTCGTAGTTAGTTACGTAGTAGTTACTCGTCCTGTCGCTAGATGGCGCTGGGTACATGTGGTATCGCCACATCACTCCCCTCCAAGATCGGAGGTTGATTGTGTTGAGTCAGCTGTCTTCTTAGCTCTCTTGAGGCGAGGCGAATCCTCGGTGAGTTGAGGTGAGTCCTCGGCAGTGTCGGGGCGAATGCTGCGTAGACGGGAGAGGTGTTCTCTTCGTGGACCGTAAGTGCAGTGTACTGTGCGCCTTAGATGCAGGCGTGGCCGAAGGTAACCAGGCTGCAGCGGTCGCTGCATGCTATGGTAGCCTTGTAATGGCCGAAGTGCTGGATGGCGAAGACGCTCATGCGGAAGAAGTTAATTGGATGGTGGCGATGAGAATGCTGCTGTTATTGCTCAGCGAAGGTTACGTGTTTGGATCACGTCGGGGTCACCAATTTGGAGGAACGGGACGTGATGTCCCTCCAACACAAAGGGAGGATCCTCCGACCAGGCAAGGTGATCACGCCTGGCGGGCCGCGGCCCTTAACGGTTGTCGTTGGGTTGTTGTATATATACTGTACTAGCGAGAGAACTTCATTTTTGCGATGCAGGATCGTTGTGACGTAGTAGTGACGTCGTAGTTAGTTACGTAGTAGTTACTCGTCCTGTCGCTAGATGGCGCTGGGTACATGTGGTATCGCCACAAACCGAAAATAACTGCATTAACACCTTCCATTAATTTCAGTGACAAAACGTAAAAACTAAAAATATAATTGAAAGAATTTCTATTGACGAAATTCAACCTTAATACAACACACTGCTTTCAGACAAATTGATCACTTTCCAGATATCAAGACAAGATTAGATTAGAAAAAGGTTCAAAGATATAAGATATTTTTTATCACTAACAAACACCTTTACTTTTCGCTTGGCGCCAGTCATTACTAACATCAAACATGGAGCGTGACATTGCCGTTTGAGGCAAAAGTTACGCTAATGCGTACCACACGATATTATCCTTTTGAGAAAGAATGATCGTATTTATGCAAATGTGAATGTAGGTGTAATATATTTTATACGATAAAAATTAAACAAGGATGAAATAGAAATTGACGCTCAATGTGAAATAAAGCTGAGGTTACACTAGACTGACTTTACATTAGTTTGCGATACGATAGAGAAAGGGAATCAAAATAAACATGATATATTCGTAAGCGAAAATTCAGCGGTGAGGTGTTTGCCTACTGACTGACTCATAAAATAGTTACATGCAGATTCCTAAATCGTCATCAGAGCAGCAATCTTGGCTGTACCTAAAGTTTTGCAGTTTAGAGCCCAGAAAGAGCTCACACACTTCATAACTTAGCACACTAGACTTTTACCAGAGCATTTGCCGTCTGACCTCCCAATCCTGAGAGGAAAATCAGCGCTAGATTGTCAGTAAATCTGTAAATGTGTACCAGCTTATAGATGAGATTAGTATAGGCCCCGATTTATTTATTTATTTGAAGCTACGAGTATCGATGAAAAATCAACAGCAATCAATCCAGCAACCGAAATAATAACAAACAATGTTTATTTATTTGTAACTCATTGAAATCGTGATCTTGCAATAACAAAACATTGTATGTAAGACATTATAAATAGCTATATGATTGGAATTGACGAAATACTTAAACACCAAAATATTTCACTTTCGTTTTAATTGTGTATTTATACATTGGTAGGTGTACCACTATTTCACGAATTACCACTTACGAGACACCCCTAGCCACCCAGATTGCACCATAAACTGAAAATATCTCTATGAATGGTATAGACTAGACCACTATGGCAGAACGATGGGTCTAGCTGTCACCTGTGATAGACCGAACGATTGATTAATATCCTCATCACCAGAACCCATATCAGGAGGATAATTAAAAAATATATTCCAGATGGAAACTCATAAAATGGTCGTTGCCCTATACCCTCTATAGTATTTATGGACCAAGCTCTTAAAACCTATAGCTATTTTCATTCGAATGTCAAACATGGTGTGATAAATGGATATAAAATAAGTCAAATAAGATAGTTCGGTTATGTTGAGAGAATGAATGAGAGAAGACTAACGAAACAGGTGTATGAGGCGAGTGTGGAGGGTACCGTCAGAAGGGGAAGACTTAGGCGCACATACCTGAACCAAATCAGGGAAGTTTTACAAAAGGGGCAGGTCAGGAGTTAAACCGACGAGCATGCCTGAAGAAGGTAATGAGTGACTAAATCGAGAGTAGTAGGTATGTCGGGATCGTAGCAAATGGAGATTCGATTCGAACCTCTGCCTACGTCTATTGGGAAACAGGCGAGATTTTATGTATGTATGTATGTAAATAAGTCAAATGTTTATTATGAATAACTTTTTTAAATTTAATTTTATATAACACGACACGACAAACATTTATGAATAAAATGTCACAAATTCATAGAAAACATTATCTATATCTTGATCATGGCTAACTCTCCAATTTCATGCTTTCAAATCGAGTTAGCAGTGTCAATTAACAATTTCGTACAATTACTTTTTGCATGTCGGATATCTATAGAATGCCTACAGATATCGACATAATTGTTAGTAAGTGACACTGGACAGTGAAAGGTGAAACATATTTAAACATCGATTACGTGCTATTTTATAACATGGACTTACGGTTCGATAATAGATCCTACATAGGTACCCACAACGTAATTAATTTTAATTAATAAATAATTATTTATATATTATTTACAGCAACAGTATCTGCAGATAAAATTATAATTCCCCTACGTTTTACGAATTTATTTGAAGATTCTCTAAGAAATCTGTACCTGTATTTGTAGCTTAATCTTTAACTAATATCCGCTTCGTGCACACAGGTGCATTAACAGTTGACATAACTTAATCGTTTTATCTACCTTAACAAGCAGTCATTTAGATTATAAAATTTCAAAAATGTTTCTTTACATTTGACATCGCGTCGCAAATCAAACATAAGTCAACCATTTACCGAACCAAGCAACCAATCGTATTGATTGTAAATTGAAAAGCTGTGCAATTTTTGTGCAAAAAGATAATAAGTATATAAAACTAGTCTTTTTAAAGACAATAAAAGTTATATACTTATGAATAAAATCACTTTTTGATTATATTGCTGGTGCTTCGTTGCATGTGAACCTAGCATGCGCTGATGTACTTTCTATTTAGCCCATTATTTTCTGCTGTGTCTGATGCCAACAATGTAACAATGATTTATGTAATACCCACCTACACTATCAAATAATAATCGATTTCTAATTAGACATATGTGAATAAACAATCGCTTAGCAATTTTATAGACAATAATAAGTAATAGATACTTAGATCTACTTTCAAATTCTTTGTCAAACTAGTTAGCTAAAGATCAAATAAGTACTTAAGTATTAAGTTAGTTTCGCTTAATTAACACGACAAGACAATAACAGTTGTATTCGACTTGTCAAGTGCATAATGAATGCGTCAAAAGTTAATTGATAAATAATGATGAATAGGTACCTATTGCAACACCTTAAATTGATTTTGTTTAGTCACTAATTGGCTTTAGATATTAACAGTGCAAGAAACTAAAAGAAATATTGATTTCATTGAACTTTCTTTATATTAGAATAAAGTACAATTATAGAAATATTACTATTCGTATAACGATTTACGTAAAATACCGATATCTATAAAATACACTTTGATTACGCGAACTTGTTTACTTAAAACTTAATGTTTCAAGTTAAGTTGTTTAACCAGTTGGCGGCAGACATAAACATAAGGACAGTCTAGTGATTTTACATAGGTGCGAAGTAAAAACCGCTCACTTACACTTCGAGAAAACCCATTTGGATTTAAACAGTTTCATGTTGCGGATCCCTTTTATCCTATAAGCAGAATTTCATTCATCAAGTCCTAAATGAAAATGCATAATGATAATCACTTTTGAATTGTAAACTAAAAGATAATGTAGTTAAATAAACAAACGTTAAAAGTTAAAAACTAATAACTTAAAATGTGACACTACACAAAACAAAACTTGAAAGTAAACCGTTCACGTGACGCGTTGCATTTTACATCGTAATGTCTTTATCATTGATCAATGAAAAACATTCCAGCTGCAAATATCGTCAACACTTCACTGACATATGACACATTTTCTTTTAGAAAATGCGGTATGCGGGTAACCTTAGTGACAGAAGGGAATCCATTGATTTTTCGCGTTGCAAGTTGACGTCACAAATACGACAAGCTAGCGGCGCGCGCCGGCTCGCGTCTCACCGGCGACTGGCGAACTGACTGAATCAAAACCAGCCGAGAGGAAACGCTAGTTGCCATGCGGTCTCCACTTGACGAGCTTGCTCCCTAGCGCCTTTACCAGTCTGATAGCCGACAGCGACGGTAATGTTGACCTTCCGCATCGATTTGTTCCTGTCTTACAGTCACAGCTGACTTTTAATCAGGGTGCAACTTCGATTCAATTATAGCCTGAAGGTGAAACTCAAGAGAACGCATTTAATAGGTACCTTCGAGTTGCTTGCTGCACTGTGTTGTTTTTCAAGGATCAAGTAATTATTTCGAAAACACTTTACCATTGTGATTTCTCCAATATCGTCATTTTCGTTACGTGGAAATACCGTAAATCCAGAATCCACCCACAGGCTGGATTTCTTGAATAAAACATTGCTTTAAATATTTGAAATGCAGTTCAGTTCACCTTAATTTTGGTTTCATTATGTTGTGTGAAATTTACTTCTAATGCGTCAAATGAAAAATAAGTTTTCAAGTGAATAAAATTATTTTTATTATTAAATAACTGCATAGACCACCTAAACCAATAATGTGATTATGGTTTCATTATAAAGTAAAAAATAACTATCGAATTGAGAACCTCTTTTTTTGGAAGTTGGTTAAAAAGGGCCTTTCACCCTCTGTATACATACGGAAATACCCACCCCCCCGGTGACTCATGCAATACGCAATAGAGGGCGGAAAAGACATGAAAAATTGCAATGATCATATCACCTAACATAAATTCTATTAAATATTTTGTACTTGGGTATAATTATCCAAGGCTATAAGATAAGTAGGTATATAAAAACAAACTTCGATAACTAATCGCCACCAAAAAGACGTACTTTTCTGCCCATTTTAGATAGGTATTATTGCTTTATTTTTCTCAGTAGGTACTTCTGGCGCAGTCTGACTAAAGCAATAATTTCACTAAGTGTAATTACCAGTTCTTCCACGAAAAGATTAACCAAGCCAAGTTAATTATGCTGGCAAAAGGTATAAAGATATTGATTAAAATAGTGTACATCGTGTCTCACAGAATTTCTGTATGCAACATTATAAAAGGTAAGTACTTTTTGGCAGTTCAATAAGTCAGGCTATTTAATTACGTAGTTAAATAAAATTTAAATAAATATGTTAAAAGTTAGGATAAAGCAGAGTCAAAATATTAATTTGCAGTGTAAAAATGCAGAGCGTAAAAAATAAATAACGTTTTTACACGACGCAAAGACCTTAGGTACCGATATACTAGTGCTGTTAGTGTTGTACGACCAAAAAACATATAATTTTCTTGTTGCGTTTAACACAATCCTATTATCATTCTTTTGATGTATTTTACATCTATTTAAATCAATTCAAATGCTTCACAAAAGTTAAAAAAACATTTAATTAAAACGCCTTTACAAAAATTGAGAGCATCTTGCTAAGAGACGATTCCTTACACGTAACTTGATATACACATACGCTTATAGCTTTTAAGTAGCGGTATTGTTTATCTAACAAAATCTAATGCCTCTCATACAACCTCTCTCTCTCTCCAAAACGCCTCAACGTCATACAACACATAAAATTAGGTATTATATCAAATTTATCCAAGGATAGTATAAAATTGGCACTAAGCTGTAATTAAGCTATGAAGAAAATTAGTAGAACGATTTCATATTGTTCTTCGAAAACTATCACAAAGCTATAGTTACGCAAAAAAAAGGTAATAAAAATACTTGAAACGAAAATACTTTCGCTTTTTAATGCTTTCAAAATAATCGAAATGCGCCTGATCAATTTATAAGAGCAACATTAAAATTAGTTTTGTGCTCTTTATTGTGTAGGCGCACAAATCGTCCATATTAGAATTTATTAACAAAAAAAATCCTTATGAAAACGAAGTCACAGTGTTATATTTTCTTCAATCATATCCTGACCAACAATAAGAAAGTTGCGTAACACAAGCTATGCTGAAAAAACGAATAATATAATAATTCACTTAACAACTTAACATTACTTTTCATACTATGCTAACTGCATGTTCATGTGCTAGTGATAATTGCTAAGACCAATATTTAAGGCGCACGATTCATACAATCTAAATAACCTTTCGAACAAGGACAAACTACAAAGATTACCGTGAACTGTACGCGGTCAACGGTAGTATCCTTGAATAATATTAATAGGAACTTAAATAGTCAACTTTGACTTTTACTCCACTATAACAAGTTAATGTTAGGTATAAACTAAAGAAGTTGTTTTTTTAGTACATTTAATAAAAAAAGCAATTTCTTCCAGCAACAAATACTCTGACATAAGACGAATAAATTTAACTATGACTTTTTGTTAAACTGATGGTTATTATGGAAAAGAATGTTATAATCAATAACAATTTCTCATACATTCTGTTAATCGATACCTACTAATAAATTTATTGTAGATTACCAAATTACTAAATTCTATAGATGTCGAATATGATACACAGATAGGTAGGTTTTCCTGTGTATCAATCAATCTTCGCGAAAATTTCCACAACTATCTCGAAATTTTTATACACGATATCTGCATGGAAAACTTTCATCACGGATCAATATGCCTAAGATTAACAAGAATATGTTCAATGGCTACAAGTAAGTAGCTATGGAAAGGTAATACAGAAAGACAACCTGCCTACCCTACCTTACCTATGTAGAAAAAGGTAATACGGTGTGGAACCCTAAAAAGATTTTCGTGGCCTAGTCCAAGCCGTCCTCACTTATGGCTAATTGAAAGATGAGATTCTTGTTTACGGAAATTTCAACAAGTATTTAGGATAAGAGGTTAAAGTACCAAGCAGGTAAAGCAACAGGAAGGTATTGGCATGATTGTATGATCATTGTCCATCAAGTTATAAGATTATCCAGTATCTACTTCTCTTAGAAATGATGTTAGATACGGATACTTAATGTCTATCAACTGTCAAGCGGCATGATAAGATGAAATAGTCTGAAGGGCGACTTATTAGATAACATTGGAATTGGCGCCAGTACAGTTTCTAATAATTCAAATATAGTCTGTAATATCCTATTGTATTTCCTACGAATATCTACTTTAAACGTGAAAGTTTGTAAGAATATACGGATGCACAAATGGATAAATTAAGTGCAAAAACGATTGAACAGATCTAGATGTTTGGTACAGAGATAATATAGAAGGAAGAAGAAGAAGAGAGGAGAAGATTAAGAGAGTCTCTGTGCTGTCAGTGCAGAAGATAAAGAAGGGTTTTTCGGTATTCCCACTGACAACACAAAACCTCTCCAGTGAGCTCAGGATCAGTAGAGAGTCTGTTCGTGGTTGTACAATCAAAAGAACAAGTCTCAATATTATGTAATTATTTAGATAGGTCATTCCAACGTAACTAGCAGTACGTACACTAGAATACTCTCCTCAATTTATGATAAGAAATCAAGTCACAGGTTTCACTTTTGTGTCATAAATTAATTACATGAAGAGGTCATGTAAACTTTAACGGAGACGTAGAGTCAGTGCGCTTGGCTCTACAACTACATACAATCTGAACCCTGTAAAAATGCCCTTTTATTTTAGACTTTACACTTACGCTAATAAAATCTAAAACTAGATGATATCTTGTAGAAGGAATGCAAAATTTAATTTTGGACTTAAGGCTTATTTCCATAAAGTTTAAAATTCAATTGATTTTTTTTTAGTTAGATAATTGGTACAATCAAAGTCCAGTTAAGTCTTTAACACGGAACATATTATGAGTTTGAGAATCTTGGCCACATATACCAACAAACTATTTAATATTTAACTATTTCAAATGAACTCAATTAGCTTTGGTGTTTCATAAATAAACGTAGGCCGTTTACGTACATTCACCCTCTGAACTTCAGAACTTAAGTCTTTAACACGGAAAATATTATGAGTTTGAGAAGATTGGCCACATATACCAACAAACTATTTAATATTTAACTATTTCAAATGAACTCAATTAGCTTTGGTGTTTCATAAATAAACGTAGGCCGTTTACGTACATTCACCCGCTGAACTTCAGATCAGAGGGTGAATGTACGTAAATGGCCTACGTTCACTTCAGAGTCTGAAGTAGTCTAACGTATTTCAAGTTATCAATTACCTTAGCTCATATACAAAATGAGCAATACGTGAATATCATGTAATTATTGATTTATTTCAATATGAATGCGTTCAACCTCTTTTGTAGTTCACTATACCTACTTTTATTTAAATCATCATCATCATCATCATCCTAGCGTTAGTCCCGGTCGCATCCGAAGGCTTCGCCTCGCAGTCCGGGGTCCGCTTTCCGGCTTTTTCTCTTCCACTTCGCTCGGTCTTGCGCATCCATGGTGGTGAGTCCATCGAGGCGAAGGCCGAGGCGAAGGCCGACCTACTTTTATTTAATTATTTCACTAAATATCTACTTGAATCTGTAAGTTTTAAGGTTCATAAAAAGTTAGCAGTTCTAATTAAACTACGACGGTTTCTAGTTCAAAAGTCTTACACAATGTGGATGTTACACGCCCTACGCAGTCAAATATTTACACGTCTTAGATGGCTGATAACACAATACATTCTGTATTTTGTCGGCCCTCCGTCTATACAACTAGTTTTATGTAATCATATAGCGTGGGCAATTAAACTAAATCAACATATTTACTTACATGTCCATTTTATAAAAACGAGTCAGGCGCAATCATTGTTAGTTAACCAATTTATGAGAATGGCACACTCATATGTAAATTCATAAAATCACATGAACTAACGCTATACGCTATGTAACCTTGGTCTAAAGTGGTATGTCAAAACATCTACTAGAATTGCGTTATCACGTTGTTTTAAGGTGTACCTACAATACGTGTTTTTCTGACTTCTTCCAGCCATTGTGTTGAGATGAGGATACTGATAAGATGTTCATGTCACATCTACATTGTTATACAGTCTACGTAACATAGGTATGTAAGTAGATTTATATATACAGATAATGTAAGCTAATAGGGCGACACCTTGTTCTATATATTACTGAGTTACGTTGATAACCTCAATCTTTAAAATCCAATTAATTTATTCATAACAAACTATAAATATTTTGAACACTTGTATGTTTATCGCGTGCTTCTACTAATTAATATTTTTTTTATTTTTAGGTTAGGCTTTTGAGAATAATTAACGCAGACGCAAACAAGTTTATTGTTCACTCTAATACACATTCAAATTTGTACTTTTTAATACAGAATCATGGATCACTGATATAATTTTCTCCATTGCCAAGAAAGAAGTTTGCCTATCTTGTACAGTGGGCTCCAAAAGTTCCTGGACACATTAAGATCTAAAAACAAATACTTTGATACCGTAAGTCTAATATAACCAAACGTAACATAAATAGCATTCATAATTAGATCAATACCACGTTTTCTAAAAAAGTACTCATAAACTTAATTACATTAATAAGTTCGTCTATTTATCCATTATCTTCTAAGACTAGTAGTTGTGTAGTACTATCACTTCATACAATTTTGGATTCAAATTGACCAAGAACTTTTACAACCTAATTCCATTTAAAAATATACACACACACACACACACACACATAATTCCAATATGACAGGACTAGATAGACTGGAAAAAGCGGACGCCGTACTCCAAGGAGGATGATAACGATGATCATCATCATATAAAGTAAGAATGTGTTAGCAGACCCCGGACTCAGAGGTGGAAGTTACGGAATCCGAAGCTTTCACCTCTTAGTCCGGGGTCTGGATGGGGGAATGAATGATGATGATGAATGTGTAAGCGTACCCCAACCTCCGAATTCCAGATGCGAACAACGTTCAAACGACTATGATGAGATTGAACGCAAGTCACAATTTGATTAATCGTAACATAATTCAACTATTTTTCAACTTCAATTTCAAATTCACATTCAAATTCCTATCATTCAAGTTCAATTCATATCATTCAAGTTTCTTTACACATGTCAAGGTGTTTTCGTACGTAGTCGGAATTGATTTTTAATTGTTAATTTATGCCTTAGTTGGGCGAGTTCATACAACCAATGGAGGTTGATGGATATTTAAATTTAAAAATAAATACAATGGATGCGATGTCATTTGATTGTTGTGGTTATTTGTTATGCAGTACCTATCTAATTAAGGTGAGGTAACCAAAACGTTAACATTTTATTTATGGATTAGTACGACTCAGTGGGCCTCGAACAATTAATGAATGTTAAAAATAATTTTTCACCACAGCAGCTCAAACAAGTGAGTTTTGCTGCGTAAAAACAGTGTGCAAAATGCGATTTTGCTCACTCAGTGAGACAAAGTAGCTTTTTAATTATTTTTTTTTATTTTCAATGAAGAGTGCCAACCATAGATTCAAAAAGAATTGTTCCACGAATAACTTTCGAACTACATACACTGCACTCTGTCTCTTGGCCGTCCATAAAAAAGTTCGAGTGACAAACACAAGTATTTTGAAGGTTTTTTTTTAATTTATGGCACGTCAAAGGTCCTATTTCGAAATTCTAAATTTGAAAGATATTTGTAAAAGAGTAACCATGTATTTTATTTACATTATTTAATAATTATGTAATGTTATTGAATACCAAAATAAGTAGTGCATTTATGTGTGTATTTATAATGATTACTATTATCAACATTTGAAAAATAAAATGTCACGTACTCTGCTGTTTCTGAACACACCTTAAAAATAACGGGTATAAAATTTAACTTTTAACTTTCAACTTTAAATTTGCAGAACCGCAATAAGTAATTAGATTAATTATTAACTTTTAAAATTTTCAGCATTATTTTAATTAATAATAGGTGTTCTGTTCTGTTAATAAGTGTGGCATTATCTTCTAAGTAATATTTCTTATGTGTTCTCGCTGCTGAAGTGAAAAGTAATGTGTGCCACACGAGAGCAAAATTATTTGCATCTCGTGCATTTGAATCCCTCACTACGCTCAGGATTCTACAGTAGAATCACTCGCTACGCTCGTGATTCAATCCTAGAATCCCTCGCTTGCTCAGGATTCAAAATCCGCACTCGCAGCAAAAAACAGTTTTGCTCTCTTGTTGCACAAATAACTATTGCACGATAAATTGATAATGATATCCTATAAACCTCTGAAAGTGACACTGCTGACGTAACAGCATGTTAATAGTTCTGTTAACTATATTTCTGTACCTTTTTTATGGCGCATCTAGACATTTACCACGGCTGAGGGTATGCTACAGGGGAAGTCTTGGGTTTTAAGGGTCACCAATGCAGACACAAACAATCCTATAATGGTGGTCCTTAGTCCACAGTTTGACAGGCTTATCAGGTGCTTTTTCGCTTAAAGAACCCAGGATTGTAAGACAAAGGTATTTATATTGTGTTGATTCAGAATTTAAGAAATAATCACAAAGAAGTAAATAGAGACAATCCATCTTTACCCTTACTCCTACTAATTTATCACTGGACATAGCAAGAACCATTTACCTTCCATACACTGGACTGTATTTATGGTTGAAATATAGCTATTCACGCACAGATTAGTAAAGAAATTAATGTTACGTTCATGAACTTGAACCTTGATTACTTCTAGTAATGGTTATTAATAGGTAGGTACTTACTGAGCAAAGGAAAACGGCCGGTGGTGTGCTTCCCGAGAGGAGTACTGCTAGCACTAATGTCGCTCTGGGAACTGTGCAGACTACTCTTCCCGCTGCCAGCAGCCGAACCGAGATCCATGCGCATACGCATGTGTCGACTATGTGGAAGAAACAATAATACATATTAATAAATAATTTTGAGTAATAGTAATGATAGTTTTGAAATTATATGGGCTGAATCAAATCAATTTTAGATTGGAAAAACGGAATATATCGATTGGATTCGAACCCGCGATCTTTCCCTTACAGGAGGAACGGTCTAACCGCTGACCCACGAAGTCACGTGTAAGGCATTCGAAATTCTTCTATACAACCATCTTTGGGGCCGTCGCCACGTAGCTTGGTGGCTCAGCGGTCAGAGCTTTCCCCCTGTAAGGGAGTAATCGCGTGTTCGAATCCCGTTGAAGCAATCACTTTTTACTATCTAAATTTGATTTGAAACAGTAAGCATAATAATTGCTTTAGAAAAAAAATATTATGTACTTATATTAAATGGGCTGGTTAACCCAAGCGATACCTTAATTTTTTTCATAAAGTCACTCACTCGATAAGTGGGTTCGTTATGAGGTCACCACGGGCATGGGCACATGGGCATTGACAAAAAAATACATACACTAATAATACTGATCTGTGGGTATTTTACAAAAGCACTACAGTTGCGGCACGCTATGATGGCCGTTTAAACACGACTGGTTTTGCTCATTTTCTCTTTTTTGGTGCACTTAATATTAGACAACAAACTGTTAGACGAATAACTAAGGAAAAAATATGGCGAGACTGGCGCAGAAGAAACCTTCACACGCCTAAAAAGAGAAAACGAGCAAAATCAGTCGTGCCAAAACGGCCATCATAGCGTGCCGCAACTATAGTCTCAAAGCCCATTTGAAATCATTACCCGTGTGTAATTCTTATAAATTGTTCCTTGTATATTATTTTTATTAATTAAAATGTTGTATTAAATCTCTTTCGAACTTTTACCTTTAATTAGCACATACCGGTTTGGCCTTGTGCGGTTGATATTACATTAATTTCTATAGTTACTTTTAATTCAAACATACACTACAATAACATTACAACAGAATTGCATGCCAACTTAAACACAAAACAGCAGACTAGACAACGTTAAAATCTATTTGAATATGTAGCTATCATATCTTGTTATAATTAGGTTTACTTAATAAATAACAGCATGTTATATTATAGTGTACAAGGCCAGGTAGAGCCAATAACATACGATTAGTTCTATTGGATGACCTTGATTCATAAGATTTTCATCACAACTCTAACAGTGCAATGATTATGCTCATTAAGTATGTACGTGTTAGACACGAGAATATTTGTTAGAAGTTAAAAATAAACCTTACCTCTTAGGTTTTACATTGGTGTTAGTAGATTTTGAACTAAGCATTCTGCTGACGCTACAAGAAGTTTGAGATCGTTGTAAGGAAAAAGAGCAGTCAACCTTTGATTTGATATCCTTAAATGACTTTTTGTAGTCATTCTTTGGATCTAACAAATTCTTTTTTGCGAGATTTTCCCTCCTATCGGTCTTTTTTACCGTTTTTGGACTACTTTGTACACTGTTGTCAGCATCTGCTTTTCTGTTAGCCAACATGCTCTTAAGCTTGCTTGGTACATCACGCTTTGGCATTTTGTATTTTTTCAAAGTAAAACTCCTTTTCTCCTCTTTGTTTTTATCCCCACACTTCATATCTTTAACACTATTCAAAGAATTCCTTTTGCTGGTGGTTTTCGGTGTTTCATCATCATCAATGACATGGGACGGCTCTACTTTTTGTGCTTCCGAAGGATCTTGCAATGGCGTAAAGTAAGCGTTTATATTTCCAGTACTTGCATTTTTTTGACTACATTCTGACCGTGTAGAAGGTGTTGAACCATCGGGAGACATATCGTCGATCACATTCAGAAATACAGGGGATGTTCGATGATTTTCAAAATCAGTATATACTCCACTTGATTCCATGCAAGAATCTTCGTTTCGATTCACAATGAGAGGAGGATTGCCATTTACTTTCTTACCACCATAAAGAGCCCCATCAATAACTTGTGCTCTTCGATCGCCTCTTTGCATGTGATCATCTAGACCATCCGCGTCACTTTCTGTGAAAAAATCTGAATCCGTCATTGGATCAGCTCTCCTAGCCACAGGAACATTTTGCCAGTCCATTTCTAACACATCTTCACGATGTTCTATTGAATGATCTGCACCCCTACTCACTGGCCTCGACATCTCACCATCTCCCTGATACCCATCTAGACTAGTAATACTTGTGATACTTGTAATAAAGCTATTTGATACTTTTGATGTTTCCATTGATTTCGGATAATCATTCTTGCAATCTGAGTATGTTTGTGAATCGTGCAACGTCGATGCAGAAAACTGTGAATATGAACTTATTTCTCCATTTATTTCTGAACTATCTAGCGGGAGATCCTCCGGTGAAGGCGTTTGCTCTATTCTGTTAGTGATCAATAAGTTCTGTTGTTTGCAATCTAGTGCTATTTCTAAATTTCCTATGTTTTCAGCCATAGAACTTACAGGTTCCAAAATACTACTGTGAATAGATGGCATAAACTCTTCATCTATCATATTCAGTGTCAGCTCATCCTTACCTATTGTATTTTCATGCAAAGACATTGAGTCCAGAGTTCTTGTTGCATTTGACAAAGTTTCATCAGAACACAATGTTTCACTGATTTTGTGAATGGGAGAATTATAAGAAGTTAGTGAATTGTTGTCCTCGTTGGTTAGGATTGATTCTAGACTCACAATTGGCGCTAAATGGCCATCAAAATTACACCTTTCATTGTCTATACCTATACTATCAAAACCATCGTTCTGTATAGTCGATGCTGCCGAATTACTTTCAGTCTTATCGGTTGATGGTGTATCACCATTATCTGGAGATATTTTACTTTCGTTAGTATCACAAAAAATTGGCAGTCCCTCTACTGTAGGTGAAAATGCATTTTCCAAATAGCATATGTCATCCATTTGATCTGGGGTCAAAATACCTAAACTGTCATCCAGTGAATTCTCTTCATTAGTCCTACTTAACGAATTATCATTGGGACTTAAGTTTGATTCAAACAAACGTGTATGTACGTGATGCGACTTCAATTGTAGACATAAATCAGATCTGGAATGTGTATTGAAAATCTTTTTCGTAGGGAAATTATATTCGTTTTCACATGAGTATTCGAATTCCCGCATAGGTTTATCTTCGAAATTCAACACATTTGGTAATCGGTCAACGCTTTTATTGACAGATGCAAGATTTTTCTTAAATTTTAATGAGTTTGCATCGCCAATGATTTCAGACTTAGGTCTATTCCAAACCTTCACTTCAGTACTCTCGTTGCACGATGTAGAAGCATCCGATTGTAAATCAAACAACAAGCTGTAAGGTCCAGACTCATCTTCATCTTTCTTGTCAGCAAACTGCTGCGTGATATCATTGAGTAGTCCCTTTGTCTTTTTATCAACACTGCAGTCTTGCTTCTTTGTAATCTGATTCAATTTCTCGCGCAAATCCAATATTCGTGGGTTCTGCTCAATCACTTTTTCTAAATTTAAACTCATTTTAGGTATTAACGATGCATAAGTTTTAGAAAATACTCCTTCTTTAACGTCGTTTTTAGTTTTTAGATCAGTGTTATGGATGTTGCCGGCAAGATCTGTAGTTCTTGTTACATCATAAGAGTTAATGGCATCCACATTCTTTACTTTTGAGGTGGCGTAAATCCCTCGCAGTTCTAATGTTCTTAACTTGGCATTCTTATCGACAGGGATCTGGAATGAATAATAAGATAATTAGTGATAGTTACATATACATATACAAATTAATTATATATAAACTAACTACCTTTAGGTATAACAATTTATATCTAAAAATATATAATTACTAATAATAACGTATATAGGTATACCTAATGTATTTAGGACTTATTCCCTACTATGTCAAACGATTCACAATATCAATTAGTTCACTTCTACCCAGTGCTCTAGAGCCGGGTCTATATGCGCTCCCCATTGTGCGCTCATCACGGTTCAGAGAACAGTCACGCATGATGCTTTCCATACCCACTACATCTAGAGACACGTGCATTAACAATGCGTTGCAATGAATTGTAAGGTCACTTAAAACATTATACTTCACTATTTCACAAGCAAATAAATACTAGTAAAAAAACATACACGATTAATTCAATAACGCAAGTATAAGTGACGGTAATCCGAATCTGTAAGAAAGATGAAAGAGGTCGTTGACTAGACAATATCATTCACAAGTCTTCACACAATCTTCTACAAAAACGTCTGTACTACTAAATATTATCAGACCGCAAAGTCACGAATGAACACGATGATACCAAGAAGCTACTGCAACTGACATGATTCCATAGGCTACAACCGTTGCTTATATGAAACAATTACTCTTCTTTGTAATCGATTTTTTATCTCTTATGATTTGGGTAAAGATGAGTACCTACTTAACAAGAGATAATAATAACATAATTATGTTAGACATGATATAACATTCGAGTTTAGATAACACTATTTAAGAAATTTAGCTCGGTGGCATACGAAACCACAATGGTTTCCTGGCTGAGGGTACATAAGCAGTTAAGGCCAATGTTTTGGTGAATCCAAAAGAGAGAAACATTAAAACACCATGAAAACTCAAGACAAAGTTTAGTAAACTGTTAACATTGTTTATCTTCTATATTATGTATTTTATTATCAATATCAAGATCTACAGTCGTCGTTATCGTGGTTAAGTCAGCACCTCTAAGGTTGTGCTTCTTGAACCTGAAATATTACATATATGTGAGGGATGAGCTGGGCTGAACTTATCACATCCAAATATAAAAAAGAAGAAACATCCTATCTGTTATTAAAGCTACAATCGCAGGTAAGAGTTTTATTACAAATAATATAAGAATGGAATGGAACGTGGATGAAACGCAAAACTTAGTAATTATAATAAGGTTTACTTAGCTCGAATCGATCATTAGTTGCTTAGTACAAAACCATAAACGTGAATTCCCACTATCAGTAATAGCTTCATTTCGTAATGTGCTTTATCACAAAACCGTTTCAGTGAATCAACATTAACGCCTCAAAGATTAGATACAGATATTGCCATGTCTGTTAAACATTCACTACGTACTGCACAATTCAATATATTCAAGATCGTAACCGATTGATAATATGCCTAATACATAAAACATACGTAATTACGCATGTGACATCGATGTGCATTCAGTCACAATTCCTATTATCGATGCTTACTAAAGTACATAATATACGAAGTCACTAATGTACCTATATGTTAGTTACTTCAGTGCAAAGCCTCTTGATCTAAAACTAGCATTATTGAAACTGAATGTTTTCGAGCCCTCCTTTCTTTTAATTGGTTTATCTTTACTGTATCTACCGTGAATCGCACGGTAGACTCATACTCGTATATTGATGTATATTAACGACTCGTGTATTAATACTAAATGTATATTAGATGCATTGAATACACACTACAAGATTGTAAGTATGTACCCAGCACATACCACTGCTTACATAATGTACACAAGTACACATACTCAACTCAAGTGTTCGGTACCCAACACTAATGAAATATTTACTAAAATATCTTCATTTTAAACACATTTAGTAAAACGTTTAAAGTTACGATAAACTGAGCCTTGTGTAAAAGAAAACATACAAATTTTATTCGATCTGTGCCACAGTCGCAATCAAACAATAAAAGATATATAAATCTTGGCATTACTGGTCAACTTTCTGTGCTAGGTTATCAAGGCAGATATAATTGGACCTAAGATTCATACACGTCAAGGATGAAGAATTATGCTAATTTAAACATAGTATGTAACACTACAGGCTTACACCTAGTGGTCTTCTTAGAGCAACTTTACAAGATGAAACAGATATGTCGAAGTCAAATCAGTTAAAAAACCGCACGACAGCTCTGTGCGGCGCAGGATTCTGTCAGCGTTATTAACGATACCTAATGCGGGCATGTCCTTGTAGATCAGTTTTGTTCTGGATTAAGTGCAATGCCAACTCGATAATAATTCTAAATGCTAAGTGTTAATTTGTGACCTAAATGAATAAACAATTGTGATTTCGATATTGTATTATT
This sequence comes from Pelosia muscerda, assembly GCA_963691645.1. Taxonomy (NCBI): domain Eukaryota; kingdom Metazoa; phylum Arthropoda; class Insecta; order Lepidoptera; family Erebidae; genus Pelosia; species Pelosia muscerda. The sequence goes on from OY829106.1 coordinate 9,803,831, forward strand.
TGACCTTCACCTTTCAGTGAAACTGATAGTCGTATAAATTATCATCTTTGTGATCACCGTGCATAATCACGTTATTTTTTATTATTTTCTTGGCAAAACGTCCCCGTGGTACTCTGGGGAAATAGAATGAAAGGACGACTAAAAGGGATTCCCCTGGGTGTCGTAGTAGCATGGTGACTATATGATAGAGTTGTTCTCCTACCAATAGCTCACAGTTAATGCAAATACAAAACCTAGTAATCTTTTCACGAATAAACTGTAATTAGATTTCTTATCGAATAGCGCTTCAGGAAATTAGTGTATTCCAAGAAAGCAATTTTTGAACTCAATAATATTAGTTATACCTGCGCAATATCATCAAATGACATAGCTCGCGAGAATAAATCGTGGTACTGACCATGAACTTTTCTATGGATCGCTCAAAACGCTCTGGCAAACAAAATTCAGGCGTGTTAAATTTCGACACACAATACGCTGCGCCCATCACCGATATAATAGGTAAACGTTTTTATTTCACATCGGTTTCCAACGTACCGTTTACGTGTTACCCTCACAATAATTTTGCTCGGTACCGATAAGACAGAACTTCACTATTTCTTAACTAATCAATTTCAGCGTGTCTTGCCTTGAATAGACAGCCCTCGGTGGCCTCAGTTATAGAAATAATGGCGTAAAGAAAAGCAACCGCAAAGTAAGAATAAAAGAATAAATACATACTATTTGATTATCAAATCGAAATAATTGAATGTTGTGATAATAGGTAAAGAGATATTTAGTTTGTCTGCACATGTAGAGAAGAAACAGATTTATGTAGCCCGAGTGCACGGGTAACCCGATAAGGGTCAACTTAGATAACGTATACGTATGTCAAACAAATCAAGGACTACCTCAAGAATACCCACAATAGCAGATAATAAAACAATTATGCAGCGAAAGGTATGACCAGAATCATATCAAGGGGAAACAAATAGTACCTGCCTATGTCACAGTGTAAGATTATGTCAATGTAGGTACTTGATTAATGTCACGTTCTAGCTGGTCAGATGTCAGTGGTATACAAAAGCACAAATACAATTAAAACAATTACCGAGGTCGATTGACCTATAACCTACACCGGCGATCGAAGCGAATTAAATCGATAACTGCGTAGGTCATGCAGGTCATACTACAAATTTAGTTCTGAAACTGTTTAGGAATAAAGAAATACTAGTATCTTACACAAGTTAAGACTGTTAGGTATTGCTGTCTCCTTTTTCCGCACCTAGCCTCCCTTTTTGGGCCATTGTGCATGTAGGTAGGTATTGCTGTTCAAACGATTCTGCGATACGCCTACTAATATTATAAATGTGAAAGTTTGTGAAGTTGTTTGAATGTTTGTTAGGGACTCAATCACGCTCTAATGTCTGAAAGGTTCTTACTGAAATTTGGTAGAGGACACATACCTATGCTAATTTTGTTCCGAGAAAAGGTTCTCATGGATTACGGAAACGGGTTCAAAATTACACGTAGGCGAAGCCGCAGGCATCAGTTAGTAATAAATAATTACTAAACGAGAAATTGAATGGGGTCTATTTCAGAAGTTTTTGTGTCTAAATTTTATGTTGAGTTTTACATTAAGATCACCAATATCGTGAAGAAAATGTTGGGCAAGACTCTTAGCAAAGACTTGATCTTCTAGGCAGAGGGTCTGTGTCCCAATTTATGTGTCCACCGTGGATAGTGTCGATAAGACGACAGATGATCTAATGAGAACGGATGATGTTGATGCAATTGAATATCTACTAATTGACTTTGCCACCAGAAAATAAACAACGTGAATATGAACACTGACAACATTATCATTAGTTAAGGTTATAAGCTTGTCGTTGTAAAAATACAAATAGAATAAAGAATTTATATGTAATAAACAATCAATAAAAATAGTTGAGAATGCATAACACTTACCTATTCAGTTATTATGGTACGTGTTTAAGATTTATCACTCACTAGACCATTAAGCTGATTGCAAAGTTTAGCAATCTAGGAGTACACAGGTAGGTAAGTAATTAGAAGTCTATTAGCATAATTTGATATAATGAACTTACTTACTACTAATATCACAAAATAAATTGATTACATAGACAATCATTACGTACCACCTTTTGTATAAATGAGATTCGTAGATTTCACAAAACATGTTTATTGAATTCGAATCTTTCAATAGACATGTGCTGTGTGGTAAGGAAAACGCTCTACAAACCCGAAGCAAGTCAATCTTATCTGGGCTCTGACTCCTTGTCAAATCTCCATATCAAATAAAGTATATGTACTAGGTTTCGTCTTTAGTAATCAAACCAATACAAAAATACACATCCACTGTTCTATAACTTCTTAGTGTGGATAACAGTAAAAGTGGATAGATTTTCCAGAAAGACGACTTTATTTCAGCTGGCTCAGACGCATAATGTCCACTTCTCAAAATGCGGCTTTATCTGCTGAGGTAATCTACAGGTATTCAATAGTGAAAGGTGCGTACAGTACACAATGTTTGCTTTAAATATTCTCAATGAAAATGCAGAATAAAATGGACAATTGTTATTGACTCTTTAGTAAGTACATTGCCATAGTGCTTATAGGAAGGGAAAGGCTTTTGAAGACGTTGGGAATACTGAGGTACGTTTACCTCATCACCTCATACTACTCGTATATACGGAAATATCAACTACACTGGAGAATTAAATTGCAACTGTTTTATTCGTGATACGTATTTTTAAGATTGTGTGCAAAATCTCGCTAAAATACAACGTACGACTTTCAACTTTCACGTGTGAAGCCGGTATTTCTATTTTCGATTTCGATTTAAAACTACTTTTTCCTTCCGCCTGTTAAAAATTACATTAGACGTTCATACTAAAATGCATTCTTATCGGACGTTACGTAACGCTTAAAAATATTATTCCAAATCTCGCCAATGCACTTACAAATTATATATTTTAAAATGTGTTTTTTAACGGAGGTAGGACACGACGGTATCTCCCGTCCGAAATGAGCTGTCCAACTGGGGAAGTACCTCCGCCCTACAGAAGACCGCGGTCATAATAACCATCGTGTTGTGTTCCCGCCGGTAAGTAGGGTAGCCAGAGCTCACTGTACCCCTCCTTCTCCTCCGCTTCCTAGCCTCCCCACCCCTTCCCAGCTCTCCCCCTTTCCCTTCAGGGTGGGCAGCGCGTGTGTGATACCCTTAGTTTTGCACACGTTCATAGGCCACGGTGGCCGCTTTCCATCAGGTGGGCCGTGTGCTTGTCTGCCACCTACGTAGTATAAAAAAAAATGTATGGCCAGATTATTTTTTATAGCATAGGCTTCACTTCACTTCTACAATCTGTAAATTTTAAAGTTCATAAATGTTTCTTTATTATCATATTGAAACAGCATTAAACTTAGGACTTAACTATAGGTAATTATAATTACAACACGTAAACCCTAACGAACGACCTACAGATTACAAAAAGCAGAAATATAATATTCAAATGTAGTTTATGTTTTGTTTACCAACCACAGAGAAAAACATAAAAACCAGTTCAACTAAATGATACCGATCGTATATTTTTAACTGTTAAGCTGGTAAACAAACGCAGCCAGCCCGTTGTATATAAGTTTAGTTACCGGTGCCTACACTGTAGGTGTCACTCACGCGTATCCGACCATAACACCGAAGCCCTAATAACTCTACTCACCACACAAACAAAGCACGTTATGTTGTATAATTGCGGATTTTTCATCGAGTAGGGTACATGTCTATATTTTAAAAATAATCCCGTTATTGCCACTTAAATAGTTCTTCGACTGTCGGTCGGTATCTAAGGTAAAAAGCTGTTGATAGTGTTTCATAAGAGTATCTTTAAAACGTCTTATTGCTCGTACTAGCCCGTAAGCCGTATTGACGAGCCAATATGTCTACTCGTATACTGACACAATCTTTGTTCCTGTCCCTTACCTTTTCTACCTCTTTCCGTTTAGGCCGACCACACACAATCGGAATGTCTCTCATATTCACGGTTATAAAGGTTTAGATTGATTAGTGGTCCCGTCTCTCCTAGCATTATTCAAACGTCGTAATGGAGGAGTAATTACTTAATACCAAAAGCAATATATTTAACTAAATTCATTATGTGACTTCAGTATTTAAATATATAGAATTACTTTAGTTTACTTTAGGTTTGGCTGAATGTGTTGCACCAGAGTATTTAGTAGCTCTGTTATAGTCATCTTTTTGATAGAATTTGAAATTTGAGCGTGGCCGGTTAGGTACAGTTAGCGTCAAGTTATGACGTGATTTTGACAATTGTCAAATGGTGCAACATATGTTATAAGTACCTGACCGGTACTTTAACTACACTGTTAATGTTAAAGTACGAGCGTGCAATCCAGGCTAAATGTTTAGTCTAGTTTAAATGTTAACCAGAAAGTAATTATAGAACCTGAAACAGTTGAATGTATAATTATTACGATTGTAATTTTGAGATTGTACTCGTACAACCAAATATATTGAATACCTATCCTCATCATGTCTAAACACAAAGTATCAAACCGAAATAGAAATTGAAAACTACGATTTTATGAGCATCTTTCGTGTGAACGTTCAATTAGTATACAAGCAACAAAAACTTCTATCCGTTAGTACACAGGTATTCAGAATTTAAGATCGTGCGAAAAATATTCTGCTATTGCAAAAATATACAATGGAAAGTTCTCAAGAGCACAAAATACATCTCTACCTTGTTCGTAATTCTAGGTATCTTGGAGGTAACAAAGATAAGTGTGTATTAAGTAAGACACAGTAGCTTGCCGTCCCCCTGCATATTTAAAAGTCTATCACTGAGAGACCTATATCTACATTTATTTTTGTGTCTGTGTTTGTTATAATGAATAAACTCAAAAACTACTGGGCCGATTTCAAAAATTCTTTCACCACATTTACTTTTAATTGCGCGATAACCGATATCCTCGCGGGCGGAACCAAATATGTATTTGTTTTGATATTACAATACAGATTTATGGAATGTAAATATATTTCTTCCCGATCAATGCCATACATTGGTAGAGGTATGCTTATGTCCAACAGTGAACTGCGGTAGCACTGAAGTTATTGCTATTGATTGATTGATTGATATTTTATCATGGGCAGAGAAACAGATGAAAATCACTCTGAAAAGGTGAGTAGGTACACATGATATCATTGTGCAACTAAATATAATTTAAATTCTTACATACATACGAAAACTAAAGTAAATCAATCAATCAATTAGCCTATCGTAGTCAACTGCCTGACATAGGCCTCTCCCCGATTTGGGCTTCTTCAACAGGGATAGGAAAACTAGATTAAAAACCGGAAAGAATCACTATGTAGATAATATTCATCTTTTTCAAGAAGTCTATTATCTGTCCATCTGCGAGGAATGCAAAAACTACTGTACAGATTTTGATTCGAAGACATGTTGATCGCATTCAGTTGGGTATAACCGGAGATATGATCAAAAAGTGCACAACCGGGTAAGCTAGAAGATTGATCTCTTTTATTATAGATGTAATAGTTGTGTTACAGACGTTTCAAGGCAGTTTATTTACATTACTACTGTTTACTTATATGTTTTAAAAACATTACACTATTTATTTACTTTACATTATTACAATATAACATTATATTAGGTACCTATTTTTGTCATACTATCTTAAGCAGAAGCGAATGAATATTCTTTTAAATTCTTTGACGCAATATTTTAGTGCTCATAAAGTACGAATAAATGTGCAATCTCAAGTGAATTGTGAAAGGTAATGAAAAGTAAGTAAGTATTTTAAAAACAAGTGCGGCCGCTGTATTTTAATATACATAAGGATATTTTAGAATGTAGTCACCATTTGTATTTTTTTACTTAATTTTTTTTAATAAACAAACGTTTGTAAATTTATGAACTCGCATAAAGTAAGTAAGTAGTTACTTATATATATCTAAATAGCCGAATTTTATGTAATTTTACGGCTCTACATCTATTGTTACCATAAACAATAAAGTTTATACTATGACTGTAAATGTCTATGTTTTTATTTGTTTATTCAAGCAGTAAATAAAATCTCTTTTATGTTCAGAAGCTCTATTTGGATTACACTTCAAAACTAGTAGGCACCAATATATTTTATCTTCAATAAACATGTTGTAACATATTTAGATATTATAAATACCTGCATGGGTATATAAATGTCTAGCTATTTAATCTAATATACGACAACTGGTTATGACCTTGTAGAGATATAATCTATTTACGATTTCGTTGAACTGAGCCATTTGCAATATTTATAACACGTGGATCACATTAACGTCATAACATAACTAAAAGCACACAAAATAAATATACTTATCTATAATAATCATACATAAAAAGTTAGTTTGTGAATTTTTCAACATCGAAAACCGAAAATAAATTCTACATCGATTGAGCTCAAACTTTACTTAAAGTAAACAAAATTCTGAAAGATTGTTTTTAACTTTATCTTTTGTTTGATTTGATGGTAAAAAGGCTGCAGCCTCATCTATTACTCGTAGGTACATGGGATTGATTTTAGAGATTAGTAAATGTACACCATTGCTTAACCCGGGGATGAAAAGCACCACTATTTATACACTTTTATTCAATGTCTACAAACAACTATATTTTCAAATTGCTTTCACAATCTGTTCTAAGAGTAGAGCTGACCTCTCGAAAACTATGTTCGTTATGGTCAATTGCGAACTCATACAAGAAGTACTGAGTTAAATTTGAAACGCGTCAATAGACCAAGATTCCAGCGCACGATTTCTACTTTCATCGATATTTAATTAAATTGCTATTATTATAAATAAGTAAGTATAGCAATAGGGAACGTTTCTGCCGTTCGGGTGTGCATATCGAATGCAATAGTTTTTTAAATTTAGTTAGTTTCCTATTATTTAAATTTATTTCATCGTATATGTAGAGACATTGTAGATTCTGTGTAGTGTGTGTTGTATAACTTCTTGAACAAGTTACTTATCTATCTTTATCAATATTTGGTAAGAATAAATATATAAATTACATACAGTATTTTAAGGGTTTGGAATCTTGAGGGGAAAATATCAGAACCGTACGGATTACCGGATACCTACTTATTTGAATATCCATGGATTTGTCCATAAATGTTGATGGCATGTTACCACTCATTGTAACAAAATCCTTTTCAGCAGTCTCAAGGATTATTGCTTGCTTAAAAACTTCTTATGCCATGCATAAAACAAGCCCTACCTCTGTTCTGATATTGCTAAGAAATTGACTTCAATATGTATTAAATACACCAGTTTAGTTAATTAGAGGAATATAAAAAATTCTAAGTCATCATCATCATGGAGTCGTATTTTAATAATTGTATCGGTGACCTCCGAACTCACAGTCCACCGACTTTGCATACTCCTCTTCGTCACACGGTCTTTGGCGTAAATGGTAGCGGAACCATTGACACCCCAATTTTTTACGCTCTCCGACGTCTTTCGTCGTTCTTGGGTCTACCCTATGGTCCTACCACTCCTACGGGGACTGGACCGAAATCATGGACATGAACGCTACCGCGGAAGCGGGAGCTCCTCACACGATCTTTACACGTGACTCCGCACATCCAACGTAGCATTTTCATCTCCTACACAGCTCGTAGAAAAAGTCAACGCATTCAAAATATATTGTGCTTAATCATTTTACGACATATTTTGTCATCAAATTTGATGTTCAATAGGCTACTTTCCATTCTTGGCAGGAAGTATGGCCTCAGGGTAAATTAAATTATTAAACAGCATAAAGAAGAAATTGAGATTGCAAAATCTCTAACGGCGGACTAGATGTGCCAGTTATATAGAATTGACTATTACGAGGAGATCAATTACTCAACTTCGGTGTGCGTGTGAACCGAGAGACCAACCTCTTGTTAATCAAAATTAAATTACTAGGCTTTATTAAAAGACCTAAAACAATTGTAGAACTAAGCCTGGGAATTTTGTAAACAAAAGGTGCATGTTTTCCTTCAATTCGATTTATCTTTAGATAAGAGCTAAATGTTTTATATTTGTTGTTATTTTATATTTTTTCGTTCATTATTCATTATTCTCCAAGCCTAAATGCGGAAAATGTGCGGTACTCTCAAAGTATCTTCTAACATTGAGCCGCTTTCCCCTTAAATAAGTATTATAAAACAATACTATCTAAAGAATATTTTAATCATCATTAAATTTGAGATTTCATTTAAGATGATCTAATTATCATTAATCTGTTTAAAATTTTTTGTAAAAAAATAGTCATTAAAAATACTTAGCCTTATACTTTGTAAAATATAGCTTGGGTCCTATGACAGATGTCAAAATGAGGTTCATAGGGATGTCCGAAATTCGATGATAATATCGATACTACCAGCTATTATTGACGCATGTTACATATAATTAGGATTAATTTAATTGTATGTATGTATTTAATTGTAATGAGAACGGAATATACGTAGCATACAAGGCGTCAGCACTCGTACTGATGAGAATGAGTGGAGTGGATCAGTGGAAGTTCATATCAAACAAGATGTTGGCGCTTGTATCTTATGCCTATATCATGGCCCAAGAGCCAAACGCGGCGTGTCTTCTTACAAAATCCAAAAACAGGTTCAGGGCGTTGATGGATTGAATGTAGGATTTTATTTACTCAATATTATTTAGGATCAAGTATATAGAAATATAAAGATTATTATGATATTAGAATACCATATAATAATATAAAAGCAGTAAGATTAAATTGTAATTATTTTTTTTCATATTAATTTCAATTTTAAATTAAGCTTTATTCAAAATATGGATAATAATTTATAGTACGAGAATGTGGTCACGATGATTCATCGCCCATCACTAATTAGCTCGAAATGCCCATAAAGTATGACATTGACAGCTACTACATTCATTATTAGAAAATTCAAGACTTCATGTGCGAGATTTCACTGACAGCTGTCATAGGACCCAAGCTACATTTTACAAAGTATAGTTGCACGATCTTACTTTGACCGTGACAAAGCTGGTCAACGTACCGGTCAGGTATAAAACGTCATAGCCTTGGTTGTCACTTTAACCAGCCACGCTCAAACGTCAAATTCTGTCAAAAACAGAGCTACAAAAATCATGGAAAACAAAAATAAGTGGAAGCGGCATGTAGTCGGTGCACGCGTGTCATTGGTTGACGTATTTATGCTACGAAGGATAAATTCGATAATATGAACGTTTTTGATAAGAATACGTCTAAACTTTTTCGTAAATATTCAAGCTTTTTCAATTCAAAGTATGAAATGCCATAAATACTTTTTTCACCACAGCAGCTCAAACAAGTGAGTTTTGCTGCGTAAAAACAGTGTGCAAAATGCGATTTTGCTCACTCAGTGAGACAAAGTAGCTTTTTAATTATTTTTTTTTAATTTTCAATAAAGAGTGCCAGCCATAGATTCAAAAAGAATTGTTCCGCAAATAACTTTCGAACTACATACACTGCACTCTGTCTCTTGGCCGTCCATAAAAAAGTTCGAGTGACAAACACAAGTATTTTGAAGGTTATTTTTTAATTTATGGCACGTCAAAGGTCCTATTTCGAAATTCTAAATTTGAAAGATATTTGTAAAAGAATAACCATGTATTTTATTTACATTATTTAATAATTATGTAATGTTATTGAATACCAAAATAAGTAATGCATAAGTATTTATAATGATTATTATCAACATTTGAATGAAAAATAAAATGTCACGTAGGTACGCTGTTTCTGAACACACCTTTAAAGTTATTTTTTAAAGGTATAAAATTTAACTTTTAAAATTCAACTTTAAATTTGCAGAACAGCAATAAGTAATTAGATTAATTATTAACTTTTAAAATTTTCTGCATTATTTTTATTAATAATAGGTGTTCTGTTCTGTTAATAAGTGTTGCATTATCTTCTAAGTAATATTTCTTATGTGTTCTCGCTGCTGAAGTGAAAAGTAATGTGTGCCACACGAGAGCAAAATTATTTGCATCTCGTGCATTTGAATCCCTCACTACGCTCAGGATTCTACATTAGAATCACTCGCTACGCTCGTGATTCAATCCTAGAATCCCTCGCTTGCTCAGGATTCAAAATCAGCACTTGCAGCAAACAACAGTTTTGCTCTCTTGTTGCACAAATAACTATTTCACTACGGCAGCTCAAACAAGTAAGTTTTACTGCATAACAACAGTGTGCAAAATGCGATTTTGCCCACTACGCCTATATCCCGGAAAGGGTAGGCAAAAAAAAAACAATTATTTACTAGTAGAGCACGGTATTATTAACGGTTATGTGTGTGAGTTTGGCGACATCGGTTCCGCTACTGCAGCTATCGCGTCGCAGTTCTACTAGTTTTTCTGTTCTGTGTACTAACCATAGAGTTAACCAAACCATTACTATCAAACTGTTAAATTTGACGGTGACCGTGACTTTGACGATGACCATGACAGATAGTTCGTGCAACTAAGCCTAAGCCTTAAATGAGATTTCAAACCGACAGAAACGTATTCCTCAATTAATCGTTATCTATAAATCGCATTTTAATTAATAAAAGTTGAATGCAGAAGTTAGGTCGTGGGATTTGGGGCCATTATAATAGTAATAGACAGTTATTACATTATTAACGTTATCACTGCTCTCTCGAAAGTTACTCTTATTTGAATCTAATTATTTTTTAATTTAGATACCTACTTATTTGTAAGTTTTTATTAGTTTGACCTGCAAAACTAATAATAAGGTATGATTAGTTTTTGGTTTATGGTTCAGTACCTTGTTCGGAGGAAGAAAACCTTTTACAATTACATGACGGCATGCATCCTATCCTATCCCATCCTGTCCTAGGGCTAATGCATGGTAGAACATTAGTCGAGACGGTTGGCAATGACGTCAATCCAAACATGCCTATCTGTACATTCGGAGTGCCTTGCAGTTTATTGCATAATACTCTACACACTCATACCGACTCATACATTTCATTGGTGATGTGGCCGTTTGGTTTGGCACCGACTTTAAGAAAAGTTTTACGCGGATCTGCATCTTTGGGTTATATCTGTAGTTAACTTATTTTTTACTTTTCCGAGCATTGTTGTTCTATAAGTGGGTTATTGTATTTTGTTCAAAGTAAACTTATCCTAGCGCCAACAGAAGTATGACTTCAAAAATATAAATTGTTGTAGATGATAGCAGAGTTACCTAGCGTGTCTGTAATCATTTTAATTGTTATTTTATTATATAATGGTTTCACAATATCAACATCCTAGTTTACTTAAATTCTACACTGATAGAACGATTGTGCAATTCTTGTATTTTAATTGCATTGATATAATGTTATTACTAAAATAAAAATGGTACCTGTATCATTATGGTATTTTATGTATTGTGCAGCACTGTACTAAATTGAATAGGAATTAATGTTCTAACTTTCGTTGTGTTAATTAATGGAGAAGAGCCCTGTACTATTTTTTTTTTATACTACGTAGGTGGCAGACAAGCACACGGCCCACCTGATGGAAAGCGGCCACCGTGGCCTATGAACGTGTGCAACACTAAAGGTGTCACACACGCGCTGCCCACCCTGAAGGGAAAGGGGGAGAGCTGGGAAGGGGTGGGGAGGCTAGGAAGGGGAGGGGAAGGAGGGGTATAGTGAGCTCTGGCTACCTTACTTACCGGCGGGAACACAACACGATGGTTATTATGACCACGGTCTTCTGTAGGGCGGAGGTACTACCCCAGTTGGACAGCTCATTTCGGACGGGAGATACCGTCGTGTCCTACCTCCGTCACCTCCGTAGGTACTATGCCGATTTATATTTATAAATAAAATAAATATGATCCCTTAAACGAAAGTGATAATAGAATAGAAAGTACGTCTCCATGACTACGTGTGAAGAGATGACTAGGTTCATTGTAATGTCAAACATTATTATTACATCGTCAAATGCTAGTCATCACACGCAACTCTTGTTACATAAATTAGAAATTATTTGAGTAGATAAGTATATTTAACTTCCATTTGTATGGCTGTCGTATTTGAACGTTTCCTAAGATTTATTATGTTCTTTAAAATTGAATAGGCAAAATAATTAAGTATGATTTCCTTCTATTTTATTTTATCAAAAAAATATAATCGGCATACATTAGTAGGTACAAAATCCGCATTGTTCTTAAAAAAACAAATTTGATTTTCAAACACACGATTACATTATCTGTGGAATGAGTTGAACTTATTTTAGTAATATATTTAATGAACCTATTAAGGTTTTTATAGCACGTATATTCATATTTTTACCGTGAAGACCTATCTGAAACCATAGGTACCTACACTTAAATAAATAGTACATAATGGTAGTAAATAAGTAGACGTAAACATATTTTGCGTACAGTGAAAATAAGAAGTCTTTAGAAAACGCCCACTACGTTCCAGTCTCTAAGAAGGTATACAGATAGTCTGAAGTGCAGTACGTTTTCTGAAGTATGTGACTGGTAACATCACAAGTGGCCATCAGCCTTATGTGCATTGCATTCTTTGGATTCGTGTTACAGGTTTGTTGTTAATGACTGCTTATAAGATATGGTAGATAACAATGGATCGGTATAAATTAATTTTAATTCGATCAATCTGCATTGGATTACAACAGCTGATGGTGTAAAGTGAAGCGGGTATATTCGTTTAACCAGACCAATACAAATCACTCTTACTATAGTGGATTTATTTATTTAATTCAAGATACTGTACCTACTTAATTATCGACTGACGACAACGGTTGGAGTTCGTATCACACTAATGAACAGCACATGTACATAGATGCTGCTATCTAGTATCGACTAGCTAGCGTTAATCAGATAGGCCTTATGAAGTCCGGAAGGTTAAAAAAGATAGCATATCTAAAAACTGACCTACCTGAAACGTTCCTTTGAAAAAAAAATATTGCTAGCTCTACGACTACGCGAAACAGTTTGTATATGAACTCATTAGAGGAAATTTCATAGAAGATCCTCATGCAATTATGTAAAGTAATGCCTTTTTTATTGTATATCAATATCACACTCGCTAACAATTGAGTAAAGAGAAATATATCGTGCAATGCACCTATAACTTTTCTTACTTGAAAAGCGTTGACTTCACTTCTCCGTAATATAAATTATATTTAGTATTCACAACATAGCTCGTTAATGCCAGTACGCGGCATAAAATACAGCAAAATAACTTCAACTAAAGACATTGGCAGTATATAAAACCAGTTCTTTTCCTCATACGGATTCAATCGGTGACCATCATTTGTGATTGAAACGTTCAATGTCTCATTGGATATCTTGTTGTTGTATAAGGTATCAGTATGGAATGCAACGATTTTGACTCTGATTATCCGGTAGTTCTTTTTACCAATACTTGATTTCTTCACTGCTGATGGAATACCTACGTATAACTACGGAAGAGTCCTAAGGCATTTCCACAGAAAAAGTAAGTAAAACCTATCATCAAATAATATTACATTTTCATTTAGTATCAAAACAATAGTACCTAATACCAATCTTAATATGCTATCAACCTGGAGTTCAAGACACTTCCATAACAACATGATTTGATTTGTATCAAATATCAAAATACCGAATCACCCTCCACTTATGCACAATGAACACAAACGCAACATGCATGCACGAAAAGGTCGACTACATCGTATATTGTATAGTAAAATAGCAGATTATAGTAACTGAAGTAGTACAGTGCTTGTATGATCTACCTATACTATATCTATACTGTTGGTATGGCATGGTTATGTTTAACATAACCGACAGTTGCATGCGCCATATGCTCCAGATCCTCCGCTCTCCGCATTCAAGCCTGTCCTAACTGCCTTTATCAGGTCGTCAGTCCATCTAGCTTGCGAGAGATATGACTTGTATTAGCTCACTCTCACTCACTCTCCGGCAATGAAAGACCCATAGACGACGTGAATTTTAGTCGGTTCGAGTCCGACATAATCACTGTGGAGGAACGGGATGTGATATCCCTCCAACACAAAGGGATTCTCCCTCTCCGACCAGGCAAGGTGATCACGCCTCGCGGGCCGCGGCCCAACGGTTGTCTAACGGTTGTTGTATGTATGTTGCACCAGCGCGAAAACTTGGCTTTCGCGATGCAGGAGCCGGAGTGACTTAGTAGTTACTCTTGCTGTAGGTCACAATCATCTCCACCGGTTTTGGTGAAGGTGGTATCCGTAAGAAATTTTGCGCACAATAAAAAATAAAGTCCATCTTGCTAAGGTTTCTAAGATTCCTTCTCGAGAAATAATGTAATATCGGATGATACTGTTGGTATTATGCAACTATTGTAAGTACATGAAGGACCTTTTTATGGAAACCGCAAGAATATCACTCCACGGATACGATGACTGGGGATACGTTGAAGTCAATTGAATAGAGTTAAAATAATTCTGTCTACTACTTCTATCGTAGGCACATTTTTTGTTTAAAATGAAACATTGAGCTTATTCATAGAAAAAATATTGCCGTAATTATTTGCATTCTTATAAATTTAAACAGGATGCTTATTGTTCAGAGACGCCTTCAACTTAATTTTATTAACAAATTCAAATTCAATGATATCAGGAACTGCTCTGTAACTTCCTTCACATCGCAATCATTGCAAATTTATAAGATCTGGCTACATTTGAAAAATATCTAATAATACCACAATGCTATACATCCCATAGGTTGCACTTGGATTTAAAGATCGCTCTACAATTTCCTTAAGATTTTTGTGGTGTAGGAAGGTAGGTTTAACTAAATGTCTGTAATTATAGTAATATGTTTAGTCAGTTAGTTCGTACTCTCCTTATTCTTCTACAAATGTTGCCTTTCATTCGTTCTGGAATCGAATTATGAATTCACATCCAGCACAATTTAAGCAATTGTGGCATTCACTTATATTTTATATCGTGTATTGTTTTACTAACAATGTAAGACGTTCTTTTCCGCTTTGGACCAATTACACCAAAAACTATTATTCTTTATTACCAATAGGTAAAATAATTTTAGGGTCGTTAACTTAAAATATTAACATGGTTAAGTCATGACCGAAACTCAAATACCGATATTAGAATGATTTTTGGGTTAATATTCTAGTGTCCAATTTTATTATGACCATTGAATATAACCGCTCAATTTTTTTCCAAATTCTAGAATATTTCAAAAAAGTCTCTACAAAACCTAGTCAAGATGTGAACCCCAATGGTACTAATATTTTAATCGTATGTTACAGAATACTACGAGTATATCTATGTATAGGTACTTCTTAGATTATTATCATCAAACTTCTCTTCGTCATTATCATCACAGCCGTATATCACGGTTGTATTCAAAACTTATATGTACTATAGGTACATATAGCTAAAAAGAGTGTTATGATTTTGGCCGGTTACGTACCTGTGTATGTACCTAGATTCATCTAATCCGCCAAGGCCTACTGTGTATTAGAACTGGACAAATGGAATGTCGTTAGTAGCGTCGATGTCCTCTAGCGGTCATACTACGTACCTACTGTATTGAAAAATAAATTTGAAAAAAATAATATCGAGTTTGGTATCAAATGAAAGGACTTAATAAGCACATTTCAAATATGTATAAATGATTAACAGTGTCTTGCCCCAAAACATAAATATGAATTAAAAATTAAGTTTGAAAACTATAACCCGACTACAGAAACGTACACTCTAAATAATACCAAGAATAGCCGTGGTCATATGCCACTTACTCTAACAAATCAATATATATTAAGGAAAGCTTCTTCCTTTTCAACTTTTTAGACGTATTCTCTAATCAAGTAATGAAGAGACGTGGCCCTTTAGTTCATTCATAGTCATACATTTTTAGGCCCAAATATCTTAATCTTTAACAAAGAATTTCATACATTATACATGTGAAAAAAATACACACTAAAATGATAATTAAGGCGTTTTAGCTTCCTGATATGGATCTAATTCATTAATTTAAATGCCTTGGATACATATTTTTAAACTAACTACAGTATATATTACCTGTTAACCATTTCCGCAACAACGTTTCGTAGTTTTTTTTTCTATCACGGTTATTAAATAAAAGAAAGGTCAACGGTGATGAAGTCTAGGATTGCAAAAAAATGCGATAAGGATTACAAACTAAAGTTGGTTTAACTACATCTATGATTATAAGATTAACGATCTCGCGTATGTAGCATCTTATAAAATTAAGATAGAAGACCTCTACCAGACCCTGAGTGTTACCAAACTCATGCATGACTCATAAGTAATACAGGATAAGATTCATTTAGCGCTTTACGTTCCATTTGAACATTGTATTAACGCGTAAATGTGTGACTCCCGGAAATTAAAGTATGTAGGTACCTGCCCGATAATATCCCTGTAGCGTATAAATAGACGGACCTAGTATTCTACTACTCGTATAGCCAAAAATACCGAATTTCAAAATTCCGAAAATTCCAAATCCCGAAAATTATATTTATTTACGGTATAGAGAATGAAAACAACCCAAAAATCTAATTTTTGAGATTGACTGGATGAAACTCGGGATTTTTCACTTCAGAATTTTGAATTTTAGTCTTTTGTAAATGAGTTTTATGAATTTCTGTATTTTGATATGTAATCGCCGATAGTAATCACAAAAGCCCCTAAAAATATCAGAGGTCTGGCAACGTAGTACAACTCTTACGAGAAAATACGTAGAAAGTATGAGTTGTGATTCCTTTACTCGGGGCCCAGTCGCATTCATTGAAACAAATATCTACTAACAGTATGTACCTAGTACCTACTACCACTAATAGAAATTGATTGTGGAATTAAAACTACCAAGTAGTTTCGTATTCATCGCAGTATTAAGTTTACGTTTCTAAAAAAACAACTATAAAAGTGCATTATTTAAGAAAGTAGCTGAACGCTATCTTGTGCAATAATAGCATTCCACTGACTTGTTGGATTGGATTTTTAAGTTTTTTACACAAATGTTACACAAATATAATATGTATAGTATACCTTCCTATCTTCGTTATTTTTAGTCACTTCAATGCAAATCGCCATATTTCACGATATAGAGATCGTTAGCACATTATATTTCTCACTACCTATCAAAAGCTGTCTATACTAATTCCATGTTAAATAGTAACTCATGCCACGTCTGTACTCATTGAACATGTCTGACGAAATTCAAACATTAGCATATTTATTATTGAAGTTTTGCAGCATTTACTATCCCAAGCTTAATTTGTAATTATGAATTTGAAACTAGAACGTTCGCATAATTATTATTGAAATGGTAGGTCTGCTATCCTGTGTTTAATTTCTAATTTTGAATGTAAACTAGGACATTGTAGATAGGTACTTACAATAGTTAACTGAAATCTTAGTAGGTACCTACATAACATACATACACTTATTCTTCTACCGACGAAGAAGCCACCAGCCAATATCAATGGCCTATATCCATGTTCGAGGACTGCTTCCTTTATAACATACTTTCAAAAACCTTGTCTTAATTGCCCAGTAATACTAAACCTAAGCCTATTAACCGAATTTCATGTCCGGAAAGCCAGTGGTCCGGATGGTATACCGGCGGTGGTTCTTCAAAAATGTGCAGCGGAGTTGTCTCCAATACTCACGCGGCTGTACCGACTTTCTTACATTTCGGGTACAGTGCCGACGGCGTGGAAAGAGGCGAATGTACAGCCGATTCCCAAGAAGGGAGATCGCTCAGACCCAGTCAATTATCGGCCCATAGCCGTCACCTCACTGCTGTGCAAGGTCTTCGAGCACCTTATCAACACACAGCTCATGCGCCACCTAGAGGATCACTCCCTAATTAATGACCGACAATATGGTTTCAGGCCGAAACGGTCAACGGGTGATCTTCTGGCGTATGTTACACATCTTTGGGGTGAGGCTATGGACAAGCATGGTGAGTCACTGGCTATTAGCCTAGACATCGCCAAAGCGTTCGATAGAGTCTGGCACAAATCGCTTCTTTCCAAACTACCAGCCTTCGGTCTGCCTCTTAGACTGTGCAATTGGGTTGCTAGCTTCCTGCAGGGGCGCCGTATTCGCGTTCTCTGTGATGGACGAGCATCGGAGTTCCTGCAGGTAAATGCTGGTGTGCCGCAGGGGTCCGTCTTATCACCCACTCTCTTTCTTCTGCATATCAATGACATGCTGACCACCGGCAGCATCCATTGCTATGCAGACGATAGCACTGTACACGGGAGCTACCACGGACATTCTGCGGCCAAGCAGTCCGATATAGCGGAAAAGAGGCGACTTCTTGTCACTGGGCTTGACCGGACCCTCAATCACGTTTCCCAATGGGGATCTGAGAACCTGGTCGAGTTCAATGCCAAGAAGACGCAGGCATGCGCGTTTTCAGCAAAGACATCTCCTTTCCTTCCTCCTCCCACTCTTCAGAGCACACCACGGCCATTACAGGATAACCTCAATATACTCGGTATGGACGTGCGCTGCAAACTGAACAACAAGAACTATATCGAGAGCATCATCAAAACAGCTTCGCGGAAACTCGGAGTCCTGAACAGAGTGAGACGTTTTTTCACGCCGGAGCAGCGGTGTCTTCTTTATAAGACACAAATTCGCTCCTGCGTGGAATACTGCTCGCATGTCTGGGATGGCTCCGCAAAGTACTTATTAGATGCTCTCGACAGGTTGCAGCGACGTGCGGTCCGCATCATTGGGAGTCCTGAGGTCACAGAGTCCCTCGAGCCTTTGCAGATGCGTAGAGATGTTGCGTCCTTGGCAGTATTTTACCGTCTCTACCATGGTGAATGTTCTGATGAGCTCTTCCAACTAATCCCACCCTCCCCTTTCCTACACAGGACAACGCGTGCAGGGCTTAGGTGTCACTCGCATACGGTACAGAATATTCCATCAAGAACCAAAGACCACCGAAAGTTCTTTTCTCTGCCGCACCATTAAGTCCTGGAATTCCTTGCCGGCGCACGTGTTTCCTTCTTCCTACAGTCCCGGGTCCTTTAAGCGGGGCGTGAAAAAGCATCTGATGAGGCCGTCAAGCTGAGCGCCACCATTGTAGCACTGAACGTGTTTGCAATGGTGACCCTCTTTCATGGGACTTTGCCTTCAGCTTAACATCAGGCGAGGTGAAGTCAAATTGACGTGCCATAGATAAAAAAAAAAAAAAAAAAAATTTCAGCTCAAGTATGAAAGGGAACTTTGCGGGCACTGCGTGAAACTACTTCTATCGGACCACCATAACGCTTTGGCCACATCGAAAAGTTCTAAGACGGCTCAATGTCCTCTCCTAAGTACAGAGAGGATCTCACTGACCTGGTTAGAAGTACTTGTCTAGTAGTATGTATTGCGAAATAACGATAGTCTAATAAAAAAATATATACGTAGTGCTAATGCAGTAGTGTTACACTTTCCCTCGTATCACTGTTAGTGAAGTAGGTAAAAACGTTAATAAATTATTGACGATTGCCAACATCGTACAACGCAACTGCTGCAACGTGCAATCCATAGTTACCGATCCGACACGATGCTTGCCATGCGATGCGACACGTGATACGTCTAAAAAATAATAACTCTGTACCGATTTAAAAAGCCGGTTCTTGGTCTGTATATGTAATATTTTATTTATTTATGAATATAGGTTTTACAAGTATAAGTATTTTATGAATTTACACACGCACTCGACTCGCAAACCTTAGCTGTGATGGTTAATTGGTCAATTGATACTTACCCAAGTAAATTAATTTGAAATCTAATACTCCGGAAATGATTATATTATCTGACAATATAATAGGTTAAATAAAAAAATAGTTTTTGCAATTTCATTTTCGAAAACTGCTAAACCAACTACGGATTAAGAAAGAACCACTAGGGTTCATTTGATTTGTTTTTCAAAAACACATTTTATGTAGAACATTTTTATAGGTCATTTTTGAATTGTGTAAAATCGTATTTTACACTTTAAGCCGGTTTTTTACCTCATACTGACCGGTAGTTCCCGAGGCTAGTGCGTTGAATATTTAAAAAAATACAAACCCTTTACGAACATGACATAACGATAAATAGCTGTCTTGGTACCATAAGTAAGTCTTGGTTACCTAAACAAGAACTATACCAAGAAGTAACTATGTGTAGGAAATATTGGTACCTACCTACAAATTACCTACAGTAGATAAATTTAGCCTCACTGCATCCGCGACAGAATCGGCGTCATAATCGAGTTATTATTTGAATATAGGCGTTACATACGAATGCATTTGGTAACAATACTAATTTCCTAATGCGCCTTCCTTTACAGTTCCTGTTAGGAAGTTTACCGACTAGAACTACATGAAGTAACGCAAAAACGTACTGTTAATAGAAACATAACGTATTTTTTTAATAGATCCTCGAAGAATCGAGTAGGCATGTTATTTTAAAATCTTAATTTCTTCATGTTCGGTTTGATTGTCTATATTGAATCAATGAGACCAGTGGTGTCTCGTAAGTCCAATTGTTGAACTACGCTATTATGAAATCCTCATCGACGTACATGCCTACGCTTGTTGTAACGAATATCATCCAATTACTTACATGTTATTTATAATTATCAATTGTATGGTAAACTGTGATGGTTCATTCATAAGAATATTTGATTCACATTTCAGTGGCCATATTCAGTTTTTATTTTACTTTGATTGTTCTCGTAATTACAGTATTGTTAGCCTCACTGTTTCGGTATAAATTTAAACTTGCTTGTGTGAGATAATGCTGTGTTTTCTTCTGAATAATTTACCATTAATGACTAGAGTAAGACGGTAACCAGTACCTAACGTATGCGAAATTGCAAACGTACGCCAATATGGCATCCCTGACAGTGAGACCATTGCATGCATGATATTTAACGGTAACGGTAAAGTACTATAACGGTGGTTAATAGGTTCTTGAAAGATATACAGAAACGAGTTATTTATTTTTAAGAATAAAATCCCCACGGATACCACCCCTAATGAAGCCGGTGAGAGTGGTTATGTCGGACTGAAATCTTTTTACTCGAGTATTACAATGTCAGCATTTATTCGGTCATCTCATCGGTAAAAAAACAACAAGCACTGTCAACGACCTGAAGTTTTTGCAATGACGTAACCTCAATGTAGACATTAGGTTTGCGCTCTGTAGTTATACGTATCTACTACTGACACTACCATACCATGACACTATCGATCCGTCTTCACTGGTTATCTGCACCGTTTTCTGCGTAGAATTCATTATTTTTATTGTAGACTAGTTGGAGCCCACAATTTCGTCCTATTAAGTTCAGGCTAGAGCAAGATTTCTTCTTACTTCTGTAGTCTTGATTATAACCCTATATTATCATTTGCCTCTTTTGTTTACTCACAATCAGCCATTTTATAATGTCGTCTAAAGTTTAATTTATTTCTATCCCATATGTGTTGATATACCTATAGTCCAAGATAATTGTTGTGTCATCCGCAAACAGTACACACTTTTTGGCTAGCTCATGGAAGGTCATTTATATACAGGAGAAATAATATAGGTCCCAAAATACTTCCCTGGGAATCACCAAAATCGTTGACTCTAGGCTCTGAATTGAAGACACATTTTTGCTCTTATTTTTATATTTAGGTATTCGTGTCATTTGTTTTATGTTATTCAGATATGATTGTAACCATGCCAATGCAGGATCTCTTATACCATATTTATATAATTTTGCCATAACGAAATCAAATGCCTTACTAAGGTTCAATAATAAAGCAGATGAAGGAATTCTTGAATTAATATTAGTGAGTAAAGATTTCTCCAAGGTAAAAGTTGCCAACTGTGTTGATTTATAATGCCTAAAACCATACCATTCATGAGCCAAAATATCATATTTACTTATGAAGCTTAGCATTTCACTGTACATGGCTCTTTCAAAGATCTTTGACAGCACAGTTGTCAGAGAAATTGAGACCTATAGTTATCTAATTTAGATCCTTTTTTGTGAAAAGGCTTAACTATAGACAACTTCAGCCTATCAGGAAAACAACCCAGCTCAAAAGATAGATTTATAGTAAAAACCAAGGGTTTGCTATACAAGGTGATTTTATAGTGGTTTCGGAAAAAGAATATTTGGTTTCACACACAGTTTCGGTAGCAAAATCGACAGGAAGTTTTAATTTTGAAGAAAAAAAAAATTCACTTTATGTATGGCAATAATGTGCAGGTGAACAGAAAAATGTATGGGACGTGTAAAAAAAAAAATTTTTTTTTCGCCAAATTAGGACTTCCTTACGATTTTACTATCGAAATTGTGCCCAAAATCTTTTTTTCCAAAACCACTATAAAATCAACCGGTATATTGTGAAACATCCTTTAAGAGGCTTGTGTCAATGTCATCAGACTCGGAAGACTTGGAGTTCTTTAGTGACTTAATTATGTTGAAAACTTCACTGGGATTTGTGGGTTCTAGGAAAATACTAGAATTACTTAGCCTTGTCCAAAGTAGACAAGGCAATCTGTTCGATCTGACCCCTTGTCAATGCTGTCTCCCCTCACTATGACTATACCGTGAGTTTGTAATCGTTTTGGACCCGAAAGGGGGTTATTCGGAATAATACCTGGTAAATTACTGTACTGGTTATAATAGATATAGTATATTAGTAATATATAATACATGGTAGTAGGTACTGTCTATAGTAGTAGTAGGTAGTATGGAAATCAGTATTTATTATCTTGAGAAAAAATTAATAATCTATTACCATTTACAAAGATAGTTTCGTCTGTATAAACGATTCGGAACTGAAATAAGCTAAGGCAGCTAATTAATCATAACTACATATCATTTTTTAATTGTAAATCGCGAGCTAGAAAGTTTTAGTTGGTTCTAACACTGAACATATTATAAATAATACAAAACACCGGTTATATTTTGCGGCTCGTTGCGGACCTTTCACGTGCCTAATATTAATTAAGAAGACTTAAGTCCACTCCTAATGCGAGCCTAACTACCAACCTAATATCACAGATTGCGTAATATTTATAGTTCAATATTATTTTAACGACTGTATAAAAAAGGAGTGTAGCTAATGTTTTCAGGCCCCATGTATTGTATGTGAGTTCCATTATTCCACAACTACTTTTAACGGATTGTGGTGTACCAATAAAATCTTCGAACATTCCATATAATAATGTATAATGATAAAATGACAATGACTGCAAATTGACACCAAAACTCTTTGCTAGCAACGTCTACGTCTCCATTTGAATTTTTCTCTCCATCGGTTATTGGCACCTCATCACGGAATCTAATTTCAGACATGATAAAACGAAACAATCATGTACATAATAAATCAAACCCTTTTGCCTATGTTTAGCTGCCTTTATGTCGATCACATGTAGACTTAAGTCAACATGTGTAACCCGTTATGTAACTATTTTCTTTTTATTTAACACTGAAAATCAATTATGCTTTATAGTGTGGCATGGGTACAATTAGGTACAGAGATCCATAAATAAAGTGATAATTTCAATTTGCAAGCAATTGACTTTAATTATGAGCGTTTGTTAAAATGAAAAATCAACCCATGTATGATGTCATGGTAAGTAATATGAACGGTACAAAGCACCATCATCGATAACATCTACGCTATACTAATTTTGTGAAGCTGAAGAGTTTATTTGTTTGTTTGTTTGAACGAGCTTCTCTTAGGAACTACTGGGTCGCATTGAAAAATTCTTTTAGTGTTCAATAGCTCGTTTATGGAAGTAAGGTTGTTTTGAGTCCAGATAGCGCTGCGTACCGAATTCTAGATAGATTAAAAATCAAAATCAATATTCACTCATATCGTATCCTGAAAAGCAGTAGGTACTATTTTCGAAGTCTCACTGAACTCCTAATTGTTCAAATCCTCAGCACATCTTGACAATCTTGACGCTGATTAACATTAAGGTATAGTCTCAGACTAAAGAATAACAAGTACCTACTCTTAGTATTATACCTAATCTGTATTTTGTATCAGTTTTTGTAGTCCTAATAAGGAAGGAAGACGGTGCGATGGACCGATGTACGGCAATGGTGATAAAAACTCGCTTCGTAAACCGGCTTCAGTGAGAACTAAAAATAAATGCGATCCGGATATTTGTTAGGTTACCTACCTACCAGAAACAGACAAGTAATGAAAAAGGATAAAATTCTATATAAATTATAATTGTGACTAGGTTTTAAGAAGTTTTAGTATAATATTTACAAGGAGGTTAGTTCATTTCGTAGCGAAGTCCCCAAAAAGAACCGTAGGTACCTAATAATGAATCATAACAAACTATAGTTTAATACTGAATAATTTATCCTTTCATTTAGTACCTAACTAATGCAAAAGAAATTATGATAGATACCTACCTATCTATGATAATTTTTTTTGCATTAGTTACTTATAAATACATGATTAAGTATAATATATATAAGTACAATACCTATATATGAGGATACTAATTTCTTAACAGAAAATCTATTTTTTTGTAGTCAGTCTGTACCTCCTTCTATATACTTAACGATTCGATCCCGCACACTGGAACTACGAGTACCTACGTACTTAGTATTTAAAACTATGTATGTTAGCTTCATATTATGAAGCAAGAGAAAGTGAATTTACAGATATTTTCAAATGGGCTTGCCATTTGAAAACATCGGAAAATTCAATTTTTTACTATCTATAAATTAAAATAGTTACTGAAAGATGAAGAAATTATAGGTTTCCATGAATCTATTATGACGATTTGCACAAAAACTGACATTTATCAGCTAGGCAAAGAAATATAATGCGTTATAAGTCTATAACAGCTAAGTACCTAAGTAATTTCCATTTTTTTATAGCTGTACTAGCTCATGAAAACAATGAAAGGATATTATTCAGTCGTTACACTACAATTTGCTATTATAAGTGTGAGCTATAAAAACCATATTCATTTCGCAGTTTTAAAATCATCCATAATCGGTTGAAATGACTGTATTTAGGTACTAAATTTCTAGTATTCCTACGTACGTTATTACACAATAAAATACAAGTGAGTAGCCTATAGGTATTCATGTAACTACACTACACACTAATAATAACATTATAAAACATTGTAAAGTCTACAGCTGCGTATCGTATACAAAGACAACGCAAAGATAGGGCAACAGGGCAGTGCGGTTTCGATCTTCTATTTCAATAGGATTACGTTATCGCAGAAAATTGGCCTTATGGTTAGCAGTTTGATTTTGTCCAAATTATAACTTGCACGAACGAAAATGCAATTAAACTAAATCTAACTAAATCGATAATACTTAGATATAATATAATGCACAGGTACTATTTATGTACTCATTATTATCAACAGAATCACTTTGATATACCTTCTGAAGGTCAGTAGAATTTATTATTTAGTACAGTATCTACTTAAATACACAAAATTAAAATATATTATTTTTAATCATGTTCATAATGCCCTTGGCAATGATTTTCGCAACTACCTACCCGTACAGACTTCAATTCTATAGTTTACTATGAACGATAACGCTTACCTTGGACATTTCGTCAACCGTTTAGAACTATCACTGAACACCTATTTTTTCACTTTTCCATTTCGATCGTTTTAGGGATTAGCCGTTTCCAATTTATTAGCATCGAACACTGGCTAAACGCGGAAATTTTCGTGTCGCATTTTCGAGACGCCGTTTCGTGGCGGAGACCCGATCAATACTGTCGGTTGGTTTGTCGTTACCGGCGGACGGCGGATAAGGTAAAAACACAATGTTGGTTACGTTATGCGCGCGCAATCTGTTGTTGACTGACATGGCGCATGTGTGTCGATTGCCGATACCCCCTGCTCCACAGCCAGGGAGATGCCTCGATAGGTAGAAGGTACCAAGGGCAAAAGTAGACACCCTACTATCTCCTAATATCATAGCTCGGTAATCATTAGTAAACGTTAATCTCCTAGAGTTAATGAAGATAAACAAACTCGAAACAAATCTAACTCAGCATTTTAAAACTGATAACATATATCGACTTGCGATAACGTACCTACAATACAATTTATTTATTTTGACGGTTTGAAATTGACATAACCTACATAATAAGACACCTAATCCTATTACACTTATATGGTATGTTTAACTCCATCCATGGGAAAGTCGAAAGCTATTCTAAACACTACTGGAGATAGTAAAATCTGTCAAATTTACCTATTTAATCAACACCACTTTATTTTTTAAACAATCTGCGAACTTTAAAAATCTGATTTAAAATTTTTGGTAACTCCCTTGCCACACTCGGTAATCGAAACCGTAGATACTATAGCATTGAGTACCTACTTTTGTTGCACTAATCATCAACTCTCTCTCAATGGCATGAGTCAAATGTGAACATTATACAAAAGGAATTACGACAGGAAATGATATAAATTCAATGGAACAAGATACTCACATATAGATGTTTGCACTGAGAAGGAATCGAACCCGCGACCCCCGATGATGCTGCAATAGATCCTTAGTTATCAGTTTTATGTAGGTACATCGCTGGATCAGTTTCAGGACTTGGGCAACCGTCGTGGCCTTCTGGGTCACTTCGCTGTGTGTTATCCCGCACTTGACGCCGGCGACTCCAACCTTTGTTTTACAACCGTAGGTATACGATGTTCCACAGGAATTGCCCCAGGCCCGATTCCTGAGGCTGGTCACTGTAGGGCAAATAACGGCTCTCTCCGTCAAACATACCCCGACTATTCAACTCCAGGGCAGGGTGTTGAACGAGTCGGCGATGTCCGAGTACACCGCCAACACCATCTCACCCCCAGCGGCTGAATCCCCCGCCAGACTCCTCACACGCATGATGGCATCCACAGTGGAGCGCCTTTGGTTAAAGCAATATGGCTTTATGACCAAACGCTAGGTCCGGCTCCCCTCTGGACAGGTGCTTTGCGAATACTAGGTTACTTTGTTGGGTGTGACTTTATTTTAAGGAACTAGGCACCTCTGACTTTAGGTTTGTGAAGCATCTATGGACGTAAACAACGCGACGAACATTATAGTCGTATTTTAGCAACTTCAATCAGAGATCAAAATATCGACAATGTTATTTGTAGGCGTAAGTTTTAGCAAGTTCCATCCGTTAACTGACATCTTTTATTAAAAATTGTCACTAAGAGGAGATTGTAGGCACCTACTGACAAAACTATTTTTTTGTTATACCTATTGTATTTATTTTTTCTCACGCCCGCTCAGACTATCGCGCCCATAAGCACGTGCTAGTTTGCTATTTGGATAATCTGGCCACGATTTAGTCACGTAATACTGCATATACCAATAGGCAGGTGCTTTGGGGGCCGCTACCAGCCCAATGTAAAGTACCAATGCTTCGATAAAAGTAGTGTAAATCCAATCAAATGAGGACAGTGGAACCAGGCTCTGACGACTAAAATGTTGGATGCAGGCGGTAATAATACTAAACTAAGATAGTACCTATTAGGTACCTAAGTATAGGCCTATTGATATTGAAGAAAACCAACCTTTTGACTATCTTTGTCCTTTTTCTCTAACTTTTGTCTAGGTAATGTAAATGAAATATTATGACACCAACTTCTCATCCAGACAGACTAAGATAATTGGTGCATTAAATATCTTACTATTTCAGGGTTCCAATAACTAAATAACGAAGATGGATTTAAATAGGAACAAGTTGAATACTTAAAAGACTGTGTACCATACAGAAACCAATTCTGAAAAATAAATCTCATGCAAAAAGCAAAATTGTGCAAAATTATAACAGCCGTCAAAGTCAACTGTCAAGAGTGTTGTCAACAATTCTGTCAAAACAGAAATCGACAACACACGTAATAAATACAAAAAATAAAATCTCGAAGACTCGAACCAAATTCGAACGAATACATACAAATGAATGGAATGTGTTCTTGAAGAATAAAACGACAAACATTATAAAAAGTTACAAATACAGCGCAGCATATTTTGTTAAATAGTTTGCATCTATAGCTAAAACTACAAGAATGGGAAGTTCTATACTGACTCTTCAAGATATATTACCGTATGGGTGTAAGGCGAATTCCAAAAAAGTGGATACGGATGCTATTTTACCTTTTGTTATACTGCCCGGCTTATTATTAATAGCTACTATATCACGCACAGTTACCATAATTGTTATGGTAGTTATTGGAATGGGCGCGCTTTACGTGCATTCCAGACCAAGGCAGAAAAACAGGTGAATTTCTCTTAGTAATCGAATGATAGAGCGAAGAGTAGTACCGAAGATAGATAATTATATACCCTTTAATACAGACCTAACATAAGATACCTACAAAGTACATGAAAGTGAGTTGTACAATGGGTGGAGAAATTGTCAATTAACTATTACAAATGCTATTTGATGCACACACCTCAATGCTTTTCGAAGTTATGTGCATATTTATCGCAGGCTTATAAGTACCAATAATTAATTAGACAATAGTTAATAGCAATAGACTCACCAACTATTAAATTGGGACCTAAACATAAAGGGGTGAAACGTGGGTGCTAGCTCCTCTGCCTGCCTACCCCTTCGGGGATATAGGTGTGAGTTTATGTTATGTTATGTTTCTAAGAATTGCCAGCATAGTTCTGATCTAATTTTCTATTATCACTAGAACCTGTTCAGAGTTCATTGATGCTGGTTCTGAAAATAGAGGTTCAGGATTCCCTTTCATGGTTTATAAATTCATAAGCATGTCTCATTATTCTTTTCTACTTATGATGACAAAACATTATTTTCTGGGATAAAGTATGGTGATCAATCAGATTGAAATTCAAACATTATGTTTCAGTAGGGCTAAATCTTCAATTGTGATATGTATGAATATTCCCTCTTATCCATAATACTGTTGTTAATTTCAGGTCATCATTTTTCTATTCATGGACGGTATCATCTGGTGTGACCATGTTTCTGGTGTTTGAGATTGGTGTACTAGGGTTTTTCCAAATTACACAAAATGAACATTTTATTTTACTACTACTACTTGCCTGTACATGTTATTTTTTTTACAAGATGAAGGCTGTTGCTGACTTCGAATTAGCTACTGGGTCCTCAAAGGGAAAGGAGTACAGGTATGATATTAAAAAATTCTAGAACAAGAAATATTTCTTATTTTGATCTATAGGAGTTCTATATATAATTATAATAATGAATAACTAATACTATGAATTTGCATGATAAAAAACTGCATCTGTTTAAACAAAAGTTGGTGTGAATTCAAAACCCATATCAAAAGTTAGTTAACCTATGTTTTAGCATCTAGTATGTAATATGTTCCAGAATAATATGTGAAAATTTTTAAATCATAAATACAATTTCACATTAATTTATGTTAACCCCATCACAAATGTTCCCACTAATACCATGTTCATGATCCCCTCAGGCCTGCACTTGGTGCCCAAGATGATGGCAGTGTTGACTCTTTGGTTGACAATGGCCAGCCTCTGTGCAGGTACAACAATGGTGAAATTAATTAATTCAATTTTGTTCCAGTCCAGTTCTTACTTCTGACTCACATTATTGTCAGATATGTCAAATTGAAGTCAATGAAAGATTCTTTCACTCTATATGGTAAGAAATTTTATATCAAATCATTTATAAAAGCTTTCTATAGGACAGGCTTAGCCTAGTGTATGTATTTTGATAATACCAGACTTGTTCCTAATACTGTTTATGTATGCTCCCAGTAAAAAACTTGTACTTAGTTATAAGCAGTATATATACATTACAGCCATTACAGCCATTACAGTGGCAAATAAACTTTGTTATATTTTCAATTTGAAAAATAAATTATTGTACCTATAGGTCAGCCTCCCTTGGTTTAGGAGATGCAAGCCAGGCATGCAACAGTTGTGGGAGGTTGAAATAAATCATTATTCTTATAAATTTCAGGTGGGATTCCTGCATATTAAGGCCTAACTATATCTACTTCCTGGTGGGCCAGATATTTGCGTTTTTTACAATTCTCTTTGGAACCATTTTGTCTCTAACAACAGTTTGCCAACCAGTTATACTATTTGGAATGTTACTTGTGCCGGAAAACTGTGATTATGTTTATTATGATTATGAGTAAGTAAACCCTTAAGTTTACTCCTGTAGAATAGAAAATTAATATGGAGGTTATATACATTCTTGGCCCTTATGAAGGTAACTCCTTTGTTAGCATTCCTAATATTGATTGATATAAATGTTTGATTCTTCAACTATTTCATTTGTAATTTGGAACCATTGCTTGCAATCAACAGAGCCAACTGTGTCAAGTCAATCTTGTAACACGGAATTTGGTGTATTTTTTTTCTATATATGTTGTGCTTCCTTCCTACCTTTTAGCATCTGAACATTGGCAAATAATTTTATTTTCAGAACTACAATATGCTTTGTAGCCTGTGTCTATGCATTGGGGTATTTATTTGTTATTGCTCTGGTTTTAATAAGACAACTTCTAATCTACATTCCAAAATATAGTGGTAAGTAAAGCAATACAATTTACATCACATAATTAAGCACCAAACACCTGAAATCAGAAAGATGATGAAAATATTGAATTATCTTTTTTACTTTTTAATATATCGAGACTAATTTTTTTTGTTACAGAACCACAATGGCGAAAACTAGTGAATGTATTAAACGTATGAAGAGCACGATGATCTTGGGAGTGTCAAAATGAATATGCTTAAAAATCTTATAAGCAATGTATTTATTGCTAATGAATTTGCACATCACAATTTGTTACAGCACTGGGGCCTCAATAACGGGTAACGTCAATGCCCAACATTGCTATAAATATTGCGTTAATTTAAATGCACTTGAATGGTCACCGTCAGTGCTCACCTTTGGCGCCCAACGGCAGTGCGGTTGTCAAAATATCGCTTTAATTTATATACGTTACTAGCTCACCCAGCGAACTTCGTACCGCCATATTTTTTTCTTGGCCACACTATAACACAAAACAAAAACTATTATCCAATTTTGCGGCCTTCGGGAGTTATCCATGTACGCACATTTGAGGGGTTTTTTTTATTTTTATGGATATAAAGGTGGGAACAAATTATCGGACGCGTCCGTAAGCCGCGGCTGACGGACGCGGCTGACGGACGCGGCTTAATAATGTGTACGATTGTCTTCGTATGTCTCTGTCAAACACTGACAGAGACAACACACAGACGCTCTCCGTTCACACCGTCCGCCGCGGAAGCAAAAATATCCAGCCGGCCAGATTCTATTCGGACGTCCGTGCGCTCAAGGACGGCTCAAGGTCACGTCCGCTACTTATGACCGATAGTTTGCACAGTTTCGTTTATTTGTACTACTCAGATACAAGCAAGTTGCTTGTATCAGCCGCGGCTTACGGACGCGTCCGATAATTTGTTCCCACCTTTATAGATGTATTATTACGGTATTTCCCGTTAGTGTGACTCCAGCATTTAGGTGGACACATATATAGGTCAATTTCCACTAAACTTCTAGTCATCCACAGCTACTTTGTCAAGATGCCACTTGAAGCTATCGACTTGCTCTTATACAATTTAGCAAAATTAGTAAATGAATCTTAACTTTTAAATACCAAATTATTTGCACTTGAGTAATGAGTAGGTATCGAATGTAAAATGTAGGTACTTACATATATGATGCCTCAAAATGTCATTAAATCTAAATCCTTCATTAGTAAAAACAGGTAAGTAAGTACCTCATCAATTTTCTACTGAAGCTGCCCAGTAACTAGCATTCACACCATTTCAACTGAAGGCTAATAGGGGATCAGACACATTTTCAGAAAGCGTTTTCATTAATTTACGTAGGTATATATTTATTCATAACATAACATAAACTCACGCTTATAAAAAATAATTATTTATAGCCTTTTAGGTACACACACACACATAATATGTACATACATCCCTCCAAAGCGCCACGTTATGTCATCCGATAAGGCGTGAACTGCCGCGTCTCTTGCGTTTGCGTTCATTTTTTTATCATTTCAAAAATTCTCGCAGGACCCGTGTCAATGATTACTCACGTATGACGTTTCAGCACAGATTTAAAAATCATTAAATGAATTATTAAGAATTTTATTAAAATGTATAGTGAAGTGGGCAATACCTAATGACTTTTAAATGAATTGTATTAAATAATTATTGGTCGTAAAACAGTAAATTTATTTTATTTAAGTACATTTCAGATTTTGATTGATTAGTATCCGATCCACTATTCTATTAATTTATATCTCATTCTGTTAGACATATAGTTAGGCATACCTACACCATGAAATACCAAAATGAAAAACTTTTTATACTGTACAATTTTTATTATGTTTTAAAGTAGTTTATTATTGTTATCGTTGTATATTAAAATGTTTATTTCTATTTTTTTCTTTTTTATCCATTCATATAGGATTTGGTATTTTACAATTTGTACAATATATTGTCCTTTAAATAAGTAATTTGAATTATTTCAAATGTGGTCAATATATTGTTGAAGGGACTTGTATTTAAGATCTATTTACACCCGTATTTACAATCAGCTGGTCACTTGCAGTTTAATATAGAAAACATTCCCCCTTCTTACCCACCACACTACCGGTGTTTCACTTGCAATTTTTTCCCTTCTAAACTACTAGCTAGGAGTCTCGCGGGTAATTTCTAAAAGGTCTCACATCTTCGTTCCCATCGACACTTTTATAACGCGCAAAACAATACCAGCAGAGTCACAGGAGAATATTTGTGCACAAATAATAATAAGGTTTTAATTTTCAACTTCTATGGGAGACAGAATTTGACAGAATATAAAATATTGACATCGCCTGACAGTCTATCATCGATACTGTTGTCTTGATAAGATGATGAAAATATAAGTAATAAAAATAAGTATTATCATTTTGTATCAAGTACGTACGATGTACGATGATGTAAGACCCATTATAAATTATGCATTGCACGCTGCCTGCTATTGCAGAATTATTCCCCACGACACTACCGGTAGTGTGGCTTGGTAGTGTAGTGGGTAAGAAGGGCTGCAAATTATTCCCTACGACACTACTGGCACTACTGGTAGATTATTTTGGTTGTGCGGTATCTCATAGTACTGTCGATGGTAACGAAGATGTAAGATCTTTTAGAAATTAGGTACCCGCGACACTACTAGTTAGTAAAGTGTAGAAGGTAAAGAAATTTCCCCACGACACTACGGGTAGTGTGGCTTGGTAGTGTGGTGAGTAAGAACGGAACATTCCATTAGGGGGTATGCCCTCAACTTACTCTACAAATATTATGATTAGGTGATGTCTTTATACTGAACACTTCTAATGCTAAGTAGGTATGTGCTATGAATACATATTTTCCAAGCAAATTACGCTAAGAAACCAATTATTAAAGGAGGCTGACACTGATATGGTATTGTACCATATTCCATTTTCCAAGAATCTTCGTTTAACATTTCTCATGGAATATGAAGAACATATCAATATTGTACTTATCTATATTCTTAATAAGTCTATCATGTAATGTGGGTTCTAGGCCCTTATGCCATTTCTTAAATTAGTTTTGATAAATCATGCAAAATATTATATTACTTCTTAACTTATTATAAAATGCATCCGTTAGCGATTTATCTGCTAACTACTTAGTTGGCACGTTTGCAATCTATCCGTGTAAAGCTGGCATCCATTATGTTCGCGAACCTCTTGCGCTCTGCGTTCGTGCATATGCTTCGATGCAAACGGTACGCGCATCTCCAAAGAAACACTACTTCACAGTCCTTTTGTGAACACTGAGCGAACATGTCGTTACCATTAGTAGCTATTGTAGCATATATTTCATTTAATTATTTTCACGAAGACTATAGAAGCCCCCCTCGATTTAGGAACCTGGCATTTACAGGAAAAGAACTATAGAAGCCTCCCTCGATTTAGGAACCTGGCATTTACAGGAAAAGAACTATAGAAGCCTCCCTCGATTTAGGAACCTGGCATTTACAGGAAAAGAACTATAGAAGCCTCCCTCGATTTAGGAACCTGGCATTTACAGGAAAAGAACTATAGAAGCCTCCCTCGATTTAGGAACCTGGCATTTACAGGAAAAGAACTATAGAAGCCTCCCTCGATTTAGGAACCTGGCATTTGCAGGAAAAGACGTCCTAACTCATTGGCGTTAAAACTCAGTTCTTAGGAATTAAGCAAGTGGCCATTTGCTCGCGTCCACGAACATATTGAGCTCCCCTTTGTGTTCGCTCAATTTACCTAGGCTTACGCTAGGCTATGCATGATAGTTTTAACTGTACATGCATAACCGGCATACATACCAGAGTTTCACAGAACTGAGAACTCTGGCAGGCAAGCTCGCCGGACGCCAAACAAGCTAGGTTATGCATGGTTTTAACTGTAGGTATACATGCATAACCGACAGGCAAGCCCTAGCGTGTATGGCGCCCATTATGGAGCACCCACCGTACCGTAGCACGGTTATGTATAGTATTACCGTGCTCCGGGAACGCGAACGTACCTACTCACTATGCGCAGCAGTTGCAGGACCGCGGAGCCCAAGAAGTTCGCGAACATATTGGATACCCAGCTTAGATGAGAGTGATGGAATTAATTATTCGGTAGGTGTAAGCAAGGTCCTACACCGATTTAGTTAAGTAAAACCAGCGTATTCCATTTACAGCGTATTGAAGATACTTTTATTTGCCTATTTTTGTAATAAATAGATAATAGTTTAAGTACCTACTTCATCTGAACAAACAAATAAATACATTCGAATAATATTGCTGTTTCAATTGTAAGATGTTGAAAACACTTATGATACCTACCTACCTCAAAAGAAAAGACAGACACTATAAATATAGTAAAATAGGTATATATAAAAACCGTCATTTTCTGTAAGAAAGTACCTATAAGTTAGCTTATACGGAAAGAAACGTTTGTCGTTTCTTTGCACGCGAGAGATATTGATCGATACTTGTGAACCAAGTCATTACTGTAGCAATACATATTTTTTTATAAATAAAAATAGATCCAAGGTTTAGTTAAAGAAAATGCTCCGAAGTAATTATTTCTCTATCCGTCTATACTATTAGGTCCTCACCTATGTAAATTTAAAAGGTGCCTAAATTAGTTGCAAAATGGAATATCCTCATTGCTTAAAACGGTTGATTAAAAGCTAACGTTTAAACTAGAAACTATTTTGTTTTTTCAATACTTATGAATTAATGGGGTTCCCTTACTAATTAATAGTCAAATCTTCACTCGGTGATACGATTATAGATAAGTACTTAAATGTAATAGTGGCCGTTGGTACCTAGCAGCCACCTTCCAGCCTTACTCTAGGTTCGACAAAAGTACCTAATTTATTAAATTACCAACGTTTAAAAAACCTTTTTACTAACTAATCGTCTGGCGGTGTATAATCAGGTACAACTAGTAGCACTTTTTCTCTCCATCTGGCTTTTCGAGCCTCTTGTTCCCTTTTCAGTGCGTTAAGTGCTGGTAAAGTCCTCCAACATGTAAAGGTCTTGAAAAGTAGATTACTGTAACAATAGATAGGTAAGGATTGTAAGGAGGCCATAAAGAGAACAGATGTTATGATCCATGCAAGTGCTTACACGTAATACAATATTACATTTTAACTACCGCCCATGATATTGTGGTCCAAAATTCGGGATTCCTCTCGAGAATTTTTTCCTCTTGTTATCGCGATAAAATGCAATTAAAATTGCATTAAAACAATAAAATATTCGATAGGTAATCGCGACTTACACTAACATCAAAATTAGTGCATATAGATAGTAATCTATCTATAGGTAGGTATGCACTTATTTTGATGTTAGTGTCCTTTAATAATATTATCATCTACTTTATAAATACCCCCAGAAGGTTTAATTTGATACAACCTACACATGTAAGAGGTATCTACCTGTTTTGATAAACAACTGCTTTCTGCCATTTAGATTCTTGCTCCTTTCTGATCACCTTAAGACCTTCGCAAAACATTCTGAAACCCAGCTGTGTAACATACAAGTCGTAGTAGTCGTCAGCAACTTGTTTCTTTAAAATGACGTTAAGATGAATCTGAAAATGAAGAAATAGATGCATTGACGAAGACCAAGTAACAGTACCTAGTGTTCGACATAAGCTGTATGGCATAATACTAACCATTTTAAAACCCTTGAAGGCTTTTCGTAACAACGTCTTTTGATAAAAATCTTCGGCCTTGAAATTCCTTTCACACCACATGTCCTCTGTATACCACATCCAATGTAAAAATACATTATTCTTAAGCTGAAATTTACAATGCGCTCTCGCTTTTTCTATATTATCTCGTTTAATTTCTATCAGTCTTCGTAGTGGGGCTATACCATATTTGGATACCAATGTTTTCTCGTAATGCAAGTCCGCCATTACTATAAGCCCTCGCAAACGTTCAGCCCACTGTTTTTTTCGTATGTTCTCAACTCTTTCTTTTTTCCTTTTTTCTTTCAATTCTTTCATTCGTCTGAGTTTTTCTTCTTTATCCATTTCAGCTTTCGCCAACTCCACCTAAAATGTATTAATGACGTATTTTCTATTCCCAGTTTCAACCAGTGGGGCAAAGTCGATGAACGATGGGTACACCCCTTGAATTCATTATAATATGAAATTATGGACAATGTTGTTATTATTATATTGCTCACCTGTTGTTTTACTCTAATACGTTCTTCCTCCATCTGTCGTCTTCTCTCGCGTATCATGGCATGTTTTTCTTCTCTCTCGCGAGCTCTTTTCTCCATTCTTTGTAAAAACTGCGGCATCTTGAGACAATGCAGTACGAGGGTCGGCTCTAAGTAGTGGAACAAAAACTTATTTAGATGCTGAACTCGATCTTAGGTGCGATTTCTAATTATTTACTTACCTTCGATGTCAGGAATTTTCAACTCTTTAGTTAAACATTTTATCTTAGGCTTTAACTGACGATCTATTTCATAATACGTTTTACGCACTTCTTCTCTCAGTTCATCAACAGACTGGCGAGAAGCCTCTACAATCTTGTTATATTTTAGTTCTTCTATTAACCGATTCTGTTCTTCGAGTTTAGCCTTTTGGAGAGCAATGATGTGCTTTTGCATTTTATACCTAAAATACGCGTCAAATGTAAAACTTTAGTAACTGTATTAGACCTAAGTATTGTAGGTAATCTGAAATAAACGTATGTACACGAAACCTACCTGTGTTGATAAGTATTATAATCTCTTAGATGCTGCTGAGCTTTATTTTCATGCGATTGGTTTATATCGTGCTTTTTCTGTGCAATCTTATCAAAAAAGTTATTTAAGGTAGCTTGTCTTTGTTCTTCTACATATTTCTTCCTATTATTTACATAGTTCTTCCACTTTAGTACGTATTTTTCCATAATATATTTTTCTTTATCCCTAATTTGTACTCGCATAGGTGTTATATTTAAAATACTATCCATTCCATCACATTCAGTATCATTTGACACAATATTGTCCTTACTATCATTATCGTAATAATATGATTCATTTCTTGGTGTTTCAATGTTACAGTACTCAACTTCTTCATCGTACTCTTCATTTTTGACAGGTTGAGAATTTAAGGCCATCATTACCAACAGTTTTTGTAAATCACCAATAGGTCTAGGTGAGAGAGAGATCATATCTAGTTGATCACTTTTCTTTGATAATTCTTTACGCACATAGTTTTCTTGAGAATTCTCGAGCTTATGAATACATGCAACTCTGAAAATATCTTCATTGTTCTCATTTATATCTTTATTTAAATCCATTAACTCACCTTTAGCATGTTTTAATTTGTTATTCTTACGGGTTTCTTTATCAAATCTAATTTGTCTCATCGGTTTGATTTTCGTATTTAATTTAAATTCATTATCATTTCGTATTTCTAGGTCAACCTCATCTGATGATTCAGGTAAGAAAATATCTTCCTCGATTTCATTTAACTTTACACCTATGTCACCCGTCTTCAATAACTCGTCATCAAATACTTCAGCTTTAGTTTTTAATGTTTCAAGCTCTTTCAATCGCAAACGATTCTTTAGATTGATATTATTAAAGTTTTGACGTAATTTTACAATTTCCTTATTGATGTTAAAACTGTCTTTGGTTAACTTAACGGATTTTCTAAAATTGTAAGAGCGTTATTAAGTGTTTATTATCCTCTTTACTACAAACATACACGTGTAGAATCATCAATGAGGGCCTTGATTATCGCAAGGTAAATATTTCGGCAATAATAAAATTATAAGGAGACTATTATCATTACTACGTATTTTACAAAGCTTAACAGTCGAGAAAAGCTGATCAGTGAGCTTTTACTGACATGCACTTCAGTGCTCGCATTCGTGCACATCCGCTGACCCGCATCGTGTTTTACATAACTACATTCCCGTTTTTGTGTGGTTGTTGGGGAATTCGCGGATGTCACCCGCCCACCCGCGCCGCGGTGCGTATGTGATCTGCATGTGAGAAGCAATTTATGCCACACAATTTGATTTCCTGGGTTTTGTTTTGCATTTTTATAGTTGATTGATTATTTTCTGTAAAAGTACCTACTTAACAAATACCTAATGATTCTTACCCAGAAAGTTTCATCTATGCTGAATAATAAGACGCGCTTATTTTAACGTTGAATTTATAAAAAAATCACGTTCAAACATAATACCTACATACTAAAGCAATATGAATATCTAAGTATCCTATATCATATCATTTAATACTTTTCGTATTTATTTGAAAATTAAAAGCTGAAAAGCCTAATGATTTTTATTAATTTTGAACAGCTGTACCTTGTCCAAGTAGTGCTTCTAATTTTGCCATGATTATGAGTATCTTTCACCTGGAATTGAAGAGTTGGATAAATAAACCAGTCAAACACAAGTATACGCACAGCGAAATCATTCGTTAGGTAGGTAAGTAATTGTCATATTTATTATCCCCTTAGTTTTTATTTGAAACTTCATACTTTTTATATGAAAT
This sequence comes from Pelosia muscerda, assembly GCA_963691645.1. Lineage (NCBI taxonomy): Eukaryota > Metazoa > Arthropoda > Insecta > Lepidoptera > Erebidae > Pelosia > Pelosia muscerda. The sequence continues at coordinate 9,842,960 of OY829106.1, forward strand.
ATGATATAGTTTTTATATGAAACGTTAACGGAGGTAGGACACGACGGTATCTCCCGTCCGAAATGAGCTGTCCAACTGGGCTCACTATACCCCTCCTTCCCCTCCTCTTCTTAGCCTCCCCACCCCTTCCCAGCTCTCCCCCTTTCCCTTCAGGGTAGGCAGCGCGTGTGTGACACCCTTAGTGTTGCACACGTTCATAGGTCACGGTGGCCGCTTTCCATCAGGTGTGCCGTGTGCTTGTCTGCCATCTACGTAGTATAAAAAAAAAAAAGACGAACATGGTCATGACTATGATAGATACCTATAGGTAGGTATGGACCTTACAGTTAGAGAATGGAATTAGGTACCATACTCCAAGGTATAGCCGGAAGACCTTCTACATTCTCAACTGTGGTCAACGATTTTCGACGAATTCAAATGAATAAAATAACTATTGTTTTTACAAGTACCTATAGGTATATAGGTACTTACACGACAACCAAGACCAGAGACAGAGTCACTGATGACTATGAATATAGTGAATGTGACGACGTATAGGTACACCGTGAAAGTCAATAGGTAAGTAGGTACCATTGCAGCACGTGCAACTTCTAAACTAGAGCTGGATACGATACGGATATCACGACTTCGTGAACGGTCCAGCCAGTGTACCCACTTACTGCTCCGAAGACATCTCCTAGCTTTAACTAAATAGGATTTGTCGACCACGATGATAGATAGATAGGAGGACCGTGGACTTAGAAATAGGTATAGTGTCAGCTGTGAGAGGAAAAATTTGACGGCAATACACCATCATTATATTGTGTGATCAAAAGGATTGTTGAAACAAATACAGGTGTAATATGACAAAGAAAACATTCTTAATTTACTTACCAAAGTTCTTCTTAACTGCATTCGTAACACAACATTATGAGGTGTATAATCAGGAGACAGCTTGTTTAAGTCACGATCATCGAATATATTTTTGTCAAGGATATTCTCCATATTTGCATAATGCCAATCAATAGGTATAGTTTATTATTTATTACAGCCCGATTTACTTAAATGTACCAAATCAATATAAAGTTACTACGAAATTATCGATAAAATAACGAAAACTAAACGAAACATACATCTGCCAATCACTCCTTTACATGCAGTGATAAAAAAGAATATTTTTACCTGATCCATTTTCCTAAATTCTTTTTCATTTGTCTGTATAAATATTATAATAATTCCTTTAAAAGATATAAAATACGGTTTATATACATACAAACGATGAATGAGACTAAACAAGGTTATGTTTTCACGTGATTTTCTCTGGAAACGTGTAAACGGAACGTATAACGTATTATTTTGTGGAGCTGCGGGAGCTGCCAACTTGTTTTACAATTTACAATTGACATTGACAGTGACATTAATGACATTTAATGAAATAATATTTGAATTGGACTTTGGATTGGTGTGTAAATGCTGCAATTCGGCTGCACAATAATTTCTAATTTATGGATAATCTTGACTGATAAGTTCTCATCTCACTGAATGGAACTTAATAATATTTATATCTATGTAGATGCCTACTAATCTAATTAATATAAATATTATAAATGTATTTGCCCCTTCACAATGTGCCTAAAAGAAACTATTATATTAAAATACCTTTGCGAATATGTTTCTCAGCAGTGTCAATACCACTGTTTGCCTTCATAACTTGTGTGTTGATAACAATGTACAAAGATTTTGAAAGTGCCAACAACACACATTGTAAAGTTCCCAATGTTTTTCCATCAATTTCAGCATCTATAGGAAATTATGAGCCACAAAGAACAATATGGAAAACGGCAATATACTTTCATTCACCTATACGATTGTACATAGTGTATTTAAGGTGGATATATTATAAAAGTATAATTCAAGAGAACTGTATCATTATTGTAAAATTAGCAGTATTCCTTAATGTTATAGAAAACTTAACTTTAATAGGACTAACACATTGGACTTCATCTCACAATTACAGTAAGTATGGTAAAAATAACTAAGTTGTTGTTAATATTAAAGTTATTACATTACTTTTATTTTTACAGAGTATCATGAGCTATGCTTCAAAACATTCATCGGGACATCAGTATTCTACATGCTATTTGTATGCATACTGCTTACTAAATACAGAAGGAGACCTAACATAACACAGAGAGAGAAGTTTTCTGTCAAGTTAAAATGGAGAGCATTCATTATAAATGTGACATCATTTGCATTGGCTGCCTATTTCTTCTTAAGACATAACAGCCAATGTGAACCTTACAGTAAGTATTCACCACAATTTGTAAATTCCATGCCTACATAGGTGATTGAACTATCATGGTTCCTATCACAATGTCAAGAGTCAACAAGGATTTACTGTGTGTTATCAGTGTCAACTCCCTGTTCTTCTCAACTTTTCTTTGGACACAGATTATTGAAAAAAAGTTTATGCTTATTTTCATCTTTGTTAATCAGTGAATATTTTAATCACGGTATTCTTATGTGGATTTGCTCTACAATAACTCCCAATAGTGGACTTTAACTGACACAACTTTTACACATAGTTATGAAAGAATGGGACTTTTCGTAAGCTACAAGAAAATGATTGTATAATTACTCCAAAATTAAAACTACAAAGATTTTACTCTATTTTTTCCTGTGCGGATACCCCCGCCGAAGTCAGCGGCCTGCTCCTACGGCCTGTAACAGGTGGCTACATCTTTCACCCCAGGACGCTCAAGTAGGATGGAGGTCAGTCTGTGACCTCCGATACCTGAGTCGCCTCTGCTCATCGCGGGCTCGGAGTCTCCTCCGGATCCGCTCCACCACCTCCTTTCGATTATTTGATATTACTTGCTTGCAGAAAGGGGCAGGCACCTGACCTAAATGTTAAGAATATTATTATCGTTGATCATTTTCTGCATACTTGTCCTGAAGTTATTGAATACAAGGTATCCAAAGATTAGGTAGCTCTCTAAAAGCAACAATACAGGAGAATTTTCCAAAACAGCAGTTTGCATAGGGTTGTTACTGTACTATATATCGACGGGTGCAAAGTAAAAAGAGGCATCTGCATAATAGCAACTTTACAGGAGAGCGAAAAGAACGAAAAAGTGTATTATTTTCTTAATGAGTGGGCCAATATTTCTGCAAATTTTATCATAATTTATTTATACTCTTATTTATTTTTATATTAAGTTAATTAAACTAATTTATTAATAATTTAGGAGATTTTGTAGATAGCCGTTTTTACAACGAACTTTATAAAACGCTACCTGAGCCAACTACCAGCTGGTCGTATATGCTCGGGACTTTTAATATCGTGTATAAATAGTTTTTTTTCTTTTTTACTGATCTCAATTGTTCTCAGGCCACTTATAAATAAATATATATTCATAAAATATCCACTACAGAAAGTAATTTTGCAGATAACTTTTTGTGCTTCGTACTTTCATAACAACATTTTGTAAATTGGCTTAGTAGCCCAAAATCATCATGCGAATATAATTGCAGTTACAATACTTTCAGTTTCTTTTTTATAAGGTCATTTATTAAACAGAAAATCCTACTACGTGATACATACTTTGTATAAAGTTAACCAACGTAAATTTAATTGACCGCAAAGTAGAAAGAGTCAACTGGCAGATGGTCGTTAATGCGTCGTATGTGCGTTTAAAGAGTAATGCAAATAGAAATTAAAAGCACACCTTGAAATAGTTGCCGATATACATAAAAGCTTTTAAAAACTTATAACGTATGCGCGCCGGTGACAAGCAAGTCAACTGCCTGATGACATTTTGTGTACGCTCGGAGTCCGCCGCCGCGCCCCGCGCAAAAATGACCAACGTTACTTGGTCGCCTTACCTTCGTACTATTTGCAAAATTGAGTGTAGATGGCTTTTTATACTTTTAAAAATTCATTGAAATATAATGAAATCTCCAAAACCAAATATGCCAGGTTGTGGAGTCTTATTTGATTAGTACGAAAATGCAATAAAAAGAAAATCGTGAATTTGTAGTTGACTTTATTTACTTTGCACCCGTCGATATCCTCTTAGAGGTGAAAGGAAGATGCTGCTATTTATATATATATATATATATATATATATATATATTATTATCTTACATGTATATTTGACTTTAAAATTATAAACACAAATGTTTAACATTTTTTATTTTATTTTCAGTATATTCAATGTTTGGTTTATCAGAATACATAGTTGTAGTCAGCAACATTGTATTTCATTTAACAACGGCATATGATCTCCAGTTCAATTATATGTGCCTAACTAGCAAAGGAATTGTAGTTGAATGAAAATAGAACATTATCTTTGGTACAGTTTTATCTATTTACTATGTCTATGTAAACATTACATAATATGGTGTGTGATTAGTAACTAAGAACAATAACATTTTTTATAAAAAAATTCTTGGAACTTATAAAATAACATTATTTATTATCACATGCAGTTTTTTTACCCTTATATACCCACATATTTATTAAATAAATTACTATCATACAAAGACTTTAAATACGTAATACAAATCAATAACTATCAGCTTTTTTAATATTTTCCATTGTAAAATACAACTTGATTTTTATTTGTTTAATATAAGCAACTTGCAAAATTAATAGGAAACAGAAATTGTAAGCAATATTAGTTTTGTTTCTGCAAAATCAAAAGTATCAAAAGTTTGAAAATAATTATTTTATAAAATCAAAACCAACTGATCAAAATAATTTGAGTGATGTAAATCTTTAAAAATGGCTGATTTTGACGTCCTGGCGAGTCACTGGACAGAGTTCAATGGTATGTGTTGGAACCCAGGTGTTTAACGTTTACTAAAAGTTACCATAAGTAAACATACCGAGCAAATGGCGAATAACTTTACGTGGGATCAATAATTTATTACAATGTTATTATTATATAACAATAATTTAAACATTAAGAGATAAAATACTTGAGAAAACAAAGATGTTGCGAATGTTAGGCTGATAAAATTGTGGTTTTATCTCAAAAATGATGACTAGTTAAATAGGTACCTAATTCATGTGCGACACGAGTTTCATCTATAAATTATTATAGAAGTAACTCGTGTCGCACAAGAATTGATATTCATCAGCCATACTTAAGTTAAACAAATTTTTTGTTCATAAAATGTTACGATCATTTAAAATGTAACTCTCTTATACTGTATATATAATATATGTATATATAAGGTAAACTAAATGATTATAATATAAAATAGCAATGTTTGGAACATTCATTTTTAAAATAACAGCAGGCCTATCCTCCATTGGGCAACACAAACTCAGTTTCATTTTGATGGTATGTTCATTATCTTTGCCGCAAAGCTATCAGGCAGATTACAATTATATACTTAAAATATTAGCACCTTCAGCAAATGTCAAGTAGGTAGTTGCATCGTTTTACTACTAATTAATTAGTAAATTAATCAATCTATAATCCATAGTCATTCCCTCAATTTTAACCAAACTTATGCCAAAAGTGCGATAATTAAGTTTTAATAAACATGTTTCTAATAGACTGTTCAAATTTAAAGAAATAAACCTTTTTATAGATATTTCAATTTAAATTGATCTTCCATCTTCTCAGCTATCATCATTGCAATTGCTAGTGACGACGTAGCTCCTGGGGAAGGTGCATTTCTACAATGTAGCACCCTGCTTCCAACTGCGCCAGTCCCAGGTTGAGAGTCAAATACAAAATCTTCAAGGAGGGTCCCTAAAAAATGGCACAGGTTTTGATATGAAAATTATCACTACACACAAAGATTTAATTTAAATGTGCTAATAAAATTCTGTATGGCGCTTGTGGACTACGAAAAGGCCTTCGACTTTATCGAAACTTAAACAGCTTTGAATGCTCTTCAGCTGCTGGACTGATGGATGCATGAGAAATCGTGTCCTAGAGTGGTAACCGCGAATGTATATGTAATAAGAACTCGCTTTTCATTTCACAGGAAGCGCGTGCACGTACGCGGAATGAAATACCTTTCATACCGCACAGTGCGCATCGTTTCCGGTCTAGAAGTGTGAGGATAAACTCCCTGCCTGTAGCGAGCGGTTCGATGATAGAAAGTAGGCATGGATATCATGTCGCACAATTCTGTGGTTATACAAGCGATTACAATATGGGGTTCTTCAAGACAGGCATTAGAAGGTGTTTACAGGGTCGGCAGAGTGTCGCCTCTGCTGTTACAAACGTCCATAGGCCACGGTGACCACTTTCCATTAGGTAGACCGTGTGCTTGTGAGCCAAAAACATATACACACTTCATAATCATAATCACTATCACTACATAGTATAAAATAAAGTCGCGTTTTCTGTCCCTATTTTTCTTGTCCCTTTGTATGCTTAAATCTTTAGAACTACGCAACGGATTTTGATGCGGTTTGTTACAATAGATAGAATGGTTAAAGAGGACGGTTTATATGCATATAACATCATGCTACGACTAACAGGTGCGAAGCAGGAATGAAAAATGTTGCAATAACGGGGTGACGCAGACGAAGTCGCGCGGGTCAGCTAGTTAAATAATAAATGTATACCATCTTCTGCCATTGCTTGAGCTCGTACACCAGCTGGTCCTTTCTCAACATCCTTATAACGAATATCTTTGATAAGTCTTTTAATGCCTTTCATTTGAAAAGGAGTAATAAGTGATTTAACCATCTCTTGCAAACCAAAAACTGTATACTTGGCAGCCAATTTTTGGAAACCAGAATATTTTAATATTCCAACTAAATCTCCGATATTTACATCACTCCAGCTGGGAAACAACAGATTTATCAGTTAAAAGTGTTAACCATATAAATAATATAATCATACCTATTTGTATAGTTAAAATAACATAACAAAAGCAAATTATCTCCTATGATGTAATGTAAAGCAAATTGTCAATTGTAATATTTGTAATATTATAGAAATAAATAAAACTGAAGTGTCTCTTTGTAATAAGTACAAATATAACAAGTGCAAAATTTACGTCAGTACAGATAGCGTATAGCTATCCTATATATTAGCACATATAAATCAGATAAGAGATCTGTTATTTGCCAGTTAATAAGGCCACTAACTAAACACATTAGCTGTGCCTGAAACAAATTGCAGGTACAAGTAGTAATAGGCGATCGGACAGTTATCAGATTGGAAGCTAAAATGTACTTAGATACAACAATAATAATAATATTTGCACTGAGCTGGTTATATTCCCGCTCATTGCAAATATTTGTATGCATAAATATGGCTATTTGCATTGGTCTGTATGTACCTCGAAGAGCCTAAGGTCAAGAGGTCAGATGGCAGTTGCTTCACAAGCACAACATAATCTCACACATAAACACAACATAACCTTTGTTTATATCATTTATTGAACCCCCTTTCCCTCCACCGAAGTCAGCGAGAGTGGTTATGTCGGACTCGAACCGATCAAAACCGCACGGCCACCTCGGGCCATCATTCAGTCTGATACTATTCAAGACGTTAATTGGTACCTAGAGTTTGTGCGGGTAAGCTAGTAAAGAATTTCCTTGCGATTCACACTGCCATACAAGGAATCGGGTCCCGTTTGTGGGTCGGGAATACCCGTTTTTTTTCTCAAAGTACCCTAAGACCCAAAGATTGGCGGCAATAGGCTCGCTCCTATTACGTGGGACCGAAAACCATAGTTGGGGAAATGTCAGTGTTTAATACACCTCTACCTTCGAGGATTACGGGTGTGAGCATATCTATGTATGTATGTTTGTATGCATGGGAAAATCGGCTTTAAATAAATAGTTTTCTTTTTTATGGGAATATTATTATGGATCTATGAAGATTTATTTAAAATACTTTCTGAAAATTTGTAAAACTCTAATTGAATGATATAAGGCTTACCTATATCCTTCTCTACTTAATGCTAAAATTGCATTAGGTCCCAAAATGATTCGTCCATCTACTGTGGGGGTCACATGAACCCCCAAAAATGGAAATCTTGGATCTGGCACAGGGTATATATTGGTTTTAGCAATACTGCTTTTATATTTTTTTACATATAAATATTCCCCTCTAAATGGTATTATCTTGGGATATGGAGAGCATCCACTTAGTACAGCTACTTTGTCTGAATGTAACCCACAACATGTGAGTACATATTTTGCGTTAATAGAATCAGATTTTCCATCAGAAATTTTTACAGGATAATCTGGATTTTCTGATTCCGAAAATTTCTTGACTTCAAAATTGAGATATGGTGTTCCACCACGCTCAGCAATATCTTTCACCATATGCTGTGTAACATCTCCGTAATCTGTAATTCCTGTGTGTGGAGACCAAATGCCTTTAATGCCTTTGCAATTAGGTTCAATCTCATGCATTTCTTTACTATCAAGTAATTTTAAATCCTTTACCCCATTTTGTTGTCCACGGTCATACAACTCCAATAATCTGGGTACTTCTTGTTGACTGGTGGCTACAATTAACTTGCCACTTTTTTTATATCGTATTTGATTCGCGTCACAAAATTTATACATAAGATCCATGCCTTTTACACATAATTTTGCTTTCAATGATCCAGGTTTGTAGTAAATACCTGCATGTATTACACCACTATTGTTTCCACTTTGATGGCCTGCAAAATTACCTTCCTTCTCAATAATAGCTAGTTTAAGCTTTGGATATCTAATGAGCAATTCTCTAGCTGATGCTGATCCAACTATACCACCGCCAATAACAGCTACATCATAGGATTTTGAGGAAACTGACCTGGAAATTGTGTAAACAAATAAAGTAATGATTATAGATAACTTACTGTGTCCATATTGGCCATATGGGTTGGTATAGAGTTTTATTTTGAGCATTCTCTCACAGTCATAATGTCGGTGTATTATTCCATTTATTGCCTCTTACCACATCCTTCAGTTAAGGTGTGATATGAATTTTTTATACTACTTAAATAGCAGAAAGGCACACAACCCTCTTAATGGAAAGTAGTTACCCACAGTAACTATGGATGTTTGCAACTAGGGGCATTGTCAGCACGGGCTACCCTACTCATCACCAGAAACAACACAATCTAGCCAGTTTTGTATAACATAGTATGTTGTATTATACAATAACTTGGTACACCTTTACTTTATTTTCAGTGTAAGCCTACCTACATTTATCATTAGGTACCTTATGTTTAATTATAATTTCTCAATTATCTCTGGAGTACCTAGTTCATTACATTTTGTCACATCTAACCATTTAATATTAGAAGTCATTTTATTTAAAGTACTGTTACCTGTACTGTGTGAATATTCCACTTGTAGCAGGCACCAAGCATTTGAAACGGACTGCATTAGCAGTAGCACTGCGAACTATTGTAATAATGTCCATTTTTTATTTTTCTACAACAATGAATTATTATTTTAATATCACAGTGTAAACACACACATGAAAAGTAATATAGACTCATAAAATTAACCTTTTATTTTGTTTAGTTCATGTAAGCTTACGTCGTGAGGTTTCCAAGGATGATGGTTGAAAGACTTTTTGCAATTTGCATTAATGTAAATTTCATCTATAAAATTAAGTAAACTTTGTGCACCAACGGAACTGGCAGAGTCAACCAAACTTTAATATGATCTATGAATATGATTACGATTGGAGCAGATTGGAGTGAGTGAGGTGGAATGGAATGGAGTGTAAGTTAAGTATTAGTGTAGTTTAGTTTTACTACAATTTATATTCTTGTTTACATACTTCTACAGAGATATAACAAAGAGAATACAATACTACGTAAGAAGAGTCGGGACTTCCATAGCACAAAATAATCTAACGAAATGTCAAATCATGGCTAATTGAACAACCAACCTATCAACTGTAATACATACAGAGTTGCCAACATATAGGAAAAATAGAGATGTGCCACTTAATATTATTTTATTTATCGATATCGATAAATGCAGGGGGGTGTGCTTTTTAAAAATATTTTTCTATTTTCACAGGGATGCTATACTCCATTTTTCAACTAAAGTACTGCGTCATACAAGTTACATGTTGAAAATGAATAAGCGTTCAATTTCCCAGAGGCAATACATTTAATTAAAAAACAGAGTATAGGCTCAGTTTGGGTTTTCAAATGAAAAGTTCATAAAATTAAACATTTTTAATATAAAAATATATAATTAGTTAGTAATCTGATCATGTACTAACTATTTTTTTAATTTTTAATTTATTTTTCAACTAGTGTGGCTTTAAACCAACCTTATTGATGGAACAGCAAACTTTAACTGCGTCCTTTTTTTCTTAAAATCTTTTTCAGTAAAATGTTTACCGCAAACAAATTTTAATTCGTGGAGTTTATCTATGGGTATATATGCTAGATCTTCATTTCCTGTTATCTTCACCCATTCCTTACAACTAAAAATAAAACATCGATATATAATTCCGAACATACTAGGTACCACACTATTGTCCTACCAGTTAATGTATAAAATTATAATTTTCGTTGTTTTATCCCATAAAATCTATGAAACTTTGAAATATTGAATAATACACTACTCACCGAAGCTCATCAATAGGAAATCTGGCCATGAAAAACCGTTTCCTGCCGTCCTTTGTTCCAGATTTTAATCCACATATTTCACACTTTCTATACGACATATTCCACTTTAATAAACAATGCCTTTTCTAGAGAAAGTCCTTGAAGGATAGATAGGATAGAATTCAGCTTCTTTCACATTATTTTACTAATAATATTCAAAGAAAAATATTTTGAAAATAACGATTAGACATCAGTGACAGACAAGTGACATTTCAAAATAGAGCGAGCGAGACAGATAAATGTAGAAAAAAAAAAACATAATAGCCAACATTAAAATGTAGCTCCGTTCCATACAAAATTCCAGTTGTTCGTAGTTGCGTCAGACTGAGATATAAAATTACCTATTATTTTGATTTCAACTGACTAGTGATGCCAATTGCCGAATGCTTATCGATCGATACAATGACAATGGAGGGATTCTCGATAAGACCATCGATAGATATTATTCCCTGTTCTTAACCGTTCTTACATAAATGCCTTTAGGATGGAGATAGGACATAACGGTATCTCCAGTTTCAATAGCGCAGTGCGACTGAGGAAATACCTCCGCCCTACAGAATACCTTGGCTTATAATAAATTATTATAGTAATTATTAAGTTTGTTGTTATTATTAATAACAAACTTTCTGGCTACTATCAGAGCACCACCGAGCTCATTGGAGAGGTTTTGTGTTGTTTAGGGAACACCAAGGGCTTAAGTTGACACCTACATGCTATGAGGTGATACAAACCCAGCTTTTCCTTTTACGCTAAAGACACAGAGACTCTCCTAAAGTTCACCTCACACTCTACCTTGCTCTTGCTTTTAACATTTGATTTACTTGAATCTTTTTTTTGGGATTTTATGGAATTCAAATTCTAGTGATGTAAATACGGCAATCTCATGACATAAATTTCGCATAAATCGCTTTCATTTTGCTCATTTGGGAGATTGGGATTAAATTTAGCCTGAATTTTGAACAGATTACTATTACGAGAATGAATCTTCTGCTTGTAATCAGAGTTGTGACATATTTGAAATACTTGTATTTAAAATACAAATACAAAATACAAAATACGTATTTTGGATTTTGTACTTAAGTACTTTTTTAAAAAAGTATTTTGTATTTTATTTGAAACTAGCTGTTGCCCGCGGCTCCGCCCGCGTGGAAGTCGGATCGCGCGTGTCATCGCTTTAGGTCGAAAACGATCTACAGCATAATAGCATATATTACTGTAAAAATATATTATACCTACATAGATTTGTGTACAATTTTAGCAGTAATGAAATAAAAGTCAAAATCATTTACCTGTCTTGTATTGACCATTAAAACGACACTTAGAAAACGTAAAAAAATATAAAATTTATGTTTAGCAAATTAGCATTACCAATTACAGTTTGAAACGTGGCCCTGTTCTGAGAAGACTCCGCTAAGAAATTTAGCGGGCTGTTTTTTGGTCTATTTACAAACATTTACTTATTCTAATTGAATTTTTTGTTTTGAGTAACATGGTTACACAGTTCATGTTCAGCTCTTTCCTCTGTCGATTCTTGAGAACGCGCATAATATCTCATTCTTTTAGAGTTTCTTGAATTTTGGGATAAAGAAGTTCTTTTTTTAGGTGGCATGTTAATATATATAAGCCTGCTATATAAATATATATATATATATATATATAAAGAAGAAAATGAGTAAGTACTCGTATGGATTAAAAGAATAATTAATGATCTATGAATGAATGATGCGATGTCGAGCTAAAAAGTACGTTTCGTAAGCAGTCGAAAAAATTATGTTATTGTAGTATTTATCAGAAGACTGTTATTTAGGTAGGTATTTATTTGGATTGGAAGTAAATAAGTAAGTAAAGTATAAGTACTATAAGTATGGAATGGAAATACAATTATTTATAATTAGTGATTTACGATGAATGATCGCGCTGAAAAGCACGATTTGAAAGCAAGGCAAACGGATACTTCCGGATCTCTCTGTATTCCTATTCTACACACATAAAAAAAAGTTTGCTATCAATGGCATAAGCTCCTAGAATTCTTCAAATTTAACTTTATCAAGAAAAAATTATGTTGTATGCCTGTACCTTGTTTGAAATTAAAATATAAAACTATATTTTATTATTTATTTAAAAAAATTGAGCCATTAATCATAATGCAATTGTGATAGAAATTTCATAGAAAGAAATAGACTGTTTAATTAAACTTAAACTACAATTTATTATTAAAAGTTGTAAATTCAATATAAAGTAACTCCTCCCCTGGCTCGAACACATGCGGAGTTCCTCCTGGGCATGCTGAGGATCATGTTATCCAGCATTTCCTGGGGTAACATATCCCATTCTTCAATAGCGGCTTCCCTGAGCTCTGGAACTGTCTGGGGATGTAGCTCACGGTTCCATACAGCTCGTTTAAGAGCATCCCACGCGTGCTCTATTGGGTTTAAGTCGGGCGAGCCGGCAAGCCAGTCTAATCGTGTTGTATCGTATTCTTGAAGAGCAGCATTGACTCGTTGAGCTCGATGTGCGGGCGCATTATCATCGACCAGTACAAATTGGTGCCCATGGTTTACTCAGAATGGTTTGACGATATCATCAATAGCAACTGCTTTGTACATGTCTGCTGTCATGAAGCCCCAATACGGGATCAAAGGCGTTCTAGCTCTAATCATAATGCCACCCCAAAAAGACACCGATTTTCCGCCTTGCTGAACTGTTCTTTGTCTTTCACGGTCGCCTGGTCTTCTCCAGACACGGACACGTTGGTTATTTGGATGAGTGGAGATTCGGGATTCGTCAACGAAGAGTCAGTTTTGCCAAATGTTTTCTTCCTCACCTTCTTCATTTTGCCGAAGTCTAGCCCACTGCAATCTTCGTTGTTGACGTTGCCGGGAATTGAGCGGAGCTCGTCATGACCTTCGTGCTCGTAATCCAGCATGGTGCAAGCAATTGCGAACGGTCTGCGTGCTAACTTCAAGCCCAGAGGCGGCCCTGACTTCTGCTTTTATTTTAATGGCGTTGATTGTGGGATCACGGGCTGCCAGCAATCTAAGGTAGCGCTTTTGGGCAGCTGTCAAAACAGTTGGGCGACCGCTGCGGGGTCGGTCAGCTAAATTCTCCATTCCGTGGTACCTCTGCAACGGAGCCACGACACAGGATTGGGATATAGCAAGTCTGCGTGCTATTAATCTCGTGGTGTATCCTTCTTCCCTCAAAGTTACTATTTTAGCTCGTAAAACCTCTGATAATCCTCTTGGCATTTTTTCAATCACAACTTCACGCGAAAAATATCTTGAATCGGTTATAATTCACTAAATCAGATTTCTGAATGAGCGTAAGCTAGGACTGAAAGCCTTTTTGTAAGAAAAAAGAATTGAACGGTGTCATTGTTTTGTGTTCTAATTCTTTATTTTGAAATAAAGAATCTAAAAAGAAGAATAAATCATAATATAATCTACAGTAACAAAAAAGATTTCAGTTTTTCAAAGTGATCGCCAACTTTTTTTGATGTGTGTATTCTGTAGTGTTAATTGCGGTAACTGCTAAGCAAGAGAAGCAAAGCATTTAATAAAAAAATTTAAATTATTATATTAAGATATGAAAGAAAAGAAACTATTAAAATCAACATCAACAACCAATGCTCAGAATAATCTGCAGTTCAGTAAGGGTGCAACTAATATCATCATCATTCTCTGAACCTTTTTCCCAACTCAGTTGGGGTCGGCTTTCCAGTCTAACTGTGATGCGGCTGAACTTCGATATTTTCCGTGAAGCGACTGCCATCTGACCTCCACAACCAATGGTCTAATGACCAATGGCGATATCGAAGTTCCAAGTTAGACTGGTTGGACTTTTGAGGGCTCCAAGCTCCAACTACCCGTAACGACTGCCATAGATGTTTGTATGGCAACCGGGACCAACGGCTGAACGTGCTCTCCGAGGCACGTACAGACCAGTGCAAACAGCCATATTCATGCATACCACTTAGAGATGAGACGTATTTACGTTACCAGGTTTTAATACCAGGGTTTCGCTTCAAAGTACGGCGCCCTGGTACGAACAAACAATACTTGCAAGTATGAAAGTATGTGCTATTAGTCGGATGCGCTAAGAACTGGAAACAGTACACATAAAAATACTTGCATAGGAAAACGATCTGTAAGTCAATGGGAATAAGAAACACAATCTAATTTGTAAATGAAAAATACTTTTAACCTCAAAGTATTTTTTTATTTATACGATTTCGACATGATTTTTAATACGATGACCCTGGAATACGGTTCAAATTTCTATGCAAGTATTTTCAAATATTAACGCCGCCGGGCGGCGCCGCCGCCGCGGCTGAATACTTTCCTCACGTTCGCAAGCAGGATTGAATAGGAAGGAAAACGATCTGTACTCCAATGCGAATAAGAAACACAATCTAATTTTTTGAATGAAAAATACGTTGAACATCAAAAAGTATTTTTTTAGTTATACGATTATGACACAATTTTTATTACAACGACATGGAATAGGGCTCAAATTCCTATGCAAGTATTTTCAAATATGGACGGCCGCCACCCTCACGGCTGGACACTTGCTCGCGTTCGCCAACTTCGCCATAGTTTTGAATACTTTCAAGTATTTTAAAACCTGGTTTTCGACCCTGGTATTTTTATGTACTCGTACTTAGAAGCCCTGGTATGGGATTTTGCAAGTATATCACATCTCTAATACCACTTTTTGCACTGAGCGGGGATCGAACCCGCGCCCCGTGCGTAGCAGTCGCGTGCACTACCGCCACGCCACGGACGGTGCAACTAATATATTCGCATTAATCATAAGATCACATACGGCACCTATTACAACTGCAGGTAGTGACTATCTTACGGAGAATCTTAACACCGAGTGTGGTAAAATGACGTCACTTGAGGAGCGCCATCTATTGATAAATGTTGGAATTTCATTATGATAATGGTATAACGCTATTTGAGTTGGAACGCAATTTTTTACTGTAATATTTGCACGCCTTGGTCGCAAAAACTACTGAACGGATTTTGATGCGGTTTTTTTAATTACAAAGGTCTTGCTTAGACTCAAAATTTGCAGTATATTTGGTTGTAATTGGTTAAGTAGAACCGGAGATATGACCAAAAACAACCTATAAACGAAGCGCAGGCAAAGCCACGGGTATCAGCTTGTATAAAAAGTAGCCTATATGTTGCTCAGAACTATGAACTATAATCGTACCAAGTTTGATCAAAATCCCTCCAGTAGTTTTTGATCCATGCGTGCACATACGGACAGACAGACAGACAGAAAGACAAAAAAAAATCTGATTGCATTTTTTGCATTAGTATCGATCACCAATCATCCCCCAATAATTATTTTGTAAATATATTCAATGTACAGAATTGACCTCTCTACAGTTTTATTATAAGTATAGATATTCGAGACGTATTTTGTATTTGTGAAATGGTTTGTAAAATACAAAATACTTTTTTATTCTTAGCTTCATTTTTCTAAAGCATTCCGCGATTCAGTAAAAACAAAAAATGGCCACTAGTGGCGCAGCAACTTTGAAAGTCTATGCGAAAAATGACAGATCAAATGAAATGCACATAAAACCTGACCAATAATATATAAGGGACCCCTTTTGACAATCCTCAAAGTCACTGTTACGTTTTGCTGTGTTGGCAGCTATTTCATTATTTCTGTGTTGTTCGCTCGAAATGTCTTTAAAAAAATGCCAAAACAAATTGTATTTAAACAATATGCCGTATAGGCAATGAGACTTTATTTTAACGATTCGTATTTAAGTGATTATGAATGTATATACGACAAATTGAACGTGTTTGCTATGGTGACCCACTTTCATGAGACTTTGCCTTAACTTCAGCTTAACATCAGGCGAGGTGAAGTCAAATTGACGTGACATAAATAAAAAAAAAATACATAAATAGAAAAATATATTTAAAAAAAACCGGTACGATTATGCGTCCACACAGACGCAACATGTCAGATGCTCTTTTTGAAGAGCTTGTGATTTTCAAATCTTTAATAAAGAAAATTACCATAAAGTATTTTATTTCAATAAAGTATTTTGAAAATACGTATTTTGTATTTAGTATTTAAATACAAAAGGCAAAAGTATTTTGTATCTTGCATTTGAAATACTATATTAAAAAAGTATTTGCATTTTGTATTTAAATACTTTTCGAAAAGTATTTTGTACATCTCTGCTTGTAATATAATATGCTCAACATATTAGGTTTCAAGAATTAGACTTACGTAGTAAAATTATAGATGCGCCGATCTTTGTTCAGTGACCAGTGACCGTTCGTTAATGGCATGGTGTTATCAACAGTCCAGTATCGATCATACTTAGTACAATCGTTCCTACATCACTATTTTGATGCATATGTGTCTGTGGTACCTGTTTAACTCTAGAGATCTATGCCTTTAAGTCATTGTCAATTGTTAACACAGGGCGGCCCTAACGCACTATTATAAGGAAGAACAGCGTGTCAAGGTCACCAAAATCTATGAATGCTTTGCGCCCCGTCATTCATAATTTTTTCTAGTCTTTTACTACAACTAGCATACTAGTGACGTACTTCAAGAAAAAGATTTATCGACGAACGATGAGCCGATGACTGCTCATTTAAAATTTAATATCCATAATGATTATGAAGAATTGTTAAAGTGAATTTTCTTAACACAAAATGTGTAGTTTTGAAGATATTTGATTTCGAAAATTGAAACGAGCAGCTAGAAAACGGTTTTTGTGTGAGTGACGGCATGATTTCTTAGTAAGTAGTGCAAATGCATGAAGTGCAAGAGAATATTGCATTTATCTCGGTCCCAGTTGTGTTTTGTTGTGTTTACGTGTATGATTCATTAAAAAATAAAAGTCATTTGGAATAGTAAGAAATCTATAAATTATAATAAAAATAAGAATTATAATATTATCTCATAAGTGTAGCATGTTACCGGTCTTGTTAAGTTAATACACGTTAAAAGATAAGTAAACACAATCGTATTAGTATACGTAAATCGACCACTTCTGCCATAGTAGAAGGCACAGCACTAACGTAGTAAAACGTCCATTCATAAAAATGGAACATAGGTAGGACACAGCGTTTTGTAGGTAGGGCCCATCCCCCCCCTTATACATCAATGATTGTTAATGACAGTAAGTTGTCAAGGTGCAGAATGGTTGTCAGCACAGGGCGGCCCTAACGCACTATTATAAGGAAGGACAGCGTGCCAAGGTCACCAAAATCTATGAATGCTTTGCGCCCCGTCATTCATAAATTTTTCTAGTCTTTTACTACAACTAGCATACTAGTGACGTACTTCAAGAAAAAGATTTATCGACGAACGATGGGCCGATGACCGCTTATTTGAAATTTAATATCCATAATGATTATAAAGAATTGCTAAAGTGAATTTTCTTAACACAAATATGTAGTTTTGAAGATATTTGATTTCGAAAATTGAAACGAGCAGCTAGAAAACGGTTTTTGTGTGAGTGACGGCATGACTTCTTAGTAAGTAGTGCAAATGCATGAAGTGCAAGAGAATATTGCATTTATCTCGGTTCCGGTTGTGTTTTGTTGTGTTTACGTGTATGATTCATTAAAAAATAAAAGTCATTTGGAATAGTAAGAAATCTATAAATTATAATAAAAATAAGAATTATAATATTATCTCATGAGTGTAGCATGTTTCCGGTCTTGTTAAGTTAATACACGTTAAAAGATAAGTACCTAAACCCAATCGTATTAGTATACGTAAATCGACCACTTCTGCGATAGTAGAAGGCACAGCACTAACGTAGTAAAACGTCCATTCATAAAATGGAACATAGGTAGGACACAGTGTTTTGTAGGTAGGGCCCATCCCCCCCTCATACATCAATGGTTGTCAGTGACGTCTTTGACCTATCATCTGTGGCTCTGTGGCACTGGGGCATAAAGTTATTATAAGCTGGTGCATTAAAGAAAGGTTTTATAAATGGCGGCTTGTACTTGCGTTGACAAATCGTACAGCTAGCATATAAAATTTCAATTTTTTTTTTTTCATATGAATAATAATAAAAACAAGACCGGGTCGTAATAATTTCTAACTAGCTGCGGCCGGCGGCTTCGCCCGCGACACGTGACGGCATCTATTTTTGTTTTTATCGGAAACAGTACCTACTTTTACACCTAGAGTCCTTTTAAACGCACATTGAGTCCTTTCATCCTGAAAAAGGAACGTATATCACATTCTATAAGGAGGATCATGGAAGATTAAAAGAAGAGAAGAAGAAACGGTCTTGTTTACATTTTTTTTAAACTGAGAAAAAAAATGAAATTTTGTATGCTAGGTGTACTATTTGTCAACGCAAGTACAAGCCGACATTTAAGAATCCTTTCTTTTATGCATCGCATCAAGAACACAGAGCGTGGAAGAAAATAAAGATCAATATTTTTTTGTGTTGACGGTACGCGCGTGAGTGAGTATAGACAGTACTAGTGTGCGAGCGAGAGGAAGTGATAACGTCCGCCATTTATAAAACCTTTCTTTAATGAACCAAGTTATATTTCAATGTAAATAGAGCAATAGTCACCTCATAACCGAGTTAGCGAATTAAAAATTAATAAATATGCATTTTATGACAGAAGGCCATATCTCACAACTTTATAGTTTTGTAACTAGGTTTTCGCACACGAAGTATGTATTTGGGTACTTACCTAAATATTTCTCATGTACGCAGATGACTTAAAAAATAGCCCCCTAAAATCCAACCACACGTCCTGATCGACTACCGGATCTCGTGGGCGGCCGAGACCGAATTTGACGTGGTTAACGTGGCTCTGGAAGATTTTCTTTAAAAACTTAACATTGGCGTCTCACCATTAATAATGTTGTAGACCATTTACCACTTGACATTGCGAAATGCAAAATTGCGGCGAATCTGCTTGCAGAAGAAGCCATCTTAAGAAGAAGAAGTCTTACAATATTTATTGTCAGGCAAATACTACTAATATAATACAAACAATAAGAAGTTATTAAAAATCATTAGTGAGTGTTAAAACTATGAACCATGACTCTAACATCCCTAAATCGCACTGCTCTATTATAAGAAGTACTCTATAGTATATATATTTGTCTATGCTCTACTCTGTGATTGTCTGCAATTGTCTGTGATTATCTCTTGTGTTTGTTTTGTTTATTGAAATATTAAATGCGGATTTTTGTTTAATTCTTGGACCCTTAATTGAACCAAGCCATTCGAGAGAAATAATAATTGTTAACCATGAATCGAACTCAAGTCCATATAAGTTGGGACTCATATTTGAATAATGTGTCTAAAGAATTCACTTATTTGCAACAGGTTCAATTTAAACCATATCAAATTTTGAGTATTCTTCTCCACAAAGAATCCATTTAAAATTGAAACATATTGTTACAGAATGCTGAGTTTGTAGATTTGACGTTGGCTGCAGAAGGTCATCTGGTAAAAGTGCATAAGAATATAGTAGCAATTGCAAGTCCATATATCAAAGCTATGTTACAGTCTACTCCTTGTCAGCATCCAGTAATATTTCTAAATGTAAGTCACTTTGTATATACTTATCTATAACTTTGAGCTGAGAATTGCAAAAGTTTAATAATATTAGTTTAGTTATAATAATATAAATAGGCACACTTATTTACTAATATAAATTTATTACATTTGATTAACATTTAAAAAGTAGATAGAACTCATATCTTATTATTTACAGCATTATGAAAACCTCCGAGTAATCATATTTATATGTAACTAACATTTACTTTTATATATTTGAATTTCTTTTTGCAAATGACTGGCTAGTACTGATGTATTATGCAGCTGTGATAATTTGAATTGAATAACTAAACATTGAATAACTGTTCATTAACAAAACAGTTATTCAATGAAGCCAAAAGTTCTTCAATAGTTCAATAGTTCTTCAAGTTCTTCCATAATGTTAGTTACTATTAAATATTTTATTATTCACAGAATATTAGTCACAAAACGCTTCAATACATATTGGAGTATATTTACACTGGGGAAGTAAATGTACCACCAGACATTATAGACATTTTTATTGAAGCCTGCAAATCACTATGCATAAGAGGAGTTGATGGTATAGCTGCACCTAAGGTAATTAACACATGATTAGAACTAACTAACTACTTATAAACAATTATTACTTTGTTGGATGATATCTCTTCCTTTGTGTGCAATTTAAACCTTTATGAATCAGTCAAGGTATTAGAAATCTTGCCTTGCAATTGAGACATCTGCATTTGGAAGAACAAATATAACATTTGTCACTGTCCACAGGCTCTATATTGCTCGGGACAGTAGTTACCACTATTGTATACGACTCAATAAATCAGATTCATATGAGGTTTCGTGAAAAGACTAAATATTTTACTACAAATATAATGAGTAAACTGTAAATAAAAATAAATAATATATATTTATTTTTATTAATATTAATACAAATCTATTTATTTTTCAGTTTACTCCTAACGAGCAATCGGAACCTCAAGATGAAGGGTAGGTAGATAACACAGGGTCAATAGAACTATAGGCTATATAAATATATATACATTAATATTAATTTGACGGGGGCTGTGACTGTGGCATACATCTACAAACAATGACTCATCTCCTATTGGGTCTGCCGCGTCCCAATACCTGCACAACTGCGGATCTGAACTAATAAATATAACAGTAAAAGTTGTTATTGACTCCGAACAAGAAGGTTGTACGTATTTTTAAATGATATAAAATGTTAACATACTAAAATACTAATCACAGTGCATGTCGTCATAAATGTGGGCAATAATGACTGCAGTACTGCGGGTTCCTGGGAGTATTTTTGAATAGTACGCAGGAGACGCGGTTGAACACAATAAACATAATGTGGCATTTTGAAAGAATTTTCAAGCAAACATATTAAAACATGATTTTGAGTCTTAGTAGGGACCTAGATAAAAATGTATTTTTCGTGAGAGTTCTATGAAGATTAATTTATCCGATCCCCTTGTGAGTCAAGTAATTCATAAAATTTAAATTCATGATTTCCATTCGTAATCGATATTAGATGGCGCTTTACTAAAATAAATAGAACTGATTTTGATGTTATATACCTACTGTTTTTTGTAACACAAGTAACACTAAAAATCTTATGTTTGATAAATAAGACTAAAAGTCGCAAAAACTGACATCCAGAACTGCGGTTATACGCTAGTTTTAAATAGAAATACATTAGTCACTACAGTTAATTAACTACCGCACTTTTAATAATAATCAATACCTTTCCATTTCAGAGTTGATAAACCAACAGACAATAATTTTGCAGCGTGTATTACTATTAACAACATAAATGACAATTACAACTTACAAGTGGTGTCTAATGAAAACAATATAATTTCTCAAATTGATGGAAACCCCAATTTCACTCTACCTGTACCTGCTACGTCTGATAGCATTGTGGATTTTAAAATTCCCAAAAGTCATGTAGCTGATTCGGGAACTGAGTGTGAAGCTAATATTGATATTAACAAAATAAATAATTTTATAATACAGCACCCTAAACCTTCCAGTAATAATACTGAATTAAAAACAATTGATCCAAATAAAGCTATTATAAAATTAAGTGAGGAAATTATAGTTCCTAAACATATGCCGTCAATAATTGACAGTTCGCTTGTGAAAATGAATATGAATACTAGAGATGATTTTGTTAATATCACATTAAATAACAATGGCTGGCAAATTCAGCAACTTTCAGATACAGAATTAACATATAATCCCACACAGCATCCAGTTAATGTTACATTTAATAGTAATAACTATCAAGACAATCATAATGAAAGCAATTCTCAGACACATGCCGACCCAGCAGAGAGTAATATAAAAACTCCTAAGGTAATAAATAAAAGGATAACGAAATTTGGGTCCCTTGCAAAGTCCAAAATTACATTAAATAAATTGGATAGAATTGAAATGGGTAAGTGGACATCCTAGTACTCATATTTTGGTCTGTGTGTTTCTATCTAATCTGTATGTGTTTACATAAAATGTATAGATCTAAATATTTTTACTTGCATTCTAGAAACTACTGATAAAAGGGGACAGTCCCGTTTAAAATGGGACATGTAATTGTATGGTCATATTCATTAGTTATGCCTATAATGTATTGCTTTAAATCACTAGCATAGTGTATTATGTTCATCCTTAAAAGCTCTATTTCGTCTCATACTGAAAGGAAGTAGATGCACCGCGGTAGGGAGCTTAGTAGAAGGGTGGATTAGTATATACCTATTAATAACATGATCAATTTCAGATAAAAAAGCACATTACACAATATCAACTAGAGGATCATTACAACTGTTATTGAATCGTTTCCTCTACCATTCTCATCATCATTCCAATGGCGGTCGTAAAAGAAGATGGCGCTGCATTAACTACCGTAAAATGCACTGTCCAGCCTGTATTGATACCGACGACGACGAAATTATTGCTGTGTAAGTACCATGATTGTGTAAGAATAGTGGTCATGGCTACTTTTTTCTGCTAAAGTGAATTTTTTTTACAACAAATATGTAGGTAGGTCTAAAGATATTTGATTATGAAAATTCTATTTCTTCACCAAATGGTAATTTTTCTACAAAAAAAATTATTGTCGAAATCCTTATTAAGTACTTTGAGCTACCTATCCAAAAATCCATTGTTAATATATCCAAGGCACGTAATCCAAATGTATCTTGGAACTGCTAATGAAGAACTGAAATATTTGTTCGGATTACAGGATGGAATCTCATTGTCATCCAGATCACGATATTCAAATAAGAAAGAAAATAAAAAGTAATAAAATATTTACGTCACTGACAGCCGCGGTAAACACTATTGAAAATGAAATTATGCAACGGCATAATAAGCAGTCTCAAAGTAACCGTAGTGGTGCCACGTGAGCCCAACGAAGAAGAAAGTAAACAGGAAAATTATTTCACAAGTTGCCCACCCTTGCTGTTGGAAATTTTAGGAAGTACCTAATCAAGGAATTCATCACTATATGAACAGGGCTGACTAATGTATTTAGAAGGTTGATTATATTGATTACATTCGTGACTGTGTCTTTTGTAGCTTTGAAGTAGACACCTACCCAATACACATCACACATCACACCTATGTTCATAAAAATTAAATATACGACATTCTTTATCTGACCCCAATTGAAAAATTATAAAATACATACATGAATGATCGGACTAATCCCGGAATCAGCCGAAGGAAAGCCTGAACCAGACTCTAGTCCGACAATCAGCAGTTGTACCGGCTTGCTGTTGAGGTTGACTTTTTTTATACCACTTAGACAAGCACACGGCCCACCTGATGGGAAGCGGTCACCGTGGCTTATGGACGTTTGCAGCACCAATTGTAGTCGCTTGGGAAAACCACGGCAGGGAGTTAATTCCACAGTTTGAGCTGGTAAGTCTAGGTGAGCCTGTACCTTAAATTCAAACCGGTACAGTTCTTGCTAGTAGGTACTACTACTATTTCTAGTACTCAGTAGCCACTGCTCCTACATACCTATATAATATAATAAGCTCACTGGTACCCCCTTGCTCCCGCCATTCGATAGCAAAAGAATCGTCGACATAGTGATCGGCAGAGAACGTAATAAGTATTGATATCTACAATTGACCAACCTATCTTTATAATGAACTAGCTGACCCGCGCGACTTCGTCTGCGTCACCCCGTTTTTGCAACATTTTTCATTCCTGCTCCGCACCTGTTAGTCGTAGCATGATGTTATATACATATAAACCTTCCTCTTTAACCATTCTATCTATTGAAACAAACCGCATCAAAATCCGTTGCGTAGTTCTAAAGATTTAAGCATACGGACAAGAAAAATAGGGACAGAAAACGCGACTTTATTTTATACTACCTATGTAGTGATGATCATTATTATGATGCCATGAAAATCCGATGCAGACTATTTTCGACGTAATTGACTTCAAATTGTACCCAGGTTTTCTCAATCATGATCATCGCCATATATTTTAACACTTTGTACCTTAGAACCTTAGTAATCTCTGTGTGATCCGATATCGTTATTAAAATATTTTTAATTCAAAAAATAGTATAAAAAAGTAGATAAAGGAATAGTATAGTGTTATACATATAAACTCATAAACTCACACCTATATCCCCGAAGGGATAGGCAGAGGTGTGCTAACACCCACATTTCGCCAGTTTATGTTTAAGGTCCCAATGTAATAGGTGGCCAGTCTATTGCCCATTGCCATTAACGTGCGATAAATAAGTACACACATAACTTCGAAAAGCATCGGAAGGTCATTGGTGTGTGCCATGGTTAAACCTGGGATCGAACCCGAAACCTTCTCAGCAGTCCATTACCCATACCACTAGGCTATTATTATTATTATTACACGATTATTAGTAGTATAGTATAGTGTTATAAGTATCAATGTCATATTCAATCGCATTAAAACTATATAGTCACAATTATTTTTATTTTGAAGCTTATTAAGTTTAATAATCAACTATATAAGTAAGTATATTTCTCATGACTGAATATAGTTTATCAAAAAAGTTAACATTTTCATTTGTTGTCACTAGCCCCGTAGATTTTCCAAAATTTTCGTTGAAACTCAGAGCGTAGGCATTCGATGCACAAACTGCACAGGACTGCTGGAACATAAGAACGTTTCCTCAGCAGTTAATTGAACGCCCGACGCTAGCGCAGCGTACCTACTCATAATGTTCGAGCAGAATCTGCGCTGCGCATACGTTTATCGAACGCCTACGCTCAATGAACGCTAGTATGAAGGCAGCCAGGCTACCGGTAGGCAGGCTATTCGCCAATCCCACCTGCCCAGATCGCATAGGCGGGTGGACTGCGATACATAGGTACTTAATCCGGTTTATTAGTGATATTATTTATTGCACTTACGCATTGTGATTTTAAAGGAATTCGACAACCACACCCAAACAAACCTGTATGTATTTTTGAACGAACTTAATTGTTTCATCTGTGCTGCGTGACTGACAATTGATGTCACATTTCACTGTCATGTCATATATATAGTGCCGTAAACTTAATAAAAATTGTATCGGCGTCGAATCAAACCATTGATATACAAATCAAACAACAAGAACTTGTAAAGGAGGTGTATTATTATCAGTAACGGTAGTATTTTTGGTAAATAAATTGATACAACTGTTGCGAAAATGACACAGTCCCAATATTCTCTGTCTTGGGATTCTTATAAATCAAATATCTACAATGGGTTCAGTGCTTTACAACAGGTAATAAATATAATCTTATTACATAGAGCAAACAATATTATTGTAGGAAATTCGCATGTGAACATCCCATATCACCACCAATTCTTCATAAGAATCACATAATAATTATTGTGACTGCTTCCATATATTTCCCAGGTCATGAATTGTTTACCTCCCTTGTAAACATAGTCAACTAGGTAACTATACTACTGTATTGCTCTTCGCTCTTGTAAAATCTATTGATATTTGGAACATAAATGGATTATTAGTAGCAGGTCACACTATAACTATTAATGAAGGATTCTTGAACTGTATAATATAGTATAACACATTACTATTACCACCTTGTGATCATGCTATCTAATTAATAACTCAATAGGTCAACCTACTACCTACTTCTCTTAAAACAAATAATAGGGTTGTATTAAAGTAAAGTGTCATCCTAATGGTATTTTTATAACCAGAAATATCAACTAATTTGTGTGGTTAAAATTTTTGGGCTTGACATAATGATGCAGTGAGGTTACACAGTGAAGTATTCATCCCCATACTTTTATTCAATCATTTTGTCCATCACTAAGTCTATTTTAGAGAATTCTTACTCTGTGTGAACTTATAATATTTATTTTCAGAATGGCGAGTTTGTAGACATGACTTTAGCTGCAGATGGTCATTTTGTTAAAGTTCATCAAATGTTAGTGGCTTTGGCTAGTCCTTATCTCAAGGAGCTAATAACCTCTGCACCTTGTCAACATCCTATTATTTTTTTGAATGTAAGTATTACTACATTGGGAGTGGTCTATGTCCAACAGTGGACTGTAAAAACCTAAAAGGGAACCTGGGGAGAAAACCTCTAAAGGTGACTAGCATCGAGGTTGCACTCACTTAGCGGTTGGCCTATTATTTTGTCAGGGATAAATCAGGGAATAGATATTATTCTCTATGTACGGTTTATGGTTTAATCTCTGATCTCAGATTTTCAAATCAATATATTTTCTGTAGTAAGCTATTTCCTCTCTAAGTTTGTTTATTAGGTATAGTTTCAAGTATACTTTTTTTATAAGCTAATTAACGAGGCTATATGGGAAATTTCTCGAGTCATCTTCTTTTACTTGTTTTTTTGTTTTGATTTTGATGAGAGCAATTGCCATCTAAAATTCCACCCTGACAGTATAGCTTGTGCCAGAGTATTGTCAGTCAATCAGCATAAATTGCTTGGTAGGTGAGTTAGTGAAGGCATTGAACATCTTAGTGGGACCACAAAACCATCCATATACTTCTACACCATACTAAAGTACATTACTCTATTTTCAGAATGTGTCACATAGAGTACTATGTTTGTTATTGGAATATATATACACAGGGGAAGCTGTTGTGCCTGCAGATTATCTGCCAGCATTTGCAGAAGCAGCAAAAGCATTACACATAAGGGGCCTTGAAAACATTGTAAGTATTAAAACACTAGATATTTTTTACTTACTCCTGCAGTAATCTGTGAGCCAGGAAATGAATGAATGAATTTGCAAACTATGCTAAATTACCTAATACCAATAACTATTACCATGATATATTTATATATGTATCTACATAGTAATATATGATTATTACTAATGTTGGTCCGTCAGTAGACTGGTCACATAGTATATTATAGAGTGTGCAGCATATTTCATCATCATCTGTACTACAATCACGGTCACATCTGAAGCTGTGTGCAGCATATATGCTAGCTGTTGCATATATGCTAGCTGTTATAATGTCAGTTATCGCATAGTGCAATATAGCTTGTGTTGCTAAGGGTGAATGTTGCTTTCCTTAATGGTGAAAATTTTTTTGAAATCTGCTCATTAGATTTTATGTTTATTCATTACAAATATACACACACAAGTAGATTAAATTTTTTCCTCTTTATAAAATTAGCATAGAGGATATATGGAAGTTACTAATTCTTATATTGAGAATATATAGTACACTAATAAGAAGACTTGTGTTTAATGGGCTTTAATGGTCATGTCAAAGGTGCTTGCAAAAAAAAGAATTAATCTGTTCATATTTTGATTGGTGAACAGTCAAGTTTCGTTTTAGTAAATTTTATTTTAATAAATCAATAATTATTTCCAGGGCCATCCCAATACTTACCCTGTCAAGACGTCTGCAAACATACCTCATTATGAAGAAGGCGAACTTTGTCCTGTTACTGGAACTAAAAGGATAATAGTCTCTACACCAGACAAATTAGACGAAGTAAGATATTCATGAACAAGTTTGTAATAATATTTTTAATTGTAGAGAGATTTTAAAAAGAATTTTGTATGTTTTCACAGGTTGCCCTGCCAGCAAATGCTACAAAAATCTTCATAAAGCGAGGTCCTTCTATGTAAGTATCCTTTGTATCCTATGTCTGTCCATCCCTATATGCGTAAGTCTATAAAATTACGCAACGGATTTTGATGATTTTTTTTAATAGGTAGAGTGATTCAAGAGGATTATTTAAATGCATATACCATTATGCTACGACCAACAGGTGCAGATCAGGAATGAATGCATTTCAAAACCAGGGGACATCATAACAGACCTTTTTGCGCTAGGCACTTAGTTGATAATATTCCTTGATATTTATATACATGGTGTAAGAGGAACACTCCCGAAGCTGAAAGCCCCCTGGTAGTACTCCTGGTTAATTTTTTTAGTAAATAATATTATAAAAAAATTTCAAACATAAATTAAGAAAATTAAGAAAAAATTGCCCATTGCTCAATTTTTTTATGCCAATATACCAGGTGCTACCACAGGCCTTCGGCTTCAGGAGTATTTCCCTTACACCCTGTATATTTGGCTGTGTGGTTTTTACCTTATCAAATTACATTACAAAATCATAGTTCAATCGTTTACCATATATATATTGTTAATCATTTACTGTTTTACATACAAGTATTAAACAATGTTATTTTCACAGAACTAACCCAACAGCATCAAATACATCGCCGAAAGACAATATACAGGACGACCATGATATGGATGATTGGAATATGCACGATTCTGACGATGGATTTAAAATGGAAGACAGTACTAATAGAGATTCTGGTTGCAGTGATAAACGTAAGTTATTTCTTTTTTTTAATATTTGAAGGTTCTTAAGCCACCTTTGAACCCTCGATATTACCTTTTTTCTTACATAGCTGCATCACGTAGATGAGCCTCTATATCACACGTCTTTCCCATTGGGTATTATGTACAGTAAGTAGTTAAGCATCACAGTGACGTCGAACGTTATATTTTTTATTATTTTTTTGACAAACAAAGCAATGGATAAAATGAAATTGCGAGCTATGCTTGGAGTTGCTTTGAAGAATTCAATTAGAAATCACCAACAAAGCTCACCGAATAAGCAAGCTGAATGGGTAGGTGACTGTGTGGTGAACTGGATGCGGAAGGTGGAGGTTCACGAGCATATTGACCATATTGGGAAATGTCCAGCAGTGGGCCGCAGTAGGCTAATTGATTTACGGAAAAAGCAGTTGCCAAGTGATTGACTCATTATAGCTAAACAACCGAAGCTAAATTATCTTCAAAATTAAAATAGTGACGCTTTTTTGGTAAGCGAAAGAAGGTATTTTAAATAGGTGAAACACCCTAAAAATATTTATCTAAATTAAAAATTGAATACATAGGTATTATATCACAACACGAAGTAACAGTTTCCAAATTAAATTCAAATTTTATTTACAGCATCATCAAAACTGCAATTTACCGTATCAATCCGAGGTTCCTTACAAGTAATACTAAATCGATACATTTATAACGCACATTCGACTACACGGACTGGGCTTCGACGCTGGCGGTGCGTGGATTATAGGAATAACAAATGTACAGCTTACCTCACGACAAAAGGCAATATGGTACTCAACAGGTTTGTGTACTTTTGAGCAGATATTTACGAAAATTTACTTTATTCTCTGCGGATTTGAGTCCTTTTCCTCTCGTGCTTCTGACTTATACGAGAGCGACTGCCGTTGGATCTCCTCATCTACTTAAGAGTGAAGCCTCTGCCGGAGCCTCGTCCGTTAAGCCAGCAGGTGTACTGACTTAGGTTTGGGTAGCTTGGACCCCGAGGGCTGTAATGGAACACCATACACCATACATGGTTAGCCCTCGTTTACATAAAAACTGGTTGAAGATTTGCGGTCACATAGAAGTTTGCGAAATATTGCAACTGCAACTTTTCAAATACATGTTTTAAACCTTTATTTAAACGAGGGGTTAGACAACAAAGTAATCATTATAATTTACAGGGCAAACCTCCACAACCACGCCTTCCACGATAAAAAGATATTATCCAAGATTGAAAAGAAAGCTGTTTACTCTGCGATAGAAGAGGTCGAATGCTATAAGGAAAAAGAGAACAGCGAACAGAACACTAAGACGAATGACGAGGCCGACCTATCTGCAGATAATGAAAGCTACATGCTCGAAGAATTTGCTGAAAATGTTAAAACTCAATCTAAACACGTTTAGCTTAAATATATTATAAGTTCCGGTACCACTTGGACGGCTCAAAACAGTGTAGCCTGTGCGGTGTCTGTATAATTTTGACATCTTAATATGCTAATACTTTGTATAGGTAGATAGGGATTTCAACGGCCTCAGTGGCGTGCTTGAGACCGCCTCGCAGGGTGTACGGGTTCGATCCCCGCTCTATGTAAATATTTATATGTATGAATATGATTATTTGCATCATGCCTCAGAGAGCACGTTAAGCCATCGGTCCCGGTCCTGAAAATCTGTGGCAGTAGTTACAGGTAAATGGAGCCCAAAAAGGTCTACTAGTTTAACTGTATTTCGATATCACCAATAGGTTGTGTAGGTTAGATAGCAGTCGCTTCACGGAAAACATAGAAGTACAGCCAAACCCGCAGTTAGTCTGGTAAAAGACTCCAGACTCCGAGGTGAAAGCTGTAGATGTGATTTGAATTAACGCTAGAATGAAGAAGAAAGTTTGTAGAGCATTTTATCGCACATCGAATATAGTTTCATACCTTTTTAAAGAAGACAAAAGTGTTTGTTTATTTTTTTTTGAAGAATCTTAGCAGCCAATATTACTAATATTTCTCCTAACTCCTTTTGTTAAAATAATATGCTACTGTTCACGTCGGTAGTGTCAAATTCGAACCCAGGGGACCTAGACAAAATGCATTTCAAAAGTCGAAAGTGTATGGGAGTGACATTAGTTGTCGGAATGTCATGTGATCCAAATTTTGTCTGACAATCGAATATTGCAAGTCAGTGCCTCTAGCACGAACCACTATCGAATTCGTAATTTGAAGGTTTCCAGTCCTCGATACAATAACGGAGTAATACGTTAAATGGTTATTATGAAAGTGTTCGTGCTACAAAATGTAGTTGCTTTAACGCACGATAGGCTATTGAATCCTATATGAATATTTTGTCGCAAGAGGTTCGTGCTAGAGGCACAGAGTGGTGGCGAATGTAGCTGTGGATTTGTTTCGGAGCGAATGCATTTTGTCTAGATCCCCAGGACCTTTAGAAAGTAAGATTCCATTTGGTTTTCCAAAAATATCTAGCTGCACACATGTGAAATAGATACAAAACTGTACAGAGGTGATGTTAGCCGGCACTTCGCTTTTCTTTCCGACGTGCTAAATATCAAGCCAGGTACTCTAATTTCCTTTGCAATGGAATGAATGGATAGATTCGAGTTCCACTGTAAGGGCAGCGGCCGGCAGCGGCTTTTCGAGGCACAATATTATTACTAAGCAATTTAAATCTTCTGTTGGAGAGAAAAAAAAATCTCGTCGCTCTAGCAGCTCTTGGTCGCTGCTCTTTCAGTGGGAATTAACCCTTCTAGTTTCTAGGTTTGTGTATAGAGATGTCGATTTTCTATATAGTCTATACACTGTTATGATGCAGAGAAGAGCTCATACAAAAAGCAGCTGATCTCGGTAACTGCACAGAAAAATTGTAAGGTTTTATATCTAGTATCTCTTCAGTATAATCGGTACGCTCTAACTAAATGTTCTGAAAGCCTCTTAGATAAGACTGTTTAGTTCATTTGTTCTGTGTACGGTTGTGTTTGTATATTAATAAAAAGATGTATTATTTGAACTATTGCTTTATTAATTTATATCGAATAGTAATATGACATTACTAAATTCAAATGATCTATTTAAAACTAATGTATTTAGCCTACTTAGGTGATGCCCTTCGTCAAAAACAGTCATATGTTTTATTATGTGTTGTGTACCACAGAATGGAAAAAACTAGCGAGATTCTATGGTTTGATTTGATAAGTGTTCAATATATCAAATATTATATAATAGAGTTATTTAGGTACGCTTTTGATTGATTGATTGAAGTTAATGTGCTACCACGAAGATGAGAATGAGTTCGAATTCGAATTCGTATTCGAATTTGTGTTCAGCAAGATAGGGTATGGCGTGACAAGGCATACACCGTTCCTAGTGTTTACGTAGTTATCTCATACCAGTCACAATCTCATAGATAGATCTATTCTCTTATCATTATGATCTAGGTATTCTATTGTTTACATTGTATTCAATCAATATGTAGAAAACAAAAATATTGTTCATGGTTATTTTCGAATTTACTAGAAAAGCAATATTGCGTAGAATGGTTTTAAGCCACTTAAATACATATCGCATATTCCAAGCAGAACCGTGGCCAGCAGTTATTACAAAATAATATTTAAAATAATTTGTGGTAATATTTAGAAATCTATGCGCAGATTAGCACGGTTCTATTATGTTATTCTTGAGTTCACATATTGTGTTACATAAACAAAGCTGTAAACTAAATGCCACGCATAATGTGCTTTATCGCGAGAACTACCAAGGTTTCAAATGAGTTGATAACTGTCATAATGTCTTTGATTCGCGTTGCTAACTTCAGTTTTGTTTATTAAGGACTAGCTGACCCGCTTCGTCGGTACTTCGTCTGCGTCACCCCGTTTTTACAACATTTTTCACATCTGCTCCGCACCAGTTTGTTGTAGCATGATGTTATATACATGTAAACTTTCCTCTTCAATCACTCTATCCATTAAAAAACCGCATCTAAATCCGATGCGAAGTTTTAATGATTTAAGCATACAAGGAAGAATGCAACTTTGTTTTAGCTATGTAGTGAAGAACAGTATTAATAATAATTACTAAAAAATATGTTACGTACTTAATGGAAATAAAATAAACATTAAGCCGTTGTTAGGTACTTGTTGTTACCACACACGTATGAACCTATCCGACATGGAAATTTTGTTGTCAGCTGTAGGCACAGTTTTGATGAGTATGAGTACCAAGTGAAATCACAGCGATCACGGTTTCTTCTCATTTGGAATATTATAACATTGTGAATATGAAGTACCAACTCTTGTTTTCCTTTGACATGTTTATATGCAGAGTTATAGTCCGACTAATATCGGCTTGCTGCTATTTTTTAAATCGATTTATTAATTTTTTCTTTCATACCTTTTTGGATAAGTTAAAGTTATTTCTACTCTAAAAAGGTACCAAACGTCAGTCTAATGTGCGATAGAGAGAACGCAAGCTCTCTATTCCGGACATCCCAAATAAAAATTCAGATACTGTACATACTTATTAATGATTATATTATTTCGATGTAATTTCGTAAATAACAAAATAAACCGCTTTGTTATTCAGAGACAAATAGTTGGTTTGTGAATTTAGTAATTAAAATAAAGTCTCGTGAACACCAGCTTATACAGTTTTATACTACAATCTGTTTAAGTACGCGTTAACTCGACTCAATTTTAATTTTTCAATTCGGTAATAAACCACGATTGTTAGTTATCACTACGATTTAGTATCAATGTGCGTTCGATTTTGAAATACCTGAAGTAGATACTATTTGTAAGTCTAGACTCTAGATTTAATGATATAATATATGAATTATGATATTACTTTTGTTGTTTAATTTATGTTAAGTATATGAACGAAGGACTTAGATTGACTCTAGTTGACACGATTGTATTAAATAGTTCAACAATCGAGTCTACTGAAAGGCTTAAGACATTATAGATTGAAAGTCGAAATCGAAATATCCATACAAAATTTACTTACGGCTCGTCACTTCGTCTAATGGCGATTTCTCCGGGATTTGTACTTACTTCAAATGATCTAATTAAGTATTCATACTAGCTATTTCATGTCTAGTACCAATCCTGGACATGGGAACAGTAAGCCACAGAAACCTCCTTCCTAGAAGCTATTCTACTCTGCCAATGACGACGAAAATTCATCTAAATTCTTAGTTTACTTATATTACTGACCTTTACTACAATATCAGCGAATCGAAACTGTCAGCCGTGATGAAAATTTTCTTGCAGTGGTAGATTAGACCATGAGAAAGGACATAGTCTACGTTTGGTTGCGATAATCGATATCCACGTGGGTCCACCTTAGGCAATAGCTTAGGCAAGCTAATAGCTTGCACCTATATATATATAGTAAATATATACTATATAAACATAGGCAAAGGTGAAGGCTTTACAAAGGGAAGCCGTAGTAGAGATGTTTACATTTATCCTATGGACGTTTTAAAAGAGGTAGTGATGATCGGCAGTACATTTCACAGATCAACTCAACATATTTCTCAGGTACTCTTTCAGCTTTCTCTTTCAGGGCATACTTTTACGTCACTAAGGTGGCAAATCGGCGTTTGTGAAGCAGGCCATGGACTGCTACACTAGGGAAGTATATTATCAGTAAGTGTTCAGCATTAACAAGAGTACCTGTATAGGTATTCAGTAGATACTGAGTCCTACTCTGTTAAAAAATCTCGAAACTGAAGATGACCCGGAGGCAGCGCTCGGTACATACTCTGATCTCTAATGCCGCATTATGAGAGGTCGCGACTGTGCAATTAGGTAGGTATAAGGTGTATCAAAGATACTAAGTAGTTGTACTAGAAGTTCTAGATTATGAAATCATTGTCAGTCGAAGTCAAAACAACGATAATTGAAAACCAATGACCATACAAGCGTTATTGAAAACAAAAGCTATTAGGTATGTTACATTGAATCGTAACGCGTGTGTTACTTTATAGACTGCATCAATAAGTGAATTGATGTTTTTTTTATTATATGCTTACAAAGCGACTGCATCCCGCCTGATGGTAAGCTCGGGTGTAGTCCTAGGTGCTTGAACAATTCTAAAAAATGTTAATTTATAACACGCATTGGCGAAAAAAGTAGCCGTTTACATCAGAGCTTCTTTCTTTAATTAGCAGGTAGGTACCTAGAAATGTTATACCGGCTAACAGGTAACTTGAGCCCTGAAGATTTTAGTGAGGACCCAAAAGCACCCAAAATTTATAGCAATTAGTACCTACTAACTATTTAGACTTATAAAAAGTAATAGAGGAATAATCTATACGTGTATTACTTTTTATTTTTTTTATTATTCTTTTGCATTAAATGACTCAATCGCTAAATAATTTCCGTACTTCCAGTAATGCCTAACTCCGCGTGCCTCAAACACCATTTTGTTTCCTCGTGCAGCTAAATCTTTAAACCAACAATCGCCACTTCACAGTAATGGGTGCCTTCCCACCCGTACGTGCCTCAACATTTTTAAAAGGACTTTTTCGCGAGCCGCCGACGTTTTCTGTTTGCGTACCGTCGTCGGGCCCACCACGGATTTCGCAATTGTCACGCTTTTAGTGAATAAATGAATTCCCACCAATGATCGGGCTTCGCTGTGTAAACCGTTTAGCGTTCGATTGTTAATTTAAAAAAAAATGTTTTTTCTTCTTTTCTCGAGGTGGCTTTAACAGCGTTCTATTAGTTAGGTAATTATAAAAAAAATGAAAATGAATTGAATTGTTTACATTTTTATGAATAAGTAAGTAGACATACCTACCTATTCTTCCCAAAATGTACTTCAATAAAGTTTATTTTAGTTAGCCACAAATAAGTAAAATATACTTAGATATATATAACTTATTAAATTTTTTTATAACTAAAAAAATATCCCAACCATAATTATTTTGATAATATTTTTTTACCATTATACCTACCTAAGTTAGAAAATGATATTGTGAGCTTTGTGTAAATTCAAAATAATAGAGGTGTAATACCCGTACGATATAATTATTAATCTTATATGACACCGCAAACTGCTTGGGGCGCTTCGAGCTTTAATTGAAATAAATTGTCGCGACTGGGTGTAGCCGACACAGGGCACATAAATCAGAGCGCCTCGGGCGACCAGCTAAGTGCCTGCTACGAGTGTGCTGCGCCGTAGCAACACGTAGACAGGACAGTCTATAATAGTAATAAAAAGGTGTACACCGTGTACAGATATAAGACTAAGGTGACTTCGCTATTGAATTATTGTAACGGATATAGTAGAAAATACTTTTAATAATTAATTACGGCATATTTTTAGAAATAAAAAGGTTTCATCATTAGCAACGTTCATTTCGACACTATATGGTACAATCTCTCGGCGAGAACCCAGAAGGATTCTTTGCTGATATTGTTACTAAAGCTATTTCTTTTCTCACTTATAGCCAGTACGAAATACAAGTAACTTATTTCTGGTTATATCAAGAATTTATTTTTGTTTATTATACCTAATATAAAATAATATTATTTTTATATAGCCGCCTCTATCGCGTACACTGCCATCATTAGAATGTGACACAGAAGAGACATCGCGAAACGGATTAATTCAGCCAAATGCGGCGAGCGAGGCGCGATTTTTATCAGTAGTGCTCATTTGTCACCCAACGTGTACAGGTGCGTATCATCACATCGCTAAAAGCACCACGCGGGGACATAATATACCTTCCATTTTGGATGTGGTTAACCTACCAGGTTTACCAATAATAATAAATAATAGTTTATTTTATTTCTCTTCTCATCTTTCTTTCTATAAGGTACAAAATCATATGCAACAATAATTATAGTTACAATTATGCCTTAGCGAGAGCTGGTGTCTATACTAGTTGCAAAGCCTGTGTTACGGATCTGTACCTAGTTAACATCCATAGTTGTAGGTATTGATACTTATGTCATTTTAGTTTTTGGAGATTCCTTTATCTGAACATATGTAAGGAACCTATTGCTCGTACGTACACATGCAATCATTCGTCATTATTGTTCTTTTAACATAATGAAACACTCTTTAGAATAATAAGTACCTACAGTTTGACGCGACAAGGCTAGGACGTTCAGGCTGAGTAAGATCTTTTGGGAAAAGATAGACAGTAGATAACAGTTTGCAAGCCAAGTTCACGTGTGTTCACTTGTTGTGTGTCTACTTGGTCAATAGGCGATTCGCGTCACAACTCACATCCATCGAATTTCAAATCGATTATTTTACTTTTATACCGCATCCAATAAAGCCCATCCCAAAATAAACTATTCGTACATTCTTGTTCCCCTTAATGACGACTAGTGAAGTGTGAAACGCGTCTTGATATCGAATGAGTTGTCGTTTTACATCTGACAGGTCATCTGCAAAGACGTTAGCGACAACGGTAAGTGGAGTGTGATGATTCCTTAATGAAGCTTTGAGTGAGTTTGTACTACATAAGTACATATTCACAGACTGGTATATTATTTAGTAGGTAGCATATTCTTGAGTAGGTACCTAGATAGATACATTGTTTTATGAAAGGGAAGAAATCGTGGTGATACATTATGGGGTTTTTCTTTTTAAATGTTTACATAAAAGCATTGTTCTAACATTCATACACTCGTATAGTCTTAGCTCTTTCGTTTTGGGTTAGGTACCTATGTTAGAGATAAAATTGGTTCACTTAGTATATGTTAAAAGTACTTAGGTATTAGGTACTAGTATATTATATGAGAGTTTAACTCAGTTTAGAAATCGCGCGTATGCATTCCGCTTTGTCATTCAAATTCAGTGGTTATGATTTTTTAATATGACCTGAACATTGAACATAGGTACCTATTAAAATCTTTGTAGACAGGAAATGCGTTAACAGGAGTTGAAGTTGGACACAGATACCTACAGCTTATATATTCAAAGAAGCAACCATTAATCGAGACAGGCTAGGTTGACCGCTTACTAAAAAAATAGAGTTCAATCTTGCAACCGTGACACGAAATTGTCAAATATTTAATGTTCAATTTGCAACGTTGATTTAATTTAAAGAGGGGTAATTCATAACAAAGGGATGGTCACGTGCATACAATACCGATTTGTAATTTTCAAGTACTTTCTCAAATATCGCCAATGACATTTCACCCCTTTTGTGTTTTTTACCACTGACGCATATGTTTTCTATTCTAAAATGAATAATAGTCACAATAAAAGAAATTAAATAGTTTTAAATTTGAAGTGTTTTGAGAATAAAATATGCGATTTATAATTTAAAAACTGTGGGAGTTTTTTAGTAAGGAGATACACCAAGTAATAATGGAAATATGATTCATTTCAATGTAGCATTTTTAATTAAAAATAGAAAATGTTAATACGTGAACTAATACGTAGGTCCCTCACCTCATACCTATATGACTTAATTTGACAGAATTCTTATTTTGTCAGAAAGATGGCAGGGGTACAAGTATCAGGCAAGGCAAATATAAAATGTGTACGGTAGGTATATCCTTTTGGTTTCGCTTATACAGCTTTTATAAGAATGTCTATTGTTTGTGCTCCCTTACCTCGAAGAGGAGAAGTCAACCTTAAGAGAAAAGCCAATGCTAGAGTCTCGGCCGTCAATCAGTATACAGGTATACTGGCTAGCAGGTGAAGTTGACAAGGCCCTAAAGATTTTAATGGGGCTTCATACAACTATTTTTTTTTTCTATAATATCACGCCTATATCCGGTAGGGGTATGCAGAGGTGCTAGCACCCACATTTCGCCAGTTTATATTTAGGTCCCAATGTAATAGGTGGCGAGGCGAGCCTATGGCCATTAACCGGGCACTTATTAACCTGCGATAAATACAGACATAACTTCGAAAAGCATCGCAGTCATTGGTGTGTGCCATAGTAAACCTAGGCTACCGCGGTTCAACTAATAAAACTAAAATTAGAACTAAAACTATTTATCCCTATCTTATCTATCTAACTGAATATAGTCAAAATAAAAATAACAACAATCCCAAGTTGGTGAGAACATGCAACGTGTGCAGGTCGCGTGCACAAGCCCCGTGCCCACGCCGAGCAGAGCGGCGGGATTACCGCCGACGGACGCGCAAAAACAACATGCTTGTGATAATCGCCCGGATTTAGGCAAGATACGGGCATCGGGGGCCGCTCGGACGAACTGCAGGTCAACCTATACTACAGTTTATTAATATTTTGTGCCTGGATACATTCGGATGACATTTTATTGCAAAGGAATACATATTGTTTATTTGATAAAGACTTTTTTTATTTACGAAGGTTAAGAGAGTTTCTGTGCTGTCAGACCAGAAGACAATGCTAAATTTCTCGGTCTTCCCACTGACATATGACAGCACGAAAATTCTCCAGTGAACTCTGGCTACCCTACTCATCGCCAGAAACACAACACTAAGTTATCGGTTACCGCTCAATTGAGGTAGGGGATACCGTCATGTCCTACCTCAGTTAATCATCAATACGTATAGTCAACGACAAAGTAGATTTACAGTAATTTTATCTATATTAGGTATAGGTGCTTTACATCTCTTAGCGCATTAAGTTATTTCATGCTTTTTATGAGAGGTTTAAGAGTTAACGTGTTCCAAATATTGGTAAATAGTAAACTATTTTCGTCGTTGACTGTTCCTCGGAACAGCTGGAAGGCGGACCCCGAACTTCCAATCTGAGTGCCGCAGATGTAACTGAGATTACCGCGAGAATGATGATGATGATGTACATTTTGACGTAGTCAGGTTTTAAGGCGTTACATGCTTTAGACACTCCTTGGCTGCCCCATGAAAATATAAGAAGCGGTGACGATGGGAGTTAACAACATTTTATTTTTGAGCCGTCAATATACTTATCATGCCTAATAGTAAGGCAAGCTAAGGTGCAATCCAAAAAGCTTAGCCCACTTTTCCATAATAGCAGTTCGAATACTAAAGTGATTTCGTAGCAGCCACTGACGTGCTACACAGTTGAAGAAATTTTAACCACTATTTTAGGATCGTCAGCATCTGGAATGGATGGCTACTACCTTCTGGATTTATCCCTATCTTCTTACCATCCAGCAGAGTGCAGTTAGACGGACTGAATATGAAAATTAATAAAAAATGTACTAAGGAAACCCAGTTACATAATATTGAGAACTCACTTGTACTTTTCCACAGTATTTTTATTTTTTATTTTTTATTTTTTAATATAATATAATATAAAAAATAAAAAATAAAGTGAGTTCTCAATATGTGTAACAACAAATTCCACCAAGTGCCATCAATCAACAGTATAAATAGCCAGTTACATAATTTATTATAAACATCCATCTATTCATAAATACAATCCAGTCATTTACGCATCCACTATCTATTCAAACTTTCATAATTATTTAAAATAGTACTAAGATAAAAATATGTTCTACAGATAACAAAAAAAAAAACAACAATTTAAATGGTGATATTTTGTTACATGTTTAAATTACTTTACATCTATAGTCCGGTCATTTTAGACAATTGAAATAAAGAAAATTCCGACAAAGCCAAATTTTCGTAGAGACCTTAGGTTTACCACAAGGAATAAAGTGTCAAAAGTCCCCATCAATCCCATGTGAGCTTAGAGACTTATTCGGGGCTCAAGGTCAAAATTTTGGGTCTTTTGGATTTTTCTCGAAAACGGTAAGTTTTATCGAAAAAGTACCTTCGAGAAAGTTGTAGATCTTAAAATTTTCTATAAAAATGGTCCCTTTGATTTTTCTCTAAGACCCACTATTTCCCAGATATTGCGCTTGTAAGAATCACGTTCTACATAATATGCACACATTTCCACACCACCTGTGAGGTACTGTACTCGGTGCGTTTATTTTAACGTGGTATCCCCGGTAGGCCTATTCCACGAACCTTTATGACGTTATTTTCAGGAACAATAATTATTTAATAGTATGAAGATTATTGATATGGGTTACTGAGTTTAACTGTCGTTCTAACTTTTTTTCATTACTTTAATTTGACTCATACTCTTCATATTCAACTTCAACAATCATGTTTTCTTCGATTCCTTCTTGTTATTCTTCCTCTCCTTCCTGTTGATAAACGGTTAGAAATTGTTCAAATAAAGATGAATCAGTTGTCTCTTCATCAAAATCACATAAATCTTCCTCTCTTGTATTTAATTGAACATTTTAGCAAGAGACACCTTGGCAATTGGTACACACTGGAGAACACTGCAACTCTACTTTTTTACAGCCACATTTGGCACTACAACCTTTCTTGCAATTGCAAAAAATAGTTTTAAGAAGTTTTTCTGGAGCAGCGGGCAGTAAAGTTCGAATCGGTTCCAAAGTATTATTTATCAATTTCCAACCCCAGTCTTCAGGGTTCAGTTCATTGCCTTGCCATGTCTGAACTTGATAGAATACTCGAAACAAATGTTGAGTAGCAGATGCCGATGTAGGAGGAAGAGAAGATAGCTGTACTTGCTTTTTGTTTCGTGTATTTTTTACTAATGTTAAATATCTGTACGTATCTATACAATCAATTTTTTTTGAAGCTCTATAAACCGCAAGAAGAAACCGAATTCCTTTAGTAATTAGTATTTGAGGTGAAGAATTAATTTCTGTAAATACTTTTGCGCAGTCAATCAAAAAAAAAATTGATTCCATAGATACGTACAGATATTTAACATTAGTAAAAATACACGAAACAAAAAGCAAGTACATCTATCTTGTCTTCCTCCTACATCGGCATCTGCTACTCAACATTTGTTTCGAGTATTCTATCAAGTTCAGACATAGCAAGGCAATGAACTGAACCCTGAAGACTGGGGTTGGAAATTGATAAATAATACTTTGGAACCGATTCAAACTTTACTGCCCCCTGCTCCAGAAAAACTTCTTAACACTATTTTTTGCAATTGCAAGAAAGGTTGTAGTGCCAAATGTGGCTGTAAAAAAGTAGGGTTGCAGTGTTCTCCAGCGTGTACCAATTGCCAAGGTGTCTCTTGCTAAAATGTTCAATTAAATACAAGAGAGGAAGATTTGTGTGATTTTGATGAAGAGACAACTGATTCATCTTTATTTGAACAATTTCTAACCGTTTATCATCAGGAAGGAGAAGAAGAATAACAAGAAGAAATCGAAGAAAACATGATTGTTGAAGTTGAATATGAAGAGTATGAGTCAGATTAAAGTAATGAAAAAAAGTTAGAACGACAGTTAAACTCAGTACATAACCCATATCAATAATCTTCATACTATTAAATAATTATTGTTCCTGAAAATAACGTCATAAAGGTTCGTGAATTAGGCCTACCGGGTATACCACATTAAAAAAAACGCACCGAGTACACTACCTCACAGGTGGTGTGGAAAAGTGTGCATATTATGTAGAACGTGATTCTTACAAGTGCAATATCTGGGAAATAGTGGGTCTTAGAGAAAAATCAAAGGGACCATTTTTATAGAGAATTTTAAGATCTACAACTTTCTCGAAGGTACTTTTTCGATAAAACTTACCGTTTTCGAGAAAAATCCAAAAGACCCAAAATATTAACCTTGAGCCCCGAATAAGTCTCTAAGCTCACATGGGATTGATGGGGACTTTTGACACTTTATTCCTTGTGGTAAACCTAAGGTCTCTACGAAAATTTGGCTCTGTCGGAATTTTCTTTATTTGATCACTATTTTTATGTGTAAAATGACCGGACTACTAGAGAAGACATGTAATAAAAGATCAGTGTCAACAAATTACGAACTAAGTAGGAAGGAGTTGATTTACATAACTC
The DNA here is from genome assembly GCA_963691645.1 of Pelosia muscerda. Classification (NCBI taxonomy): domain Eukaryota; kingdom Metazoa; phylum Arthropoda; class Insecta; order Lepidoptera; family Erebidae; genus Pelosia; species Pelosia muscerda. The sequence continues at coordinate 9,885,781 of OY829106.1, forward strand.
TACGGACGGTTACAAGATCAACTAAAGATAGATAGGGGTACAACATGACTACAAAGAAGTAGCGAAGCGAACCGAAGCAAAGTCTTTCTTAGCCGTTCATTAGACAACAGCGTTCTATTCAAATGGTTGAGGTGACGACTTCGCTTCGTAACTCGGTTCCAATTTCAAAAGCTGTACGCGCCGCCCTCCTAGCAATGGAGCGCAGTGATTGGTTGACGATGCCGCCCAGCCAATTAAGCTGCCTCGCTCACCCCCGATCTAACTTGACATTTTAATGTTTACTGTACCGATAGTTCGAAAGAATACTATTTGAATTTGTTTATTTCTTGTTTCTTTACACAATTTAATCTTTCCATTTATTGAACACTTATGACATTATTAATAAAATAGGTGCTTAACATGACGAATCTGTAGTTGTTTTCAAAAATCGAACACGTAATTAAATACTTCTTATGATATTTTCTTCCAGTTCAAAATTATAGTTTCAGCATTTGAATATTACGTCAATACATTGAAGTAAATGTGCGTGAGTAAACATCGCCTTATCACGTAATGCACCCATTATGTTCACACGTAATTCAGTCAGATACACAGCCACCGATGCCCTGACAATGTAGCCTGTGGACCGGGACACAAGATGGGATCGCAACTGTCTCTCTCCCCCGCGCTTAATTGTCGTATTGCTATCTCTCTCAGGGGTTGGGTCTCGATGTAATCAGGGGATGATGTGACTCGCGATCTCCGCAGCGGCTTCAAAGATCACAATTATTGGAGCAGTCTGTCGAAAGCCGCCACTGGGTGGTGAAGTCATCAAGAGAAGTCATAAAAAGTTTCGAATATATTGACATTATTTATGAATACGTTTGAGACGAAAGGTTGAATACATTACGTTATACGCGATTCATTATTACTATTCGAAAAAGTTTTGAAGTGAAGTTGATGAAATATGTTTGTAGAAAAAAAATGTTAATGTAGGTTTTGTTTGAGTTCGCGGATCAACTGTCGAGCTGTCTGCCTTCTGGGAGAGACAACGGGTGCCAGCCGTGGCAGTCCGTAGGATGGGAACAGGTCAGCTCACTTCATCTATCTTTTCTTCTTTTATATTACCTTTTCTCCTTATAAAACCGTAACATTTTTCAAGTATAATAATTAAAGTCAAATTTAACTACCTAACTATTTTAATTAGGTCTTTTTTTCATATGAGTTTATTATTTTAACGTTTGAGTATTATTTTAATTACAATATAATGAGATAAGTTTAACAAGTACACATTTTACACATAAAACTTTTCATGATAGTCATAAAAGGTATTGCACTTCTATTGCTTAGTTTATTTTGCATAAATCTTTTATACAGATTTTTTATCATTAGACGGTATCATCTACGATCAGTGCTACGAGGACTTCATTTTCCTCAAAGAAGCTACGCATTTGCTACGCGTACCTATGGTTGTATGTCAATTTCTCTATAGTTATTGTTTATAATTTTGGCTTCATAGATGAACTATTGTAATAATATACGTATATATTACTATCGAATTGAGAACCAGTAATTGGTGGTATGTGTTTGAAACGACCTAGAATTGTGGTGTAAAAAGTGAAAGAATTTGACCACAGTTGCCTTTAATATATTATGTATTTACAGTCTTAAAGCTTACAATTTTCATGGCAGACCATTGTCAGGCACGAATAGTAAGTTATAAAATGCTACTGCCCGAGGATATACCTAGTATATAATAGTGGTCTCCAAAAATTCCTGGACAATTTGAAACTAAAATTGTATGAAATGATGCCACTATACAACTACTAGTCTAAGAAGCTACTGAATAACAGATCTACTTGTTAATATAATAAAGCTTCGGCTACTATTTGCATGACTTTACTTAATTTTTTATAATAATAATAATAATAATAATAATAAATCCATTTATTGCACGAAACATGGTTAGTTATAAAGGTGTTAAATTATTATCATGGTGTACAGCATGTCTCACAGAAATTTCCGCATGCAACATTGTCTATAAAATTTATAAATTTAATTTAAAACTAGCGGCTGTGACAATTATTGTGGCCAAGGAATTGATTTAAATATAAAAATTAAGGCAAACATGTCAAAAGCTAAAATGAGTCAAAATCAAAATGTCGAATTTATATTGAGACATAGATATTAAATAAACATGAAAATTTAAGCAAACATGACAAAGTTAATATAAGTCAAAATCGAGATGTCAAAATTACAAAATATGTCATAAATGTTAGGAGCAGTCAACAAGATTAAATTATCGTAGCAAGCAATAGTACAATCATAATAAGCTAAATATTTCAAAGTCAAATAAATTATCAATTACAACATGTGAAACAATGCTTCCCAATCAATGCGCACCGAAACGGCAAGAACTGCCCTTCAAAAAATCTGCAGTGTCGTAAAAGCTTTGCTCAAGTAACCACTCCCGTAATGCGCGTAGAAATTTTGAGCGGGATAGTTCCGCCATTCCCTTGGGTAAGGAGTTGAAAATTAGTGGTGCCATGTAGACACAGTTATTCCTGAACAGTTCCAACTTGGGTACAGGCATTTTTTTTGGGAGGTGCGTTACCTGTCGCTTTCCCATGTTTTCGTTATTCTCGAATAGATGGTCATGGAGTTTTACAAATTTAGCGACTTCGTAAATGTATATGCTTGGAACCGTTAACAGATTTTCAGATTTGAATACTGGTCTACAGGATTCCGACCATTTTAGGTTAAACAATGCGCGAATACATTTTTTCTGAGCTATAAAAACTCTTGTGAGTTCAGATGAGTTACCCCAGATGACTATCCCGTATCGTATTATGGAGCAGACGTATGAGTGGTAAACCATAATGGCAGTTTGCCTGCTTGTTACATCTCTGACCTTTCGTAGAGCGAAAACAAATTTATTTATTTTTGTGCATACATTGTCAATATGTTCCTTCCAAGCAAAATGTGCGTCTAATGTTATACCTAAGAATGTTGTACTTGGTACCTGCTGGACTTTTGTGTCGTTATAACTGATGTTCAAGTTTATTTTTTTACTTTTGTAAGTTTTAAATTGGATCAGTTTCGTTTTGTCAAGATTTATCTGCAATTTATTTACATTCAGCCATTTGATTATATCATCTAAGGTTTTGTTTATTTCATCCTCATAACTATTTATATTCCTACAGTCCAAAATAATTGTTGTGTCGTCCGCAAACAAGACACACTCTTTGGAAATGGCACATGGAAGGTCATTTATGTATAAGAGGAATAATAAAGGTCCTAAAATACTTCCCTGAGGAACACCAAAATCGTTAACTTTAGGTTCCGAATCAAAGATGTCAACATTGTTACTATTACTGTCATATTTAGTTATTCTAGTAAACTGTTTTCTGTTATCTAAGTATGATACGAACCATGATAGTGCATTTCCCCTTATTCCATATTTATTTAATTTCGAGATAAGTATTGAGTGTCTGACAAAATCAAACGCTTTGCTAAGGTCTAACAATAAAGCGGATGTGGGAATCTTTGAGTTTAAGTTGGTAAGAAGAGACTTCACCAGGGTAAAAGTCGCCAACTGCGTTGATTTACATTTCCTAAATCCGTACTGTTCATGTGCCAAAATATCATATTTATCTATGAAACATAGTACTCTTTTATACATGGCTCTCTCAAAGATTTTTGACAGTACAGGTGTAAGAGAAATTGGTCTATAGTTGTTCCGTTCTGATTTGGATCCTTTTTTGTATAACGGTTTAACTATAGATTTATTTTTTTGATTAGATTTAAAACGGTTTAATTATAAGGAAACAAGACATCGATCTGATTAATTTTATTAACACTATGTTTATTTGATTAAATTAGACTTATGCTGTCAAAGGATTATAGATTTTAAGGTGTTCAGGAACTCTTAGAGCCCACTGTACTTACAGACTATACCTACCTACAACACGTATATAGTTATCCGTGTTCCTTCTATACATAAGTGTTATATATATATATATACATAAGTCTTCAAGCTGTTATTAACCGATTTAAAAAAGGAAAAAGCTGGAGGAGGGCGATACAGGGTGGATTATGAAAAAATGCACAATGTTTTGTAACTCAGTCTACCTGATTTCCAGTCATTCTCACAGGTTTCGTGAGTTCAGATTTCATGTTAAGTAGGTATAGGCAAATTACTGTACCTAATTCTAGATCTGGTCAAATACATACAGGTAGCCACCTACTGTACTTCAATCTGTAGAAGATATTACTTTTGACCGTAATTGTTTTGTACATTTAAACATTTTACGTTCAGAAGTAAGTGACAAAGGAGAAGGGCTCGTAGTTAACAGTTAACTAAGTATCTTAACACTCGCGGTCAGTCTCAGGATGGGTGCTGACCACTTATCACATTGAGACCCCTTTGTACTTCGGAGAGCACATAAACCCGTCGCCGTCGGTCCAACCCCCTAAACAAGTGGTCCTTATTTTGTAGAATGGAATAGTATGCATTGATCAATGTATATGAATGACACTCGTTCACCCCTGTCATAAACATCAATACTGCTCAATCCCATACATTAAACATTGTGGCTGGTTGCCATACGAACATATTTGGTCGTCACGGGTTGATACGGATAGTTGGAACCCTCGAAAGTTCTAGAAGAGGTCTAACTACTGAACTTCGATATCGCTAATAGACGGTGGAAGTCGCTTCACGGAATATTACCTATATCAAAGTTCAACCGCCCGCTGTTGGAAAGGCATGGAAGAAAACAAGATATTTCTATTACCGATACATATAGTATACCACGCACAATGGCCCAAAAAGGGAGGCAAGTTGCTGAGAAAGGAGTCCCAATACAATAGACATATAGTATACTCACATACTTTATCAAAAATTACACATTGATAGAGTTTCAAATAATGGGGCGCTACCAAAATAATCAGGGGCCAAGGCAACCTCTAGTAGCCCTTGGAGTGCGAGTTTTTCGTTCACTGCCTTGCACAGGGCGATGATGGTACGATGCACGAGAATGAGACCTAATCGAGAAGGAGGCTTTAAAGGACCTACAAGAAAGGAAAAACAATTTGTTTAGATACCGATAAAGACCGCGGTAGCCTAGTGGTATGGGTAATGGACTGCTGAGACGAGGTCTCGGGTTCGATCCCAGGTTTTACCATGGCACACACCAATGGCTTTTTGAAGTTATGTGTGTATTTATCGCAGGTTTATAAGTGCCCGAGTAATGGCAATACGCTCGCCACCTATTACATTGGGACCTAAAACATAAAATGGCGAAATGTGGGTGCTAGCACCTCTGCTTACCCTTGGGGATATAGGCGTGAGGTTATGTATGTATGTTGTTTAGATACTTAGAGAAGGTTCTTATGCGTATTTATAAACTGTATATGTGTGTGTGTGTACATTATCATTTCATATACAGCTAATAAGCTTAACAGTTATTGTTATGTAAAGTTACACAACATATCTATAGTAAGTTTGTTCGGTCTAGTTCGTAGTTAGACCCACGAATAAGATCTTACGAGATGAGGGAATCATTCGTCCCTTACATCTGTAACTTAGGGACGACGAGCCCAAAACTTGTTGTTAGTGACACGCACCCCATTCGGATTCTTGTACAAAGGGTGCATTTAACTTAATCTAATCACTTAACGCCTAACTTATTACCGTTGTTTGAGTTCATTAAGTATTTATTCTGCTTCGTTCCTCTTAGATAAGTTACTATATGCTTATTTTTGTGTCTTTCATAGCACATACATACTCGATTCAGATTGGAATTAATAACAAAGTCAGTATTTGAACTCGCACTATTAAGTCTAATTGAAAAGGAATGCTCTGACCAACTAAGCTACGTGAGCTCCATCTTAGCATTCGAATTCTCCTATAGCTCAGCTGTAACTCTGTTCACTGTTAAATGTATCGGGATATTTACCATGTTTGGTCCATACCGACATGATCACGGTATACTGGTGATCAGTAAACTGTGATCATGGCACTTGCAACAGCGCCGAAATATCAGTTGCTCAATAAAATCAACAAACATGGTAAATATCCCGATATAATTAACAGTCAATATGTAAATGACCATGTCAATTTAAAATCCTACATTGTGACTCTGTTGGTTAGAGCATTCTTAAACTTTACGTTTCCCAATCTATAAAAACTTTAATAGGAAGCATACTAATGGTATACAATTTAAATTTAAATTTTAAAATTAAAATATTATGAAATAAATACATACTTGTACACCTGTTTGTAAAAGGCAGAGACAACATATTTCCACTTGCTACGCGTACTACATATACTCTTTGCTTGCTACTGTCCTGGCATACATCTTCCTTGCCAATTTAAAAATAGTTTCCATACATAGATACTCGTTGCTCGTTGATTGCGGGTAGACTACACTTCACCTTGCCTTTCTTTGAAATAGTTTCATGTGCCTAAAATTAAGTACATCATAACACTTTTCATCTGGTGGTCCGTGTACTTGTTGGTCACCTAACTGGTGCAAAAAAGATTATAAGGATATACCGCAACCGTAAAACTTTTTCTTTATTTTGGGGAGGAGAACAAATGAATACCTAAACGAACAGAACATGTGGTGGCGATAGCTTAGTCGCTACTTTGTCGGACTTACGAATGAGTGGTCGCGGTGGAGACCCGACCATGACATTGCCGATGTAAACCCACTCCTATACATACAACTTAGCTTAAGTGGATAGATTATTTAACATATTAGTATCGTTAAAAATTTAGGTTACTTTATAGTACGTATTCTTAAGAGAAAAAAATAGAAAAACCAGCTTACAGGGTGCTTTACGGGACCCGAGAGGGCTTTAGCTGGACCTGGGTCAGTCGGGGTGTGAGGGATATAACAGAGGATATCACTCTCGACAACGGATGGCCCAAAACGGCCTTGCTGTTTTGGTCGATTCGAGTCCGACGATAACCATCCTCGCTGACTTCGTCGGTGGGTTTCCGTGGGGCTTTACGGGAGTCGGGACGCCATGGCACTTGAGACCTGGAACCCAATTATCAACTATTCCATTGTATTCAAAAGAGATTAAAACATTGTTTATGATCACATCACAGGTGACATTTTATTTCAAACTTTAACAGCATGTCTCTAAAATGTATAGTCCAATGGCATTTTTTGTAATCTTAGTGGCTTGAAAATGATCGACTCTTTGTAGAATCAACGCCCTAATATTAGTCCGATTCAAGTCCGATATAATGTGTGTATATGAAATATGTACATAAATAAATATGGTAATATGAAAAAAAGGTGCACAACATGAAGGTTCTCGAGCTTAGAAACCCAGACCCAAAAAGTATAAGACCACATTAGATTAGAGTAAAGACCGGAAGAGACCCATTAATTCTCTTCCTAACAATTCTTAAGTTTCTGCTATATTCATAATAGTTTTATCCGTCGGCTTCGGATGCTTCTTTATTTTATACTTTTATGACTGACAGGAAGCAAGCTTGCCGGCCTTGAGGTTATCTGTACTACCACATATTATCACTTGGATTTTCCAGAATAATCTTACGTACTTTGAATTGTGAATTACCAGCATATCAAAAATTTGTTTAAAAATTTTTGTTTTACAAATCTTTCAGCCATTTTATTACTTACCAATTAATTTTCTTAGTGATTTTTTATGAAAACTAATTTAATATCTGAGCTAAATTGCTTGTGTTAAAAAAGGATTTTTATAAGTAGATACTACTGCGTCTGTCGAAATGGGAATCTGACAAATCACGAATTTTTCCAATCCCAAAGGTTCTGGTAACTGGCAGAGATCGCCTAAAGCGATAAAGCCATCCATTGTACTGCTTCCGTAGTCTTATAGATTTTAATTAAGCATTTTTACTTGGTGCAAATAAATAAATAATTAAAATCCAGAATCTGTCGTACATCAAAAAAAGAAAAATAACCTACACATCTGAGTTTCGATTCAAAAAATCCTCTACTCAAATGAGTGACATTATCCGTAGCTTCCCTCATACACAGCACGAGGGCAAGTATTAAGTAGGTATATTCATTTGATCGGCATTAGCAAGTGTGTCGTTTCGCACGACTATCGCAATTTGTCGCGCGTTATATCGAGTTCAGTGCGCGGCGCAACCACATGCATCAGCACACACACACAGCTTTTCATTACCCACGTCTAACTCTATAAACAGATAATTTATAGACAACTAGCTGATGCCCACGGCTTCGCCCGCGTGGAATTTTGTTCCCGTTCCCGCAACCCTTGGGAACCTTTTCCCGGGATAAAAAGTAGCCTATGTGTTATTCCAGGTTCTAATCTACCCCTGTACCAAATTTCAACCAAATCAGTCCAGCCGTTTATGCGTGAAAGAGGAACAAACATCCATCCATCCAAACAAACTTTCGCCTTTATAATATTAGTAGGATGAGATAAAGTATTCTAAGTAGTATTTCATTTGTAATTTTTGATTACGAATCCATATTTGCACTAGAGGCTGTTGACATAAAGGGCCTGAAAGACCTGTGAATATTCTTGAACTGTAACTAAAGTTGGAAAAAATGTACACGATTAAATTTAATTATACTTAATTGAAATAATTTAAGAAGACCATTTTGACAGATAGCCTAAGCCATAGAAGGTAACTTGCCACGATTTGTACGATACATAAACCTAATAATATAATTTGAGTAACTTAGTCCCGGGTATAACTACCGTGATCGATCAAGTGTTTAGAAGTCGAAGGATTTTTTATCCTGATACCGTTTTGAGTATGGTATGACCGTTTCGGTTTGGGGCTAATAAATGTTAAACAATTTGTGAATGCGTAACCACTTATGGTAGTAAGTTTAAAACATACAATGCAAATACATAATTCACTTTAAATTACAGAAGTAATTTAAACTATGATGTGATATGTGATTCTTTATTTCAATACCTACCTCGTAACACAGTTTTTGTTGTTTAATATAAGTGTTGTAATTGCTGTGTTATTGTTGGTTATTAGGTAAATTTTAATTATAGGAAAGTTACTTTCATGATATCTATAATGAAACTCTGGTAAGCTACCTATTTGAAAAACTATTTCGGATGAATTTTTATCACAGAACTTTATTAGTAATAAAATATATTCATAGTTATTATATTGATAACACACTTTTCTTCTTCACTGTATTTATTATTGTATATTACTCAATAATGAATACAGTAGAGAAATACAAGTTTAACACACTTGTATTTCTCTCAATAATGTATATAACAATAAGTTCCACCAGGTGCCATCAATCAGCAGTATAAATAATACTCATAGTTCTTAAATTATTTGTAACTTTGACATTAAATTCTCAAAAATAAGACACTTTTATATTTTACTATGTAGGTATATTTATACATATAACAGTGAGATCGTTTTTCCTACAGTAAATCCTTTTCAAAGTCCACAAAAAGGGGATAATTACGACACTTCGCAGCTTCCTTTAGAGGCCCGGAAGACGAACAGTAAAGTCGTCTAAGTCCATTTTAACAAAAAATAAAATATTCTTTCTTGAAAAGGATTCTTTGTATTAAGGCGAAGGGCCTTTTTAACACCAAAATAGATCACAGGACTGTTGGGTACCAAATTTAAACGTTAATAGATCAAGGCTTTTTTGCTGGGATGTTATTTTGCTTGTTGTTAACATCTTCATCAAAACCAAAGGTTCAAAAAAAAACAAAATCTGTTTTTTATAATTGTATATTGTCATAAAAAAGTTGTAAAAAGTACTTGCATGTTGTCTGACCGTGACATTATTGGCAATATCGATCAAAATGTATTTGGATGACAAATGTGCTTGATCACTAGGCAAATTCGAATTTGTAATTAAGCAAATTCGTATAAGTATCTATTAACAGCTTGTGTGTCAATGAAGTTTAACAGTAATAACTGAAAGCGGTGTGATTACACAATGTAATCATGTACCTATACATTACAGTATTACTCTAAAAACCAATAAAGTGTAAATAACTATAAAGTGGTTCCTATATGTTTAATGTAGAACTAAAGCAGTTTAGTATCTTAAACGTAATTAATCAAACTGTTTACAGTATTCCTATGACTAATCTACCAAGCTTTTATATTTCCTATAATATTAATGAGAATATCAAGAGCATTGATGACGTAACAATTCGTGTTCGGTGTAACAGAAGGCTGTATGCTCTAGCATCGTGAAGGAAAAGGGGCGAGGGGGAAAGCCTCGGTAAACGGAACAAAAACACCAACGTTATTAGCGAGATTGGTGTAATCTGACTAATCTATTTTGGGAAGGGGACTCTGTACTGTTGAGGAGAGTCAGTTAATAAATAAACATTCTTTGTGATATTCAGGGCAACTTTATGAAGTATATCCGCAACCTAAGTCCTAGGTATGTCCAAACTCCAAAATCTACATTCTTACCTACACGCAATTATACTTAAAACACAGATCACATTTTCCATTAGATACCTAATGTATTTGTCATATTACAAATGTTGGTGAATTAATATTTTATTTTATACACGACATTCAAAAGAGCTTTTTTAGTACCATGCATTAGGTCGCCAACGCCGGGTCAGTGTGTGCAGCTCCCGAGAACTCGTTCTCGTTCGCATCACAGTGATGGCACTTCTGCAGTCGACGTAGGTACTCCCCGAAGCACCCGTGATAACCTGCGTCAGCCAGTTCGAGAAGGCTCTCTACTGTGTGGGCTCTGGGCTCTCTAGCCTATCCCCTAAGATGGGTCTTAGCGCCGCTTCATTTTTCTGAAACTGACAAATTTTCCAATCAACTATCTGCTACCAATTAACTACTAAGAAATAACGTATTTAACACAGAGTTTTGGAAGACATTTAACTGAATGATGTTTTGTCACAGGTGATCGTCTACTCGATATCCCGTGCAATGTGTGTGGAGACAGAAGTTCCGGCAAACATTATGGCATCTATAGTTGCGATGGTAAGGGAACACGCACATGCCTATTCTTTTGGTACTATTTTATGTTAGTTTAAGTAAATACTGCTGAGTCATTATCTGGTGATTAGTAGACCTAGTGCAAGTCACATGGCTTAGGATGTCAAGACAGCACTACAATATAATACTTTACGTAGACTGGTTGCACCAATGACGTGGCTACACCAGTGACTATTACCTCTAACTAATGTAACATTAATGTAACTGTAACATGTCATGATATAGTTACATTAGTTACCTATTTATATATTACCCATCTTTTTACTCTTTAAATGATTGGTCTAGATGGAATGTTACTGGATGATTATTGCCCCATTTTGCCGCCAAAACACTTCAAATTTTTTCTCATAGTCAAAATCTTAAAATATTTACAGAGCTAGTTGATAAAACTGATTAAATTTTCATAGGTTGTTCGGGCTTCTTCAAGCGGTCAATTCACAGGAATCGTGTATACACCTGCAAAGCAGGAGGTGAGATGAAGGGGCGATGTCCTGTGGACAAGACCCACAGAAACCAATGCCGCGCTTGCCGCCTTGCGAAATGTTTCCAGGCGAATATGAACAAAGATGGTGAGTTTTTGCACTTTACATTGTGATTGAGAAAACGGCACCCAGTTAGTAGGTACATGAATCAGGATCCTTTTTCGAGCCTACATCTTAACATTAGGCAATTCTTATTTTTATTTTTAAAAAAACCTATAAAATTCGGGTAACGCTTTAATTGCGAATATTCAAATACCCACAGGTTTTTACATTCACATGTGATTGGAGATAAAAATAACTAAATGTCAACACTATTTTAAAATGTCCATAAAAAATATTTAAAATATATCAGTTCCAGGACTTTTTTAGAGAATATGAAAAGTTTATATCACACTATACCTGTAAAATTATTAATTTTAGTAGAGATATAAAAGAGATACTACTCATATTTGTATTTATAATATGGCTATCTCACAAATTCATAACAACACAACATAATACCGTATATATAATCAAAAAAGGTTGGTACCTGCACTAAACATTCTAAACAGTCGTACGATGTAGCCTAACAATAGTTTATTTCCCGACAATGGCGCTCATATTTGTTCGTATACACTATCATTCGGCACATAACGTCCATCAGGCTCACAGCAGGTTGTTTTGTCCAGTGTCCACTCGCTCAAATATTGAGTGAAATATAGCGTTTGCCGGCGGCCAGTTCAATTTCCACGAGAGTTTCCGATCCTATCTGTCATTACGTCATCGTTCTCATCCAATATTGTGCGCCGGTGTTCTGATGTCATCCTTTGTGTCTCTTAGTTATAGCAAAGGAAATAAACAAACTACAGTTTCATGTATGATATATATGATTTGATGTATAGGGGTGTGAAAGGGTGGGAAAATTCTCAAATAAAATATAATAGGGATGATGAAATGGTCGTCCGATTCTACCCAAAATACTGCTGAAAATTTTTAGGTCGCAAAGTAATTCAAAATATAAACAATCAAATTGAGTTCATATTTATAACTTTTTAGATTCTTTATTAAAAACTCTTTATTAATGACTCATTAAAAACTATTCCTATACGTGTAAACGCAACACAGACCGAATTAAAGGAGATTTTTTTTCTCTTGCACTCCAAATATTTGAAAAACGCGATTAGAAGGCATGACGTCACGCTTTTCTAAAGATTTCTTAAGGCGTTTTCACGCGGTTTAAGGAATCAAAGTTTCAAAATCAAACGTCTTTTATATTAATTATTGTAAGAAAATTTCACTTTAGCTGTTCATTATATTATTATAAACTGGTCATTTTTCGAGGGTAAAAAAAAGTAGTCATCATCCCTATTCTAGATTAGACTTTCCTTTCCTGTAATTTCTCTCTTGTCTAGAATCTTGGTTTTTCCTGTGTCAATTGCTATACATTGTTTACCACCATAACGTACCTATACCTAGGTTGACATTATAAATGTGTCCTGTACATGAAAAATTTAAAATGTAATGAAAAATTTAAAGATAAATAATTTATTGCTTGAAACACGACATATTTGGCAAATTCTCAATTCGATTCGATTTTTAAAATCTGATTCCGTATATGAGGCATGAGTTTAATTTTAATTTATTACTCGATCTAAATCTAAATTCACTCTTAGTAAAATCTTGTGAATAATTGCATATTCATAGAGTCCCATATCGGCCGCAAGTCGGGATCTAGCTCTGCATGTGACGAAGCCTTTTAGCATGAAGTGTGGATATGTCTCATCTTGCCTAGGGTTGTCAATCGGAAGCTGTATTATTTCAGTGAAAGCTTTAGTCAACTCATAAATGTATTTTATAACTGTAATATAATGTCGGGCTAAAATTAAAAACCAAATACCTATATCGTGTAAAAAGTGGTTTCATTTCAATGTAGTGAAAATTTACGTTAAATTCAGAAAGTATTATGTAATGTCTTAGGTTCAAAAATATGGATATTATAATGTAACATCTACAAGCAAATATAAAATTACCCGACAAAACTCATAAAAATCAAAATCACCAAAACCTTAACCTTACGAACCAGCCATTTATACTGAATTGTAAGCAGGAACGAAAATACAATCGGCAACAAGTAATATAAATACTAAATATAAGCAAACATTTTACGATTCAGCTACGTCATACATGTTTACGTCATACACGTCACCAAATCTATAAAAGGCTTAAGTGGATACTACACTACATATCGCAATTCGCAACACATAGATCGGCAACGTTGTAACCCTGTAGGTGGCGCGCAGGCTGCGGTCCCCCGCAGGTGCTCAGCGCTAATTTATTCACGAGCATCACTTTGTGCCACGGCCCGGATTACCTTTATATGTTTACTCGCTCGCGTAATTATACGCCCTCACGAAACTTACCCACCGCTACTCGCTGTGACGAAGTACTTAGATATCTACTGTATTATACCGTTGTGTATTGTGGCAGCGGAATATAGGCGGTTAAATTTTCGCCGGCGGTTATAATTTGGAAGCTACGAAAATGGCAGAGATTCCTAATTTTTGATTAGGCAACGATTTTTATTTTACTAACGTTTTGAAAGGAAACCGCGTAGAGCTATAGGTTATACTTATGCAGATTGAAAATGTAAAAAGAATAAAAAAAGATTTATGATAGGCACTGCACTGCCACTTTCTTAGGAGATAAGAAGAAAATTCAAGATATGGAAAGGAAGTTCGGAATTTCTCTATTAGATGGAATCAGAAACGAGGAGATCCGTAGACGAACGAAAGTTACCAACATAACCCACCGGATTAGCAAGCTGAAGTAGCAGTAATCGGGGCACATAGAAAGAAAAACAATTGGCCGTTGGAGTCCAAAGGTCAAGACTACGGGAGACCACGTACTGATAGACAAGGCGATATAATCAGAGTCGCGGGTGTCTGAGTCTACTTTTTGTTTCCGTTGAATGCAGACCAACCGACTGGATTGGAGGTTGATTGAGGAAAACTATGTTTAGCAGTGGCCAGGCAGTTCCTATGGCTGAAACAATGATGATGATATCGCTGAAAGTTTACGTGAATATCGTAGAATGGACCATTATTCAACGTAGTTTAGGTAGGTCGGTACTTTAAGATAGCTTAACCCATACGAGATTGTTGAAGTACCTATTGATGTTGATCACGTATTTTTAATTATAAAAAAAACGGATAAAATGAATAAAAATACCTTAGTACAAAGTAGGTAGTAAAACAGAGTTGCTAATAGCATATTTCTAGTGTAAAATATGAGGCAAGATAGTAAAATAAACCCATGTGAGACGGTTGAAGTAGCTATTGATGTTGATCACGTATTTTTAAACAAAAGAAAACGGGTAAAATGAATAAAAAGGACCTTATTACAAATAGGTAGTAAAACATAGTCGCTAATAGCATGTTTCTAGTGTAAAATATGGGCATCGGCTTGAAGCGTACTCTCGGAGGGCAGACAGCGTCATAAACAATTCAGCAGCGCTGAGTTCGACTGCGTCGCTTACCGGCCGCAACCGCAGAATAATGAATTAATTCCATTACTCAGTCACGAGCAGCCTGTCGACGCTCAGCTTCGTACCGTGTGCTATTTGTTCAGCTGCTTTGTTTCACGCACAATATTGTTTTTATTATTTCACTATAATTCACTATATATTCTTGAGTTTCCAAGCACATTTAGGTCTATTTTTGAAACTAGCTGAATCACACGTGGTTGAGAATCACGATTCTTAGTTCTACTCAAGTAATTGCAATGCTACTTTTATTATAAAACCGCATCAAATTGTTATTTTGTTAAAATTGACAATGTAGAGACCAAACTAATTTATAATTTTATAATACACTAGCTGACCCGCGCGACTTCGTCTGCGTCACCCCGTTTTTGCAACATTTTTCATTCCTGCTCCGCACCTGTTAGTCGTAGCATTATATTATATACATATAAACCTTCCTCTTTAACCATTCTATCTATTGAAACAAACCGCATCAAAATCCGTTGCGTAGTTCTAAAGATTTAAGCATACAAAGGCACAAGAAAAATAGGGACAGAAAACGCGACTTTATTTTATACTATGTAGTGATAATATACGTAGAAAATTAGATTTAACATTCGGTAAAGTAGATCAAATCATAATGCTGTAGCACCTCCTAACCGTTGACAGCTTAGCTTCGCAAAAACATTGCGTGCCCGTGCGGGCATTAATCCCATAGACGCGAAACAATAGATCATTTGCCGATGTAATATTTGCATACCCAAATTTCGATTCGGACGAAAAGGTCACGTTCCTGTGGAAGTAAATCATTAAGTTTGGCAAGTCCCGCAGCCAGAGAGCCAATCAGCTAACTTCAATATCGTTCGCAAACACACAGAATCGATGTTAGCCAATGCGTCAACATACCCGGCTACCTTTACCCTAACTAGACGCTCAAACGTAGGTTCATATGGAAATATATGTAGATGACCTTTCTACATTGATTTCAGACTTACCTTAGTTAAATTCTAGTTTATGAGAAGCTCTCTAGAAATTTGTAAGAAGCCCTAAGTCTGAAAGATGTTTGACTCAAGGATGTTTAAATTTCATCTAATTAGTTAGACAGCGAATATGGTACACCAGCATACGCCTGACCTGATACTTACGCCAGAGGAATCCATAACGTATTGCCTAAATAGTCCTTCTAGAAGAACTTTGGTTAGTTTTTCCACCAGTAAGAACTCAAAGCTTTTTGGCCTCAACTTTCCGGGCGTAGAGTCACAGATGAGAAAGGAAGTATTCTGTGGTAGAGTGCAGCCCTCTAGACAAGTGGTAATTCTTTGGTCGACATTTCGTGTCAATTCCATACATTGAACATTCTATTTAATTCTACAAAACGATGACCAATGAATTGCGACTTGTCTAAGGAGGCTGGTGTTTCTCCGGGGGAGGATTCTATATTCAAACTACCTCCCCCATTACAATGCACAGCAAAAGCTATTTAAATTGGAAACACAAAATTAAGGATTGAAATAATTACTAAAGGGATAAAGGGTTATTAGAAATGTCTTTGGTCGTTCTAACAGAAGCAATCCGAATACAGAAGTTAAAATGTTCCGTTAAAATGGTTTCATTTGTACTATTTGGCTAGCAGTGCCAGCATCATCAATGGTGCAAATGAAACTAGGATGTACCGTTTGCACCATCAATAGTTTAATTTGTGCCATTAATTTAATATACTAAATTTAACCCTGTTTCCGTCACGCAACGGCAACGCCAATAAGCACTAGTCAATCAAATGGTGCAAATGAAACTAAACCATCATTAATTTGAGACTATGATTGATTTGCCTTGCGATGATGTGTCTATCATGCGATTGAAAATTAATAAGTAGGATAATTTTACTCTATAAATTTTTACTAAAATTAATTTGAAAACTTCCTATTACATTGATTTAAGATTAAAGAAAATTCGTCATCCAGCCGTTGTTCGTCCTCCCTTTCACGTGATCAAATAAATATAATCCCCAATTTAACTTTATAAAATTAATTTTGAAATTGATCCGAGTGCGAGCAAGCCAGGCATTTGTTTGAAAGTTACTAATATTCGATGAAAAAGTTAAAGGGTTGATTCATAAAAAGTTTTCCTCGAACGGACTTTGGAAACTGAAGATATTCGGTTAGATTGTTGAATTAATATACCTTATAATAGGTGAGTACATAAAATCTCGATCATAAGTCTTCTGTGTTTTTACATGTACGAAGTCAAGGGTGTACTATACAGGGGATCAACCTTCGGGCCCAAATCAAATCCTAGGGAAAATGACAATACCGTTATCTAAATGATAGGTACATAGCATAACAGATATGCAGACAATTTTAAACATATCATAATCATATTTTATATACCAATTACCATAAAAGGCTGTTACAAAACGCAATTGTCGCCAAGACGCGTCGCCGTCGGCATCGGCTCCAACAAGGGGGCAAACTTTTCAATTACCGCCATGTCGTGTTACCCCGCAGCGGGTTAAATTAATTCTCTCCACTTCACAAAAAGATTCACCTTACCCCACACCACCCCTGTGAACCGACATCGGCCATCCTAACGTTTTTCGATTTTTCCCTGGATATATTCCAGAACCCGACCCGTAACATGCTGACGTTTCGCAATATTTATTTTTAATTTAACGGTTCGCGCGCTAGATTTTGATTCTCGAACGAGCTTACCTTTTTGAAGTCCTTTTGTGTTTAAAAGAGAATTTAAATGGCCGGTAACGAATGAAAACGTTACTACATCGCCACGGGTATCTTTACATTATATCTCTCCTAAAACAAGATCTGATTGTGTATTTTAGTTATAGGTATTTTTTCTGCAATCATATGTTTTAATTTAATTGTCTAGTTATTAATTTATATTCGAAGGTTATTTTACAAATCGTTATTGTTTACGTCAGCCAGTGTTTTTTTGTCATAAATGTACCTGTTGTCGAAAAATCTACAGTACAAAAATAGACAAGCTACGAGGAGCTTGTAAATAATGATTTGTGCATCAAAACCAACCATCATTTCATTGTTAGTGAGATGTAGGTATTTAGGTAATTTCACTAATAAACTGATATGACTCTCTAACAAATGCTGTTGAGTTACCTTGCAGTGACGACGAGTACCTTTGTTACGTGTTGAGCCATTCTGTAGGTTGGTGTGCCTGATTCGCTATAGGACGTAGGGGAGTATTTTCTTTACGTATTTTTGGTGACTGTAACCATGGCTGCTGAAAACAAATTATAAATGAATATTTTAGGACAATCTACTCAACGCCACCTAGATAGTTAGTTAGCATAGCTTAACTAACTTGTATTATGAGTTCTAGAATGCGGATACTTGTTTTTTGTAAAAATAATATATATACATTTATTATAAGTAAGAACACCACACACATATTCATATTTATGCACACAAATATTTGCACTGAGCGGGAGCGAACCCGCGCCTCCTGCCGCCACACCATTCGAGGTCGCGTTCATTACCGCCACGCTACAGAGGCGATCCGCGATCAAAAGTATCCGAAATGTCTAACTAAATGTAAAATATGAAATCAATATTGTACCCTTTCGTTATTGTGTCCATTCAATATTGTATTTATTTAACCCGTAACTCAGGTAATAATTTGTTGTATCTACACTTGATATTCAACTCGTAATGAATATTTATTGATGTATTAAACCCTCTGTTGCATTGAGAGCGTATCAAATCGAGTAGATCGGCGCTTTTTGAGCAGTGTTACGGATCAGTAACACGTGTTCGCGCTCGACACTAGTGCACCGTGACCACACCCGGCCGAGGGGAGCGAACAAAGGGATGCCAATTGTATTATAATGGCTACTTCTGTTATGTTTGTGGGTGTTTATTACCTTTAATTATACTTTTAGTGAAGTAATGTTATCTAGGAGTTGTGTTGGCAACATTTATCTTAAAGGATTAAGCTTCTTAAGATACAAATATGTTTGCATTTTCGAGCATCTCCATTGGTAACTTACTTTTTCGATTCATAACATAACATAAACTCACGCATATATCCCCAAAGGGGTAGGCAGAGGTGTTAACACCCACATTTCGCCAGTTTATGGTTAGGTCCCAATCTAATAGGTAGGTGGCGAGCCTATTGTCATTAACCCGGGTACTTATAAACCTGCGATAAATACACACATAACTTCGAAAAGCATCAAAAAGTCATTGGTGTGTGCCCTAAAAAAAACTGGGATCGAACCCGAGACCTCGTCGCAGCAGTCCATTACCCATACCACTAGGCTACCGCGGTTTTTTCGATTCATTTCATGTTTTTTTGTATCTGATATGTGTTCACAGATTGACATTTTTTTTTCATTATTAGTAATTTACCTCTGCATAAGTAGTAGTAGGTTTGCATGTTTACAACATATTTTTTTCTAGTTTTAGTTATACGTATCATACCTTCGAAATCTGTCATCTCATTACGTACTTAAGGCTAAACAAAATTATATATTATACACTAGATAGACACACACTTTATTATACACTTTAGATGATTTCCCTTAAAGTTTTATTATTCCTTGGCTGCGCCTTTGGCTTAATTCGAAACCCTGTAACAATTCCTTAAGCCTATAATTTACAAATTTTTAAAATGTATGGAAATCTACTGTAATGTAATCAAATCCGATTACATTTATGATTACTGCTCCGTTCCCTTGAGTGGTACTGTGATGATATATAGCCAGCCTTCGTCACTAAGCGGGATATTATCTTACACTAAACTTCTAGTTAGCCAAACAAACTCATCACCTTTATAATATTAGCACAGATTTTGATATTTCATTGATTATGATATCATCCCACGTTACATAAAAATATTTTCTGATCTATCCGCGACTATGAACCATGCCACTTTTAATAATGACATTTAACAACACAGTTAATATGTAATATTGGTCTTCAATCTACCTACACATATTCGTAGGTCCTCAATGACACGTTTCGCTAAAGGTTGGACAATAGATATACCAGGGTATCTGTCGATCCGATTATGTGATTTATTCACTGCTTCCGTGTTTACCCGCTGTCCTCCCGACCAACTAAAATATTATCTATATTTTGACAGCGCAAGTGATTCAACCCTCATTCGTCCCCGGGGGTGAATCTCGCCCGTCTAATTTCATTTTAATGTTGTGCGTGAACAAATTATTGCATTGTCATATCGAATGAAACTAAAATGTTTTAATGGGATAATCTGTTGCATCTGGTTTTAGGGGTAATTTTTTTGTGAGTGTTTACGTGATTCTTAATTAATTTTCGCGTTGTGTGCGTCACGTTCTGTGGGTGGGTTAATTGCATTACACACGAGTGGATTAGTAGAGGTTTATTGATAATTGTTTTTGCACTTAAATTAAGTTTGGTTGATATCAAAATGCTAAATATTTAATGTAAGTCCATTTCATAATAAGTACAGTTATTTTATTGAAAATTACAATTTTAATGAAATTAGGGTACCTAAGTAGGTATGCTATGCAATCCATTCTTATTGATATCGTTTTTTTTTAATAAAATAATGAACAAATCACGAAATATATTAACTTAGTCCTCTGGGGATTATAAAACTCTAAGTAGGTCGGTATAAAACTAAAACATCAAATTATAAACACTTTGCCCAAATATTTTGATGCTTATGATCAAATTTTGTCGCTGACAGTATCTATTCAAAATATATTTTATTATACTATATTCTATAATATTAGTTTTAGAAGCATTTTCTGGTAATATTAAATGTTCAAATATTAACATTCGTTGTTGGAAGTTAGTCTCTTTTATAAAACGACATGAAATGGCGAAACTTTTTAGTCCATCTGTAAACTTTATGGTGTACAAAACAAAGTTATTTGAAGCAATAAAATAAAGTGATGCTGTGCACTCCCAACTTGTTCAGCTCTGTAACAGGCGCGATGTTCAAAACCGCACTATAGTAACTTTGCATCAACTTTATAAAAGAGAGAATAATATAATTCTGTTGTTGTTACTTCAAGGCACTCACTGTTTTATGCTGTAGGTCTAGATTTTATCATTAAAAATCAGTTCACCTAAACTTCTTTAAATAAATAGACTAATTCAGTTTAAATTACATTAAAATTAAATTAGTGAAATTAAGTGAAACCTCAGACTTTCCTTATTGGGATTCCTTAAGGGATCTGGATGAAATTTTGCTCAGACGTAGTTTAAAGCCTATATCACGGTCGATATCAGTAGGTATTTCACGCAGCCGGAGGCAGTAGTTCTCTACATAAAATATTTCTCTAAATAAGATTAAAACTAAACAAAACCTAACTAGATAGGTATATTTGGTTGATAATAGGTACAATTGGTAAATAATACCTACGGTATTTATCTACTTAATGAACTATTTCACCCAATGAATTATTAGGGACCATAATATAATTGTCATATTAAAAATAAAGGTGAAACTAAGCGTGTGTGAGAAAACCGTTGTCATCTCGACATTGTTGGACATCTATTATACGAGATGTTTGTCCGGGCCCGAACGTACCCCACAGGGTGGAAGGTGAATAAAAACCTAGATATTTCTCATATTTATGTCGGTGCACTCGAAAATATTCCCCGAGGTCGGTACTCGTAGTGCGGTGGCTTTACACGGATAAGTTCCCTGAGGTAGTTGCGGTAAGGAACAATTTCGCGCGCAGGTGTGGAGGAGCGTGGGACGTCGCCCACCTGACGCGCCCCCTCTGCCTCTTCGCTGCCCTCCGCCCTCTCTGGCTCGTTAATGATGATGTGCTCAGCCAGCAGACTATTTCACTTCTGAATACATCTTTCTCACTTTTGATACTCTATCCCTGTCCGACTGCTCGACCGAGTCGCGCCGTCCTCTTCGTGCGCCGTTCGCCTGGTCGCATCCACCTAGTCAATTCGGCAAACGCGTATCTACTTTGTGTCGGAAATGTAATGGAACAAATGCGGCTGGAATTAACGTCAGAACGAATGTCGGGCCACAGGGTCGTTTTCTCTTCGGATATTTTCCACACGATGATTTTGATGCGCAGCTATGGAGCGCTAATAACATTTGCGGCGAAAATAAACATTATAACTATGTACGAAAAGCAGTTATGTTTTGGTCGAATGATTTTGTTTTACTAGGGACGTTCTACCTGGCTATGTCTAAAATTACAGGAAAGATTAGGTAGGTATATACTCTTATATTATATTTATATGTGATCGTCATCTTCCCAGCGCTAGTCTGGGCTATGAGTACATGTAGAGCTTGCAATTTGGAGTCCCGGGGTCCGCTCTCATATGATTTTTCCTATAGGGCACATCGGGAGGTGCCTTATACTTACTTGTACCGACTCACAGGGCCATGAGATCTGATAACAGCCGCTTCACGGAAAGTAAAGAAGTCAGCTGTTTTGACTGAAAGCTTAAAGAGAGTTGGAAAATGTTTAAAATGATCATCTTGGAAAAACCCCGCTTTTGTTACTGCATCATCTATTTACCCTAGTAAATGAAATAATTTTTACATCTAATGCTATACCTTAAAATTATATTTCAAGCTCTGTTCACAATACAAATCTATTTTGTAAAGCTTATAACGCAAAAAGCAGGCTGTTTAACATCTTGATCCGGGTTGATATTATCGGTGATGCGGGATTTGCCTCTTGACGCCAACATTTGGCAAGTCATGCTCCTTCGATGAATCTCCCCCGCTAGGGAATGAATACTATATCTACTTGTCATAATCTCATGATCTTATTAGATGTGTAATGTAGGTACAATATCTTTGCTATAATGAGTTTAATTTTCCTCATAATTTTCTTGACGAAACTTTATAAACAGAATATGTTATGTACTCAGCACATTCGAAAGTAAAAATACTTTACATTTGATGTTAAATACCAATTTATATAAACAGTACAAAAAAACAATGGTTGTGATTACGTGATAAATGCAGCACGTCACGTGCCAAAAACAGGTAGGTATGTGGGGCACGGATTTTCAGATGAATGCTAAATAATGACTAGGCCCAAACCCCGGCCAAATTGATTCATTCAGTTTGCCTAGGTTTCCAATCGTAGTGTTGGAGCTCAGTGAGTACGACAACGAAGACGATGTAGTAGAATGTCATAAAATAAACATAATACATACATACACACACTATGCCACGTTCTCTGAGCAATAAATATACATCAGTTGTATAAATTAACTTTACCGGATTGCTGACTCACCTATTCATAAAATAATAACCACGAGATAATTCATTGTAATTCAACTGTATGTTTATCGGTAGGTATCTGTATTATATTATACAGACAGTTTCACAGTTTCACCTATCAAATAAAGCTAAGCTAGATTCTTTAAAATATCCCGAACAGATGTATTCTAAAGGGCCTTAAGAATATCGTTAAGTAAGTTGATGACTTATTTAACGCACTCGTTAGTAATGTAAGCGCGTCTTGGTTATGCCTGTTCAGTCAATAAACCTTTTGACCGTTCACGATTCAGCTTCGTGAAGCTTTCATAGGGCAGGCGGCGAGTGCCGGGATTATTGGGTCATTAATCACACCCCTCACCCGCCAGCCTCCCACACTCCTCGGTGTACGTGTCTGCTGGACGAGGGCAGCCACCGACTATCCATAACTACTACTTGTGCAAGTTTCTCTTTGTTCTATGTAGCAAACTTGTGAGAGCTTGTAAAGTTATTAATGCCTAGAGGCTAAGACGAAAGTCAATCAGCTATAATTGCAATCGTAAGGATCAGTTACTCCTAAGTATCGTATCGTAAGACCGTGCCGTGCCATATCTATAAACGATGTGTCGATATCACAATGCAACGACATATCGTCTGCTGCATGCGTTTGCAGTTGTCGTATGTCTTTGGCAACGGAATCTTACCAAGAAACAATATGTACTTGTAACGGATTCTATCGGGATTCATGGATATTATTTAGATCTATACTATACTAGTACTTATATTAAATGTGTATAAGAAACTGCTACTGACCTGTACTAAAGTTTTTTTATAGATGTTGTGAATGCATGTACAATCGGACCCGATTGTGTACATTCATAATGTAAAAAAAAACACTTTTTGAGTGCAACACAACTGCAGGAATTATCAATTATCAGGAATTATATCAAGGCATAATAACTTTTAAGTACGAAGCGCATACATTTCTAAATACATTAGTGTGTCTAACATTACTACTAATAACAAATGCTTTTATTTGCCTCGGATCCCTATCGCTGCACTGCACTGAAACTGCACTAGTTTGAGTGCATTGAACCTTTTACAAGCTTTATGGATGTTACTTGGTTTACAAACATTTATTATTTTATGACTATGCGATCCAATAAAAAGCCATGCCCTACCGTAGTTGCCATGTCCTGTAGTAATGACTATTTAACGTCAACCAATAACCATATATTAATTACCACAGGCTATTTTTAAAATCATCAAATTATAATGTTGTGAAAATAATTTGACGTTGAACCGCCATTGCCTCCCGGGTAATAAATAACAAATACGTACTTTTTGTATCAACTACCTTTTGAAAAACATGTTATGTTTGCTTTCAATTCGACCGAGCGAGGGGCGATAGATGTTTGAAGTTAAATCTCCCTTTTAAACGTTACAAATGTGATTCACTGAACGCCTTTTATGCGAGCTTAAGCGACGCAGACTTAACTTCTTTTGAGTTTAATATCTGTTCAACTTTAACGAAATGAATACACTTTGGATGGGTATGAATGGTTATGGGCTATAAACTAATATTCGTGGTTTTGAGATCAAATAGAGAATATTCTGGTACTTGTTTGATCGATTTTGAATAATTAACTACGAGTATTTAGAAATATCTTAGTATATCGCATTTAGATCGGAAAAAGAGTATACTTCGACGGTATTCAAACCCGCGATCTTTCTCTTACAGGGGGGATGTTTTGCCGTTGAGCTAAAAAGACGTGACGAATCCCGTCGTAGCATTTACTTTTTTCGACCTGAATTTGATTTGATCAGATATCATATTAATTACTTAAAATAAAATTCATTACCTACATCTAAGTATATGTCGCCACAAGAATAGTTATGACAGTCTATACCGATTCTCCACGAGCTGTGGTGGATCCGATGTGCGAGGCTTGAAAAGGCTTTAAGTTACTACATTTAATATTATGCAAAACAGGTAAATTTTGGTGTAGAACGTAACAAGGATGAGTGATATATATAGGCTTAACCCTTGCGCATATTCGTAGTACAGAGAAAGGCTACCGTAGCAACGTATATATTTTTTTATACAACTTAGGTCGCGGACAAGAACGCCGCACGCGGCCCACCTGAGTGGTTACCGTGGCCTATGGTATATGTACCGATATCACGTTCACCAAATGAATATTATATTCAGAAAAACAAACAACAACTTGGATTTAGAACACAACTGTATCTCACCACTGTGTGTACAAGTCCTCTACCGACCAAGATAATATGCACTATTTTATATATATCACATCACTACATAGTATAAAATAAAGTCGCGTTTTCTGTCCCTATTTTTCTTGTACCTTTGTATGCTTAAATCTTTAAAACTACGCAACGGATTTTGATGCGGTTTGTTTCAATAGATAGAATGTTTAAAGAGGAAGGTTTATATGTATATAACATCATGCTACGACTAACAGGTGCGGAGCAGGAATGAAAAATGTTGCAAAAACGGGGTGACGCAGACGAAGTCGCGCGGGTCAGCTAGTTATTGTATAAAACAAAGTCGCTTTCTCTGTCCCATGTATGCTTAAAACTTTAAAACTATGCTAAACTTTAATGCGGTATTTTTATAGATTGAGTGACTGAAGAGGAAGGTTTATATGTATATAACATCATGATGCGGAACTGGAATGAAAAATGTCGCAGAAACGAGTTAACGCAGACGAAGTTGCGCGGGTTAACTAGTTAAACAATAAGTAACCATCATCATCATCCTTGCGTTAATCTCGGTCGCATCCGAAACTGTCATCTCGTAGTCTGGGGTCTACTTTTTACAGTCTACAGTTGCGGCAGATTCGATACTTTCCGTGAAGTGACTGCTATCTGGACTTCACAACCTATAGGTATAAGCGATATCAAAGTACCCACTGTAAGTAGGTACTGTATGAAGTTAGACCAGTTGTTGAACTTTTTAGGGCTCAAACTACTCGTAACGACTGCCATAGATATTTGTATGACGACCGGGACCGACGGCTTACCGTGCTCTCCGAGGCACGACCAGACCAATGCAAATAGCCATAATCATGCATACGAATATTTGCATCGAGCGGGGATCGAACATGCGCGCCTACGTAGCAGTCGCGTTCACAACCGCCACGCCACGGAAATAGTCCTGGCTGGCCACTGAGACAAAAAGTGTCTGTGAAAGAATTTCTTAGAGAGGGATCTGAATTCAGCTGCATTCATTAAAAATAAGTAACCATTTTGTACAAAAGAGCCTACCTACTGAATAGTTAGGATAGATAAGATACCTTCAACAAACATGATTGTATTTAAAAAATAACATCACCCGTCCCAAAAATATTATTCCATTTCTATGTAGGTAGATTATTATTCTAGCTTATTGTTTGAAATATCCTGGCGTCCAAGTGACCCTTTCGTGTACAAAGCGACTGATCGACGCTTCACGTGACGAAGGCTGAAGATTAACTCGCACGAAGAATTAGCATTACCATTCAACGCAATAAACCTGCCACTCTTCTGGGAACAACGAGTCGGGAAGAACGCGGGATACAATATTCTTAACAGTTTTATTATTTTTACAACTAATGTGAACGGGCATTCACCTTTAAAGTTTCCTGACGTTTCGACCAGGTTACATCACTGTATTTTTATATCGCGAAAGTTGAAATGTTAGTGAATTAATACAATAGAGTAAGTATATAGATGTGTTGAATGTAACAGAATATCTCAAGTCGATTTTGGAGCACTTGAAAACGTTGAAAAAATTTGAAATTTTGCACACCCGTCAAGAACTGTTGAGTAAACAATATGTATTCATAAACATTTTTTTAAGATTTTCCTGTTTATTTTATACTCTGTCATTGATGATAGTGGCAGATGGCAATAGGTTTCAGCCAAGTCCTGTGAGTACAAGTTTTTTTTTTTATGCGCAAAATCACCAAGTAGCTGGTGAGAGTGGTTATGACGGACTTGAACCGACTAAAACGCACAATGTGTTCGGGTCTACGGTTGCCGGGAGATGAGATATATAGTAGGTAACATATCCCTCACACCCCGGTCTATATCCATCGTGCCCCGGCCGAATGAATCGAGTGGGAAAGCGAAATAAAGCAAAGTATAGGCTTTGGATGCGACCGCAACTAAAGCTGTGATGATGATTACACCTAAAATATTTGAGAAAAGTATATTAGTCATTAAGTCATAATACTGCTTGAAAAATAGACCATCAAATGTATTTAAACAGTCACTAATCCCAAATAGTGCTCTGAACTCATCAGATCGCGAAGGGCTTGTTACACATTTCGCCTTCATTTAATTAAAATCGCGTTCATCCGCGTTACGCCGAAAACTGAGCCCTTGGCTTAAACGACCCCTAAATATTTTTAACCAATAAATACATACCTTAAGGTCAACACTATAAAGTCGTTTTTGGAATTAGAGGGGGAGTCGATGATGCCGAGAAAAAAAGCACGTGTTCTATTTGGGATTACATGTACACGATAAACAAAAGGTTAACTTCGCATCAGTTGGCCTATCGACACCACACACGTGAATTCTTTTAAGCGATTAGTGATATTTTTAGCTACAGTAGGTATAGTTGAAATATCTTAAGACAATCGTTTTACGTATTTATCGAAACTGGCAAAGTACAAGAGTATAGTTCAATATTTTCTTTAACTTAACTTTCTTTCTTCTTCTTTCTTTTCAGAGCAGAAATGTAACGATTTTCAATTGTTGAGCTAAAATAATTATTAATTAAATATATCGATAACTTGGAATGTGTTCGATTATTGCTTACCTACTCACGGGCAATATTCCTTATGGAAAAAATTAAATTAAAGTATAATTAGTAAAAAGCTAATTTCTAAACATCTTGTGTCTACTCTCTCAGAATAAACAAGTTGGTAGGTAAAGTTGTTGTAAATTCGGAATAAGGACATTAATCATCACAACACATACTCGACCTAATAAAATATGATAATCGTAACGGACACTAACTCCTTTATAAACCTACTCTAAAGTCATTAATATTTCAAGTCCTTATAAAGCCGTCAGTATTCGAATAGTGTGTAGAACGAGCTACACTACGTGTTAAGCTGTAGACTGTAGGCATTCGTAGTAAAGTCGGACGTAGCGTATCGTAGAGGCATGGCGTAGCGGGGGCGCGGGAACGCCAGCGTATGCGCCGACATGTGCGGGCACAATAGCCGCATTCTCATGGACTCAGCCGCGGTAAGCTGATTGCGTGACGTCATCCCTACATAGGCCACATGCACAATAGTACTACAGTTAATTTATGATATTCTGAGTAGATTTTAAATTGATAGTTTTCGTAATGAAGTTCATACCTGGTTTATACGTATTCATATGAAAGATAGATAAGTAGCTGTATTTAAAATATTTTCTAGAGGAATTAGGGTATATAATTTGTGAGCAGGATTTACCTCAATTGCAAGCCGGTACATCTGCTAACTGACGGATGGTCTAATGCAGGTTTTTATCTTTGGGTAAGGAAGTCCGAGGCAAACTTATGGCTAAGCAAGCTATGTTACGAAAAGTATGGAAGTGAATTGATATTTACTACCCTACTTTCCGTAACATAGCTCCAGGATCGAAACTACGTTTATTTTTAATTAATTTCACTAATTCCTTTACAAAAATTAAAAATAAAATTGATTTATAAAACGAAATAATCACAAGCTCATCGTCAAACATCGCCATTATGAAGCGACCCTCAATCGACATTAACACAAAGGTAGTTGACGAGCGATCCCGGCTTACGGAGGGATCGCCAGCGTATAAGCGGTTCATGACTCTATAATCCGATGTGTAAAACAACGAACTATTTACAATTATAAAACAAAGTTTTTAAATTAAAAAGAAAATCTACCTTTATACAGTTTTAATAAAGTTAGCCTTCTTCTTCTGTTTTTATGATGTATTCTGCAATAGAATTAACAAATTCTGAAGTTTGTTTGAGCGCGTTAATCTATGAAACTACATGGGTTATTTAAAAAAATATTTTTATTAATGATGTGTCAATTTTACAAATTTATATGTTGCCCGTGAATTAATTTTTGTCATATTTCTTACAATATTCTAATATCTCAGTTCTTCTCGTAGCGGTGCAGCATGAGCGAGGACCACGCAAGCCGAAGCTGCAGGCGGGCGCTATGGGGATACTGCCCCCACCACAGATTACTCACGCACATAAGCCTCATCCCTTGAAGCTTTCTCCACCATCGCCATACACACCGCTGCACCAACCGTTCAATTTTCAAGTGAGTATTTTTAAGTAATTTGTACTTTACTTTGTACCCACAGAACGTCAACATTATGTGTACCTAATTATATCCTTGATTGAATTATTATATTTTCCACATAATGTAACTATTAATTTCCAAGTTTTCCAACCAAAGAACTTTAAATACGGCAGTACCTATACTTACCAAATAAAATCGAGTACTTACTGAAAAAAAAAATAACAAGTAAACCTCGAATGTCCAGAAAGTACTAAGTAGCTCAGTATTTTATAGAATTTGTGAAATATTTAGGAAAGGTCTCTATTCGTAGGCTCGAAATTCTAGACAGATCTTCTCATTAGTCTCAAAAATATCTGTTCTGTAGCGAGTAAGGATGTTCACCTCTTCTTTCTCACTACTTAGTTCAGCATAACTGGTTTGAGTGAACCAGCTCCGCTCAGCACTGCGTCATCAGCTGGATCCAGCGGTGCGGGTGGAGCTGGGGCGTCGAGTCCCTTACCGCTTGTGCCGGAGCCATTCCTGGCGCCGCCACCTCCCGGCTTGTTGCATATACTAATGTCTACTGATAAATGCCAGGTGGGAGTTACCTCATTCTCTTAGTTATGAAATATTTAGGCTCTTGTCCCTTAAAATTTCATCAGCTCGGTAATATCAGCGCGAAATCCCCACGTTGGAAGCGTAGGAAGTTACGATTATTGACAATTAGCCTTTCGACTGCTGCCTCTCCGAATGTTAGGTGGTTTTGGCCACCGAACTGGCTTCCACACCGACAGAAGACGGTTCGATACAGGGTTTTATTTCGAGTTTTCTCGCTCATTCATCATCATTTGAATTTCTGTCACCACACAGATGAACGACAAAATAGTGACAAATATATACATGCCTATAATATGTATAGGTATGAACCTATACATATTATTATGATTAAGTACAAATTCAAAAGGGGGAGGGTGGAAATCTAAGGTACAGTCAACGTTGAACGCTACCTAAGTTATTCTATACCTACTGTCTATCTTTTGTTACTCACTTTGTGAATGGTATTACTGATTCTCTGATACCTTTTCGCGTAGGAGCTGATGTGGAGCGCTAAACAGTTGCAGTTGCAAGGTGATCCCACATTGCTGCGCCCACCGCCTAGTGCATTCGGAGCGCCTTTAGCTCCTACGTGGGAACTATTGCAAGTGAGTGTCTCTTTATGATAACTAGAATGATGTTTAAGTATTTAAATTATTACATCTGAGGTTAAAGAATGTTGTATCAAGTATATCTAAGATCACTGCGACTAACAGGATCGGTAGGTAAAAGGTATACGAACTTATTTTTTTTTTAAGTTTATTGTATGATCATATGTTTTTAATTGATTAGATGTCGTCCAAAGTCAACAACTAAATGCTTAATTAGTCACTCTGCTTAAATATATGAGTAGACGTACATAGCGTAGCATAGGTAAATTTGTCTTTTGTAGGTATTTTAAAATCGAAGTAGAAGTTATCTTGAAGGGGTGTAAACATTGACATTTGATAGGTGGCTTTTTGACTAGGGGCGGGCGCGGGCTCGCGATTGGACGCTCGCGGGGTGACTTATCGCCAACTTGACTTACCCCGCCCATCGCCCTTTACGCACATCGTCACTAGTACTTGCTGTTTACTTTATCCACGTTTCTAACATACCAAAAGACAATATTATGTACTTACTTAAGTATTTGTTTGTTAGGTACATAATACATAGGTACCTATTATCAGTGAAAATTATGAAAACTTAAGAGGAACAGGATGAGGGCTTTGTATTTATTGGACTAGCTGATTTTATTTATTTAACGGGGCCCCATACACCCACGGAGACCCCGAAACCCACACATGTTTAGATAAACAAAATCGGTCCAGCCGTCCTCATGTTATAAATGGTGTAGGTATCTAACTAACAGGATTTCCCACTTTCTTATAAATACATAGATTACGATTCAGTACCAACCTCTTATATTTTTATACACGAGTTTTCACAGCCTACCTATCTGATATATTGATTTATATTTAACCTACTTCAATAAAGGACGGTTATTCTTATTTGATTTAATTCTTTAGGTAAGTAGGTACCGACCTAATTCGGTTAAGCGTCTACTTCACAGTGGATCTCATTTCTTCTTCTTTGATCTTTAAAATTATGCTAAATGAAAAGGTTAACGTACTACTCTCTGCTTATAGCTACCTACGGTCTCTCACGAGCCTCGACCCCATCTTGGAATACAAGTTGAAATAAGTTACGTCGTTTTAACAAAATGACCCTACTATCTAAGTACTTTTACTATGTAATTCTCAGGTAGGCATGCGTTTTCTATCAGAATATTTATTTCCCGAAGGCAGGTAGAGCTCGCCCACGGTTGTCGGTGGTCGGCTACCCACGTAATACAGGGCAAACGTATCTAGTAATAAGCCAACCAAGCATTTTTTCCTAACATCGAGCTATTAGATATTAAGAAACTGACAAACCGCTGGTGCAACCTGGCCGAAATATCAAGTCAATATAAAGATAAAATATTGTATTTACCAAATGATCGCGTAAATATAGCTAAATTTCATTAACCATATAGGTACTTAAGTCCCATGCAACGCGAAAGTTTGAAAGTGAATACGATGTTCCTAACAGAAAAACCTAAAGTCCCTTGTTGTGTAATACCCTCCTATGTACCGTATACTATAGATTCTCCGGTAATCACCAGGTACAGTCAGCAGCAAATAGATAGATACATTCAAGGCTATCAAATAGTTAGAGACAGCCAAAGTGGTCAAAACTATCGATACACCCGAGACGCTCACATAGATAGAGACATTTTATTCGTCAAAAGTAACGGAACGCGCATGTCACCAATTATATCGGCTCTACTAGGGTGCCAGTTATATGATGACACCCAAATCACCATATGTAACTAAGCAACATCCTTGCCATAAACATCGGTACAACTACACAATTACACCTTAACTAATGAGCATAGAGCTCAAATTAAATTAGTAACTGGGAAGTAACAACGATGACAGTTGTCTGAGATTATGGTGAAAGGCGTCTATCTCTTTCTTTCCTTTAAAACTTTGTATGTAACTATCTTTGTTATTTCGTGCGTGACGTCATTGCCATGTGTTTTGTTTTTAGTTTAATAGATTCAAATAATATCTCAAAATATTAATACCAATTTTGACATATTATTTCACATAATATCACATATATATAAAATGAAATAAACTGACTGTTTGTGTCGCTATCTTTTTTATTAGCGATAGAATTGCCTTTTGAAAATTGAACATTAAAATAACAAATTAAATTAGAATGGAACATAGAAATGTTTTTAAATTATTAATTTAACGTATAGGTTATTAGTTATCCACGCGAATGAAGTCGTCTTCTTCTTCACTCACGTGGATCAAAATAAAGATAGCTTATGTTACTACTTCGTTACAAAACTACATTCAAATCTGTCCGGCGATTTTATTTTAGAAGAGTAACAAACACACACGTACTAATTGTCAGCTTTAAGAAATAAGTAAAATACATATACCAAATATTTGAACCAAGTCACGGGAAATGTTTAGCGTTACAATAAATAAATTTTATATTGATAAGTCAAAAACTCTTTGCAAAATTATTTTTTATTACATTTAAATATAGAAGAAATGTCACTGAACGTGACACCGTATTGCTTGTAATATGCATAGGTCATTTTATTTATGTGTATCGATATGTTTGACCACTTTGGGTGTTTGGTTACTATTGACGCTTTGCCTGTAGCTATAATAATGGCGGCTAGCGTGTATCAATGTATTTGACAACATGGTGTATCGATATATTTGGACAGGCTGGGTGCACTCAATAAATTGACCACTTTGGCTGTATCGATGTTATTGACCACTTTGGCTGTATCTAACTATTTGACAGCCTTGAATGTCGCTATCTATTTGCTGCTGACTGTACCTATACCTTACGTTATTTTGCAGGAAACCAGTGCACGCCTTCTTTTCATGGCAGTGCGCTGGGTTCGATGCTTAGCGCCGTTTCAAGCGCTAGCTACATCTGACCAGTTGGTGCTCCTTCGTGCTGCGTGGAAAGATCTCTTCTTACTGCATTTGGCACAGTGGTCTGCTCCATGGGACTTAGCGCCATTGCTCGCTGCACCTGCTGCAAGGGCTCGTCTGCCGCCTGATCCATTGGCTGACTTAGAATTAAACACTTTACAGGTACATTACTCACTTTTTAGATAAATACCTCACTTTTTTAATTTTAAGTACTTACCGTCAATGACAAAACTTACTAGAAATTGAATTTTTTTCAAATCTATATACAAGTATGACCTCTCGCTCGCACTATGCTACAGCGTAGCTATCTACGATTGAGTCGTAGAGCGTTCAACTGCTAAGTTCAAATTACTGGTTCGATTCCCGCTCAGTGCAAATATTTGTTGGTTTGCATGGTATCTATATATTTATGTATTGGTCTAGGTATTTCTGTGCTAGGGTACTAGGAACGGCTTTTTAGAATTGACAAATGAAATAATTAATGTTTCTTTACAGGAAATCTTGTGTCGGTTTCGCCAAATAGCACCCGATGGCAGCGAATGTGGCTGCATGAAGGCGATCGTATTATTTTCACCAGGTTAGTTTCATCTCTTGTTTGGATAAGCAATGTGCGGAAACTCGTACTTCAACTAAGTATATGTTCTTATTCCTTCTATTGTGCAGATACTCCGGGCCTAAGCGAAACACAGCCGGTGGAAATGTTGCAAGACCAAGCGCAATGTATTCTTGCGGATTATGTGCGGACTAGATATACCAGGCAACCCACAAGGTACAGCCATACAAAATAACTACATTTAAACAGGCTACGACAATTTTCTTTCCCGTTTGTCAAACGGTTTTTATTTCTGTAGGTAGATTTAGATTGGAAAAGTGAACGTACAAGACGGGACTTGAAATCCCGACCAGTCCCTTACAATAGGTATGGAATTGATCTGATTAACTAAGCTACATAGACACGGATCAGTTGGATGGATAGTTCTGATTTGAAAATAATGATGGTTTTATATCATAATTTCATTACATCACTTCATTGACTCTATACTGTCGTTTATTTTTAGGTTTTAACAGCATAGTCTAAACTTCAATGACGTTATTTGTAATCTCAGTGATTTTACAATGGTTAACAATTAGCATAATCCGAGCTCTGTACAGCGTACACCCAATTTCGATAGAAGGAGTGTATTTTTTTTTATTGATCCTCGTTAAGTTAAAAAAAGAACATAAAACCGAATAAAAAAGTATTTCTATCTTCTAGGTTTGGTCGTCTCCTGCTGTTACTACCATCACTTCGAGCGGTGCGTTCTCGGTCAATCGAACTACTACTATTTCGCGACACTGTGGGGGATGTATCCGTAGCGACACTTCTTCACGATATGTACCGCATGCAGCCTGCACCAACACCTGCGTTCCACTCACTCTCTGTGACTACGAGTACCCACACTACAGAACATTGTTCATCGCCATAGAGTTCACGTCATGCACATATATTTTAAAAACCATTTGATGCCCTTTTACTGAGCTGTCGAATTTGAATATTTCAAAAACAATTGAGTACTACTTATAGTCCATTTATTTAGGTATTTAAAAAAACGTAAGCAATCTTGGTAAGTAGGTAATAATGCTCATGTCTTTTTAATGTTTTGTTTAAAAATACATTGCTGTTTAGAAACGCATTTTAAAGACTAAAAACCGGTATCATATCACTAGTTAGTCCGTTAGTTAGGCAGTCCAGATTTAATGATCAACATGTGTTTTTATAAAAAGTTGCCATAAGATTGTTTACCTTAACACCTAAACAAATGGAGTATAGGTACATATTTTATAATCTATAAATAGAACATAACACTTCTGTAGAATAACATAAGCGATTGGTCCTTTACCTTAAGTAGAATTAAGAAAATATTTACAGTGACTACAAATTTGGTACCGAAATATAGTATTATGTAGATTAGAAATTCAAGGTTATTACGCGTCTCTCTATTAGTAGTCAGTACCTATCACTTTTAATGAAATATTTTTATGTCTGAAAAACCGAACTGTAAACACATCATTATTGATTACGTAACTATTTTTTTATACCACTTAGGTGTATAAAGAAAGTGCGTTTTAGTCGAGTCCGACATAACCTCTCTCTTCGCCTCCTGTGGTATCGGTAGATATCCGTGGGGAATTCGGGCACGGAAAAAAAGAGCGGAGGTACTTCCCCATTCGGACTGCTCAATTAGGACGAGAGATACCGTCGTGCCCTACCTCCGTCAGTAGAAGTGACTGAATAAGTTTGTACTTACGTTTCTTCCTTCGCCTATTAATTCAGTACCCGGCGTAAGCCAGTACCGTAAGGTTAGCTCGGTTGCTTACAATACTTACAGGTTCTTAGTATAATATTATAGGTAACCGATTTTACAGTACCTACCCAGTTTTTGTATTCTAGGAAGATATCAAGCTGTAATCGTACATTATGCACTGTGCGATAAAGAAGACGATTTACAAAACCGAAGCCCAGTATATACACACAATTTTTTTTTAAATATCCCACTTTAAAATAAAATTATAATAGAGGTTTACCTATAAGAATTATATAACAATCAACATTGTCATTGTATAAAATTGTAAATGTTATGTATTTTAAATCGATAGCTTATTATTAAAAAAATATAATATTGTGCACTATAAATTATTATTAAATATTAATATATTAATGATATAAAAGTTTCTTAAAATGTGTATAAAAGTCATAGCATATTTCTCCTATTGTATATAAATGTTTTGATTTGATCAAACAGTTGTTTTGTGGTTTTATTCCAGAGGTCCTTGTAGTTTTTAATAAAACTGAAGTAATGTTATAGCAAAAGTACATTTTATTTAAAAACTAATACACATGTACCATTAATGCCAAAAATATTCTTAACTTAAATAAATTAGAGCTTTGCAAAAACTTTTACTTTCCTGTCAAATAGTATACTACAACATACCCCGCGCACAGTGTGTAAGGCCGAAAATACTAATGACGGATATGGGGAATGTTGCGAAGCCACACAGTGTGTGTGTGTGCTACCGACGTGAACTAATGCTCAACACAAACAAATTAGTTTAGCTGGAGGGTTTCAACGAAAAAAATTGTATTTGTATTAGTATTTAAAGTTATCAACAAACTATGCAATTACAAAGTAGTACAAAACACCCGTTAAGCATACATTTCATTACGTTTTATCTCTTTCTAACGATTACCATGTTTCCACCAATAACTCAGTACAGGGTATGACGTCAGGTCTCCGTTAGAGCGGGGGCACACGATGCGTTGCGGGTGCGGTGTCGCTGCGTCGTTTTACATAGAAATATCTGTGACATATCACACGATGTGCTGATTGCGACGTCAGAGTAGCACCGCTCAGTTGTTTATTAGTATCAGACTGTCCAACGCTGCTGGGGAGCCAGCGGTTGCTGCGATGTAACAACGTTGCGGCCCCGCACCGCTCGTGTGCCCCCCGCTCTCACTCGTCCATATGTACGGAGATAAATAAACCTATCAGCACGAATCTTGGACCAGTCGCGAAGTATCATTTCTAAGTCTAAGAAACGAGACGTTATTAAAGCACACAGGTTAGAGGCAAACGAATACAGTTTCACATAAAAAAGAAAACAGTTGTCTAAACCGCGTCATGTCGCTTCGGCCTGACATACCAATGCACGGGCATATGAAGGTTAAAAATTGTCAATAGTTTTGTAGGTACAGAAAACTATAGTAACTACACAAGTAGCCTTCAGCCTGTTACATTAACTTTAGAAATTGCTTCTACCGTCGACAGGTCTTCATAATCATCATCAGCTATTGGTTTAGCACCTTCTTGTTTTGCTTCCTCTTTCTTCTGTTCAGTACGAGGGAAGTCTAATTTCGTCCAAACTCCAGGTTCAGCCTTTTTAAGTTTTATTTCTATTTTCGTTGACAACATTGATGCACTACTTCTCTCAACATTTGCTACCTGTAATGAAGTCAAGAAATTTGTTTGAAAGATGCTTAACACAAAATGCTAGTTGAGAAGTAAATGCCAGAAAGCCCACTCTGTGGTGAAGATCTCAGATGCGACCAGGACTCCAATTCTAATAATTTTCATCTATTCTCAAATCACTGTGATTAGAAAAAGGACCAGTGAATTTAAGATATTATGGCTACAATGTTAAAGTCAAACATTACATGACATTGTGTAAAGAGGATGAAAAGATGTAATGAACTCTTTTTCTTGTAATTTTGAATTTTATGTCTAGTTTAAAAGTTTTAAAAAACTATTTATGAAATAAATACATAAATACTTACACCTCTCAGTTCGAGATCCAATTCAAAAGCAGCATCACCTTGTTCCCTAAATATTAGCTTAGTGTTTAAACGTATAGGGTTTAGCTTAACAAA
Source organism: Pelosia muscerda (assembly GCA_963691645.1). Taxonomy (NCBI): domain Eukaryota; kingdom Metazoa; phylum Arthropoda; class Insecta; order Lepidoptera; family Erebidae; genus Pelosia; species Pelosia muscerda. Next base: position 9,923,713 of record OY829106.1, read on the forward strand.
GCTCTGTACTGGATCATACTTCTTTGCATATACACTAACAATGACAAATTCAGATGTTTGATGCCAATCCCAACGACATTTCACAGTTCCAGCAGGAGCACTCTGAAAGGAAGAGTATATTTTTAAATAATACAATTTATATGACACCAATATTTAAAAAAAATTAAATGAACATTCCGTGTGGCAATCGAACTACACATTAAAGCGCCTTTCTCTAGGGAGAAAGCTTATTCTGCCACTTTTTTATATGAGGAAGAAGTAAATGTATGATCTCCATACTGGAGCAGGCTAGTCCTCTCAAATCCTAAATCCTCTTCTTACGTCTCACAAAAAAAGTAGTGTCTGTCCCATCCAACAAAAGATGCATTAGTCATTGGGTAATGATTCATTTCAAGGGAACCGATTTTTCTTAAACTCTTCAAACTACTTTTATCTTAATTTTTTTAGTGGGACATGTGCTTGTTTGTTACCTTAATAGTGAAAAGAACTATTTACCTACCTCTTTAATCCATTTATGTGTGCCAGTTGTACAACCTGGTTGACTTAGGAAAGTATTGAAATCGGTTGTTTTTTTCTGACAACAAGACCAAAATTTGAGTCCTTCATGGAAAATTGGACAGCCTGGGTGATAGGTACACATGTCATCATTTGAATGAGGGCCCTCATATGAAGCACTACAGCCTCCATTTTTGCAAGAAGTTCCAATTTCAATTTTACTATAAATAAAAACAATACAATTAAAAATATATTCAAAGTAACTGAAATTTATGATATATTCAATTAACCCGTTCAGCAAAGCTATTGTACAAGATGGTCACACAAATAGCATCTTTGTCAAACTTGATCTAGATTTTAACAGCTGCTCTACCAAAACCGAAAACAAATGTCCATAAATATAAACTTATGCATTGCTAACAGTATTAATATATTAAATTGTATCCTACCTATCATCAGTTGCAGCAGCATTTTGAGGTGTGTTTTGCACAGATTGCTTTAGAGATTCAGCAATAGTTGGCTTTAATGTAACCATAGGACTATCAAATGGTGGGCGAGACAACTGTGGCCCAACCACTGGTGCTCTCACTACTATCACCTCTTTGTCCACCAATTCTTTATCAAGAGCTTTTTTTTCTGGTTCCGGTGGTTTCTGCAAATGCATTTAATTGAAATTGTAATAAACATAGTCCACTATAAAAAAAAATGCAAATTATACAAAACATGATTACTGACCTCATTGGAGTGCTTTGATATAGTACAACCTTTGATATTTAGAAATTCCGTGAAATCAACACTCTTCTTATTACAACATGACCAACCTTTGTAGGCGTCATGGAATATTGGCGCTCCTGGGTGATGACAGCACTCATCTTTGGCATTAAAATTGAATAAAACAGAAAATTATTAAATTTATTATTTACTTATTCGGTTCAGCGATTAAACAATATTATTACATTTTTAAACATACTTAGGGTCAAATAGTCCTTATCCCAATATTAGGTTATGGAACAGTCTGGAATCGCTACATACCTTTCGCGTTATTATTAGGATCAAATAGTTGACCACAACCTCGATTATAACACTGAACAAGAGACTTGTTTTCGGGCATTTTTATTCAAGAGACACAATTCTAATAAAGACACAGAACAGTGACAAAGTGTTGACACAGAACAGAAAAAGATTTTTATTTTATGTATGACTTGAGTTGATCGGACTTGATATGACAAATGACTTGACATACATGACATTTAAAAATTTGAGCTTTTTTTGGTGTGGCTACTCAAGGGTGGAGTCGTCTTCGTCGCATGGACGTATTACTTTACTTTTTTATTATAAGTCTGTGATTACTTTGACTTTACTTCTTCGTCCACAATGTAATGAGTTTTGGAGTGATGCGATGACGTAACTATATTCAACGGGAACAGTTGCCCTGTAGGCCTAAGTTCCTATAGGTAATATGCCGGTATATTTGGGCTATCGAATGGTAATAGAACTAGAATTTGTTCCGTATTATTTTCAGAATAAATGATGGTTGAAACCAAACCTCCAGCCAGCGGGATTTTTTTTTGTTATGAATTTGATCACGCTGAAATGTAGTTCTATAATTAGGGCTATGCTATGTGAACACATAAAAGCCAAAACAGACATGGGTTTCATTCATGAAATACAGAAAATACACGTTAGAATAAAATTAAAAAAAAAATATAATCTCCATTCAGCGGAAAAAAAATTATTTAAGTCGAAAACAATATTGAAATGCAAATCATTAATTAGTGCTATTCCTTTACTTACACTTTTCGAACTTGCTTTTGTATTATAGCAGACTACAACTTTATAATATAATAATATACCTAATATAGTCAGTTAAACGGCGGCGGCGCAGTGGCGGTAAAAATGTAATTTAAAGTTATAATTTTTATGATTTATATTATTTATATGATTTATATGATTAGCACTAATTAATGATTTGCATTTCAATATTGTTTTCGACTTAAATAATTTTTTTTCCGCTGAATGGAGATTTTTTTTTTTTTAATTTTATTCTAACGTGTATTTTCTGTATTTCATGAATGAAACCCATGTCTGTTTTGGCTTTTATGTGTTCACATAGCGTAGCCCTAATTATAGAACTACTTTTCAGCGTGATCAAATTCATAACAAAAAAAATCCCGCTGGCTCACAGTGGCAGATTGGACCCGATCATGCTTCCCAAAAAGGGTTATCGAATTTCTTCCATTGCACTAGCTATAATGGTAGCCAACACCTTAGCTAGTCATGACCAGGTAAAATTTTTATTCAAGTACCCTCACATTTTTCAACATATTTGTTTGAAAGTCAGAAAGTGGGTGGAAATCGCAATAAATTGTCGATTTCGTTTTGCGTGTTCATCAACATCTCGGAGTTTCGTTTATAAAAAAATTGAAAATATCTGACATGAATCGTGAAGTGATTGGTAAGTAGTATTTTATTTATAAATTACAAGTGTTAAAACATGTTCTGTTATTGAGATATGTACAGTGGAACTCGTGAGATACTCAAATTTTTCTACATCTTCTATGTTTCTTAGTCCGAAACTTACATGTACCCCCTTGTACCCGGGCTGTATTTTTTATATATTATAGCCACATTCGTGGTATTTATAAAAATAATAATTACAAACAGCACACTGGTGTACATCATACATTTTTAATTTTTTTTTCAGAACACATTATTTACCTATCGAAAAAATATTTTTTTGATGAATGGATGAAACACCCTAAAAATGACAAGAATTCACAGTTATTTGAATATATGATAAGAAAATTTGATTTAAAAGATGCTACTGAGGAGTCGATCAGGCATTTAAAGATGGTGATAGCACGAAATTCCACCAAGTTAAATGAAAAATGGTTGCAAAGTGGCTTTCCACTATGCAACGTTCGTAACACTTTCGTTACGAACGTTTTTTGACTTCCGTAGGTATTGACTGGTTGAACAGTGAAGCCATGGAGCTGTGTTTAAGAAAAGAAAGTCTTCTTCATCGTCTCTTTGCTGTAAACAACCTGCACTCGTACTTGAGTCAAATTCCTCTGATAAGGCAACGCAGGTAACCGAGCAAGACATTTTAGATTCCACGATCTTCAAAAGAAATCGGTGGGACCTAACTGATGTGCGCGCAAATACAAATAATATACCAAATGTTGACTTTGGTGCTGTTGCTCCTCGGGACCCAAGAATCCAGGAATATGCAAAACTCATTGCATTGGAGATGGATTTAGTACCAGAACAATTACGTACGGTAACTTGTTCTAAAGTGTTGGATTTTCTTAGGAAAGTTCGTGGTGAAGAGTCTTTGGCAAATGTCAGTTTACCTAGTTTCGAAGAATCTGATTAAGTAACCGGTGATTGTTTTGGATAAAAAATATACCTACTATTTAATTTCGATCAATATTGTGTTATTATTTTATCGCCTTGTGTAAATTACCTCAGCCATGCACATAATTAAAAAGAATGTGAAAATAACCATTCCACTGTTATTAAAATCAATAAAATGAATTATGTATCCTACCAGTCTAAGCTGACCCCAATGGTCATAGTAAATCTACGTACAGAGAGTTCAAGTTACATTGGTTGTTTTTTTGTACAAGGGTTAACTATTTTTTTTAGTTTTTTTCACTAATTATAATAAAACATAAGTTAAGGCATCGTTTACACATAATCCCAAGTCCTAAATAATTTTGTCCACCATGCTTCTATGGGAATCTGCCACTGTGTGGCTGGAGGTTTGGTTTCAACCATCATTTATTCTGAAAATAATACGGAACAAATTCTAGTTCTATTACCATTCGACAGCCCAAATATACCGGCATATTACCTATAGGAACTTAGGCCTACAGGGCAACTGTTCCCGTTGAATATAGTTACGTGATGCGATGGGCGTATACAACTCAAATTCTCGAGTTGCACATAAACAGCTCGAATTGATCTCGGTTGTGATCTTCGTAGTCTTTGAAATTACGTTAGTGTCGTAGTAATTAGTCGTTCGTTTGGGATCATTTTTGGTACTATTCAAGTTTTCTTTATGCTGAATATAAATTTTTGGTACTTTTCGAGAAGTTTGTGATTTTTTGGTTGTTAAAGTAACCACTTTAAATTATTACATCATGCTATGGAAATATTGTTTATGAGGTAGGTACATACCCTATAAACAGTATTTCCATAGCAGTATTTCCATTCCAGAGTCCTGATATTTTAAATGTCTATGATTTCAGATATACCTAATCAACTTGAATATGTAGGTATTCAAACAATTTAATTTGGGTGATAAGATTTTGGGGATGCGACGGGACCATCGCACCTGGCGACAAGATATGTTTTCCAATTGCAAATTGGAATCTCGTTTAGGAATTCATAGTTGCATTGTGTTACATTTTGCATATTCAAGTCACTCACTGTCTGTAGAGCTCACTTTAAATAATTTTAGGTAGGTACCTATTATTTTCCTTTCCCCAATGATTGAAATGAAACACAGTGCATAACTTTTTATTCATTTTAATGTTACGCCTTTAAAAAACTCTGTAAGCGATTTAAACCTCGTTTGTTTATTTCAAAACAAGGAAGTAACTTCAAGGTTTCCAACCACTCGTTCACTTTGACATGGCGCTCCAACAATGGGATGAATGTTGTCAAAGAGCTCACCGTTGTTCCGCAGCATAGATCACTAAGACGCAACTGTAAATAAGTATTATGATTTATTTAATCAGTGTTATTAGTTTATTTGGATGATACCCAGTCGGGTGTAGGGACCACGGTGTCCCCGTCTAGTCCTCGGGTTTGGGTAGGAGCCGCAGCCGCGGCCTGCTTCTGCTAGGGTGACAGGCGGCTCCACCCGTCACCCCCCAGGCCCGCGCTCTTGGAGGACGGAGGTCATTCTGCGACCTCCGACGTCCGAGTCGCCTCCGCTCATCGCGGGCTGTGCGGGTCCGGAGTCTTCTCTGAACTCGTTCCGACGTCTCCTTCTCGAGTATTACTTGCTCGCAGAAGGACGATAAACGAGCCTGAAAATGAGCTATTCACTCAATTTGCTATTCAAGCAATAACACACTTACATAACATAACATAAACTCACGACTATATCCCCGAAGGGGTCGGCAGAGGTGCTAGCAACCACATTTCGCCAGTTTATGTTAAGGTACCAATGTAATAGGTGGCGAGCCTATTGCCATTAACTGGGCACTTATAAACATGCGATAAATACACACATAACTTCGAAAAGCATCGAAATGTTATTGGTGTGTGCCATGGTAAAATCTGGGATTGAACCCGAGACCTCGTCTCAGCAGTTCATTACCCATACCAATTATTATCATAGTTAATATAGATAAAAAAGCCCACTGAGTTTCTTGCTGGAGTCTTCTCAGGATGGAGACCAGGGTTGCGTTTCGAACCGGATGTTCATTTTCTAAACTAATCTATAAGTTTGGCGTCTTGTTTATTGTATAAATTTTTCAGATGAAATCCCAGAAATTAGTATTTTCAAACTAATTAGAAGACTTACATAGATTGCAACGTAAACAGAACATGACAATCACTTACTGTGGAATTCTACAAATTCTTTAATACGCTGAGTTCTATGTAGTTGCAATCATTAGATACGTACCTTATCACAGCTAAGAAATTTATGTTCATTCAACTTCAGTTCTAAATAGTCCAGTGCACTGTACCATTTCTTTACTTTTATTTCATCTGGTGGCTGGCCAGCGAAAAACTCCGACTGTACGTGAAAAAAGAAAATATGTGGTGGTGGGTCTCCTAAGTAGGTAAGTAAGGGGTAGGTTTATAGTGCATTATTTTGAGTGATGAATGTGATAATCAAGTAAACCCATAAAGTACTGTGATTCTCATAGTCCATGTTATATCCGTGTTATACCTAACACATCCGAAATTTGCATGCCACATACTGTGGCTAAACATGTTGTGCTGTAATATAATTTTAAGATCTACCTAATTGTACCATGTCTATGAGCAAATAAATTCTTTCTTTCTTTCTTTCTTGAATGGGATGGCTGAAATAAGCTGTGTATATTTTAAAAAAACTTACGAATATGGCATCATCAACCGGATACAGCACACCGGAGTTAAAATACATTAGCTCATCAATTTTTGCCTTTAGAATATCTTCTTCAGGATAGAGATCGTTGTTTTTACTTATTCGGCAGAAATATAATGCTATTGCGTGGCTATCAGAAATCACATTCCCGTTTATTGACAGCACTGGGACTTTCCGAAGAGGGTTTAGCTGAAGCATTAATAAAAAATTAATTCTTTTTTTTTTTTTTTTTTTTTTTTTTTTATCTACGGCACGTCAATTTGACTTTACCTCGCCTGATGTTAAGCTGAAGGCAAAGTCCCATGAAAGAGGGTCACCATTGCAAACACGTTCATTCTTCAAATTTCTTCAAATTCATTTATAATACGGCAAACTTTACGAATACTACGTTTAGAGCAATACTACTACCGGCTCTAATGGTGCCTACTACTCTACGAACTGCAACCCAGCTTACCATCAGGCGGGGTGCAGTCAATTTGACAAACTATCTACATATACCTATTTATATAAAGAAAGAAACTATATCAAACTCATAGCTCTCTACCTAGATACATTTCGTTACATAAATCTTATCGGAATACCTAGTTAGGTACCTGGGGGCCTAGCCAAAATACATTCGTCCCGAACATTTGTTGTCGGAATCGTATCACATGACAACCCATGACAGCCATGCATTTTGGTTAGGCCCCCTGTTCACTCACCACTCACAATTCACCTACACAGTTCAATGACTGCAGCGAGCGTACTAGCGTTTTTTTATGAATTCAAAATAATACTTTGGGACTGTGTGTTAAACTTTTTATAAATAAAATAAATTATGTTTGTATTATTACTATACAAACTGCGTTAACCAAGTATCTCTTACCTTTTCATAAAATTCAGTTCTGTTTTCCCCTTTGAAAAGATCTATCATACGAAACTCAAAGGCCACATTGAGTGTAAATGCTGTCATCATGGCAAATCTTGTGGGTGGTGACACCTCATCTCCGTACAGGATAGGGTTCGTTGTTAATGACATATTCCTTGCAAAAGCAAGTGATTTTTTCAAGCCAAAGTTGGTACAGTTTTTATATAGATTACTAGCGTTAGGTAAATGAAGTAGAGACGCCAAATGCTCTGACGACCTGAAAAAGGTAGCTGAAACAACACCAATAGATACAAATAGTGCAAGTGCATGATTCCAAACTATTATGAAATCTGAATCTGTGATTAGGTAGGTATATGTTTCCAAAGTGCAAAATAGTTTATTTTCTTAATTTTCTGGTAAGTAGAGTTACCTATTCTAATTTCGTCACACATAATGACGACCTCTGTAGCGCAGTGGTAGAGATGCTTTAACTTTGTTCGGAGGTCGCGGTATCAATTCTCTCTCAGAACAACAATTTATTATGTATTTAGAAAAGAAAATAGTCTTATCACAGTATAAGTATTCTATCTATGTACACAACGACACCTAGACCCAAGAGGTAAGCATAGCTCAACTAGCTTGTGTTATGGGTTCTAGAATGCGGATAAATATAAATATATAAATAAAAAAAATGTATCTAAATATAGATACATTTTTTTTGTAACTACATACATATTATACATAGGAACACCCAGGCCAATGCCGATATTCAGTACCTGTATTAAATCGTATTGTTGAACCCATAATAAATTCAAGCTAAACTTCCTTTAGGTAGGTATATACTTTAGACAGCGCTATTATTAAAAATCATCTTACCATACAAAGTAGGAAGATTTGATATAAACAGCGTTTATTGCAACGAACTATAAACACAAACACAACAAATAAAAATACGTTCACAGTACTATTCAATAAGACGTCCCAAAACGTTATAGTTTAATAGAACGTATAGTCAGCATAATGTGCCTTACCGATACCGATCGATTAAGATTATATAAAAAAATTAAAAAAAAAAATTATGCAATTCGACGCCTTACACATAAGATTCATTACAACCGCTACCTACCTCTTGCATAATGCATAGTTAATGTATTGTTCTCAAGTTATATTTGAATTATAAATTATTATAATCTGCTTCCTTTATTATTGAATACAGGAACAAAAAAATCACTGACTTGATAAGCGACACGATACAATTTGAAATCATAAAAAATATCTAATGGCATTTGTACAACCACCCTCTAAAATAAAAATGGTGAAGCCATGTATCATTGATCTATGGTGAAACCTACTGATTTTATGAGAGATAAACAAAAGTGCGCGTACGACGTGTATTTTCATAGAATAAATTTTAATACTCTAGAGATGTATGACATTCATACATATAAATATTTGTGCATAACTTGAATTGAACCCAAAGCCTTTAAAAATATCATGTGAAGGATTCAAACAAACATTACTTGCTGATTGACAATTGCTACCATAAAAGTCAAGATCAGCCAAGTACCTAATATAATAACTAAAACACACCACCACAAACAAGTTCACCACACAATTCACCAGTAAATGTGTGCTATTTTTCGTTGACGATTGATGCCGGTCCATTTCCAGTACTTTTATTAAATTATATACCAAATATATGCTTCGATATTTTATCTATGACATACTTACGACTACTATTGATCATACTATGACTTTGGAAGGTCAGACTCAGACGGCACTCCCCCATAGTACCCCCGAACAGTTTCGTCCAACAACAGGCAGCAGACAGGTAGCAGGTGTGCTTGGTGGGACCCACACACCCAATCCAGTGTATCAAGATTCATTAGAAAATCAGATGAAACTGACGAACAGCCTCCGTGGCGTGGCGGTAGTGCACGCGACTGCTATGTACGGGGCGCGAGTTTGATCCCCGCTCAGTGAAAAAAGTTATGCATGAATATGGCTGTTTGCACTGGTCTGGTCGTGCCTCGGAGAGCACGTTAAAACGTCGGTCCGAGTGGCCATACAAACATCTATGACAGTCGTTACGGGTAGTTGGAGCCCTCAAAAGTGCAACCAGTCTAACTTGGAACTTCGATATCGATATTGGTCATTGGACCATTGGTTGTGGAGGTCAGATGGCAATCGAAAATATCGAACTTCAGCCGCATCACAGCTAAACTGGAAAGCCGACCCCAACTGAGTAAAGGTTCAACTGAGAATGATGATGATGAAAATGATGAATGTTGAAGATAGAGAGAATATAATCACAACTTTTTAAAGCAAAACAAATATAGATAAATCAGATAATTACTTAGTAAGTAACTTAATTTAATTTTAGATCAACTTAAAGAATGTCAAAATACAGTAAATTTACTGTTTATTTTTTATTTTTCTTTATTTTACTACTACTTTAGTAAAATGACAGACTGACAGATACGGCCACTGACCTGAAGGATACCGCTCACTTGTGGTAGAAAAGGGTAGAAAAGATAATGATAGGTATGATTTTGTATTTTGTATATAATCTGTGGATAAGTGTTCTGTGATCTGTGGTAAGCACTTTGCACTTGCAGAGTGCAAGTGTGGGCGTACGAAAGTAAATTATCAGAAAATAAAATAATCAATCAATTTCAAACTAAAAATAACAAAAATTATTTTATTTCATATCATCTAATCAGTTTTCTTTATTCAATTCATCTATGTAGTTCAAAAATTACATAGGTATAAACTAAAAATGCAAAAATAATGATCCGCTATGTTTCGTAAAATGCAATGTTTATTTTTATTTTATTCTAAATGTTTTATTTACATAAATATTTAATAATATATTTAAAAATATGTCATAAAGTGTAAAAGTGTTAAACACGCATTCTTAAAATGAATCTAATGCGTAAATTGCGGGGTGCAACTACTTCGGCATCTGCTGAGACGACCGAGGCTTCCAGCTCGTCGTCTCATGTCCAACTTGGCCTTATGCACTTGAAGAAACTATTTGCTGAGTATACACATCCACCTCAACCACTTACCGACCCTGAAAAAGATGATAAACTGTACAATATGCTGCCTCTTTTTTGCAAGGTAATGATCTGATTATTTTGAAGTACTAGTAAAGAAGCTGTGGGTAATAACTATATTAGTAAAATTTAAATTTTATTACTACATCTTAGTCACTCAGTATGAAATGTTCTATTATATAATAATAATACATAAGTTATGTAGTTGATGAATCACATTAGTGATAACAAAGTAGAACTACTTCAATCACAGATGTTGTTTTTGTTTTGATTGGTTCATAAAACTGGAATACTAGGATGAACATATAGGATTTGAGAGGGCTTTATTCTTATAAGAAAATAATTGGCCCCTCCTCCAGACTTCATCATCGTGATTATATATATACCTCGATTATTTATGTATCTGTGAAGACGTACATTCTGCTTGTTAAAGTATAATTCTACAGAATATCTCCAGCAGTAACTATTCCTCTACTCTTATAGTACTAACCTTTTTCTTCATAACTGCTTTCCATATGCAGATGTAAATAGGGTGACCTATTTACGCAACCATGAACTTCTGTATTCTTACAGATTTGTTATTGGAAATCCTGCTAACACTATTCTACCACTAGCTACCACCATATCACAAAAGTTATTAAAGAATTAAATCTAATTAACTCCTAATTGTAGTAAATGAGCATAGAGAACATTTTCGTAATAAATTAATGAGCAAAAAAGGAAAATAGAATGTTAATCATTTATATTTTGATAGCCTTCTTTGTGTCTAATTGTTATTATGTGTAGTATTATTTTTTATTGCCAATGAGGAAAGAGATGTTAGCATTATTATGTAGCAGTTATGGATATAATATTGACTATTTACCTTGAAGGTTGATATTATTTTCTTCACTGCACACAACATTTGTTTTAAATAAGATTTTATAGGTAACAACTGCATTATCAATATTTTAGTGACTTCCTATAGCATCTAAGCCAATACACATTAAAATGATTCCATAAGGAATCGACTATTATCTGACTTCCCAACCCCAAGGGGAATGAACACATGATGATTTTGGTGGGGTCCATTGTAATTTTTATGCAATACATATCTTAGTTGTTCTTATACTTTAGAACATTATTAATTTCAGTTCAGTTGCTCTTTGGTGCAAGTAACAAACATTAAAATACAGACATTAAATAAATAAAAAGATATAGAACATGTAGGTATATGCTGAGATAGTAAGAGTACAGAGAACTTGGGTGTGAATTATACAGAAAAAGCATAAGGCATAATAAAAAGTCCCATTCTTCCCTTATCCATGCCACACCTGTGCTACTTCTATTTGTTGTCATATTATACTTCATCTGTATAATCACATAGACCAGTATTATTTACTAATGTTAAGAGCCACCATAAACTAAACAGGGTTATCAGTTTCATTGAGTGCAATATGAGAACTCAGTTACATGCCATTCATGCCATTGCCAACATATATATTTTTATTGATGAAATTAAATCCAAGTTTAATTTCATTTCAAGGTGTTTGGCACAAGTCCTTCAAGTGAGATGAATGAAAAATTCTGGGACATCTTATCATTCTGTCAACAAGTGTCAAAGCTTATGGTGTCAGAAATAAGGAAAAGAGCCAGTAACCAGAGCACAGAGGCTGCAAGTTGTGCAATTGCCAAATTTCTTGAAATAGAGAATTCTGAGGAATCAAGCAATGGGTGGATGCTACTGTCAACATTGAACCTGTTGGCGGCTGGTGATCAAACTTTGATACAGGTATGGTACAAAGTAAAATTTTCATATCAAACAAATATATTCTTACAACCTTGAAAATCTTTACTTTGTTTGTCCATTCAAAAGTTATAAGTGCCGGCAAACATCTTGATCAAACATCAGAAATTTTTTGGTACGAGAATTTTACAAGGCTTATTTTTAGGTTTAATAAGACAGAAGAGTACTTCGATTAACGTATTCTAATAGGTCTACAGGGCTTTTACACCATCTTTGAGACATGAGCTGTCGACCCAAAATGTGTTCAAAAGGAACTCTATATACTCAGTTTTTGGGCTGTCTTTTGTGGATAGCACGGGATGCAAAGGTGGTGGAGCTCAAATCTACCAATCATTGATTGTATCGAAAAGTCCACGCGCAGCAGTTCCATGTTTCTCCCACGACTTACGTCTAAGATGCGTGGCGATCGGTATACCAATAAAAAATAATTAACGAACCTGACGTATCTTGGGCTCCAAAGTGCAGTTTATGGTCACAACTGGGAAATCGTTAGTATAGGATGATGATGATTCTAATAGGTTAAAAATATCTTCACCCAGTTATTTTAATTCTTTCATAAATATTGAGTTAATCCAGATCAAGGCCACTTTTCTTCTAATTGTGTTTCAAGTTAAAGTACCTACTTAAATATGATTTCTAGGTCATGACCACTGCCTCAATACCTTCAACACTAGTGAAGTGTCTCTACCTGTTTTTTGACTTACCTGAAATACCAGAATCGGAAGCAGATGTTCAAGATGGTAACAGTGATTTCACGCCCAGGGAGCGACGAATATTGCTACAGAAAATATTTGTACAGGTATATTAGAATAGATATTATGTATACTACCTTATGTGTGTAGTGTATGCTCCACCAGTAAGATATTCAGGGTCTAAGTGAACTTCACCTGTCAGTGTGTAACAACATACACACTGACAGGTGAACATGGACAATCCTTCATAGTTTGACAGGTCAGATGGCAGTTGCTCTTGCAAAAGCCAAGAAATGCGTACGTGCGTGCTTGTGTGTGCGCGTGCGTGCTTACGTGCGTACGTGGGTGCGTGCGAGCGTGCGTGAGTGCGTGCATGCGTGCGCGCTTGCGTGCGTGCGTGCGTGATGGTAATGCTTTTGAGTCGGGTCATGTATAATGAATGCGCGCTGAATAAAAGACATCGCAGAAAAATAAGCAAAATGTCACTGGACCGGTTAGTCAGGGTCAACTTCTCAGAATATGCACAGATCGAAAATAGTGATGAGAAAATAATAAAAATATGCATTAATACATTTTTATTAAATAAAGTCCAAGTACCGCGTCTGTCTGCCTCGTTCCTCGCGCTAAAATGTTCTATACTAAAGGTAACCACCCCTGCCGGCCGCAACTGGGGCACGGCGGGGGTTGTGCGGGTATTTCCGCACTTTGTTTCTTAGTTTGAATTGGTGAAAATCATAAAACCAATGAAGGATAATATATGCTGGACATTATTTAGTTCTGTATGTAATATATAACTTTATACTTTACAGGTACTTGTAAGGTTATGCAGTCATCCATTTCCTTGTGAGGAATTGGCTAGAAAAGATGATCTCAGTTTATTATTCTCGGCTATCACATCCTGGTGCGCTCCCCACAATATAATGTGGAGAAAATCAGCTGCCGAAGTACTAATGACATTATCTAGACATGGATTAACACAATCTGTAGTCCAATACATACATAGTGAGTAGTATTATCATGCCATAACAGTCGTTATCTGTGTTGACATATTGTTTACATAAATATTATTATGTTATGATCAGGTCAAACTTGTATCATTACATTAATTATGTACTATATTTGCAGATAAAGGATGTGTAGCACTTTGCATAGAGAATATGCAAAGGATACCAGAATTAACACCTCTCGAGGTAATTATCATACATTATGTAGACATTTATGATTAATTAATGACTCTAGTTTTATTAATAAGATTGATATCTTTGCTTCACAGGTTGTAGAAATGTTTGTAGCTGTATTCTGTTTCCTAAAGGACTCAAGTGAAGTTAGTCAATTATTACTGGATGATTTCCGTTCATGTCAGGGCTACTTATTCTTGTCTGAATTCCTTCTAAAGTAAGTCTTGCATGAATATGTAATTCATATCAAATTGTTATCATTCTCAGCACACTTTACTTGAAAGAGTTACTATTATGTTTTGCATGATATATTACACTTTGTTTTTGTTTATTTTTTATCTTTGTTTTATTTTGTTGATCACAGACATGAGAGACAAGATGTGCCTGATTATTTAACGTCAGGGTAAGCACTGTTTGCTGCAGTTATTAGTTTAACTTAGGTACTAATTTTATTTATTTATACATTTCATTTTGAACATGATCAATATTGTAAGTAAAGTAAATCAATATCTATTTAATAAATACACGAAGAAAATGCTTTTGTACCGGCTTTTAAGTATATTCCGCGCAAAAATTATTGGAAGATTTAGTTTTAGTTAATACAGCTAAAGTTGCAGATTACGAATGCGCGCGGTCTTTACTTAATTTTGTTCATATCAAGTTAGTACACACATGAAAATGTGCGCGTGTATACAAACGGTACATTTACTAGGGAAAATACTTAGAAGCACACACACTAAGATAATGCGTGAGTACATGAATACCACGAGTAAAGTCCCGCGCGCGCTCGTGAATTGCAAGTACTATAACAATATTTATTGGCGAATATGTGCTGAATAATTGTCAGATTTCAACCATAGAACGACAACTAGTTTATATAAATATTGAAGTAACCTCAAAGATATAAATATCTCACTTTAGATTGGAAGAAGAACGCGTTAGTGGCACTGAAGCTCGCGCAGCCCTACGTAACCTGGTACTAATGATCTCATCGCTATGTGCGTGCGGGTTCTCTGAGCTGCGACCGACGCGTGCTAATACTGAGCTCTTCCAACTTCAGGGATTCGTACTTCCACAACCTTCCACTCCAGGACAGGCTGTAAGGAATGTCCAAGCTTTCCAGGTCTGTCGCAATATAGTTATTACCAATTATATTAATTTACAACGACGACATTGAAAGTCAAGCAGAGAATCTTTTTTCGAGATTGGACAACAGTAAACTATTTTAGTAAGCAGATAGATAACCATCTCCACCGGAGTCCGCCTTAGACTGCCTTCACACTGGCGTTTATCCAGCGTAGGCGCCAGTGTGAAGGCAGCCTTAATAATAACCTACCTACTTAAGTACATTGATATTTATTAAAATTTAAACATAGCTCATACCGTTTATAATTGTATATCATGCAAATTATGATATAATAAAACGTATGTTTTTGAATATTTCAGGTTTTGCAATCAGTTTTCATGAAGTCAAATTCCCCAGCGTTATGTTGCACTATACTTGATGCCATATCAAGTGTATATCATGCTGATAACGCCAATTATTTTATACTTGAAAATCAAAACACACTGAGTCAATTCTCTGAAAGGATATACACAAAAAACTCTGAAATTCAAGAAAAGTTTTTTGAGTTATTAGAGTTCATTGTTTTCCAGTTAAATTTTGTTCCATGCAAAGAATTGATATCATTGTCGCTCTTGTTGAAGGCTAATAGATCTAGAACATGTAGCATACTTTGTATGAAGACACTGTTGAATGTTTTGAAGTAAGTTTCCATTCAAATATAATACGCTAAAGTGGTCTAATAATTTGTACTTTCATTGTTTTACAAACATTACCCCTTTTCAGACATAACGCAATTTTCAAAGACGTCTATCGAGAAGTTGGCATGCTAGAAGTCTTTGTTACTTGCCTATCTCGTTACGCCGTATATTTAAAAGACAAACAAATACTCGAGGATGAGAAAGCTAAAAGAGAATCCATAGTGGACAGTGAAACAGTTGAGAAAGCTGCCAGTGAATCGCCCAAAGCACCCGAAAGGAAAAAAAGACAATCTAGGACCGATTCATTGATAAGGGACCCTAATTTGGATGAAGAAGAAGAAGAATTAGGTTCTTTAGTTATGGACGGGTTAACAGCTTTACTGAATGCAAACACGAATAATTGCAATGTGTTCCGAGATTGTGGAGGCGCGAAATGTGTGCATGGAATGGTTGTGTATGAGTCGTGTAGAAGTAAGGCTTTAGGTAAGTTTTTAATATAGATTATATTTGCACTTGTATCAATATAAAATTCATTGTTTAAAAGTAATGAACTGTGGGGCAACAAAGTTTCGTACATCAAACTAATAAAACTGTTTATGTTTTTAAAAGGTTTAATTTGTTTTGTCAGCAAAGTTTACATATGGTCATCAAATATTGCTAATTGGAATGGTAAATCTGCCTCTAAATATATGTCGTTTACTTTTGTAATAATACCCGAAGAATTAGACCCTATCGACGACCCTTATTTTGATGACAGAAAAATGAACCTACTAAAATAAATAAAATATGCGTGTATTGCAATGTCTGCAAAGCACTCTAGATCTTAAGTGCTGAAATATAATTGTAAAGAGCTATGTACACTTAGTAATCTAAATGATTTGAATAAACATGCGTTGTGCAAACCGAAACATCTGATATTAGTCGGTTTATGCCCAGGGATATATCGAGATCTATATAGGTATTTTTGAAATTTGCCTGTTTTTTTCAGGTGTTATAAGAGAACTCATAGTGAGTGGATCGGGTGAGGAGGATATGTCGGCGTTGCTCTGTGGGATGCACGCAGCACCCAATGACGCTCTGCGCTTAAAGCTTCATATACTCAAGGCACTGTTAGCTTGCTTACGGGACTCCCATCGTACTAGAACTATATTTAGAAAGGTAAACTAGTCATCCTTTATATTTAGTAAAATTGTAGTAATTTCATTTTCATTTGTAAGGGTATTTTTGTGTGTAGCCAGTCCTTACCCCACATCGTAATTTGTATATTCATCCAACTTCGGTCGGCTTACGATTTTGGTAGCAAAACAATGTGTGTGAAAACAACCACTAATGATTTCCCACTTGTGTAAGGGAGCTGGTGGTTCTAAATTTGTGTTCGACTCCCTTAAGAACACACAGTATAATTATAATACCTTGATGCATAGATGGATCAAGGTACTTATCATATTTTAAGGTATTGTTATTTGTCCTTTGTACAGGTCAGCGGTTTCGTGTACGTCACAAGTGTACTTGTTTCGCTAGAAGGTAAACTAAAAGGAGACGAGCCAATGGATAAAGATATGTTACAGCTAATACATATTGTATTCTATACAATTAGCACAGCTATGAGATTCGAACCTGCTAATGCAAAATTTTTTCACCATGAGGTAAATATTATACTATTTTATATTAAGTATTTAGCGATGTTTATTTTCGTAGCAACCACTCAGGGTAAAAAATCTTAAATCAGAATTATTCAATGAATTAATGGTACATGCTACATAAGTGCATCTTGTGGTAATATTAATGAATAGTGGGTATTAAATAAAATTAGTTGAAATTATATCGAAATTAAATTAACGAAATAAGACTCAGCCTTTCCTGCGCTCATTTCTGCTGTCTTCCTTTTCTAGACTTTTCTTTCTTACATGTTGAGTTGAGCCTATCAAAAATGGGAAGTTTAAACAATATAAATGTTTTTTCTACAGATATGTATGACAACCCTGTGTAAAACGATACGCCTGTTAGGCTGTTTTGTTGAAGATACAGAACTTCAGAATGATACCGAACCTGGCGACGCAGATCTCTATGAGGTCTTCCATGAAATATTTACGGGAAATATATTGGAGATGACGTGAGAATTAGTTTATTATATCTTTATAAAGATGTTTTGGTTATAGATCATTATTTAATATAAATTAAATGTTACGGAAATATTGGTAACTAGATGTACAATCACTGATTCGCAGGTTGAAGTCTAAGTTAAACAATAACATTCTCCTAACACAATGAATTTCCCTTATTAGAAGGGATAAGTATAAGTAATTCTATTAATGTTTGATCCCAATGATAAAAGAAAAATCGTCGGATTATTGAGTCCGAGTGTACTAGAAGCACTTTGTCTGTTTTAGTTTACTATTAAAGCCGTTTGCTGTCTCATTCGTGTGCATGTATACGGGTACCTTTTTGTGTAAATAATATTGTGCTAATTTCATGCAAAAATGCATGCGATTTACACGAAACAGTACGCATTGCGGGTGCATGCATATGTACACACGTAAATGACCAGCAGACGATGTAATTGATTTTATTCCATGCAGGTATCCTGAAAAAGTGCCTGTAGTGTTTGTCCACGCTTGTATAATATTACGTCTGTTGTACGACGTTGCTTTGGATTCGTTCGACAAACCCACCTTCTGCGGATCTCTCAATGTCAAATCACCCAGTTTGACGCGACAAAGCTCAGCCATAAACGAAGTAAGATAATGTTATACAATAATTTTAACTTGTTAATGTATTTACTGATATCTAATTACTTATTATGTATATAGTCGAAGCCTGCAGGTCGCACGGCGCCTCTGAACCTATCTGTGGGTAGTAACAACGGGGAGGCATGGGTAATTCACTCGGGTGTGGTCATCGTGCTAGCGAAGTTACTACCAGCCTTACCGAGACCCCCAGAGCATGAAGATCATGCGAGAGCCATACGAGATTACCTAGCTCACGTGCTTAAAAGTTTAGTCCGAAGGTACGAGTAAATATATTTGTTGTTTTTATAATTATAAGTTTTTAGTTTAGAGATAACTAGGTATATATTTTTTATGGGTCTAGTTTATAGTATCGATATTGACTACATCGATGATCGCTTTATCGAAAACGTTCCATCGATGAGCTAATTTATCGACAGATCGTTCACTAGGTACATCGACATGACCCCATATCGTTAGTATACTAAAACGACGGTATGCTACAACAACAGAAACCAAATCGATAGTTCGCTGCATCGGATACCCGATGCGAGCCAGATTTAATTAAAAATACAGGATTTTTTTTAAAAATTAGCCATTAGAATTTTTAAATATTTGGTATATCTGTAAATTGCTTGATTTTGATGTAACCTATCCGACGATAGAATGCTAATGGTTAATTAATTCTCTTATCATAATTTAAACTAACAAATGTTTTCCTTATCCTTCATTCGCATTTATAACTTTTTATTTTTGCATAAATGTTATTGAATCATAATAATTATGTATTTTTTAGCGTAGGTAGTTCATACAGAGATTTAGGTAAGTGTAGTTTTGCCTTAAACAAGATTTTTGTACTACCCTCACGAGTTTGTAATAATATGTAATAATATTACACTACATCAAAAACTACTGCTATTTATGGACAATAGAAGGCTCCATAGATTTTAGAAAACTACTTCTATGACATAGCTATAGAGCATTCAGCTACTACGTCGGAAGTCGTCGTTTAATTCCCGCTCAGTGCAAATATTTGTATACATATATGACTATTTGCGTTCCTGGCAGTGATTTCATGTTTAATATGTAAAGTATTTCCAAAAATATATATTAGTATGTTAATCCGCTTTCTAGAATCCATATTCCGAACCTTTTTCCCAGAAAATTTCGTTAAGTCAGTAAGTCGAAATAAGTAACGTGAAATATTAGGGACAAGTAATAAGGAAAATGGTATGTTATTCCAGCGAACGTAACCAGCAAGTAATGTGCCACTCGGGGCTGGCGGGCGTGGTGCTGCGCGTGTGTGGGTCGGCCCTGCGCGCCGAGCGGCACGCGCTGCACGCGCCCAACATGTACATGCTGGAGAGACTCGCCGCGCACGCTCTCAGACCCTCGGAACTCAGGTCGGCGACACAACTTGTACATGAACACACAAACATACACACGCTCACACACCCTTATCGATTAATACATGTCAAAAGTCAGTCAGCACGTGATTATATATCTGGGGAAGAGAGAAATGGCGTAAAATTCCATCAAGTTAAATGTGTCGTTTTTTACGAACGTTGTTACAAAACTGTATGTCTCTCAGAATAACCGTAGGCGCACACTAGGCGACACGTGACATCGACAGCTTGCCGACTAGTCGCGGCAACAGGCTGCGGCCGACCTGTTTGCGATGGCTGTAAGAGGCCTACATGCCTACCATGAACTCTTATTATTAATAGTATGATTTGTTTTAAAAGTTCATGGTATAATTTGTCTAAGTTCAAATGACGTGCCGCATCCCGTCTCTTACGCACATAAGCAAATTATTTATTGATTTTAATAACCATGAAACAATTAAAGATTTTGAAGGTGTAAGTTGAATGTATCTTTCGTATTATTAAATAAAAATAATAAAGGAAAATATAAAGATCTAAAGAAAAATAAATAATATAATTTATAATACATGTCATGAATACAACAAGGTTACATAATTATACTTAGCAGCACCATACAAAATATTTGTTGTACATTATCGTTCACTTATAATCCTTCTGCTAATTGGATGCTGTATCTATATACAATAAACACGTGTGTACGATTCAAAGTCGTATGGTTACAGAATTATAGATGTGAATACTACTGGTATTTCGTGTTGTTGTTGTTCGAATTGGACACACAACTTATTTCCTAAATTCACTTTTTAACATTATTTAGCACCATATGCCGATTGCACACGTTGGCGAACACAGTAGCGAATGCATTCACCAACTCGCATTGGCGAACTCGTAGAGCGGGTGTTTGTGACATGTAAATTAAAGAATACAGTAATAGATTATAAAGATGCATGTACAATAGGCGGCCTTATCGCCAACGCCGATCGTGTTTAGAGTGATGAAGATTTAAAAAGCTATTACTATTGATAGCTGTTGACATGAAAGCAAATTTTCACACACTAAAATTGTAGTAACGTAGTAACGACATCATTAATGAAGTATGTACTCAATGCGAGATTAACCAAAACTATTTCCATAGAGAGTTTCTGCGGATGGGCAACCCTTTGAACTGTGTGGCTCCAGAGCCAGGACAAGTTTGCAAACCGGGAGGGCCTGTCCCACTTACGAGGATCAAGACTTTAGTGTCTATGACTACACCACGAGATTACAGGTAGTCATCAACTTCTGTCTATTATATCCATTCTATGAACGCTATTCGCTTCAGTCTCGATATCGCGCAACAAATAATGTAATAACTCTTTATTATTATTATTTTCAGATCCCAGAGCTCCTGTACTTTACCACCGTTCGTAGAGTTTGATATGTCAGCTGAAGGATTTGGCTGTCTTTATCTACCGAGTATCGCGCCTCAATCTGCTAATTTGAACGCGTTGGGCACTCAAGACAATACTACACTGGGTGGAATTGGATCAGGTATTAATTTGGTCATTACATGGCATATAATAGTTACGTTTACGCGTCGGTCTATTTCACCGTAACTTCTAAGCTACACAATGGATTTAATCACAGAACAAAAAAATTTAGAAATGTGACACAACAGATCCAGTAGCGGAACCGATGTCGCCAAACTTACATATACAACCGTTTATAATACGTTGCATTACTAACAAGCAATCCTTCTAATTTGGTCGTATTTATACGTATACTACCTTTAATATAAAATTAGCACAAATCATACGTATTACAATACGAAAACACACCTTAACCGTTCAAAATAGCCAATACTTTACTATACATAAAAAGTATATATTATAAGGTTTCATATTTGTACTAGATTTAAAGAGCGAAACGGTAGCTTGAATATTTACGAAAACTTTGAACGTATGTCAGTGATTTCTAAGAAAGTTATTTGAATCTTTTGCATCTTATTGCCGACTTTTTCCTTCGTTGCGTAAATAAGCCCAACAATGACACGCGTTCCACGTTTGCGTTACCTGTGACGTACAGTTTGTTCCTCATGGTAGGAGCCATCGGTTGAAATATCTCAAGCAAAACAAAGGAAGTTCCAATGTTTTGAACTAAATGTCGTTACTAAACGAGAACTGCATATTTTTGCAGGTGATCGAGTATTTCCTCCACAAACTGGCTTAACATATTCTACCTGGATTTGCGTGGAGAAGTATTCGGACCCGCGTTCGGACCCACACTGCGTACGGCTACTTACTCTCGTGAGGAACATCAACAACAGTCGCGACGAACATCTTGTTTGTCTGACGATGGTTCTATCTGCTAGGGATAAGGCAATCATTGTATCAACGCAGGAGACTCTCGTCCCACACAGTAAGTTGATATTACAGTTGAAACTAAATTTCATGAGTTCAAAAAACCTGTACCCTGTACCAACAAAGTTCCTGGACTCGTTAAGATCTATAATCCTTTGATAGTCTAAGTCTAATTAAACCACCAGCATTAATAAAATAAACTGGATTGATGTCTTAAATAAGTAAACTCATGCAAGTAGTAACCTAAACTTGATTACATTAATAAGTAGATCTATTATCCAGTAGCTTCTAAGACTAGTAGTTGTGTAGTGGCATCATTTCATACAATTTTAGTTTTGAATTGTCCAGGAACTTTTGGACCCACTGTACCTATACCTATAGCAGTTTTCTAGTAATAGAATGTCAATATTGATATCGAATCATAAATAGTATTCAAGGAAACTAAAGTAAAACTTTGTGATATAATATTTTGTAGTGTTTTTTTGAGTTGACAAAGAATATAATTTAAAATATTGATGTGGAATTAAATAGTTTGAATCAGAACATTTAAAAGTAAAGGAAACCTTGAATATTGCAATGAAACACATCTATCACCTTTCAGTATTTCATCCTTTTTCATAACATCCATTAAAATATTATTATTTGCTTTTATTTTGAAATGAACAGCTGTGAAGTTCGCAAAGTATGTGGCTATAGATTGTCTTTCCCTAGACGTAGGAGAGTGGGAGCCCGAGGGCTCGGGCGAGTGCGGCGCGCGCGTGTGGTGCCCCGACCTGCAGCACGAGGGCCAGTGGCACCACCTGGTGCTCGTACTCAACCGCGCTGTACTGAAGAATTCCTCGTTCTCGCTTTACTTAGATGGTACGTTTTACTCATAAACTTATCCCAACAGACACAAACTTTGCGAGTGACATACGTGTCTTTACACAAAACCTAGGTGTGAGAAAGTGACAGAATATTCCATGAGTTTCAAATGAGAAGATATTCGCGATCTCGACAACTTCAATTATAATTATAGTTTTCGTTATTAATAAATAAAACCGAAATTAGCAACAAGAGTTGAAAGGTCATTATGACAGTCATCAACTCATTTGAAACGAACCGTGAAAGGTGTTTTATAAACTATTATCAACTCTATGATATCATACTCTACAGAACTATGTATTGCAGTGACGTCAATGTTTCTATACTAAAAGTCGCAAGTTACTGCCATTACGGTACGGTACGGTAACACGGTAATGAAGGAATCTGTCGGTCTATTTACGCTAGTTATATTAATGTCTATGATTTTACATCTATCGTAACGCTCACGTAAAGTTTGTAGTTGCTTACAGTACCTTACAGTGTAATGTTAAGTTTTGACCAGTAACATCACTCATATTTCACCTACTCGCGACAATAGAAACTTAAGTGTGAATAAAATTTGAAAGCAATTAATGTTGTAAATTACTGCTGCTGTTACTAATATGTGTGTTTACTTATTATAACAATATATAACCTCGTGCATTCATGTCTGTAGGTCAACATATGCATTCTGGGAAGCTGCACTACGTTAGTGCCAATCCTGGAGGAGGCGCGGCGACACTGTCGGGAGCTTCAAGTGTTTACTGCGTACTGGGGACTCCACCGCATTGGAGGAGATATTCAAAACTGTTGTGGCGACAGGGACCTGCCTTATTGCTTGAAGACGTATGCATTATTATTATTTACCGTAACACGGGGTAGATAGGAATAACATGGTCAATGGAATAGTTTAAATGTTTTCTTACACAGAATTTTAACTAAGCCCATTACTAGATATTTCATGATTCTGTTATTACAATGAAGTAGTCCAAATTTTCGCTTGAAAGAAAATAACTACAGAATTTAACGGACCATTTTATTTCTATACACCCTTCGATCTCTATTTACCCCATTTTACCGTACTCTATGTAATGTTGACACATTTAAGTACTGTTACGATTAAAAACAGCTCAACACTAACACATTTTATTAAAAAATTACCTTAAAATAGAACTAACTTGACATGTCCGTTCTTTATAAAAGCATTACTTTTCCAGGTGTTACCAGCTCAAACAGTATCAATAATGTATCAGCTCGGTCCACATTACGTTGGTACTCTACAAGCGCCCTTACCACCAGGGCAATACCAGGACCCTCTCGCCCCGCTAGTGGCGGAAGAAAAGGTCGTATTCGGTATTAATGCCCGTGCAATGTCGCAGTTAACATTGGCCAAAATACGAAAGGTGTATAGTAAGAACGATAACAAGACAATTGCAAAGATGCTTGGGATGTCGTCTCATGAAAATGCTACGCCAATTAGGATATTACATAATTCTGCCGGACATCTCATCGGACCGGCGCGATGTTTGGGTGGCACTGTCGTCGGTTATTTAGGAGTTAGAGTGTTTTGTCCTAAACCTGCTGCGATTATGGTAAGTATCATTACTACATATCAGTTCTGTGTATTCTTCATGAAGGGTATTAGAAAATAATAATATTACTAACGAAATATGATTTTTATAGGGCATGATGTACTTTTCCAGTTAATCATCTGAAAATAAAAAAAATAAAAATTATGATCATAATCTATATCATCATGACTACATAGTATAAAACAAATTCACTTTCTCTGTCCCTATGTATGCTTAAACCTTTAAAACTACGCAACGGATTTTGAAGTGTTTTTAATAGATAGATTGCTTGAAGAGGAAGGTTTATATGTATATAACATCATGCCACAACTGGTGCAGAACAGAAGTGAAATGTTGCAAAAACAGGTCACCCTGACGAAATTGCGCGGGTCAGCTAGTAATATAATAATATTAAGTCTTAGTATACTGTTCAGGATCACTAAAAATGTTTCAATATTATAGAATCCTCTGAAAATATATAATGGACGTTTTAAATTTCTCTTTCCAGATTGACACAGTTGGTGGCTGTTCAGTATTATTAGGATTAATAGCAATGGCCCAAGACGTAGAATGCTTATATGCTAGCGTAAAGGCGCTCGTATGTGTGGTGCGGTCCAATAAGGCGGCGCAAGCAGAAATGGACCGCAGGAAGGGGTATCAAACGTTAGCCATGTTGCTGAAAAGGAAGAAACAGTTGCTCAACTCACATATACTGCATCTCATATTTGGTCTAGTCGGAACTGTTGATAGTCAAAAGGAAACATCTTCCATTCCTAATTTAACGGCATTTCAGGTAAACGATATTTATTATTTCCGTATTATATCTATGATAAAATAGTTAGTTGCCGTATTGTTCGAGTGTTAAATAGTATTAAATGAATGATTTGAACTTATTTTAGGATTTAATTTGCGAATTAGAAGTATGGCTTGGCGCCCCAGGCGGCCTAATAAAGTCTCTTCTAGAACATCTACTAGAATTGGCGACAGAGACAGCACACAGAACGCACAACTTACGCACAATGAGAGAGCTACAACTAGTGTCTAAACTACTCTATATAATTAATGACGTCAAAGTCGTAAGCACAAGGAATGTCCTCATACAGTTACTAGCCGCTTTACTCGGAGGACAGCCACGACCAAGCGACTTACTGTGTCTGGGACAATTTATGGCGTTTACTTTACCTCTCCCTTCGCAAACAGAGAAAGGAGCAATCCTTAGAGAAAATGACAGTGAGAAAGAAAATGAAGGAGAACAAATTATTCTACGAAACAAATGCTTTAACGTATTGCATGGGCTACTTTTCACGGCGAGGAATTTAGTGAATACTATTGTCTGTGAAGAAATATCGAGAGTGCTGGGCATGGACTGGCTGCTAAGCTTTATGTTAGAGAATGTTCACCCTTCGACAGTCCTATGGGCTCTTAGGATATTAGTCGTGTTGTGTTCTGGACAGGGTCAACAATCAGCCATAATGCAAAGGTATGTTATTAAAGTATTTTGATTAACAGTAGAAAACATTGTTTTCAGCTTAGCTGTGTGTTACCTTAGTTTATTGTAACAATTTATTAGTAACAGTTTAATTTGTACTAAGGTTTCGTGAAGGAATCGGTAATGGCGGCTGGTTGAGGCATACGGAAATGATTGCACAACCCCAGCAAACAGGAGTAGTACTCTCTACCACGGTGCATTCCAATTCGCACCTTCACACTTCACTGTTACACACACCGGGATTCACGTTAATGGCATGGTAAGATAATTTCAGCTCATCGGAAAATCCGTATACTATTATTTAATATTACCGTTAGTTACTAAGTGTTATAAATAGCAATCGAAGATCAAGAGTCAAACTATCTAAACTGGGGGAACACTTCCGAAGCCGAAGTCCCCTGGTAGTACTAGTGACGAGTCATGAGAGGGTGAAAAGTGGAGCTGCCAATGGTTTGATCATGACTCGAAAATTACTTCCCCTAAACATGTCAAATTTTCTCACATATTGAGACTTGCGTGATGAATTTCATAAACACACGTTAAACAATTATTGAGAAATTACCTATTCCTCAATATTCTCCAGTCAATAAATTAACTGTACAGGTTAACACCAGCCCACCTCCAAATACCGGAGCTATACTATCTTCTGTTCGGCCTGGCACTGGGCCAGCCGATGCGGGTGTCATGTAACGACCGCGTGGTGTCAGTGGAGCGAGTGTGGGGAGCGGCGTGGGGTGCGGCGGCCCCCGCCCGTCAGTCCCCTGCCGCTCTGTCGGCGAGGATTACTCTGTGTCCTGATGCTGTGGTCGTGTTACTGGCAGCGGTTCGCGCGCTAGTACACACGGATAAATCGGCTGTGCCGGATTGGCTAGTTGAACATCCCGTGGCTATCGTACAGGTACGCTGTTCGTTGTTGAATACAATTTGCAGATGTTAGTCAGTTTTTTGTGATCTATTTACAAATAGATTCAATTCGATTTATCATCTAATTATAATCTACTATGTAAAAATAAGTCGGGTTTTCCTTCCTGACGCTATAATTCCAGAACGCACGAACCGATTTCCACGGTTTTGCATTCGTTGGAAAGGTCTCGGGTTCCGTGAGGTTTGTAGTAAAGAAAATTCAGGAAAAATTTCAACACAAAGGCGGGAAAATAATTTTTCACATGGCGAAACGGAGTTCGCCAGGTTTGCTAGTTTATAATATAATGAGATGATTAGTTATTCAAAATCAGACCATAGTTTGCTTTACTAATTTAACTTGTGTATTTATTTTATAATGTTTATTTTGAAATTACGTGTCACCTTTGTATAATTAATAAATGCCCATTACTTTTTATGTTCAATTCATCATTACAATCATTACATTACATCAAAAATAAAATATACTATTGTCATCATGTATGTTGTAGGTTTTATTCTCGTTGTACAACACGCTGCCCGATTTCGTACCAATCATGATGACTGCAGAAGTTTTGACATCATTAGCTGCGGTACTCTTTCCACCGAATTCGACGGACGATATTCACATGCGTAAGTTTCTCAGACACTTGCATGCAAATAAGTAAATAGTTCGTTCATGCGACTTTTAAAGTTGTATTGTTGTATTTCAACAGCGATATGCGAGTCTGGTGAAAGTTCAGGCGCATCAACACCAGGATCAGAGAAGGATGTAGAGATCGGCGCCAATGTGTCCTATACACTCACACAACACGCAGTGCGACAGGGTGTCATGGACTTTCTGCGAGTTATCGTCCTAGACTCTTTACCGCTCAACGTCACTGGGAAATCTGCACCGGTATGTCACCTGTTGTTACAAATTTATCTTTTACCAGTACGCATTTGATATTGACCGAAATGACTGACTACATAAAAAATTATCACGTGCACTACCAACAGCATTATAAAAATATCGATGCCTCATTTAGCGGAAGAAATTCTAATCGTAACATCCTTCATGTTCGACTATTTTTGTACCAGGAAACTGTGTGGTACTTTCATATTTGTAAAATTGATTGTGTTCAGGAATTTTCCAAAATTTGAATTAAGAATACCAAAGACAATTAAATCAGATGGTAGTGTCAGGATATTTATCAGTATCATTCACGAACTTTGTCTTAGTGTATATTTTGCTGAATGTTGTTCAATTAGTATTTGTTGTTGTGTACACATTGTTTTGCATGATGCAGTTCCCGTCACAATTCTTTTAACCATAATATAATCGATATTATATTTAGATAACTGTCTGAGAGGATTAACTCACTAAGTATTAGCTCAAATGTTGTTTTTAGAACGCGGAATGTGCAACTGACTCAGTGCCTTCGTCAATGTTTTGTACTCCATGTAGCCCTTGCTCCGCTCCAGGGAAATCCTACTTTTATTGCGTAAATATGGGGATTTTTATTACTATCGAACAATTAATTGACTAATAAAAGTAACTCAACGCTGCTGTATTAACATTTCCGTCCTTCGTATATTGATTCCTATTACGTGTACTACACTCGAATTATTTAGATAAAAAAACACGACGATGAAATAGAAATGAACTTATTGGTGACAACTCCTAGAATAGAATAGTTATCACTTTGTAAAGTGGAAATATTGCTTGATATTAACTTTTATAATAAAGTCCGCGTCACCAAAGAAGTCTCAAAGACGTGGCGCGGCGTGACTGTAGTTTTTATTGTAATATTTTTTATTGATCAGATATGAATGTAATAGTAGTTGAACCGCAGAACTTCCACGCTTTTCCAACGTTAGGACGTTAGTTCAGTAATCAAGTTACAGTGGTTATCATTCAGCTAATTCCCACTATAATAATACAACTAAACCAGACCTGACCACATAAACCAATCAACGACAAAAGTATGGCGAAGATGTTTTAGTTCTAAGTTTTGCTGCAGGACTTCTTTCGTGGCGCGGACTCTAAATTTAAATTTCCTATGCCATATAAACTTAGTATAACGTAATTTCATGATTACATAAGATTTCTTCTTTTCTTATGTAATCATTTCTTTTAATTTTCTTCTTTTTAACATTTTGGCCCCTTTGGTTTTGAATTTACTTCGTTCAATATAAATTTAGGCCCATTTATTTATTATTCACCTGATACTCGGGATTATTCACCTGCTAGGGAATCCGAACCTCCGAAGCGACTGTACTGACTGACTGAGTCTATATTTCTGTTCATTTTAATTATCCGAATTGCTCCACCCGTGTATGCTCGCTTTTTTACCAACACGCAAAATTCACTAGCATTATTGAAGATGCACGCATTCGCCTACGATAGAATAATATATCAGATTTTTCTAATGCACTCGAATAAAACGAAACTCATATTATATGCAAAACTGTGCTGTGTACTATGAGCTTACTACATGTTTTTAAAATTTACTCTGAATGCACTAGACAATAAATGTTTACAGTTTTGTTGTATATTTTCATTAGAAAATTACTTTTGTAGGTTATCGATCTGGTTTTAGACGCATCACCTCCTAATTCTACGAGTCAACAACAGATTGAATACCAAACAGAAGTTCTTACAACACTCATGGAGAATTTATTGAATACAGAACTCTTTGGCTCGGAGCCCAATATATCCAATGTTTGTTATTTAGCTGCCAGATTGGTAGACAAGTTGTGGCAGGGACAACTTTCACGAGATCCTCACGAGGTATGTTATGAAATTGTTAATTATACTATTTTAGATTTCTCACAACTTGAACCCAAAAGCCAAGTTGAGTACCAGGTACTTTATTTTCATTATAGTAAGGCCAAAACAATAACTTACTTAAATGTTACCTACCCATGTTTATATAACCATATAATCGGATTCAAAATATATTTTAAAATAATATTATTATATTATTTATATAATTTCGTATGTTCTTACTTTAGGTTTTCGACTTCATAGTAAAATTGGTTACTCAAGCGAAAAAAAAATCATCAGTGATATCTTTGGAAGGGTTACACCATTGTCTCAACCGAACGATACTGTTCCTGCTCTCACGGTCCACTGATTCCATTGCCGATCAAATGTCAGTTTTAGAAGCTTTACATAAACTCACAACAAATAGGTATGTGCGCTACAAGTTTTTAAATCTATATATTCAGTTGGGGCTATTTTTATTGAGTTCCATAACCATTATTTGTGTTTTAGGTTGCTAATATTTGGTGCTGGCAACCATGAGTTAGAATTCATCGGGTGCTTAACCTATTGTCTACTGCAATTGAGTTCCAATATGAAGATTGCATTGGATTCGCATATGCGGACTACATGGCATGTCAATCCTAGCGGTGATTTGGAATCGAGAGATGATAGACTGACCACACACCAAGGTATAAAACAAGTGTCTTGTATAAAAATACAAGCATAGAATCTTTCCAAAATGCCCTTTTATAATCCAAGCTACAACACTATAAATCTATCTTGGACGCAATATAATAATTATACCTTTATCTTTTCTTGTTAGGACGTAACCTAATGGCCGGCGCTGCTCGACGTGTTTGGGAAGAGTTGTATGTATGCAAGAAGCCGGCAATAGAGGAGGTGTTCAAGATAACACTGCTACTACCCATAGGAAACGCGCGTGCGCCCGATCTCGGAGCAGTAAGGGAACAACTCAGCGAGAGTGCGCATAAATTGTGGATCAACTACATCGATACTGAACGCAAGGTGATTCCTAAGAAAGCATTATAGGGTTAAACCTAAAGGCATGTAATGGAGAAGACTCTGAGCCCGCACTGCCCGCGATGACCGGAAGCGACTCGGACGTCGGAGGTCGCAGAATGACCTCCGTCCTCCATGAGCGCGGACCTGGCAGCAGCCTGTCCATACCCACGGGCTAGATGGGGACACCATGGTCTCTACATTAGGAGAGGAGGGTCGTCTCAAAAGAGGTGTCCCCGGGTCTGCCGGGGTGCGATAGATATGTCTTGTATAATCTCACCTCCGGCAATCAAGGACCCATAGACGGCGTGCGTTTTAGTCGGTTCGAGTCCGACATTATCACCTCCTCTGACTTTGGCAGAGGTAGTATCCGTGGAAATATTGCGCACTTTAAAAGAAAAGGACATATAACATTGATTTTCCGTTTCCAGGCCACGTATCGCGTACCATGGGAGTTGCACAATCAGATTCAGTCCAAAATTCAGAAGGTGACCGGTGGTTTAACACGACTTGCGTCTAGAACTAAAGTTAAGAAAGATGACTCAGCTAAACAGCGGTCTAACCCACCACGCGACCACGCACTTGCTTATATGCAAGATCACGTTCAACTTGTTAGGTACGTAAGATGACAGTGAAGTATTTATGTGAGTGACAGAGTATTTCTCTCATATTTACAATTAGCATAAATTGAGTGGCAGGATATTTTTCTCATATTTATAAATACCATATATTAGGATGGTACTAATGTTGTGAATGTATCTTGCCATCTAAAGAAATCTGAAACTGGCAGTCGCGACTCAAATTAGAGAGAACGCTCTACGTAAATGGAGTAACTCAATCTTGGTCGGACTCTGGCTCTTTTCCCTGACGAGTCAAACACAAAGGGAGTCCTAACTTGCGCACAATATACACGTGTAAACTATTGTTGTATAATAAGCAACTTATTGTTTTTAAATACTTTTATAAACCATTACTATAAATACATAAAATTTCACTAACATTTTTGTAGACTTGAGAAATTTTCTTGCAAGTTCAGATTGTTTATTAAGTTTGGCGCGAGTTATTCTTCATCCTAGCTTTAATCTCAGTCATATCCGAAGCTTTCACCTCGCAGTCCAGGGTCCGCTTTTACCAATTTAACTGAGGGTTTGTCTGACACGACCTCTAAATGCAATAAATACTAAGTGATATTACTATGAAACTGAAAATTTTATGACTCGTGTACTGTCACGATACAGGCAAGCGTGGTGTGCAGTAGTGGCGGGAGCGGCTAACACGCGGGCACATACGTCACGCTACGTGCAAGCGGAGTGGGCGGGCGCCTGGCGCGAACTCACCCGCGAGAGGGCCTTGTGGGGGCCCCCGCGGGCCTCCGCGCTAGACAAGTGGGCCCTTGACAGCACAGAAGGACCGTCCAGAATGAGGAAGATGTTACGACGAAACCATTTGTTCTATTTACATTACCCGTACAGGCCCGACCTTGATGATCCGGATAATGTGAGTCATTCTTCATATTCTATTGTGTTTTCTTCTCTAATTAAAAAGAAAAGACACTGTGTTACGGACCAGGCACCGAATTCAACAGAAAGCTCCTTTCTTCTATTATTGTCTTTTGAAATAAATATGTTAATCAATTGTTTTTCGGTTTCAGTACCTTTCTCACAAAATTAACCAGAATTTTTTTATTGAAATTGTACTTATTGTTTAAACTTTCTCCCTTGGTTTTATAGAAACAACTCAAATATAAAGTGGCCCAAAGCATAGACAGCAAAGAGTATTATCGAGTATACCAACAATATCGTACTGCGGGTAATAACTTGGGTGAAACCGAAGGCGTTGAATCTACAGATTTACCTGACACGTCAGATGAACCTGCCAGGTAAATACACAAATAAAAAAAACACACACACTAACACCTCACTCATTTATCAATTGACTGAATTTGATACGCAAATGTAAATATTTTTCATTTTCACCGTGTGGATCTTCCAACACTTGTTCGTAAAAATATTTAAAGTTAATGGTCTTTCTATTATCGCAGTCGAGAAACGTCCCTAGATGTAGCGAATGGAGAAGGTTCACCTTCAGATCTCGTCAGCAGCGGCGTTGTGAGCCGGGGAACACACAGTCAGAATTCTGGTGAAGGTATGTTGGAATACTACATAACTACCACATATTCCAGTATTCTTCGCTCGCGTAGACTACTGAAATAGTAAAGAGTTCAGAAAATCTCCGATATTCAGCGCAATTTACGATGTTTTTCTTTTTGTAAGAACCTAACCTTAGAAAGTCGTTCTCACGTTATATCGTGACCATAAGAAACAGGACTGCAGTTTTTTTATCTATAGATATTTTTATTTTCTCTTTTGTAGGTAATGAAGATGGCCCAGATAATGAAGACGAAGATGAACAGCCAACTCCACCCCCAGATAATCAAACGCTGCTTAGATTGTTAGAACATCACGAAAAGGTACAGTAGACTTTTATTATTTTATTGAAATGGAAATAATGAAGATCCGCTGTCAGCCAGTTCGCGTCCTGTGTTCAATTCACCCTTTGGTTTATTTGTGAATCTATTGGCTGCAGCTCACTGTGTTGTATTTTATCCTTATCCATTGAATAATTCTGGCATAATTGAGTACTAAATATTCCTATTAATTATGTATCAACATTTTCAGATTTCTCACATGTTCCGTTGTGCAAGAATACAAGGCTTGGACACTACTGAAGGTTTATTGTTATTCGGCCGAGAGCATTGTTACGTCATTGATGGCTTTACATTGCTAAAGAATAGAGAAATTCGCGATCTAGATAGTTGTCCCGACGACTATGAGCCTATATTACCAAGTCAAGGTATACAGAGAAGTAATCACAGACAGTGTTCTAAATTTCTATACGAAGATATTCGGTAAATACTAATTACTATATGCTGCTATATTATATCCTCAACTTTTATATATTTATTATATTACTATTTATTGTTTTATTATAGGGAAGTTCATAAAAGGAGATATTTGCTACAACCGACAGCTTTAGAAGTGTTTTCAAGTGACGGTAGAAATTACTTGCTCGCTTTTCCTCGAAAAGTGCGAAACAAGGTACGTGACTGAATAGGCTGTCTCAAACTCTCAGTGACAACAATCAGTCAGTTCGGAAATGTATCTAATAATATTTATTACTACTTAAGTTTGGAGCATGCTGGTACAATCATTAATCGAAGTATGCATTTTCGTAGATTTTGTCAACGAAACTAATAAAATCTTAAGTTCTCGTACTACTAAATATGTTTGAATATTGTAATATTATTTGCAGGTGTATAGTAGGTTTACAGCTCTAGCGACCGGCATGGCAGACAGCGCAGCGGGTTCCGTAGCCGGTCAGAAACGTGGAGTAGCCGTCGAGCAACCCGGTGGGCTTCTCGCCACGCTCATTGGTGACACCTCTGTTACACAGCGATGGCTGGTATGTACACACTATCATATTGACATTACTAATCAATCTGACAATCTATCATCATCATAGCTATCATCCCGGCTGCGTTTGAAGCTTTCTCCACCTTTCCATTATTCACTTGTCAGGGCATTTACTTCCAGTGCCATCTGCCCTCCGACATCGAATTGAATACCTGCTCTAGAGCCTCGTCTATTAATCAACATTTATTACGACTTGCAGTTGAATTTGAAGGCCCCCCAACTAATGATATTAATGAGAATTTAGCTATAACTGTATTCAGTAACAAACAAACACTAAAATTATAATGTTATCCGCGAGTAATCACTTAATAATTTCAAATTACCGACTACTTTAGTTCCTATTTTTTATTTCAGCGCGGCGAAATCTCAAATTTCCAATACTTGATGCATTTGAATACGCTGGCGGGTCGTTCGTATAATGATCTAATGCAATATCCAGTGTTTCCTTGGATCCTGGCCGACTACGACTCGCTCGAGTTGGATCTTACTGATCCGACTACATTCAGAGATTTAACCAAGCCAATGGGAGCGCAGAGTTCGGATCGACTGGACCAATTTAGGAAAAGATATAAGGTAGTAATAATATAAGATAATAATCATGTGAATCGAGATTCAGGACTGAGTATCGTTCTCAAATACGGGCGTTAAACCTCAGTCTTGCTTTAACAAAAAAAATCATTATCTTACCAGTACAATCTCTTTGTTTGAGGTTGAGACTTGAATATTGTTCTAACGAATTTTTGACGAACCATATTGAATTAGATCATTCCTTGATGCAATAAACTGACGAGTTTCGTAGTAGGAAAGCTATCGGACTTAATTCAACAGTGTTTAAACCTGATTAAGGGTCAGGTCAAACGAACGTAATTTTGTGAGTCGCGTAATTTCGAGTGCACAATTATTGCTGCATTCGGTTTCAAACAAAAGTCTAGTTTCTGCCACACATCACCGCAAAATGATAAAATCAAACGCATGGATTGAAATTTTGAGTTCAGCCTTAGACCGACGTGACCACTAGTTGAAAATGCTAACGATAGCCATTTTTTGCAGGAGTGGGACGATCCTCATGGTGAAACGCCACCCTATCATTATGGAACACACTACTCATCAGCTATGATCGTATGTTCATACCTAGTGAGAATGGAGCCTTTTACGCAACATTTCTTAAAACTGCAAGGCGGACATTTCGATTTAGCTGATAGGTAAGTTCGTTTTTTATTTGTATAAGAGAAAACGATCTATGTGACTGACTTTGTTTTTGCTTTTAGAATGTTTCACTCGGTGAAAGAAGCTTGGAATTCAGCGTCTCGACATAACATGGCTGATGTCAAGGAACTTATACCGGAATTCTTTTACTTGCCTGAGTTTTTAGTGAACTCCAATAACTTTGATTTAGGTAAGAATACAATACACGATCTGACGAACTTTTAGTATTATTCATCAATCCGCATATAGTCATTTCGGCAAATGTTATTAATTGTGATATTTCTTTTAGTGATTTACCAATCTTAAAAGGTTGTTTCAATGTAATATGTAATTTTTAGGATACAAGCAATCAGGGGTAGCCCTTGGCGATGTAGTATTGCCGCCCTGGGCCCGCGGCGACCCTCGAGAATTCATCCGTATGCATCGCGCGGCTTTAGAGTCAGATTACGTGTCTCACCGCCTGCATCACTGGATCGACCTAGTGTTTGGGTACAAGCAGCAGGGACAACCAGCTGTTGACGCTAGCAATGTTTTCCACCATCTGTTTTACGAAGGGAACGTTGATATTTATAAGTAAGTTGAAAGAAATAAATATAAATGTGTTATCTTGTAAAATTTTAATTCAATTATAGTCTATGTAGCAAATTATTATTAATCAAAGTTATTTAATCTAAAACCAATTAAATTTTATAATTTTACTAGTCAATTATTCAATAATAATCAATGTAATCAATTATTACACAGCGGCAATCAATGAATCAATGTATTTTTAATTTCAATTTTATAATATTTTAGATGTAGGTAGCGAATGTTGTGTACGTCTATAATAGGTATACATATGGGAATATAATATGGATATAGTTGATTGTAAAATGTGAAATATTGTATGCTGTTGATGTACCTTAATAAATAAATAAATAAATAAATAAAGAAGAATAAAAGTCCTTAGAAGTCAGAATTTACTTAAACAGTGTCGCGGCAATTTTCAAGCAGTTTTATACGCTAAAATTGTTTGAAATTACCGTTACGTGTCATATAAATAACAGATGACAATATAATAATTTCTAAAATGATTAAAAAAATAAATTATAATAAGTCAATAATTTAAAACTTATAGAATATTAAAATTGTTTCAATGAGATTACTTTAGATTGCTGTCGCAGCTTCCGTGAATTACAGCATTTGTCTGTATGCTTGTGGAAGAAAATACGCAAGCTCTGTTTCATTGTCATATTATCTTGGCGTGAATGGAACATGTCTTTCTATTCAATAAAAATTACTTATTAAGATATCCTGATAAATCATGACATTAAAATCATTATTCCACTAAATGGTACTTAATATATTTCGGCTTTTATTTTAGTATCGACGATCCACTAAAGAAGAATGCCACCATTGGTTTCATCAACAACTTCGGTCAGATACCTAAACAGCTGTTCAAGAAAGCTCACCCTAGCAAAAAAATGTCCCAACGGAGTTCTACGATACTGGATCCAAATAACATTATACCTTCACAGGGAATTACACCACCGGAAAAATTGTTCTTCCACAATCTTGAAAACTTAAGGCCTTCATTGCAACCTGTGAAAGGTATTTTTTTGACTTGTACTGTTCAATACTTGTGATCATAATACAAATACATTACAACCAGGTGGCGTTATGCTAGGAAACCTCTACGTGGTGTTCCCCTTTTTGTGGGGAAGCAGCAGAAAACTCAAGACAAAACCCTCTGCAACCCGTCTGGCCAGCGTGGCAACAGTAGGCTAATACCTCAAAATGAAGAAAGGAATCAATAAGCCTATCGCAGTCTACTGCTGGACATAGACCTTTACGATATTGTGAACCTTTGGCCTACTATCTCCACGCTGGTCAAACAGATTGGTACAGGGTTTTATTTCGAGTTTTCCCTTGCCTTTAAAACACCCTTTTGATGAGATCGGGTGGTGATATTCTTTCCCCCGTCGCCACACAAATATACTTTAATTCAAATCACCGAAAATCATACAAAATAGGTATACTTAGAAATATCAAATTATGTATGACTCGATACATATTTTGTATGAACTCGTGGTAAGTTACGGGATATGAATGCATGGATGAAATTATATTGTGGGTTCAATTTTAAATCAACAAATCTATCGCATACTTTATTTTGTCGATGCGTAAGTGTGCATCTTCTGATATTATGCCATGATTGTGATTATGTGTAAAAATATTTATTAATGTTTTAAGCTATTGTTATCTTGTTGCAGAAGTCAAAGGTCCAGTGGGACAAATCCTCTACACAGATAAAGCTATATTGGCAGTAGAACAAAACAAAATATTGATGCCGCCAACCTACAACAAGTATGTAGCTTGGGGATTCGCAGACCATTCACTGAGAATAGGCAACTATGATAACGATAAAGCTTTGTTTGTGTGCGAAACTGTCGCCCAAGCCTGCGGAGAGATAGTCACCTGTGTGTGCCCTTCGGATAAAACAATAGTTACAGCTGGCACTAGCACGGTAAGATGTTCTATTCATTGAAATACATACAAAAAAACCCTTTAATTCTACATCATAGTATTTATCTCTTTAGCGTTGAGTTGCATCTGAACTGTAAACTTCGTAGGTAAAAAAAAATATGTAAAAAGCGAAATGCGATCTTAGGGCTCTGGCTCGAAGTCCGCTTTCCGCTTTTACTTTTTTTGCTTTTCCAAGATACATACATACATAAGCTCGCGCCCGTAATCCCCGAAAAGGTAGGCAGAGCTGTATTAAAAACCCCCATTTCGCCAACTATGATTTTCAGTCCCACATAATAGGCGACCCTATTGCCACCAATGGGGCACTCTGTAAACGTTGGATATAAATTCCTGACCGAAAATGTTGCAGCTGAATTAATTTGTACAAAAAAATTAGTTACAATTCCTTGCTATGCGGTGTAGAGCGCAAGGAAATTACTTACGTGCTTAACCGCACAAACACTACCAATTAACGTCTTGGGGTCATCGATACCCGTCTTTGAAATCTCTGGCATAATAATGTCACTTTTAGTACGCATGTCATGTCAAGCCAGCAGTTCTGGGGTCCAGCGAAGGCGGCATTGCCATGGAAAACGCTTTGAAAAATAATTATGACTACAGAAAACACCTAATTGTTAAACAGTCACTCGCTAGGACTACTATGTAAACTGGTGCACATCATTCTTACTATACAGGTGGTGACAGTATGGCAATATTGGGCCCGTCGCCGTCGCCTGGCCGTCAAAGTGTGCCTCTACGGTCACGAAGAAGCTGTAACATGTTTAGCGGCGAGTCCGGCATACAATCTAGTCGTGAGCGGCAGTCGGGACGGGCAAGTCATCGTGTGGGATGTTGAACGGGGAGCTTTCATACGACAGTTGTTACCGCCTGAGACGCACGGTCCGTCACCGCCCGTATCCGCGCTAGCGATTGATGATCTCACAGTGAGTATTATCAAATAAATTATAAGTACCTTACTTACCTATGTATTTTTTTGTTTATCTGATTTGAGTACGGTATGCAGTGTCTAATTACAGCCAACGATTGTTAGGTAATGACTGATTAACCGTCACCCTGTGTACGCCACTGATACCTTGGGGTATAAATATTGGATCTAAAATGTGCTCTACACATGCAGTACACGGTTTTACGTATACAACTTGCTGGCTTTGTTTCTCTCATGCCTTGGTCCACGATATATTTTAAGAGAGATATATTTTTAACGAAAGCTTTAAAATACCAATGACGAACGCAAAATAAATTACAAAAAGTAAAATGATGCTGAAAAAGTATAAACCCAGTGTTCTGACAACATATTTGAATCGTGCCGGTCAGAATCTGTTAATTGTTAACCCTTTGATGCAGCTGCCATGCACAGAAATCCCTTTTGTAAAAAATAAAGTAGTTCGAAATACTAAACTTTTGATGTTGCTTTTAAATTCTATTATTGACTATACTATAAATGAGTATTTGTAGAAAAACTACAGTCGTCACAATATAAACCAGTTGATAATAAACCAATTGAATTGAGCCGAATCCGGGGCAATGATGATGTTAGTAAACTGACATCTGTCCATCTGTCTGTTGACGTAGCTGATATCATTGTTAAAAATCGAGTGTACATTAATAGGTACACTAAATACATAGAATTAAATGTATCAAACTGCTTTATACTGACGCTGTATTCACTTTTATGAATACGGTAAAATCTGCTTTTAATCTGGATTTAATTGCATAAAGCTCTTGAGATATTTATCTTTTACTGATATCAAACCGGTTTTATTATAAAACTTTCATTACATTTTATTGGCACTCTAAAGAGGATATATTAAATAAAATAATTTAAATGGGCATTTAATTAATACTGCTTATTTACTTCGTAGGGCGATATAGCCACATGCAGTGGCAGCTGGCTGTACGCTTGGTCAATTAACGGTGAACTGCTCGGCGCGGTGGACACGATAGGGGGCCGGGAACGGACTCAACAAGTCCTATGTGTCGCCTTCAGTCAGACCAGAGAATGGGACCCACTTAATGTTATCATTACTGGTTCTACTGATGGAGTAGTTCGGGTAAGATGAATTTGTTGTTGAAGCCTCAGTTATATTTACACATACCCACGCACGAACGTGCACACGAAGGCGCGTATACATACACGCGCGCACACACACACCCACAAACACACCCACAGCCACATGCGCGCACACACACGCGCACGCACACACACACATATACACACACACACATACACGACAAGTGACACCTGACCTCCACAATCCATTGATGATATCGAAGTATTGCAACCAGACCAGTTATTGGGCTGTTTAGGGCTCCAACTACCCGTAACGACTGCCCTAGACCTTCGTATCGACAACTAGGATCGATCGTGCTCTCTGAGGCACGACCATACCAATCCAAATATACATATTTGCACATACTCGTACAAATATTTGCATTGAACAGGGCTCTTGCGGAGCACTAACTACCACCACGTCACAGATGTTTCAGCATAATTCAAGGCTCACTCAGATAAATACACTATGGATATTTTAGTTTCATCAATTCACTTCAATAACTTGTGCATTTTATTGTAGATGTGGTCAATAGACTACATTGCGGAAACAGCAGAGGAACAGGTCGAAAGTGTAGAAGGGGGCAGTGTCGAACCCCCCTCCGGTTCCATTGACTTGGACAAAGAAAAAGAAAAGCTGCCTGTACAAGACAGCGAGGAAACAAAGTCCATAAGTGAAGTGAAATCGGAGAGTGAAACGAAGACTGAAGAGTTGGAGCCGCGAGATAGAGAAGCAGCTATCAAGAGGGTCGAGGAGTTAGTTAAACAAATGAGTTTATCTCAAGAAAATGAGGGTTTGTATCTTAACCATACTATAAACAAAAATCTTATGTATATTCATCCATATATATATTATTTTCTGTTTCTTTGTTATATGATATCCATTTAAAATCAAATGAGTTGAAATGATTGCGAAATAATTACTTCATCATTTGAACGATAATAAAATAAATTACCTAATTTTACACATAGACTAGCTGTTGCCCGCGGCTCCGCCCGCGTGGACTTCTGATCCCTTTCCCGCTGCTCCATGAGCATTTAGGGGTATGAAAAATAGATCAAGCCGTTTCGGAGGAGTATGGCAACGAAAACTGTGACACGAGAATTTTATATATTAGATAAAACTGACAATTTGGTTTCGTATATCATATAAATGATTTATTGTATTGAACATGTTTCTGTATACATTTATACAGGAGGAAACATCGTGAAATCCGGTTCAGAAAGCTCTCTCTCAGACGCCTGTGAAACGACAAGCGCCAAAGAATCCGCCCGAAGACATGACGAGAAAGACACTTGTAGTGATAATGAAGAATCTCAACAGTACGCCGAACAGAAGGAAGATCATATTGACTCCTGTGACGAAGCCAAACAGGAGTATGACAATGAGAAGGACTTCGAGTTAGAGAAGGAAGAAAGGAAATGTAAATTACAGAAGCAAGGAAATGTTGTGCTTCGAAGAAAGTCCAAGACGAATCCGTTATATCGTAAAAGTAAGTTTAAACTTCAGAACATTTTAGTGAACGTCATTAATGAATCACCAGTTTATTTTGTTTTGTTTTTAAAACGTCTTTATTCACTTGAAATCATCAATCAAGTCAGGCTGGGCTGCCTATAAAAAATATTACCACTAAAGTCGTAAACGTTAAGTATTTATAACAAAATTTTAA
Organism: Pelosia muscerda; assembly: GCA_963691645.1. Lineage (NCBI taxonomy): Eukaryota > Metazoa > Arthropoda > Insecta > Lepidoptera > Erebidae > Pelosia > Pelosia muscerda. Next base: position 9,965,572 of record OY829106.1, read on the forward strand.
CACTATTAAATATATCATAATTAAAAATACAGCGTCTTGTATGAACAGCTATTTTTTGCATAAATAAATTACCAGTGACCACCTCAAAACATGCATCCTGAGGCTATTTTCAGTGAAAAACCGTTTGAATAATCCGCTTTCTTACGTTTAATTCCGAATTGATTTCAGGTGGTGGTAGTATAGGTGAATCCAGCGAAGCATGTTCGATGGAAGGTGGTGGGACAGTGGACACTAGCAGCGAGAGTGCACTGCGCACGAGCAAGTCAGATACAAGCTTGTCTGACTCCTTCGTAGTGGTGTCCGCTCCCGCCTCGCCCGCACCCATGCATAGGCCGAAGATTATACAACCCACTGTTGATACAGGTTAGCTTATTCAAATTATGTATATTAAAGAGATATTGTATATATATGTTTTGTGGTCATATCAGATAACGATGCTTTATCTTTGGAATAATGATTTTGGATGTTTGTTATTCAATGATTCCAGAATGGAAAAAAAAATAGTTTTAATTTGGACTATTGATTTTGGTCCATACTTTCTCTAAAACTGTGTAAAAACCACATAAAATGAAAAACGAATTCAATTACAATTCCAAACTTTATACACGCGTAAAATACCATTCATCATCTACGTAATTCTGTTATGTATGACCCTTGAAATTATAGTAGTTTAATGATTTTATATTGTACTATTTCAACCTCGGGCCTCGGTCGAATTCGGGACTAGTTCTTAATTACTACTTCAAACCCCAAGGTTAACTGTCTGATAAAACCTTTAGCATTAAGTTCGCCTTTGTACAGTTACTGTGGATAAATAAATAAATAAAAACGTGACAGAATTATCAGTGAAATGGATAAGACGCCTCATTCTCCGCGGCAAGTTGACGATGCACACCGCGTACGAGAGGCGAGACAACGCTTGTCCGGCCTCCGTCACTGCAGTAGCCGCGGCCAAGAGCGGCCGGGGACTGGCGGTGGGGGACGCCAGGGGACGGGTAAATATTACACGCTTTTATTGTATTCATTTCTGTGTGTATGTAAAGGAACATTTGTACTAGATTTTTGATTATTTAAAACCGTATTATTGGTTTGATTGGCATACTTACCAAGGTGTAAAAAATAACAATGCACTATATCACACTACGATTTAAAAAAGTAAAACGACGACGTCGTTATCACTTTATTTTCAACTCAAATTCATTAGACGTTAACAATATTAATTTTTACTTTTTAGGTGAAAATATGCTTTTAATATTTTTTAATGGACACGTGAGACACACTGTTTACTGCTAACTAAGAATTGCAGCCAGTAGTTTGATACCACATTATATTAGTGTACTAATAATTCTGATTACTTTGTGATTTCCTATGACATACTGTGTAACTTAAATATTAATGCTTGACCTAATTATTATATTGACATATTTTACTGTTATATTGTATTTGCATGCCGCGAGGTTGAACATGGTGATACATTTATAATTACTACCAACATATACCTACCCATGTATCGCAAATTATGAATAAATAAATAAATAAATAAATAATTATTATTTGCAGATTTTCCGCTGGTCGGCCCCTGACATGACGAGCGCTGCCGGTGCGAAAGGCGGGCCAGCCGATCATTGGATTCGGGACGATACTGCTCCTTACTGTAAACAATGCCAGGTGCGTTATGCTTTATACTTTAAAATTTTGGAATTACGCAGAAATCGTGTAAATGAGCGATACGATAAAAGTTCCGGACTGTTGATTCCACTGCTAAGTCCCACTAAGGGCTCCAACAGAATTTTGAAATACTCATGGACCCATTTAGGTAGGGAAAAATGGGTCCATGAGAATTCCAAAATCCTGTTTCATAAAGGTCGCTACAAACGTAACCAGCTTTTTCCGAATAGTGAGAGATTTACAATTTGAATGAGAAGACAAGTTTGTATGCTAACACTACCACGGCCCGCAATTCTGTATCTTCGGGGTCTTCCAGTTGTGATACGCGCGCGTCAGCTCTCGAAACTCAAACTAAGTGGGTCATTCATGGCCCACTACAACCTATATACTTACTGGACATATTGATGTGGTACGGTTAGCATAGGCATCGATTTGATGTTTATTTGTTCAATCTTTGCAACTGAATTTAAGTAATTGGATAACGTACCCAATACTTTGTGTATTTATTGCGTACGCATATGTTCCTTGAGCAAATTAGTCATTCACTTAAATATTTGCAAGTACCTGTGTTGTAGATTAAGTTGCTAGTTAGTAAGTAAGAATTATTAGTATAACATTATAAGCGCTTTGTGTTTCTCACTGTTAGCTTGTATTGTCGTAAATGAATAAATAAAGAAATAAAGAAATAAAGAAATAAAGAAATAAAGAAATAAAGAAATAAAAAATAAATAAGTAAATAAATAAATAAATAAATAAATAAATAAATAAATAAATAAATAAATAAATAAATAAATAAATAAATAATGAAATGGTTGCTAAGGAAATACTCCTTGTTTTCATAAAGCGCGTTGGTCCCCAGGTGCGCTTCACGGCGCTGGAGCGGCGCCACCACTGCCGCGAGTGCGGCGCGGTGTTCTGCGGGCGCTGCTCGCGCTACGAGGCGCCCGTGCGCCGCCTGCGCGCGCTGCGCCCCGTGCGCGTGTGCCAGCGCTGCCACGACACCATCAACGCGCGCCGCGACTAGCCGCCCTCGCGCCGCGATTAGACTCCCTCGCGCCGCGACTAGACTCCCTCGCGCCGTGACTAGACACCCTCGCGCCGCGACTAGCCATCCTCGCGCCGCGACTAGCCATCCTCGCGCCGCGACTAGCCATCCTCGCGCCGCGACTAGCCATCCTCGCGCCGCGACTAGCCATCCTCGCGCCGCGACTAGACATTCTCGCGCCCGCACACACTCAGCCCGCGTGACTTGTAACTATACTCCATTTGTTTACGTACTTAAAAAAATGTGGTATGCCTTTTAAATAAGTTTCGTTCAAAAACTCAGTATGAAAATACTTTTCTGCTTAGAAACGTATTATAAAGACTAAATATCGGTATCGTACTACTAGTTAGTCAGTTAGTTAGCTTTATTTGTTTGTTTCACATGTGTTTTTATAAAAAGTTACCTTTTTAAGTATCTAATCGAATGGAGTATAATTCTCGACAGAGGTCAGGCGCGCGCGGATAGCTATATAATCTATGTTTGATGGATTCTTAACTCATCCTCCGCCGTGCTATCCTCAAAAGACCAAAAAATCGCATACTCCGGGTATAGAGCACATTTTAGGTCCAAGATATTTGCGCCGAGGTATACATCAACTCACTAGTAGACTAGGGACAAATCGAGCCTTCCCCACTCTGCGAGGATAGAAGCAGCCATGACACACTTCAACAGGTTTAAACCACTTATAGACCCGTTCTTACATTAGACTACAGGAAGGAAACTGAACTTTCGTCAAAATTTTGACCAATCTCCGGCATCTAATACATTTTGAGAGCTGCTGATTGGTTGTTAAGATGTCAAATTCGAATTGCGGCAACTCGAGTCTCGTTTGAGTTGCCTAATGTAAGAAGGGCCTTTACTTCTTGATACTTATTCAGGTGATTTTTTAAACTAGGCTGAATGGTTACACCCGAAACTACGACATAGTAGCGAAATCTGTAAAACAATATCATTGGTTTAAAAAAAAAGCAATTAAACCCATTTGTTTAAAAAAAGAACATACTGTGTTATTACAATTGGGTCCAAGATTCCTTTGAGTATTTTTCTCTATTCATCGTGGTTTCGGATATGGCCATCATTGCCCAATTAAAAATTTTCCTTTTTTTTCTCTCATCTTTACTTACTTCCAATCTATTCTATCTGAGTCGGACATACACATCGACCCATCGTGATATAGTAAATTATTTCACGGCTCCGGTACTCACGGAGAAGGCCCGAGTATAGATATCGTTCTTCGTGAAGGACTTACTACGTCCCCTTCATTCTTTACTGAATGTTACTAAATGAGTGCTCAATTTGCTATTTTCTTCAAAGACATGTTGAACTTTGTGTCATGTCTAACTTCAATCCTATCGCAAGTGTCTTTCAATGTAGTTGTTTTGACGGTTCAGTCTTACACAAAAGTATGATACTGCTCAACTCACACCGATGACCAATTGAGACGTGTACTGTTGATCTCATAGCTAAACTTTACCATTGTTTCACGTAATTGTAAAAAGATGGGATCGCTGAGGATTTATTCGCACAAGAATTAAAAAAGCTTATACTTGCATTATTCAAGTAATTTCACGAATGAAACGAGAACTGAATATGAACTATTCATGCGAATCTGTACTCAATTCGAATAAAAATATTATGAATCCTGAAAATCAAATTAGCTTACTAAGCTATAAAAATTGATAGTATGATTACCAGAATTCATTGCCCCACATCTGCCCTGCCATTCGCATTCGCTAGTTACCAAACATGAGAGTGTAATCAAGGACTTTTATACCTGTAGTATTCTGATATTGTGTCAAAAATAACATCAATATTTCTTAGAGTTCTCAGCTTGCCTGTCACACCTCGAGCGAGACCGCTAGTATACTCATTGATTGTTAAGCGGCATTATATTTAAGTCATATACGGCGCTGCAGCTAGCGACATGATATTTTACAAAATAATTGTGTGTATTCAGATAACGATATTATCTTATACCAAATAACTATCTTATTTGCTCTTATCGTGTTTTATATCGGACGTAAGTCTGCGTATACATTTTGTTAATGATCGGTATTAAGAAATCAATTTTATATACATGCTTTTTGCAGTGCTGCTTATTTATTTAAAACAGTATTAATACGATTAGGCAATTGTACAATTATTGTTTTTTAATATTATTTAAGATAGATCTCAAGTATCTCGAAGTTTATTAATATATTTCATAAGATGTTTTATTTACCTATATATTATTGAGTTTATCAGATTTGTTTTAATTATTAATCGGATTTAATATTGAAGGTCAAATTAAATAGAGGTTTCTTTTCAAATTGTGATATAATATTTAGTTTTAGTTTGATATAAAATAAATGTAGCCACATGGATGTATAGAATTCATTCCAATTTCCAATATTGCGATGGAATTACATTATATTGTGAATATAAATTAGTGCTAGTCATATTTTTATACCTACTTACTTTGTTTTTATCCATGGGTATTTATTTATCTTCTTGCATTGAAGCATAGATGTTTAGAAAAAGTTAGTGTGTACGCATTGAGTCGCGTATATCAAATAGAGTTATGTGTATTTATGTGTACCTGTAGGCTTGTGCATTTGTGTACAACATTCCCAAGGCGCACGTACAGCTTACGTAAAATTAATCAGTTATTTCCGTCATCTACATTGACTGGTATTTCAAACGGTTTTGAAGAGTCGTACTACTTATAACATAGTTACTTCATATATGGTTACAAGATATAACGATCATATTACATCCATTGCATCTTAAAAAGATTTTTATTGTTTATATGAAGCAAATACAAAGATTAACTACCGTTGTACACTATTATACTGTATTACATAATTAAAATACCCGCTTAGTGACAAGATATACTAAGGTCAAATAATATGCATTATCTAAATTAATATACATCTCCAGAATTCTTGGCCAAGTTAATAAATTGTATAAAGAAATATGCATTCGCAATTTTCTATATTTATAAATTCGAAAAGACATGAAGTTAATATCTGAATTAAATGGTAAAAGTTATGATACAATTTTAAATGATATAATCTTGCTTTGAATATGTAAGTAACGTAATTTATTGGATCGTTTAGTGTCTGTAGCAAAAATAACAATAGTTAGTGAAGTAAGTGGATGTTTCTTAGTCACCTGACCTGTAATGTATAGTAAAATAATTTACAGACAATATTATACGTTGTTTAGGTAGTACGTAGGCACTGAAGTTTATGCCGTTGACTAATGTATTCATGTACCTATGAATGAATAAAGTGGTGCAGTGAACTTTGTTTTTTATTTTTGACCAGCTGTTGCCCGTGGCTCCGCCCGCGTGTATGTCGATTATTGCGTTGTACAACTCTCACTTGCCGCTCAATACTATTTCTCCTTACTGTTATGACAACGGAAATAGCTAGCGATATTAGCGCTAATGTATAGAAATTTACCGGCTCTATTGAAATTTGTGATTATTGCTCCGCTCTCTTGAATGGTAGCGTGATGATATATAGACTATGTTAATATACATATAGACTATATATCATCACGCCTAGATATTGTAGCTTTATATATTTAAAAGAATTATTGAAATCGGTCCAGTAGTTTCGGAGCCTATTCGTTATAAACAAACAAACAAAAAACAAATCTTTCCTCTTTATAATACTCTACACTAAGATTAACTTTCGTTGCTTATTAACCGGAATCTTGACAGTGGTGTATGAATATGGACAATCTAACAAATAAGTCTAAATTGAACGTTCATCCTCCTACCGGTTTTTACTACTAGTAGTAACGCGAATATAAAACTTTCTGCGTAGCTTGTTCAAGTTGTTTGCTGGTTATAGTATTCGTTATTTAAAAAATACAAGCACTTAACCTTGTTATAGCATATGGCAGACGATAAGGCCTGCTGCGACGGCTAGAATCCGATAACCTTGTAATGTTACCGAAAGTCATCTATGCATATTAGCAACGAACTTAGACACGTGAGGGGGACTGAGCATGCCGAGGTCGCAAAAACAATCCTATTATAATTTGCAATACTTTAATTGTGAAAATATATGATAACAGTTAACACTTAACTGTGACATTTAATTTGTGTCTGAAAAGTTCAATCATCATACCGGTCACATACAAAGCTGTCACTTCGGACTCCGGGGCTCCGTTTTTTCAGTCTAATGGCGTCTTCTTTTTAGGGCTTCAACTACCCGTAACGACTGCCATAGCTGTTCGAATGATAACCGGGACCGACACTCAACTTGTTCTCCTAATAAACGCGCTCATATACTGTAAAGACAAACATAATATTGTGCTTTTGGCACTCCAGTTTCAGGAATAATGGTATTCAGGACAGAAAAAAACAACTTCAACTAAACATAATTTATTATTTTTCATAATATTTGAACTCTCATTATCTAAAATATCTACATATATACGCCGATATTTACATGCTTTAGACAAAGATAAATCACTGTATAATATACAAATAACACCCAACAAATAAGTCCGAAACAACATGGTTCTCATATATTTTAAGTACAACTTTTCCAATAATATATTCATTGTAAGCACACGAAAATATATTTCGGAATGACCTACTCATTTAAAGATCCTATGAATCTAATGTACTTTGTATAATGGCGACAAGTTTTCGCAAATTTACTTTAAAGTGCTATTTAAAGAGTATGTGCATATATAGACATAGGAATTTATAAACGGTTAGTACGAGTAGTATCACAAATATTGTTTTGAATTTCAGAGATCTAGTACATTCCGATGCTTCGTGTTTCTGTCATAGTTATTATTATTGCTAGCTCGACAAGAATCACCATGAAAATCTAACTGTTATAACATCACGAGAAAATACCCATCACTATTAAGACGAGAAGATGAGAATTGTGTCTTCATTACCTAAGCTTCTTGCAAGCTATTTGCCTTATCTTCAAGGTAGTAGACAATTCGGCCCTTTTCATAAAACACAGTGATAAACATAATTATACACCAGTATTTAAGAAATTATCCATTTATTGCAGTCTGTTGCTCTTTTTATACCACTTAGGTTGCAGACAAGCTCATCGCCCAGAAATTACGAATATATTCTTGGCAAATTATTGTAAATAATAAACTTTTACTAGATGCTTAATTCTTATTTCTTTTAAATTTGGCAAGTAAATAAGTTATTGGACTAGTAAATAACCTTAAAAACGTATTAACAATTTGTCATGAATTTATTCGATTGCAAGAAATAATTTACGATTTCTTAAATACCGGAATCAAAACATGTTTAGGTATGTTATCCTACAATTTCTAAAGGTATACCTATTTTTTGTACTCAAAGTGATTACTTCCTTAGAGTTAGGGCAATTTAGCTTGTTCCGATTTCTGTTGATAAATATATGATGATGACGGTACCAAGAAAAACCACAGGATTCGGTCAAGAAGACTTATGAAGACCTATGGAAATGTTCCAACTTGTTAAGGTGCGTCCAGACTTGTGACATGAACAGCGGACCGGACAGCATGACATCAAGACAAAACGTTAAGTGTGGACGTAACTACTTGAGGCACATGGGCACACAAACTGAAGTTGTGCTAACACTGCCACCAGTCGAGCGATGGTTTCATTTAAATTCGGCTCGCACTTCTGACACGGTCACGGTAAAATGTTACATAAATGTAGATGCGGCATAAGATAACCCCAATGTTGTTACAGTAATTGTTAGACTCCTCGAAAAGATAGATATTAGTACAGTAACTGAACAGAGATCAGAGTCTACTAATTGATTGTTGCAATGGTGTTGGTGACAACGCGAGTGTTATTTTTGTTCATAAGCTCAACAATTGCATTGTCATTGTTAGACCATTCTGACAACATAGTAAACTCTATTAAAGATGGGGTATGAGAAATATAGTGGAAGTATGAGAGTACTTTCTGTTCCTGATATTGACACAAACGGTAGCGCATTCTTCATGTGATTCTTGTCACTCCATACTATGGTAAACACGCTCAGTACAATGGTAAATACTATAACAATTACATTTATTACATTTAACGACATATAGGTGCACTTAAAGCTGGTTCACATACAATATTTATTTTCGTGCAAGTATAACGTCTACGCAAGTTTAAATGTGTTTAAATGTTAAGTACTATTTTATAAAATTTTACAATTCGTAAGTACGTAAGTGCGATTATTTTATGCAAGGCTAGCCAGTGATATGCATTTTATATCTATTAAAACTATCAGTTAAGTCAATCGTTATTCAAACAAAATCTGGAATGTAGACATACAACAAATTTGTATAGCAGTTAATTGGTTAAAAATGTACTCCATAATTGCAAATGGGATAAAATGTACAAAACCTTTAATTTTGAATTCAAATAAAATTATGTTCGAATATGGAACCTATTCTATATGATGAAAACTTGATTAATTAAATGTTTACCCTACACTTAAAATAGTTGGCTCAACATAACAGAAAACATATAACACATTACATTAATTAATGTCACTAAACTATTATTTAAAAAAATATGTAAAAGTAAGTACGCGAATTTCGAATTGACTACTAAGAAATTATTACCATTTGTTCGATCCAAACACCTATATATAGCAGCATAGGAAAATTATTATAAAAACGTATAAAAACAGATCTCCACGAACGGTAAAAAGATAAATACCCTAAAACTTTACAAGTATATACAAAAAAGAAAAAAATATATCCAAAATCCTATATTACATAAAGTGATTTAATATTAAAATACTGCATTGTTCGTTTATATATTTTAGTACACGATTCAGTAATAATCCGCACGGCCCGACTAATACTGCATGGACGAATATTATCAAAATTAGTTTAACTTACGTATGAATACACGAACTTCTTTTTATTTACACAACAGTGAGAGAGTATAGCGCAAAAGCACGGTGCAGTTTTCCTATTTTAAATCAAGTATTTATTAAATATGAATGCAGACATTTTTAAATCACGACCCCGGTATAGTCCCACAAAGTGTTTCACCATCTATGCACAGAACCTGGCTTTTCATTTGGCACGTCGCAACGCATAACTGCAGTTTGATATCTTTTTAGATAAAACCAAAGCTATATTTTGACTACTCTACGAAGTTATCACTGCCCTGTGTACGACAGAGTGAATGCTACAAAACCGTGGTTTGCCTATCTTAAGGCGGGTCCACATTAGGGACAAGAACAACGGCCCGGACTGTCACCATCGGTACAGTACACGATTTTGAGTATGGACGGAACAACTCGTGGCCTTTAACACCACAAATCAGAGTCGTGCTGACACCACAAGTCGACCGATGGTTTGATGTAAGCTCCGCTATAAGTAGCTAAATACGTCCACATTACCAGACTGACACGTGTTTCCTATAGGGTCACGGTAAAATGTTTCGTAAATGTGGACTTGGCATTAGCCAGCCTCTCACTTTGTATTTCGATGTGCTAAATGAAAAGCTATGTACCTACTGCAGTTTCAAGTTAACACTATTATTAAAATGAAGTGGACTCAGCGGCAAGTGTTTTTACTTATAACTATAGTTGTAGTTATATAAAGTGAGTAAGTACAACATATTTGGCTACTTTAGTATTTTTCCCCAAGGAAGTGCCCACAGATATAGCTTCGTGTGACACTGTGCTGAACAAATGTTCACTATAAATCATGATTGAGATGATCATAATCATGACTACTTACGATTCATACGTCTAACGTTCGAGTCCCCCTCAGTGCTAATAATTGTATGTATGAATTCACATTGGCCTAGGTGTTTCTATGTACAATATAGTATAGATATATATTTACAAAACAACATGTATCTAAGTATGTTTATCCGCAATCTAGAACTCACATTACAAGCTATGCTTAGTTTGAGCCTAGACGGCGCTGTGTAGTATGTCTTAGAATATTTATTATTTATTGTGAACAATAAATAGTATTATTGTTTGTCGACACTAGTTTTCGTACCTACGAGATAAGGGCACTTCCTTATTGATTGATTTGCTCATTAAATACATAATACAATAGTCAACTTCTAACCGCATACTGCAGAATGTGGGTAGGATTGTCATTCTATTGTAACCTAGGTTAAACCATCCGAAAACAATGAAACATGATGAGCAAAACCCAGTTTCTCGTAATAATGAGGCTTTATAAAATTATTTCATTATTGTTTGATTTTATAATTTATTTTAACATTCATTAATTTTAAAATAGTTGCCTTGCGGTTCAAATTTCAATCATAGCTGTCGTTTATATACATATATCGATCATATTGTAATGCTATTAGATCGAATACTATAAGAATCGAATTATAAATTTGGTCACTTGGACAGCTCAGTAATTCAAACTGTGCTTCTTAAGGGCCAGTATATCACGGCAAATATTTTCATACAACAAATAGAAATACACAGTATAATAATGAGTGTAATAATGAAATTTAGTTAGGTATAGGTATCCTATAGTTTACCAGCCAATCGAACCTAAACACAACTAGTCTATCTTGTTTGATAAAGAAATTCCTTCGACCACCTTCCGTCTACATCTTTAGACCCTGGTCTCTGGACGATGGTCGTCATTGTAATTTAAATTTTATGTCAATGTTATATAAGGTCTATTCTTAATCGACAAATAAAAATCCTTTGGCGTGCCATGCCGTCAGTCAATGCCGATCATAAATCTCGTTTCACTATTTTCGTAATCGATCACATAATAAATTGATTTTGCAAGTTTGATCATTCGACTTGCAGATGCTGTGTCGTCGCTAGTATAGTTACTATAAAGGAACACTAATGCAAAACGGCGGGTATCCCCCCGTTCTGTTCATACTTTGAAAGTTTCTATTTGAACTATTAAAAGTCTTGTATCAAAATTTATATCAATTCGGTATCATTTTCAACAATTCGGAAAGGAACATAAAAATAGTCTTCTTAATTTCCATTCCTTAGGAATTACAATATTATACATTTATCTTTACAGTAAGTACGTGATTAAGTAGTAGTTCAGGATATTCGGGCACATATTTTGCTATTACGGAAGTCCTAGAAAAGAATATTGTTTAGTCAGCAAAGAATAAATTATAATAAACTGATAACGTCAAAGAGTTACGAATTTTTTTGTTAATGTTAACTGGAAAGTCTACTACTAAAAAGTAATTTAGGAAACATTCCTTGTTTATATTTTTGTAAATTTTCTCTAAATATGCACCCGAATATGACACTGGTTTAACGTCATATCTTACAGTAGACAGTATACGTCGCGTAATTACGATAGAAGTTAGCCATTACAATTTAACATCGATTGTTCCGCTCGGCAGATACAGAGCCGGTGAACGCGCTTACAATTTTTTTCTTTTCTTTGTTAATAGGAGAATGCAACACATTAAGCCGCCCCCTTAATCCCCATTTATTAGGAAGAATGTGAGACGACGTATAGTCAGCACCAAAAGTAGACACTTTTCAGGTTTACAAAAATGAGTTTTAGAGCAAAATAATTTAAACATCTTAGCGACATTGTACTACTCAGTGGACGCTATAAAACATATCTTTAAAAGTTGATTAAAACGTCGTATTTTTTTTTTCGAATCTGAAATTGTCTACCTTCGCTGCTGATTGTACATCGATTTTACTTCGAAGTCGCCCTCCACTACGCTGGTTGTCGGCCTAGAGCGCGCGGTGCACGGGCGGTGGCGCGGCGCAGGGCGAGGTGAGGAAGGGGTTGGTGCTGGGCGTGCGGCCCGCGTACGACGCCGCGCGCCCCGCCGCGCCCAGCGCCGGGGCCCGCGCCACGCGCCCCAGCCACGCGTCGGGGTGCGGCAGGGCCCCCACCGCCACGCTCAGCGGCTCGGCCGTGGCTAGCGGCTCCTCGGCCAGCGCGCGGAGACCCGCCGACAGCTGCTGGCACATGGCCGCCACGGGGTCGGCCGAGTGCGCGTCCTGTTGACACGTAATCCACTGTTAGTTATACTATCGAAGATATAGCACAGATGTGAAAAACTAAGTTAAGTAGTTTAGAGCGAACTAGTAAGTCTTCGGTAGATACCCAAGTCGACTAACTTGAGAGCCGGTATACATGCTCATTAACTGATGATACTTTGGCACAGGCTTTCCTCTCGGGGTTCAGGGGCTAAACGACATTCGCTTCGTTAAGAGCCAAGATGAATCAAATTACGAAAATGAAGAGCGGGAAAGAAGATCCCGGGACCCAGTGATGATGTTCAATTTAAACACCCCTATAAACGATTAGAAATACCTGAATACCCATTAGTGCTTTCCGGTGCCGGTCGACTGGCGTGAAAGGGTTAAGGCTCATTTACACAAGTTGGACAGTCGACTTCGCTTGCCAGTCGAAGGCGACAACCAACCCGGTGTAAACATCTTGAGGCGACGATCGTCACTCGGCAAACGAATGGTCAACATAAGTGCGGGCGGCGGCGCACGGTCGTAGGTGATTCGGACTCCTTCGGAAGGCGGTGCACGACCTGATGTAAAAATGCCTTCGACTACGCCGCCTTCGGTAGAGGAAAGATGTTCGCCGAAGTCAATGTCAACCAGGTGTAAATGAGGCTTCAATAACAGTTGAGCCTTAAATAACAGTGGTGGAAGTTCGTGAAGTGTGTAAGGGAGGGAGTAATGTGTGAGTACAACAGGTATGTGGTATACCTGCGGGGGCACGTCGGGGGGCGCGGCGGGCTCGGCGCGCGGCGGGGAGCCCAGGCCGGCGCGCTGCCGCTCGAGGTTCGACGGCAACTCACTGATACGCAGCGACATCTGGCGCTTGAATGGCGAACTGTAACAGATAATATATAGCTATAGACACAAGTTATCCACACAACATGTATTTAAAATACGCTCCATACACGCAGCAGACGTTTTTGAGGCTATCATCTGAGGATAACATGGGGTGCAACGGTGACGGGCGAGATCAAATCTGTCAACCATAGATTATTATCAAAACAATCTACGCAAACCAGGGCCTCGTATCTCTCGTGGCGTAGGTTCAAGATCGATTTGATTACATTAGTTAACTGTCATATAATTTTTTGCATTTCGATTCATTTATCTGCAGATGTGGTGAAAGGTTTCTCTTTTCAGATTGTGTCCTCCAACGAGAACATCAACCCCCTATTCGGAACAAGAGACAATATCTTTTCTCTTGAGACGCTTATTGTAGCTTCGTTGCCAGTGCACTTTTATATCTAGAGACACTTTAATCATCACATGCGAACTCGAAACAGCAGATTATTTATTTGTTGTTCAATTCAACAAAAAATGGTAACAGGTTCGCATGTAATATTGATTGATATTCGTTTTAAGAACCTAAATGAACCTATTCTAAGGTATATTTTGTGGTTTAATTTCAATGAGAGATATTACGTAACCTCCCGATAGCATCATATAATCTCCTGGATGCTCACTAGGTTATTGTTAAACAAACAACTTGTCTACAGAATTAAGTGGTGTGTAATGTCTTTACCTGTTGTTAAGATGCGCAAATCCGCGGAAAGAGCCTTGTCTTTCCAATAGATGTGGAGCAGCGTGTGGTCGCTCCACAGCGAACGGGTTGTGTGGCGTGGGTTTTGGGGTCACCGAGCTAACCGGGGCCGCGGGCACTACGGGGGTCACGGGGCCCGAGCCGGGGAGGCCCCCGGCGGACACCGGCGTTACCACCGTACATCCGTTGTTGTTACTGCCGGTCTCATTTTCTGATGCACGGCGCGTGATTATGCCTGTAAAATTATAAAAATGGTGTGAGATACAAGATGTCAAAAGTTGAGATTTAAAGATCAGCGTACATTTTTCAAATATTCGTGGTCAAAGTTCTTAAGTATCTTAACGAAGTTTAGTAACAGTCACGTCAATAACTTTTTTTGTTTCATTGTATTTTAAAAGTGCCAATTTCTGTGTGACTTATCTTTTAATAATCAACATCAGCATGAGAGCAACGTCTCATTTTTTTTATCGGTTTTTTATGTGACTAATATGTACCGTCGCGTCATTATAAACCTTTGCGAATGCTGAGAGGCGAAACCGGTCAGGTTAAAAATAAATTATTGTGGAAATGTAGGTACAAGTGTCTTATTCAATATTACTTTGGCTGTCAAACAATGCGGTATACTTTTGACATCGCGATAAGTATTGATGTATTGTATATACAGGGTGTAAGGGGGAACATTCCCGAAGCCGAAGACGCCTCGTAGTACCGCTGGTACACAACATATTAGCTTTAAAAAATTACGGAGCGCTAATTTTATTTCTCGCATTATGTACTCTCCATCGTATCAATAAAGCTAAGTAAATGAAACGAAAATTTCTTAAAAAACGTCACTCCAAACAAAAACAAGTGACACTATCTTGCGAGTTCATGTTGTTTCGTGATATTTTTGTTTCATTCAGCTTTACTAAAATGATGGATACTGAACAAAAAAGAATTTCCGTGCCGTAATTTTTTTTAATGCCGGCTTCGGGAGTTCCCCTTACAGCCTGCATGTATTGATGTATGAATATCATTCTAATATAAGAGCATTGTCTAAAGACAACATAGTGAAGATGTACACCATTACTAACCTGATTTCCTGAAGGAGCCCTGGCGCGTGAAGGCGTGGCTGGCCGCGTCGATGCTCATGGAGACGGCGCACTCCTTGTCGCGGCGCTGCTTGCGCTCGAGGCAGGCGGCGAAGGCGCAGCCCACCGCGTGCGACAGCCGCTCGCCGCTGTCGCGCGACGCCAGGAACCCGTGGCACATCCAGCGGCGGGTCGTACCGTCGCGACAGATATAGCTGCACCACACACACATTTCTTAGCA
This sequence comes from Pelosia muscerda, assembly GCA_963691645.1. Taxonomy (NCBI): domain Eukaryota; kingdom Metazoa; phylum Arthropoda; class Insecta; order Lepidoptera; family Erebidae; genus Pelosia; species Pelosia muscerda. The sequence goes on from OY829106.1 coordinate 9,981,107, forward strand.
CTGACTTCATATAAGACGCCAAACATACACTTTTCTTAGCACCGACTTCATATACGACGGGGCTTTGTAAAATAGAAGGGGAGACTTAAGACAAATTTTATGGTGGCTATATCTGCGCTTGAAAATGCTAGGCTACTGAAATTCGTCTTTTATATCTGGCTTCTTTGATTATTATTGGAAAAATTATGTTTTTTTTTAAAAGAATATCAGTAACGGAAATTACAAATATTCCCTCTAACCCCTCTAGCTAAGTTAAGTTGTTAGGTGTGGGTTTACGTCAGTGGTGTAATGGCCAGTAATTAAACCTGGGAGCTCTCGATCTTGAATCCAACTCCTTAACTACTAAGCTTTTTTTTTTTTTTTTAATCGTGCGCAAAATCCCCACGGATACCACCTCCACCAAAAGCGATGGAGGTGATTATGTCGGACTCGAACCGACCAAAACGCACGCCGTCCATGGGTCCTTGATTGCCGAAGGTGAGATTATACAAGACATATCTCTCGCACCCCGGCAGACCCGGGGACATCTCTGTTGAGATGACCCTCTTCCCCCAATGTGGGGACCATTGTGTCCCCATCTAGCCCCTGGGTATGGGGTGGCATTTTGCGCCATCGCCGTGGCCTGCTTCTGCTAGGGTGACCGGCGGCTCCACCCGTCACCCCCAGGCCCGCGCTCATGGGGGACGGAGGTCATTCTGCGACCTCCGACGTCCGAGTCGCCTCCGCTCATCGCGGGCAGTGCGGGCCCGGAGTCTTCTCCGGACCCGCTCCGCCTCCTCCTTTTCGAGCATTACTTGCTCGCAGAAGGAGGCGGCGGCTGTCCAAGCACTCGCGCATCGTACCATCACCGTGAGCAAGGTGGCGAGCGAGACAACTCCCACCCCTAGGGCTGTCACTAGGACCCGCCTTGGCGTCTCCCACGCCGGGCACTCGGTCAACGTGTGCAGCCCCGAGTCCTCGCTCGCATCACAGTGATAACTACTAACCTACCGTCGTCGCTTTAATTTCGTTTATTCTGAGATTTATAGGTACCTATTCGTTGTGAAAATGTTAAAATGTAATTAGTTCTATGACATCGGGTGGCCCTATTCCACTCTACAGGCGCACACACCAAAAAAATACACTCGATAGGTAATTAGTTGAGTGTGTGGTGACGTGGTGAATTTACCGAAATGATTGTAAATAATGTGTATAACATACCATTTTACAGTAGCAAATCTGTTCATAACACAATTACAGAATGTTTCATATCTTTTTATGCAATTAAATGTTCTTACATAACAGTATATAAGATTTTTATAAGACTTAAAAATGTTATTTGCATTTTGATTACCTACACATCTCGTGACGAAAATAGCCTTATCTGTCTCCGCGTTATTTGTGAATGGGCTGTAAATATATACTCGATTATTTGATAATGTTCCATTACTGTAATATAATGTATTAAGTCCGTCTTGAATCGTAGTCTTGAGATCTTGACTTGTGACGGCTTAACGTGCTCTCCGAGGCACGACCAGACCAATAAAAATATTTGCACTGAGCGGGTATCTAACCCGCGCCTACAGCGTAGCAGCCGCGTTCACTACCGCCACGCCAAAGGCTGCCTAAATGAAATAATAATACTATCTTTGTCATTAAAAATTGATGTCACAATGCCTTTGTGATTTTAGCTAGCATCAGTATTATTCAACGATATGCAGCGTCAGTTAGATATTATAAAACAAACAATGATTCTTACATCACATAACACTGCTAATATTTATAGCTATAGCTATTGCTTACAAAGAATTTCAATCGAGTTGATTCCATAATTAGAATTGTTTTCGAGATGCAATCTTTACGGCTTATTTACGGTTTCCGCTTCGGGCCACGACATTTCTAGCTAACCTGTGTGGATTGTACTCGTATTCTGTTGATACCATAAAATTACTATAGTAATACTTAGAGCGACAAAGTGAGCGAGTAACATACATATCTTTACATAAAACCTAGGGATTATATGAACCGTGAAACGTTTATTTATAAACCTATCAACTTGTAAGACAGATAATTACAGCGCGCTGTCATAAAAAGTGCATATTTAAATTCATTTAACACTTCAAATTCGGTAACGCGATAATGAGGAAGACTATTTACGCTAGTAATAATAACTTTATGATGGATACTTGATGCAACTCACCTAAAACCCCGTTCGTGATTTCTGTCGGGCGCACAAAACGACACCTTTTCAATGGTTTGGTCTACGATGAGCCCCTTGGTCTCCTCCTCGACGACGCGCAGACCGTCGCCGCTCACATGTAGCACGGCGCGGACCGGCCGACGTCGGGAGTTCTGAAATACACCAAGTTCTATTATGTATTTTATATATTGCTAGCTTGCCAGCGGCTCCACCCGCGTGGACTTCTGATCCCGTTCCCTCTGCTTGGACTTCTGATCCCGTTCCCGCTGCTCCATAAAAACCTTCCGTAGAGTTCAAGGAATAAATAACAAAAAGAATTACTCAAATTGGTCCAGCCGTCTTCGAGTTATGCGCTTACCAACATATTTCGCGATTCATTTTTATATATATATTTTTTTTTTTTTTTTTTAATCTTTATTTTTTTTAGAGGCTTTTAGTTCATATTAACTATGTCAGCCCCATCGTAACTCATACAAAATCAATATTAATCTATGAGAGTAAGAGACACCCTCCTAGCCGAGAGAATCGCATACGAATTTGTATATCTTCCTGGCTTCTACACTGCCCGGATTGGATAGGATGCTTTGGTAAACACCCAAATCCATTCTGTTACTATTGATTTCGGTCAGGAGCGTGTCCCTCTCTCTTTTATTTCGGACACATTCCACTAGCAAGTGGTACACATCTTCTACTTTCGCACAGTGATCACAGTTAGGGCTATTTACCTTTTTCATTAAAAAGCCAAACTTGTTGAGTGGCATATGTCCTGATCTTATTCTATGTGCTATTATTATATACTTCCTGCCCATTCTCACATTGGCATACCATGGGATACGTGGAGGTTCACACTGCACCGTCTTATACCAAATACCTTTTTCTTGAGACATTCTATCAAAATATTCTTTCCATATTTCATAACACTTTAATCTATATTTACTCAATACTTCCGAATAATGAGATTTAATTTCTATATTTACTCCTTCCGTGACTGCCGCTTTCGCTAATAAATCGACTTCTTCGTTTCCTGGTAAGCCAATATGGGAAGGTACCCACTGCAGTCTCAGATCCACATTGGTACAATTAAACTCGTGTATTTGAGCTAGAATGGCATAAGCTTTCGAGACACCTCTGTGCCCAGAGGCGCATCGAGCTATATGTTGTAGCGCACTTTTGCTATCAGACAGTATTACTGATTTGTCATAGCCTTTGTCCTTAATGTAAGCCAAAGCTTCCGACACTGCAGTGAGTTCTAATGTCATTATTGATAAATCTCTATTGCTCGTTTTAAAAGCTCCATAATTCCCAGATCCCGGTTCACAATAGGCAGCGCCTAGCCCATCCGCGCTCTTTGATCCGTCAGTGTATATTTTATACAAACCATCATATTTATTGCGCAACTCATTTAAAATTTCATATTTAAGAGAAGCATAATCATAGTCATTTTTACTGCCTTTGACCGAATCTAAATCACATTTAATAATGTTATGAATTTTTACATTACTTATCCAAGTATTCAATGTAAACATTTCAAGCGGAGAGCTACAACTTATATGTTCGTTTTTTGTTTTTCTATAAACTGATACAAGTAATGGTGACTTTTTTTTATGCCAGTATCTATTAGTACAGAGATCGTCGAGTTCATTTAATAACTTAATTGTTGTATTATTTGACCATGATTGTGCTTTAAGATTATATTTAGCGGCTAAAAAGTACCTCCTTACAAATAGTGGGGGGATGCATACCTCACACTCCATCACGTGGATGGGTGTGCTCCTTATAAATCCACCAACAATTCTTAGGCCCTGATTTTGAACCTTATCTAGTTTATATGTGTGCGTATTGGCACTATTGTCGTATAAAAAGCTGCCATAGTCTATTCTGCTTCTAATTAATGCAATGTACAGTCTTCTAATATGAATAGGGTGAATGCCCCACGTTGAACCGGATAGTACTTTCAAAAGGTTTAGATATTTTTGTACTTTTTTACAGGTTTCATCTATATGTATTCCCCAACGTAGTGATTTGTCAAGCCACATACCTAAATGTTTCATGCTTTCAGTGGCGTTTAGCATTTGCCCTTTAATATATAAATTCACTTGCGGTGTTTTGTATCCCCTAGTAAATACACAATATTTTGACTTAGATGTTGATAATTGAAGTCCCATATTTTGTAAAATATCTACCATCGCGTTTAATGCTATTTGCATGTTACTAATGCTGTCATTTAGATGTGTTTCAGAAGTGTAAAGTACAAAATCATCTGCATATTGAGAAATTATGATATTATTTACAGTGGAGGTTATTTTTGATGTTACTATATTGAAAATAAGTGGGGATAAGGGGTCGCCCTGGGCAATACCTTTATGGGTCCATCTACATAGCATATTTCCGGTGTTGTTGCCTGTTTTAATTGAGAGCCGCCTCTCACTAAGAAACATCCAAATATATTTGGTTAGTCTGGAGCCAGCATTAATTTCCTCTAACGACTCACATACTTTAGTAATACTGATATTATTGTACGCATTATCTATATCCAGGAAAGAGGCCAACGTTGCGTTATTTTTAGAGAAGTTTATTTGTATGTGACATACTAATCTTACCAGTGAGTCTAGACTTGATTGGGCCCTTCTAAAGCCTGTCGTTTCAGCAGATAATATTTTATCCTTTTCAACAAGCCACTCTAAACGTCTAGTGATCATTGTGTGAAGGATTTTGCACACGCAGGACATGAGTGCTATAGGTCTTAATTTTGGTATAACTTCTCTGTTACTATTAAATTTAGGGATCGGGATAATTTGAATACATCTCCATTGTAAGGGGATATATGAATTTGAAAGAATTTTGTTAAATATGTCCAGTAAGTAGTGCTTAGCAATTGTTGGTAGGTTATATATCATAGAGTACGTTATGGAGTCTTCACCTGGGGCAGTATCTTTCTTTTTCAAGATACTTTTTTATATATATAGATTCATTTTTATATATATAGATAGATAGATTATATACAAACGAAGGAGCATGAAAATAAATTGAATGCTGTGGAAATGAGAAGACTGAGAAATAGAGTGACGTCGACTGATTAGGTAAGGAACAGCGTGATAAGAGAACATTTGCTATGGCAAAACATGTAGTGACGAAGATATAGGGCTGCTTAGAGCGTTCAGACACGTAAGAGATTGGATGAATGGATATCGACAAATACAGATTTATGAGCCGCGGTGAAACGGCAACCCGGTAAAGGTTGACCTATTTTATAGGCGTATGGTAATTAGATCGAGAGCCACAACCAGTGTTTACATGTAAAAAAATGCCAAGGATCGCTTTGACATTTTTCTGCAGTCACTAGTTACTTAATATCCATTTACTTAAGCGAAGGGATCGGCCTTCGCCTAAGTGGAAAAATGTAGTCTCTGCCTAGCACAATGGCAAACAGTCATGACTATGTATCTTTATATAAATGTTATTTAAAATAACGTTCGCAACCGAATAAAAGCGAAATTATATGTCATATTTATTGATGTTCAAGTTCACGATGATCTGATCAATTGAATATGAGCGTGAATCTAAATATATCTAGCCACAATCAATATTCCTAGCACGGTTTATGTAATAACAGTTATTGGCAGCTTTACTGTTATGATTTGTTAGTCATCAAGCCCGGTAAAAGGTATTGGCGTATTGCTTTTGTCGGTTAAGTTGTTTGTACTAAATCAAAGAGATTCATTCGCTGAGCCTATTTCAAACACAGTTGGGGTCGGCTTCCTAGTCTAACTAAGATGCGGCTGACCACCGATATTTTCTACGAAACGACTGTCATCGGACCTCCACAACCAAATTGTTGATATCGATTCTTTGTATTTAGGCTAGTTGGACTTTTAAGGGCTCTAACTACCCGTAACGACTGCCATAAATGTTCGTATGGCAACCGGGACCGACGCTCGGCTTAACGTGTTCTAAGAGGCACGACCGAAAAGCGCGAATATTCATATAACAAAAAAATACAAATCATAGAGACTACGAATCTAAAATAACGATATAAAGGAAGTTGGTAGGCAAGAAAATGCTGAGATTTGCGGTTGTATTCAAACAACTCAGAGATTTCACAAGGTTGAGTGAATAACTACTGTTGACGAGGTTGCGTAATCTTGGCCACTGAGATATTGTCTAGGTAGGTATAATGCAAGGTTTCCATTAGGCGTAAATGTTTCGCCTTTACAATTTCAAAACATGGTAGGGACAGGAGATTCAAAAAGTTATCGTTATTGACTAGTCTTATCGTATTGTTTTACAACATTGCAGTTTGAAAGGCACTTCCTGGTTATACAAATAAACTAAGCTTTATTCGAAGACCTTTAAAGAGATAGATATTTTGGCGGTGTAATATCTTCGTTTTCTGTCTGATAATCTGTAGTATACAAATAATCGACAATCGACCATGGCTACACACCGAAATGGCTTTAAATTGGACCGAATTCATTAGGACATTTGTGGTAGAGGAATTATTAGTAGTTTACGCGTATCGATAAATTAAATTGATTAATTACATTAACCACTGACACATAGTGACGATGGTGAAGTGTCTACTCAGCCGGGATCCAATTATCTGTCATGGTAAGCCCACAACTGAACAGTCTTTACGTTCAACATAACGTCTTTGCACCTTCTCAATCCAATATTGCTCCTTGGTCCTTCAGGTGGAGCTGGTGGGACGTCACACATTGCATCTTTGTTCAGAGAAATGTGTGAGATGACACTTTTTTACTCACCCTAAGTACTTTGAGGGCTTCCTCGCAGACCTGCATTCCTCGTGACTCGAACACTTCGACGCAGCCGAGGTACTTGACAGGGAAGGTGCAGGTGCCGGCTCGCACGGCCGCCTCGTCGGCGTGCCATTGGTGCGGCCGTGCGGACTCCGGCGGAGAGCCCTTGCGCCGGCGGAAAGACTCGCGGAAAGACCGCCGCAGTCGCTCCATTCCGGCGCGTGGCGGCGACAGAGCACCGCCCGCGCGACTCCGCCGCAAAGACGCGCGCACCGACGACTTCTGAAACATTAATATTAACATTATTCACTATAATTTTTTTCATCAAAGATTTCATGACTATAAAGAACTCAATTTTAGATATTATTTATTAGACGTTGTTTTTGTGTTCCATGTTGAAACATAAAAAACAAGTGGAAGTGTGATGTAGAGGTGCACACTGTGCGTATTTACGCAACGAAGGATACATTTGACAATATGAACCTTTTTGAAAAGAATACGTCTAAACTTTTTCGTAAATATTCAAGCTTGTTCGATTCAAAATATGAAACGCCATAAATACTTTTTTTATCTATAACAAGGAAATCGCTATTTTGAACGGTTAAAAAAGGTAGTGCCAACATACACTAGCAATTATATAGTCTACGTAATACACACCAAGTTCACTTTGCCAAGCAGTCTTAATTATTATTGAAAGAAAAATGATATGTATTGATGTATTTTACTACTTCTCAGGAATTTCACGGTCATTATAAATTGGCAAGAGTCCCTAATGTACGTAGGTGTACTGTACTTACTGCACCCGGTTGTGACATTGGTTAAGAACGGCTAGGTTGGGTTTTGTAGAGCGCAAGCGTGTACCTACATATTTACAGAGTAGTTAAAATTGTTTGTGATAAGAATATTAAAATCATAACTGCGGTTCTAACCACTCTAAAAATATATCCAGCTTTAGACATGTACATTTTAGTAGAGCCAGTAAATTTGGGAATGACTCTAAATTGGGAATAATCATTAGTTATTTTAAGGTGTAACTGAACATAATATATCGAAATATAGTAGGTATTACTACAGATACCTACTACTCACATTATAATACTAAATATGCCTGCTGCGTGAATTATAGCACAATCACTTGTAATTGTTTTATGGAAAACAATGAGATAATTGAGATACTTAAAACATGTTGGCCTTTATGACTTCGAGGATATGACATTTAGCTGGCGGTGTATTTTTATATTTTTTATCATCTTGGGTTTTATATTTAAAACGGTTATGCTCGTCTACCTAAGATATATATACAAAACAGTCTTACACTATTTAGATAGTTTGTAGGTAAGATCAATTGAATAATATGCATTGCAATTACTAATATTAAGCAAAAAGAAAACGATCTGCTAAACGGATATAACCCGGAATAAATTCTTGAAAAACATTCAAGAATTTATTTTCAGCACAAACTGCAATAGTTTGTACTGAAAATAAATTCTTGAAAACTTTTACTATAACGACGGTGTGGGACCAAGGTGGCCCCATCTTGCCCCGGATAGAAGGAGGCACACATTACGGCCCTCGGCCTGCTTCTGCTAGGATGACAGGTGGCTTTCACGCTCAGGCCTGCGGCCTTGGACGGCGGAGGCCGTTGAGCGAATTCCGACACTCGACTCTACCCGAGTCGCCTGTGCGTGAATAAAATATAACGATAACCTAGTGTTTTCATATGAAAGGTAAATAATTAAGTATATTACGTATTGTAAAATTAAAAATATTCTGCCTTTGAACTAGGTACTGCTTCCGACTCACAAATAGCGGTCCGAGGTAACATAACATTCCAGCTATAATCCACGGAAGCAGAGTAGGTAATAACTATTCAATATTAACACGAATAAAACCGCAAAGCAAAGTTAATAGAACGATATATATTTATGAAGGTATGGCAACGCCACAACTTGCCTGTACATCAGGAGGGGCAATGTTCTATTTGGGAACCAGTTTTGACCACAGTATTTCAGTTAGTTACTTATAAGAATGATTAGATGATTGGGTATAGAACCATGACAAACATCGCTGTTTTGTTTGTGACTTGCCTAATGTATTTTACTTTACATACATTTTTGATAGGTTGTTCATGTAAAATAAGTTGGTATATTATGCCAAACGTAATAATTCGCACAATTTCGTGAGCAAATAACAAACATGAATTGTTTAGTTTATGGATCTGGCCTAAAACTAAATGTACGTGTTACGAACGTGTTCATTTTATAGTTGATCAATCTAATTTTTTTATATTCATAGAACAATGAAGTACGTTTACGTGTATAGTATACAATATAGTATGTATACATATTTGTTCCGTGGTTATATTATTGAATAATAAATGTGCCAGAGCATTTTACGCAGCGCTATCTAACTAGACTCAAGGTGAACAAAGCTTAATTAACTTGTGTTATGGGATCTAGAATGCGAATAAAACGGAAAGATCCTCAATTTTCTTTTTGTAAATGCATACTGTAGTTATTATAGATCAGAGCCAAGCTACCCAGACAATTGCGAATATACACATAAGTATTCACGCATACAAATATTTACACTGAGCGGGAACAACAGAACTCGCCTCCTCTAACTTAGCAGTTGGACGCTATGTTGGTACGCCACAGATAAAGAGACAGGTAACCACGCGGTACGCCACATGAATGTCACACAATAAATTCCCGATAACACTGACCGCACTGACCATTTCCTTAAACTCAATGACTAAGCTCCGAATCACGGTAATAATAGGTATCTATGTAATGTTAGAATTTACTTGGCGTTAAAACAATTTCGACAGGAAAGTGGCACGGTAACTTGGTCCTTTATAGTCATGTCATGGACGCTTGTACGACTGGCCTATCAGTAGAAAAGAGGCCGAATCTCTCAAAGAGTCTCACAATATAAAGTAATTCATGATTGTGTGATGTCAACAATTACAATGTAGTTGGGAAACTTTTGATACAATTGAAATGGTAGACGCGAGCGGTAGATTCTCATCCATTGAGTATGCCCCTGGACTCATTACTATTTGCATCAATCATAGATAATGACCTAATCTGATAATGTCTCGATATAACTCAAGTGGAAAGAAGTACGCTGTTTGTCGGATGGTAAGCGGTTGACAGTGTAATGTTTATGTGTATACACACCTCTTAAATATTTATTTAAGGACCTAAACCACAACATGACTATGTCGCCCCATCATTACCATTTTATTTAAATTACAACAATTTTATATGTATAGATTATACAGATGTGATGTGTAGTGAATAATTATACACTATTATAACAAATAAATCTCCTGAGCTGTATTCGACAGAAGTCACGCAAGGATGCTATTGCACGTTCCAATATCCATTACAGTAGTTCGTAGAATAAATGCGGAGTGCTTGAAAATGTGTAACATATTATGTTATGCGGAGTGCTTGAAAATGTGTAACATATTATGTTACACATTTTCAAGCACTCCGCATTATCTCACAGTTTGGCGAAGGTGACGAAGCCCATAAGGAAAGTGAAGTTTCTAGATGGAATGTGCCCGGACCGCAGTCTCATGGCCAATACTAATTTATTTCTACTAATGGAAGAATTATATGGGTAGTTCTACGATAAGAGGTTTCGTTTGTATGGAGGATACGGCCAAGGAGAAAAATTTGAATTTTTCCATGAAACATATGTATTATGCCTTTTGACCCGTTTATGTACCTTTTCACATAAGGGCAAGTCAATTTATACATATTTTGTTACTTTTTGGAAGGCCAGGGTAAATACATCGGGCAGGGTAGAGACATCAAGATCAGGGTAGATACGAATTTGACAAGGGGAGGGAATTTGAAGCAATAAAAATAATAATAAAATTCAAAGAATCAACTTTTACTAAACATTGTACTTAAACTTTATAATCAGGTAACATTTTTTATGACATTTATTATTAATAACACTAATTTATTTCCTTCCTATTAATCCCACTTTTCTAATCTTCTCAAAGGTTTCTTTTTTTTTTCTTTCTGTATAATCAGGTAACATTTTTTATCACATTTATTATTAATAACACTAATTTATTTCCTATTAATCCCACTTTTCTAATCTTCTCAAAGCTTTCTTTTTTTTTTCTTTCTGTACTATGCCATATTTTTTCAACAGTGTTCCGTTTATCATTCTTTTCAAAATTTCTTCTTCACAACATTGGTTATATTCAGCGCGTCGTTGTCTACGCTCTTTCGCTTTCTTCTTTCATATGTTTTGCACCTTACGTTCTCTTTGTGGCCATTTGATCGACAGTTTGTTTAATTCCTCTTCTCTTCTCTCCTTCTTTTTATTATATTTTTTTCCTTTATTTCTTCTCCAACTTTTCTTCACGTATTAACTTTTTCTATGGTGCCATAATCTATAACAAAAGGAGACAACAATAATAATGATGACTATGCATACCCTACTATACATACACTTACTATACTTAAAAAAGTACCTTGTATTTTGGAGATAGGACATTTTGCGGAAAGGAGAATTCATTTTATTTTTAATATTTAGTTATATTGAATGCAGTTTTCTTGCAATGACATGCTGTCCAATGACTGCATCCATTGTTATGCAGACGACAGCACCTTACATGTGAGTTTTCATGGACATCTTGCGGTCAAGCAGACTGACATTGCAGAAAAAAGGCAGCTTCTTGTCACTGAGCTTGACTAGCTCCTGAAGCACTTTTCTTCATTAGGGCTCTGAGAATCTGGTCGAGTTCATTGCCAAGAAGACAGGCTTGTGCGTTTACAGCAAAGGTACCTTCCTTCCTTCCCCTTCCCACTCTTCAGAGCACGCCACTGCCACTGCAGTACAGCCTCAGTATCCTGGGCATGGATGTTCGCTGCAAACTAAACAACAAAAATTAAATCGAGAGCGTCATCAAGACAGCATCACATAAACTCGGGAGTCCTGAACAGAATGAGACGTTTCTTCACGCTGGAGCAGCGGTGTCTTCTTTACAAGACACAAAATCGCTCCTGCGTGGAATACTGCTCCCATTTCTGGGATGGCTCCGCAAAGTACTTATTAGATGCTCTCGATGCGTTGCAGCGACGTGCGGTGTACATTATTGGGAGTCCTGAGGTCACAAATACCTTTGAGCCTTTGCAGATGCGCAGAGATGTTGCATTACTGGCAGTATTTTACCGTCTGTACCAAGGTGAATGCTCTGATGAGCTCTTCCAATTAATCCCACCCTCTCCTTTCCTACACAGAACAACACGCGCAGGGCTTAGATGCCACCCGCATACGGTGCGGAATATTCCATTAAGAATCAAGTGGTTCGGTGAGTGTTTCCTCTGCCGCACCATTAAGTCTTGGAATTCCTTATCAGCTCACGTGTTTCCTTCTTCCTACAGACCCGGATCCTTTAAGCGGGGCGTGAAAAGCTTGTGATGAGACCGTCAAGTTGAGTGCCACCATTGTAACACTTAACGTGTTTGTAATGGTGACCTCCTGAGACTTTGCCTTCAGCTTACCATCAGACGGGGTGAAGTCATTATATGTATATTATCTCCCCTGGTCAGTATGTATCTCCCCTGGCAGTATTATTACCAGGGGAAATACGCCAGGGGAAAGATGTTTTCACGACTTATTAAATTATTTTGATTTAAAAAATACATTTTTCGGTTAATAATAGATTAAGCTTTGACTATTACAGTATTACTGAATTAGGACCGGAAATGCAAACGAATTTAATGATTATTATAACTTTTATAACTTACCAGTGGAGAGACACAGCGACCTTGCGAAGCCACTACACCGCACGGACTCTTCACCATAACTATCAAAATGGCGTCGATCTAACCGCTCCTGTGCTTAGTATTGCTAATTTCACGTCGTTAGATGTCCTTGAGCACGTTCAGTATTATGGCCGTCTTATATTTTTTATATTGTAGAAGCGATTAGAACAATGCCAGGGTAGATACGCAAAAAAAGCAGGACAAAAATTAAGTTCAAAAATTATTGAAAATAAACAAGTATTGTTGAATTTTTCTCTAATAATATTTAAGTATATGTACTTAAATTTGTAGTAAACGTAGTTTGCTTTAGCATATAATACAAATAATGTATGTATTGAATGCTAGTTAACTTAAAACCGGTAAAGGGACAGGCCAGGGTAGAGACGTTTTTAGACTTTACAACGAATTTTACAAAAATATGCTTCAATTAGACATTTAATTCTAATGTTATTTAATAAAGGACATTAAAGTGATATGATTCATTGTACAAAATAGCAACGCATAGAACAAAAATACACTTCTAATGTGATTGCCGCCTGAGTTACCTCTTATCGTAGAATCACCCATATATAAGCTATGTGAACTCAATATAATATTGACTGTCTACATACGTCTTTTAAGGCCAGGTTGCAGTAGTTTTTAACATTTTCAAACGTCTGGATATCAAGTAATATAGCAAATTGCGCTAAATAAAAAGCATATTCATAAAATAGACTATACCTTCTAGGGTCCTGTGAAAACAGAAACACGATTCATGATAATTGCCTCGATAGAAATTATCGTCAAACATGGGTCTAAAACGCTCCAAATCGATATTTCAAACACGTTTTACACTAAGATGCCATCATCAAATAATGCCGAGATTGATATCATTATAAAGAGCATAAAAATATCTAGCGACTGGTAAAATTATATTTTATCAAGCAAATATTATTTTTTTCAAAAACTTATAAAACCTCAAAATCTTTGCATTTGAGCACTCGCAGCGGTCAGTCAGTTGAGTCAGTACCCGCCGAGGCGTGTTCAAGGTAGGACGTGTGCTGTTTGTTTCTGCGAGCTTCCCCCTCCCCCCGCACGTTATTACGTATAATCGGTTTCGCTGAAAAAATGGGTATAACTCGGTTCATTAAAGGAAGAATTCTAAAATGGCGCAGCTTATCACTTTCTCTCGCTCGCACAATTGTGCTGTCAATTTAATTTATTTTTTAATTTATGTTTATTTTTTTTTCTTTTGTGCCACTATACAAAAAATGTACAGTAGGTATATACAAATTTGAATTTGGTGTACAATAACTAGTCTATATCTATGGCTCTAAAAATGTTGGTAGGCTTTTATTGATGACTGCTCTAGTCTTCTTAGCCCCTAACTCTTAGCTAAATTACAAGTGGGTTCACGTCAGCAGTTGGTCAGAGTTATTATTTTTTATTAAATAGATTGCCTTAGTCACTAGGCTACCGCAGCTGAGTATAATTACCTATACATATTTTATGTTACAGTGCTGCAATGAGAAGACGAAAAGCCGCTGGTGTTGAACAGCCCGTAGACGTTTCTAATTCTCGTTTGCAAATTGCCACGTAACTATCAGTACTTTTACTAAAATCTGTGACATATTTGAATAATATAAAACTTGTAAAAAAAATTATCTCATAAACCTGATGAAACTTACAGCAGACAGGAATCGTATTGAACGATCAACGATTTTACAAAGAGATTCAAGTAAATAGCTCGAACTAAGAAAAAAAATAACAACAGCTTCAAACTTCGGTCCCATTTGTAAACGAAAAGTTACAATAGATAGTGCATCATTAGTAAAAAATAATCCTATATAAAAAAATCTAAACCAAGTGGTTTCAGTAGCTCACGGCATCGAAAACGAGAAACATTCCATACAGCAAATGGAACAACAGAAAAACATAAAAATAGATCAGTGTGGACTTTTTATTGACCGCAAATACCCTTTTATTGGAGCCACTCCAGATGGTCTTGTTGGAAATGACAAAATTGTCTTTGATTGCGTCAAAAAATGGTTTAGAAAAATCTCTAGAAAATAATAAAGTACAACTTAACAATTTACCATAAATAAAAATAGTAATTGGTTTTACCAAATTCAAGGTCAGTTGCATGTGACGGGGCGCAAAATGTGTATTTTTGGTTTATTATTCTCAAACAGAACCAGTGTATATAGAATATATAGAGAGAGATGACCAGTTCTGGACCGATAAAATGGAACAACGAATAATTCAGTTTCATATGAAGAGTCTGCTGCCGGAGTTAGTTGATCCAAGGCATATCCGTGGTATGCCTATTAGAAGCATTGTCTTGAAGGAAGAGAAAGAAAATAAAGAAAACCATGTTCCTTCGATCACTACACATCAACATCAATCCAATCTAGTTGAGGCTGGCTCTAGTGCTATAAATAGAGAGTATAATATCATATTTCAAAATTTTTGAATTGTGCGTTTTCATCATCACCATCCTCATAGAGACTTATTTTCCTGACTGCATCCAAGGCCAAGGTGAACTCGGAGCTCATGGTCCGCCTTCCGGCTCTTCCTCTTCCACTTCACACGATCTTGGGCGTCTCCCTAAACCTAAACCCTAAAATGCTAGTCAAGTTGAAAGAAATTTGACTTGATTTTAGGATTGCATGTGACGACGTGCATTTTCTACTAACTATCTATCTACTAACAGATCAGTAGGCAGCACAAAATGTCTTTTTTACCCGACTGCGCGACGCAAAGAAGTGGTAATGTGTTTATTTATGTTTCACTTTTCAATAGGCTTTGTTTTTTGAAGACGCTTTTATTTTTTCTGTATGTTTATATGTTCCAATGAAATGGAAATACAAAAATATGTATGTTAAATTTAAGTGATTTTTTTTTCTCTACCTATACCTACAATGAAAAACTATAACATTATGTGCCCGAATCTAACCTACTGCTTTTACGATATACGTACCGTGGCGTAGTGGCACTCTAGCTTGGTGACGTCACAGGTACGAGTACTCTAAAATAGCACTACAATCTCCCGCACGCGACTTCATGTATGTTGTTTTTATATTATAAAAAAAAAATATTTAAAACATTGTTGCTACACAGTATATACCTACACATATAA
The DNA here is from genome assembly GCA_963691645.1 of Pelosia muscerda. Classification (NCBI taxonomy): domain Eukaryota; kingdom Metazoa; phylum Arthropoda; class Insecta; order Lepidoptera; family Erebidae; genus Pelosia; species Pelosia muscerda. The sequence continues at coordinate 9,996,959 of OY829106.1, forward strand.
GTGAAAAAGGTACCTACACATAGCCTATAGTGAGTATTCCGATGAACTCTTACAATCAATCCCACCCTCCCTTTATCCAGAACAACATGTTTTTTACATCACTTATGTGGCAGACAAGCATACGGCCCACCTGATGCGAAGAGGGTCACGGTGGCCTATGACCTATATGTTCAGGTCTTAGGTGTCACCCTTTGTCAGCTTTTGGACTCCATTCCAGTTTCTTAGTTTTCTAACAAACGCGAGTCTCAAGTTTTCGCGTACCGGGTTATACTATAGGATTGCGCGCGCCTGCGCGCCGCCCCCCGCGCTGCCCGCTCGTTGCGTCGATTACACTCGATTCGGCTGCGGGGACTGAGGTACTGAGGCGACGTAAAATACCTACTTGTCTCACTGCAACCTCGCCTTAAGCATAATCTCTCGCTTCTTCGAAAACCAGTTCCAACGAGTCTACTGGCTAGTCACACAGAATACATACTGGCAAGTGGAGCTGTACGATTGAAATCTAAAAGATTATTTAATTTTATTTCAGATTCAATGTTCAGTACATTTCTAAATTCCGTCCATTTGATCTATTCGTTTTTTTTAACAATACTGCCCCAGGAATCGACTACATTGGCAATAAAAAAGCGTCACAATAATACCACAGCGATACCTACGCTCTTGTATCTTTTAAACAGCTTACTGGTTTTATCTATAGTCACCTTTTTGTTTCCACTATTGTCTTGTAAATGAATCTACAAAAAAAAGATACGTGAGGCTATGAGAAACCCTGCTGTAAGACCAATGTGATCTTAACCTTTATTTTTCATTACGAAGTCAGTTGTGACGGTCATGCCGTGAATCGATATTGAATTGTAAATAAAATGCAGTATCTACTCAGTTCAGACTTGGTAGCTCCGTGATAGCTATTTATTATACTTTGTAAAATGTAGCTTGGGTCCTATGACAGCTGTCAGTGAAATCCCGCACATGAAGTCTTGAATTTTCTAATAATGAATGTAGTAGCTGTCAATGTCATACTTTATGGGTATACCGAGCTAATTAGTGATGGGCGATGAATCATCGTGACCACATACTATAAACTATCCATATTTTGAATAAAGCTTAATTTAAAATTGAAATTAATATAAGAAAAAAATAATTAAATTTAATCTTATTGCTTAGGTATTTTAATATCATAATAATATTTATATTTCAATATACTTGCCGCCGACACAGACACGCCGCATTTGGCTCTTGGGCCATGATATAGGCATAAGATACACGCGCCAACATCTTGTTTGATATGAACTTCCACTGATCCACTCCACTCATTCTCATCAGTACGAGTGCCGACGCCTTGTATGCTACGTCTCTTCCGTTCTCATTACAATTAAATACATACATACAATTAAATTAAACCTAATTATATGTAACATGCATCAATAATAGCTGCTAGTATCGATATTTTCATCGAATTTCGTACATCCCTATGAACCTCATTTTGACATCTGTCATAGGACCCAAGCTATATTTTACAAAGAATAATCTGTGGTAGCGCAGTCTTGTTACCTGATTAGTTCGTTATCTGAAGAAGCAAATAACTAACAATATTTTATCCTAAGTAATATAATATTATAAAACATAAATGTAAGTTTGTAACTGAATCAATAAAACTTATGTAAGCAGCATACAAATAGAAATAAAGTTACTTAATATCCTGTAAATATCTTCTGTGATGTGGTAATGGGATCAGTATTCAGTTCGGTAATAATTATCAAGTACGTAAAGTAAACATAAGAAACTTTATCACTCCATTTTAAACGTTTAGTGGCGCAAGAAGGTATTACACACATGTAGATAAATACAAGATAGTAAACAAATTGATGATTTTTGAGAGTTGATAAGATTAAACTAACCTAACTGTCCACTTTATAAGTACCTATATCATAATAAAATATGTTAACTGAAGTAATTAAATTGTAATCTAGTTACATTCTGATTTTGCATATTATGCATGCAGCATGCTAAAAACCTCCTTAGGTGTAATCTGTAGGATAATCAGAGAGAAAAACATTGGGACAAGTTTTGGCTTGTTTTAAGTTATTTAATTGCTTGTTCCCCTTGACCATCGTTTGTACAGGGGCAATACGGCAAATCTGTTATTAGAACCAAATGAGTAATAAACCTTCTATTGACTTTTCTTTAAATTTTTTTTTCTTCTATTTTCTTGCCGTGACATGTCAACTAAACACAATTCTGGTGTTGTCCAATTTCTTACCCGCAAGGCTACATCATCGGTACACTTCCTTTAGTTAGGATTTTGCAACGTTTCGCCTTGCTGCTCCAGTGATTTTGTTAGTATGACGAACTCGGTGGAAAATCGAAGATATGAGTATTATTATGTACACTGTTTTTTTCCTAATACTGTAATTACGGACATCTTCCAATGCGTTGGTAACTAATAATTTAGGAGATCGGTAAATAGTCTAGAGCTCTGCCGTTCAAAGACGGCTGATTTTGTCTGACAGAGATCCTCATTCAACCAATCCGTAATCTCAGGCCTTCAATGTTCAGATACAACAGCAGCTCTTTTATGATATGAAAAAAATACTATAAAATCCAGTCATTATTGCAGTCCTTGATGTGTGTAATTGTGCATATTTCAAATATTTAATAATGCGATCTACTAAACGTAAACAAATATGTGGATATATAACGCCATTAATCATATATACCTATCTCTATCACGTTTTCAAAACATTATCATGCGATGGTTATCAAGTGAAATATCTTTGCTTTTTTGATAAACTATTATAAGTCATCCGCTTTGATAAATGTGAACTAGAATTGATTCAATCAGTCTTAGACTGTATAATAATATCAATGGCAGCAATCAATTCGTTTTTTGTATATTTTTTTTTATTCAGTGTGCTCGTATGCTCATCTTCTAGTTTTACGAATCTCATAAATAAATCAGACTCCATGTGTGCAGATCTCGTTTGGATTTATTTCGTAACCCTAAAATCAAAATGACGATTCATTTTTTCACATTCGTACGAACTTCTGACATTTTGATAACCAGTAAATAACTTCGCAGAATGTCGTCCGCTCTCCATGAGCGAGGGGCTAGGGGGTGGATTTAGAGCCGCATAGCAAAAGCAGGTCACAACCTTATTGGCCATGGGTTAGCCAGGGTGTAAGGGATACTAGCCAGACTCTATATCACCCTCGGCAAATGATGGCCCTAGACGGCCGACAGCCTACCGTGCGGTTTTAGTCGGTCCGAGTCCAAGCGACAAAAAACACCTCCACTGACTCCGGTGGAGGAGTATCTGTAGTAATTTCCGCTTGGGAAAAAAACGTAATAAATGTAACCTACAGCACAGCCAATAGAGATGCGTGCATGATGCGCGGGATTTGCTAAAATTTACACCCGGCCACGCGTATTCAATATAGACATACAGATCATTAGCGTGTAGATCTGTGAATCATAGATACTAATACGGACGTTTAACCTTCGTATTTTGTTTGAACAAGCGGTTACTGTCAAATTTTAATATGGACGTGCAGTTTCGTTAGTATGAATAGATATCACAATTTATGTGTATTGTGGATAACAGTACATTTCAAATATTGACTATTACTTATTCGGATGTATAAAAGTCTACATGAGCCACTGTCATTATCAATGCTAATCTTCGACATGAAACAGCAATCGACAGTATTGATATGGAACTTGTTAAGTAGGTAGGTATGTCGCTGAAGATGTGAAGAGAGAATGGATAAGATTTGATTTACCTGTGGAATTAGACGTACTATGGTGCCTTTTTCAATATATTTTTCATATTCGTCATTGTCCTGAGTGATAGTATACTGACATAAGTAAAATATTACTTTATCTATCCACAAAATAAAACTACTCCACTCAAACATATAAGGAATATTATATGTTTGAGTGGAGTGGAGAAATATTATAAGGAATATTATATATTTTTTATAATCAATCATCATAAATAAAGCTTGACTTGAATTGAATTGAATAAAAAGCCTGTTTTGAGCATTGAGAATGCAATCAGAAAACCCAACAGAGAAAACTTACAACATCTAAGTAATAAAAAATATATAGGTATTTAACGCTCTTATTTCACTTTATTATGTGTAATGAATATTGTTTGTAATTAATGCTTGTATATTATTTATCCCATTTGCCACAATAGTGCTCCATTGTTTTTAATTAAATGAGTAAGCAAATGTCCCAAAATAAAGTTTTCATTGTTCATGTATCAAGTGAATACGTACCTACTTTATTCAAGGTAGAATGGAAACTTCTACATTTGAGGTATTATATGACAACAATTGATTCCAAAATTATTTAATCATATAAGAGTTAATTGTACAACTTTTATTTCAAGGGGTAAGGTAAGGTATGCAAAACTGGTTTCAAGTTGCTATGAGATAAATATAAGCCAAAGACCATCCGATGTTCCTCTATTTCGTCTACTATTTTAAGCCTGGGTTGCACGATCGTACTTTAACATTACCAGTGTAGTTAAAGTTCCGGTCAGGTATAAAACAGGTTGCACCATTTGACAATTGTTAAAATGATGTGATAACTTTAACCGAGCTACTAAATACTCTGGTGCAACACATTTAGCCAAACCATTAGAATCAATGTTACTGTTAAATTTGACGGAAACCTTAACTTTAACAGGTAGTTGGATCAACTAAGCCTAAGTCTTATAAATGTGAAGTTTAAAACAGTAGTTATTCCTTAAGGCTTACTGTCGCCTTGTTGGAGCTCTTCGAGTTTAATTGAGAACCACTGTTATTATTGTAGAATGAATGCTCTGTAGTCTCTCTACTGTGGTCATATTAAGACTCTTTGTACATTATTGATGACATCACGATAAGCATAGATTCAGATTGTTTTGAAGTAAATACTGATTGAATAGTTCATTATGTGTACCAGTAAGTAGCAATTATTTTCGTAATTGACGTTTCACGAAATTACATAGAACGTTCGTTGTTTTTGTGCAATAAATGATTGATGATATTTTGACCCTATGGTAAATCATAAATAGTAGTCAAGTTTATAAGTACCTAATTTACAAGAAGGTATGTACTGTACATAATATTGTGAATTATAAATTTGTTATGAATCGACTTACTGTGTCAAGTCAACGAATCTGTTCTTGAATAATACATATATTACATGTATTTAGCGGGTCCATATTGACTCACCTAAAGTTCTTTATCCGAAATTGTTCTTCCTAACGATTTGTAATCCGAATGATCATACTATTTGTAGTGCTACCGTCGATGTTCATAACACTCATGTTTCCGAAAATTGTTATCAATAAAATCGGTAACATACAATATTAAAGCTACTACTGTTTTTTATCCTAGCGTTTTTATCCCTAAACATAATTACCATAATATTGTCACTCATACTTAGAAAGTAACATTTATCTACCAAATGTAATAAAAATATATTATGTCGGTAGAATTATATTTTATATATAGTTTTTTTTTTTTTGGTTATTTGTTGTTACATACTTATTACTATTAATTAGAAAACTGTTTAGAATGATTAAAGGTTGTTTCACTGATTTATGGTTATGTTTATGACCTTTTTCGTTTTCGATTCGTTTCTGGCATGTGTTGTGTGGTCACAATTCTAACCTAACCTAAACCAAGAACTATAAATATGACCGATTCGTTTCTGGAATTGTACGTGTAAATAACTAATATTGTAAAAGTTACGTAAAATTAATGTAAATAATACTGATTATTTTTAATGAAAATAAATCTAAACAAAAAAGGTATGACTTTCAATAATAGTGTAAAAGATGGTTATGTTGACAAAATATAGGAAAAGAAATAATAGTATAATAGATGTTTATTGCTACCGACATTATGAAGTTGAATGATTCGGAATTAAAACATTAGAGACAGAGTAGTTAGGAATTGTGATTGTTAGGATGAAAAATGTTAGGAAGAACATTTTCGGAGTTCCAATTTTCGGAGTTGAAAATTTAGGTGAACTTTGGCGCACCCGTATTTAGCAACATATTTGCATAAAATCATTGTAGAATCTCTAAATCACAAGTTTATTGATGTAGATAAGTAACTTCTAAAGTAAACGTTGAGTTTAAGGGTCTTACCGGATTCTTCTCAGGCCGGGCCCGCGTTTCAAACCGGTCGGTGGTCCATTTGCTAAACTAACCTATTTAAATTAATAATTTTGACGTTATCGAAGTGCCGTTAAATGGTCTATACAGCATAAAGGATTTATGAATTTTGAATTCTATTCTGGAATTTGGTATTTTTGTAAAATTTTAAACAATGCAGAGTAAAATTAAATCTTTTGCGAATGAGACACCTTCAGACAAGGACATTCTGATAGGGAAGTTTTGTGATGTATTAAAGATTTAGCGTCTAAGCCATTTTTATTCATTCAAATTTGTGATCTCATCACCTCACGTTTCGTCCAATAATATGTTTTTATAAGTCTCGAGTATCTATCTCAAATCAATCGTAATATTGAACTTAGGAATACATGCACATTTTTTCGTCGCACTTGTTTTGGTTAAGAGAACCAATAAGATTTCTACATTATGATGCATCACATGATATCACATATTCATAAAAAACTCTTATTTAATAGTAGGTACGTACTTTAGGGGTACAATAAGTTAGCGCGACGGCATCTTGGGGTGCGGTAATGGGAACAAAACTTTAGGGTGCCGCGTCACTGAGCCCTTTGCCAGGTGAGATTAGGTGAGATGCTATTTATTTTTTAAATTTGTTTAGGTTCTTTTAGATATTTCACTTACAAATAAGTTATAATTTTACGTTACACTAATTATAATGACAGTAAGCGTATATGTACTGTGGGCTTCAGAAGTTCCTGGACAATTTGAAACTAAAATTTGTATGAACTGATGCCACTACACAAGTACTAGTCTTAGAAGCTACTGGATAATAAATCTATTTTTAATGTAATCAAGTTTAGGCTAGTACTTGCATGAGTTTCATTATTTTCTTATAAAGAAACAAGTCATCGAAGGTGTCCAGGAACTTTTGAACCCCACTGTACCTACTACGTTTTTAATTTTTCTATTTTAAATTATATACACATATAAATTTTCTATTTACTTCAAAGGGCGCGTACCTATACCACTATAGCTACAATAGCCTAAAAGATAAAATATTTATAAAGAATATTGAAAACATGTAAAAATTGAGATTTGATTATTTTCGGCAGTAGTTACCCAGTCACTTTATGTGAGACAAGGTACGGGGTACAATACAGCAACGAATAATGATGTGGCCGACACGAATGCTGACACAGAGGACGCTAGGCCAATGTGCATGCCTAGCTTCCTCTCAAGTGCTAGATCAATATCTGTCTCCGATAAATACGTTGCAGCAGGCATTTTGTGGCCGTTGATCTACTCGTATTTTATTTGGAAGCAATATTAAAAAGTATGAATGCAATGTGCATTCATCATACCTATTAGTAGATATAAGCGCATTCTTAAAAGCAGTTAATACGTACTACTATTTCGTTTGAAACTAATGTGAAAAAATTATAAATTTTGATTTACACTTAATTTGTTACGATATAATTTTCATCGTTCATTTTAATTGTTCTTATTGTGATGCCATGTTGCAAATAGGTTTTAAAGTTTGCCAACCAGCCGCCTGCCTGACGTTAACCCTCCTTGGAAATGCAATCAATCGTAAAGTGCTTACCCTCCGCCTTTTGGGTGCCTTATAGTACCTACTGTTCATCATGCACCGAGTAAAAACTCCCATAGTCGACTTTTACGACACCCAGGGACTGAGTTGGGATAGGACTGGTACATTCTATGTTTTACTTTTGCTCCCAGACCAGCGTAGACCAACATCTAATCTTAGTTTGTTATGATAAAATTGTTCTTCGTTCATTTTAATTGTTCTTCTGTTCCCAAAATATTTTTTTCACATACATTTATCTGTGAATATTAACGGCTCATTCTCAAATTCATATTCTTTACTTATTAAACTGTTTAACTTGGGATTAAAGAACATTAAGTTTTATCTAAATCTAGGTTTTATCGTCTTCCCTCGTGAAAATGTTTACCTTTCGCCGATATGTGTACAGTTACTTTTAGACAATAGAATAAATAACGTTATCTTAAAATATTGTGATTATTAAGTAATAATCTAATTTACGATTACAATTACGGTTTTCATGTTTTACTGGATGAAATTCACGTGAAACGCAGGAACGCAAAGCGCAATTTGCGTATAATTCGCTGTAAGATATCACGATATTGTTCGAATATCTTTCATATTTTGGCACAATTGCCATCATACTATTTATATTCTGCGTTATCTGATATCATGTCCGAAGATTTCCATATCACACAATATGTAGCAAATTTCCGTGATCCTGTGAAATTATATTGTTAAATAAAAATATTATGTTTTTCTACTGATAATATTATGATGAATAGGTTATATCTATCGTTTTTCATTTACTAATTCCTACATTCAACTAACAGTTGTTAAGTAATATACAATACCAGAGGGCCAATTCTCGTTTTAAAAATCTATTAATAATTCAGTATCTATCTAATCTCAATCTCCCAAATGTCAAAAACTATCATTGACAATGGTCAATGTTCGAACTTGAAAATTATGTCGCGAGACCGTTTTTGATTTACCTACTCCACTTCGAATTAGATCCAGCCCAGAGCCAGGTGCAGTAAAGTCCGCACTTGGGTCAGTAACAGTTATAAAAGATTGACAACAAAGGATCGGCGTACCTTACACATTTTTTTTAAATCGATGACAACCATCGATTTAAAAAAAAGTGTAAGGAGCCAGTAACCTTACATGAATGATGCTTTGAGTTCAATTTTTAAATAGATTCCATCGTCGATGAAATTAGGCAACACATTATGTTCTTAATTCTGCCCAACACAAAAGCATCAATGTTTTAAAAGTTATAAATTAGGTGAGTACAAGTTGTTTCTCGTGGCTCCACCCACGCCCACGAGACCACGAGTCGTCAAATACTGATTCTGTTTCTGAGAACCACAGAAACCCGTTCCAGCGACCAATCTATTTATCTATTCCAAATTACAATATAGGTGTCTATGCTTTACAGATATTATGTTCAGTCGTTCAAAGCGCATTAAGAAAGAGTAACAAATACCTATCCAGTAACACTTTATCGTGAAAACAGCAGGACTTAGCCTATGTAAATATACCTAAACTTATTTGAATATTTTTCCCACGCATACGTATAGGTATTAACGCCAGATGTGATATTGTACCACTAATCTAGTTAATAAGTGTTTCAATATTTTGTAGGTGAGCAGTGAGCACTCTTGACATCTGGATGCTAATTTTGTAACGTATGCACTTTATTGCAATGGAGTAAGGTTTAATATTAAAGTCAGTAGTGCGACTCGTGCCATATTGTAAAAGTGAGTGTTACTGAAGGCAGGACATGTGTTACAGATAAAATGTTAATCTTTGTCAACAATATTATGGACCAATATCGACAATACCTTATCCGTCATGCTGAAATGATTTCAGTATGAAGCTACACTTCTTAACGTTGAAAAACACCTAACTACAGTAGGTACCTAAGTATAACAGAGGTATAAAATAATTAGTAAAAACTTAGTGAGGTATTATAATTACAGACAATAAAATAATATAGGAGAATAACATAGTAGTTACACCTACTCATGATGTTAAAGAATTCCGAAAACAAGTTATTTGTGACGGTATATAACCTGTTCATCAATCCTCAGTCTGCTTGGTATTGCCAGTTACACACGTTATGCTTACAGATAGGTTGTGAAGTAGGTATCTAACAAGATATAAGTACCTAGCTACTGAATACATAATATATGTAATCTGTGTTTGAAACGTGCGTGAGGCAGGAACAATAAACGTTAAACGTATTCAAGCCCTACCACTGCGTACAACACAATCATATTTTAAAATTCAATGACTCAAGTTGAATAATGAATTACAAAGGAAGTATAATCAAATCACCACTGTACCATTTTGAGGTCGGTGTTTGCTGCCGCCTGTGCTCGATCAAATGGCTCATGAGCAGACGATCCTTGATTTCCCATTGTGACGTCAATCGGTCAGTGCAAAATCTTCAAAATAAACACTACACTAGCGGCCCACAAATTCACTAGATTTACAAAGTCCACATAACTTTACATCACTATTCACATTACAATAAACGCATCCGCACAATGATATTAACTATTATTTCGACATTTCATTCATGAACATTGGAACACGTTGCCAAATGTAAGAGTATTGTCCTCTTCTGATAAATGTTCTATCCGCAACACAGAAAGATAATAATTTCGACGAAGTTGAAACTCGACAAACATGGCAAAGCCCCGAATAAATAGTTTAGAACTGCGGAATGCTACAACCTTGGCAACAGTCGCATAAAAACATTATGTATTTACACTGGTGCCTCATTAATCACTTCACGTGAAATAATTTAAGTACTAATTAAACACCTGTTACAAGTTATCGCGATGCATATTGCTAATTTTCAATACGGTCATCTAAACTGAGATGCGGTAGTGACGTAAACGCGAGTCGTGTGAAATTCGTTAACAATATTTTTTTAAAACGGGGGTCAACTTTTCCCACAAACGATGAATAAACGCAGAGAGGCGCATTGAACCCGGTACCCGACTGGCGCGGGGAGAGAGGTAAGGTAGGTAGCTGGGAACGACTGCCGATGCCAGCTGAACGTTATTTTTTCCCACAGCATTGTTCTTTAGACCGTAGCGAGTAACGATTTATTAATCTAATCCACTTTTTAATCATTGGCACAAACACCTCCGCGGATATCGTATACAGAAAACTGCATTTTGACTAGTAAAAATAAATTATGGAATGTAGGAATTTGAGGAAGAGGCGCGCGCGCCGCACATTGAGCGGCCAACTGTCGCACTGACACTACTGACTGTGGCACTGCGGCTCGCACGTCGCACCGCGTGCTGCGTGAATCGCACAAAACCCTGCATAGGAGTCCCCGTCCCGTCCCGTACCTCGTCCCGCAGACGACCGGTCCTTTGCATTGTCAAGATTGACGACTGGTGAGATCATCATACGAATAGCCAGTCTTTAATTCGTACTCGATAATTTCATAATTCGTTCCATAAGGTCAATAAAACCATTCGAAATATAGCGAGCTTTGCAAATTGATGTTTTGGTGCCTTGAGCTTGTGCAAAACTCTGCAAATACTTATACTGCGTTCATTACTGCGCCTTGCATCAGAAGCATAGTTTAGTTTGTAGCATTAACAGCTGGACCGAGCACGTGCGATCGTCGGGACGGACGCAGGTGCAAAGTTAGAGCTCATATTGTAATAAGTATTTGAACATATGGCTTTGTAGAAACTTTAGAGAGTTAAACGTGACTGCCGCCTACGCTATTTATAGATGATCGAGCATCTGCAACAATATGGTAATTACTTACTAATATGAAAGATGTTTTATTTAGGACAACTTTGTTTACAATGTGAAATTAGGGCACACGTTCTTTGAAATAAACAAATGGATACCATAACGCATACGTTTTACGTAATACATGTTTTCTATACGTTAAACAGCTGAAATATCGCCGATAAGATTTTCTCGAAGATAGTCTAAACATAAATGATGACTGATACAATCTCTTCAAACGTATTGAAAGTTCAAATTACCATTCATACCTGACTCACGCTCTGAATCATTGCATACCGGTGTCTGAGTTGATCCAATACTCAAATTACACCATGCGTTACAATGATAAAAGTAATAATCAGAAACAAACTTATATAACGAGACGTACAAACTAGTGAAGTGGTGATATTAATATCACATAATCATATTAATATCAAAAGTAATAAAACCTACATGGTTTAAAGACTTGGCCTTCAACCTGATTACAAGTGATTTCTATGTTCAGACAGTTTTTTTTACATTATCTCAGAATACGTGATAATCTCTTACTTGCTGAACATTCAGAAATACTGAAATAAATATTATCATACCATACTGAAATGGTAGAAGCTTGCAAATGTTGCCAGATCACAGTACTTTTTTATATTAGAATATATTAGATTTAGCAGTCGTGCTATAATATTTAGGTGGAGCATTATAATGGAACATTACAAGGGGTAAATAAACAAAAAGTTCACCACAAGCCTCCAAAAGTATGTTTGATTATATCAATTATAACAAAATTTATGGATATATTGTTCATACGTATGGGATTCGGACTGCCAGAAATAAAAAAAGTCGGATTAAATCGATGATAATAATGTCGCTGACATAGACCAATGCAGTAGTAAAAAAGTTAGGCCAAAGAAAAATGAACAGGGAATGGGAAGTTGCTTAACAATTTACCCCAGAAAGGACACAAACAAATAGCTAATTGAGACCCACTATATAGAGCATGGGATGAGTACAAACTACGCATTTGGGATATAACAATGGGATGATATTTGGTGGGATGAAGATACAACCCAAATAATCTTGTTGGCATTGCATACCTAACGGCGACATGCCTTTCCATACAACAAAAATCAGGAATTTAAATTACTGAACTTGACACCTTTGCTTAGAAAGTAAATATCAGAACTAAACTACTAGAGTTATTATTGTCCATAGATAACTTCATTGGCTCGCCTTTTAAAACCGTCGACATGGAAAAACTAACAGTTGACACTTTCGACTTTAGCTCTCTCTACATGAGAGATTTCACGTTACAACTATAATTATATTGTGGAAACAGGCAATAGTAAACAATTTTAAACTTTCCTTACGGACAAACTGGCATTTTGCAATTAAACATTCATAGATAGACAAAGGAACAGATACAAAATAAGCAACAATAAAACAAGGAACTGGACAAGATCTCAAAGAACAAGGAAAATGTATCAGACAAAGTCGCATAAATTTGACTAAAGATTTTTGATCACCAAATAGATCCGTAACCTTACAACACAAAGCATACAATCATAATTCTATAAAGCACAGTCCCAATCACGACTTTCTAGCATTCCCATAAGGATGAATGTTTGAATGTAACTTCGTCGTTATCAACATAATTATGAAGCCTCTGGTGATGACAGCTATGATGGTAGAATACCCTTTGCAACCTTAGCTGTGGAATTATAAGACGATGCGCTGACTCTTTTCGCCTATTGTCAATTTTAACCGTATAACATCGTTAGAAACAGCATAGTAAGAATATTGTGTACGCACGTTATCGTATTTGGAGATACATACAATATGCATATTATAATAATAATGTGTCATTCAACTCTCGAGACATTCAACAGGAAACCCTACTAACCCTATTCGTCGTTTACCTACTTTGATGTAATTACTGGTTTACTCATACATAACGTACATAATGTATCTACGACAACTTGTAAACGTCATAAGTAGCATTTATATGACACAATAGAAGTTGTATGGTGAGTTATATACATTTATGAGGTATCGTGATTTGTTGCGATTGCTTACTGAATCTAACCCTTTAACTCAGGAAAACCTATGGCAGAGCCTCGTCGTCAACCAGCAGGTGAAACAGTTTGCAGGTGAGCTTGGGCCCCGGAAATGTTGGTGGGACTCACCTAAAGTCGGTATTTTCGCATAATTAGTTGGTGCAAGGTGTGATACCTAAAAGCTGGCACGTAAATTAGGTACATACATCTAACTGGGATAGTTGGGGCGCATTGGTCATCATTCTCTGAATGAACCTATTCCTAACTCAGTTGGGGTCGGCTTTCTAGTCTAACTAAGATGCGACTGAACTTCCCTTGAAGCGACTGGCAGCAGACCTCCACAACCAAATTGGCGATATCGAAGTTCTGTAGTTAGACTACTTGGATTTTTGAGGCCTCCAACTACACGTAACGACTGTCATAGATGGTCGTATGGCAACTGGAACCGACGGCTTAACGTGCTCTCCGAAGCACGATCAGACCAGTGCAAATATCTGTTTTCAGGTATACAAATATTGGCTCTGAGCGGGATCGAACCCGCGCTTTCTGCGTAGCAGTCGCGTTCACTGCCGCCGCGCCACTGAGGCATAGAGATTGCAATGGTCGTGAAGTGGAAAATGCAAGCAGCTCGGAGATGGCAATGATAACAGAGCGTGAAACCTGTGTACAGTAGGTACTGGCGAGGACACTGACATGGTTCCAGCGTCAGCAACCGTAAAATTACAGCACGATCATTGTCTATCCAGCAATAATTTCCGACAACTGTTAGTTCCATCCTATTCAATCGCGATACCGTTAGGCGACACTTAGGTATATTGACATCGCAATAATTCACGGCACAATTAATTTTAGGAACGGTCCGAATTTGAATTTTTGCACAACTGCCTGTTAGCTAGTATAGTATGATTTTATTACGATTGGAAAACTATTCATCATTCATTTTCAATTTGCTGTATTTGTTAATCACTTACACCCCAAATTTAAATCAATTTATATTGAAATGATAAACCTGATTCGAGAGTATTTACATTGTATAAAATATTTGACTTTTTCATTCGTTGTTAAGGAAACTGAGATTATAGAATTATAAAGGTTTAACACTTTTCTTCCATCTCCATTCCATTTGCAGATTCAGTCGCTCTTAGAGGGTATAAGTGGGTTCACTGATTTTGAATTATTCAGGAGCAGTGGACGGTTTCACTGGGTCTCTTAAAGACCTAGTGAAACAGTATTCCTGGTGACTGGCAAAGTTAGAGCATGATTGATCTTACGAAGAAGCATATTATGTTGTTATAAAAGTACCTAGTACAAATTTCGTCCTCTGATAGTCGGATCAAATCGGAATCGGAATCCCCCATTCCGTCTCATACAGATTATCTGTGCAAGCTGTAATTCTGACAGGCAATGGATAGGAATAGTTGGTCTTTGGGAACTAGAAAAATCAAGTACTAAGTTGCTAATTTAGTAAAGTCCTATCCACCTAAATAGATTTGCAACACTGTCAAGGAACCTATACGAAAATTTATGATGATATCACCACATTTATGACACCTGTTTTTCAACGTGTATGTAATGCCGCTATGGGTGGTCAGTACCTACGAAATAAATGTGTCTAGTGACACCTGCGGTTATTTTAATTGTGTGCTCCAATGTACTATCAACTATTGGGTAATCTGTGCTAATACTAATCGTGCTTAATTTTAAATCACCGCGAAGAAATACCATAAAATACACAGGTATTACTGGCGATATCTTCGTAATTATGCATAACATAACATGTGGCAAATGCCTACGCATTAGCTACGATTGGAAAATATTTATTACTAGCCGAAGCTTGTTAGACTGGAATATGATTGAGTTCAACATCCAATAAAAGGAACATTCTGTTGAAGGTCACTCAATAATAAAAACGCCTTTTATTTGAATTTGGAAGAATTAACATCTCAGTGTTGCCTGAGTCATACAAAGAGAATGTTTTTTAAATCATTGTTTTTAATGTTAAGATTGTGATTTAATTAACGTTGTCTTATAAGATTATTAGTTGAATTTTTTAGACTGAGTAACCGAGTTGAATATCATGTGTATTTCTTAATCCGAGCGCTAGTCCCGTTTGCTTCCCAAACCTGGACAGCCAGAGCCCGCAGACCGACTTCTACTCCTCCTTTCCAAAAGTTATTTTTCGTTTAAAAACTCTAGGTGTGTTTAGTTTTTATACGTTAATAACTCAAACAGTAATTGAAATAGCAAAAAAAGTCGTTATAACTTCAAGGTGAACAATATCGGTTCGAATGTGACTTGCAAATATGTAGTCATTATCAACAAAATTCCAGGCAAGTAATATTTATAAATGTGATTTTACTTAATGTTATTGTAAAACAAAGAATACAGTATGGGTTTTTTAGAGTTTCGGGCTCAAAGGGGTGTCTACCTACTACCACCAGAAACCAGAACCCTATTTTCAGTCCATGACAGTTCACATGTGGTATTGTCTTTTTAAAAGATGTCAGTTTTGCCTTTTACCAGTGGTATGTATGAGGACTGGTACCTAGGGCGTCTCAAATTACTTTTCAGCGTTTACTGCATTTACTAATATCAAGAAAAGAAAAGAGTTTAACTTTAAAAAAATATATATTGTTATGTATTATCATCATGACGATATTCCATAGAAGTAGATATCTAGGTACTTTATTTAGGACCAATACAAAGATAATACATACACAAAATATACAATAAATCGCTAAGTGTCTTTATAAATATAATAAATAATGCAACGGTTTATGTTTGAAAATAGTGATGTACCCCTGCATATGTGCCGTTAGCAATATTATTTTTATTAATTATTACGGACATCGTGCTATCTCTGGGCAAGGTTGTGAACAGAAATACCTCCTATAACGCATACAAAGCCAGCTAACTAGCTCATCTTGGTCTACTTCCAGTGAATTTAATTTGTACAGCATTGTGATCACGTTTAAAATACAACGGATGTCACAAACATGTGACTAGTTTGCAAATGTGATTCCTCGGAGGCCTTTGAAACACCAGTATACGAGTACCTTTCCAATTGAACGGTTATATTTAAAGCGGGTTTTTCGCTCACACGCCTTGTGATTAAATTGTCGATTTCCCCGCAAAATAAATACCAGAAGCATTTTTAAATATTTGTATATTTGTGAAGCTTAGAAACAATTTGTTGTGTGAAGCTAAGTTAAGTAAAACTTTGTGTTTTAAACCATAATAAAACTTCTTTGTGGAATTCTATAAAACAGCAAAACGGCGCAATACGGGGACGAGGCCATGACTGCATGGACGATGTTCAGTTGGCGAAGATTATACAGCAATGGCAGAATGGGTGACTGCGGTGAGGACAATCATGTTGAGCTGCCGGCAGATACGAGGCAACTGGTGTACAATGTTTACGTGTATTTTAGTAGGAGGCCAGGGAGGAGTGCCAAAGCGGCCTTATCAAAAACAGCGAGTGCTACGATGATACCTCGGGACATAGTTGCCGAAATCGTAAGAGATAAATATCGGGAGTAATTAATTAATGTTATGCCATTGTGTTTTAATGCAATTAGTGATCCATAAGAGATTCAACTGTGCGCAACATATCCTTGGAAATCGCGTGTAGGTAGGTGTAATAGCAACAGTGTAATATTATAAACCTACTTTTATATTTCACGTGAATAGTTTTATACAATTAATACGAGTAGGTATTTACTAAGTAACGTTTGCTATAAGATTTCTCTTGTAAAGAAATTCATAAAAGGTAACACATCTGAGATATAGCTAACATAATGTTTAAGCATGTTGCGCTTGCACAACGACCATAAAACAATATACTGTTACGTAGTTTTATCTCAAGAAACGGAAACTAATCCTACATTTCTTACTGTCTAGTAATATAATTTTAACAGTATATCCAACAGTTGGCTACAAACATATTTGAAAAACTATCTATATACTAATGTTTCTGTAATTTTGATGTCATAAAAATTGTTTTTATACATTAATAATGTAGGAATATCCGTCTTAGAATAGGTTGATTATACTGTTTTTTTAGCAATGTTTCGTAATGACTGGATTCCTCAAGTCGTGAGTCGAGACATACAGTACATACGTCTGGACTTAAAGTCAGTGGCACGGCAAAAGTAGGTACTTCAGTGCCTAGATTTTGTTAGATGCTTAAATAATATAATGCGCTTTACAAAAAAAAGTACGTTTTAGTTGATTTTGGTATCTTTTGTCTTTAAATATGACATGACATTTAACTCAATAGTGAAAAAGGCAGAATTTACAGTAAAACCAACGAATGAACTGGCGAAAATAGGAAGTACGTTTGTCACTATCAAGTGCTTATCAAAGACAATTTAGCACGTTTTGATAGTATTGAAGGTATATGCCACTCAATACTATGACCATAATTAACACCCAAAGGTTGACTGGCAGAGATCGCTTGAAGCGATACAGCAGTCCATTTTACTGCTTCCATTCTTATAGATTTTAATTATGCATTTTTACTTGGTGTACAATAAAGTGTATAATAAATAAATAAATGGATGGCCTCAGTTCACGGGTTAAGTCGTGTTTAAATGAGGGCATAGTATACATGAAAATACTATAAGCAATAAGTTATTATGTATGTTTTTAAGATCAAAGACTGATCTCATTATTTGATTATTAGGGAGAAAATATAACATTGTTTTATGTACATCAATAAAATACTTACTGTACCTAGCCTAAAAGCTTTTCATTTCCACTTCAGTGCCTATTATACTTACAGTTATTTATGAAAACTGAAATTATTAAGTGACATTATACGTTGAAAAATATTGAGGTATTATACAAATTAAAAAAAATTAGGCGCATGAGCTTACAACAAATTTGACACAGATCTGTCTAAGATCAATTCTTTGATTTAAATAACAATTCACAGACTTCATGACGCAACCTCTTACACACAAGTTGTATGGAAAACTAATCAACACATAAGTTTTAATTATGTATATATAACCTACCTAGTGCTGCATTTTATTAATCATCTTTATATTACATAGTGCTTCTGACTTACTTTGAAATTTGATTACTTGTGCCAAGTTCTGAGCATAACAACAGTACAATTACACTGCACTAATTACTCCACTGCACTATTTCCGACAGTCGAACACGTGAACCACGAGTACTCTGAATCACTGCTATCGACGCCACTGACTGGCTGAAAGTTTCAACAGAACAGAAATTACCGAAGGTCGCGCGCATCTAACCGATACAACACTACAACAGTCTGCCCAACGATGGCCCATTCATTATTTCTGGAATATATTCAGCATACATTAACAAGACGTACACAAATTGTTAGCTTAGGACAATGTATTCAGGACAGTAAATACTTTAACTATTAAAACCTAAAACAACCTTTCAGCCAATATCGTGGGCGATGCGGCTGTTTGTACTTTGTTACTATTTATATTATGTATTTATTCATAAATATTTTGTTTTCAGTGGAATCATTAATATTAAACAGTTTTGTTTGTTGGTTTGTCCTTCATTTACATATTATATGTTTTTGCATAGATAAATAATACACAAATAAGATAAAATAATAGGTAGGTACGTACTATTTTATCAGTCTGAGGGGTTCATTTGGACATCCAATTCAGCCAATTATGTGAATTATGCCATACGGGCGCTGGTGTAATGATCGCTAAAACAAAATCTGGATTCGTTTTGGATTCGTTCGAGCGTTCACCGTCAAATATATAAACTAATGGTAAAAAGCACGACCCAAGGAAAATTTAGACAATTCAGAAATTAAATAACCATTTTTAACGCTTGCTTAAACGCCAGGTAACGCACAGTCAAATCGTATACGTGTGTAGTGATAAAATTATCGTTTCTACAAATAAACTGATAACACGTGTCAACGTAGAATTACTAAATGCATAATAAACTTTCTATAATCAACGAAAAGATATCACCTACGTTTGCAGTTGCAAAACGACTGAGTTGAATCCCTTCACTTTTATGTGGGCAGACAATGACTAACCGTGAGTATATCATGTAGTTGCACAATGTCTAATGTTTTTATGAATTAAAATATCTTCATAATGTTAGAACTTGTATAATAATCTGAAAGCAGCATTAATAATACTCGGTAATCAAGTTTCTAGTGTTGAGATACAGTTGCAATAAGTACACATTTCACGTTTCATGGCCAAAGAATAGTTGAGACATTTGAAGATGATCATTTAAATTTTTATTGAAAATATTAACGTCGCACTTATGGCAAATGCAACTTAAATAATTTGTCACAGTATGAAATAAACCTTAGATAGTGGTGGCAACTTACTAAAACAAGTGTATGATTTTAGATTGACATGGTCATATTATGGCGCTTGTAACATTGCCCAAATATCGGTTACTCCTAACACCAACAAACATGGTAAATATCCCGTAAAATTGAATAGTGAATAAAGTTTGACAGGACTAAAATATATCCCCATTTCTGTTACTGAAGACAAGATCATGATACGCATATGCTATGGAGATTATGTTTATGCAAAATTGAACAAGTATCTATGATTACCGCGGATGGGTGCATATTTCAAGTTTTGTTTCAAATATAATATTCACAATAGGCAGTTATGACAGTGTACACCTTGTCAGAGAAAGTTTTACAGATGAATACAAATACCCACACTAAAACGTCATATTATTGTGTAAAATCATTATGAGTTTCAAGATAATTTTGTGTTGATGATGGAAGTGTTTTTTACTAGGCGTCTCTAGCTAGAGCACCTGGATTCTTTTTTTTCTTTTTCTTTCTTTCTAATAATTTCTGTGAGATTTAGTGTATTTACATTAAAAAACGTGAACAATATGGTCAAAAATGTCAAAATGTTTAAAAACGTAACTAAAATATGTCACACGAAATGGAATTTAGTACATAGTTGCATTGTATATGAATGACTGATTAATTGTTAAATGTATTTTTTCCTGACTCACTCACTCACTGCTGTTAGATCTACGGTCATTTGTTGAACACTGTCCTCGAGTTAGTGGACTGTTTGTAGTCCTGGTGTGGGTTAGCAAACGTCAAAGTAGTTTGATCGATAAACATGAAAGTTGGGACATCGGGTAAGAACTCGTGGAGAACAACTTAAATTACATAACTCGTTATTCTGCACTAATAGGTGAAAAAATCAAGTTGGACTTTGGACAAAATGATCTGCGCAGTATTTATAGATGCCTTAACATAAAAACTACTTCCGGGTCTAAACTCTAAACAACACAGGACTATTATTCTATTAAAATCAATTTACAAACGTGTTTCGATTATATCATTGCTAAATAAAAATTGAAGTTTATAGCGTTATTCATTGGTTCTTTGATTTCTTTCTTATGATAACTAACTGTTGTTTCGGTATGCCCAGGCTTTCGGTAGCCTGCATACTTAAAAATGAAACGGATACTCTTTTATTGTAGTTAGGCAACTTGAAGCTAACTTTATAAATCTAAATTTATTGGCCTCTTTTTTGCAAGCATTGCCATCTATCGTACCCAAAAAGCAATGCCGCCAGCCCTTTTTGTACGTTGGATAACAATGCCAGTGGGAATTTCGACGTCTGAACTTTTGCCTCTACCGGTAGTTTAGCCTGCTGCTTGTATTCTTTGCCGGTAGGACAGCACTGAAAATGACAGTTAAAGAGCATATTACAGTCAGAGAGGAGCGCCCATTGTACACCTGTAGTAGGAGTAGGCGAGACAGACATAATAGAATGGCTTTCCTATTTTCCTCATCCATCCATTGGAGGGATGGGAAACAGGTAAAGGGAAATAGGGAACGGAAAATGAGGAAATAGGGGAGATTGAGAAACGAAGAAATAGGGGAAAAAATGGTAAGTAAAGAAGGGGAGAGAGAAGCAATTTGTTTAGAGAGACAATTAGAGAATCTAGTAGAGTTGTACAACGCGATAATCGACATCTACGGGGACGGAGCCGCGAGCAACAGCTAGTTTACAAATAAACACAAAAGCTGACAATACTATACGTTGTGTTGTCACAGAATCCAACAGAACACAATTGTTTAATCTAAACTAATCGTATCGTAAACGTGTATGCCAAAGGGTGCAAAAGATACGCTCGATAATAAAATAGCAGTCTCGGCGCCAGACCTAAGCCTAAATTGATGTGACGCAATCAGTGGATACCTCATCTGCCCACTCTGTATGACGTAGATACCCAACGTGTACCCAGACATGTTGGAGAGAAAAACAATGGAGTGTTTCATTACGTTATTCTGATGAGCACAAAGTGCTACAAATTAGCATGTTATTGATTCAAGAAGAATTCTTCCACATAATAAACTTATGCATCCACCCACATATATTAGTTGTATAATGTTTTTAGGTTAGCTATTTTTATTTATTTTCAATAATAAGTTCGCTGGATCGGATAAACAGAAGAGGACATTTTTTATCCGTGTCAATGGGTTGATTGTGAAGTCTATTTTCAGTGGGCGGACGATCGTTTGCGAGGCGCCCGATCGTTACCTACATACTCAAGGTGATGATGTACTTTGTTTCTACGCTCTTCGTTTACCATTAATCTAATTCGTGGTTTATAATTTACCTTCCTGTGTGGCTATTGCACGTCGGGACGCAACATGTGTGCCATTCATTACAGAAATATATTCAAAAGTGCTGAGAATTTTATAGGGAGTGAAACGTTTAACGGGTGAATTATGTACTTTTTAATAAGAGGCGAACGTGAAGGACGATGCCGGTAGTACATGTGGTTAAATATAGTTGATCTTGTACGTTTGAAACACGTCCAGATATTTCGAGATACTATTTTAGTACCATAGTCATTAACACGTACTGAGTTTTAGGAAGTTAGCTCCACGAAATTATATGAGAGGAAGAACCTAGATCTCTTGAAAAAGAAATAGAAAATCTACCTGAGTTTATTGCTGGTCACTTTTCAGTAGATCTGACTACCGAACCAGCAAAATAATCATTTTCAAATTATTATGTTTACTATCTTACTCATTATAAATTATAATAGTTTTGACAAATGTAATTGTAAAACTTTGACATGCATGCATATGTGTTCTTAATTGCCTAAACTGAATAAACGAAATTGATTCTTTGATTCTTTGATAGGAAATCTCAAGTTTACGTTACAGATTATTTTGCTATGGGTCGGTTACTAACGGAGTCATCCTTAATCACTATCCGCGTCCAAACCGACCGAGCGCGGGATTCAAGGTACCGTGCGCGGGTCGCAGGCATAGCCCATGGGTGAGCCAGTATGAACATTTAGTTTTCCTTTTTATAGGATGGAGAATCACGTTTTTAAACGCTATACGTTTATGTTGTGTGGATATTTACTAAAAAGAAGATAAAAACGAAAACTCTGGACTTAATGAAGACATTAAACACCTCAGCGCCATCACCACACCGTCCGAACCACCAGATGAGCGAGACTGATGGCTGCTGCCGGCCTGGACGCGCCTATCGAAGCGCCAATTCCGGTGGCATCATAAAAATCACTACATAGTATAAAATAAAGTCGCGTTTTCTGTCCCTATTTTTCTTGTCCCTTTGTATGCTTAAATCTTTAGAACTACGCAACGGATTTTGATGCGGTTTCAATAGATAGAATGGTTAAAGAGGAAGGTTTATATGTATATAACATCATGCTACGACTAACAGGTGCGGAGCAGGAATGAAAAATGTTGCAAAAACGGGGTGACGCGAAAGACACGAAGTTACGCGGGTCAGTTAGTTATATAATATACAGGGTGGAATTTTGTTGTTTTGTTTTTGTTTTCCTTTCATTTAATTTATAAAGTTTGTTAGAGAGATTTCATCCTTATAATTGACCCTAACGATCGATGCAATAAAAGTACAGGGTTCAATTTTTACAGATTTTAGTCGGTTCGATTACTGGGTGCGGCAAGCGAATTTAAAAAAATCCTTGAATGCAGTTTTGTTTCTTTTCAAAAACAAAGGAATGTTTCCTTTGATTAAAATTTTCTATCTACAGTATTAAGAGTACTTCCCCTTCAGGTGGCATTACAAAATTCCACCCTGTATATAAAACATTCAATCAATCAATTACATACATAGGCCTCTCGCAATGTTGGGAGGCCATGGCGTACTGTTGTTTCCACGCTGGCTAGACGGGTTGATACATTTTTTTTTTAACTTCGAGATTTCCTTTACTTGCAGTGATATCGTCTGCGTGTTTTTCCGTTTGTCGCTTTTTACCACATCCTTCGGAAGAGATGGGCCACCAAAATACGGACCAAGTAATTTATATTTTATTAAGGAAAATGCCTAGGTAGGTAACTATTAAAACCTGTTTAATATTGTTCCCTGATAATTAGTAGCAGGTAAATGCTATGCTTGGTAAAATGTATAACCTTCCTATCTAATTAGCAAGCGGAGAGCGGAGCCGGCGAGTTAACCATAAACCATCTACGTTTCACGGTAGAGTTAGTTCATTAATTAAACCTTTTTGGATTAGAATGCAAATACACTTTGATGTATACCATTTAAAATAAGGCATAGATGTAATTAATATTATCGTCATTAGATTTCGGCATAGTCAAGGCACTGCCAGAGATACAATCACAATAAGGTATATGGAGTTGAACAATTGAACATGGCAGGAAAGAGATTATTTTGTGTTTTCTAGTCAACTTCGAGCGAGTATGTGAACATTATCCAACGCTTCCACCATACGGATCTACAATATGAAATTTGTACCTTCGGAATCATCTAATGCCAGCATTTCGAATTACATACCTAAACTATTTGTATTACAAAATAAAGAGGAACTGCTTCTTCCGGCCAAGAGATTTATTATTACCAGTAAAATAAATATTTCCTGTATACCGGGACGTTACGAGGGTCAAATTCCGTAACAGTGCTAGTACTGATAACCTAATTGACCCTTCTAAGTTGGTAATTGTTGAATCAAACAATAGTTAAGCTGTGTTCTTACTGTAGGTTTATACGCGTAGCGACCCTATTGATTGTATGGAAGTAATTACTACTGTATTGGTATTTTACGAGTGTTTTATCACTGCCCGCTTGGTAGAGAGTATTAACTAAAGCTTAACTTCACTGCACGATACGCCTACCACCCCCTGCGTTTACGTCACCAAACTCAAGAGCCCGTCACTTTTTAGAAAAAAAAAAGTAAACACACGGTATAATTTACAGCCTGTGTGGCGTGGTGGTTGGTGGTAGGGAACGCAACTGGTACGCAGGAGGCACGTTCGATTCCCGCTCGATTCGAGGTCGGGTCGTGCCCCGGAAAACACGTAAAGTCGGTCGTCGGTCGTCGGTCCCGGTTATGACAACTCGCAGAACAAACAACGTCGTTACAGGTACTTGGAGCTTTAAAAAGTTCAATAATTGGTATCGCCCGTAGATAGCCTATAGATACCTACGTATAGGTTGTGGAGGCCAAATGGCAATCGCTTCACAGAAAATATCGAGGTTCAGCCGCAACTGATGATGATACAGTATGTACACATTCACGCTAAATCTATCTGATATTTAAATCCTGGTACAGTGCGAGGAATACAATGTGCGAAGGTCGATATAAGTTAAGGTAGCTTTGGCCATGGAGCAAAATGTTAGGATTGTAACATTCACATTGTATTACTTCGCTGGATAAACGTGTTACTCAATGGGCGTTGATTCGTGAGTGCTCACGATAACGTGAGATGTTGGGGTGGAAGACCTTGGCGGTTAGCAACTGATTTAAAGATCTAGCTAAGATCGCGTGGTCTTCGTTTTGTAAGCTGGATCTCTCAACCATGATAGTGTATTTCTTTTTTATTCGAAAAGTGCCGTTTTGGAGGTCTAGTAACTATATCTATCAGATAGAGGTCACTCCTGCACTCACGAAGATGAGATGTTTTTTGCCAATATTTTCGGACAAGCCCAGAAAGTTCTTATTACTTAATTTCCTTCTTATTAACTTAGGTTTAAAATAATGTAATATGGATAACGTACCTATGTCGCTAATAGGAATACTAAGATAAGCCTGTACACTCTACAATAAGGTTATGAATTTCGTTATTGATAATATTTACATATCAGGAGATTAGAACCAAGTTAATGACCCACCTAATCATGAATCTGAAGAGTTGAAATATACTGATAATTAATTATAGCATTTATACAAATATTATTTATATTCGCCTATTACTTGGGACCGAAAGTAGGCGAAATGTAGGTGTTTAGTACACCACTGCCTACGGCTTTGGGGATTACGGGCGTGAGCATATGTATGTATTTATACAAATTAGTTCATAGGTATCTAGTTGTTCTTAAAAAATAAAATTGTTTTCAATATCTGCTACAAATCAATTGGATGTATTTTATTTCATCAAAATTGATGTTTTGTCATCAAAATGTTGGTATCTATTCAAAATGATGAATCTGCCGCTAAATATGGCTGATCTGCCGTCAAATAGGTATTACGACTGTTGAGTGTTGCTCGCATGCTTCGTAAATCCGAAAATGCCAATGTCGTTCGTGAGTACATTTTGGCGGTAAGTATAATCTATTTTGCAGACTATCCCTATTATTTTGGAGACAGATAAACAGCACCCCAACCCAAAACCGAGAAACGGAATTCCTATTACCCCAGGATCTAAACAAAAAGGCGTATTAAACGGGAATGGGCAAATCAAATATAGGTAAGTTCTAATTTAGTGTGTAAGTATAAAAAATATACTGAACTATTTATTTGGGTGAAGAAATACTATATCATTATTAATACCTAATTGATTTGATGAATTATATAATTTTTTTTATAATTAGGAATTTATTAGTAACAGCCTTCTTAACAACAGATCCAGAAGAAATATAATAAGATGGGATGATACATCACTCTACATGTGAACAAACTCTAAATGTTATACAAGATTGACATCTAATCTGATTATTCATAGTTAACGGGATGATGGCAGATGGACTAACACAAACTACAAAAAAGAGAATTAGGAATCAATGTCATATTTTTATTGTGTATTTACTATTGAAACACTGATTGATGCATCAAATTAAGAAAATTAGCCAAATTTAGAGTGCAGACAACATATTTATAGTTTATAATATATCACAGGTTGTACAGCCAACAAAAGAGTAACACACTTACACCATTACATTTTGAAAAAGTGGTACCGCTACTGTACATAAGTTCATTGCTTAAAATAAATAATATTGTATGGATAGCATATGTACAATATGTGATTATTGATCAATAGGTGTAATAGTTTTTTGAATAATATTGTAACTGCTTGCATAACATTAGGCTTCATGCCAATTTTCGTTTTGGTTCAGATATTTCATTTGTCTGAAATTGTATGGAATAAATATTTGGTTTGTTTTCTTGTATATAATAAATAATTTTTTACATAATATACAAGGCACTGAATTGTTTCTTCGATAATTAAATAATATTCAATTTATTCATAAGAACAATGTTCTTACTATGTGAAAATAACAGTGATAATAAGTATAACTCAGCTCTATAAATTTGACATCCATAAGGATGAGTTATTTAATTTTAGCTGATATAGTGTCCATTAAGCCTTGCATATGCTTTTTGTTGTTGGGCTAAAAACAACAAAAATTTACTAATAAAAGAATCCTCAGAATATTAGTTCAATTTTTAGCTTTGACGATCAATAAATTTTCCCAAGCTTTTACAATATGGGATTCCTCAAGAAGGTTTTTTAGGAATTAGAACATTTCTGCAGGGTTAGCAGCATATCTCTAGGTCACAGTTACCACATTAGCCATGGCATGGCATGCGCTTGTCTGCCACCTAAATGGTATAAAAAAGTATCTACCACAATATAAACTGTAATTGATACCCCGTGCTAGAGCTGGACATAATATCTTGATACTCCTGATAGCTAAGATAACTTGCTATTGATAGATATGTACTTACCTATCATAAAATGTATGTGTTGTATGTATCCTTTTACAGGTGCATTATGTAAGATTATTATTTGTCCATATAGCGTATGCTACAATTTTTTATGAACAGTCACTTGCAACACAAAGCTGGCGATAAGCTTTCTAAATCAAAAAGTTATCACGCGCGGTAACAAATCGTTTTATTCAGATAAACCGAGGAATTGAGTTAAGAAGGAAGGATTGCATCAGATTTTGTTTTATCGACAAAAGGTTTAACTTATCACACATTCAGAAATGTAAATAATTTCAACTAAAGCTTTATTCAGAGAAAATATCTTGACTAGAATTATATTATGAATCAACCAGCCAACCGAACGGCCTTTTCGCCGAGATATGAAGTATTTTTAATGACAGCAGGATAGATTACTCTGAATGTGGTGTGTGTGCAAGAGATAGCATATTTTTTATGCTATGAATGTTTGTTATTGACTTTTAGTAGGTCTGATTTTAAAGCACAGGGCGGCCCTAACGCACTATTATAAGGAAGAACAGCGTGTCAAGGTCACCAAAATCTATGAATGCTTTGCGCCCCGTCATTCATAATTTTTTCTAGTCTTTTACTACAACTAGCATACTAGTGACGTACTTCAAGAAAAAGATTTATCGACGAACGATGAGCCGATGACTGCTCATTTAAAATTTAATATCCATAATGATTATGAAGAATTGTTAAAGTGAATTTTCTTAACACAAATATGTAGTTTTGAAGATATTTGATTTCGAAAATTGAAACGAGCAGCTAGAAAACGGTTTTTGTGTGAGTGACGGCATGATTTCTTAGTAAGTAGTGCAAATGCATGAAGTGCAAGAGAATATTGCATTTATCTCGGTCCCAGTTGTGTTTTGTTGTGTTTACGTGTATGATTCATTAAAAAATAAAAGTCATTTGGAATAGTAAGAAATCTATAAATTATAATAAAAATAAGAATTATAATATTATCTCATAAGTGTAGCATGTTACCGGTCTTGTTAAGTTAATACACGTTAAAAGATAAGTAAACACAATCGTATTAGTATACGTAAATCGACCACTTCTGCCATAGTAGAAGGCACAGCACTAACGTAGTAAAACGTCCATTCATAAAAATGGAACGTAGGTAGGACACAGCGTTTTGTAGGTAGGGCCCATCCCCCTCCCTTATACATCAATGTTTTAAAGTTAGAGATAATTGTCATTTTATTGATAAAAATGTTGCCAAATCAATACGTAAATCATCTACTTACATACTTAGTGTAGATGAATTACTTGAGAGCGAATTTCAAATGAATTTTATTTTCATTAATATGAACTTTTACATAACGTATTTATGTAAAAGCTTGATAAGTTTAATAAATTTAATTAGGTAGGTAGGTACATACATAAAGCGTAAGTGAGAATTTATAAAATCGTAACAAATTCTGTATGATATTCGCCAGTAGGTATTCTCTGTCTGTCAAGGTACAGATCCAAGGGTGGATAAAATACAGATCCAACGGTGGATAGAATACAGATCCAAGGGTGGATAGAAATAAAATGGCCAATAGAATATTTTAAATAATTTCTTTTTTAATTAAGCTTATTACCAGAAAATTCATGATTCTGGTATAACAATGAACTAGTCCAAATTTCCGCTTGAAAGAAAATAACTACAAGATTTAGCTAACCATTTTATTTCTATTCAACCTTCAATCTCTATTCACCCCGTTTTAGCCGGTAGCATAGCCGCTATAGTGAATGTTATTGACATGGAAAACAAAAAACAGGTGGAAGTATGAAGTTGGCGGGGTACGCATGTAATTGCTGTGCATTTTTACGAAGGACTAATATATGAATGGAATTGTAAGAATTAAACTAAATAACTTTCTTCGGATTTATTCACATACGTCCAAGCTTTTTTTGAACATTCAAGTTCGTTCGAATTAAAGTATGAATTGTTAAAAGACTTTTTATTAGATCTATAACTAAGTAATCTCTATTTTAAATGGCTATGGTGCGTCTTCGTTTTGTTGTACGTATGATTTGAGTTAATTTGACATAAAATTCTTCCTCTTCTGTCGAATCACGGCAAGCAAAGGTTTCGCTCTTCGGGAAGGCTTACTACGTCCCCTTCCTATGACCAAACAAAATTATTGGTAATGCTAATGCAACGTATTATTAACAGGTGCATGTGTGAGTTTGGCGACGTCGATTCCGCTACTGAATCGGTCGTATCATATTTTTATTAGATTTTCTGTTCTGTGGTAATTTATGATTTAATATGTCCATTACATTTATTAAGTACTTACCTATAATATGAGGTGTTCCTAAACCGTTCTATCATATTATTATGATGAATGTGTCATATCATATTGGTGTCACACACAAAGCGGCCCTAACGCACCAGTATGACGAACGACAGCGTGTCAAGGTCAACAAAAAGCATAAATTTTTCATAAAATTTTCTAGACTTTTACTACAACTAGCATACTAGTGACGTGCTTCAAAAAAAGATTTATCGACGAACGATGGAATGATGACTGCTTATTTAAAATTTAATATTCATAATGATTATAAAGAATCGCTAGTGATTTTTTTTATAAAAAATATGTAGTTTTAAAGGCATTTGAATTCGAAAATTGAAACGAGCTGCTGGAAAACGGTCTTTGTGTGAGTGACAGCATGACTTCTTAATGTCTAGTGCAAATAAATATTCTAGGACAATCTACACAACGTCACCTAGACCCATGGTAAGCATAGCTTAACTAGCTTGTGTTACGGGTTCTAGAATGCGGATAAACATACTTAAATACATTTTTTTTTGTAAATACATACATATTATACATAGAAACACCCAGACCAATGCAGATATTCATATTTAATGTACACAAATATTTGCACTGAGCGGGAATCGAACCCGCACCTCATGCGTAGCAGTCGCGTTCACTACCGCCACGCCACAGGGGTCGTCAAAATGCATGAATGCGTGCAAATGCATGAAGTGCTAGAGAATATCGCATTTATCGCGGTCCCGGTTGTGTTTTGTTGCGTTTACGTGTATGATTCATTAAAAAAATAAAAGTCATTTGAAATAGTACGAGATCTATAAATTATATTAAAAATAAAAATTATATTATTATCTCATGAATGTAGCATGTTACCGTTCTTTTTAGATAAGTAAACCCAATCGTATAAGTATACGTAAATCGACAACTTCTATGATAGGAGAAGGCACAGCACTAACGTAGTAAAACGTCCATTCATAAAAATGGAACGTAGGTAGAACCGATCCTCTCCCTTATACATCAATGGTGTATGTGTCACATAGACACTGTTGACAGGCTTGACATGACAGTGGGTATTATTAATTGAGGTCATTTTTATTTTCAACAAATTCGTACATACACTTAAAAATTACTTACAGCTTGCAAGATTGTTTTTAACTATTGACACAATAATAAAAAAATGGACACTGTCGTTAAGGGTATGCTAGAGGAGGAGGCGGAAGAAGAAAAAAAGGTTATTATTTTTCAATTATCCATCAGAAACCAAAAGTAGTAGCGTACAAATATACAATTTTAAAACTTAATTATCTACCGAAATATATTCAAAATTTTTTGGTCATACTTTGATACCCAAGCTATATAAGATAGTACACTGTACAATAAATTTAAGAATCAAGTGAAGTTTACTAATACGAGACCTATATAATAGGTACAGTATCTTAAATTTTATTTACCATTATAAAATAAACATGCTATCACATGCAGTTTATATTATTATGTAATGGAACTGCAGTTGACAATAGGTAGGTAATAATATAATCATTATTGTGATGAAGTATTTACTTACTTATTTTGTATTTCACTTGTATTGTTATTCATTTAAAAGAAATGATACCTAATGAAACCATTGTTTCTTCTATTTCAGGGACTGGTAATATTTGGACGAGATCTGTCCAAAATACCCTGCTTCAGAGAAAGTTTTCTGTATGGGATTGCAGCGGGAGTTGGTGGTGGAATAATAGGTTTCCTCAAGACATCTCGGCCAATGTTGTCACAGCACATAGGAGTAGCAACATTTTCAATCACTACAATGGTCTATTGGTCTTTCTGTAGATACCAGTGGTCTAAGCAAAGATTTGATGCACAGATTTTACAAGAAGCACTGAAGGACAAAATTATGTACGAAGGCACTTCAGTAGAGCAAGAATTAGAGATGAAAGGTATACTAAAATCAGCATAGACTACAATACCTTTTTTATATAAGACCAAATATGAAAACTTATACTTATGTGACGTATGTAGGAGACTATACCTGCAAAATTTTGTAGCAGACTGAATTATAATGTACAGGATTCAGCTACTGATATTACAATCACACAAATCAAGTATTACCACCAGTACCAT
Source organism: Pelosia muscerda (assembly GCA_963691645.1). Classification (NCBI taxonomy): domain Eukaryota; kingdom Metazoa; phylum Arthropoda; class Insecta; order Lepidoptera; family Erebidae; genus Pelosia; species Pelosia muscerda. The sequence continues at coordinate 10,028,859 of OY829106.1, forward strand.
ATAATTGATGTATCTTTGTATTTCTGCATTTATATACATCAAAAATAGTACTTGAGTGCACTGAACTGCAGTAAAAATTTGGGGGAAATATTTAAAGCTGATTGGTCTCACAGTGTGGTAGGACAATCAGTATGAGTTATACCACTAAATTGTATGACTCTGTAAATACACAGTCATACAATTTGGTGGTATAACTCACACCTTCTCCATGTAATTAGACAATTCTATAATATTTCCACTGGACAGTCCCGTGGCAATATTATAGAATTGTCTAATTACACTAAGGATTTATTGTTTCTTATTATGATAATTATCATATGTGTCAAGTTGTGCCATGGTGTGCAATACCACTAGTCAAAAAAGGCGGTTTTGATTACCATGGCAAAATTACAATTGTGGTAATTTGAGGATGTTACCTTTTCTGTAATACAGTGCAAGAAGTGAATGAAATTGATGGATACAAAAACCAACACTGCTCATTAATGAATTGCATTCAGCTGAATTCATTTTCACAAATGAAAACGAGTCATGTTTCTAAAATGTTTGCTTACAGTTTTATTGTTCCCATTAGATTGCCAATTTGATTTCATTGAGAATAATAATGATATAGGAAGTTAATATACACAATCACAACAGTTCTAATCAAGAAATGGATTTCTCTGTAACAGTATAATGTAAGCTATGTACAAATATTAGAATGTGTTATTATTAGTAGTAAACTATTATTGTTACAATATGCCTTGTTTGCTTTTTACGTTAGTTTACCTTAGAACGATATAACCAGGGGATTGTCATATAAATAAATCTTGCTCTGCCGTCCCTGTAGAAGGGGAATGCGGAGAGAGGATGTTAACGAAGTCGAAAATTTCTGTGCCATCAGAGGAGAAGACAAAGCAGGACATTGTCAACAAGTCTTCAGTCTTCCTACTAAAACACAAAAATGTTATTATTAGCAGTGGTATTCTGTAGGGGTCTGTATTCTTACGACGGCCGTAGATGTACGTATGACATTTGGGACCGCTTAACGTGTTGTCGAAGGCGCGGGAACATCCAGAAGATCAATGCAAATAGACATCCATGCATACAGAGATTTGCACTGAGCGGAAATTGAAACCGCGTAACAGATCAGAGGGGCGAACACGAAAACTTGCGAGAGAGTACATGAACGCCTATCGAATTCGTAATGTAAAGGTTTCGAGAGAACGGAGCATTTAATTGGTGCCTCTTGTGAACCTGTGTGCGTGTGTCAGCCCGCCAATCGCAATGCTCCGTTCTGTCGTTCTGTCGATACCTTTACATTTATTGGTAAGTAGGTCCGTATGGTACACATGCGTGAACTATCTGACATTTGTTCAAGAAGTTTGCCGACACTTATATCAGCTACAATCTGTGCTGTGGTACCATAAATGTCAAAGGGATTTCAAATACCTGCTTTAAATGGGTGCAAGGTAGCCCATGAAAGAAGGGTTAGAAGGCATTTTCCCTTACACCTTGGTTGACTGGTCAGAGAAGATGGTTCCGCCCTTCAAGGTTAACAGAGTGTCGGTTCTGACAGAACTGAATTCTCCGTTTACACTACATTCAATCTTGCTTTTCTGCAAGAAACCCAGCGCCCAATGCTAGGACACCGTGTGTATGTGAAATCGGTATTAAAGCGCTCTAGCTAAAAACCAAATTTCTTTCTACAATAAAGCTTCTAGGTTGCGGTCATAGCATAGGGTACGGTGTACGGTGACCACTAAACATCAGTACCAGTACAGTAGTACATCAGCCACCTTAGTGCTATGAAGAATGCTGTGAGAATTGATTTCTGATAAACATAGTCGTTCAGAGGAGTAAGCATGAAGTCGTCAGTCAAAGATTGCTATATCATAAGTGGTAGGAGTGTAGGAGACTTTCTCTACCCTTCAGAAAAGATTTTGCTGGTATATTGTGCTCTATCCAGATTTGTAAGCTAAACAAGGGCGTAGTTCGACGTCGCTGTATGTCTGAAGCATTTTCATCAGTTTCGACGCGTCTTCATTCTTGGCTTACCAATAGGTTGCATGGTGCATATTAAACTAGAGATCAAGTTAACTGTATTTCAATCCAGTATTCAAAACTTATTGTCTCTTAACCACCCCTGTCGGCCATTGGAAGTGGTTACGTCAGACTTGAACCGACTTAATTACTGAGAATCAACTGTATGTCTTTACCTACTTAATAAAACACAAGTACTACATGTATATGAATTTAGCCCTCCTGATCATATTACCTAAAAATCAAATTAACTACGAAGCAAAATGCCTACATGTCATGTCTTAAAAGCTAAATCCCTATAAATCAAACTACCTAAAAATCAGTATGCCATAACAGTAATTTGCCTCATGATTATGATGCCCATGAAGCAAAAAGTACACTAAGCAGATTGTCTAAAATTAATTATGCCTAAACGTGCCAAAGGAGCAAGGGGTCTACAAAGCAAAATGCCTAAAATAATATCTATTAAAACTCCTTTGACTATATACGTTTACCTACCTATTGTAAAATTACTGGCCACTTGACTCTCAAGTGTCTTATTTAGATAAAATGCAGTGACAGTGTCAACTTAGAAATACTTATAATATCTAATTATTTCCTGGTTTTCCTTTGGATAGTTTTCATGTTCAAAGATCTTTTCAAATGGACGCTTTCGAGATCATTCTTAATCAAAAAGGGGGGCAGTTATTGTTGTGTAAGGGATTTAGGTATACTTTAAATAAAATTAACGCTGACGGAACTAGGCTATGGAGGTGCTGTAATAGAAAATATTGTTATGCGTCGTTGAAAACAAATCAAGAAAATAATACTATTATGCGTGCGACAACTCATGTGTGTTCACCGGATCCGTCGCGGAATAAAGTCTCTTTTTTAATGGAGAAATGCAAAAGGAAAGTTGTTAAAAATTTTGTTCCGGTGCAGCAGATATTTGAAGAAGTCTTTACTGGAAACCTTTCTCAATCTGACGATGAAGATAATCTATTGCCTGTTTTTAAAGCAAAGAAAGACACCTTACTTAGATGTAGAAGAAAATTTTTAAAGAGTACAAAAACCGAGTTTAAATATTTAAATGAAGTTGAAGTACCTGATATGATAGCCCAAAATTTTTTAGTTTGTGATAATGGAGATGACAACAACAAAATATTGTTATTCTGCACACCAATTGCTCAAAAGATGATTTGCAATTTAGCTAATAAATCTCAGTTTTTTGGTGATGGCACAGAAAGAAGGGTGCCAGAACCATTCAAACAGTTATTTACCATACACATAGATATGTTCAGTGATGATGAGACAGTAAACATTGTGCCATATATTTATGCCCTTCTTCCCGACAAGTCTACTAATACGTACGAAAGACTTTTCAATCTCATAAAAGAACATTTCAAAATAACAATTAACAAGTATAAATGCGACTTTGAACCTGCACAATATCAAGCTATGAAACTAGTTTTTCCGAACGTGTCTGTAACCGGGTGTTACTATCATTACAGTAAAGCTGTTAAAAAGAATGCAAAAAATATTGGTCTAACCGGGACAGCTGAAGGACGAATTACTACAATTAACGTAGCAAACCTACCTCTTCTACCGAAATCACGCATAATGGAGGGATGGACAGCGATATTGGAAAGTTCTACGGAAAGCGAAGAAATGGCACGCTTCCAACAATATTTTGAAAGGCAATGGAAAAAATTATTGCCTACCATGTTAAGCTGTGCTGGAGAGACACACAGGACTAACAATGGTCTGGAAGGGTGGCATCGACGACTGAACGCTCGTGTCCCACCGAATTCTACTTTAATACAATTTTTAGTTAAATTACAAAAAGAGGCATTGTGGCAAGCGCGTCGCTTAAAAAGTTATTTATTCGACAATAATAACAGGAATAAAGCAGATGTTTTATTTAATAAAAGATATCATGAACAATTAAATAAGTTAAATGAAGGCATCATAATGCCCTTACAACTATTAAGCAAAGTGCGCTGGTTGAAAAAACGTATATTTAATGATAGTCTATAATAAATAAGAACATAATCCTTTGCCTATGTATTCTTAACTTTTTCATATTGATTAGCTGTAAGTTTTCCTTTATACCTAAAATAAAATGATTATTTAGTTCGATTTAATTAGTAAAACAACATAAATTAGAAATAAATAAAATGAAATAAATACACACGTTCTCTTATTAGTAGATGTTACAATAAATATTTAAGTAGGTACCTCCCCAAGTAACCGTTTAGCACATTATGTTGTGATGTGATGAATATAGCTACAGCTGCAAACGGTCGCAGTCACTATTATAATGCCTTTTCATATCACATAGGAAAAATGACCGTATTATAAAGCGGGCAAGAGCACGACTGACAATTTTTTAATTTGTCTATGAAGCAAAATGCCTAAATAGTAGTAATTTTACTTTTTAGTCATTTTATATCATAGTCATTTCAGGTTATAGTCTTCCTACAGATTAGTCTTTTTACTTTAACGTCATTCTGAAAACAAGTATTTTAACAATTTAGGCATTTTGCTTCATAGACAAATTAAAAATTAGTCACTCCTGCTTCGTAGTTAATTTGATTTTTAGGTAATATGATCAGGAGGGGAATTTAGGGTCTAGTTTTAATTCAATATCGGAGTCCTGAACGGAGTGAGACGTTTTTTCACGTCGAAGCAGCGGTGTCGTCTATAAAAGACACAAATTTGCTGATGCGTGAAATACTATTCGCTTCACTGGGATGGGTCTGCAAAGTACTTACTAAAATAATGCTCTCGATAGGCTGCAGCGCCGCGCGCCGTGCGGTCCGCAATAGGTATTGGTCATGCCAAAACGGCCATCATAGCGTGCCGCCACTATAGTTACTTTGAAACCTATCTAGAACCTCGGACTCTACATTAATTAGTGAGGGTGAGATTCACTGAGGACCATACTTGCTGACAAATATATTTTTTAATTAGGGTAGGTACCTACGTCAATTTGACTTCTACCCTTCTGATGGTAAGCTGAAGGCAAAGTCTCAGGAAAGAGTGTTATCATTACAAACACGTAGAGTGTAACAATGGTCCCGCTCAGCTTAACGGCCTCATCAGATGCTTTTGACTCGGGACTGTAGGCAGAAGGAAAGACGTGAGCTGGTAAGGAACTCCAAGACTTAATGGTGCGGCATAGGATCGTGTATCTGTTGCAAGACATGTAATATAAGATAAATAACTAGATATAAAATATTACAGATCGTCGTCGAGTACAAAACTTTATTTTTGAGCAGATTTCATAAGGGGTTGACGTTTTTGTAGACTAGGAACGAATTGTTTAGCAGATAGTCTAGAAGAACTTCAAGGTTATATGTAAATTGAGATAATTTAAATACTTACAATACCTACCTAGGTATATATGACATACATATACAGTTGAGTATAGCAGTGATACCGGTAGTGATACCCGAGCCTTTCAACGTATCGGACGCCATTCGCACACCAACCTTAGTATTATTTTAGAACTGGATTTAGCGTATTGTGAAACCACACTGGTTTAGGTGACTGCTGGCTATGGGTACTTTAAGTACCTTTGTGCCGAAAGATGCACAGAATAAATTAATATTCTTCGTCAACGGTAAAAAGGTAAGTAAGTTACTTAAGTTTTAAAATATTTAATAAGTAGATAGATACTTTAGAGCTAATTATTACCTTATGAGATATTTAAATATATATTGCTACGTTTTTAATTCTCTACGTGTATATAAGTCTCATATTATTAATAGGTTATCAAAAAACATCTTTTATCTTCTTAGTCGTATCAACTAACATGATAGCTCCAACACTGTGCCACTTCTATGACCGCAATCCAAGTTGCTGGGTTAAGTAGGTTTTACAGTTAAATAATTTGATAAACTTTTACCATAAGTAATTCTTATTTGCTTTTAAATGGTTTTAAGGTGATGTAGTAATTGTGGGAGCAGACTACGATTTACTTTTTAGTGGTCAGCACCAATAATTCAACATGATACTTTCTGAAACTTACGCGAATGCGCGTATTGAACCACAACCACAAATTGAACCACAAAAAGTAAATAGTATCTATCAATATAGAATCGGTAAAAAGTGGTTTCATTTTAACCAAGAGAAAGATCTATTGGTTGGACGGTTGAAAGATGATACCCAGGTCCAGTACCCCGGTTCTACTAATTCTTAACCATTGTCAAGCCACTGAGATTACAAAAATTGCCATTGCATTTTGGGATCACATCGCGTTAAGGTTCAAGATGATAAGGAAAACTGTTTATTAATTGTTAGACTTAAGGCATAAGGAAAACTCTAAAATTCAATGACATTTTTTAGAATCTCAGTGGTTTGATAATGGGCTTAGGGTTAGGCTTGAAGGGGCTTAGGTATTTTAAGACTTTGGTGGGTGGTTTGATTAGGAAGGTGGTAGTTAGATTTACTTCGTTGTATGCTTCGAGCAAAGAGCAAAGTAAAGTTAATATTTCTATTAATAGTTATAGTTTATACCTCCTACTTAATTTATGCAGTGAGGTTCTAGGAAGTAGGAATACGATTTAGGTAGGTATAAGATAAAATAATAAAAAAAGATAGGTACCTAAATATTATTCTTGCAGTTCAGTATGTATATAATATTGCATAATGATTTTAACTATTTTGATTTTTACTCCCTATTAGGAGTATTATTAGGTAGGTACGCCAGCGGAAAGTTTGTATAATATTTACATTATTCTGATCTGTAAGTCTTTATGAGTTTGACATTGGCTGTCCGATGTATGAATGTATAGTATAGATAATAATGGATTCATAGGTATACCTACATACAAACTTAAGTTTCTTTGTATGAGTGTTCTTCAAACTCCTCTAGGCGTGTCCTTTAAACATATGCTGCATCAGGCAACCGCAATGAACACAATGACTGAGAGTCTAACATAAAAGTACTTAAATAAAAGTGTCTGAAGTCAATTTTGAAGTCAACCAATACTTTCCCTCGTCAAATTGAAAGTCGCATGTAGATACTGGTACTTATCTATATCTCTGCTATGGTATGCATAATTAAGAGATGTAGCCTAATTATTTAAACAGAAATAAACCTAAGTTGGGTAAATATTGTCATTCTGTTTATAGTAAGATAAGTACATGTTCAAAATATAATTACGTAACCATAGTCTAGAAAGAATCGAAAGAAGACGTAGGTACATTATATTCGTATGACATATCTAATAGGTACTTAAATAATTTTAAAATCTTTTAATTAGTAGGTATTAGGTAACATTTAAATCTATGTGAAAAATAGTATTAGCTATTCCAGGAGTACGGAAAATGAGTTTTAGTAACTTAAACTTAATTGAGTACCTATATCTCGGCGGTTACGGAAGTGGGAAAAAACAACCTTCTATCTGAAACCCCCGTGTGGACTAACCACCCCAGCTCATCCAAAAGATGCTCTCGACAGGTTGCAGCGACGTGCGGTCCGCATTATTGGGAGTCCTGAGGTCACAAAGTCCCTCGAGCCTTTGCAGATGCGTAGAGATGTTGCGTCCTTGGCAGTATTTTACCGTCTCTACCATGGTGAATGTTCTGATGAGCTCTTCCAATTAATCCCACCCTCCCCTTTCCTACACAGGACAACGCGTGCAGGGCTTAGGTGTCACTCGCATACGGTACAGAATATTCCATCAAGAACCAAGCGGTTCGGTGAGTCTTTTCTCTGCCGTACCATTAAGTCCTGGAATTCCTTGCCGGCGCACGTGTTTCCTTCTTCCTACAGTCCCGGGTCCTTTAAGCGGGGCGTGAAAAAGCATCTGATGAGGCCGTCAAGCTGAGCGCCACCATTGTAGCACTGAACGTGTTTGCAATGGTGACCCTCTTTCATGGGACTTTGCCTTCAGCTTAACATCAGGCGAGGTGAAGTCAAATTGACGTGCCTAGGTAATAAAAAAAAAAAAAAAAAAGGTGTTCTTAGAGACGAATAACCGAAATTGCAGACAGGGTTCTTCAATAACTAAATTTAGAAGGTTTCTACAATGTCAGCAGTACGAGTGTACCTTTTTTTTTTTTTTTTTTTTTTTATCTATGGCACGTCAATTTGACTTCACCTCGCCTGATGTTACTGTGTGACTACCCTAACCTAACCTAACGCCCCTGATGTTGCAAACGACCAAACGACCATAGGCCAACTTTCCATCAGGTGGGCTGTGTGCTTGTCTGCCACCTTAGTGATATAAAAATATATACACCGAAGTACTAGGTATACCTATGTATGGAAAATTTAATAAATCAACAGGGAGCTAAATTATATAGAGCATTTTTAAATTCATGTAAAGATTTACAGTTTTCCTCTACCTAATAGGTACCTACCTACTATGAATAATACTAATTGGGCACAAAATTTTTCTAACGATTGATATTTTAGATCGATTTTGTACCTGTAAAGAGATTTTTTTTAACTTAGTAGGTACTTAGGTTCTATTTCTTATTCTAAATTAGCAGGAAGTAGGATACGAAAGGATTAAGTATAAGAATCTGATAAAACCGTACGGGTAGGTACCTAAGTATTTTAAGTATGAAGGTGTAATAACTTTTACGGGATAAGCGTAAGTATGTCCATTTTATATATTTTTATTTTTATTATTTCTTGTATTATTATTATTTTAATGTGTCTATCAGAAGGATGCTAGGATACAAACGGCGGGTGCTAATACACATTTCTTTCTTTCTTCTTCTCTTACATGCCTATTCCCATTGCTTGTCGAATCTAGCACGGTTCGACAAGCAAAGAGTCTAGGTAGGTTGTATAGAATATTACCTAAGAGAAATCAGATATTTCGCACTATTGCTGGATACTTGAGCCTATGTCCTAGATATCTAATGATATGGGTATAAACTGTCTGAACTGAAATGTCGCCCCCACATAATCATATCATCTAAATATAACATAACATAACATAACATAACATAAACTCACGCCTTTATCCCCGAAGCGTTAGGCCGAGGTGCTGGCACCCACATTACGCCAGTTTATGTTTAGGCCATCTAAGTTAGTGTTTCCTTTTCTTTTCAATTTAGTGTGAAATATTGATCACCGTTACAGGTCATAGAAACAAGCCCGGATCCAGAATGGACACTGCTTTGGTATCTTCGAAAGAAACTTCTACTAACTGGCACTAAATATGGATGCGGCGAAGGTGGTTGCGGCGCATGTACTGTCATGGTTTCACAATATTTAAGAACTGAAGATCGCGTTAAGTATCCTTTTCAGATGTATAGCCTTTGACGGGAAGAGACCGACCGATTAAAAGCGAAGGAATAGCAATCGTATCGTATCGTAATGGGACTCCTTTTTCCGCACCTACGGTTTAACGGAGGTAGGACACGACGGTATCTCCCGTCCGAAATGAGCTGTCCAACTGGGGAAGTACCTCCGCCCTACAGAAGACCGCGGTCATAATAACCATCGTGTTGTGTTCCCGCCGGTAAGTAGGGTAGCCAGAGCTTACTATACCCCTCCTTCCCCTCCCCTTCCTAGCCTCCCCACCCCTTCCCAGCTCTCCCCCTTTTCCTTCAGGGTGGGCAGCGCGTGTGTGACACCATTGGTGTTGCACACGTTCATAGGCCACGGTGGTCGCTTTCCATCAGGTGGGCCGTGTGCTTGTCTGCCACCTACGTAGTATAAAAAAATAAAAAGAGCCTAGCCTCTCTTTTTGGGCCATTGTGCGTGAGGAAGAGCAATAAGCTGGATTTATTAATCAATCCACACGCTGGCCATTTCAAGTCGGGCGCCGAACCCGATTGCATTTTGTATAAATGGTTTACCTTGGCTCCGTTTGGTTTAAACTTTCTTCTAATACGGAGACGACTGCCGTCTGACCTCCCAATACCGACAATAAAGCTTGGTAATGTTAACACGTACCTGGCTAAATTTCTCTGAATGTCTCATCTCAAATCTTCTACAGAGTAAAATTATCGGTATTCGCAAAAAAAAATAATCGGGAGACTAAGAACACTTTTAAAAGTAACTGGAGGAATGAAAGATAGATATTATAATTTTCGACTGAACGGTAGAGAAAGTAGATATATGTATGGGTCGGGCTTGTGATATGTCTATCTAGCATCTATCTAGTGTAACAAGATATAATATTCTTTATTCAAATATACCTATCAATATAGGCACATAGCAGTGAATGCATGTCTGACGCCTGTTTGTGCTCTACACGGCTTAGCTGTCACTACCATTGAAGGTATTGGTTCTACACAGGATCGATTACATCCAGTGCAAGAGAGAATAGCCAAAGCTCATGGATCCCAGTGCGGATTCTGTACACCAGGAATAGTGATGTCAATGTATACGTTACTAAGAAACCGAAGCTATATACAGTATTCAGACATAGAAATTGCATTACAAGGAAATCTTTGCCGGTGTACTGGATACAGACCAATCATAGAGGGTTTTAAAACTTTTATAGAAGGATGGGAGGAACATTATAATCATGAAGGTAAAAAAGAAATGAATGGATTGTGTGCTATGGGTAAACAATGCTGTCGTAACAAAGAAATGAAAGAAGAAGACATCTATTTATACAACAAATCATTATTCCAACCATATGACTCAACACAAGAACCAATTTTTCCACCAGAATTAAAAGTAGATTCTCAATATATGGAAGAATATTTGCACTATGAAGGAGAAAATGTTACGTGGATACGACCCAAAACACTTGAGAATTTACTTTCCATAAAGGCCCAGTTACCAACTTCTAAAATAATCGTAGGTTATAGTGAAATAGGAATAGAAATAAAGTTTAAGAAGAAAGTGTATCCGCTCCTATTGTATCCGTCAATAATAAGTGAAATGAGCATTTGTAACGTCACTAATGAAGGAATAATAGTGGGAGCAACTATTACACTCACAGACCTAGCTTCTGTTTTAGACACTCAAATAAAAAACAACGCTAAAAGAGCCCAAATATTTAAGGCTTTGAAAGACATGCTCCATTGGTTTGCGGGCAGTCAAGTTCGGAATGTTGCTTCATTAGTTGGTAATATAATAACAGCGAGTCCAATATCAGATTTGAACCCAATACTATTGGCATGTTCTGCTATATTACATGTTTATAGTAATGAAAGAGGATATCGGAAAGTTATAATTGATGATACATTTTTCAAAGAATATAGAAGTACCACTATCAATGCTGATGAAGTGGTTGTCTCGGTTGAAATTCCAATGAGTGAAGAAATGCAGTATTTTAAAGCGTATAAACAAGCAAGGCGAAAGGACGATGATATTTCTATAGTTACAGCAGCTTTCAGTGTTAAACTAGATATGATATCTAAAATAATATTAGAAGCTAAGTTATGTTATGGTGGTATGGGATCAACGACGATATCTGCTACAAAAACTGCAAAGGCACTTCTTGGGCACAAGTGGGATCAAGCTATGTTGAATATAGCATTTAATATGCTAACTAAAGAGTTACAATTAGATATTTCAGCTCCTGGAGGAATGGTTGACTATCGTAAGTCACTTTGTTTAAGCTTGTTTTTCAAATTTTATTTATACGTTTCACAAGAAATACATGCTTCTAACAGTTGCGAAGTATTAAATCAAGCAGACTTAAGTGCTGTTCAGGAAATAATTGCAAACGAACCAAGTAGTTCGCAGTATTACGAAATAAGAAATGAAGAGAGGGCGCCATCCGATGCAGTTGGATTACCTATAGTTCATTTATCGGCTCTAAAACAAGCTACTGGGGAGGCGTTATATTGTGATGATATACCACATCTGGAGAACGAACTCTTTTTAAAGTTAATTTTAAGCGAACACGCACACGCAAAAATAACGTCTATAGATGCAAGTAATGCTCTGTTAATGCCAGGAGTTATAGCATTTATATCTGCCGCTGATTTAGATGAAGCGTGTAATAAAATGGGGCCAATCATAAAAGACGAAGAAATATTTTCGAGCAATACAGTGACAAGTCGTGCTTGTGTAATAGGAGCTATAGTTGCGACGTCAGAGAGTGTAGCTAGAAAAGCTAGAGATTTAGTGATTGTTAAATACGAAGTTTTAGAACCAGTCATTGTTACTTTAGAAGACGCAATACTACAACGTTCTTTCTTTCCGGGGTCCCCCCGGAAACTTCGAAAAGGAGACACTGCCGAAGCGTTTTCAAGATCAAATTATGTTATAGAAGGATCTGTTCGAAATGGGGCACAAGAACATTTTTATCTGGAAACAATGTCTGCTTATGCTGTTAGGAAAGAAGATGAGTTAGAGATTATAGCAGCTGTACAAAGTCCTCAACCTATAGCGGTAAATTTAAAATTAGTACGCTATGTATAGTTTTTAGTTTTGAATGCACTTGATGCTATGGCACAATGTTTTTCATTTTAGGAGATTATTTCGGAAGTTCTTCGAATACCAAGTAATAAAGTTGTAGCTAAAGTGAAACGAATAGGAGGTGGATTTGGAGGTAAAGAAACAAGAGCTGCTGTTTTAGCTATACCCGTCGCGATTGCCGCGTACAAACTAAAAAAGCCAATAAGAGCAGTATTAGATAGAGATGAAGATATGCAGGTCAGCGGCTATAGGCATCCGTTTTTGATAAAATATAAAGTTGGGTTTAATGATGACGGGAAAATAAATGCTGCAATATTTGAAATATTCACTAACGCTGGCAACAGCATGGATATATCTTGTTCGGTAAGTTCATATATCTAAATAGCTACAAAGAATATACGAAATGGTACTTTAAACCGAATAATGTATTTCAGATGATAGAAAGAGCAATGTTTCATATCGATAATTGCTATTATATACCAAATGTTGAGATAACCGCATATGTTTGCAAGACAAACATGCCATCAAATACAGCGTTTAGAGGATTTGGGGCTCCTCAAGCAATGTTAGCTGCTGAAACTATGATAAGGGACATTGCTGCGACTTTGAACAAAAGTTATGAGGACATCGTAGAAATTAATTTATATAGAGAAGGATCTATGACACATTACAATCAGATACTTAACTACTGCACATTGACAAGATGTTGGGATGAATGCATACAAACATCTGACTACCGGCGAAGAAAAATAGAAGTTGAAGAATTTAATAGGTATGTTATGATTTAAGATAACCGAAATTACTATATTTCCGCTAACCCCCTCAAAGTATCCAAATTGCTTGTGTTAATAATAGGTTCGCGTGCTTCAGTAGGGCAATGGTCAGGATTTGAACCTGGGATCTCCTGAGACAAACCCTAAGCTGTAACTACTGTTATACAGGTCACGAGACAATGATTAAATGATGTTGTGCTTTACATTACAGGTGCAGCAGGTGGAAGAAGAGGGGCATAGCCTTAGTGCCAACAAAGTATGGAATATCTTTTCAAGTAGATGTTTTGATGCAAGGAGGCGCATTACTATTAGTCTATAAAGACGGATCCGTTTTATTGTCCATTGGAGGAATAGAAATGGGTCAAGGACTTTTTACCAAAATGGTTCAAATTGCTTCAAAGGCTCTAGGTATAGACTATACGAAAATTCATATAAGTGAAATGGCTACTGATAAAGTATCGAATAGTTCACCAACCGCTGCAAGCGTAAGTTCAGATTTATACGGTATGGCCGTCTTAGATGCCTGTGAAACTTTAAAAAAGCAACTGGCACCATGTATGCTTAAAAATCCAGATGGAAAATGGGAGGATTGGGTATTAGATGCTTACGTGAATAGAATACAGCTGTTTGCCACAGGATTTTATGCAGCTCCGAAGATAGAATACAATCCCGAAACAAACTTTGGTAATATTTTCGAATATTTTACGTACGGAGTGGCTTGCTCCGAAGTCATCATCGATTGTTTGACTGGCGATCATCAGGTGTTAAGAACGGACATCGTTATGGATATTGGAGAGAGTTTAAACCCAGCTATAGATATAGGTCAGATTGAGGGAGCTTTTATGCAAGGTTATGGTTTTTACACGTTGGAAGAAATGATATTTTCCGATCGGGGCGAATTATTATCCCGTGGTCCAGGAGCGTATAAAATACCAGGATTTTCGGACATACCAAGAGAATTTAATGTTTCACTATTAAAAGGTGCACCGAATCCACGTGCAGTTTATTCTTCGAAGGTAACTTTTATTGAGTAACTATTATCACTTTATTGTCTGTTTTGACATATCCATATTTTCTACATGTTTGTGCTTTGGAGCCCGTGAGCTACAATTATATAGTTTGTTTGAGATTTACCTGTCAAATCGTACCGACAACGAAAAATGCGGGAAAGATAGACTTGTGCCAGAAGATATGCTGATTTGCAGGTGAAGTTGACATGGGTTTCAAAGATTTGTTGGAGCTTTGTACACACGTTTTTCTAGATTTCTAAAAATAATTCACCAAGCGAGCAAAACCTTTGATAGGGAGGGAAATGTGTGTAAAAAGGGGAAAGTTTGATGTCGCGTTATATAAATGATCACCTACTTACAGGTTGTCGTCTCGTCATAAAAATTAACTACCAACTACTTAATTAATTATTGTATCTATCTATATGATTCTAGGCTGTAGGTGAACCTCCACTATTTCTTGCCTCATCGACATTCTTCGCTATAAAAGAGGCAATAAAATCAGCTCGCATAGACAGTGGCGTCTCTCCAGATTTCAAAATAGATGCACCAGCGACTTGTGCTCGTATAAGAATGGCTTGTGAAGATCATATAACTAAGCAGGTAAAGAACTATTGACTACATAACAGGATTCTAGCATAAACAATAGTTAGTTAATAGATTAGAAAACACTCAACACGAAAAAAAGTTAAGATACTTAACATATTACTGTGCCATTTGGATCCAAATCCAACTTTGTTCTGTACTCTAGAATGAAACCACTTAAACCTATGGTCAACCATTGGTAGGCAATGCAAATAGAAGTGCGATAAATCGTGTTGCAGTCATTCCATTTAAGTAGAGTAGTAGTACTAAGGGTAAGGCGGCTCTGCGAGACCTACGCTATTTGTTAGGGTGTTCTTGTAGTCATAGCAGCAGCAGTTTTGAAGATAAACTCGGTATATTGCATTCGATCGAAACAAACGGAATCTGATTGTAGTTACATAGTTACTCGTATTATACAGAATAGAATACAGGCCACACAGTCTACTACAGAATCTACTATAAAGTCTACTAAAAAGTCTAAAGAATAGAGGTTAGATTAGAATAAGAAAGTTCAATCTCACATACTTTTTGTTTGCATTCCAGGTAAAACCTACAATTTCGAATAATGGAAAACCGTGGAATGTCGTTGCTTAGTTTGCATTGCCAGCACGATGCACTGAGCAGGGATCGACCGGTGCGACCTCCAAAGTAGCAACTGAACGCTGTACTACAACTCCATATTTTCAATACATTTAATTTACATTATAATTTATACCTAACAAATAAAATATTTAAGAATTATAAACAAAAAAATGCGAACATTGTTCCATATAGACGTCTACTTATTTTTAATACATACTTAGATACACCAACAGTCGGACCTATTTTTAGTTTATTGTGCATTTTTGTAATGAGAATTAATAATATTAAGCCTTAGTTGCACGATCTTACTTTGACCGCGACAAAGCTGGTTGACCGGTACGGTCAGGTATAAAACGTCATAGCCTTGGTTGTAACACTTGTAACTATGACCAGCCACGCTCAAACGTCAAATTCTGTCAAAAACAGAGCTACAAAATCATGGAAAACAAAAATAAGTGGAAGCGGCATGTAGTCGGTGCACGCGTGTCATTGGTTAGCGTATTTATGCTACGAAGGATAAATTCGATAATATGAACGTTTTAGATAAGAATACGTCTAAACTTTTTCGTAAATATTCAAGCTTTTTCAATTCAAAGTATGAAATGCCATAAATACTTTTTTCACTACGGCAGCTCAAACAAGTAAGTTTTGCTGCGTAACAACGGTGTGCAAAATGCGATTTTGCCCACTGCGTGAGACAAAGTAACTTTTTAATATATATTTTTTATTTTTTCTATAAACAGTGCCAACCATAAATTTTAAAAAGAATTGTTCCGCGATGAACTTTCCAACTACATAATCTGCACTCTATTCCTTGGCCGTCCTTTAGAAAGTTCTTTAAAATATGAAGGTCCAATTTCGAAATTCTAAATTTGAAAGGTATTTGTAAAACGAATAACCATGTTTTTTATTTATTTAAATTATTTAATATTTTAATGTATTATAACATAACATAAACCCACGCCTATATCCCGGAAAGGGTAGGTAAAAAAAAACAATTATTTACTAGTAGAGCACGGTATTATTAACGGTTATATGTGTGAGATTGGCGACATCGGTTCCGCTACTGCAGCTATCGCGTCGCACTTCTACTAGTTTTTCTGTTCTGTGTACTAACCATAGAGTTAACCAAACCATTACTATCAAACTGTTAAATTTGACGGTGACCGTAACTTTGACAATGACCATGACAGATAGTTCGTGCAACTAAGCCTAAGATAGGTATGTATTTTGTTTGTTTGATTCATGTTGTGCAACAGAACTTCTAACGGTCGGAGCCCATTTTACCAATCAAATCTTCCCATGGGGCCCCGACTGCGAGTCGTTCTGTTCTGCATTAGAATTTATGATTTTGTTTTATGTCTGTATCGATTATATAAAACTATTTCAATTGTGTAGTTATTTAGTATAACTTAACAGAATTCTGAACAACTGGGCTTGTTTCTTTCTTTTTAGTTTTTATTTAAGTAAATTTTTAAAATTAGTTTTTATGCAGTCGGGTTTTTTGTTAATTTTTATTTTTATTTTTTTACTGACACTTAGCACTTAGGTAGATACGGAAGAGTTGCTAATTCCGCACCTACAGTGCACAAATTAATAATAAAATATAAACGAAATTTTTATTCGTTAGAATCATTAATTCTCTGATCCGTTTTCCCAACTCAGTTGGGGTCAGCTTCACAGTCTAACTGTGAAGCGACTGAACTTCGATATTTTCCGTGAAGCGACTGCTATCTGACCTCCACAACCAATAGTCCAATGACCAATGTTCGTTACAATATTAGGTAATAATACTTCCAGAAGCCTCTGCGCTGTGGCGGTATAGTGGACGCGACTACTACGCAGGAGGCGCGGGTTCGATGCCCGGTTAGTGCAATTTTTTGTGTGATTAAATATTTTTTTGTATTATTCTGGTCGTTCCTCGGAGAGCACGTTAAGCCGTCGCATCAGTCCCGGTTGCCATACGAAATATCTATGGCAGTCGTTACGGGCTTTTTTGGGCCGTACGTTGGGCGGGCGGTAATTTGCTAACTCATTGCATGGGATCCATTAAGAAGCCACCATAATGGTCATGGAGTAACATCCCTTATGAGGCGCTAAGGTTTTGACAGGTGAGACAGTGGGGTGCAAGATCACAAACACTTACCTACCATACGAGACGCGGTAAGTGAAATACTGCCAAAGATACCTAACTAAGCATTCGAACAGCATGACTGTCTTGTACCTATAGGTAATCAATATCCAGAAAAGAGAATGCATTTATTTAGGTACTCCATTTGTTTAGGTAGGTATGTACTTAAAAACATAAACAATCTTAGCATGTCTTTTTATTAACCCCAGACGTAAAAACGACGGGGTGTTATAAGTTTCACGTGCCTGTGCGTGCGTGTGTGCGTGTGTGTGTGTGTGTATGTGTGTCTGTCTGTGGCTCGTAGCGCCCGAACTGATCAACCGATTTCGATGCAGTTTATTTTGTTTGAAAACTGAATAAGTCGGGAGTGTTCTTAGCTATGTTTGATGAAAATCGATCCAAGATGGCCGCCGTCTAGTCCCTCTGCTAAATTTACTAGCTAAATTTGCTAGTCCGTCAAGGAAAATGATTTAAAAAGTATAAAATTAAATAGCAATTAAACATTTCAAAAATCCCCGACAAAAAATAGCTTCAAAAAGTAAAAAATAAATAATTCATGCGTTGTCGTGTTGGGGGACCTTGGATCGTTTCAAAAATATGTAGGAGTGCATTACCAGTTAGAAGTCCCCCGACACGACAACGCATGAATTATTTATTTTTTACTTTTTGAAGTTATTTTTTTTAATATGTTTTGTTTAAAAACTCAGTATAAAATTACTTTTACATACCTACATAGTAACGAATTTTGAAGACTAATAACCTGTGTCGAATTAGTCAGTTAGCCTAGTTTATGTTTATAAAAAGTTGCCACAAGATTGTTTACTTTTATTTAAATACCTACTTATGCCGAATGCCTAGGCCAAACATGAATTGCAATTCCACCCTCTTCATTTCACGTTAACCCATTTTCACGGGTATATTGAGCCATGCGAACACTTTTGGGGCCTAAGTCAACCTCATCAGCCAGCCGTTTCACCTAATGATTGACGGACGCATTCCTAGCTCTCTTCTTGGAGTTGGACTCAGACATCTGTCGCTTAACAAATCCGATTTACCCCTACGACACGCGTGGAATTCTAGTGGGTACCTACCGATTCCGCAACCCATAGTACCTATTCCAGGGATATAAACGACGTAATTGAATAACAAACATTCACACATTTTCACAAATTTTTATATTCATGTCAATCAATCAATTAGCCTATCGCAGTCCACTGCTGGATATAGACTTCTCCTACTGTACGCCACTGCTACCGATCCTTCGCCCTCCGCCTGCAGCCAAGACCGATGGGTACTGGAGCAAACGAGTCCTTGAGTGGAGACCGCGAGAAGGTAAACGGAAAGTGGCACGCCCCTTAGATGGACTAATGACCTAAAAAAGGTGACTGGCAGGAGGACTAATATTTTGGTGGAATGAAATGCCAGCTAGAATGCTAGATTGCACTGTATTGCGTGATTGTTGTGAAGGTCTTCATAGTAATAGTCCTGAAGTAAGAGTTCTACATTGTATTCATTACGTTATATTCTGTTTTAGAATTCTTTAAATTTTTCATACAAATTTTATGGATATAAATTGCAATCCAGCGTGGAAACGCGGCGAGTGTGATGGGCACTTATGCACCAGGAACGATCAGGGACGGGCTTTTTTAACTGACGAAATATATCGTATATTGACATGGTATTTGCATTTAGATTTTATGGTGACTACTATGTATTAAAATATTGAAATAAATGTATATAAATTTAATTATTTATAATAATAATAAAAATAAAATATAGTGGAAAACCTACCTAAATAGGAGACAAAGAACAAAACGGGTCAAATGGTTTCATACAAAACTGGTTTGAGCATAGATCACTTCCAACGTGGACGACGCTGTATCACATGACCCAGTGATACATGATGGATTGAGTTCGTATCACTATATTGTATCTAGGCGTCTTGCAACCGACAACGAACGACGCAACTTATGTTGATGCCGTCAACGCTCATAAAGGTCACCAGTTGAGTGACTCTGGTTTGTTATCGGTCGTTTAATAAGTTACATACCTACTTCAAGGTTTCTAGCTGCCCATTATAATTTGGTAATGCGCTTCTTTACTTTAAGTAAGATAGACAAATTATAGCGCTAAACTGAGAGATCTATCATCCTTTTTGAATACTACTTCTACGTGGTACAGTATCAGTAGGTACATAGTACCATTTATACTTCTGAATTGACAGTTTTACACTTTTAACAGTTTTAAGTTAGTCTCTGTGTCGTCGTTTGCTACATCGCACTATTTTTCGTCATAGTTGTAGGTATTGTTCAACTCAATACAGTTTTTTTATATCACTTGATTGGCAGACAAGTTCACGGCCCACCTAATTTTTACATAAGACATTTTGGCGCCCCTGGCTACCTGTAAGACGTCTAGAGCGAATGCCCTCTCGCTCTACAAAAGGATACTTAGTACTTAGGTATTATATACACTTAACTAATAGCAGCGAGTTAAACTAGTACTCAATCACCATCGCCCTTACCTTAACCTTCGTCGATTGAAAAAGCGTGAATGGAATAAAAAGCAATAGCCATACACTAACCGGTTATAAAAAATAGTAGTTCTAATACTCAATATGAATAGATAGTGTTGATAGTACGGAACAAGATAACAATATAATACGTTGTTGATTGTTGCTCGTGTGATCATACGGACAGTGCGGGCTCGGTCCATCGTAAATAACAGGCAGAACGTATTTTATCGTCTTGAAGACAGTTGTGTTCGAAAGCGACAGAAAGTGAGACGTGTTATCGATAAGTCAGCTATTTTACTATATTTTTATGCGTTCGTGAATATGGGTTTGCTCAACATTGAAGATGAAACCGAAACCGAAAACAGTAACATATGCAGAGAATTAATCTTTTACGTTAATGGGAAAAAGGTACGTAAATTTTACCACATACCAGATACTTATGAATTTTCAGTAATGCAAGTATTGAAACATACTATGTATAACATCGTTATTGTTTTATTGTTACTTAATTTATGTTTTCCTCTATATGTAAGTGACCGTATTATCGGAAATTTCCGTAACTTCATTAAAGTTTTTATCATTATCACTGAATAAATTGGTCAATGTTACACACTTATCTACACTAATAACTATAAGGTAATCTAAGCTTAGGTACATCTTAAGGCACCCGCTATTTCGACATAACGTCACAATAATTTCATTGTTTTTTGACCCCCTCGGTTTTATCTCAAGTTATGAAGTATCTACGTCATCACCGCCTATAGTAGGTATGATGTCATAGTTTTTGCAATTTGCAGTATCTATCAGGAATAACATCTAAATACCTACTAACTTAGTACTGGAAATATTTTAATAAAGCAGCACTTCCAGCTGAGTCATCAGTTAAGTCACAGAGACCGACCGATGCCGTAGTTTAGCTAATTTAAACTCGTTATTAGAACAATTACAGTTGATATATATAGGTATTCTATCTTATCAACATAACAATTATACATCACAATCATTGTCAGGTAAAATTACTGTAGGTAGATAAGTAAATTATTATCTAAGTCATGTTTATTAGGTAGAAGTATTTTATTGAATTCTATGAATGTAATTTTAAATAAAGATGTGCATTGTATAGGGTTTTATTAATACTTTCGGGATCAAGGCAACCGCGACCGAATTAGCTGCTAAGTCAATTTATCTGTAGATCATGATCAACAGACGATGCTCAACCGGAGGCTTCCTTCTTGGGCTTTGGGAATAGTTTTTTAGTAAAATTAATAAAACCTGTTTAGCCTCCTAACCCATCATTATAGTGATATCGGCTTGTAGGTGAAGTTAGCTTGATTCTGAGTTTTCGTGTGGCCTTATACGTCAAAATTATTTCTAAAGAAATCTTATGTTAATGTTGTTGACCATCCAGATTGCCGTCTAGGCTTTTCTTATCCCTTAGATAGCTACAGGTACGTAAAAGGTAAAGGTATAGAAGGATATCCTAATTTTTATTAACTATTTTATTACATAGGTAGGTATTCATTATTGCTATATAAAATTATAACTTTTCCTTCCTTATTTACCCGCTACAGCTGCGTGTCTTTTTCAAAACATCGAGCAGTGAGGGAACTCATTAAAAATATTACACAGAAAGATCTTCTGACTGCAATGATAATTTTATTTGTTGGATTAGTTAGAGAGCAAACGGTGTTATCACTGGTGAACTACATTGAACTAAAGCGAGATTACTTATTTCACCGGTAAAATGAGTTCACCGATTCCGGTGCTGTTAACAACTTCATTCCAAGTCCAGGGTCTGCTCCTACAACTACTTATATTTTTTGTCTTGTACATAAACTACAGTAGGTAAGTTACTGTTAACAAACCTGAGAGGAAAGTTTATACCATAAAAAATCCAGGGCCCCTGATTCTACTAATTGTCAACCATTCACAAACCACTCATCAGATCATAAAAAAGCCATTAAATTTTAGACTTCACTGCTATGTTGTTAAAGTCAAAAATTAAATGGCATCGTGTTGAGTGAAATAAACGAAGTAATCAACTCTTTTTTAATTTAACTTTGATCTTTAAGCGTATTTAACGAAGCTGAAAATTGCCTTGTCCTTCAATCAGCAGGTACACCGGTTAGCAATTGAAGTAGGGTTCGAAGTACCTTGTGGGGATATACACTATGACGTGATAGCTCTGCAAAATATACCTAATTACTGTCATTATGTCATTTTTAAAATTCATAAATTAAATTGGACCGTATCAGCTGCACGGAGTAGGTAAGTAATATACTACGTGTCAGCTGTTGCGTATGAAATGTATTGATACCTATTAAACAGACCTACTCAAACAGTGCACTATAAGGCTCGAATCTCAATGTATTTCAGTAATTAATTATTACAATAATTAGGTACAGTCAACGACAAAAGTAGCTTAACAAACTCTGGGATATTTACCATGTTAGTATGCGTAGGTGCGTTTGTTTAAAGTTTTTTTAAGGTTTAAAGTTTGTTTAAATGACCATGTCAATATAAAATCATATATAATTTAACCAATTCTAGTTTATTGATCCTTATAAAATGATGAAAAATACATTAAATGTGTTAACTACTTATTAAATAAATTTATTGATACATCAGATACCTACATACCTATATGTATTGTATTCCAGTTCAAAAAAAAGTTTGTAATAATCATTTTAAATCATCAATTTTGTTAGCGATGTTCATTTTTTTGATTAAAACTTTGTATACAACCTTTTTTATTGAATAGACTGCATAAGTAAGTACAGAACGTTTTTAAAAAAAAGTTAAAAATCGTCTTATGTTTTTTTTGTAGTCACTTCTTATGATTCACCTCTATTATTGCTACAATAAAAGTGCTTTCTTTTCTTTTAAATTTTAATTTTGTGTTTTAATGCTATGAAATACTCGGCTACATAATTAAAATTTTTGCTGTTTTCAAAGTATATATTATATAATTAATTTATATCATTGACTGAACTTCGAGGACAGCAGAAATATATTGCATCATGCCTTCCAACTATCAATGTTGTTTATATGCTTTGGTGGACTGTCGACTGAACCCCCGATAATTGTGACCTACAACGCCCTCAATACAATAACAAATATAGCATACTTGACTCGTTCTCGTATTGCATTATTGGTTGTCGAAGATTATTACATTATCTAACCCTCAAAGAGCAGGCATTAAGTGAGATTTACCTGGCCGTCGATTCTACTAATTGTCAACCATTGCCAAGGTATTGAGGTTACAAAAAGTGAAATTTAATTATGGACTTTACTCGTACACAGTTAATGTTCGAAATTAAATGGTATTGTGTAAAGCGAATGAAACTATATAATAAAGCTTTTTATTTCATTTTGTACTTTGGTCATATGTAAATAAAGTCGAAAATTCCATAACAGTTTTTGCAGCAAACCACTGAGATTACAAAAAATGCCATTGAATTTTTGGCTAAATACCCATAAAGTTCAAATTTAAATGAAAATGACTTCATTACTTCATTCCATTCGCTTGACACGATGCATCAGAGTTAAGTGTAAAATTCAATACCGTACTTTGTAATCTCACTGGGTTTAACACTGGTTAACAGTTAGTAGAACCAAGGCCCTGATTTGTTCATTTACCCACGGAACAAAAAAGGAAAATAGAGAAATTGGATAATCACTACTAATAATTCAATTTTTCTCTTTTTCTTTTTGTTCTCTGGGTATTTTTTTAGTTTAGATTGAAATAAAAACGTAGGTATTGAAAAATAATTAGGTAGGATCAAAATATATCTATACCTATAAACGAAAATGGAATGTGAAATATGTTGCTAAGCACAAAACTCTGGACCCAAATCGAGTTTATTTTAATTTATTTCTTCAACCTAAGGAAGGGTTTTATGGATCAGCGGGAACGGGATCAGAGGTTCACGCGGTTGAAACTGCGGGCAACAGCTAGTTTACAATAAATAAAAATAATAACTATTCAAATTAAGTCCTCTTTATGCACTAATGCATATTTAATCCCCTTTATGTAGGTACCAACCTTGCTAAATCATACATAGCCGAAGTGATGTAGGCGATTTCCGTGGCTATATGATAGTTATGATTATGAACGTTTATGTCAAGGAGAAAAAAGATAAAAATGTAGACACAAGATTTCCAAGAGTTTACGGGCCGCATACATTTAATACGAGTAGGTATACCTAATGCTCTAAGATTTTTTTATAAAGTCTATTATTATGTTGAAGGACTCAAAAAGTGAATGTGCTGAAAAAAATCTTGAAAAATTCTTATTACCATTACTAATACTACTTTTTAAAATGTTTAAAATAAGTATTTGCCTAAATAAATACGTCAGTACCTACATACTATTTTATCTAATAAGTGCCCACAAGCCTTGACACTTCAAGATAAAGCTCAAAAGATATCGCCTCCTACATCCAAGCTCTCAACAAGAAGTCTTTGGAAAACCGTTCTCAAAAAATATACCTGAAGTTTTAACAAAGGCATCATAGTAACTATTTATATTACATTTTAAATTGGTTCGTGTATGCATCAAACATTCAAAAAGACACATTCGTACATTCATATTTATCTCATATGACACATTCTTTAGTCTGAGGACACAACAATGACCTTTAGAGATTCTCTTCTGACTATAACTTAGGTATATTTTTAATCGGTGGGTGCGACTTGAGTTTTAATTTTTTTTTTTTTACTTATTTTCCCGCTAATGCTTTATACAAATATCTGCACTGAGCGGACACCGAACCCACGGCCTCTAACGTAACAGGCGCTGTACAACTACTCGTATTTTTTTAAATCATCCAGTTGCTTTCTATATTATTTCCAGGTAATAGAACCAGAACCAGATCCAGAATGGACCCTCCTCTGGTACCTCCGAAAGAAACTTCGCCTGACTGGTACCAAACTGGGATGCGCCGAGGGCGGCTGCGGCGCCTGTACCGTTATGATATCTAAGTACAACCGGAAAGAAAAAAGAGTCATGTATCCTTTTCAAAGAAAATTATGAAGTTAAGTAGGTACGTACTTATTTCAAGAGTTGTTAGGTGGTACAGATTATCACCAGGGGTCTATCAAATTTTATACCTAGGTATCTACTAAGGGCATGATACATACGTAGTGGTCAAATATGTCGAAGTCATCCCAGTTAATAATGAGATTTTTTGAGCTGAGGTTCTTACTCACTGCCAGATATCTCTGGCATAGGTACCTACTGTAAATATCTTTATTAACTATAGAGGACTATTGTTTTTAGATATCTTAGATTATTTCATATACTGTTGATTGATGGCACTTGGTGGAACTTACTGTTATACATTATTGATAAGACACTTTGTACTTGTCCACTGTATTTACAGTGTACAGTAAATACAGTGGAGAAGTACAAGTGTGTCATCAATAATGTATCATTAAATATCTCAATCTGGCCCAACGGTTTCTAGGATAAGAGGTTGGCAAAAAAAATCTGTTGCGTTTTATCAGATACTATACCTATTTGATTTCACGTTAAAAGAGGAAACTAATTACCGTCGACCAAGCGCTTTCCAGACTGTTTGCTAGATTATCACTAAACTTTATGATATGATTATACATCTGACCTCCACAACCATGGTCTAATGACCAATGGCGATATCGAAGTTCCAAGTTAGACTGGTTGGACTTTTGAAGGTTCCAACTACCCGTAACGACTGCCATAGATGTTTTTGTATGGCAACCGGGACCGACGACGGCTTCAAGTGCTCTCCGAGGCACGATCAGACCAGTGCAAATAGCCATATTTATGCATACAACTTTTTGCACTGAACGGGGATCGAACCCGCGCCCCGTGCGTAGCAGTCGCGTGCATAATGCATACATTAGCGCTAATATAGCTAACTATTTCCGTTGTCATGACAGCAAGGAGAAGTAGTATAGAGGCAAGTAGAGAACCGAATAGAGTCTTACAACGCGATAACCGACATATATCATAATAGTGTTATTTCCCTAACGTCAATACTCAGTCACCTTGCAGTGAATGCATGCTTGGCACCCGTATGTGCAATGCATGGCTTAGCGGTAACTACAGTTGAAGGTATCGGATCGACAAAAACTAGATTACATCCAGTTCAAGAACGAATAGCCAAAGCCCACGGGTCACAATGTGGGTTTTGTACTCCTGGCATTGTCATGTCAATGTACACTTTACTAAGGAGTAAAAGCAATATTAGTTTTACGGATATGGAAGTTGCGTTTCAAGGCAACCTTTGTAGATGTACAGGATATAGAGCCATTATAGAAGGTTACAAGACTTTTCTTGAAGACTGGGAGACCAACAGAATTAGTAATGGTTCTAATGGCACAACTATGGATTCAAATAGTAGCCCAAACCCTGGTGTTTGTGGTATGGGTAAAGACTGCTGTAAATACAAGACTGATAAAGAAGAACCAAATGAAACAGATCATATTTTTGATAGCTCATCATTTTTACCATACGATCCTACGCAAGAACCTATATTTCCACCTGAATTAAAACTGTCGTCTTTATATGACGATCATTATTTAATATACAAAGGCCCCAGAGTTACATGGCATAGACCTATTGACTTAGATACGATATTAAAATTGAAAAAAGCCCATCCAGATGCTAAAATTGTGGTAGGGAATACAGAAGTTGGAGTGGAAGTAAAGTTTAAACATGCTGTGTACCCAACTTTAATAATGCCAAATTGTGTATCAGAAATGAACGAAATAGTTGAAACAGATCAAGGCGTTACGGTAGGAGCAGCTGCAACGTTAATGGATATAGAATACAGTTTAAGAAAGTGTATGAATAAATTACCTAGTTATAAAACGAGAAGTTTTTTGGCTATTATAAATATGTTAAACTGGTTCGCTGGCAAACAGATTAGAAATGTTGCTGCGTTAGGTGGCAACATAATGACAGGTAGTCCTATTTCAGATATAAACCCAATTCTGATGTCCTTAAAAGCCAGACTAAACATTTTGAGTGAGGACGGTGGCCATCGTTCTGTTTTAATGGATGAATCATTTTTCACTGGTTACAGACATAATGTAATAAAGTCTAACGAAATCTTATTATCCATTGAAATTCCATACTCAAATAAGTATCAATACGTTGAAGCATATAAACAAGCAAAAAGAAGGGAAGATGATATTTCTATAGTAACTGCTGCAATCAATGTGGAATTTGAAGTCAATACCTCAGTTATAAAACATATTAGTTTAGCTTTTGGTGGGATGGCTCCTATAACAAAAATGGCTCCAAAGACAAGTGAGGTTTTAAAAGGGGAACACTGGAATGAAACAATGTTAGAAAAAGCGTTTTCAGCGTTGGTTGAAGAACTACCTCTGGATCCTTCTGCACCTGGTGGTAATATACAATTTCGACGAGCACTAACAATGAGCTTATTCATGAAAGCCTATTTATCTATCGCAAAACAAATATCTACGGATTATATTCATCAAGAACTAGTAGTTCCTTACCACATCAGTGGCGCAGAGCAATTTCATGGAAAAATACCTAAAAGTGCTCAATATTTTGATTTAGTTGGAGATCAACAGGCTAAAAGTGATTCAGTTGGCAGACCTATAACACATATGTCAGCCTATAAGCAAGCAGCAGGGGAGGCAATTTATTGTGATGATATTCCGACGGCAGAAGGTGAGCTTTATTTAGCTTTTGTCCTTAGCACGAAAGCACATGCCAAATTACTTTCAGTCAATGCAGAAAAAGCTCTCCAGAAACCTGGTGTGGTAGCTTTTTTTTCAGCAAAAGATTTAACAAGTGAGCAAAATTCTATTGGACCAATATTTCACGATGAAGAATTATTTATTAGTGAGAAAGTGACCAGCCAAGGACAAACTATCGGTGTTATTGTAGCGAAAGACCAAGCTACCGCTCAAGAAGCAGCAAGAATGGTAGAAGTTGAATATGAAGAACTCCAGCCCGTAATAGTCACAATCGAAGATGCCATTAAGCATGATTCATTTTATCCTCAATTTCCAAAATCAATAAAGAGGGGGGACGTTAGTAAAGCATTTGAAAATAAGGATTACTTTATAGTTGAAGGTGAAAGTAGAATGGGTGGACAAGAGCACTTTTATTTAGAAACTCATGCTGCATTTGCCATACCGAAAAAGGAAGATGATGAATTAGAAATATTCTGTTCAAGTCAGCATCCTTCTGAAATTGCTGTAAGTTAGCTTTTTATCTTTACGATAACTCCTTTATTAAGAGAATCTTATGGAAATAAAATATTTGACAATTATTCTTTGTTTTGTTTCAGAAACTGACGGCTCACGTATTGCACGTTCCAATGAACAGGATTGTGGCTCGCGTGAAACGTATGGGAGGTGGATTTGGTGGAAAAGAATCTCGGGGTATGCTTGTAGCTTTACCTGTGGCCCTCGCAGCTCACAAATTGCAAAAACCAGTTCGATGTATGCTTGATCGTGACGAAGACATGTTGATGACAGGCACACGACATCCATTTTTAGTTAAATATAAAATAGCTGTAACTCAAGAAGGGAAAATAATGGCCGCCAAAGTAGACATTTACAATAACGGAGGGTATTCTATGGATCTATCAGGACCTGTTAGTAATACATTCGTTATTTACTAAAGAAAATTAATGAAATAGATTGAAATTTATTAGCAAAGAACTTATTAAAACTGGATATTTTCAGGTGGTTGAACGTGCCATGTTTCACTATGAGAATGCTTATTACATTCCTAATGCTGAAGTTACTGGACATGTGTGTAGAACTAATTTACCTTCAAACACAGCATTCCGAGGATTCGGTGGCCCACAAGGAATGTTCGGTGCAGAGAATATGATAGAAGATATTGCATTGAAGTTAGGAAAGAGTGCTGAAGCGATACGAAGATTAAACTTATACACAGAAAATACTATCACTCACTATGGCCAGTCTTTAGAGAACTGTACTTTGCAAAGATGTTGGGATGAATGCGTCAACAAAAGTAAACTAGCTGAAAGA
Organism: Pelosia muscerda; assembly: GCA_963691645.1. Classification (NCBI taxonomy): domain Eukaryota; kingdom Metazoa; phylum Arthropoda; class Insecta; order Lepidoptera; family Erebidae; genus Pelosia; species Pelosia muscerda. The sequence goes on from OY829106.1 coordinate 10,057,825, forward strand.
CGATTACATATAGAGAAATTCAACAAGTGAGTACCTTATAATGAACTTTGGATAATTCCTCACAAGCATTGTTCCTCAACCAGCATTTATAAACCAATTATTGTTTCCAGGGAACACAGGTGGAGAAAACGTGGAATATCTATTATACCAACAAAATTCGGCATTGCTTTCACGGAAAAACTATTAAATCAAGCCGGTGCACTAATACTAATATACGTTGATGGCTCCGTTCTTGTGTCTCATGGTGGCACAGAAATGGGACAAGGTCTTCATACAAAAATGATACAAGTAGCTTCTCGAGCTCTTGGAGTGGATGCATCGAAGATTCACATCAGCGAAACATCCACAGATAAAGTGCCAAACACATCAGCAACGGCTGCTAGCGCTGGCTCTGATCTCAACGGCATGGCAGTTCTTCAAGCTTGCGAGCAATTAAACAAACGATTACAACCCATTAAAGAGCAAAATCCAAATGGTAAATGGGAAGACTGGATCCTACAAGCTTGGGTTGAAAGAATTAGTTTAGCTGCTTCAGGATTCTATGCAACACCTGACATTGGTTACAATTTTAAAGAAAATACAGGAAAGCCTTTTAACTACTTCACGTATGCTGCTGCGTGTACGGAAGTAGAGATTGATTGTTTAAGTGGTGATCATCTAGTTATAAGAAGTGATATCGTGATGGATCTAGGTGAAAGTTTAAATCCTGCTATAGACATTGGGCAAATAGAGGGAGGTTTTATACAAGGCTACGGTTTGTTTACAATGGAAGAACTCATCTACTCGCCCACTGGTACGTTGTATTCAAGAGGACCGGGTGCTTACAAAATCCCTGGATTCGGTGACATTCCTCAACAATTTAACGTATCTTTACTTAAAGGGGCTTCTAATCCGAAAGCAGTTTATTCTTCTAAGGTTAGTATCATTTGTTTAAAATGTTTAAGTTATTCAAATGATTGTCAAGCCGTTTTTTTAATGTGACCCTTTGCATTATCTAGGCTGTGGGTGAGCCGCCGCTATTTCTGGCGTCATCAGTGTACTTTGCTATTAAAGAAGCGATAAGAGCGGCGCGCCGTGACACGGAGGCGCCTTCGGAATTCCGACTCGATTCACCAGCGACTTCAGCGCGTATACGCATGGCATGTGAAGACAACATCACGAGAAAGGTAAATGGATTACGTCTAAACCCGTATTTGAAAATATTTAAACACCTCAGTATTATATATTTACATATTTATTTTTCAGCTCGATGAGCCCGTGGAAGGCAGTTTTGTTCCTTGGAATGTTGTACCCTAAGGAAAGAAGCATTATAAATAAAAAAAACATTGGTTGTGAAAACAGTTGTACCTACATGTTCAAGCTAAGCAATAAGTAAGTGCCAATACATCGAGAAACTGTTCGTCTTCCGCGCACCAACGCCGAGTTCCGACCTGAGAACTGCTCTCATAATCCTTGATTACCGATTTATCTTGACTTTTATGAGAGCGATGGCTGACTGTCTACGTTAGTCTCGTTATTCAACGGTTAGCTATGAAGATATTACTTGGATTCGTAGTTCGAAACGTTGAAATAAATTATTAAAGTGTTGACTTGTTGGTACTTTATATACCTACTCATTTGTATGAATTATGCCATGCTTATTAAGTATGGCTAATAAGCGTTGTGATTATGTAACGTTTTATCTACTATTATCTAAAATGTATACATATGCGTAATCTAAATATAAATGTTGAATTATAATGTTATCTTATTTCAATTGCACTATAAATAATTGCTAGGTATATTTTTTATACTCGAGTATAATTACGCACGTTTGCGCGTCATTGCATTTTATCATTTGCTATTTTTTATTTGTAGGTATAGTTTCTGACGATTATTTTATAGTAGGTAACCTGCGGAGGTACATAAAGCACATATCAACGGAGCCCAAACGGTGTGACAAATGCTCAAGAGTTGATAAGCAATGAGCCTTGAACACTACGTTACCGAAATTAATCATAACTTTGAATGTGTGTGAAACAAAGTAGGTTCTTAATATTGCTATACTATATTATACTAAATATTCGAATTTTCACAACTTTCAATGAGATAAACAGAGAAACCAGAGACAGTGAGGTAGCGTAAATTATAGTCACTTACGTGGTGACTTCAAATCGGAAGAAATCTACATCCGTAATGAGATTTGAACCCACGATCGGCTCCTTCTACGGGTAACATTCTGTCCAGCATCTGCAACGACAAAGACAGGAGATGAGGAGGACCGATGACCGAAACTCATACTTTATAGGCTTTTTTAAAGGTATCAGCTCGCGTGTGAGATGTTACAAAAGAATAATGCACTACTTACATTTGAGAATTCAGATTAGTAATTATGCACTTATGAAATATTAAATTCACCTTGTTGCTTCTCATAATGCACCTACTCTGTTATTCTCTGCAACATCTATAAGGTATATATGTGCACAAAGTTTAAAATAAAATAAAATAAAATATCGTAAAATAAGTGTGAGACACTATATTCGTACTCGAGTGTCTAATTTCGGGGCTTTCATGCTAAAGAAATATAAGAAAATAATTAAAAATAAAACGATAAAATTATTTATTTTAAAATCATATCTAATTTATAATACATTTGACTGTTAAAACAACACGTTTTCAATAAATTAAAGATTGCAATTCTATGACGGACTGATTATATTACAATACTAATTTATTGCTTATCATTTGAAGTGGCAACATTATTAAACAACTAGAAAGGCAGACTTGTTACGGGAACATAAGTACATTGTAATAAATAAAATTATGATCAAGAATAAATTACCTGATATGAAAATAATAAATAAGGTATTAACTAATATTTATTGAGAGATAGCAAATCAGGTACAAGAAAAAGTTAAACAAACTCTTTGGTCAGAGTTTTAAATACAATATGATAGTCTGTGAAATTTCAAATCAAAAATTGAATAATGACTTCTATGCATATTTTACCTACGATACTACGGCAACGGGGTCACGTGACCCCTGGGAGAAACAAAGGAATGCTGACGTAAGGAATGCCGTATATTTCCTGGATGGGAGAGATAAAGCCCCTGGTTGTACGTAATATGTTTGAACGTGCATAAAGGTGATATTAAGTAGAAAAAAAGGAGCTATATCTATACACCGTCAAAATTCGTTTACTCTAGTTTCAGCGTGACATAATTTCCATTGTAAACAGTTTGTGTAGTAGTATACATAGAAGTCATTGAAATAGAATATAAAGAGCACCAGAATAATTCTCTATGTACAGTCAATTGCATTTCGGTATAGTACCCGACTTTTGATTTAGCACGGGAAGAAAAGTGAGAGTTCGTCTAATTTTTCATCATCGCCAAAGAGTTGTGATAGAAATTTTATAGAGTGGTTAAAACCATTTATGTTTACAAAATATTGAAATTGTAGCTTCGGTTTTAATTTTAACTACTCCAGAATAACTAGCTGTACGATGTGCAATATAAACAGCCGGGTACTATACGATTACTCTGAATAACATTGAAAATTCATTCGTTAATGGTCTTCTTTTGGCTGTTCGGCGCAGCTGGCTATGGGAGTGTGTCAAACTGTGGCCCTGGTAAAATTTCCCTAAATTATTAAGAATAGTTCGCATATAGTATAAATAGACAAACAAATTAAAAGACCAAGTAACTTACACAGCTGCGGTGGTAATTAATAAGCAAAATGGTGTTTTGTAGAGCGTTCTCTCTCTTGTACAGCTTAGTATTAGGGCAGGTAAAATTAAACCGAAGTTAAAGTGTAATATTTTATAAATACTTACAGTTTTATCTACTCTATGAAGGTATCAAATCGTCAGTCAGGCGTACGATAGAGAGAATGCTTGACAAAGCTATTCTTCCCGAACTGCCATATCAAAATCAGGGTAGGTACTGTAGTTACACATCACTTGGTCCTTCAGCCCGTCGTCATCAGATAAACTAATATGTTTTAGTTCAAACCAGTTTCCGCAGTTAACTCAGATTTGAAAAATATCATAAATGTTTGTTTCAGAATTGCACAGTTTATCTATTTATAAATATCCTTCGAGTTAACAAATATTAACTGTGTTTAATCACTTCTTAGAAGTGTTGAAAAGTGTCAATAACACTCGAATGTAGCTAATTTGCGAATGGTACAGTCTGCTTCGAAAGTAGATAACCGTTATCAGATGTTAAAAAGTTACATTTGGAGCAAATTATATTTTATTTCTTAATGTAAATGCAATCTAAATATATATTGGGCTTTATTTCAGTTTAAATTGTCGCTGACTACACAAGTCTTATTGGTCGGCTACTTCGAGCATTAGCTAGAGCTAGCCTTTTATAAGTACAGTCATAGACGTACTACTCATAAGCATGTTGTTTGGTGCTATTGCTTTTTCGTTTATAGATGGAAAAGTAGAATGTTAGTAACAATAGCAAGGCACAGTTCTGTCAGTACTTCATTGCAGAATAGGCTAAAGTACCGACATTTAATAATACACCGATACAAAATTCATACAATTATGCCAACGAAGAATTCTGCTAGAAGCTGTAGAGCATACATAATACATACTGATCATGTACAGTCAACGACAAGAGGAGTTCAACACATCCAAGAAAATATATTATATAATCGATTTCTTGTGTTTTAATTTGAAGATGGTTTTGAATTTTGTTAGTGTACAACAATAACAACTTTTGTCGCTAACTGAATATCAGAAAACAGATAGATTTATTAGATACTTTTTGTTCCTAAACATTACTAAACATACTTTTTTGATACAATAGTTTCTAAAGTATATAACTATTTATAGGTAAATTCAAATTTTCGGAAGAAAAATAAAGTTATTTGGAAGTAGGTACGTGTAAACTATAATAACTGCCGAAATAGAGATCGTTTTGTATTAAGAAATTGCAATCGTTGGCTTCTGTAAAACTTGGATCCGAAATTTCGGGAACACACGAAACACGAAGGAATAACCTAACGAATTTACGTACCATGAAATTACTTAGAATCCTTAAGGCACAACTAAAACGTTCGTCAAACGTGCACTTTTGTGTAATTTTCGGATCCAATTATGGGATAAATGCGTTTCATAGTAACAAGCGTCCAGAACTTTGAGCCAAATTTTTTCGAAACCATTAGAATACTATTTTTACTAAGACATGGACCATGTAGCTCAGTTGGCATTCCCCCTGCAAGGGGCTGGTTCGAGTCCTGTTTTGGACGTTCACTTTTTCCAATGTAAATCGATAGGGTCCGAAATTTCGGAAGTACGTTTTACGGTAGGCTTACACACAGTTTTATAATTATCAAGAAATATGCAGTAAGGATAGTGGGATCGTAAACCGAATTTTCAAATCAAAACTACTCTATATTGCTGTAGATTTTAACGCTCGTCATAAGCTATAATTTTATTATTTTCCATAACTAGTACATATTCACCGTAACCACTTTTGGTCAATCACAAATGCATCGCGTAGATCGTACGGAAGGACCTATTGATAAATGAATCGCATCATTTATCAGATTCTGATGAGCAACCTGACCCTGAGCTTGGACCTGGAACAAAATAATTGAAACTTACTACGATCATAATTGGGTGTTTGACTATCTACGCCAAATAGTTACTCTTTACTGGATGTTAAAATGGTAAGTTATAAGGAAATAAACAATTGTAACGTCATCATTTTCATTTTTTAAACAATTTATTATTATAGGTTGAGTGAATGACCAAAAATAAGTAAAAACAATAAAACAACAGACGCAATTTTTACTGTTCTATGAACAGTCATTTTACTCAGATTTTAATAATGAACGACAAACATAGATGTTCGTATGGCGATTAGGATTGACGGCTTAACGTGCTCCCCGAGGCACGACCAGACCAGTACAAATAGCGATATGCATGCATACCAATATTTGCACTGAACGAGAATCGAACTCGCTCCTCCTGCGTAGCAGTCGGCTTCACTACCGACACAGCACAGACGATGATCAAACAGAGAGTATTTAGGTACCTGAATGTCTTGAGTATCTGCTACGTCTGCGAGGCTCTCTTGTAGGACTGTCGGAGTTGTATTCTGTTTCTGTGTCCGCTGGACCATTACGAGATCTCGTCACACGTGTTTCTTCATACCTTTAAAATAATACTTAGTGAAATTTTAAAGCAATTAGTATGCCTAATATTCAAATCGATTTCGAAAACAAATGAATACTCAGATGGACATCGAACCCACGATCAGTTCCTTGCAATGGGGATTCTCTGACCACTGAGACATTTTGTCTCAGTCTTTTGAACATTAGAATTACTAATTAGACTAGACTATATCTAAGTTGTGGGCCTAATTGAAATATTTCTTGTTCCACTAAAAAAAAACAAAAATAATCCTCGTTCTATGTGATACACGTTAATAAATAAATCTGACAAGGGCTGTATTATTTGCTGCATGTATGCTGAATTTCACGTCTTTAATATCTCACCTCCTGCATTAAAGATGATGAGAATAAAGCCCAGTATCTGTCAGTACTGCGTGGTCGAGATCGCAGAATGTTATTCCCGAGTAATTTGATCTAAAGTAAATCATTGACTCGAGAGAACAACAGTACTGCTCCAGTTTTCAAAGTGTACATGTACAGTCGACAAAATAAATACGGTACCACTTTTTCATATAACGTTGTATGTAAATGTGGTACCGTATATATTTTGTTCACTGTACATACCTTATATTTTACGAAAGAAATTTAATGGTTTACGATACCTGTCCCTAGACCTCGATCGTCGTCTAGACCTAGGCGAGTAGGGCGAGCGGCGCGACCGCGGCGAGTATCTACTATCTGGTGAGTACCGCACTGTTTCGGGCGAGTACCGGCTGTCTGGCGAGTAGCGACTTTCAGGTGAGTACCGACGTTCCGGCGAGTAGCGACGGTCGCCATATCTATAGACAATTATAACATAAAATGACATTAACATATAATGGAATAACAGCAGCATTGTTTCACGCTATACAAACAGACAATCTAGTCAGTATGCCGGCTGATTTGATACTCGTTCTTGAGCGAGTTATCGAAACTGTGCCCAAAATCTTTCGCCCAGGAACGTCAGTACTATACAATCAGGGCCCCGAAACCATTGCCAAATTACTGAAATAACAAAAACTGCGATAAAATTTTCGGCTTCATCAAGATACACTTCAAGTTCATAATTAAATGAAGAAGAGTTCAGTTCATCGTTCCATTCACTCAATACGGAGCCTTTTAATTTTGGGTTTTGAAAGCATACCAGCAAAGTCTAAAATTCAATGGCATTTTTTGTTATCTCAGGGGTTTGACAATGGATGACAATTAGTAGAATCGGGGCCTAGACGGTATGTAATTTCGGAGGTGTTTGATTCTTGGACTTGATGGTAGAAAATTCAACATTGCCCCAAAATGAAAATACAGGAACTTACAAATTAGCCTTGCATTCTCAGAGTTGCAGCAAAAATGGAACCCTGATTACACAGTCTGTTTTATTTGTAACCAGGCTGTAATGTACCTCATGAACCCTGACAGTTAAAATTTTTACAGATGATGTATTTCTGTTGCCGCTTTAACAACAAATACTAAAAACCGATAATGATACGGACCTTCCATGCGCTTGTTTGAGTTACACTTGGCCAGTTTAAATAGTAATAGGAAGTTCTACATAGTGACATACCTTGGAGGATGTGGTGATGGTAATCTGCCGAGTGGAGGCGGCCGCGGCAAAGGTGGCAGTAATGGCGGTGGCAGGAACATCGGAGGTAATGGTGGGGGAATCACCGGGTTTTCCACATTTTCTAACGGTGACGCTACCTCTATGGAAGTAAAGTTAAACGACGTGAATAATTTTATCCTACTAATATTAAAAATTAAAAGTTTTGTTTGTTATTCAAGCAAGTCTAACGGTTGAACGGATCTGGCTGAAATTGGTACAAAGATAGATTATAGCCTATATTATGTTTCATAACTCGTGAAAAGGTATGTGAACCTTTTTAAAATAAGTTTACCAACTACAAAAAAAAATACGTCACTGAATTTTATCGAGTTCAGTACGCAACAAGAATAATATACCTAAACATAGACGCCAGATAGTTAAGAATACTGAATATTGCGCTATTGTCGAATCGATAACATTTAGCCCATGACCCCGAGCGACCGCGACCCCAAAACGTCATCGTAACGTAGGAAATATTGAATGATGTAAAGATAATTTTACATGATTGATTATTTGAAGCTTAATAATTATCTAAGTGCTGAAGATGATGGATGAAAAGGTTAAAATATCTAAAGTTCTATTTTGGTACTACTTTCAGTCTATCATAATTAATTATCGATTGATTTTCTATGGCCTCTATTTGTGAAATGTTATATTACAGTGGCAAAGAGTAGTAAGCGTCGGTAGATTAGTGGTTAAGGAGTCGGCCTTACGATCGAGAGGTCCCGGGTTCGAATCCTGGCCGAATTACACTACCGACGTGAACCCACTCCTACACAAGCCATTGAGCTTAGCTGGAGGGGTGAAGTTTAGCTTAGCTTAGGTGAAGGGAATATTAGTAAATTCAGTCTTTATAAAAAAGAGTGAAAAGCAAAAGGAATGCTGGTGGAAAAACAACATAATACATATTTTTCGAACTAGTTTGTCATGCTGCGCGTCACCTGCGATACTACTACCTATTGGATACCAATAGAAATCATATTATAGGAACCTCATCGTTCATTCTCAAAGCCTATTCCCAAAGTATAGGCTTATAGGAACCTGTCATATCATTAATTCATAAGCTATTACTACATAAAAATAATCTAGTTTAGCTATTTGGGAGCGACTGCCGCTGGCCTTCCAACACTGAGGGAAAGTTTGCGCTAGAGCCTCGTAATACCAGGTGTACCGACTTGGAGGTATTAACGCGATCATGGCATACGTATATTGGCATGGCATAGGTATAGTGGCATGGTATAGGTATAGCTAGGTAGGTATACCTTTGTATTGCTTGAACTTTCAACCAAGTTACACTGGCCGTCGTGGTGGAGATACGCACCCAGTGTCGCGTAAATTCCCGTTAAAATTATTGTATATCATTGAACACGTTTAAAAGTTAGTACTGATAGGAGTTAGTTTTGTTATGTGTATAGGCCTTAAACTTACCCTTAGAAGAAAGTGTGGGAGTGACATACATAATAATATCTATACACCAAATGTATGTGTGAGAAAGTGACAGATATTTTTTTTATAAACCATTATCAACCTATTGCAGTGACGTCAATGTCTTTACACTAAAAAGTCACAAGTCACTGCCATTAAAATTTTAAATCGTATCTCTATTTACGCTAATAATGATAAGTTCGAGTTTTGGCGGGAACGCGAAAAGTGTCATAGCTCTGCAGTTTTTCATTTTCTAAATTTGGTGTGCATTCGAGTTTTTATGTGTAAAAATGGTGGTTTTAGACATAACGGCTTGGACAAAGCACACAAGTGTAGGAGAGTGGAATATTGTAGTGAATTGTGATTTTAGTTCGTGTTGGTGTCAAAATCTCCCTGAGAAAAGCTTCTAGTAAAGTCTCCACTTCTTTACTAGGGCAACTATCATCCATCATCGTCATATCATCATCATCAACAATCATTTCAACTATACTTATCACAAAATAAAAGGAAATTCCCAACTCGACACTGGCAAAATTGTCTCCTAAATTGGGTTGATATTATTGCCATCTAAGAAAAAAAGAAGAAGAAGAAGAATGATAAGTTTATGGTACATGAACATACTGTGGTGCGGGGACACGGCGCCGTCGGCGCTGGCGAGGCTGGAGAGCGCGGCGAGCTTGCGGCGCAGCGCGGCGGCCTCGTCGCGCGCCGCGTCCGTGTCGCGCTTGGCCGCGCGCGCCTCCAGCCACGCGGCGTGCGCACGCGCCTCCACGTTGCTCAGCGCCGTGCGACGGGACGACTCTTGCTCCGCCAGCTCTAGAGTTAACGCGTCGCATTTCTCTCTGCAAGTTAACTTTAGGTTAGGTCACTGCCACTGCTGTGTGGCTGGCGAGTACAGTGAAATTTTTCAGAAATAGGAAAAGGTAAGTACTTTGTATATAGGTAGTTGCTTTTAAGGTATTTTTTATTATTTTTGATGTGGGGTCAGTCGATTTTTGGAATAGTTTTAACACATTACAAGTTGATAAATCAACTAAAACATTAAATATACTATTTGAGACGATTTATAGGCAAAGTTAGCATACGAATATTTAAAAAAAACAGTATATTAAATTTGTCCTTGAAAATTACAAAAATAATTTGCACATTCTTCTTTTCTTAAATTGGCTTCTGCAGGTTATTTTTTATATATATATTTATTATTATATATTATATATTATATACCGGTTGATTTTATAGTGGTTTTGGAAAAAAAGATTTTGGGCACTATTTCGATTTACTATCGAAATAGTGCCCAAAATCTTTTTTTCCAAAACAAAATCGTAAGGAAGTCCTAATTTGGCGAAAAAAAAATTTTTTTTTTACACGTCCCATACATTTTTCTGTTCACCTGCACATTATTGCCATACATAAAGTGAATTTTTTTTTCTTCAAAATTAAATCTTCCAGTCGATTTTGCTACCGAAACTGTGTGTGAAACCAAATATTCTTTTTCCAAAACCACTATAAAATCACCTTGTATATTATATATATCGATACCTCCTACGTAAGTTGTTGTATCCCACAAAATGTCATTTTTCGTTTTTTCTAAAAAAGAGCTTTATTTTGTTGTAATTTACGTATTCAAAGTGAAAAAATAACAAAAAATTAATTTTATCAAGCATTTCTTAGACGTAAATCGTTGTAACTTTTGAACGAGAACGGACTAAAACGTTGTATAGTTCTTGGCAATGGTTTACGCGGCGGGCGGGTCGGGGAGGATCACGCGCTCGCGAGTTGTATCGGTTACATTCAACATACTACGCTGGACATTGAGACAGACGTACGCCTTCGAAATATCACTGGTATGTTTCTTTTACATTATTTCATAAACATTAATGAGTATAATATCTTATTTTTTGCTGACATCAACCTAAAATGTTGTAAAGATTAGTAATAACAGTATACGCTGTTAATTTTACATTCAAAAAAGTTGTATGTAATACATAAAACATTTTACGTAGTTCAACGTGTATTACCAAATGTTATATTTCGTACTTACAATATTTTACGTTGTTGGGCGTGCATTATAAAATGTTGTATATAATACATACAATATTTTACGTTGGAATAAAATCAAAAATAAATTTGGCATGTAGTAAAAATAACATTTTACCTTTTACTTTTAGCTCAATGCGCTCAACATAAAGCTTTTTTTAATGTTGTCACATACTATGTGAAACTATTTAAAGGCCTCTTTTGTACCTATCTGACTTACATAGAGCCTTAAACGGAGCACTATACTTTGCTCGTTTACTAACTAGAAATGCTTGCTTGTTTACTAACAGTAAAATTTATTTTTTGTTTAGAGTCTCCACTTCCAATAAGTTTTAATGAATCGGAAATGAATGCGTTAGCAAATATGATAGATAGTGACATCCTTGATAATATAACAGAAGTAGAAACAGAGTCTAATACAAAAAAATATAAGACACCGCATCCTTCTCCTTCTTGTAGTATCAATCATTTGAATTACGAGTATGGTAATGATTTTCGCCCATATTATATACATTTTGTTTGACATTTCATCTGAACCCTCACCAGTGCTTTCTAGCTGCTCAACGTATACAACAGTGAACAATCGTTCACTAAAATATTTCAAATAGTCCAAGCAGGTCAACCGCCAACCGCCATTGTCATTTAAGGAAAGATAAAGGTAATTTAAGAAAAGACATTTTAATGAATGTATCGATACCAAGAGTAAGTTCTTGCGTAATTTGGGAAAAGAATATGTGTCAAGGAAAGGTTCAATACAACCGAGTGGAAATGAAAGCATAACTCCCCAAGGAAAAATTGTAACCGCTACATTTGATTTTCAAAAGATTCTTAATGCACCGCATGGCCAATTAAGTATTTTGTATTACAAGCTAAAGTTATCAGTTTTTAATTTTACGTTATTTGATATGGCAAACAAAGAAGGCCATTGTTATATGAGGCACGAGGGTGAAGCCAAGCGGGTTTCTAATGAAGTATCAAGATCTCTTTCACATTTTATACAAAAAATGCATGATCGAGGTGCTAGGGATTTTAAGTTCTGGTTGAACAATTGTGCGGGCCAGAATCGCAATCGTATAGTGTTTGCATTTTATGTGATTATTGTTCAGAAGCTTAACATTAATATCAAACATATATTTCTTGAAAAAGGACATACCCAAGCAGAAGGGGACAGTGTTCACGCGTTGATAGAACGTTCATCTAAAAAATAAACTCATTTATACACTTTTGGAATGGGTTAACTTGGTAAGGTGGGTATGGCTTTCCATCCGGAAAGCCAAACAACGTATATAAACGAAGCATACCGATTTTTATAACTCAAAAGAACTTTTGGATGAGCGTAATTGGTCAAAAAATACAAGTGGAGAAATTAGTTAAGTGGAATAAAATAAAAGAAGTGTGGGTATGTGCAGAAGATCCTTTCATAATTGAATATCGGTACGATTTGGTAAACAGTCGTGCTATGACTATTGCCATTACTACCAATACCTGAAGACGACAAAAAGGTATTACTGCAGATATAAGCCGTCTCTATCTTAACAATCTTCCTTTAACAAAGGCAAAATATGATGACCTAATGGGCCTCTGTCGGAGTGAAATTATTCCAGTCATTTATCACGATTTTTTCAGAGGTCTATCTTACGTTGCTGGCTCTGATAATAATTTTGAAGTATCGGATTCAGAATAGTAAGTTTACATTAATGTTTCTAATTATTTGAAGTACTTATTCGTCTTCAACCGACGTTTCGTTTTTATTATTGATGAAAAAATCTGATTATTTTCTATTTAATGTTAAAAGGCTTAATGAAAACTAAGTGTATTTTTATAATTTTGAAAATAATTTAGTGAACGCAAAGATTATTCTAATGTAAACGAAATGAAATGAAATTTATATGCCTTATTTTTATGCCTTGTGAATATTTTGTGGAAATCATAAAAAATAATAAGAAAATAAAATTATTTTGTTGTCATGATGCTCACTGTTGGTGTTTTTCACGATTATTTTGTATTTTTTATTTTTTCTAAAGATGAATTTGTTAAGTTACTGAAATATCATAGTGAGTTATTATCATTATATTTCCAAAAAATAATATTAAATACCTACCTACCTGTTATTTCCTACTTGTTGAATACATTACGAACTTGCTTTAGAGGTAAACATGTTAAAACGTAGTTTTTGTGCAAAAGTTCATATAAAACCTCTATCCAGTATAATGTTGTTTCCTTTAAAAAAAAGATCATTGGCTTTGATAATACTTACTGGCTCAAAATTTTGTTCAATTTATATTGTTACTATCACATACAAGTAGACTAAAATAAAAAAATCCAGTGTATATTGTTGAAACTATCATTTACAACAACGAACGTAATGTAAACTCCGCAGTCTAATATTGTAAGTATGAGATACAACAACTGAAGAAATCTAGACTGCGCAGTATAATGTTGTAAGTATGAGATACCACAGCTGGCACAGTCTGTATTCCGCAGTAAAGTGTTGTAAGCGCCAAATCTCCGAAAGTTCATAATATTTCCTTAATTATCTTTCAACATAGTCAAGAATACCAAACATTACATTCATAAACCAAGTTTTACAAAGATACATCAATAAATGCAGTTTTTAGGCCAACTTGAATCTTTAACACGCTCTCCTGTAAAATTGCAGTTTTGGGGTTACAACAACTTACGTAGGAGGTATCGATATATTTGCACATTCAATATTTATTTCAATATCGAGGTTGTTCGTAAATTCCAGCAGCTTTGGAGAATACCTCATTTTTGTGAGAATACCAGAATCAAATCACATCACACCATTATCCATGTGGTGACGAAGGAAGAGACGACAAACGGAAAAATACTCGACGACAACACTGCGATAGAAGGAAAGTCGAAGTAAAATCTGTACCAACCCGTCTGGTCAGCATGGCAACAGTAGGCCAACATTGGGAGAGACCCATATCTAGCAGTGGACTACGATAGGTTAATTGATTGGTTGAAGCACTACACGTAGGCTAAAGAATAACATAATAAACTTACTTGTATCTCTGCACTTCTTGTTGTAGAAGTTCTATTTTCTCTACTGTACTAGCCGATTCACCTTGCTTGCTGAGCCATAAAGATTCCTTAGCAGTAAGCTCTCTGGAAGTATAAGTAAATAGTTAATTAAATGTGTACCATAAGATAACATGTAGTACTTTAACAACCCCAACGGAACCGAAGCGCCAACTCATCGCGATTTTCAGATCAGCATAATGTCTTCTTAGAAGATTCAATAGTATTTCAATTTATTATGTAATTTAAAATACTTTCCATATTACTGTATAATAAATTAAAATATTTCTTAAGAAAAAAGACGACTTTCTTTACCAATCGTTAACTTAACCATTAAAAGCTTATGTAATTTGTTGCCGAAGAATAATACATGTGAGAAATACTTACTTCATAAGTTCGCCTTCCCTTTCTTGGAAGTATTTTCCTAATACATCTAATCTTGTAAGAGCTTCAGAAGCATTCTGGCTTGTAGTGTGTAATGTCTCCTGTGTAGTCTGTAGTTCATCAGATAACCGAGCCTTCTCTTTACGTTCTGCCTATAAAGAGCATAGATGTTTTATCATATACTGATTCCATTCAAACATACCAAAAATTGTAAATCTGACCAAGATTAAGAAGTCTCTGTGCCGTCAATGCAGATGACAAAGAAGGGTGTCTTCCCACTAACAAAACAAAACCTCTCCAGTGAGCTCTGGCTAACCCACTCTCCGCCAGAAACACAACGCAACACAAGGTTATTATTAGCCGCGGTATTCTGTAGGGCAGAGGTACTTCGCCAGTCGGACTGCCCATTTAGGATCCATTTTCGTGATTGAGTTCGTTTATTGGATTTTTGACTATGATACGAATGATTGTATAATCATTATTGTCCACTGTCTTACCTCATACTTAGTTTCTAACATTTTTTTTTCTTCCATTGCTTTCGACAACTTTGCTTTGATTTCGGTATGATCGATGAGAGATGTCACATCTACATTGGATGGTGTTCCACTCTTCAATTCCTTGATTGCATCCTAAAAGTATTAATATAATTAATAAACAACTTTAAATAATGCACAACTTTAAATAATGAACAACTTTATTTTAAAACCAGTGAACCACATTATTATTAGAAAGGTCTACAATTCACATCAAACCGAAATGTTTCTTTTTAAAAATCTTTATTTATTATAGATAGCTTGGTACACAAAACTCGAAGTTCCATGTTAACAATTGCTTTTAGTAATAAGGTTGCCATGTATACATATTTATACATTATATTGTGTTAACCGAGTATTTACTGTGTAGACTTTAAACAATGAAAATTAATAGGTAATTTTTTATCAAATTTAAAAATATTTTTATGTACCAACAAGTAAAAAATTCTTTAAAGAAAAACGAATATTCAAAATCTGAAAATGATCATCTATTTGTGACGCTGATTATACTTGTGGAGGACATACATCGAATACCATGTAATTTAGTACTATTAGCTTACCTTTAGTGCTTCATTTTCATGTTTCTGTAGTTCTATAGTGTTTTTCGCTTCAGTAAACTGTTGGTTCACATCTTCGAATTGCTTTTTCAGTTTCTTAAATTCTTCTAGAGCACTTTCAGCTGATACATACTTCAATTGGAAATTATCTCTGTCCCGACTGACTGAAATTAATTCCTCTTCGAAAGCTTGAATCTTCCCTGAAAAGAAAAACATCATAAACTTGAACATGAACTCCAATATTGATTTTAACTGAGTTGAAATAATGGGAAAACTTTGAAAGAAAAGTCTTGAATAGGTACTGCATATTTTAATTGTATTGCCATTTCATTGAACCTAATCAAATAGATCTTTCCACATAACAATGTTTAATAAATTATTACCATAGACCTGATTCATATCTTGACCAATAGAATTAAAATTGATGTTATGATTTTACGCTCTATACACCGTGACATATTTACTCAACGTAAAGAATTAAATAATCAACGCGCAGCATTATAAGGGCTAGGTCGTACGTGCATACACATAAGCGTCGGTGTCGGAGTTATTTTCGTGTAAATAATTTGCACATAATCGTGCAAAAAACTATATCACATATTGAGAACTCACTTGTACTTTTCCACAATATTTTTATTTTTTATGTTTTAATAGACCTGACCGGTTTCGCCTTACGGCATCCTCAAAGGTTTACGATGACATACAAGCCTATTCCCTTGTAAACATTGCGGCAGACAGCCATACTTATATGTGGGTAGTTTTAAAATCATGTATACCAGTATACATTTTTTTCCCAAAATTTGGGGAAATAATATATAAATGGTCCTAAAGATATTTTGAGAACAATTACTATTATGTATTTAAATTACAATGTCAGAGGAATAATTATACTATAACTTGTAAAATAATGTCAGATGAAAAATGAATAATGTGAAACACAAAGAATAATGTCAGATGAAAATTATTAACAATGTCAAATTACAAATTACGATATAGAATAAATAATGTCAGATGAAAATTATTAACAATGTCAAACATTACAATGTCAAATTACAAATTACGAGATAGAATAAAATATAGTGAAATAACTAGTTATGTAGAGAAAAAAAAAATGTATACTGGTATACATGATTTTAAAACTACCCACATATAAGTATGGCTGTCTGCCGCAATGTTTACAAGGGAATAGGCTTGTATGTCATCGTAAACCTTTGAGGATGCCGTAAGGCGAAACCGGTCAGGTCTATTAAAACATAAAAAATAAAAATATTGTGGAAAAGTACAAGTGAGTTCTCAATATGTGTAACAACAAATTCCACCAAGTGCCATCAATCAACAGTATAAATAAAAACTATATCATTTACACGACGTGCGAGCACCCGCATAATTATGTAATATTGCATGGTAGCGGAAGCGTTTTTAGTACTTACAAAAACTTAAATAATACTATTGTACCTGGGAATCGAACCCAGAACCTCAAGCACGACACTTGCACTTACTAACATCGGACAAGTGAGAGATTCTATTTAAATGTAACAATATGTAAACTTGTTATTCCTTTTTTTTTAATCTAATTTAGTTAGGCTTTCTTCGCCCAAAGCCCTTTAATGGTTATTGTTTCCTTTATCAGTGCACAGGGCTCCAACCCACATCATTGATAGCCAAGCTAATTTCATCAGCAAGTTGGTGCACCTGCTTAGCATCAGACGAGGCTCTGGCGCTGGCTTACCTCTTAGGGAGAGGTCACATAGCAGTCGCATTTGGAGAAGTCAAAATGCCAATCATAAAAACTAAAAAACGTTAGTTGCAAGGAGAAATCGCTACGAGCATTATAAATGATGTTCTTACCGTTCAACTCGACTATTTGCTCTTCAGAATTAGCTCTCTCTGCCAAGAGCTCACTAAGAGTATTTTCTACCTCGCCCAAAGTATTTTGTAACTCTCCGGCCGTATTTTCAGATACCCTAAGCAATTTCTCATTATCATCTAAGGAGTTTCGTAGCCTATCGTTATTAGCTTTAAGTTCATTGATTTCTTCTTTAAGTGATTGGACCATGTCATCCATTCCAAAGGAACTGTCTTCTATACCAGCTAGCTTGTTTTTAGTAGATGTAAGTTCTTCTTTCAGGATCTCACACTCCTGGAAACAATATTCTCTATGTTAATAATGAATATCATTAATAAAGTTTTTAAGAAGTTTATTAATATAGTACACACACAGTGTGGACAAACAGGGCCATGCCAGATTTTAATCAAACCACAGAATAAAAAAGCTGGTAGAAATGTGACAGGATACATTCAGTAGCAGAACCGATGTTGCCAAACTCACACATACAACCAGTTAGTTAATAATATGTTGGATAATGCAACTTGCATTACTATTAAACAATTGTTTGGATTGTTTGACTGGTTGTATTCATATTCTATCTCACAATAAGATTCATATTGTCGAATTTGTCCTTCGTTGAGTAATACATGCGTAATACGCACATCAATGACACGCGTAGGTACCCCGCCTACTTCACACTTGCATTTGTTTTTTGTTTTATAGGCAATTAACCAAACAAAAACTAACAAAAAGTGACACAACTAGCTTTCTTAATATTTCAGTAATAATGTTTTTATCGAAATACACATTTTCAACCAAATGTGTATTTCGAGATTCCTGCATATATTATACATAATAATTGCTTGTTTAATAATATTAGATTAGATATCACTACATATCTACCAGTAGGTATCAACTAAACGAATTAGTATACTGGTGGATACCATTTGCAAACATGGGATACAAATTATATCCACCAGTATACTACTACTATAAGCTTACTTCGTCACGAACTCAGCGGCAAGCAGGGCACGGCAACTCAATGAGAATGAAAGAGAGAGAGGATAAATTCTTTATCTTCCTCTCTCATTGAATTGCCGTGCTGCGCTACGCACCGTTGACTTTGCGGCCGAGGCGGTAGTAATAGAAGGTATCAATCTGTCAGTCTGATAACGATCTACAAAACTCAACCAAACTGAACTTAGCTGAACCCTCATTCTTCTTTCTGACTTTTGGCAATGTTAAAACAAAAGCCTTATAGAGCCTGTACCTTAGAAGTGAAGAGCAAGTCTCGCTGCAAAGAATTGATTTGACCAATAAGTCGGCCATCTTGTCGTCTGTTGTCAATATAGTAGTATCCCAGAGTGAAAAGTAGGACAGAACTAGCCGTAGTTAATAAGAAGGTGAGCAGTCTATTTCGGCTGTCATTTGATGTGCCATCACAGTATCCATCACTATAGCAGGTCTCAGCTGGAAAATAAAGAAACTGTGTTATAAAACTGTTTAATTCATCTTCATTCCCTGAACCTTTTTCCCAACTCAGTTGGGGTCGGCTTTCCAGTCTAACTGTGATGCGGCTGAACTTCGATATTTTCCGTGAAGCGACTGCCATCTGACCTCCACAACCAATGGTCTAATGACCAATGGCGATATCGAAGTTCCAAGTTAGGCTGGTTGGACTTTTGAGGGCTCCAACTACCCGTAACGACTGCCATAGATGTTTGTATGGCAACCGGGACCGACGGCTTAACGTGCTCTCCGAGGCACTTATAAACCTGCGATAAATACACACATAACTTCGAAAAGCATCGAAAAGTCATTGGTGTGTGCCATGGTAAACCTGGGATCGAACTCGAGACCTCGTCTCAGCAGTCCATTACCCATACCACTAGGCTACCGCGGCTTATAAAACTGTTTAATCCAACCATGAAATTAATTAATTAGGGATTATAATCATTATGATTTAATGATTGTAATTACACAGATAACATGTATGAGATAATTATTTAATTTTTGAATATAGGAAGGTGTTACTGAAAGTCATCTAGAGACCCGTTAGCGCACATGTTGTGTGTGTTGTACTGTAGGATACATGTCTTGCATGCATAATTATGTTTGCCCAAAAGCTTCTTTAGCACATAGCTTATTTAATATAAATGTAATGAGTATTCAACAAGTCTGCATTAATTGGAACCACCTTCCTACATTCTAATGGGGTCCCATTAGAATATGTAGTACTGAAAGAATCTTTGATTACATCTCTCAATCAGAATACAGAAAAAATGGTAGTGTTTATCCACCTCTGCTAACCTTTCTAGTAATTATGGATTTTTAAAGATAGGGAAAATTGTCTAAAGAAATCAATGATGAAACTTATGAGTGTTTATAGATAGCAGTCTCAAGTAGTTCTGTTCAAATAATGATAAAACAATCATAAGGTCAGTCACAAGTGTTGAAATGAAATGTAACAATACTATTATTATAGAATAATATTGTTGATTCATAACAAGTAATGTTAATGCTATTAAGGTCATCAGGGCCTAAGTCCACCTGTCCACCTGCCGATTCATGGACGAGGCTCTCCCTTCTTGACTGTAGGGTTTCAGATGGCAGTAACCACTTATTTTAATGAGTAGAATGCACCTGGGATTGGTATTGATGGACTCACACGAGTAGGGAGAATTTAATTCTTGATTTATAGTGAATAATGACATATATCTGCTCTATGGTAGGTAGAGATAACTACCCGCCACCTCCTTCTGTTTTTAGAGACTTCTAGTCTTTAAAACTTACAAGCAATGTAAGGTTAGATAGATAACTCTTAATATGTACACATAAACAATTGTATGTATTCAATGGGAGGCCTTATCGCTGGTGTTGTTTCTTCCAGGCAAACAGGTTATTGTTATGGAATTATATTAATTACAAATATTGTGCAGAAACAGTCTGCAATTAAATTGTAAGGTGCAATTGGAGTTTAAAAATACTTACATGTCATGTATCAGTCTTCAGAGATATATAAAAATATATGATGTTAAAGATATGATAATTATGAATATTGTGAATTGTTAACATACATACTATATATAAGTTCACACCTCTTTCCCATTTGGGTAGGCAGACATAATGTTTCTACTTACTGTGATTCTGGCAAACATCTTTCTTCTACTTCATAATTATATTTCTACATGCTTGCCAATTGCATGCTCTGTTACGCTCTATTATTACCTAATCAGAGTATAATGCCAAGTTTTATCTAATATGTAGAATAAAATATAGACTTACCAACAGACTCAAACAAAGCTTTGGCTTCTTCACCTGTGCCCATAACAGAATAATAAGTAGACATAATATACTTCATAAAAGAAAATCCAGTATTTACGTCTTCAGACCTTTCATTTTTTCCACTGTCATATGAAGACTCCTCAGCATTATAGATAGAAGGCGGGCTTTCAGTTGTCGATGGCCATATGTCAGCCACAGTCGAGAACACATTAGAAATAAATCCTTGCGTATCTTCAGGAGATTCAGTTGTACTTTGTACGTCTTCAGCTGGTTCACTATATGGAGGATTAGTTATTTCTTGAGGTGATTCTGTTGTAGATTGCTGGTCGTCTGCATTTTCAAGGTTATAATCAGGTGTAGGAGTAGTGAATGTATTAAAGAATGATCCCTCCTCACTAATAGATTGAGGTACTTGAGAATAGATCGGAGGAATTGTTTCTGTTGTTACAGGTATTGTTTCTGTTAGGACTGGTAATGTTTTTAGTGTTTCTGAATCAGAGGGAAACTGTTCTACAGAAGGTGCCTCAGGTGGTAAGGTTGGTACAGGATTTGATTCAGGTGTAGCAGAAGGTACATTTTCTAATATAGGAGAGATTGGTGGTATAGTATCTAATACAGGAGGGAATAAAGGTATAGTATCTAATGTGGAGGGTGGAGTTATAGGGTCTAGTGTAGGTGGGACTGTAGGTACTGTTTCCATTGCAGGGGGAATTTCAGTATGCACAGGTGTAGTTTCTTCATTTAAAAAGGGTATAATAGTAGGTAATATCTCTTTTTGATCTGCTAATGGCTCAACTTGTGATACAGTATTCTCATCAGCTTGCACCAGGTTTTCACTTTGTGCAGCCTCCGTTACTGAATTTATAGACGTTGATAAGCTGTTTTCTTCTTGACTTTGCTCTGTAACTGCTTCACTCGAAGAACTAGTATCCCCATTTACCACATTATTTGGTTCAGTGGTAGTTTCTTGAGTCAGTGGTACATTTTCTACATTAGTATTAGCTGATGATATATTTTGTTCTATGATGTCAGTCTGTTCAGATTCAGTCAAACTGTTAAATTCTTTATTATCAGGCACATCTAACAAGTTCTTACTATTTAAAGTACCACTAACACTAGATAAAAGTGATTGAGCAGATGTTTCTGCAGAAAGTTTATTTGGAAGCTCTTGGTTAAGTTGTTCCTCACTTGTTGGTTCTTTTTGAGTTGTATCATCCATAATATGAACCTCTTCAGTAGTTTGTGTTGATGATTCAATAGCTTGCTTTCCCTCATTGAGATCAATTTCTACTGGATTGTCAGTTTGCTTTGGAACCATTTTTATTGTAGTATCACTTTCTAATAGTTTATCTGCAGGTGTTGACTCAGAATTTTGGTTTTCAGTCAACTGACTTTCATTTACTTCATTATTGGTCTGACTAGGAATATTTGGCACATTGTTCTGTGAGTTCTCATTTAATATTTCTTTTGCGTCATCAAGGGCTGGAGTGTGATCTTCATTAGAAGCAGTTATAGGGGCTTCTGTAGTAGCTTCTTCTTGGGCATTGTTAACAGCTGCTTCAGTAGTATATATTGTAGTGCCTTCAATTACCTCATGAGCTTGCTTAACTTTGTTAGGTTGAACATTTTCTGGTGTCTTTGGTTCATATGACACAACAATTAGCGGATTTTTTTCTATTAGTTTGCTTTCTCTTAAAAATTTGGAATTAGCGAATCCGGCTTTTCCATTTATTTTC
The DNA here is from genome assembly GCA_963691645.1 of Pelosia muscerda. Taxonomy (NCBI): domain Eukaryota; kingdom Metazoa; phylum Arthropoda; class Insecta; order Lepidoptera; family Erebidae; genus Pelosia; species Pelosia muscerda. The sequence continues at coordinate 10,080,408 of OY829106.1, forward strand.
ACGTACCATAACTCAGCATTTGTGCCAGCTGATTTCATGTAAACCATGGCATCACTATTGGGCCGATAAGATATAAGGTCCGGGTCACCACTTGTATAACTTAATAAGGTCTTGGCTTTAGATATAGGCGCTGAAAGATTTATACAAAAATATGTTTAATAGAAAGTTATCACATGAAAATTGACATTGTAATGCACCTATCACTACTTACCGTCACATCTTTCGTTAACACAATAAACTTTATCAGGGTATCTACAATGCAACCCTGTGATAAATAACGTAAATAAAAGAACTTTTAACACAATCATTTTCGCATTATAATTATTATGTTTATAATATCTCTTAAAAAACTCTCAAGACGTTAGGCCACATCATCTGTCAAGTCGATCGGTCGTTCGTTCTGTAAAACGCAGAGTAGTATGAAAACATTACGGTTGCTGTCACATCTATAATGAAGTAATATTTGGCCATAATAAACCTACCAGTAACTATAATTTATCTAAAACTAAAAAATAGTAAAATAATCACTAAATTATGGTCATCCTATAATTTCTCAAATACTCGTAAGTACTCATAACTTACCAAGATTGAAGTATATTTTAAATGCTGTTGTATAGAACGAAACGTGCTTTCGTTTCGTTTAGTTTTTGCATCTGTTTTAGTTTAACTATTTCACGCAATCTCCATTAAATAAGGTAAGGTTTTTTTCCCTTTCGTCTGGAAGGTGTCAAGTTCAAAAGTGTTACTATTTTATTTAAACGATTATTATGCATGAAAAAATCGCAAACTGAATTAATAGCAAACGATATCAACATTGTGGAATTTATATTGATAATAACAATGTTCTTCCGATTTTACCTACCTAATACCTACTTAGGTACGTACGTACGTGTAAACGCAACGAAGAACGAAATAAATGCGTTATTCCATTGCGCTCCATGCATTTACAATTTTATACTACGCGCCAGAATAGCGTAACATCTCGATTCTGTATAGCATAATCGTTATAGAAACGGATTAGTTCTTTATGCAAACTTAGGTACCTACCTATTTGTTCTATGATGGAGCCAAGAGAATTTTGGAACAGCTTGAGAACAAAATTATATTATTTTAAACCGGTCATTACCTACCTTACCTACTTACCTAGGTACTCCTATAGAATAATTTAGAAGATATGTTTGAGAATGTACCTACCTATTGGTTGTTTGCATTCCATTAAGTAGGTACAATATCCTTACCATTACCCAATGTTTTTGGTTAGGGTAAAGGTCAGGTAAGGTAGGCTCGAACCTACGAGCAATGACTTTCAGAATACTGTTATTGGCGTTTCGCGAGCTTAGCAACATTGGCGCAATTATCAGCCCAACAACTTAGGTAGGTACATTCTGAAAGCATAGCTGCACTGTAATTGCAGGGTCTTGGGAGATTTTTTATTGCGTAGGTACCTAGGTAGGTATAGGTATCTAATTTAACTGGTAGTTACCGAGTGAACAGCGAATTAGCAATATTGCTTTTTACCGCCAACACCCTCCAATACTTTCCTTTTTAGTGATTTTTCTTATTTTTCTATTTATTATGGTTTGTTATAAGTCATCCTTTTGTCATTTCTGCTAACGTCATATTTATTTATTACACAAGAAAAAAAACATATAAACTAACATAATGAAGAACAAAGAAGTATAATAATTAACATACAAAATGTCGATACACTCCAATATTACATTACTAAATTTAGCAGAACAGCTGTCCTTTGAACTTGGTGAGAAATTATTTTAAATCTAGCTTAGGCCTGCGGCGTTGCTCACGTCTAATATATTATCATGATTTTTGGTCACATCTCCAGTTCTACGTAACCAATTGCGATTAGATATACGTACCTATGTAAAAGTCTGACTCAAGACCTTACTAATAAATTAAACTATTATAAGTACCTACTAGGTGGGTACCTTACAGTTGTTGCAAAATATGATTGCGTGCGGTTAGTTGAGTGGCTATGAGTGCGTTTCTATGCACATGCACACATTCACACATGTACAAACAGAACATCCACACAACTTACCGTGCATTCGAAATCTACAAAAACTAAGTATCAAAATCCGTTCAATAAGTTTTGCGCATATCGCGAACAGACAAGAATTTAAAAAACATCTTCTGATCTAAACGCCTTTCTATGGATGTACCTAGCCTCTAGTTAAATACCTACTTTCATATACCTACCTAGCTTCTCATAACATAATCCTTATTTAACTATTGATGCGCTAACGTTTAACCATTAACTCACCTGTTTATTCTGTGATGATGTGGTCGAGAATGGAACACAATATATGTAGTTTAGAAACAATATTTCTTTTAAATTAGGTACTTTTACGTTATAACTCTGGCATAAATTTACGCTAAATAAACACAAAAATATAATTGAGCAATAATTGAGCTAGAAATTTCGTATTTGATATACCTACTTAACAGTTTCTTCGTTATTCTAAGGTTACTGATGTAGAAAATCTATTTATATGGAAGTTAGATGGTTCATAAAATACACTAAGTAAAATTTAGTAACGAGGATGGTTTGACTTATTCTTTGGTATACAAGGAGAGTGAAGTGGGGAAATGGGAAATAAGGATAATTTGTCTGTACAGTATGCCTGTTAACTTGTAGCCAAGTAGGTCGCTTGCTTTATCGTACCTGGATTACCATGTTGTACCTGGAGTACTAGAGAATGGAGCTGATACATACGGCATAAGAATAAACAATTTATAGCAAACTTCAAATTTATTTAAAATATGCAATGTTAATTCGTAATACTCTTTCACAGATGATAAACTGAAGAACGATATATGTTTCGGTGAAACCCTAATTTTGAGCTGTGGGCATGTGGAAGGTGATGTGGAAGCCGCTTCATCAGAATCTGCATGGACTTGTAAAGAATCTACTCCTAGTGAATCATCTAACCCTGTATCAGTTAAGGTAGATCATGAACTACCTCCTGTTATTGAAGATGACACTAAAGTTGAAGAAGAAGAAATCAACGACTTTCATTTCTTTTTTTTCCCTGATTGCCAAAAACCTATGCCACCGCGTGATAGTAAAGACAGTATCTTAATAATTGATGGGTTACCTAAAATTAATTTGGCTGCAAAACCCGACCCAGTCTGTACTTGTGTGAAAAACGAACAAGGAGAATGTGAATGTTTTATAAAAATACCATGTTATTGTGGAGCCACAGTAAAAGATAGCTGTACATGTGATACTCTCAAAAAAATTTGTATCTGTAAACCTTTGGAACCGAGTCCAGTGTGCGTATGTCCAGAGGATGCCGAAGTGTGCACTTGTGTACCTGGAATGATCCAACCAGAATGCACTTGTGACAAGGTTGAGAAGCCTTGTATTTGTCCTAAAGATACTTTTAAATTTCCTTCTGCTGTATGTACATGCAACCGTAAATCTACTCCATCTACACCATCTTCAAGAAGTTCATATCGAGCCTATGGAGAAGGGGAAGAGATTGGTGAAAAGACTGTAAAAAGCAGTTCTGAATCTGAAAGAGAGCTTTGCGAATGTCAGAAGCCGGACCCTAAAAAATTATGTTATTGCACTAAAGATAAAGAGTGCATTTGCAACGATACTCTATGTATTTGTGGAATACAGCGTACTTGCGTATGTGAACCAACGGAGGATGAGAATATTCCATGTAAGGATGATCCAGTTGAAAACAAATCAATTTGCAGTTGTGACATTCCCCCGGTTTGTACATGTGGTAGAACAGCAATTGAGTGTACATGTTTTCCGGTGCAAACCTGTACCTGTGGTGACGCCGAAAATTGCAAATGTTTCGCTGTTTGTGATTGTAAAGATCCATGTATCTGTGACACAGAACCTGTAATAACTAAGGCGTGTACATGCGTAGATTCAACTAAAGTACCAGTAACAGAATTGGTCTGTACATGTCCAAAGAAGGAAGACAATAAACTACGGAAGGTTCGAGCTGGTAAGCATGGTTATCGATGGTGTCATGAAGTTGACCCACATCACACCTATTTTGATTTTGCATATGATAGATTTGATAAGGTAGAGAAAAAACCTTCGGAACCAGACAAAGTTGTTATACAAGGCCTAAACGATGAACCAGAAAAGGAAGAAGAATGTCCAATACATGAGATAAAAGCTCCCAAATATGAGAAAAAAATCAGAAGGCCATCTTTGGACTGCTGTAGTGCAGTTGGAGGTAATGTACTTTGTTTAGACTATTTCATAATTTAATCACACAAGGAAATTAATAACAAAACTAAGGAATATTTCCTATCACAATAATAATAATATCGTAACGTGTATGAATGCATGTGTGTATATGTTTATATAAAAGTACCTGCTTGGGTAAGTTTTATTATCTGTGAGATTTTTAATGTATAGGTACCTATTTCATACCCCCTTCTGCACCATACGTAATCTTCTGGTAGATATTCAAATGTTTGCTGGGAGAGAACAGAGAAGGTTCTTTGGTATATCTTTTTTTTTAAATTTTAATGTATGATTTCCATACAGTAGCACACACATCACGGAGAGCATACATAGCGAATTAGGAATACGTGCGATTATGTCAACAATAATAGGTACTATATAAAAATCTGCTCTTATTTTTATATACTCAGGAATGAGCATTACTGTTGAGGCGCTTGGGGAAGATAAAGATAAATTACTAGTACAAGTTGTAATGCATTCTTCAAAAGAAGGTGCTAAAACTGGCTCTAAACTGGTCAGTATTCTGGATTGTAACCTTCATACGATGGAAGAGAACAGAACAGAGTAAGTTATTATGAGAGTTATGTAGTTTTATTGTTTTCACTATTGTTTGTTACCTATCTTTTTTATTTTCCCAAATTCAATGATACCGAATCAACGGGCTGTCCACGCATTTTCTTAATCGATGCACGCGATTAAATTGATTAATACCAGTTATGTAAGTACTATCAGCTTTTGTGACGCGGGTTTGATCCCCGCTCAGTGCAAATATTTGCACTGGTCTGGTCGTGCCTTGAAGACCACGTAAAGCCGTCGGTTTCAGGTTGCCATACGAACATCTATGGCAGTGATTACGGGTAGATGGAGCTCTCAAAAGTCCGACTAGGCTAACTACACAACATCGATAACGCCAATTTGGTTGTAGAGGTCCGATGACAGTCTTCACGGAAAATAAAGCCGATCCCAACTGAGTTGGGAATAGACTTAGAGAATGATGATATGGATATCAGCATCTACTCTATGTACCACCCTCATGTGAAAGAAATTTCACACATAGGGGAGTTTGCTTTTTACTTTTAAATTGTAGGTTATTTCTAATGGCACTGGCACTAAAGTTAGGCAGTAATAAGTGTGTTAGAAAAGTTAGGATTTTATAATGGAAATATAGGATGCCATTATCATATTATTTCTTGTTGTAATTTCCATTTGTGCACGTAATAACATTTGTTAAATTTTATCCCAGATATATTACGAAGAGAGATCTTACTAAAGAGAGACGGAGTTATATGGCAATTTGTGATACTGGTTATTACAACAAGATTACACGAATTTGCGGTGATAAATATGTTGTTAAACGTATCTATCATACGTTTGAAGAGGCGCATGATTTTCTGTTAGAAGGTTCAAATATTGTATTGTTGCGATATTTTGCACTCAATCGCATCAGGGGCAAGGTCAAGACGGACACTGTTATGATGGATGGCCACGTTTGTCAAAATATTTATGTGAGTAATTCATTATTATTGTGTAAAACAAATACTGAAGAACAAATAAAACGATGTAGCGTGTAGATGACCCTCTATAAGCCAAATTATGACCTTCTTTGGAAGCCAGACTCAAGTAACGGTTACATGTGATTGAATATTCCAACGTAAATATGCTACAAAGAAGTGGGCGTTCAGCCTTTAAATATTGAGAATTTCTTTACTTTGATACAGTTTGTAATATTTGTTATTCAAACACTTATGAACAATTTACAGACAATTTATCATGCTAGACTAGTAAAACAACTAGGTCAGTCATTATAAAGACTTCGCAATTACAAATTCATGAAGTTCGTAACTTCGTGTTGTCGTTTCAGCCGTTTGCATTGAGTAATGAATGTTTCTTGTTGAACGACTAATCTACCATCTCCGTTATTAATAGGCAAATCTATTTCTATTGATTTAATCATTAAGGAGCGAGTTTTGAACAAATCAGGGCAATTTCAACTTACTAATATTGACGAGGCCAATTTTGTTTTGCTTACTCGACGTACCAGTATTGTTTGATTTTGAAACTATATAGTAAACTAATAATATAGTTATGAATTAAAATCGTGTGATGGTTGCTTTTCAGAGAAAACTAATACGTAACTATTATCCTTGCGTGGCATGTTTCGAGACCTTCTATTAAATCTGTTTGGATTTTGATTGTTCAGCAAATATGAGCAAATTTTGATGATTCACATTGCTACTAGTTTCAATTACTTATCATATTTTTATTGAAGGCAATCCTTTCTCATCAATATGAATTTATTTGTGCCGTTTCCATAGCGTAGGTTACTGTATATTCATGTAGTGTACGTCAATATGATTTTATCTCGCCTGATGGTAAGCCAAAGATTCTGTACTGTGGGTTTGACGGCCTCATTAGATGCTGAAAGTATTTCATTATTTCGGTTCGATGCAATAATATGTATTATCTTCTATTACTATCCTATCACCTATATAGATAATGTACCTATAACCGAAAGAAGAGTTTCTTCTTCTTTCCACTGTCAACACAAAATCTCTCCAGTGAGTTCTAGCTACTTCCTTCCTAGCAGTGAGTTCTTTCTGAATGCTTATAATTTAATGGACGTCAACTATGGCCAGAATGGAAAAAAAATAACAAATTTTCCAGGTATCCCATGGTGTGAATCAAGCAATCGTGAATGGTACTCCCATGTTCGTTGTGAAAGTTGAGCGTCATATCATAGAACCTACAGGATATGTTCACCAGACGTTGACTGTACTCACTCTCAGAGGTAATTAGTGAACTTGAGTTAGTTGACTGGCCTCAAGAAGTATGCATCAAGTATCTCAATAGTATGAAACATTAGTCAAACTTGCCCAAGTTACATTGTTTAACGTCTATCTGGCTTTCAGAACATCTTTGTTTCTTTGATTTAAAACACAGATTTTGTCGAGAGTTTTTTTCTAGGGGGAAAACGGGAGGGGAATGGGGGTAAGTTTTTTGTCGCGTTACTTATGAACGGATGTTCAGTATTTTTGATTGAAACTTATAGGTTGTTGTGTAAGTAATAGGGTGCTTGCGAAGTCTAACTTAATGTTCACAGAACTACTTATACCTATTAACTTTTAAACGAAGCAACTGTTACAGTCAATATTTGCTGCTCATACCATAGCTTATCCCGCTTAGGAAGATACACTTGATATTATAGCAATAAAATTTCATGGAATACCTATACAAACTATTGAAATGCATATGTAATAATTGTGGGTGATGTTATGACGTTCGTTGTTTGTCTTGAATATTGTGATACAATTACAGAAATAAATGTTTTATATATAATTATCACGGTACGACACCTAATCGTGAATAAGTAAATGTTTTTATATTCACACCGAAGACGGTCCAAATGTGACGTTACATCCATTCGAGGAGACTCTAGACCATGGACAGGGGATAAATACCTACATATACAAACCTTAGATACAAACATTTATTTATAGGTCACGATTAAGTTCCGTTCCGTCATAATGATGTCTGACAATAGCGCAAGTTCAAATCAACATATAATTATATATTATTGATAACATACTTGTACTTCTCCACGATATTCATTATTGTACCCAACCGGTTTCGCCTTGCGGCATTCCCAAAGGTTTACATTGACAGTTATGAAGTACAAGGTGTATTTCTATCTTATATATAAAATCCTCGTGTCACAATGTTCGTTCCCATACTCCTTCGAAACGGCTTGACCGATTCTCATGAAATTTTGTAAACATATTGAGTAGGACTGAGATTCAGCCAACATATATTTTTCATACCCCTTATGGCGCATTTACATTAATTCGGTTAGACCGTATTCGGCTGCAGGCCGTATTCGGTCACCGACTAATATAAACAGGTATTCGTTTGGCCGTATTCGGTTTGGCCGTATTCGGTTCGGCGATGCTTGCAACCTGACTGTTCAATATACAATAGCCGCATCAATCAAGGCGCCGAATTCGGTTAACCGACCAATGTAAACAATTCAATGTAGGTAAGCGTTTCAGTTAAACTGAATGCGGCCGCCGCCTTCGGTGACCGACTTCAAACCGACCTAATGTAAATGAGCCATTAGTGATAAGGGTTGTTCACCCTTAAAATTTATAAGGCAAAACAACGTTTGCCGGGACAGCTAGTAATGTATAACAATTTGTCCCATCAAGCGCCATCAATCACAGTATAAAATAATCAACATATAATTCATTTACTTTTTGATAAGGTCACATTGTGAGCCATGAGTGGGCTGATAGCTCTTATATTCTACACCTGAACCCACTTCTACAAATTATTCCCGAAAAAGATGAAATCGAAGAGCATGCTCCTCTACGTGAGAAATGGCGCGAGGATCTTCAATTGCTATCTGACTACTTGGACTTTAAGGTAAGAATAACACTTAGGTGGCCGATAAGCACACAGCCCACTTGATGGAAAGTGGGCACTGTGTCCATGGACGTTTGCAACACCAGAGTCATCACACTCGTGCTGCCTACCGAAGAAACCTTTAACCTTTTTAGAAGAACGCCGTATTACAGTCATTTAAAAAAAATACAACAGGAAGTTCATTCCACTGATTCCACAGCATTTGTTAAAACACTGACTACTAATATACTAATACATTGGAAATCATTAATGATAACAATCATCAGTATTATTCAAACATAGTATGTCATAGTCACTGTCTGAATTATAGACAATAATGTTACTAGCGTAAATAGACGCACAGATTCCTTCATTACCGCGTTAGCGAATTTAAAGTGTCAGTCGTAGTGGCTTATGACTTTTAGTGCAGAAATATTGACGTTACTGCAATATATATATGTATTTCTGTGAAAGTAGTTAATTTGGTTTATAAAAAAACGTTTCACAGTTCATGTACTCGGTCACTTTCTCACGTCTAGGTTTTGTGTAAAGATACGTATATCACTAGCACACTTTGTTCTTCTAAGGTTAACTTTAAAGTCTGAATATTATGTTATGTTATTGTCAACAGACTATCCGCACATCTGAGGGAGGTCGGTACATGACGGAGAGTGGTGCCTTGACGGGTGTGGTGCGGGACTATCTCCAGGCCATTCTGCTTCTGCGCCCACAAGATGCGATGCGCTTCACGAGGCACTACTTTGGATCTGTTCTTTCAGCTTTGGACCTCCCACACGATGAATACTTCGACTCCGCTACGAGACACGTTAGATACTACTTTTTTGAAGATTAAACTATGTTTATTTTCACACAATTTTCATATTGCCATAAGTATTTAGGAAGTAATTTGTCATAATCTAGATTCTTTTTATTTTTAATTTTATGTTATAGTTGATCTGTCTCTGATGTAACTGATTTCAAAAACAGAAAAGTTTTCGTTTAACTATGTAGGAACATTTCTATAGATTCTTCTTTGTAAAAATTTTAAGTTTTTTAAATATTACTTTTCTTATATGAGTCAATTGTATTTTCATTTATTTACCTATTCTGGTAAATGGACTAGAAAGCTCTTTCGGAGCGCGTCATGTATTATAAAAGTGGGCAACACCTTTCTTTTTAAGCTAAAAAAAAACAGAAAACCTCTTATTGACATGGTGCTGGCGAACTCGGTAGCCTGTCACAGGATAAAGTCACTGCCTCCTTTGAACAGTTAAACAGACACCAGGGATATTTCGTTACAATGTATATTTCGCAATAGAGAATACTTTCCCTTGCATCAACATGTCTGTTCTGTTTTGCGTAGCATGTCTTCTGTGAGTACTAGATAAAATATTCAATAGATAGCTAAAACACATTTCAATTTTATGCATAAACAACATTCGGTGTTCCGAGCATAAACAAGTCTGCTTTTGATGTGAGATTGCTTTTTAAATATATGTGAGGAAGTGTTTAGATCCAAGGTTTTAGCGGTGGAGTAAATTTAAATATTGATTAGCAATTAAATCTGCTATTATTGAATAAAAAGCGGTGCCTGCCCATGGTTCACCTATTTTGTCCACCTGGTGGACCACGGGCAAACATATTTTTCAGTGGTCCACCTGACGAACGAATTTTAAAACGAATCTATCGGTACATACGAGTACTTTAACTGTAGCAATCCATTCAACCTTCTCATTAGACATAAAATCAGCAACTTCAAGACTCTCAAACTTGATGGGTTAAAAATGAAGCTAAATCGCTGAAGGGATTTACGTATAATATTATACCATCAAGAGTACCTACCGAGGATTGCATGAATACGAGCCGCACTCTGAGAAAAGACAAACTTTTTGTTTTGACGAAAAGTCTTGGATTGCAGTGCAGTGGAGCGTGTGGCACAGTTGGATGTTTGAACTGTAATCCTTTGCTCGGGCTTTAAACATGTTGTCTGTTCAAGACCAACTTTTTGCCGAGGATTAGCTTCTTTATTGATTAGGGTTCATTCACATTTGACTTTGTAAGGGGGTTGTTTGGGCTGCTGTATGTATTTTTTCCTAGGAATTTTAATCTTATCTATTTTGATAAGATTATTTTATTAATGTAGTTTGGTTATAAAATAATACTTAAAAACATCAGGAATATTGCCTCTACATTTACTGCCAGATTATGCAATAGGTAAAGCCCGTGAGAAATTTATTTTAAAGAGGTACTTTGTTAAGGCAGGTACCCGTTTAAAATGGTTTCTCAAAATTAGCATAGTTTGAGATTGGCTCAACGCAAGCAACAGGTAAGTAATATTTAATTTTTTCATCATGATTTCTATAGCTTGTAAAAGTCTGTTTACAGGCTATAAAATCATGAATTACATTTAGACACTATACATATTAAGAGAGCAGCATGAGTCTACGTCAGTAATTTTAAACAATTTATACGCAGATACCTATTACTGTCCTTCACAGTTTTATGAAAAATAGTCTATCTCAAAGTTTCATACAGCGCGTATGTCAAGATTTATGTGAAAACGTGTCTAATATTGCTCACTTAGGTATTCTTAGTAGTTTATTTTATATACATATATTCAGCCAGAGGGATTTGCGTATGTCACGCAAGATCCCTCCAAACAAAATGACAAAACTGCGCCGGAGAAGGCCGTGGGACATGGAAAGAATTTTAATTTTTTGTTCCTTTTACTCAAAGGAATTTATTATTAAGCTCCCGCATCACAGGCATACAATATTAGGGGAAGGGCAAACCCAGTTTTGACGCACCTTTCTTTTAAGGAGGAATTTGTATACATATGAGTGTCATACGGTTTCCGTTTCAATTACTTGACAGATCGTGATGTTATGATCGTTCTATTATTTTATATTCCGATATCGTTTCATATTTATTGCCTGTACCGAGAGGTAGGTATTCATATTTTTTGGGAGATATTTGGTGCGTGGCTGTACATGTACCTATTAGTGTATTGCTAGTATACGGCACATATTTACCTAAATATGTGCCGTACACAGCACTTATACAACTTGTACTTTCCTACTAATCATATCTAAATGTGAAAATTTGTGAAGATGTTTGAATGTTTGCAATCAGGCTGAATTTTGGTATAGAGATAGATTAGAGTCTGGAATAACACATAGGCTTTCATCCTGGGAAAAAGTTCCCATAGGTTGCAGGAACGGTATCAAATTACCACACAGGTGATGCCGCGAGCTTTAGCTAGTTCTTATATTATATTCCCGCTTTTCCTGCAAATGAGGGTAGGTAACTATCAATCGGATTCTTGACATGAAGTTGCAGGAGGAGGAGGAGAATGTTGGGTTGTTGTATGTATGTTGTACCAGCGCGAGAATTTTCTTTTCACGATGTAGAATCCGTAGTGACGTAGAACTTTGACCTGCCGTGGCTAGATTGCGCTGGGTACATGTAGTATTGCCACAACACTCTCCTCTAAGACTTTATATTTTTATTACTTTATTTTTTATTAGACTGGAGTAACCCGCTGGGCGATCACCTTACCTGATTGGAAGATGCCTTTGTGTCGGATGAACATATCACCTCGTTCCTCCACAGTGGTGATTCCGGTATGACCTGATCATGTATAACCTTCTCTGACCATATCTGCAGCACCCTAGAATCTTCCCCTTGAGTATCAACACATACCTACGGGTCCACGACATGATATAAGAGGAATATGATAGTTTAACAGCCCCTCATGCATGACATACATGTGTAGTGTAAATAGTATAGATCATTTTGCACGATTTTGTGCAAATTATCGGTACGAAATAAACGCCCGTACGACGCAGCGCTTGCCCTAAAACGTGTAGGGTAATTTCATAAGAATCCTTACATACCTACCTACCTACCTAATTGCTATTACGTAAGGACAGAGAGAATATTCTACGGTATTCCATAGCATTGTGTAATGAATTTTAATGTTATTTATATTAACATTATTTAGCACCTTCAAGTTTAGTTGGATAAGCGTTAGAAGTTTAAATTAACTTGTTACGATGAGTCCACCGGTAGGGCAATACAGTTTACAAACAAGACCAGACAACAAGCTTACCTCTATTGCATACAAATTGGCATCCCTAAAATTACAGTATGTGAGTTGAATTGAATTGAATAAGCTTTAATACCTATGTAATAACAGCTCAAAGTGTTAAGTTGTGGCGTATACATGTACTTATTTGTACCTACTATCGCTCTTTTTAACGGAAAATATGCCTACTCACTTTCAAACTTTCGAATTGCTTGATATATGGGTATGGATAGTAGTGCAACCTGGTCGAAACGTCAAGCAAATCAAAAGGTAAATTATTGTATTTTTACCATATGATCGCCTTAATACCCGCGTTTTGCTAACCAAAATATGTCTAGTCCTTATTACGGATTTATATAATTTTTGTGTAACAAATTGAGCGATTTTTTTTGCTTTTGGTCGGCATCACGAATGTGATTGCCTTAGTTATACAGACGTCCTTAGGCCACAATAACCACTTTTCAATATGTGGACCATGTGCTTGTTTGTCACCTAAGTGGTATAAAAATTTTCTTTTATAGCAAAATATAGTTATTATTACAGTTTTTAATATTTTTTGTGTAATAAATTGAGCGAAATTACTTGCTTTTGGACAATACTTTCACGGTTTAGTAGGCATCACACCAAAGTCCGCGTCAAAGCTTAATAAATATTTTTATTAAAGAAATTGTTTTAGACTAAAGTAATTTCTATTTCTAATGAAAACATTGCTTTCCTAAGTGTTTAGTGGACGTCATTAAAGTACTTAATTTTATTTTGATGTTAATTATAATTACATTGTGCTAAAGACTAGGCACGTGAAAGACGTTTCACTTAAAGGTCAAAGTAATAGCTTTGGTAAACTAAAATGAAGTAAGAATGCGGATTTTGGGCTTCTAGGTGAAAGCCTTGGGTGTAGGTATATAACCTGAGAGCATTGTTGAGATGGTTGTCAATTATAAGAACACACAACTCGGGTCGCTATAGTTAAGGGCATGCTATGATGGCCTTTTTGAAACGACTGGTTTTGCTCGTTTTCTTTTTTTTTGGTGCACTTAATATTAACTTAACTGTTCTTTTTCTTCTTCTTCTATCAAATCGACGGCATTTTCTAGTTGCCATCGTGGTGGAGTAATTTGTTTCACCACAGTGCAAACAAACTATTAGTTATTCGTCTAACAAACGAATAACTAAAGAAAAAAAGACGTACCGCAACTATAATGAGAACAACAGGAATACTTTTCTATATGTGGTTCTAATTTCGAAAGTATATAAGAGAACACGGAGTCCCTATATGAGTCACAATAGATGTTCATAACAGCCGGTAGCTTATACAAAATCTCCGAGCTACATTTTAATCCTGCTTTTATGTAGAAATAATTTTAATTTGTACGCTCTGAGGGAATGTGGCGTATATCTGCGGGTTTAGAAACTGCGACATATCCGTCATAATCAGCTTAAAGTGTTGTCTGTAGGTGCGGTGAGTGCGGCGCGCGCCAGGTGACGTTAAGCTTCTTTAGATACGTTCGTGTTGCATTTTGCTCCTACGTGAACGTACGTAAGTGGTTTGTCGGTTAGATGGCACACTTTGTCTAATCTCATACAAGCTTTTCAGTAATGTGGTAAACTACATTTAGTTACAGAAATTGACCAGTTGGCAACGTTATATCAAGAACAACTGCTTACTGAAGGAATGCTGTTGCTGGAAGTATCTTATTATATATATTACATACATTACTAGATACTTATTATATTACAAGACGACTTGATGCGCTGATAAGAGAGTGACTGGTGCTGTTAGTAAAGTAGCACTAGCATGAACTCCTATCAAATTCGTAATGTAAAGGTTTCGAGAGAATGTACTGTCTCTTGTGAACCTGTGTGCGTGTGTAGCCCGCCAATCGCAATGTTCCGTTCTGTCGATACCATTACATTACGCATTCGATAGTATTTCGAGCTAAGGCTACTGATAATGACGACCTCTGTGCCATGGCGGTAGTGAACGCGACTGCTACGCAGGAGGCAAGGGTTCGATCCTCGCTCAGTGCAAATATTTGTGTGCATGAAAATGAATATTTTTATGCATTAATAATTATAATTAGGTACATATATATTTACAAAAAAATCTAAATATGTTTATCTGCATTCTAGAACCCATAACACGAGCTAGTTACTTTGCTTACCATGTGTGTAGGTGACGTTGTGTGTTTGTCTTAGAATATTTATTTTTATTATTATTTATTATTTCATATCTACTAAAAATTTTAGGTACCCCTGTCACATCAATTCATTTTCAACGGTGTTTTGAGGCTAAACCAAGCCAATACTGTTGCTGGTTCACGGATGAGGCCCTGGTAAATGCTTTCCACATAGAGTTGGGAGACTAGATGGCACTCGTTCTCATAAAATCCAAATCCAAGGGTGGAGAAGTAGTAAGTGGATCCCGACACGAAGTCCAAACAACAGTAAGATGATGATGACGTTGATGAGATCCCAACTCCCAAGTTATTAACAAAAAATATTGTGCACCTATGGATCATCTTGTCACGTTAACACTCATATTGTGCATAAAAGCGGCTATTAACCTACTTTCTCTACTTATGGCATTAATCGCGATAATGGCTACATGATACTGTATCTCAACAGTATCGGCGATTTTATCTTGCTTTCTGTTCTGACATAGATTTATTGCACAGAATCACAGTTTTATATTAAAATGTAAAGATTCTTATTTTTTGGTAGAACGAAGAAAGTTTTTCTAGAGCTCCTTGGGGTGGATTGATCGGTAACGCATGATTGACACATCTAGCGTTATGTTTAGAGACATTGATTGCTCGCTTAGATCGTAATACATAGTGTCAAAGTATTTTTTTTTTATATTCGATAGTCTCGCGTTGGACCGCTATCACACCTGGTGGTAAGGTATTCATTCTAATTCGGCTAATCTACTACGGCGACTATCCCTATTGAAAAACTTAATTGTTTACACCAGTGCAGTGTGCGATCTTTTATTCGTGTTTATTTGCCAATTGATAAGATTTTATTTATAACCTGCATGTAGGCACAGTTATCATAATGTGACCAAATAATATTATTTTAGTAATAAACTTAATGTTTCATTCTTTTTTGCTATTGTTTAGTAGTACCTAACTTAAGTATGCAACTGTTACAATGATATGATGTAGGTACTGGAGCTTGCCCAGAAAACAAAATTAATCTACCACATTACATTCGTTTTTATTCAATGACCATGTCTACAAATTTAAAAAAGTGAGGTCCATTTAAATTTGTTTACCAGCTGACTGTACCCTGCTGTCAGTTCTCTTGGGGCAGACAAAGACTACATCACTATATTTTGATCTTTTCTCTCCTACAACGCACATAATCTATATATATATTTGTGGAAGTCCAGAGAAGGTTTAAAAGGTGAATAAATATGAAAATGCTCGACAGCGGAAACGGGATCAGAAGTTCACGCGGGCGGAGCTTGACAGTTTGACACTCGTAAAGTATTTTACAAGATGGTGAACATACATCAATAATAGTAGTTCTGTGAACAGTGCGTCTCACGAGTTGGTACCCTTTTTTAGCAACAATTTGAGAGGAATGTCCAAAGACATCAAGATCCGTGCATACAAATGTGACAGTAAACTTCCCCCTCATTTCCTACCATATTAAGAAAAGTTATCGACTATAGTTGTGTTTTAAATTAAAGAATACGTGTACAAATATCAATGAATATTTTGAGACAGACTTAGATAGAATGCCGCAAGGCGAAACAGGTTAGGTATCAATAATAAATACAGTGGAGAAGTACAAGTGTGTTATCAATAATTTCCACCAAGTGCCATCAATCAACAGTAAAAATAATTAAAGACCTAGACCGTCTGGAGAGTGCAATTAGGTAGGAACTGATACCCCCTTTAACATACAGACAAAAGCAAAACGGGCCACCTTGTCGAAACGGAGACATATATTACGCTGTTCCGTTTTGAATTATCTATACTAAGAACATTTTGATATCAGTATCAGTAGTTTGCATCCCCTAGCCCGTGTCAGTTTAGCGATAAATTACATTGTTGTCAATATTTTATTGGACAGCTGATGTACCCTATAGGGAACTAGGGAACCCACTGAACGGCCGGCGCGGCGTCAGCTTCCCACTTAATTAAATTATAATATCTGTAACTTAGTTGCTATTGGCAAAGTGCTCGAATATGAATCTGCCAGTTCAGTTTTGGTTCAATAGAGAGACTCTATTTTCAAAATTTCTGTATATTTGTATTGATAGATATCGGAATAGAAATGCTTCGTTGCTTTGTAATAGTTTGAGGGTACTTTATACCTATTTATTTGCTTGAAATATTATGAACTTGTAAATAGTTCTTAATCAGCAATATTAGAATCTGATTAATTTAAACGCACAAATATGAAATCAACAACACACATACAAACTCACTCTCACTCACACACACACGTACACGCGTTGATCAGTTAGAGTGAAAATTAAAAATGTAATGTATACTATTGTTTATTTATGTATCTATGACATTCAAGTACCTGCTTAAGTGACAGTTCCTCAGAGGAGCAGACTCATTTATCACAAGCGTACGCTTGCTTAAAAAGTTACCTCAACATAGAAAGAATTAAACATTTTAGTATTTACATTCAACTAACTTTCTTGTATGAAAAAATACCGTGTAAAGATGTCGTCTCTGCTTATCCCAAGGGGAAAGAGGAGACTATTAGGAAGGTATATACGAGTATATACGTATTTCAGGTGTTGTAATTGCTCATAGCTCACGTAACGGGCCACGTATATAACTGTGAAAACATCGACAAAAATGTTATAACAAACCACGTTCCATGTATTTTTAAGGGAACAGCGTTTCATCACGGTGTATGTTTTCTGGAAGGGTATTTATTATGTTCACACCAAGCTGTAATTAATGTTATCATGAAGTAAATTATATTTACATTGCCTTCTAACAACGGTATTACGTACATACAAAAAGAAATGTGTGTGTAGGTACTAACAACAGGTAGCTCAACAACAGAAGTAACATTATAATTTACAGATTGCGATAGCAATTGGACCTTTATTTTACATAATACAGAAAATAATTCGAAACTTTGTTGAATGTTAGTTTCTAGTGCTTTTAATATATTATCACTACATAGTATGAAACAAAGTCGCGTTCTCTGTCCATATTTCCCTATGTTCTTGTGCCCCTTTGTACGCTTAAATCAAATCCATTTTTGATGCGGTTTTTTTAATAGATAGATAGATAATTGAAGAGGAAGGTTTATAGGTATATAGCATCATGCTACAACCAACTGGTGCGGAGCAGAAGTGAAAAATGTTGCAAAAACGGAGTGACGCAGACAAAGACGATTATCCAAAATTAAAATTTATGAAACTAAAATTAATAAGTTATAAAATAATTTCCATGAGGTTAATGAAATTCTGAGACATGAAAATGCAAACTTTTTAAAATCGCTCTCTCTTTTTCATTTTTAAATCGGTTTGGAAAAAGTTATCATCATTGATGCCTCAAAATTTCATTGCATAAATTAGGACGATTAATGAAAAAACACTGATTAAAAATGATTGGAAATTGTATATTGTTTCCGATAGATCGTAAGTTGTAGGTAGATGGCTCCAACGAAAAGGAGAATTTCTGAAATGGGTCACGACACCCTCAGGTGGTCAGAGTGTTCTGAAAGAGACTGTTCGCAGGTTCAAGTCTCGTCTAGACATTCATTTGTTACAATTTTAAATCGAATTTCCATGAATATAAATCAATTTAATATAATAATACCTATAAAATAACGAGTTATTTATTTTAGAATTACGTATTAATTAAATATTCATTCTAGAAGGGTTTCAATAGAAGTGATTCAGAATCATATTTTAAATGCAGACAAAAAATGCAGTGGCCTATATTGCTGACAGCTAACAAAATAGTAGTTCAATGTATGCTGCATTTAAAATAACAAGTGCTTAAATTTTGACACGTTCGTGCCTTCCCCGCGTGGCCGTAAACCGCGAAAGTTCGTTCAGTGTAATAAAAAGTTAATACTTGGCGCAGGCGGGTTGGGTTGGATTGCGCATTACTTGCTACATTATAAACAAGCCTGCCTGTGACACCCCTCCTTTATGACCCCCTCTCGGCGGACGGCATGCATAATTAAATCTACGCGGTCAAATTAGCAATTTGGACCTCCAACAATAGGACATAGTTCAGTTTAAGCGTCTTTATTGTCCAAACAAATTTATTCAACCATTACTGAGCTCAATTAGCGCACAGTAACTACACTGAAACAATTTCAGGATTTGTTTTTATTATGTCTTTGTTACGGCAGTTCTGCTTCGTTGCAAATAGGGTTGTTTTAAGCCCTTTTAATAACGAATGAAATATTTTTAAAGAATTTTAATCCAGCTGCAGTGCGTTAAGAATCGCTGTTGTGATTATTGATTTTAAAAGCAGATGCAAATCATTCTGGAGAACTCGATTCTTTTCATGTTTCGTATCGAGTGTGTATGAGATTTAATTGGTGAAGAAATAATAAATATGTATATATATTATAAATGTACGTAAGCACAGTCAGCGTTATTTATCGGACAAAAAAAGTCTGTATGGTTTTAGGAATGGCACCACGAGCGTACCACTGGTCTATAGACCACGGTATCCGGTTCCGATCAATTGGACCGTGTGCTAGTCTGTCACACACACTGTAGTGTTGTGAAAAATGAAAATGGACATCGAGTATAAATTACCTCGTGTTGGCTTTTACGGAAGCTACTGTTGTCTGAACCTTCAATCCTAAAGAGAATGCCTATAATACCATTTCCACTTCCATTTCTATCAGCAGGTCCACAGCAACCTGCAAGTTCAGGATGATTTTTGATAGAAAATGTATATCATGTATAATGCAATAATAAAATCATTTTGTATACCTATCACACACAGTATAATACCTTAATATTTGCAAATTCCAGTCACAGTTAATACTGTTTATCATAATTTCCCAGCTATTATTTTAGCCCAATTCTATTAATATTTATGTTCTTGCAATCGAACGCTCAATAAACTGTGGTTTCGATAAGTGTATGTAAATTTAGCAGTTGGGCGGTAAAGCAGGCGTGCGGTTGCCCGATAAAGGATTTAGGGGTGTTTTTCAATCGAGTGAAGCCGCCATCCTGTAGCATTATTAGCGATAGATATCGTTATACCAAACATAATAATCTTAAATCACTCGGCAACATAAACAATTTCACGCTCCACTCGTTCTAGTAGTTGTGTTGATATTGTATGGTGTGGGACGCCTGAAAGTAATCTATTAAAATTAATTGTAGCGTAATTTTAATACGGCCGAAATTAATTTAATTCGCTTTTCAATATTAACTTTCAGGTTAAATACAATTTGGGCGTAACTCAAATTTTCTTTTAGAAATTATTTCATACTGGTCGTTAGATATTAAATGTAATGTAATGTAAATGTAATATTGCTACTAATTATAGATGGTTATGTGGCATGTTTGGTTCAGTTACTCCCATAAAAGCCAAGCAAGCAAAAAATATGGTGAATAGAAAACCGAAGGGACTTATATCTGACTTCTGACTCTCAACTCTCAGAGGAAAGCGTCCGCCCAAGCCTCGTCTCTCAATCAGTTATTGCACCAGCTTCAGTTGAGTTCAATGTGAGAGAAGGAAAAAAGGTTCGGTGAGTCTTTGCTCTGACAAAGTCTTGAAATTCCTTACCAGCACATGAGTGCCCCGAGTCTTTTAAGCGGGGCGAGAAAAATCATCTCCTGAAGCCGTCTAACTGAGCGCCACCATTGTGAAACTGTACGTGTTTGTAAAGGTGACCCTCTTTCCTTTACCATCAGACTTTACCATCAGGCGTAGTGAATGCAAATTGACGTGCCATAATTAAAAAAAAACACGAAATATGACCCTATACAAACTCATCAAGACGAGAACGAAAATAACTTTAGCACTATTAAAAGCAATAACAATGATAAAATTACAGACATTATCTGCACACCATATTAATATTAATAGCCGTGTAGTTCCCGGCAGAGAAGGATTTGGACCACCCTATCTCTTCCCATGCGTTGTCGTACAAAGCGACTTAGAGTTAGGGCTGTTTAACATAAGACAGATTTATACAGCCCAGCCTGAGTCTCAGATGCACGGCTTGAGTCAATAATAGTGCCCGGAATATGGCAATAGACTCACTCCTTATTACGTGGGCCTGAATACAATGGTTAGAGACATGTGGGTGTTAATTCACCACTGCCTTCAAAAACATGAAAGTGTGGGCAGTAACAGATTTTTTTCAACACCTCATAATCATTCTCTGAACCTTTTCCCAACGCTGTTGGGGTCGGCTTTCCAGTCTAACTGTGATGCGACTGAACTTCGATATTTTCCGTGAAGCGACTGCCATATGACCTCCACAACCAATGGTCCAATAACCAATGGCGATATTGAAGTCCCAGTTAGACTGGTTGGACTTTTGAGGGCTCCAACTACCAGTATGTCATAGACGTTTGTATGGCAACCGGGACCAACGACTTAACGTGCTCTCCGAGGCACTACTAGACCAGTGCAGATAGCCATATTCATGCATACAACTTTTTGCACTGAGGGGGATCGAACCCGCGCCCCGTGTGTAGCAATCGCGCGCACTACTGCCACCTCCTTTTCCTTTTCAACACCTATTTAGTAAATATTCACACGTAAGCCGTCTCTTTTACGGAATATGTCTCATGGTCAATAAATAAATTAGCCTGTCACAGTGGGCTGAGGTTGCTGGACATAGGCCTCTCCTAATGTTAAGAGGCTTTAGCCTACTGTTGCTATGTTGGTCAGACGGGTTGCTACAGGGTTTTACTTAGTGTTTTCCTTCTCTCGCAGTCATATCGCCTGCGTTTTCCGTTAGTCGCCTCTTACCTTCGGATGAGATTGGGTGGTGAAGATTATTTCTCAGTCACCACACGTTTGGATCTCTTGATCATATTATCTCACTATCTCACTTATTTCTTTGTTCTATGTTTGTCAAATTTATTTGTAATTTAAACCTTTTCACATAACCTTTTCGTGTTTTATCTCAGTGTACAAATCTAAACTGCCTCATCTAAAGATTATTAGATCAAAAATTTCTAGCAGGAACCTAAATTAATTTAAACTTTGCATTTAATCTCGTTGGCTTAAGAAAGTTTTACCAAAGTGAGATAAAGTGTCGCCTAAAACAGCAGAGTACCCTATATTATTACAGATAAACGGGACGGACACATGAACGCAACTTTAGCAAACAGGGTTAGGGTCGAAACATAGCATGTTTTACCTAATTTGCGTACGAACATTGTTTTTATACATCCTTATAGGACATCGTTTAAAAAATGTTACAGTTCATGTCGGGATATTTTTTGTAATCATGTTTAAGATACTCATATGAAACAAGTAGATACATGTATACCATATATTTTTTGTGTTCGCTTCATATTTGCATTTTGATATTCGTAACAGAGTGCCTGTATTATTCGGCTAGTGCTTTTAGAGCGAGGCTGCGGTCGTTTCAATATATTTTGAAATCTGTAGGCGAAAAATCGAATAGAAAATTTCACAAAGTGTTATATTATGAAAATACCAGCACTTTGTGGGGAAGAAAATTCTAGTATAGGAGAGTACAAACCACTTGCTTTGAAAATAATCAAAACTTCAGTTAAAAGCGAAACACTATTCGTTAAGTAACTGATTACTGCTTTTGTTACATTTCACACTTCGGTGGCGGTTTGATTTACATTTCATTTCGTCTATGAAAAGATTATACAGTTGATTAGCTAATCAGCAGCAATGGACGAATTTTAAATAAATTAAGGAGCTGTAGAGCAAACTTCAAAATTTGATTTTGTAGCCATCGCAAGTATAAATGGATGGTTACACGAGTCAGATATGCAAGCTTGTTTATTGAGAGGTGTAATTACGTCCCGGTCCTTATGTAGCTCTAGCCATTAGGTATGACGATATGTATGCTGAAATATGTAGTATTTTGTTTAATGTAAGCAATAAAAATGAATAAAATTGAAATGCCTTTTAATGTATATGAATTCGCAAAGTAATGATGCCTTCAACAACTACGTTTATTATTTTCCTGGATTAGTTCTGGATCCACCTTTCATATTGGAGGCTGTTCCTACTCTTACCTTCACAAACGGATATGTTTTATAAGTAAAGCTTGTGCTATTAAAATGTTACCCAGTGCGTAGATTTCAATATTAAAGTAATAATTTATTATCAAAAAACTAATAAGCTCTAAATTTACTAAATTTATTCTTAAATAGTGGGTAAGACTCCTTTGAACAAACTCAGTAAGTTCAGTGCAGAATCTGTTTAAATTTTCATGTCCAATTTACTTCGCTGTTAATTTTAGCCGAAAAAGTGTACTTAATCATGTTTTTTTCTCATTAATTTTATAGAGACTTCGTCTAGGGAGCAATCCTGCATAGTGATGAAAGGGGAAGCGTTGGCCCGCTCTGGAAAAGGGTGTGGACTTTTGTAAATAAATAATAAGTTAATTTAGTAACCTCGAACGAATGAAAATAGTAAAATTAATTTACTTGTATGTTTACTTTGCCGACCCTTATTTCTTCTTTCAACAAAAAATTTTGCTTCTAAGCTCGGACTCCGTTTACAGCTTTTTTTTATTCAGATTTGACTAAAAGACTTTATGAGAGTGACTGCTATTTGATCTCTAATTCTGATTTCTGGTTTAGTCATAGAATTAATTGTATTTACCTAAAAGATGATTATCATAAGGGTACTAAACATACAGTCTTGAAATTCTTGCCTTTCACTGGAAGCTTCCAGGGACAACTGGTGTTGGTGGAACTTCTATGTGGTTCACTCCAGGCAACGGTGAGTTTATCACTTGATATACTCATTTTCTGTGGTGTAATAATCACACTATAGGTGTTAGCGTATTTGGAACTGAAAAATCGCCATATACTCCTACACATAGAGCGATAGAGAGAGAGAGCGAATAAATACGTTCTGATTTCAAAACAAATCAACAGAGAATATCGAACGAACAGCTAGGCGAAGTACAATAAAGTTGGGTGCAATAAAGAGCAAAACGTTGTAACAGTGATAATAAAAGAGTAGGTATTATTAAACTCTTAATGTCTGTTTGGATGAGCTTCACCAAAAAGCTGTGTTACCGATGATAGGTTAGAACCTTCTGTTTTCGAAAGCAAAACTACTTTTGATTCGAAAAATGTTAAATTATGAAATTGAATCTATAATGAACCCATTTTTATTCAGCAGTGCGGGACTCGAGTGAGGACTCAGTGTCGAATATGATGACCGAGTGCCCGGGCGTCGAGGGAAGCGCATAGGCGGGTACTCGTGGCGGCCATAGTGGTGGGAGGTCTCTCGCTCACCACCTTGCTCACGGCAATGGTGAGATGTGCAAGCTCGTGAGCAATTACAGGGGAAATGGGTGAATCGGCCCATACAGAAGGACTAATCACCTGTCCGGTCATCGGTATCCCCTCTGAAAGTAGTAGTAGAGCGATTAAGAAAACAATATTTCAGTGTAGGTCTTAGACACATTCATTGAACCGACTCTATAGACATTATGTTGGCTACTACAACGCGGTGACATCCATACATTGACAGTCAGAACAAAATTGACTTAAGCGTTCTTTAGAGTTGGCCCTAGATCGGTTGAGATGTGTGGGATTTGTTTTAGTCGGTTCGAGTCCGATACGAGTATTACCACGCTCGCCAGCTTCGGTGAGAACGTATACGAGGAGATATTGTGCACGAAAAAAAAACATTTTCAGCAGTATTATTTAGAATGCGGTATGTTAGCAATACTATGTCAAGATGCAGGCTAAGTAGGATATTCTTGATTACTTTAAATATCAGTTTTTCCTAATCAACGGAGAAAGATGAATGAAAACACCGGGTGAAAATTTTTCACTACAAAATTTATGACGTTTTGTTATGATCTAAATCAACATAAAGTCACGATACATTTCCATTGGTATTTCATGATTAAGCTCCATTTTCTGACACGACTTGTAGCTGATTCATTGAGTATTTATGTGATTGAATTAATTTTAATGATGCCTTCCGCGATGGTCATCTATACATAAGCCCGAATGAGTGCCCGCACAACACTCAAAATAGAAGCTTTTAAAAACGTGACACATAAAATGATCGGTAAGGCTTAGGCATTAATTTGGGTAAAGTACAAAAAATATCACATAAACAATTAGGTGTCAGGAAATTGTAAGTACTCCATGATTTAAGAAAATATCAAAAAAGCTGTCGGCTGAAGCAAGTTATATAGCCATACATATGACAATGTGATCTGAAAGCATGAAAATACAGAAAACAAAATCTTCGCTTTTTAGTCATTTACGTTGAGTGAAAATTCAAGTTAGGACGGTTGAACGATGCGCGCAATATGGGTCGGCGGATAAGGAGGCGCCTAGAAAACCTCACAGAAATAGTTTAATTAATGAAAACACTAATGGTTAATGCAAGTAAAAGCATTTTCCTACTTCAAAAAAACAATGCTATGCTTTTTATTAAATATCCGTATAACTAGCCGTTGTATACATAATGAATTGATTAATTAAACATCTAAAGATCGTACACGTTGGCACAAATTACCCAATAGTTAGCGTTGGTGTAGAACGGTCATTCAATTAACACAAGTTTATTGAATAATAAAATCGTAGGCTAAAATAGAAAATAGAATAGAAGGATACTTATAAATGAAACCCCCCAAATGTTTTTTGTTTTGTGTTAATAGGCGGAAACGTGATAAGAAATACACGTAGAAATTTGAATCGAATGGGTTGACGTTCCACGCGGGCGAAAACAATATGGCGGTACGAAGTTCACGAGGTCAGCTAGTATACAATAAAAATAGGAAAGGATATAATATAGTAAGTAGAAAGTTTAGGTGTCGAAGAATTTCGTCAAATCAATGTCGACTGCTCACGTACCCAAAAAAGCTGGCGGTATTGTCCCGTTTGTTGGATAGCAATACCATTCCTTTGCACAAAAAGGAGGCCAGCCCTTTTGTCACGCGAAGGGAACATGCGTTGTATATATTTTATAAATAAATAATCTTCCTTGTACCATCTATTTCCTCTGATATTATTTAAAATTATTTTTATAATGTTATTATTTATACTATTGTGTGTGAATATTATTTATACAGTTGATTGATAGTAATTATTGGCATTCTACTAAACCGCGAAATCGGTTAGGAAAAATAATAAATATCATGCAGAAGAACAAGTGTGTTATCAATAATGTATAAGGTACCTAACTTCTAATTTTTTAATTTTTTTTTTATTTAGGACACGCCAATTTGACTTCATTCACGAACGAGATGAGAAATGTGCTTCAGAACGCGATCAAGCTCAGTGACAAGAAGCTGCCTTTTTCTGCATATAACAAGACGTCATACAATCTATCTAGACTGTTATCTAATTTCCTAAAACGTTGCTAGTGCTTAAGTTATCGTTGATAACTATAAAAGTCGAAATCTGTCTTAGTTTCTATGTGAAGGGCTCTTGAAAGTACAGAATCTATATAACGCTGATATTTCGACTTGTATACTGCAGAACCTTGCTTCACTGTATGGAGGACACTGGGATTTTTGGGATTAACTTTATTTAGTTATTGAGCTAGTCGTCCCTGCACATCTCGATTGGACACCAAGGATCACAGTATTTTTTGAGATGACAAGAAGTGTAATTTTAAATTATGGAGCTACAGTTAATGTTTTTATAGTAACGAATGACTGAAGCCCGTAGGGCTTTTGACAAATCGTGTCATTCAATATACATATTTCAAGAGCTGCCTGGTGATTATCATTTCCATTATCGAAGTGACAAATGAGAATAGTGACAGAAAGGTAGATGAGTTTATTGATGGGTAGATTTTTTAATACTTTCGGGTAATTGGGGCACGTATACGTTTTTCTTAGATAATATTGCATAATGAAATACGACGATGAGTTAAGTACTTTTTTGTAGAATTTAGTTCACCCAGTACCCACTCAGCTCTTTTATAAGGTCTTTAAACTTTTTACACTCTTGGTAAGGCGCATTGGATACCGCGTGTAGACGGCCGGTAACCGCAGTTCTACAGGTATACTGCATACCTGCTACCGGTACACTTTATGTGGTATAAAATTTACTATATTTAGAGACTCAGGATGATTCAGTAAATCTTCAATTACCATCAAGTATCTACCCTTGTAAAGTTCTTCAACTAAAGCAATGTAAGGACTTGCCCTTTAATAACATGGATATTGCTTCAGTCAAGATATTTAATACGAATAGTTTAGAACGGGGAGGCTCTTCCAGTTGAATCTAGTCAGCGTTTCTGTTTGTTTTGCGACTAATTAGACAAAGTTTGCGAACTTGGGCGTTTGTCGATTCATCCAAGCGAACACTGGGTAAGGTTCCCATCTTTCCCGTGGGAATAACTATCTCTATTATATAGCATATTTGTGATTGACTTGACTGTTTTACTTCTTGTATTGTGTTTGAGTTGTCTACATATTAGTTTAGCTGCTGACTGTAATATTTAATTTGTATCTAGCTGTTGCTCGCGGCTTCACCTGCGTTGATGACATATTGTGGACAATTCACACAATATCTTTATAAATTGTAGCCTATGTGTTATTCTGATGTATGGGCTACATTAATGTATAGTTTCATTAAAATCCATTCAGTAGTTTTAAATGTGAAAGAAATCCATTCATCTATCCATACTTACAAACTTTCACGTTTCACGACAAAACAGAAGTACCACTAACAACAAAAGCAGTAAGCAGCAACACCAACTTCTTCGAAAAAGAAACTGGGTAAATAACGAGGAAAATTTCTAAGCAATCAACATTTGTAGAATAAAAAATAGTGTTGCTGTTAACCACTCTAAAATTAGGCTCAGTTTAGCTAAACTTAACAAAAAAGCCACTTGAGTTTGAAAATCGACGCATTTATCAATTCAATCGTAAAATAGTTGTTGTTCTTTTGTTGGCTGCAAATTTTATTTCCGTTAAGAAATTGTCAGAATGTCGAGTAAAGAATTTAATTTATCAATTTAAGATACATTTTTCTAGAAAAGTTTATCTGAACATCACAAAAATTCAGAAAATTCCTAATGGCAAGATGTCTAACGATCGATTAACGAATGAACGACGCGAACGAATTAATAAAAGAGTTAATAATAATGCCCCACAACGGTTAGGTATAATATTATTTTAAAATAAAATTTATAAGAATCGTAGTGACTTCAATAAGAACTATACTGCCTACACCTAAGCGATTTGCCAAATTTTTAGGCACATTGCCAATTTTATCACACACGTATCATATTAAGACGCTACAGACAATCTCCTTTATATATTAAGTAAGCACATAGCACATACGATTTGTGCCATAGATAAAATAATATATTGCCTTGCCAACGACCCATTTATTAATATAAATAACTAGCTGTTCCCCGCGGTTTCACCCTCGCTGCTCAGCACCTGTTGGTCGTGGCGTGATGTTATATAGCCTATAGCCTTCCTCAAGAAATGGACTATCCAACACTAAAAGAATTTTCCAATTCCAACCAGTAATCCCTGAGATTAGCGCGTTCAAACAAACAAACAAACAAACTCTTCAGCTTTATAATATTAGTATAGATGTACATTCGCCTGTCCGAGCTTAACAAGACAGACAGAAATCTAAAAAGAAATATATCAATGTCAGTTCTTCCATGCATATCAATCATTTACTTAATAAAATCGTGGTTCGTTTTAATCAGTTTACTTCATTTAAAGGTAGATGAATGAAGCTGTGGTTAACGGCTAGCAGGTTTTTTAATTTGAAATAGCAAGAATTATAATCCGAAGCTTTACTGAAATTGAATTGGACGAAGTTTCGTAGGCGAAAATTCTTAAAAACTTTCCTTTACGTTAAGTTACTGGGAGTTATTATTGTATTCTTTGTTCTTTATTCGTGAATTCTTTTGGGTACGTTCATTCGTCTTTCTTACGTAGAAGTTATTCTGGTGATTTAATATTTTTGTAACTTTATATAGAACAATCCTTAAGTACGTGTGTATTACGAGATTTTCTTGTATTGATTACGTAGAGCTAAGCCTGAATATAATAGTATTATAAACTTGCTTTTTATTATAGGTATACTATTATAAGTATACTTGATGAATTGAAGGTGTATCCAAAGGTGGTTATTCCTTTATTTAATTTATATAGTAAAAGTAAGATATTAAATAATTATTTATTCTGTATAGTAATTATTTATTCAGTAATAATTATTTATTCAATTAGGTATTATTTATTCTGTACTTTTGCAAAATTTTAGTTGGTGTATTTGTAGTTGTTGTTAGTTGTAGTGTGCTATTTTATCCGCCCTTGTAATTTATTAATAAAAAATATTATAAAAAATGGTAGCGTATAAGTATACTAGGGACCTTTTGGCGGCCCCACAGTGTTGGTAAGATGCGCGAGCACTTGGACTGCTGCCACCCCTTTCTGCGAGCAAGTAATACTCGAGAAGGAGACGGCAGAACGGCTTCGAAGAATATTCCAGACCCGCACGTCGGGGTTGACAAGTGAAGTCATCTGTCACACTAGCAGAAGAATGCTACGGTGGCGAAGTAAAGTGCGTCTCCCCATACCTGAGGGCTAGAGGGGGACACCATGGTCCCTACACCTGAAGGGGGTCATCTGGACAGAGATGGCCTCGGGTCTGCTGATGTGCGACGGATATGCTGGTTACTATTACACCTCTGCCTAACAAAAGACTCACAGATACCGTGCGATCTAACATAACCTCCCCAACCAGCTCATACGGGAAGTACCCGTGGGGATATATAAAAAAGGGTATAAGTATACTTACGTTATGTATATTCATTCCAAAAGCTTTAACTATGAAAGGCATTCATCACCATTCTAGCGCTTCAAAAATACATTTTATGTTGGGTCGGCTTACACTGTAATCTGATGGAACTAGTTACCAGTACTTACGTACGGAACATACGGAATGAGGCCTTTACCTCCTATTAGGGTAACTACTTGTAAAGTGCACAGAGTAATGAAGTTTGATGCCCATCGCATATTCGTAGTAAAATGAGGTTGCTTATTTTAAATGATGTTAATCTGGTTTTTTATATCTGTAATAAATATACAACAATTTAAAAGTCGAGTGAGTTTTAAAACACGTAAACAGGGAGGCGAATATGCTAAACTTGTAATTACTCTAGCGTCATGGAAATTGGTGATCGTTTTATGGAATAGAATGTGATTTTGACGATTGTGCCATTCGTGGACATCTGTCATAAACATCATTACCGTAAAAATACCTTGAACATTACTCTTCTGTCGAATCGACGGCGTTTGCCTTGAGTGGCCATCGTGGTGTAGTAATTTGTTTCACGGCAGCGCCGCTACTCACGGAGAGAGCTCAAGCATGGGTTTCGCTCTTCGGGAAGGCTTACTACGTCCCCTCCTACCTGGAACATTATATTCTATTTTTTAATTTAGTACACTTTTTTCACACCCAAACATAATGATAACAAAAGGAATCAAATATAAAATAAGTCATAATTATTAGACTTATTATTAATTATTTTATATTTGATAAATGTTGAACACATTTTTGAGTTTAATGCTCTTTTAACTTTTTCTCTTACAAATGTTTAACACAAAAGTTACGAGTACCTATATACCTACCTAACCTAACCTTTCAGTACTATTAACCGTAAAGTTAAGTGGAGCAATTGAATCACAGGTACACGATCGGATATAAAAGAAAAATTATAAAATTAAATTAACAGTTCACTGCATTCTATTTATAAAACACTTGCGCGTGCAGTAAACGCGTATGCACCGTTTTATATCCTTATATCAGATTCAGGTTGCTGTTCACCTCATGTTATATTCATCATTTTATGTAATAAAATATAAGCTGAACTAATAATACATGTGTGGAAGTGGTTAAGTAGTTCGTGTTATGTTATTTGTTCAAAAAATGTATAGTTGCGGTTTTTTGAAGGGTTGAAATACTTGTAATATATAGGTATATATCTTTTCACCACAGCAGCTCAAACAAGTGAGTTTTGCTCACTCAGTGAGACAAAGTAGCTTTTTAATTATTTTTTTTTAATTTTCAATAAAGAGTGCCAACCATAGATTCAAAAAGAATTGTTCCGCGAATAACTTTCGAATTACATACACTGCACTCTGTCTCTTGGCCGTCCATAAAAAAGTTCGAGTAACAAACACAAGTATTTTGAAGGTTTTTTTTTAATTTATGGCACGTCAAAGGTCCTATTTCGAAATTCTAAATTTAAAAGATATTTGTAAAAGAATAACCATGTATTTTATTTACATTATTTAATAATTATGTAATGTTATTGAATACCAAAATAAGTAATGCATAAGTATTTATAATGATTACTATTATCAACATTTAAAAATAAAATGTCACGTACGCTGTTTCTGAACACACCTTAAAAATAACGGGTATAACATTTATCTTTTAACTTTCAACTTTAAATTTGCAGAACAGCAATAAGTAATTAGATTAATTATTAACTTTTAAAATTTTCAGCATTATTTTAATTAATAATAGGTGTTCTGTTCTGTTAATAAGTGTTGCATTATCTTCTAAGTAATATTTCTTATGTGTTTTTGCTGCTGAAGTGAAAAGTAATGTGTGCCACACGAGAGCAAAATTATTTGCATCTCGTGCATTTGAACCCCTTACTACGCTCAGGATTCTACAGTAGAATCACTCGCTACGCTCGTGATTCAATCCTAGAATCCCTCGCTTGCTCAGGATTCAAAATCAGCACTCGCAGCAAAAAACAGTTTTGCTCTCTTGTTGCACAAATAACTATTGTTCCTGGTCACCTTCAGATAAATTTAGTTTTTTTATTGCAGATTGCAGTATTTATCTTCTCAGAGCTGAGCGGCAACAAAATGTAATCACTTTCGAAAGGCTCATTGTGTAAGGAAATAGCCTTCCGTCAATCTTCATGTTTTGTTTGCTTCGTGTACTGACTATGTATTTTTCGAGATAGGTCAGTAAGGCCTTAACCGCCATACTTACATCAAAACTACTCCATCCATAACTTTAAATAATATGGCGAAATGCATTCACAGATTTCGGAAAACAATAAGGTACTGTGAGCAAGAAAAATGCTAATAGTCCAAAAAAAAACACAAAACACTCTTATTTCATCTGGGGGTCAAAAAATTCTATGAGATCATTTAAGGAATGATCCATGCAAGAAATGGCAGAAATCGCTAAGAACATTTCCCATACATTTTGCAAGAAAAAATAATAGTCTTTTAATTTTAACGAAATGATACTATTGCACACTGTAATCAAAAGACTCTTAAGAGACCAAGTGGAATTTGTGTACAAAATCTCTTTGTTTATGAGATTCGTAAACTTTCAGTATAAGGCAGATTCTATTTCGGTTTTTAAAATACTTTTGTACACTAGCTGTATTTTTCTTAGAAATTACGGTATGCTTCATATAGCACATTAGTTTTAATGTATCGTTGAGAAGGGTTCACGGGTCCATTAATTTATTTCAGAGGTATAACACGAGGTGACTTTCTATATAACGCTGTAATATTGTACCTATATTTTAAAATATTTCATAAGAGGTTGAGTTTTCAAGTGAATGCTTATTTACGTATGTACTAAATTTATTTGTAATTTCTAGGCCAATCACTACCTAATAATTTATTTGGTGTATAATGCTATGAAAGTTCTTACGAATCGTTTGAATTGTGTGTGTGATCAAATAGCTTTTTGTAGTAGGTATGTAATCTCTGTTTGTGTCTGTAATAGGTACACACAAACAGAGTAACAGAATAGGCCTATTTTCGGTTACCGCCTCTACCATCATTAGGTACCTATATAGGGGAAAGTGGGGTGGATTCGTACACCGGGAGCATTCATACAACGGCCATAATTGGAATACGGATCATGGTGGCGCCTTCATATTAATGTATGTGGTGCCAACACACACGCATAATATAACCGCGGAGTAGCTCACCAATGCAGCCGCTGGCTTCGATGTGACAGGACATAACGTGTTTTCGCTTTGCATAAGTAATTTTTCGATGCAACTTTGAACGTGTTTATATTCTATAAGTTTTGCTGCCATTATTAAACTGATTTTTTGTGGTGTTTGAATACATACTTAAGTTTATTATTTTTACATTTACTTCAATATAATCTTAGCAGCTATTTTTATTTTCAATATTTTAATCAAATTTTTTAGTTGGGGTAGCTTCGTACAGGAATGAACGGGGTGGGTTCGTACTATATGAATGTACTGCAGTAAAAAATGCAATCCGCATTTACGAGACTACTAATAAATTCGGATTTGTCCAGGTTCATCCTAGTTTAAAAAGTGTCCAGGCGGGGTTTTTACTGTAGTCTGGTGAAATCTAGTGTCCGGGCGGGGGTCCTCGTAAAACCTACTAAATATTTTGAATATAATGTAGTCAGATTTTACAATACAAGTATAATGATCTTATTATTAGGTACTTAGCACCCCAGGTTGTTTCTACGAAATTTTGATCTCCATATACGTAACATTTTCTATAAATAGCACATGTACGAAGTTACCCCGTGAGTGGGGTGCATTCGGACGATTTACTTTTTTTTTTTAAATCGTCATAGCTTGGCTACGGTTCTTTCTATGAACAAGTCGTCTAAGGGAACATTGTAGGCAAATATATAAGCAATCTAGCAATGCTCAAATGGTTATCAAATAGTGTTTAGTTTTTCTGCTATAGGGCTCGAAGTGAAAAGTGTACGAATCCACCCCACTTTCCCCTACATTTTTAAAGACTAAACCTGAGTTGCAAGATCTTGACGTATAATTTGACGTTTGAGCATGGTCGGTTACAGTCAGCGTCAAGTTATGACGACATTTTAACCATTGTTAAATGGTGCAATCTGTTTTATACCTGACCTGTACTTTAACTGCACTGTTAATGTTAAAGTAAGATCGTGCAACCCAGGCTGAGGCTAAGTTGCACCTCCTACCTGTTAAAGTTGTAACTGCACTGTTAACGTTAAAGTAAGATCGTGCAATCCAGGCTATGCCTTAAAGTCTTTGTAACGCCTCGTCTTCACCAAGGTACATATCGCAATTTGTCAAATACATGTTTTAGGTATTTGATAAGTTGCGACATGTCACAGACTTCAGTGTGAACGCAAATGTGTTTTAAACTTGTTTACAACTTGTTGGTTATGAATACAGTTTGAATGAAAAAAGTGTTTGAAGCCGTCTCAATACATCTCTCTTATTTACTCAATACCCTTCGTCTCGGTACAAAGACGGGCGCTGAAAATCGTCGACAATCCCATACTTTCAGACGGTGTGGAGCCTCTCAACCTCAGCAGGAACTTTGCCTCTTGTGCGTGTTTTACCGCCTGTGCAATGGTTTGTGTTCGACATCATGCCCACGCCTACATTCTATCATCGCACCGCTCGCCATAGGCAGGGAGTCCATCCTTACACATTACGATCAGACACGGTGTGCACTGTGCGGTATGAAAGGAATTTCTGTCCGCGCACGTTCAAGCTGTGGAATGAGCACACTGCTGTGATTTTTCCAAGCGACTACAATATGGGGTTCTTCAAGAAGGGCATTAGAAGGTTTCTACAGCGTAGGCAGCACGAGAATAAAGCCTGTCTGGTGTTGCAAACGCCCATAGGCAACGGTAACCACCTTCCGACAGGCGGGGTGTGTGCTTGTCTGCCACTTAAGTTGTATAAAAAACGCGTATAAAACAAGTAATTATGTTCTGATTAGTATTATACAAATTTTAAACAAGTCCTCAAAAGTTTCGTATCAAACATGTTTACAACATGTTTCTTGGTGAAAACGAGGGAAAACAAACAGATCTCATTCGTCTAGTATTTTACAACTTGGTAAGTCTAAAACCTACTCTCTAATCATAGCCTCTAAGCATGCAAGTTTTTGGTGAAGTCGTATGGAAACTTCAATACATACTCATGGTTTGTTCTTGTGAGAAGTTTACCAGACATACAAAGACTGAGTACTATGTGCGGTATCTCAGACGTGCATTTACAAAGGAGCTCGATGCCTGTAATCTGAGCCTTAGTGCTAAGACGGATGTCTATTTACCGCCTACTTAGAAACCGCAACTTGATTGTGA
Source organism: Pelosia muscerda (assembly GCA_963691645.1). Classification (NCBI taxonomy): domain Eukaryota; kingdom Metazoa; phylum Arthropoda; class Insecta; order Lepidoptera; family Erebidae; genus Pelosia; species Pelosia muscerda. The sequence continues at coordinate 10,115,382 of OY829106.1, forward strand.
GTATGTAATAGTGTCGTAGTGATGTTAAATTGTTGATATTAACTAAATAATGGAACATTTAACAACGTCTTTATATTTTTTCTATCCCAAAAACATACGGCGATAACGGCTCTACTTATATACCTACAATAATTTATGATGGAAGGGTTATATTTAAGGTGACAGATTTATGAGTGAGAGGTAATCATGGAAAACCAAAAAAACAATTGGAAGTAAGATGTAGTCGGTACACGCGTATCATTGGTGTGCGTATTTACGCAAAGTAGGATATAATCGATAATAATATGACCCTTTTTGTAAGAATACGTCTAAACTTTTTAGTAAATATTCCAAAGTATGAAATGCCATAATATGTTTTTTATGTATAGCAAAATAATCGCTATTTTGAGCGGTTGAAAAAAAAGGTGGTGTCAGTAATAAGTTGCCGTGTTTTCGTTTTGTAGTACGTATGATTTGAGCTAATATGACATTAATAACAGAAATAAATTTCACCACTTTCAAAGCAATTATTTACTATTAATGTACGGTATTATTAACGGTTGTATGTGGTTTTGGCGATATCGGTTCCGCTATTCAAACTGTGTCGCATTTCTACTAGATTTTTCTGTTCTGTAATAGAATATTGTATAAATGTTGATGATTTGGAAACATATGAGTACTTATGAAGTGTGGACGAAAGGAGACTGACGAGGTATATTTATAAGGCTAGGGTAAATGGGCAACTGCGTAAAGGTCGTCCTAAGCGTACTTATATACGAGTATAAGATCAGTGACATTTTGAACGGAGGTCGGGGGCCTAACCTCAACCTCTTTCAAACAACATTATTTAATTTATTCAATGGACCGTTAGCGTTAACCATTGAATTTTTATACCCCTTAGATGGCAGACAAGCATACGACCTACCTGATAGGAAGTGGTTACGGACGTTTGCAACACCAGAGGCTTCACACTCGTGCTGCCGAAACACTTTTATATTCTAGTCGCTTGGAAAAACAACAGCAAGGAGTTCATTCCACAGCTTTTATAATTGTTTAAAATAGTTACTGTAGTGGATACATTTGTCTATTTGATTTGTTAGATTTTACACTTAAGGTACGGTAGGTAAGGTACTACTTCTCACTTAAGGTACTACTTCTTACAAGGTGCAGTAGACAAATATCGATGGGCGACAACTGTTTGAGCCCCAATCACGCTCTGAAGGTGAAATAAGACTGAAATAATATAACTTTTACGAGTTTGTAGTAAGATCTCACATCAAGAGATAAACTTGTGTGAGAATAATTAAGGAAGTACAAGACGCGAAAGGTATGTGCCATGATCGTAGTATTAATCATAGTAAGTGGAAATATATTATATGCAATCCTCATAGCGAATTTAACGTCGTCGGTTATAGATTCATTAATCTACCACCACATAAATTTATATTCAAATCATGCGGTTAAATGTCACTAATAGCAAATACAACAGGAATTACTACAGGCAGGCATACCGCACTTAGAAATTACATTAATTGCGACACTGTATACCTACCGGCTGAATTCCAGCTAAGTGAGCTTACTTGTCAAAGCGATGTTGAATGAATTATTAAATAACGCTGTAGATGATGTGTAGATGCAACATAGCTGTGAACTTATGTATATACTAGCAGTTGCAAGCGGCTCCGCTCGCGTGGATGTCGATTATCGTGTTGTACGACTCTCTATACTACTTTTCCTTGCTGTCATGAGAACATATTATTATATTATAGCAATATTAGCGCCATAGAAATTTACCGGTTCTATTGAGATTTATGACTATTGCTCTGCTTCCTTCGATAGTAGATGATGATAGGTATATAGCCTATGTAACTTTTTATAGGTGAAAGAATTATTGAAATCGGTCCAGTCGTTTCGGAGCCTATTTGTTACAAACAAACGAACTAAAAAACAAATCTTTCCTCTTTATAACATTACATTTAACCAAGTTCGGAGAACGACGAGGTTTTTAATTTGTATAATATATGATTTCGAGATAAAATTATTATATGGAATCAATAAACAAAAGAATCGAATTAACAAGTCATCAGTATTTTCATAACAACAACAAAGTCTCTAGTGTGGTCAAGAACAGGCTGACCACAGAATTGCCCCTTTGTTAAGTTGTGTTGTAAACACAAATTTCCTTATTCCGCTTATCAAGTTTTCGATCTTCTCGTCATTCATCTTTGATACAAGGCTCACCACCGTTCTGTTACAAAACTTTTCGGTCAGTATTTATGTACCGGACAAACCATTTGTTCCGTATCTCTTTATATGCATACGTACGTAACGTAATATATAATTGATATTGACGTTTTGTAAGTACCGTTTAGTAGTCTATACAGAAAAATGATTTTTGAATTTAGAATTGCGAATTTTTATAAAGCAGGCAACTTTACATACCAACACTTGAATCCTTTCATACACACACATATCCATACAGTTGCACTGTGTGGATGCATTCGATATGGCTCTCTCATTTTGTGGTCAATACTCGGCTTTTCCAAGCATTATCTTCTAGAAGTCAGTGTTAAAAGTAAACTTATTTATCAACCTTTTGGTTTTAAGGCTATAGAGAATCTCCACACACTGTTTAAAATTGGAATTCAGATTTGAAATATAAGTGACAGCGTTATACTTTACTGAATTAATTTTAGCTTGTAAAATAATTGTATAGCAACTAACTTAACATCAAAAGCTTTGTTGTAGGTACCTGCAAGGGTTACATGAAACTAAAGACAGAAACCAAATTTGTTGATAGAGTGAAATTTTACCTTTTAATCATGGTAGCTTCTTGTAATTTGACGTATTCACCAGGAAGCGATTGTGTTTCATTAAATTAGTATTGTTGGCATAATTACAAGGGTTCTCCCGTTTATCTAATACGCTGCGTCGCGAGGAACAACAAAAGGGTTCGGGCAGATATAAAACGGAGTCTTAGAATGAAAAGTTTTACCATTGTTACTGCCGAGCCACGGGTCGGCGCATTGTTCAAGTTATATTAAGTGGGAGTTTAATACTTCAAAGGATTACTGTTAGATGTGGTCACGAGGCTATTACAATCCTGACTGGGGATGCTTGAAGATCTTAGATTAATTTTACGTCACAATGACGGCGGAGAAGGAAGCAGCCTTGTTATGATTAAAATAATGAATGGTCTGATAATCTTATGAAATTACTTTGCTCTACATTATATTTGGGTTACATTAGTTATTAGTCTTCTTTGTGTAAAGTTACTGTATCTACAAACTCTGAAATTTAGGAAGGCAGATACGGTTCTTAACATAAACTGGCGAAATGTCGGTACTAGCACCTCTGCCTACCCCTTCGGGGATATAGGCGTGAGTTTGTGTTATGTTATGGATACGGTTCTGCGATAAGCCGCGTAATTCAATAGTCGCTTGTAGAAATTCGGCATCATCAAATTATACGTGAAGGATAGGTACAAAGTAGAGTATTAGTAATTGTGAATTTACGTATTGTAACTGGTAATCTTCTTGTCGTCGAAATAGTGAAAAAAGAGAGTAGTCTAACAAACTCTGTGCCAAATTGGGCTACTTGACTAAGGTATGATAGTCAAGCGCCATAAAGAAATGCAATAAAAGCAGCATCATCCAATAGAGCTACACGACGCTTCGAGTACTACTTGTGCTAGCCTCGTTTCCAACTAAAAATTCAGTGAAGCTTGAACTAAAATTGCTCAGTGAACATCTAAGTAAAATATCTGTATTTTGGCTAAGCATCATGATGTATGCTATTGTAACTCTTGATATATAAACTTTTCAGTACCTTATGATTCTTTTTACAAAATTATAATGTCTACCTTAGTTACTACTATGGTCCACGTTTCACACTGCACGCGATTACGTTCGCTACTCAACATAACACAACGAAAAAGGACGGTAAAAAACAATGAGTCACAGAAAGTAACCATCGCTTAACATTAATTGGAGGAATGAACGAATCACTGAATTGAGTTACACAACCTTCAGGGTTCTCTTGACATACCATGGATCCTGGATGCGAGAGCCCTTTCGGTGCTTTATCGGTATCGAAAGGAGGCGCGGGAGCGGGGACATGAACCCGAGCCTGGTGAGCTCCGGGCCGTGAAGTCCCAGCTCCACAGGGACATGGTAGCTGAGTGGAATCGACGACTTGGGCAACCACGCGCAGGGCACGCTGTAGTAGCGGCGGTAAGACCCATCATGGAGGACTGGCTAGAGAGGCCACACGGTAGCCTCTCATACCGGCTGACGCAGGTGATCACCGGGCACGGGTGCTTTGGGGATTACCTGCTACGGATTCAGAAGGAGCCAACGTCCGAGTGCCATCACTGTGATGCGAGCGAGGACTCGGGTCTCCACACGCTGACCGGGTGTCCGGCGTGGGAGACGCCGAGGCGGGTCCTAGTGGCGGCCCTAGGAGTGCGGATTCTCTCGCTCACCGCATTGATCACGGCGATGGTACGGTGCGCGAACGCTTGGGCTGCCGGCGCCTCCTTCTGCGAGCAAGTAATGCTCGAGAAGGAGACGGCGGAACGAGTTCGGAGAAGACTCCGGACCCGCACAGCCCGCGACGAGCGGAGGCGACTCGGACGTCGGAGGTCGCAGAATGACCTCCGTCCTCCATGAGCGCGGGCCTGAGGGTGACGGGTGGAGCCGCCTGTCACCCTAGCAGAAGCAGGCCGCGGCGGTGGCGCTAAGCGCGCCTCCCCATACCCGGGGACTGGACGGGGACACCGTGGTCCCTACACCCGACGGGGGTCATCTTGAAAGAGACGGCCCCGGGTCTGCCGGGGTGCGAGAGATATGTTGACTACTATCTCACCTCCGGCAACTAAAGACCCAAAGACGGCGTGCGTTTTGGTCGGTTCGAGTCCGACATAACCTCTCCAACCGCCCTCGGCGGAGAAGGGGGGTATCCGTGGGGATTTTTCGCACGAAAAAAAAAAAAAAAAAAAAAAGGGTTGATGGAACGTAAAATAAGTAAAAAATACTTTCTTCTTCTTAGATAGAGCCGCGGTAGCCTAGTGTTATAGGTAATGGACTGCTGAAACGAGGTCTCGGTTTCGGTCCCAGGTTTAACCATGGCACACACCAATGACTTTTCGATGCTTTTCAACGTTATGTGTGTATTTATCGCAGGTTTATAAGTGCCCGGTTAATGGCAATAGGCTCGCCACCTTTTACATTGGGACCTAAACATAAACTGGCGAAAAGTGGGTGCTAGCACCTCTGCCTATCCCTTGGTGTGACAGTGACACTAGTGACGACACAGTCGTAAAAAACGAGTATGGAAGAGGGTAGAACTGACACGGATTTCGACACCTAAGCAGTTCCTCACTACGCGAAAATATTGGATACTCAAAATAACTAAGCAACATGGTAAATGTCCCAGCGAGTGTTATAAATGTGTTTATATTGGTTGAGTTGTGTGTCCACGACTAACCCACCAAAAATGGTTTAAATGCATTATAAGTCATAATAAAGGCCCTAAAAAAATATTAAAATATACTTACGGTAAAATATACGGTGGACAGCCTCCGTGGTGTGGCGACACGCGACAGATACGCACGGGCGCGGGTTCGATCGCCGCTCGGTGCAAAAAGTAGTATGTATGAATAGCGGTTTGCACTGGTCTGGTCGTGCCTCACGTTACAGCACGTTAAGCCGTCGGTCCCAGTTGCCATACAATCATCTTTGGCGGTCGTTACTGGTAGTTGGAGCCCTCAAAAGTAACCAGTCTGACTTGGAACTTTGATATTGCCATTGGTCATTGGACCATTGCATTGGTTGTAGAGGTCAAATGGCAGTCGCTTCACGGAAAATATCGAAGTCCAGCCGCATCGCAGGTAGACTGGAAAGCCAACTCCAACTGAGTTGGGAAAAGGTTCAGAGAATGAGACTAGCAACGAAAGGTCATTAATATAAATGTTTGGATTTATTTAAAAAAAAACCATAATTTTAGCTCTAAATAGCGAAATTATTTTTTATTAAAGTACTAAACGTCTGCTATATACAGTTTTCAATATTAAAAGTGAAATATTTAGTAAATATTTTTAGTAAGATAATAACTCTAGCTCTATTTTTAGCAAGATTATATTAAAAATAATATAGGATACTTTAGTGATTAAGTTTTGATGAAGCGGCTTGGTTTTAGGGTTCCGTACTTTAAACGAAAAAACTGAACCTTTGATCATTTCGCTATTTGTCTGTATTTCAAGACCTTTTTTCCCAAGAATGCGTGGAGGCGTCACGTTAAAATAAATTTCATACCATATTCTGTAACGTTCTGAGACTGTGCAAAAATCAAACTTCTAAGTCAACGCAATCAAAATATTTTGCGTATAAATTCGTCTGTTTTGTACGGATCCTCGGTGCGGGAGTCCAAATAGCACTTGACCGACTGTTTTTGGCAGAAAATTTGTTTACATGTTTTGACTACACCAGTTTTATTAGACCGGTCTATGTGCCTAGTACACAATACAAAACCTAATTTAATATAATATGATGTTTAAATATATTTCACCCTTAAGTTATATAGCGATAGGCGCTTACTCGATGCCCAATGATGGTATACACTATACGGCTACCATAGAATATGGCGATAAACTTATCACTAACACTTCACGGATCTTTATAGGCTAGACCCTTGGGGATACAATGGTAGTAAGATTCTCCTAAAATCTAAGCGATTGCAATTCAGCCAGGATTTTCATTGGGAGCTTTAAGATAAGATTGTAGCAGGCTGAAGTGCCTTGTTATTGATATGTATATGTAGTAGACGCGCTTGGAAAAGCTCTTAATTCACGTACTACGTCGCTAACATAAACAAATTACAACTACTTCAAACTGACAGTTCCGTCTGAATGTTTATTCAGGCAGGCACCTACGCAAATACTGTATTCAGTTCTACCCACCTACTCTCCCATGTCGCTACTGAGCAGATTCAGTACCTAATTTATGAATCACTTATATTTCATCATTTGGGGTAAAGGTTTGTGTGTAAATGACATCGCTAAATAAGTAATAAAGATTATTCTTATTTATTATTTATTTAGCGATGTCATTAATAACGTTGTGTTGTGTTTTCGGCGACGAGTAGGGTTTTGACTCACTGAAGGGGTTTTGTGTTGTCAGTGGGAATACCAATAAATTATACTTTGTCTCCTGGACTGATAGTACATAAACTTTTAACCGTCACCCAAGCAAGACATCGTAGTACAGCCGTCAATGAAGGGTTAGGAAAAACAGTGATCAAGACGACACTTAAAAAAAGTAGCTCATTAAAATATCAACATTAATTTCCGCCAAAGTCCTTATTTTATTTTACTTTCAACGGTTGGTAAGTCGAAGACGTGCTGCACCTGAGCCAGTATTTCAGGAACTGAACACTTATCGAGTTAAGAAAAGAAGATAAAACTAAGTAGTGAAACTTAATTAGAACATTGAAGTTTGCTATCCATTCCACTTTGATCGAAAACGCCCGTAGTAACGTAGACTGGTACGTGGCTGTAAACGAGCCACGACTCATCTAATCTGTTTTGGGAAACTTCAATTTTAACATTCACAATGACATTTCAGTTCGGGAATAGAAACCTGCCCTCGGGCCAGTGTTGTCACCATTAAATTACGGAAACTTCTCTAACCGCTAGACTTGTCAAATCGCTAAAGATATCAGGAAAATGTATACCGTAACAATATTATATTTTTGAACGCGGTTTATAAATAAATAAACAAATATTCTAGGCCAATCTACACTACGCCATTTAGCCTCATGGTAACTCTTAACTAGCATATGTTATGGGTTCTAGAATACGGATAAACATACTTAGATATTTTATTTTGTTAAATACCAATGCAGACCAATGCAATGCAAATATTCATTATGAATGCACACACTTAGCACTGAGCGGGGATCAAACCCGCACCTCCTGCGTAGCAGTCGCGTTCACTACCGCCACGCCACAGAGGTCGTCATATAGCTCAAATGGGGTAGACAGAGGTAATACACAATTCACTTAATCTTTTGGTCACACGTAATAAAGATACTTCACCTCGCTTGATGGTAAACTGAAGGCAAAGTCTCAGGAAAGAGGGACACCATTATAAACACGTACAGTATTACAATGGTGGCGCTTAACTTGACGGCCTCATGATATGCTTTTTCACGTCCCGTGTAAAGGACCCGGGACTGCAGGAAGAAGGTAACACGTGCGCTGGTAAGGAATTCTAAGACTTAATGGTGCGGCAGAGGAAAGACTCACCGAACCGCTTGGTTCTTGATGGAATATTCTGTACAGTATGCGGGTGACATCTAAGCCCTGCATGTATTGTTCTTTGTTGGAAAGGAAACTCCTCGCAAAGCAGTTGAAGTAATCGCCATTGAGGCAGTCTTTTTTATAAGTACACGGCCAATTTTTTTTGTACACTTTTATCCAGTGGCAAATTGTGAATTTTTTTTAAAACGCAGCTGGTAGAAGAGAAAATTACCTCGAATGTAGTTTGTCATGTACCATGCGACCTATTAGGATTCAGGCAGGAATCGATTTATACGGGCCGGCAGGAATCAAGTAATCGAGTTATACGCCACTGCCTTTATCAATACAATTTTCTTTTGTACTTGTGATAAATAACGATTTTATTTTTCTGTTTGTTTCTTGAACTCTCTATTTATTTCAAAACTAAACTAAATACACAAACTAATATAAATATATATTTGCGCTAAACAGAAATCAAACCGATCGTCTAGTGAAAACCCTGCCACAGAATAATGACTATAATCTATTCTAACCTATTTGCAAAAATATTATTATAACACAGAAAATATCCCAAAACTCCGGGTAAAATGGTTGAAGAGGTAATGTTGCCTTGAGACTGGCTACCAACCTGTAGATAACTATATACGAGTATATAGGGTGTAGTACCGTAGCTCACCTTACAATCTCGATATAAACAGGATGATGTGGCGGAAAAGTTTTATTTTCTCCCATTTGTTATTTACGATTCAAGAGATTCCACAACAACATCTCTTGCAATACGGTTATATGGAATATATTTCTATAAAATTGTTTGTGAGATAAGTGCTTATTTATTAATGTTTGTGACGTTACTATGTCGGTTAAGTATTTATTATTCAGAATTATATGTACATGTTTTCAAGATAGAAATTTCCCAATGAAATAATCCGTCTTATTCGGTCCGGCAAACCTCCAAGCATTCCACCGCATCGAGAGTATAAAAGTAGATTTGGTCGGAATAGAACTAATAATGGTCACTATTCAACCATGATTGCATTCTCTTTGAATGGACGGTTTGTCGCTTAAAGAGAACAGTTTTCCAAACGTTGCGGTCACGTTCGTTGAAAATCTGAATCTTTTTACCAATTAAATATCTTGCGATTTTGAATAAACAGTTGTGATTAGTCTAATATTATTTATTTATTTCTAGTTGTTGTCCGCGACTGCCTCCGCGTGGACATTTGATCCCATAGAAACCTTGCTTAGAGTTCAAAGTAAATAAAAAAGAAACTCGATTTTGCTCAGTCATCTTTGAGTTTTACGCTTTAACAAGATTTTTATTTATATAGATTCTACCGCTTTATAGAAGGTTTATGAGGATTTAGTATAGTGGTAATGTAATTGTTTTTATTTATGTATTTTCACATTATCACCGCGGTAACTAAAATTCAACAGAGCCGTAAACAAAAATTTGTATCTATTCAAACTTTAGACAAAGATAATTAATACAGTACTAATGTGTACTAATTTTGTAGCCTTTATCTTTTAACTATAAATAGGATAAGAGCGACCAGTAATCCGATTTATGCCAGAGGACAGGGACAACATAATAACATTGAATCGTACGGTAAATTTCTACGTGTATGTACGAGTATGTATATGAGGTTGGTAGTTATGAATATGTAGATAATTTGACCCGTATCCAACAAATAGGCATAACGCGAGAGGGGCTCTAAGCCTTATCCAATACGACACCCGCCGACATTCCCGTGGGTGTAGTAAATAATGTAAGCTTTAATGAGGTACTCTATTTTTCTACAAGGTTATGTATCAAATAATATAAGTATTTTTTTTTAATTTGATAATTTAGACCCTAGCCTGATGATCTGAATAAGGCGGCTGGACAGACTGATGCGGAGGGCGAGGGATAGGGAGCAGTGGGGCACATTGGGAGAGGCCTATGTCCAGCAGTGAACTGCAATAGGTTAATTAATGATGATGATGATATTCGCGAGAACCTCCTATCAAAAAAACTCTTTTCTTTACCATACTGGTTTTTGCAATAAAATTGCATTGCAATGAAAAGTCTAAAAAAACTAGAATCGGCAAAATGTATATGTAAGTGCATAACTTATGAAAGATTTAACTAAATTGGGTAATACTTTTTATTTTGTGTTTGCATAAAGGAAAAAATATTGAAAGAAGGTACAATAGGAACTGGATTAGAAATTCGAATAGAGGGCGCAGCGGGAACCAATTTAAACATTTTGAAAAAATTATAACGGTATGAAGTTCGCCCGGTCAGCTAGTTTATAGTATAAAAATACTTTTATAATTTCCATCATTCTTTTGTCATTATTTAAAAGAGCATTAGCAACCGAATTTTCTAATAATAAAATATTCCCTCTAACGCCTAAAGCTAAGCTTAATAGCCTGTGTTAGGGTGGGTTCACGTCAGTAGTATAATGGCCAGGATTCGAACCCGGGATCTTTCAACCCTTAACCACTAAGCTACCGACGCTATTATTAAAAATTAGTTGTTCATTTTTTCTCTTAAAAGTATTATAATATCTATCTACGATCACCTTTGGTACGCTTTCTTTAGCGCGTACGTTTCAATAATAATAAAGGTATAAACATAATTAGCCTACACATTAATAAAAAAACCTACCTGGTTCATGCAACCATTAAATCAGCGAGATTATGCTGTTTTCTTATAACAAGAAATATAACACAACACGTAAGAAATCATACGAGTATATACCTCGTAAATGCTCTTTTTATGGCGTATGGGGCATTTTATTCAGTTAGTTTACTATTTGGCATCTGGAGCAACAAATGTTAGCCTAAGATAACAATCCAAAATACGTACAAAACACCGGTAACTCGCTGCAATGCCCCACAGCTCCACCTGCAAGGAGTACTAAAATAGTAAGAAATTTTCTGAACGTGTATCCGTAAAACTCTACTATAAATAATTAAAAACCTAAATATTATTAGTAGTAAGTATTAAAAAGAATATTACGCCCCTAAACTGACGCAAGTCTAAAGATTCAAGACTCTTACGTTATTGACATGATGTAATTATCACATAATTAAATTCAACTCATATTCCCAACATGAGAATCGGGACCGATAATACATAAGCTTCTACCCCGCATAACGTTATTAAAAGCCCAACCAATACCTACTGTATGAATTTATAATGTAAGTTTTAATGCCCAGCTTCAATATGCTTAAGTAAATAATTCGGTGGCTGTACAATTTTACCTAAAAAGATTAATAGGGGCAACTTGTGCATAATTTATGTTTACACGATAGGAAAGGGAATTCATTATGTAATATTGTTTGTATAGGGTTTGGGATTTGCTACTTACTATTTTCCGTAATACATGATTATAATGTTTTACTTTTAGAGTTAACTAGCTTTTGGGTTGGTAAAATTGTCGTTGTACCTTCCATTAGCTAGATAAAATAAATATGAAATTTGAACGTGAAAGGCTTTATAAAATTCATTTTCATGGTTCGCGATGATTAATTTCGTAGGATTATTCTATACGTGTATAAAACCTCAAACTAAGCTAACAGTGAAGAGGTTTATAATTGAGTTTATTCAGTTTTTATCTGATATTGGAATAAACGAATACACGATATATTTACATAACGTTACAGTTGACATAATTATGTTGAATTATTACTTTACTAACACTTTCTAGGTCCTAACTTCTGGGAATAAAATCGTAAAAAATTCTATAACACGCAGCGTCATCTATGACGGACATATGATGAACATCATCTAAGAGCGTTGTGCAATTTGCTGTTGTAAATTTAAGCTCAATGGCTGCAGAAATTTGCGAGATTTTGATGCTTATAGAAACCCACTTAATATTTTTCTATAAATATGAATTATATAGAGTTTTCACTTTCTATTTAAATAGATGTTGATATTGTCCTAAATGGTATACAAACTCATATACACCATTACATAAAATCGCTCTTAGAATATATACTAATATTGCAGACTTCCATTTGTAAAGATTCCTTTGACATAAATCAAAGTACATTTACTATTTTGATACGTGGATTTTATGTACTTTTACAGTGAAGAGAAAATGTTATGAGGTTTATTAATCTGAGGGCATTTTCCGTACGTTGCTTTTAGTGTGATGAAAGTTGTTGCGAAAGTCCCCTGTGCCATATACTCGTAAGTCCATTACGCAAATGGATGGAACGGAAATGAGAGCTCGTTTTTAATTTCGTTGTCATGTAAATACGTGATATTAATAATGGTGCCTCCTGTTTTGTTGGTCTTCGTTAATTAAAGCTTTCGGGAAATTAAAAAGCTTTAACATTAGTCATTGTTTGTTGAGAATGTACGATGTTGAATATTTCCAAACGTCCAGACTTATTTAGGTGCTATTTTATTTCTTAAAATTACTGTTTTGTGTAGGGAAATTGAAAAGAGATAATAATAAAATCAATAACAACAAATGAATGTTTAATTTATTTCATGACAGTTGGCAGTTGTCGAAGTACGTGCAGGAAATTCTCGCCAGAATACGTGGTTTCTATAGGTATACCAATTTAAAATTATATATTGCTGTCTGTATTTAATCATAACGTTATGTGTGAGAGAGGATGAATAAGATGATATTTTGAACTGTTTTCATCTGGTTGGTAGATTATGGATGTATTACCATGATATATAATTGACATAACCATGGCATTGTTACAAATTAAAATAAAACAAATGTTTTAAGGTTTATGGCTTTTTTTATTTGGGACACGTCAATTTGACTTCACCTCGCCTGATGATAAGTTGGAGGCAAAGTCTCAGGACAGAGGGTCACCATTACAAACGCGTACATTATTACAATGGTGGTGCTCAGCTTGACGGCCTCATCAAATACTTTTTCAAGCCCCGCTTAAAGGACCTGAGTCTGTAGAAAGAAGAAAACACGTGAGTGATCTTCAGATCTCCATTATGAAATGTGATTGAGGTGCCGGTCAAGCTTAGTAACCAGAAGCTGCCTTTTTTCCGCGATTTCAAACTGTTTGGCCACAGGATATACGTGATAACTCCCGTGTAAGGTGATATTGGTAAAACAATAATAATCAGCCTCAGTGGCGTAGTGGTATTGAACGCGACTGCTACGCAGGAGGCGCAGGTTCAATCGTCGCTCAGCGCAAATTGTATGCATAAATATGACAACTTGCACTGGCCTGGTCATGCCTCAGAGAGCATATTAAGCCGTCGGTTCCGGTCACCATATGAACATCTATGACAGTCGTTATGGGTAGTTGGAGCCTTTAGAGGTCCGACTAGCCTCACTACAGAACTTCGATATCGCCAAATTGGTTGTGGAGGTCCGATGGCAGTCGCTTCACGGAAAATATCGAAGTTCAGCCGCATCTTAGTTAGACTAGAAAGCCGACCCTAAGTCAGAAAATGATGAAAATTATGAAGGTGATATTATTGAAAACTAGTATTACGTTGCAATGACTTGAAAGAAAAATTCTTACCATATACAGTATGGTTGCGCGTAGTGCATAATTTAGACCTGGTAGGTGGTACTGTAATCAGAATATCGAAATAGGATTCACTCATGTGACAACGGAACGGGTCAGCTAGTAATAAAATAAGGTAGTACGGGCTGAGATGTCTAAAGCAACAACTTGGGGGCGGGAGTCACTAATCAACATTTTCACATAAATGACTTTCTGTCATCAAACAAGATATTTGCATTTTTCTCCGTTGTTAAATCTTATTTAGATGGGCACTTAATAAGTACGCCTCAGGAAGGAAGGACCACTTGAAAGTAACTTTTAAATTACGTCTCCGTCCCGCTAACTTATTTACTCCTTATAAGGAGAAACAAAATATAATTCCACTTTTCAGGTCAAGAGATAATGGCCTTTGATAACAGCCTGAAAAAGCTTTCCGCTGTTTTGTTTCTTTTATCTTCAAGTTTCTGTGAAGTTTTCCACAAAAATTATAAGTTGCGAGATTAAATAAAGAAGTTTTAATAAATTGTCCAGGGTTAGCAAGGATTAATGTTTAGGTGAATCAAATTTTTCATTTAGAGATCTATGGTAAGATTACATCGTTGGAATTGTTTAAAATCAGATACGATTTGTGTACAGATAGTGTAGAGATTCTTAACGATTCCATTTACAAAAGCTACTGTTGTGAGTTAATCCGTTTCAAAAATGTGTTAAAATTTCATTTAATAAGTAGGTAGGTACCTAAACTATAGGTACGAGTTATAGGGATGCGTCTAACTCCAAAAGCTGATTTGCCCAGTTTTACAGTTGTCTCTCAATAAACTCAAACTCGTCGTTTATTTTCAAAGCACAACGATATTACTGTTTGATGACCATAGGAAGGATTTAAAAGTTAGCTGCTGCTGTGTGTTTGCTCTTGATTGTTCAAAGGATATTTTCGACTGTTATCATACAAAGTATCATCGATACGACAAGTAGGATTTGCTGAAGTTTACCTTCTAATATTAAATTGTCTAGTTAAACACATTTATTATATAAATATATTTAAAAAATTACATTGAAATAATAAAAACCGCAAAACCCGTAAAACGACTAGCTTACATGTTTGTGAAGTTTTAAAATCTGAACTGTCACTTATAAATTTATCAAATTGAACACGGTGATATTTTACACTATTTAAAAAAAACAAAATGACAAGGAATACTCGTAGTAAAGGTAGTGAATCACAGTAGCTAGTGTAAGGGTGTATAAAAATAACATAAAAAATATGCGTATGTTGCGGTATACGTCGGCATTTCGCAGTTTCACGCTCGCCCTGCAGCCAACATCACAAAGGTTATTATGCGAAATTTGTGCCAAAACGCATTCCTCTGTGTGCAGTTTTGGTGGCGGCAACCGTGGGCTTTTATTTACTTGCCGCCCGGATGCAATTGCAATTGTGGTCTGCAATTCCACGTGATAAATTATAGTCTGATTTCGGTACAATTTGCTAATTAATGTGAGTGATTTTTATATATGTGTACCTACATTAATAATGTTCTATCCCTAATAATCAAGTATAGAATGCTATGTCTGTAAGCAAGTATTAAGTATGATGTGTGTAAAAACAATACGTAGATACATATGCTGATACCTATTTCCCTCCGGGGTAAGCAGAGGTGAATTCACACCCACTTTTCGCCAACCGTATTGTATGTGCTAGAGATTGGTATCGTGTAAATGGGGTTTTAGTTACAACATTCCCGTTCGTCAAAGTGTTGTTTGTATTTTGTGGTTTGTTTTATTTGTTTATATTTTAGCACAAAGTTCTTTGTACTAAAGCAGGGTTGATGCCTTAGGCACTTTCTATCATTCAACCTTTGAGTGCTACAGAGATAAAAGGGATATGTGCTTTTTGTTTTTTCGAATGTTGTGAGTCAAATTGTACAATACCTTGACTATAATAGTGAAGATATAAGATTGGATGTGGAATACCTTATGTTTAGCCAAAATATATGACTCTACGTGGTTTTCATGCTGCTGAAGTAACTTATTAAATTGGGTAAAACCAAAAGAGCCGCGGTAGCCTAGTGGTATGGGTAATGGACTGCTGAAACGAGGTCTCGAATTCGATCCCAGGTTTACCATGGCACACACCAATGACTTTTCGATGCTTTTCGAAGTTATGTGTGTATTTATCGCAGGTTTATAAGTGCCCGGTTAATGGCAATAGGCTCGCCACCTATTACATTGGGATCTAAAAATAAACTGGCGAAATATGGGTGCTATCACCTCTGCCTACCCCTTGGGGATAAAGGCGTGAGTATTATGTTATGTAAAATCAACTATTGGAAGTTGGTAATAGCAAATAAAATACCAGTCAAGCAATTAATTAGCCTATCACAATCCACTAAGGCCCCAATGCTAGACGTAGGCCTCTCCTAACATTCTCCAGATGAGATTGGATGGTGATTATTCTTTCTTCGTCACCACCCAGATGATGTAATAGGAGCAGTAGTAGTAAATATAACTTTATTGTAGGTTCCGCCCCTCCTTTCTTACACAGGACAAAAGTGCTCAACAACACAAGCCCTGTGGATTAGATGTCACCATACGGTGCGGAATATTCCATCAAGAACCAAGCGGTTCGGTGAGTCTTTTCTCTGCCGCACTATTAAGTCTTGAAATTTCTTACCAGCTCAGGTGTTTTTCTTCCTACAGTCCCGGGTCCGTTAAGCGGGGCATGAAAAACCTCTGATGAGGCCCTCAAACACTGTATTTGTTTGTAATGCTGATCCTCTTCCTGAGACTTTGCTTTTAGCTTACCATTAGGTGGGTTGAAGTCAAATTGACGTGGCCGAAATAAAAAAAATAAAAAAATATTTATCCCCGTTATTGTAAATCGACCACCATGATTTCGACAAGTATTGAAAGTGTCTCTATATTTTTTTATGTTCTTTTAGAAAAAAAAATGTTCCTATTGTTTTCACACCCACATGCCCTATTTGTATAAATGTAACCGTGTCTATGTAATTCACTTTCTGATTTCAGAAAGAGATTTACTTCAAAACCTCTGACGGTGGTATATACAATGTTACGCGGATCAACTATAGCTTTTGCGGCTTTTAGTTGGTGCATAAAAATATAAACCGCATTCGAAAATTTACCACATAGATATCTCATTTTGGCAGACGACACGTCAAGCGACCGTTTGCACCAAGTTTGAACGAATAACTTTTGCCCATTGAGATTCAGTTTGACAGTGTATGCTTTTAATTATTACTTTTTATTTAAAAAAAAAGAACCACACGTTTATTGATTTCTTGGAATTTTTTCTCTTTTTAATAGATAGTCAAAATGATTTCAACTTGTCTGATGATAAACTAAAGGTAAACTATCAATGTCAATGCTGCTACATTGAAAATACTTGTGGTGTTACCATGGAGAACCATAATATATATTCGGTCTTACATGGGTGTGACAAAGAAAATAAGTGTACTGTAATAATTTCTTTTGTCAAAAAATTTCGTGCAACAACACCACTTATGCAAACTTATTGTCCCTAGTTTATCATAAAATATTATGATTAATAAATTAGATGATGAATTTAGGGTTCCATACCGCCATAACAGTAGTGTTAATTTGATCGCAAACCACACCCGTGTTCCTGTCACCTCATTCTCTAAATTAATGACAAATAGAGTCCCCACCCAGTGCCTCTAAATGTCACGCCGCGGTGTTTTCGATGGCTAATTGACTACGTTAACCCTTTGTTAGGAATGACGTCCGTAATAGGCCAGTTAACCCGTTACACTTCGCACGCAAACCTGCGTTGATATTGCTGCTAATCATTACTGGCTCAAAAAAGATTTTTGGCAAATATGTTTTAGTTGTTGGCAAAGTACAGTGAAATTATGGAAAACTTAGTATTGCAATGATGATAATAGTGATTGATTATATTGATTATATGTAAAGGGTCCTAAGGTAGTTTGGACACGTAGAGCGAATGATACTTTACTTCACTTCATTCAGTAGGCTAGTGAGTTCGAGCTCATGGTACAGACACTGACCAAATGAAAAAAATGAAAAAAAGGGCTTGTCAGAAGTGCTCGAAACCGGTGGAATTGCATGAAGGGATAAAGACAGTGTGATGTATGTAAGGATAGAGCAAAATAGCCGGCTGTTTTCTTCCTGTTCCTGTAGGAAATAGGCGTGAGTGTATGTAATTATTTATTAATTTGAAATAATATGCAAGTTCTTCATATAATTTTAAAACTGCAATCTTCGACATAGCCTTGTCTGTCGGTCAGTAGATGCATGAGCAAGCAAGTGTGTTTCGTTTGAGTCCCAAATATTTTGGTGGGGTTCTTTTATGCTTATATTTCTGAACGAAGTTTAATATAACTACGAAGGCGTTACCTATCTGTAAAGAAAATATATTAAATCTATTCGGCTAAGGTTTCACGGTATTATAAAATGCTAGCGAGATGTCCCGTCGTGAACGTGTGAATACTTTTATAACAGTTCATTTTACGCCTCGTAAAATACAACATAATATCAACTCTGGTAATAAGTACCAACATAATACATGAGAATCATGTTTTACGACATATTTTATGCTCTGGCTTTTTTCATTTTACGCTTAAGGAGATAATTTATGTTATATGTAAAACATATTTCCAGATTTATTAGAAGTTACTGAAGGTAAATATTTCTAAGTACAGTGGAGACAGATTATTATGAAATTGTGTTATCAGTATAAAATAATAATTTAATTCAATAACTAATTTCCACTGTCTCCAAAAAAATATGCTTTGGAGATCGCGGCACGCTCTTCTATCGAGCGTTTCTATCTGTGTTGGGGTGGGAGGACAGACGGAAGTCGCTCCGACTAAATCCAGTTAAACTAAACAAAAAGGAGGAGAAGGAGTTAGCGGACTAAAAGCAGGTAACAGTGTGATGAGGTGATGACGATGATGATGATGTTGATTAACTCACAATCAGCAAAATGCAATGTTTGTTATTATGTTAGATTTATACTATAGCTAAGGTAATTATTCAACAATAATTGCATATTGTAACCGCAATCCAATCAAAGTCATCGATTTGCGGTTATTTTGATGGGAATTAGCTACAAACGTGTATTACGTACAGGCTATGTATTAATTAAGTTTGATGATAATTATAAAGCGTGTTGGCTAGCAGATGACATTGACTTCAGGCTTGAAGTTTATACACCAAGAAAATGAGTGACGTCAGTTTATGTATACTGTTCTCGCTGCCAGTAAATTCTTGCAAACTAAGCATTAAAATATATACAAGAGCAATGAAACGAAAGAGTTCAACTTTTTATAACTACTTATTTTCACGAACAGTTAGATTTTTTCCTGTTGTCTGTAAAAATACATGCAAGTAAGACAAAGTACCTCAAAGTATCCAATTATCTGGAAATAAAGAGAGCATCAAAATCCGTATACTTTAGAAGATCTAAGTAAACTGAGAGCGACTAGTTACTTTGTTTCATACTATGTAAAGCTGGACTTAAAAGTTCCACGACAGTTCAAAATCAAAATTGTATGAAGTGATGCCACTAGACAAATAAAAGCCTTAGAAGCTACAGCTTCTAGCTATTTATAGCTTATAACCTGTAGGTTAATAGATCTACATATTAATGTAATTAGGTTTAGGATACTACTTGCACGAGTTTACTTATTTCCTTACAAAGATACAAGACATCTATTTAGTTTATTTTATTGAGACTCATGTTGTCAAAAGAATATAGATCTTATGGTGTCCAGAAACTTTTGGAGCCCACTGTACATAATCATAATCTATAGCTACATAATTATTCCGTCTACTTGATATTGACATATACTGAGTACACAGGACGTTGATGCGAGTATCATTAGCTCTATTCGCAGCGCATGCAAGTCCCCATCCAATTTGCCACGGCAATCAACTGTGTTAATAAGTTCAAGCCACGCATGCACTGATCCACACACTCGTGAACCTTCTACATTGTTTCAATACAATGGCTTTTCAAATTTACGTCCCGGTGTATTATGTAAGATTGAATACTGTTCAGCGAGAGAGCGAGATTATTAACACTATTATTATTTGTATAAAATAGGATGAAACGCTTGTAAGTTTGTTGAATTTTAGCTGGGCTTTAATGTTTAAATAAATAATATCTGTACTTGAATATAGAGATGTGTCTTGTATTAAAGCAGATAACAATTATTTTACTTTTTCTGGTAAACATTTGTTATTAAACTGGAAGATAGGGTCCAGTGGTAGGATAGTTCTTTCTAAAGAATATTATTAACTGAAATTACCTACGGTTGTTCCATAACCTAAACTTGCTAAAAAATACCTAAACCCCTGAGATACCGAGCATTAAAACATATCCAGATTAAAAGACGAGTCAAGACGTAAATTGACATAATTTATAAATCAAAGAAAAGTACCTAAATGTAGTGCACTTGAACAGTGGCAAAGTTTCATTAGTTACGACTCCAACTTTATCCTGTTTTAGATTCATTAGTTAATGACACTTGTTACAAGGCCCGCAAAGCCCTTTTCTTTAAATATTCAAATTCAAATGTTACGATTGTATTGCCAGAGAAGTGGGTAGGTACTTTACCAGGTGAAGTGCATTTTATTAGGAACAAGTTATTATTCTGGTAAAGTCATTTTCATCTTCTAAAATCAAATTGTGCCAACACCTGAATTCACTAGTTGGGTCAAAACCGAGAAAACTACTACAGTTCGTTCTTTTCACCCGACTGCGCGACGCAAAGGAGGGTATTGTGTTTATCAGTCTATGTATGTAAGTATGTTTGTTTCTATGTGGCGTTCTAGAGGCTAAACGCATTAGCCGATTTTGATGATTCTTACGTCAATCGATTCGTCTTAACCTTGCGAGTGTCACTAAAGACATGACAGTAAGCAAAAAATTCATACAATACTCACAGTCGGGGCCCCTTGGGGAGATTGATTCGTAAAATTTTAATGGGCCCCGACTGTGAGTATTGTATGAATTTTAAACTACTGGGCTTGTTTCTTTGTTTTTAGTTTTGTTTAATCAACTTTTTCACGTAATGTTGAAAATTAGTTTCTACGCAGTCGAGTTTTTGTTTTTCTTTAATTTATTATATATAATAAATCGCCAATGCTAGTGTACCGCTATGCGAATTTTCAAATGTTTATACGAGTATAAAATATACCTATGCGGTTTTCAAACCAATGCATATAAAGTATTGAATAGTTCGTCGAACATTGGTCTCAAGAGAGTAATGCTGCACCTGCACATAGTCTATCTTAGCAATATGAGTATTTGTTTCATAAAGTGAACTCACAAGGTGTGCTTGCTAGTAAATTGCAGTTTGTTTGTGGTATATATTTTAACTACAGAGTTAACTCTTTAGTTATGTGGGGTTAATATACTTTTTTTTTTTTTTTTTTATCGTGCGAAAAATCCCCACGGATACCCCCCCACCGGAGCCGGTTGGGAAGGTTATGTCGGACTCGAACCGACTAAAACGCACGCCGTCTTTGGATCTTCATTTGCCGGAGGTAAGGTTAACCAACTAGCCCCCGGGTATGGGGAGGCGCATTTTGCGCCGCCGCCGCGGCCTGCTTCTGCTAGAGTGACAGGCGGCTTCAACCGTCACCCCCAGGCCCGCGCTCATGGAGGACGGAGGTCATTCTGCGACCTCCGACGTCCGAGTCGCCTCCGCTCGTCGCGGGCTGTGCGGGTCCGGAGTCTTCTCCGAACTCGTTCCGCCGTCTCCTTCTCGAGCATTACTTGCTCACAGAAGGAGGCGCCGGCAGCTCAAGCGTTCGCGCACCGTACCATCGCCGTGAGCAATGCGGCGAGCGAGAGAACTCGCACTCCTAGGGCCGCCACTACGACCCGCTTTGGCGTCTCCCACGCCGGGCACCCGGTCAGCGTGTGCAGCCCCGAGTCCTCGCTCGCATCACAGTGATGGCACTCAGACGTTGGCTCCTTCCGGATCCGATGCAGGTAATCCCCAAAGCATCCATGTCCGGTGATCACCTGCGTCAGCCGGTACGAGAGGCTACCGTGTGGCCTCTCTAGCCAGTCCCCCATGATGGGTCTTACCGCCGTTATGGGGTTAATATACTGGCTGTCCCGAACGTTTGGATCAAGAAGGAAATGAAAACGAATGACGGAGGCTTGCCGTGTTAACATGAAACGTATCTATTTAATTATGTCGGACGTATAATAAACTTTAGGGTCGGTAGCACGAGTGTGACGCCTCTACGCCTACCACTTTCTATTAGGTAAACCGTGTGTTTTCTGCCACCTAACTGTTATAAAAAATCACTTTCCTTCAATGTAGATAGAAGATCCATAGATAGCCAACAGATTTATAAAGAAAGATTGAGAATGATTTACGACTTCAAAAGTTCAATTTAATTCTAATAATTACTTAACGGAACGGTATGCACGTGGTGAGCTCAAAGACTGTGAGAATTACCATACCAATAACCACTTAGTTACAGATAAGCACACGGCCTACATAATGGAAAGATTTTACCGTAGCTTATGAAGGTGTGGCACATCAGAGGCGTCGCTCATCAACCGCATAAAATTTAGGATCGGCCAAGCGGCAGAAACCGTCTAATGTCCTTCTTGAAGTACCCCATATTGAAAGCCCTTGGATAACCACAGCAGGGAGTACCAGTTCAATCTGCATGGACCATGCCGTACCCATAACAATATACAACTAAAATATGTTATTTAGGATAAACTGTCAAGTTTTTGAGCACGTCTAGTTTTTGAACTAAAAGTTGGCTGAGAAAGAGTTTCTTCGAACAGAACATGTCATTCAGGACGTAGGGGTAATGACAAAGTCTTAATCTTTTTAACTACATAACTTTATAAACCGGTCACGTTTGCAAAGTTGTAAAAGAGGAGACTCGGGACCTCGCTGTAATTATTCAGAAATTGAAGAATATAACTTTGAAACAGAAATTAAACTTATTGATTTAGTCTGTCGAGTTTAAGGTAAAGTTATGTGATGTAATTTGAAATTTCATAAGGACATTTCGCGGAACGTTTTCGGTCGTAATTATAATTCCTTTGTCAAAGAATGTTAGGAGAAATTAAGGTATAATAATACCTAATTGATTCAATTTTGTTTGTGTATGAAATTTTTGGTGTAATGAGTTCATATTTGTTTGGATTATACAAAGAAGACGAAATTAAACGATTAATAAAAAAACGTACCTGCCTGTAAGCATTTTTTTGGCCATGGTCATAACGAAAACATGGGATTACCACTACTACTGATCAGTTTAATAAAATTGGGCTACTCTTTTGAATGCGATACTATTTTGTGGTAAGTACTGTGATTTTAAACCTTTTAAATAAATTAATTTCTGCTGTATATACCATTAAACGACACTTAATAAAAACGTTTAAATTAAAAATATAGGTAAACTTAGCAAATGGGCCACCGCCGGTACGAAACGTGGCTTTGGCATAAGAAAACTCCGGCAAGAGACTCAGCAGGGATTTTCTCTTTTATTGAATTTTTTTGGTTCACCTGTCAATAGTCGTCTTGACGACTATATGTATATGACCGAACTTTAACTGTCTTAATAGTTGGCGACAACCACAATTCTGATAAATTGCCTGCAGTTAGTCCCACCCAATATACAAAACAACATATTTTAGCGAACCTCGGACCCCGAGGTAGTGGAATCGGATATGATTGGGACAAGGATGAACTTGATCTGTAGTATCATATTGGTGAAAAAAATGGTCAAGATTACATAAATGAGTTTATAGTATAGATACAATTTGCAATTTTCGCATCATGCACTGAATAAAAAATATACGTTTTCAACTCTGTTGCTATTACGTAAAGGATAATGTGATATGTCAAAAATGTAATATTAATAAAACCACATTTTAAATTGTCTGTTTGTGTTCTAGAAGGCTTTGGTATCGTAGTACAGATAAAGGTTTCCTCTTTGCCCAATTAAGCGGAATTTAGGCCAATTACGTACTAAATACTCGGGTTACTCTAATCAAAGCTTGAGTAAAATACTTCGAACAATATAAACCTTCATTATTATAATGCAAGGATTTTTAGTTAAGCTGAAAATAATGATCTGTTTACATACTTGTGAAGGTAATAAATTGCTTTATTATTTTATTTCTATATTTATGTATCAAAGGTTTTAGTATACACATGCGACATGTGAAATAATTAAATAACACAGCTACAGCAGCACTGCTGGTTCACAGTACAAACCGTGAACCGGCTGGTTCACAGTAGGATTACGTATATCCAGGAAAGATTAGGAACAAGGGTTTTTTTTGTGACTGTAATGTGTAATACCAGAGCCAGCCAGAGTTCACTGCATAGGTTTTGTGTTGTCAATGAGAAGACCGAGAACCTTTGGTTTGTCTTCTGTAATGACAGCAACGAAACTCTCTTAACCTTACCCTCCTCCCCACTTCATGGTCAGCAGCACGAGTGTGGTGCCCCTGGTGTTGCAAACGTCCATAGAACACGGTAACCACTTTTCAGTTGGGCCGTGTGTAAAAAATACCTCCACGATATCACCCAGATCGGCTTGTAAACATGGCCATTGTCTGATAAATGGGTCAGAAGAGCACCCTACTTCTCTCCAGGAACAATAGAAGATTTGTAACGCCTGTTTAGCCTGACAGGATTGGTTTTGAAGCTGTTGAAGGTATACCATGACAAACCCACCTACAGTGCTCTAATTCTACCAGACTAGACTAAAATATAATAATAAAAATATATTGGTTCTATTGTATTGTACGGTTTATGTATGCTGTAGTTTTGCGGAAATAAACGCATTTTTATTTCTATTTTTTCTTTGTCTCTCTGTAACTACACTGCACAATTATAGGCGGAGATGAACTTAATGTAAGAGATAAAATTATGCATTTTTTATTTAATCCTGTCTCTTATACTAGGGGATCCTGTATCTTAAGATACAGTGTACGCGTCAAAACAGAATCGTCAAAACCTAAAAAGAAACTGGCAACTTTACACGAGCATCGAAGCGGGTGTCAGTCGTATGTGACGTTGTATATTGACTGAGCGTCTCATATATGTATAATATAACTTTAAGTATCTCAGGTGTAAATAAACTTGGATATGGAAATATTCTGCTCGACATCCATGAACTGAGAGGCGACGATTTCAACAAATTATCCTGTAAATCGATGCGTAACAATGTACGGTTGAAAAGAGATATTTGATTCAAATATGAAGAATATTCGCATGAACTAAATGTCTCCCTATATACGGGGGCTAGATGGGGACATCGTGGTCCTCACACCCGAAAGGGGCCATCTTGTATTAACCCTAAGTCGACCGGGGTGCGAGGATATGTTACCTACTATCTCTCCTCCGGCAACAGAAGAACCGAAGACGTTGCGTTTTAGTCGATTCAAGTCCGACATAACCACTCTCACCGGCTCCGGTGGAGGTGGTATCCGTTGGGATTTTACGCACGAAACCGGATAAACCGAACTTCAAAATCCAGATGTGTAATTTCAGACTATAATCTATGCCTGTATTAAATCTCAACTAAATCCATTCAGGTATTTGAGCGTGATTGAGAAACGAAATCGTCAAAACTTTCACTTTTAGCTGGATACCTAAATCCATAATAAAATGCGAAATAAATACATCTAGGCTAAAGCTGTTCGTATGAACGCGCGATCAAGCAAGGTACTGTCCTAACACAACCTATATAAATAAGGTACTAATTTAAGTCTGTTTATGTTACCTATTGTGAAACTTTGGTGTATTTGTTGCTGATGAGCCAATTAAATTAATAAATTAAAAAAAAAACAACGTGACTATGTGATCATCGCGCAAGTCAATAAATCAATTTTAATTATAGTCGTGCGAATGTCAATTAGGAAACGTATTCGAAATTCATATATTTGATTGCGAGTTCAATTAGGTGTTACGTAGTCGTGTTTCAGCTCCTGATGAATTTTTAAAACGTATCCTAATTGACAATCGCGCGAATCGCATCGCTTACTCGCGCGATATCGTATAGTCGCGTTCTATTAGGACAATTTTTTGACGTTGTTTCACTATAACTGTACTAGTTCATCTATTGCCAGGGCATTTACGGATTAATATTTACTACTTAGGGCCTAGTCTAGTAAACATAGTACAGGCGTCGTCAGAAATTGTTGAACAGTTACTTTTAAATAAGTCAATAAATAAGTCTGTAAAGTATATGATTACTTTTGGAATCTTCAGAGCGAAATCTTTTGAATTAATTTGTTTATAAGTTAATGTAAAGTTTAGAGCTAAGGTGGTCGGTAATTTGGAATGTGTTATGATGGCGACTATACTATCGTGTAACGCATAAACTCAAATATCTAAATAATGTATAACGTGTTCAAATGAAAAATATCAAAGAGTGTTGTTTATTTTGCAGTTCATTTTTATATCTTGTACCAATACGATGTTATAGCCCATCTTTCTGCAATGCGAATAGTGTTGGCAGCAGGCCCGAAACTTGGCTTTACACTGCATCACTTTTTTTAAGCTGGCTTGGTGTCTTTGATAAAATATTACGTGGTGTATGCTCTTGGGTGATAGTTTCATAAGTTTCATAAGGAAACAATTTATTTATTGTCTTTATTTGTAATTACATTCTGGAAAATTGCTATTTACCGTTGAAAGTTCTGCTTTTCAACTATCGAGTACGTAACTAACGTACTTACTAAGTTTACGGTACACTGTTTTATGTACTGACTGAACAGAGTAGCCTAGGCAAATGTTATTATAAACATCCAATTATCTTTTGAAGCTCTCATATTTTTGAGAGGTATTATTTATAATAGATATAACAGATATTCCTAGTTAGGCTCATAGATAGTAGATATAGATATGGTATAATTAATTACCCTTCATATTTTTAAATTTATTAACATCTATCGAATTCAGAAAGTAGTAAGTTCCTTTGTCATACTTTAAGGTAATATAATACGGTAATACAAAAAGGGGGCTTCAAAAGTTCCTGGATAATTTGAAACTAAAATAGTATGAAGGGATGCCACTACACAACTAACTAGTCTTAGAAACTACTGGATAATAGATCTATTTATTCATGTAATTAAGTTTAGGATACTACTTGCATGGGTTTACTTATTTGTTTTATAAAGATACAAGACATTGATCTAGTTTACTTTATGAACTCTATCTATGTTACTTCGTTAAAATATTAGACATAGGCATATAACTTTTGAACGCCACTGTACATAAAACATTGTCAGAATATGACTTTGAACGGTCCTTCAGAAGTTACATTATAATTAGGTAACATAAGGAACAACGTATACAGGGATATTATGTTTCCTACAGGTACATTATTTTAATCCACAGTAGGTAAGAAGATGCCAATTAAAGTTCGCCGACAGATCGGATTAATTTACTCCTCGTTCGTAATAAAAGGATTATTCGATACTAATTAGTGTTGATGTGGATTGGGATAACTTTGACTTGTACACTAAACCAATTTATATTTAACAGAGTTTAGTATAATAATACCCCGTTGAATTTACTGTCTGCTCCTGGGAAATCATAGCAGTGTAAGTTTTTAGAATGGCCTTTATCACTGATTACCTCGTCGGACACTTTTCGGGCGTGGGCTGAAATGGGTACTACCTACTATACTTTTAAATTAAGAACGAGTGAACTTTAAGGGTTAACACATATTAACAGCAGTGATTTGAACAAAATGAAACATGGTATTGTGGATGGATTGTATTACTCGGATACTAGTGATATGACATTGTCTAAATGTGTGTGACCTGTTGCGAAGGTACGATAATTTTAGTGAAAGTTCTGGATGGAATACCAATTCTTCATTAACGGAGGCAGTCATGATCTACCTGATTGGTGCGGTCTTCTTCTAGTTAACAGAATTGAGCCTTATGATGGTATTGGATCCCACCATAGAACGATGTGAAGGTTGTTCTAAAGTGGTCTCAAATTATTATGGGGCCTTGAATTTATTAACATATTTCTTACGGCTACGTAAATAAAAATGTGATCACTTCCCTTGACATAATTTGAAATTTAAGATAATATAAACTAGTTAGTTTGAATTCAATCTCAAACTAGCTAGTTTATGTTCACTTAAATTTATTATAAAATGTGGTTGTTGTACTGAAAATTTTCTCTCAGATGTGCACAACATTTTGTATTTGAAAAGGGAATCTCAATGGCATCTACTTTCCGAATTGTGTAGCCTTAACAATGAATGTAAACTGTATGCATATTGTATTTGATTCATAGTCATTATCTCGGAATCAAGTTTCTCATTACCATCAGCTCAGATAACCAACAAACAGCATATAGAGTTGAATTCCCATTTACCAGAACAGTGTCATTTATATACAAATTTAAATCGATCTACGCCGATCTTATCACAGAAATTCGGTGCTAGCGAATTTTTATAGCTGAACGCTTTATATCGATTCGAAGCTTGGTCACCCCGATTTAAATCTTAATAAGGTACCTATGTACCTACGAGACCTTTTGTTTACAGCATGTTTCATTCAAATTGTACCGATTGAAATAAATTCGTGGGCTAGTAGTAGTAAGTTTAATGAGTCCTTATCATTTTGTTAATCGTTTTTATTTTGGATTTTATGAGTGAAAATAATTACGATCAAGTTCATTCGCTATCATTGCTGGTCTAACGGCAATATTACAATATCGTCAATGGATTGTCAAGGTCAGATGGCAGAGAGAGATAGAGATAGAGAAAGAGAGAGAAAAAGAGACAGAGATGAAATTTATAACAAAGTATACTTATATATAACTTGTAACAAGGATACCTATTTGTATGAATTTACTGCTTGCGCATCCTTTACGTGATCAATAAGCACAAAATGCAATATGACGCATTTCTGAATGCCTATCGCTTCCTTGTGTGTGCTATTGTGTTAATATCAGCATTAACACAATAGCACACACGCATCGTTTAAACACCGTGAAAGAGCTTTATTTCGGTCAATTTTTTGTTAACGTTCACTGTCATTAATAATAATTAGTGAAAAGTGAACAGTATGAGCTGAGTGGTTGTGGCCTATTTATTTTAGGCGCTATAACGAAGCAAACTATGCTTTCTGAATAATGAACTCGGCTTGAATGTAAGGATAGAAGATGTAGTGCTAACTCGGTCTAAAATTTATAAAGCGAGCTGGTTGTGTACGAGAGTGAGCCACATATGGGTCGAGACTATGGCATAACATTACTTATTCTGTCTTGTGACGTAGCGATGTTGTCAGTATTAATTTTGTTACTATGTACAATTTGAGAGCTACGAGTATTTGCCAGATTTTTCATTTAAAAACTGGCAGAAAGATAGATCATAGTCCTTTACCAGTCCATGTGGCGTGGCGGTAGTGAATGCTGCTACGACACAGAAGGCGCAGGTTCGATCCGTGCTCAGTATAAATATTTGTTTGCATGACGATGGCTATTTGCACTGAGCTGGTCGTGCCTCGGAAAGCACGTTAACTCATCGGTCCCGGTTGTTGTGTTAGTTGACTATGATGGCTAGAATTCTTCTAACTAACTTAGAAAAAACATTACCTATTTATTTTTGTTTGGTTAATGGTCAGTGTTTACATTATCAAAAAGCGTTTTGATTCCAGTGGATGCATTGATACCGACAACTATTGCGTTACTGATGGACAGCCGAACAGAGACACATTTTATGGATTTTATAAGGGTTTTACGTTTCATCGAACATACGGAACCCTGAAAGCCGGCCTTTCAATAATATACAAAAACAATTCTTCTAACTAAATTCAAAAAACATTAGGTACCTACTTATTTTTGTTTGGTTAATGGTCAGTGTTTACATTATCAAAAAACGTTTTGATTCCAGTGGATGCATAGATACCGACAACTATTGCGTTACTGATGGACAGTCGAACAGAGACACATTTTACGAATTTTATAAGGGTTTTACTTTTTATTGAACATACGGAACCCAGAAAGCCGGCCTTTCAATAATATACAAACACAATTACTTTACACATAAGTGATAGCGATTCCTGTTACCGAATATGGCACCCATGGGTTGGACCACTCCCTGTTACCGATACTGAAATTAAAATTAGTTCCAACGTGTAGCGAAGAGGCTTTTTTGCCGATGGGTTATTGATATTAGATCGATATGGGCGCGTCAATGGCTCGTCATCAATAACAACCTATAAACGTGCGCGTGTGACCACTACAAAAGCTTTTAGCTATTACAATAGATGATCGATGTAGTGGATTAAAAGTAAAAAAGGTGGGTAGTAAATGTATGGGTTATCATGTTATTGAAATGGATTTAATAAGTTTTCAATGTAACATTACCTTAACGGCTTTTAGTTGAAAATGGAATAGTGGTTTGAAAATGGAAGTTAGGCATGAAAGAACTTTTGCTCGAATTTGGGGTCGTATAGTAGTCGCATCATTGGTTTGTAAGGTCAGCAAAGTTTCTTATGCGAGATTAGGTGGCATGTGATTGATACAGACTTAAGTTTTGGGCGGAGATAGTTATTGGGTTCTACATATTATTATTTATATCTGTGTTCCAAATCTTTTTTTATATCTTTCTTAGTTAACAACTGAACGAAAAAAAACTGTTTATAAAAATATATTTACCTACACAAGATTAGATTATAAAAATCCAATAAACACTAACTCATTTAATAGTCAGCTGATTTAAATAGATGTATGCAAGGTGAATTATGTTGTGCATAAAAGAAAAGCAGCAAAATAATACATGCACAAATTCATCTCAATATAAAAATGAAAATAGCACGCAAAAGTTCCCTTACCAAGCATTTCTAGTGTGAAATCGCAGCGCCTCGGAATACCACCATCCGATTTTCAGCCAGCTTACTGTAAATAAGAAAATTCATTCGAATTGCGTCGTTAAATGTAATCGAGCGCGTGGAAAGTATTAAAGAAGCAGACGCTATATTGCATAAGTTAAGATGTTACAATGGAAACTTTGAACACCAAGTGTGCGCAATTCCTCTCAGCAAAATACGTCCCTCCTTATAGCACTCATCAGGCGGAGTAACAGAGAAGTTACGCAACGTACCTACAGCCCACCCTATATCGTTAAAATTATATTGTACTAATTCAATTGTTTTAATTCATTTGCCGTATCTACTAATATTATTAAGAGAATAAGTTTGAGTTAATGCTACTATGGGATCGGAGTTTCTATTATATTATAGATTGTGATATCATATTTTGGAGCTTAATAAGGTATTATTACAAGTAGGCATCAGTGTTACAGCAGTTGCGATTGTTGCCTGTGAGCGAAATCGGTCTTCAGTCATATGAGTATAGAGTGGTATCTAGACCAAAAGTAGGGTACAGTTCATCAAACTTATAATATGGGATCGAGTATGTGAATAAGGCTAAAAAGATGATATACTCAAATCGGAACAACCCGTGATCTCCAATGTGTCAGTCGAGTGTTCTATCTCTATGCCACTTAGGTATTCGTGTGATATATGCACAAGTATTTATAACTTAATTAGTTATATTATTCATCATCATTCTCTGAACCTTTCCCAACTCAGTTGAGGTCGGCTTTCCAGTCTAACTGTGATGTGGGTGAATTTCGATATTTTCCCTGAAACGACTGCCATCTGACCTCCACAACCAATATAGAACTTAGTTATATTATTGTAAACTGTAGTAATTGATTTATATCGAATATTAAGAATATCCTCACCTTATACTAAGGAAAAGTTAGTATACTAATTAGACTATTTATACTGTTTATGGCGCTTAATGAAACTTATTGTAATACATTATTTATAACACACTTCTACTTCTCCACGATAATTATTATTATACCCAAGCGGTTTCGTCTTGCGGCATTCTCAAAGGTTTATATTGACGGTTATATACATTCCAATACCTAATCACTGCGCTATTTAACCATCTGGTGGTACTTAATTTTAATACTACCTACAGGTAGTATTAAAATTAAGTACCACCAGTACAAACCTTCTCCCCGAGATTTGGGGATTAATGTCTAGATCACCCTAAAGACTTTTATGTTAAAATTAATTATGTATGATTTGTAAAATTGCACCACACAAACATACGAAACACAATTTCAATTTACACAATTAGTTACAGATTTTAAATGAAAGTTTAATAACGTCCAATGAAAAATGAAATAAAAACGAAATTAAATAATGTGAAATTAAATTAAATAAACAATGAAATAAAACATAAAACTAAGGTAAAATTAAATAATTAGCTATGTAGACCTCATCATATTTTGTAATAAAGGTAAATGACTTAAATCGAACTGCTGGCTTAGTATAAAGTTTGTGTTTGTGTTTAAGATGCCGCAAGGAGAAACCGGTTAGGTACAACAATAAATATCGTGGAAAAGTACAAATGTGTTATCAATTATCATCATCAATATCAAAAAATAAAAATATCAATGCAAATAGCGTACTAATTGCTTCAAAATTTCATTGAATCCAATAATATTATTTTGTGTTGTAATTCTGTAACCTACTGCTGTATTCATGTTGTTTTATGTATTAAATAAATCTGTTCACTCATAATATCCACAATATTTGTTTGATCTAATTGCACTGGTGGTGAGTTGATTCATTTGCAACTAATTTTGAAATTAATAACGTGCACTAAATTTCGATTACTGTTTGGTATTATGTATTTACTAGTATAAACTTCAATATGTAAAGCTGTTTATGTAACTTTAATTCTGAAACTGTAATTCTGAATACAATCGCGGTAGCTTAGTGGTATTGGTAATGGACTGCTGAGACGAGGTCTCGGGTTCGATCCCAGGTTTTACCATGGCACACACCAATGACTTTCCTATACTTTTCGAAGTTATGTGTGTATTTATCGCAGATTTAGAAGTGCCCGGTTAATGGCAATAGGCTCGCCACCTATTACATTGGGACCTAAAACATAAACTGGCGAAATGGGGGTGCTAGCACCTCTGCTTACCCCTGCGGGGATATAGGTGTGGGTTTATGTTATATTATATAATGTAATTCTGAAACTCAATGGGAAACTAATGGTGCATTTAGACTTATTACACACATTACACAAATTGCACCTTACATTATGTTTATATGTTATACCACACGCATATTGTCAATGGTATGTTTTTAGACCCCAGTTTTGTAGCCCATGACCGTTTAGGTTTCCTACTTATAAATATTTTCATTAAAATAGGCTACGATACAGTAATTTCTTTCCGAAGCTTTTCTATTATTTCTATCATCTACAAACCTTATAATGCCCTACTTGAAGAACCCAATATTGTAGTCACTTAGAAAAACCACAGCAGGGAGTTAATTCCACAGCTTAAGCGTACGCAGGAAGAAGTTCTTGTCATACCGCACAGTGCACATCTTTTCCGGTCGTAATGTATGAGAATGAAATATAGAAATAATGATATAGAAAGTAAACGTGGGCCTTTTGCCGAACAATTCTTCTGAATGCTAACCATTGTTAAGGCGGTTTAACACGCACTAAGTCTCTCCTGAGGTTGAGAGGTTCCAGATCGCCTATGAGTATGGGATTGTCGATGTGCAATACGCGAATAATACCTACGCGGAGTAAAATTTTCATCGGGACGGTTGATTATATAAATGGTAGGTTAGGATTGCAACAGTTGATGATTTTAGATGGAGATGGTCATTAATACATTCATAATTAAATTTAACGAAATATATATCATGTTAGTTAGTTTTTTTTTAAACCAGCACCAATTTTGTTAAATTTAATAGTGAATTAGTAACAGTTGCTTTACTGCTTTATGGGACAGTGAGGAATGATAGATCAGGTTTTTAGTAACATTGCCGAAACGCATGGGATGACGTTATATACTTAAAATTACATCAACCATATTATATTGTCCAGTAAAATTTAAATTCTGGAAATGCCTGGCTGTCACAATATTCTCAACAATTGTTGAAGTAGTTCTGTGCGTTTGGCACAGGGGTTTTGTGAGACGACAATACAGTTCCACATTGTATTTTAGTTGCGGTCCTAAACAAACAATTCTCTTTGAGCAATGCAAAGACACAAACTACTTACATGTAAGCTGTATTCTGAATTCAAAGGTTAAGCATATTAATTATATTAATCACTGCCCGAACTGGAAACACCGTATCACCCTTATAAGACATATTAATTTTTAAATGACGTAGTGTAATCTGCCGGATTTGATGACATATATGATTATTGCACCGCACCCTTGAGTTGTAGTATGATGAATAGTCTATAACAGTATTCATATGTCCGGATATAAAAAATCAGCACAAAATATTTTTTCAGTTAGAACCAGAAGTTCATGAGACTATGGGTGCTAACGGGTTTAACCAAACAAACAAACTCTTCAGTTTTAAGAACAACCTAGACGTATTTAAGTCTAACTCCTACTCTTAGTTCAAACTATAGTAAATAACCCTTTAAAACGTGGAAGTTTCTGATTTTCATTTTTTTTTTGAAGATAGGCTTTCGTTTAACCTCTATCTCAGCTGGTAGTAAGTGACGAATTTGTTATCGAATATCAGAATATAGTTCAACATGTCTATGAGCGATTTGTTTATAGAATCTCTAGATTTCATAGATTTGAGTGGAGCTTAACTTGGCTTGAACGTCCTTTTATGTTTTTTCTTAATATTTTAGTTCGTTAATTGGCTTTTCAGATTTGAGTAAGGTTTCTTTAGCAGTCTCATGTCGAAGTGAAAGCTAATTAAAATTTCTTATCGGTGCGAGCATGCTCGGATTATTATAACTTGATTTGGTAGTATATCTAATACGGTTAGCAACGAAAGTCATTAACCACGAGTAAATTTATTTATCTCAGCCTCACTGGTTGTTTCGTTAAAACTTTATCCACCGTTCCAAATAATAAGTAGGTGCTAAAAGCTTCTGTACAATGAGACTACGAAAGACGTGCGGCGCAGTGGGGGTGACTCAGACGTCAGTGGTAGCTAAACAACTTCCGTATTCTATGAGCACAAGGCTGAGGGTGAAAGGTAACACCTGCTAGTAGAAGCAAGTCCCTTTCTGGGGCGAGATGGTGACACTCTATCGTAAAACCGAAGATGGCTAAGGGTCAGCAAGGAAGCGAAGGAAATGGCTTGTTGGCTACATTTATTGGGTCACAGCCGCCGGGGTAAATGCTGATTCAAAACCTGAGACGGTGTGCGGTTTTAGTTGGTTTGAGTCCACTGGCCATCGAGCCGGTACGTGGTGTATACGTTCTGCACGAATATAAAGGTACAAAAATTGTATTACGCACAAACATGGAATATCTTGATGGCGTTTTGTATTTATGTGTTTATCATATTTTTATGCTAGCTGTATACATATGAGTATTGAAGCCACCCCTATAATAAGTGGTTTCGGGTGTCAAGGTAAATATTATGTGAGCTACCGTTATTAACAATAATATTCCATATAATAACAATTGGTTTGACTGTTTCTTTCTGTTTCTATATTACCTGAGTCCCTATATTAATCCGTACCAATTCTAGAACTCATATTACATAGCAGTAGTTAAGCTAACCTAAGCACGTGTTTCCTTCTTCCTACAGTCGCGGATCCTTTATCTGATCTAGCCGTCAAGTTTAGGAGTGGAGGATAATGGTGATACTATTCTAACATCGTTCGTGTCTGTAATGGCGGCCTTTTTTCCTGAGACTGTGCCTGCAACTTACCATCAAGCGTGATGAAGGCAAATGGACGTATGACGACGTACAGTATAAGCTTACACAGAATTATGTGTAATCTTTGTGTAGCTGTAATAAAACGTATCATTCCCTGAACCTTTTTCCCCAACTCAGTTGGGGTCGGCTTTCCAGTCTAACTGTGATGCGGCTGAACTTCGATATTTTCCGTGAAGCGACTGCCATCTGACCTCCACAACCAATGGTCTAATGACCAATGGCGATATCGAAGTTCCAAGTTAGGCTGGTTGGACTTTTGAGGGCTCCAACTACCCGTAACGACTGCCATAGATGTTTGTATGGCAACCGGGACCGACGGCTTAACGTGCTCTCCGAGGCACTTTAAACCTGCGATAAATACACACATAACTTCGAAAAGCATCGAAAAGTCATTGGTGTGTGTCATGGTAAACCTGGGATCGAACTCGAGACCTCGTCTCAGCAGTCCATTACCCATACCACTAGGCTACCGCGGGTGTAATAAAACGTATACCTTAAAAAATTAAAAACCACCTATATTGGCTATTTTAGGTCACTGAGATGAGTCTCGAGCCGACGTCAGGTAAGCTCTCACCTAGCTTACCTGCAATCGGGTCACAGATTTGAATAACTATCGAGGTTGATTTATTCAAAGTTTTAAAAAGCACTATGTTCTAATATACTGACTTTCTATATGCTTTTGCCTTTTAAACCTATATGAATTTCAGCAATACCTGATAGGAATAAGTAGTGCAGGTACTCCTCGACACCGTACGTGCTGTGAGGAAATTCCTTTCTAACAGTAGCTTGGCTCCAGTACTTAATGTCGAAAGAAGCTTTTACTACACAACGCAATCTACACTCAAATTTTTTTACGCTGATTTGACTTCATCACGCCTGACGGTAAGTTGAAGGCACAGTTTTAGGAAAAAGGGTCCCCAGTACAGACAAGTACGACGTACGGTTACACAGAATTCTCTGACAGAGTAATCTGATTGATGCTTGAAATGCTCTAAATAAGTCTATACTTAAGTTAGTACCGTGTTCTTGGTGGAGTAGTATTTGGTCCTCCCCATTTCTTCCCATGCAGTGTCCTACAAGGCGTCTAAGGGATAGTGCTACTTAACATCAGATCCTGTTTGTACGTACTGCCATAGTACCTATTTAAGATTTCATTATATGTATCGATACAAACCATAGTAAGATGATTCATACCTGTAGAAAAAGCAAATCCATAATAGATCCTCTGATTCTGGCCTTATGACTTAATCTACTAATAAGGTTTACCTCTAAAATCCCTTTATTTTTAGCTGATAATGTGAAAAAGTAATTTTAGAATCCCTTCAAAGTAATGTACATTCTTTTCTGATTTTCAGTTCTGTATCATCGTCAAGGATCATCATGTTTAAGTGCGAATCTGGTTTCTCCTTTAAGTTGAAATAAAAAACACAATAAAAAAGAGACCGAAATAAAAAAATGTGTAAGTAATTTACTTTGGTGCTTAAACAAGAAATAAAAAACACACAATCTTAATACGTTCGCGGGATTAAAGCTATAAAGAACGATTTGGACATAATGAAAAAAATTTTCCTTCAATACAGAGACAAACATCTTTGTATTAGGAGCATTGATATCTGGTAGGGCTCGCCGGGATGAAAGTTGGAGCGTTTGTTTCGCTACATTGAACCGGCGTCGCTCGCTTGCTACATTTCATTAGTGCCTCCTCCGTCTTCAATATTGTTCTGCTCGTGTTTATTGCATGTACATATAGATTAATTAATTTGCGTTATTGATTTTTATTACAATGAATAATGGTAGAGAAATGTTAGGGTTTTATATTTATATAACTTTTATTGTTATGGATTCTTTAGTTCTGTGACATATGACGTGGGATAGACCCTTAGTTCTACTAATTACTTGTAGGGAAGAACTGTAGCAGACCGCCGACTATTATCTGCCTAGTGCCTACCTTGATGCGAAGTCGAAGACAAAATATGTAACTGGTACTATTTTCATACATTATGTTGCTAAATAGATAGCTGATAGAATTTAATGTGTACATGCCAACAGCAAGGGTACATACACTACGTACGTACGCAGTCATAAATCAAGTGTGCCTTAATTAATAGCCATTAGAAACTTTTGGTCCATATAAAATCAGAGTCAATAGGACGGCTTAGGGAGGCGTAGTCCGTAATCTCAAAACTCGCGTACCGCGGTCATAAAAACGCGCTTGAGCATATAAATCGTTAAATTACTTTAAGTGCTTAATCTTAGTAATCTGGCTGTAACCAGTGTACATACAGTGGCGACACCACGTAGAACAGTGAATTAACATAACGGCATGTTGTGAATCTGAGCTGAACTACTGCAAAACAAGTGTTCCAGCATTGTAATTTACGCTTTAAACATTTCAAACGCGCAGATGTAAGGATAATGCTCTGAGATCTCTGCTCTGGATGAGGCTCTGACACCGTCTCCTTCTCGAGCATTACTTACTCGCAGAAGGAGGCGGCGGCTGTAACGTACCATCGATCGCCGAGAGCAAGCCCGCGAGCGAAAGAACTCGCACTCCAAGGGCCGCCACTAGGATCCGCCTCGGTGTCTCCCACGCCGGGCATCCGGTCAGCGTGTGCAGCCTTCGCTCGTATCGCAGTGATGGCACTCGGACGTTTGCTCCTTCTGGATCCGATGCAGGTAATCCCCAAAGCACCCGTGCCCGGTGATCACCTGCATCAGCCGGTACGAGAAGCTACCGCGTGGCCTCTCTAACCAGTACCCCATGATGGGTAGTCACTTGAAAGACAAAGCACTCAAAAACTCACTTTATAAAGTGCAGGATCGACCCCACATGAAGTACTGCTGTTACCTTTTTACCGGGGCGCCTGCATATCAGCTTGAACCCTTCGACTCGGTACAAAGACGAGTAGTAAGGATCGTTGCCAATCCCACACTCTCAGGCGGTGTGGAACCTCTCAACCTTAGTTGGTACTTTACCTCTCAATTTTTGTGTTTACTGCCTAGGATAGTGGTTTGTGTTCAGAAGAATGTGCACCATGATGACCACGCCTACTATTTTAATCGCACCGCTCACCTATGGCTGGAAATTCATGTGCGCACTGTGCGGTATGAAAGGAATTTCATCCCGCTTACGCTCAAGCTGTGGGATGAACTCTGCCGATTTTTTCCCAAGTGACTATAATCTGGGATTCTTCAAGAAAGGCATTTGGTTTCTACACGGTCGGCAGTACGAATCACGTCCCATTAGTGTGATTTTCTGCCATAAGTGGTATATAAAAACAACCTAACCTCCCTCGAGCGTTATAAGGTATTGGGTTATTGTACAATGGGATATAAAGTACACACGATTAATTGAATATGACTACAATAACACACATTGCGTTAAACGTGAATTGGTGTAATATAGACAATATCATATGGGGATGCGGTTGACGGGGACTGCCGTAGGCGTTTTCACTCTCTGTTTGCACCCTTTAGATTCGCTACCCTTGCCTCTCAAGTAGCACGGTACAAATCACACCTTGGTGTCTAAATTGCCTATAGGCTACAGTAATCGCTTATCATCAGTGTTACGCCGTATGTTACGGAATAATCATATTATATAGAAAGCATAAGAAACTGTATAGCCAATTTCCATCGAGTAAGTTGATGACTACTACCAACTACGTAAAACTAATGAAAAGGTAAGAAAACAAGATAAAGAAAAGGGTTATAAGTAATTTATATCAGCGTCATCGATAAAGGAGTTAGTTTCGGTAAATATCAACTCTTTACATTTATTTCCTTAGAAAAAAGTAGTGTATTTTTGTCTTAGATATTTGCTTCGTAATGTAAAAGTAAGTTATTGTGATTTGTAGCGTTATTATTGTACGGTAACGTTCACAGAGTTAACGTTCTTAGCGTTAACGTTAAGTAGGTATGCTCGTTTGTGTTTATTGGTGAAGAGTTTCATGTTTTGTTCTAGCAAAAAGGTTATTTACTGTGAATGGCATATCTACGGTGCAGTTGGGTGCTTGACTGTTAAGTCAATGCTGTTTTTGTAAACATAAAAAGGGCCGGTAAGTTATATGGAAGATTGTATGCAACGATGAAGTGTGATGTCACTAGCAACTGATAGCAAGAAATATAGCCATTTCATTTGCAAAAATCAGTTTTCGTAACGAAATTTAGTTCGCTCTTCACCCTTCTCTATCTTTCACTTTTAGCATTTAAAATCTACAAAAATCCTGATCATGGCAGTTGGGCCATTGAAATATACATTAAAGCATATGTAAACAGGTCATATACAATACCGTTATTGAAATCCATCATGTCAGTTTGTACTGCTTTGTTTGATCATGATTAAGATGTAACGGGTTTTGAATGGATCGTCGCTTGTGTATTAATCAGACCGTTCCCAAATCGTCTATTAATCAAGTTTAAGCATCTGGATGACAACGAACTGTCAGCTTAAGTAGTGTTTAGTTTACAACGCATTGTAAACAATCGTTTGCGGTAACTTGTCTCGGCTCGCTGCCTTTATTGTTTAATGTTTACATGATTGTAATCATAAAGTTTGGCGCGATATCAAGGAATTTGGCGAATGGCTTATATTGCACTGAGTACTATATAGATGTGGGCGTTACCTGGCTGAAATCCATTACAAGAAATTATATATTGAGGAAGGGAGGGGAACCTACCACTCACCCACGGTTTAGTGAATTCGCTTGAAAGGGCTCGTGAAGATGCCTCGTGTAGAAGCGAAACACGCGTAGAGGTTTGTCATTTGCAATATTGGAATATTACACAATCATACGACATCTCTCCTCGGATTAGAAGTTTTTTTACTTGCTTTGAGGGGTACGGTTTGACATTCCTTTGTATAACAATTAGTAATAATTTGATATTGTTATCGTTGGAATTGTTAAACCGTGGGAGAGTGGTGGGTTGGCCTCCCACCCCAATATATAATTTATTGCACCGTGTGTTTTATCTCATTCAAGGATTCAGTAATATAGGTTATTAAAGCAGGCGTCACGTAGCGGTAACCATTAAAAGAACATATATTAGGGAGAGGTGGGTACTCGTGACTCACACACTGTTTAACAATCCTAACAATAGCAACCGTAAAATACTTTTAAACTGTCGTATAAAAGTATGCCAAACCACTCTCCTCAAAGCATGTAGAAAGACGTCTTACCCGAGGAGATATGATTTCGACTCATTTGGTGCATGTTTCGCCTCTGCACGATGCATCTTCAGGACCGCTACAGAACGATTTAATAATCTCAGCTCTCAGTTCCTTTGTTTGTGATTTTTGATCATTTTACCTACAGTTTGTATGTTTGTTAGTAGCTCGTCACCGATGAGATAATGGTAAAAAGTTAGCCTATCGAATATAAAAGAAAATAGAGCTACTAATTTTTATGCAAATAAACTAGTCTTTATAATCCGATAAAGAACATCATTCGGATACTAACTAATTAAATATTGGTCAGAGCGCTTAAAGATTTCAACTGTCAAAGATCGGTAGGTAGATATCGATAGCTGGACTGACCCGATTAGTTAATTTGCTATCTGAAATACGAACTTATTTTAGAGGACTAAATTCTAAATATATGTTGACAAGTGAATTATTTAGTGAACTCCTGAATCCCATCCACGTTCTCCTTTCCTACACAGGACAACATGTTATCCGCATACAGCGTAGAATATTCCACCAAGAGCGAAGTGGTTCGGTGAGTCTTTCGTCTGCCGCACCATTAAACCTTGAATTCCTTACCAGCGCACGTGTTTCCGCAATATATAAGTGGGGCGTAAAAAAGCATTTGATGAGGCCGTCAAGCTGAGCACCACCATTGTAATACTGTACGTGTTTGTAATGGTGACCCTCTTTCCTGAGAGTTTGCCTTCAGCTTACCATTAGGCGAGGTGAAGTCAAATTGACGTATCATAAAAAATATGGGTACCAACGGGTTTCATTATTATCATTTG
The DNA here is from genome assembly GCA_963691645.1 of Pelosia muscerda. Classification (NCBI taxonomy): domain Eukaryota; kingdom Metazoa; phylum Arthropoda; class Insecta; order Lepidoptera; family Erebidae; genus Pelosia; species Pelosia muscerda. The sequence goes on from OY829106.1 coordinate 10,156,898, forward strand.
TTGTTTGGAAGCCAGTGACGTAGCTGACTCTCCTCCTGAATTCTTGAGAGAATGGGCTAGATATGGGCCGCCTCCACCCGCAGAAGTCACCCGAAGAAGATTGGTCAAATTTATGTATAGTATAATTAAAATTTAAATTATAATAATTATATTGTATATAATAAATATTATATTTAATATAAATAAAAAAGTAAAAGTATTGTAATAAACCTTCATGAGTATTACTTTAACGAGTTTTACTTTTTGGATTAAATGAATAAAGATATTCGAATTGGAAACAGCGGAGTGAATGACCTTAAAAAGTTCTAGACTGTAATAATTACTGTCTCTGTCATACTAATATAATAAACATTTTGGAAACATTATCTAAATTCAAAGTCTTTGTATGATCTTTAAAATAATCCTAAAGTAAATACTCTTCAATATTATCTTAAACTCTGAAACCCGTTGTCTTTTCTAATACTATAACCCAGATACGTTAATCTTTAAAAACATTTGACTTCAACATAATTCTCGGTTCATAAAAAGTCGTAATATCGTCTAAAGTTCAACTACACCCGGCGCAAAACATTAAAGCTGTTATCCCAGTAAGCGCATTCGGCATTCCAAATCAACAATGACATTAACCCCCCTAGTGTGGCAATCAGAGAGTAAGTGGGAATTTCCGCGTCGTTTCATACGGCTCCCGGCTAAATGTTAAGAGTTCGCTGTCTATGTATCTGTGGAAGTACCGCAGACCGCTCTGTGGGGACTTACTGATCGAGCGGCCGGCAAGCCGAGATACTCAACCTGATAAACACCAGTCATTTATATAAAAAAGTCAAGGAATCGACTGATGTAAGTGTACAATCAATTTATGTATGGAAGACCTGTTATAATATGATTGCGCAAAATTAGGCTTGCACAAATATATTGTAACGTGTGTTGAAAGATGCTTGTGCAAATTTCATTACGCTTGCGCAGTTTACTTGAACGTTTATGGCTACTATTAAACGGACGTTTCCTCAAATACATAAACATATATTCGTATACATTCAAACATATACCTTTATCTACCTTTCTTTTGAGTAGGCAGGGACATCGGTCCACAATCTCCTTATGTCCTTACACATTTTACAATCTTCCTCTACTATTATTAAACCTTTCGTGCAATCCCACACACCGGATTCAAGTGGTTTTGATCTCCCCTTTCTTCAATACAACATTATCAATTTGATAAGTGAATGTTCGTCGGTCGACAATAATTATGTTCTTGAATTAAGATTCCATTGAATTTTCCCTTTTGCGATTAAATTCATATTGTACAATTATTGACCAGAATGTTTTGATAAGACCACAGAGCAGTGTGGTTAAGACTTATTGTTCCTTCATTTTTATATGAATTTCTTTAACGTTAGCTGTACATTTAGCGGATAAATTTGGTGAGTTTCAAACAGAAGTCACTGCCCTCGTTTTAGGTAGTGTTTTACTTAGTATTATTTAAAGTACCTAGGACTAGTCATTTGGTAGTATTAGAATGAAGGGTACCAATAGTGCTGAGAGTTGATACAGTCCAAAATCCACCTACTTGGATGTCGTTAATACCCAATTGCACAATTATATAATTAATACACAGTTACACTACACATGAAATTGTGTTTTCTGTCTGCTTTGTCCTTGACTTCTTCATAAAAATACAACATTTATACATACACATGTATCTACGCTTGTGTTCATATATCTAAAGAAGGCAAGCCATTGCCATACTTGTGTAAACATAATTATCCAAAATAGTGTACATAATTATATTGCCTAAGTACAAAATCGTACTACAAAGGTTAAGTAGAATAAAGGTTCTTTGTCTATTGAGTTAGGTTTAATTTAACAATAAAAACAATCACTTACAATAGTCTTACTGGATTATTACTTTTATTTTGCAATTACTTGCATCTTAGATAGAAATATTTTGAAGAATCTACGACCTTTGTGGCGCGTAGCGGTTAAGTGGGCGCCGTTATGTCAGGGGTCGTGGGTACGTTATACATTATACATACTAGCTATTTGTAATATAAATATTTAAGAATATTTACCCGCGTTCGTTAAATGTGTAATGTTACGTTTGGCCTTTTTCCAGGCGTGGACTGCAATAGACTAATAGATTGATTGACCCGCGTTCTACAATTTTAGTGACATTTAAGGTGCGGATATATACATATATACATAAGGAGAACTACACATGGTAGAAGAAATACATAAGAACCAAGTTGCTAGCGGCAGATTTTCATGGTTGGCTACAATATTAACTTACGTTTGAATTTACTTCTTCCTTATCCAAGCTTTTATCCTAAATGTTTCGAAGCTCACACTTTAGAGACCGGATCAGGTGTACCGACTTGCAGATGGGCTTGAGTGGATTGTGACGTTATTAATTCTCTTTGTGCAATATTTCATTGACAAAAATAATTACAAAAATAAATAATTTGTTAATTACCTACAAATGTTAACCTAACGTGAACCTACTTCTGCTCTACAAGCTGGTCTAGTTGAATCAATTTGTACTGATTCGATGTCAGCCCATTTGAACCCGTTTGAAAAGTAAAGATACACGCTATATATTGTGTTTAAGTAACATGCCACCCAGTTTATTAACTATTACGACATGTAATGGTGCATTTAAATTATACCTAGGTATTTCTCAGGTTGACCTGTTTGCATTTGCAGATATTTTGCTGTCTCAACCAGGTCCTAAGTTCATTCCACAGTCGGTAGGCAACCTTTCATATCAATTTTTAATTACCATTAAATTATTGGATTAACAGTTTTTTATGTTATGTTAGTTTTGCCTGAATACCATCGAATTGCCTTTCTATTTATAATATCTATAGCTCAGATATTTTGAAATCTATTATTTTTAAAAACAAAGCAATACATAAATCCATTATAATAGCATAAAAAATAGGGGCTCTGTGCTATTCTTCGCCGTCTTTATAAAAAAATAATAATATTGTATTCATAGTGTGCGTGTGTAACATGCCAGTACTGCACTGTTTCTATTAATTAAATTCTTTGACTATATTTATGAATCTAGGCGGTAGATTACAATGTTCCGCAGAATCCTATCTAAGGTAGTACCTAAATTGGATTTGCTTTTGTATTAAACTTGTGTAAGAAAGCCGTAACCGAATGTACAGTAGAAGCGCTGTGGGGGATATTAAGATGGCAGATTACAAAGATTCAAATATGTTTAGAGAATAATTCTGTTGGACCCTCTGAAGCCACCTTTATCCTAATCAAAGGGAATAGAATACAGAGGGAAAAGAGATTGTAAGAATCTATAATGAAACCGGTTTATTTTTAATAAGCTACGGGAATCGTGACGCAGGTAGCGCTAATATTAGTTAAATAAACAAGGCGTACCCGCGGCTTCGTCTGCTTGCATTTAAATATGTTGTTGGTTTTAATATATATTTTCGGTTAGGAATTTATTTTTGATATACCCATTCTTTTTTACATAGTGCCCGATTGGCGGTAATAAGCTCGTCCCCTATTACTTGGGACCGAAAATCGTAGTGGCGAAATGTGGGTGTTATATACACGTCCTCTGCCTACCCCTTCGGGGATTACAGGTGTGAGCGTACGTGCATATGTATGTATGTTTTAATATTTTCGCTCAAACCTTAATACTCTTTTCAAAATAACACTCGCCCAGTTATTCGTTATAATCTGTTGAAAATGAAAATCATATTAAAATCAACCTACCCACTTTGCAAAAAAACCGGCACAAAAAGAAAAATAATACAAATTAAAAATTTGTGTTTTGGTATAGGTATATCTTTGGTATAGGTTAATCTTATCTCGTCTATAATCCCTTGACAGCCTAAGTGTAACTTAACCTGAAGTAACATAGTATAATTATATTTTATAAAAAAATAAGTGATCATGCAAGTAGTATCCTAATCTTAATTACATTAATAATATTAAATAATATAGTACAATAGCCTCTAAGGCTAGTACTTGTTTAGTGGCATCACTTTATACAATTTTAGTTTCAAACTGTGCAGAAACTTTTGGAGCCCATTGTATTTAAAATTATATAAAAGGTTGTTATTGCGAAATTACAAACAGACATTTCTATTTCTATAGATGTCGTTCAAAATAATGGTTTGCAGCAGCAAAAATGTTTGTGATGTTCTTATTCTTTTAAGATTTCGATTTTATTTGAACCATAAAAGTTTTATATAGGTCAGAGAAGTAAATTGAGGAAAATTTTCATTATGCTCATTCACGTTTACTTTCTTGCTAAAGGGTATTTGTTAGAGAATTTTAAACTGGTTCGGTGTTTCAATACCAATTGTTTACGTCTATTCAAAAGGAGTAAGAAAACTGCGTAATATAATATCTGTAATGTAAAAGGAAGTTTGATCCTTCAAAGTGAAACTTTCTTCCTGTCTTGAAATTATTGAAATAGCTTTTAATGGACCCTTTTTTTGGCTTTTAAACAAACTGAGAATGTCTTGATTCATACATACATACTTATTAAAATCCTCTGTAGCGTGATGGTAGTGGACGCGACTGCTACGCAAAAGGTATGGGTTCGATTTCTGATTAGTACAAATATTTGTATACACGAAAATGGCCACTTGCACTGATGTAATCTTTCTTACCTTGGAGAGCAGAGAAAGCCGTCGGTCGCGGTTGCCACACGAACATCTATGGTTACGAGCAGTAAGAACCTTAAAAAGTTCAACAACTGATTTACCTGCAGTATTTCAATATCGCCTATAGGTTGTAGAGGCCAGATGGCAGTCGCTTCATGGAAAATGTCTAAGTTTAGCCACGACGCACTTAGGCTGGACAAAAATAGAGTAAGTACATCCCAGGATCTAACGTGAAAGTTAAATGATGATAATGAAAGTACACGGCACCACGAAAACCCAAAGAATGCGAATGGACATAATTTCATTAGTTTGAATGAGAAATAACTGGAAAGAAGAAACCGGAAATAAGCAATATCAGTCGCATACAACTGCCTGTCTGATAATCAATAATAATAATATTTTTGTGTATACTTGTATCATAAAAGTTGGCAAATCTAAGTAATTTTTAATGGAGGAAGTTTTTATCCGCGGATAAAATCTGGCGTAGGAAGTAATATATACTTAGAGAATTTTTCAATAAACGTTTACATTTTGCTTTTATAATGAGTAATCTAGAGGCAGTTAATTTTACTGACTTTTACATTATAATACAGTCAATCAGTCTTGCTATTTGGGAATATAGTCAGTAAATGTGTAAATATATTATATATTTTATGCGAGGACAAAGGCGTAAGTTTAATAAAAATAATTATTTAATGATTTTATTGACGTCCGCGTAAAATCAAATTTCTACTTGACAGTATTTTAGATACAGTAAATTTTACTGCCAGCCGATTGACAGACACGGCTTTTGTGCGAATTTTCTTCTCGGAGTTGAAAGGTCAGGTGAGAGTAGCTTCTTTAAAAGCTAAAGCAAACTACTAAAAGCGGAGGAGGAGAGCGGGTACCGAGTTCGAGAGTGCGTTTTGGATATGTCCTATACGGTCGGATGGAGACAGAAAGGTATTTTGATATGTGTAAAAATCCTCGAATCGAGGAAATAATTAAAGCGAAAGTTATTTGTCGATAATTTAGAAAATATGAAGTCCTCTTTCGAACTTTGCTATCTTTTATAAGAAAGTTATGTGGATATTTATTTGAATAATCTGACATCAAACACATCACACTCACGATGTTGATTTGGTATCGGTACAGTATAGTTTAATTTATCATCGTCAATAGTAATCAGTCTAATTTGATGATTAGCCTGTTTATAGAAGCATAATACGTTCGAATTAATTACCACTAGCTCAACAAGAGGGAAAGGAATGGCGTGCAGTGGCGTGCGTGGCTTTCATCGCCGGAACAAAGTCGCCGAGCAACAAGTGACGTTTCGTCCCTAGCCACAACCTAAGGCGATACCACTTTCCTTATAACGAGGTATTATCCGATAAATCCATAGCCATAATACAAAAAAGATCGAGTATAAAACAAACGCGTTCTTCATGTAATTGTAAACGGCCCAATTCAGATATTTAATTTCAACCGCGTCTTCAGTTCTCTTAGTAAACATTTCGTATGAGTTTATTTACTTTTCACCACTTTTAAAAGAGAATAATTTCAGAAAGCGCCTGCGCGAGATCCGAGCGAGAAGTTTAGAGGGAGGAGGACAGGTGACAGTGCCACTCGCTTCGACCAATCGATTAGTCGCATAACGATAGCGGCTTCTTAAATGCAGATGTGTCGTGTATACCAACGTCAGTCGGCAAGCGGCAGTCGGCCGGAGCCCTCGATCATGGCTCCAGAGAGCCGTTCTTACACATACGCTGTCCTTTGTAGTGACTGTAACGTTCAGCCGGTATAGATGATTCGCGCTCGAATGTAATGCTACATTATTTAGGGCAGTGAGATGTAACGTAAAATATTATTGGACGTATTTATTAGATAAACTTTTTCAATTACTGATAAGCTTAAACTGTCAAGTATTTAATACCAAGCGGACACTTGATTAGTGTTTTAAATTTAATTATGGAGTGAACAAAGAAAGGATTGTACCAGGCAAGGTAAAATTAATAATATTTTTCATTCTGAATAATGTTGTCATTGTAGATCGAGTGAATGAATCGTGTCAATGATAATAGATATAAATAAGGCCGTTCGTGCTCCTGCTGATAGGTCGTTTCTTACGATTTCTGGTATAAATAATTGCTTTCATTTATCACAATTTGTGTGACAAATAACTAGAATTGTTTTTATTTATCTCTAACGCTTTTTGGATTGTTCATTTGTTTTCGTATATTATTTGGCACTATTTTCTTTGTACTGTTTATAAACTACATATACCAATTCGATTATAAACTATATCGTGTCCACTTCAATAAAAGTTTTAAAATGTAATCAATAGTATAATCATCAAACAAGTACTTTCAAAATTGTGTTTCTAAGAACATTGATAAAACGTTTATTTTAAAATTATCAATGTTAAAAAAGATCTATTGTCGTATTTGGTTATAAAAATAAATACAGCAGAATACACACAAAACAAATTTTGTGCTAGATATTAAAGCATATCCATAACAAAAGTCAAATTGTCAGCTCACGGGGTGTGAAATAGAAATACGAGTATATTCGTAGCCAATTCGTAGCACTTTCGTAGACGCCCGTAGCGGATGATAACATAAACGTTTAAGATATAGATTTGGCATACTTGGCGTATTGGCACCTTTGGATGGTTTCCCGGGACGGTCGTCACCCCATCTGGTATCTAATAACCACTTCGGTGTAAGTTCGAATGACATGGAACTTTATTTTAACGGGCCCACGTGGATGAGATTACGATGTGAATAAAGGAAATCCGTATAGACTATCGATTTGCATGTTTGTTGTCGTTTGAACGGAGATTGGGTTTTGGTTGTTTGTGTTATGTTTGTGAAGTTCCTCTCGTGTTTGAGTTTATTATTGCTCTTTCGCTCGTAGAGGTGTGAATATTTTTTTATGAAACACTGTCTGTTTGCATGAATGGTTTGAGTGGTTATTGTTTTTATTTTATATATAACTCTATTCCCAGATATTGTGTTGTCTGATTTAAACATATTATTTATTTTATTGCAACGATATTCAAAAAACTGTGGTTGTGGGCTATGACCTTTTGACGCTTGCAATACTGGCGTCACTATTTTCGTGCAGAAGAGACCGGTAGCCGACAGAGAAAAACTGATGATTATTAAAAATGAAATTTTGAAGTTATGCTATAAGCTCTGCAGAAAAATTATTACTAACTAGATGAAGCTGAGAACATAAACCGGAGAAAGTCTAGTAAATGGAAGTAGGGCCCAGGGTTCATGTCTAGGATATATTTCTGTGTCCGATTTAAAGGGAATTCTATATTTTTAATATTTTCAAATATGCTAAGAATGCAGCTCACTGCATCTGTCATGTTAAATAAGATTGTTCTTCTTCTAATTATAGTGAATCGTAATTTTATATTACAGTTGAAGACAGATGCTACTTCTCTCGACAATTTTTAATTAACCAGATGATTTATTTCGCTCGCAACCTTAAAATAAATTTGCATAAATGTTTATATTATTTATCTATTAGTGTAACGTCTACTGGGGTCATCAGTCCTTCTTCATTGTTAGCATAGATTGTCTTCAGTAGATGACATCCTAGAACGAATAAAAATTTTAAAGCAGCTTCTAGGTCCATGCCTTGACTCTATAAGCCACATAAAAGAACCAAGAAGGGTATCTGTATGGTTGAAAAAAAGATTACTAAAACAAACAAATAATATTTATTAATATAATAATATTTGTATAACATGTATATCAATCACCAGCCATCTTCGAGGGTACAGCCATTAATGTAATTTATTTTCAAATTTGGAAAATATACACTGAAATTTAAAAAACTGTAGAAGCCGTAATAAAAGAAGTGATGTCAATGGGATTTTTTTCTTAAATTACGACACACCAATTTGGCTTCACCGCGCATGATGGTAAGCTGAAGGTAAAGTCTCAGGAAAGCGGGCCATCATTACAAATACGTAGATTCTTACAATAGCGACGTTTAGCTTAACGGTCTCATCAGATGCTTTTTCACGTCCCGCTTAAAGGACCCGGGACTGTAGGAAAAAGCAAACTAGGAAGGAGATTAATATTTTCTTGTGTATTTAACATAAGTAACTAAACGAGCTGGCTTAAATTGCTTCCACGGTAAAATTATCGTACTGTTAATATTAGTAAGGTTTAAACCCAGCGCCTCTCAACCATAAGGTCCTCTTTAACCGCTAAGCTACTGATGCATTGCTGACGTACTAAAAAAATGATAGATCAGACGCTTTCGAGTTCGGTAGGCTTATATCAAAGGTTGAATGACAGTATAAGAAGCTTCTGGAATGTATTACGGCAGAAGCATTTTTGACTGTTATCACTGCCTACCCCGGAGAGAGAAAAGCGTGAGAATATATGTATAATATTCAACCCAGGCAGATTATACGAAAATTCATAGAAAGTAATCAAAGTAACAATCATAGCTTGGTGCATTATATGATCGAAATTTACGTAGGTATATTTTTTTAAGATACTCATCCTTTGTCAATACTAGTTTAAAATGTATGAAATAATAAGAATGATGATAATATTTCTAGGTCCCAGAAATATGTTGATTTAATTGGAGAAGTGCACTCCTTTTACTTGATGTCGGCGTTAAGTAGCAGAATGAGGCATTCACACATTTGATGAATCTTCAAGGGTCTTTCTTATTTCCTTCCTTCTCTTTCTTCTCCTATTTTCTATTTTCCTTTCATCTTTGTAAAGTGAGACCTGTTTTCTCTTGTGAATTTCCCACGGAGGAGGCAGCGGGGATGGTTGCTTCGGACTCAAACCGATTAAAACAGCACGGCCTCTTAGGCCATCATACACCCGGTTGGTCTAGGATCATCAAAGGGCATCAGGTTCGAAGGCTCTCTCAGATTGTAAAGTGTAACTACCAGAGGACTTTCTTCCTTCTTTACCTTATCTTTCTCCATATTTTTGCTGTCCTCTGTTATTATGCCATAGAGTGTGACTATTGGAGACCTTTATTTTTCACTTATAATTTTCTTCTTTTCTTCTACTTTTCTGCCCTAATCAAGATCTTCAGCCAAGTTAAAGTTATCTGTTGTCCAGTACATCTGCTCATCAACTAACAAAACCAAGTTGCAAGTTTCCTTTCAAAGTTTTTGCAGATGTCCGCATTAACCCGGTTCCGCAAGAGTTGGAGACGCTCGAGTACTCTCTGCTATGAAGTACAAGTTTGTATACAGTTACGACTGGCGCGGTGATGATAATGAATACAGAAGAATAAATAAATGCTCATACATGATGATACGAACATCTATGGCTATTGTTACGTGTAGTTGGAGCCCTCAAAAGTCCAACTAGCCTAACTACAGAACTTCGATATCACCAATTTGGTTGTGGAGATGGTCCCCAGTTTGGTTTGGTAGTCACGAAAAATATCGAAGTTCGACCGCATCTTAGTTAGACTAGAAAGGCGATCCCAACTGTGTTAGGAATAGGCTCAAAGAATGATGACATGATGAACACATTTAACAAGCACATCAAATAAAAATCATATCTTTATTTCTAATTAGATGTAGGATGCAAAATATCACTTATGGAAGCTCAAATTAATGTTTTAAGAAAATTGTTTCTAATAGCCAGTAATTACATTGTATTGTTAGGATAGGAAGCAGTGTCACTCTTTGGGAGAGGCCGATGTCCAGCAAGGGACTGCAATAGGATAATAGATTGATTGATTGATTTACGAGTACATTGTTTTGTTAATATAACGTATCTAGTAAGATATTAATAAAACTTTCCTCTGCCCCACCATTAAGTCTTGAAATTTCTTACCAGCGCAGGTGTTTTCTTCTTCCTACAGTCCCGGGTCCTTTAAGCGGGGCGTGAAGAAGCATCTGATGAAGCCGTCAATCTGAGCGCCACCATTGTAACACTATGTGTTTGTAATGGTGACCATCTTTCCTGAGCTTTTGCCTACAGCTTACCATCAGGCGACGTGAAGTTAATATGACGTGCTTTAAGAAAAAACAATACTGCCACTAATATACCATACGCGCGGTGTTCATACTTCATAGGCAATTTTGTAAGTTATTAGTACAAAAATATGACTTCAGTGTCGATAATTATAATTACACCCTACCTACTTTAAGGTCATAAAGAATGAAACCAATTTCGTGCCGTTGTCGATGTGAACTATCGATGTTGGACATGGGACCGATTATTTAAAGTGAACTGGTCCACTCTAGGGGATAAACCTGTTTTCATCAATGCGATGAGAATACATTATTCCTTTTTTAGGTCGCCTCTTAGGTAGATTTTTCAAAATAGAGTGAATTTCTGTTACATCCAAAACAAATAACGTTATTACAAATAAAATCCAAATAAGTTTTTTATATTTATTAATTAATATTCCACAGTAGCAGTTGTATTTATGATAATATTGTTTTTCATTTAATACATTGGAACCCTTATATTAAACAAAAATATAAGGAAAAATAAATGCCCACGCAATGGTCCATCAATTGATTGACGGGAGACCTATTTATAGATAAGCAATTATCATTAATGATAATATCAAACTGTATTTATGTTCCATGATTATGATTAAACGCCTGTCGAATCCCGTCGCGATGCGAATTCTGTCCGATGACAGTTTTCCACTCATAGCAATAGGTGACACGTTTGATGGAGTGCTGACGTGTATAAACAGATGCACATAATTATCTTAATATACAATAAGCAGAATAATATTTGTTTTTTTTTGTGTATATTATAATCAAAATGATGATATTGAAAAGTATTAACCAAACAAGAGTACTTTTGGCTGAAAAAGAAGGGCAAAAATACTTTCAATACACTAAAAGGTTAATTAATATTGAAGCTTTTGCTGGTATTTTTATGACCAACCTGATTTCATCGTGCAATATAACTAGTATCCTAACACCTAGTAATATATTACTAGATTACGATTCGGTATATATTTATATTAGTTACAATCCTATGTCTGCGGCTACGCCCGCGTCGCTGTCGGTTATCGCGACCTTAGCGCTTATATATGTGCATATCTGTGCAACTTAAATTCTATGCTACTAATCATAACTATGGTTTTACTTAACCGATTGTAATCAAACAAACGTAAAATTTTAAGCTCAACCAAACCCCTTCAAACAAAAAAAACCACATCGAAATCCGTTCAGTAGTTTTTGTGTCCATCGTGGACAAATATAAACTTTTTACAAGTATATTATAGTATAGATAGATAGATATTAAACATAATAAGTATGTACTACATAGTGTTCTCGAGAGAAACGGTATGAAATTCCCTAAATAGTTGAATTATAACGATTAAATCAAGTTCGAATTTTATAAATAAACGATATTGAAATGTGATCTTTAATTTATGAGCTATTGACATACTATAGACTGGAGTCAGCATTCTATGAATATAGATACTGTCAAACCTCTTTCTTTTTAAGATAAACAGAAACCCTATTTTTCATCTTTCCATTATGAAATTAAAAGAAGCGAAACAATATACCAGGATCACAACAAGTGCAAAGATCAATTTCGTCAACATTCATAAAATAACAATTTTAGTTATTTTAGGTCCAGATTTGTAACAGCTTAAAAAACTCGTACAAACAAAAACTGTGATAAATAAAAAATATAAAAGGTTGACCCTTAAAGAGACCATGCAAATTTCCCACAGCCCACTTAAAAGGCTCCGCAAGAAAATATTCAAAGAATACGTAATATTTTTTCTTGTTCAAAAGACAGACACAACAAAAAATACAATTTTAACCTGAGGTAAAATAAAGCAGGTAGCCAAGATCCTTTGTATATATTGGTAGTATTACCGTCTATAACGTACCTATCTAATTTAGCTTGGAGGCCAGATAATCCAGGAAGCAATAGGTAGCATAAAGACGAGAGGAATGGAATACCGGCAGGCCCCGTCGGAGGTATGCAGGTACCTATTGTAATATCTCCCCGGCCTCGCTCGACCCTCGCGTAGGAATGTTCGTTGTTTATACGACCTACATAACCCCCTATTGATAAAAACCTGATGAATTATGGAATGAGCTCTTTTTGTACTGTGCTTTGGAGTCATTTTGACTGTAATGACATTTCTGAAAATTGATAATTTTACTTTTTACTATCTTACAGTAGCGTGCACTCCATATAGACAAATATACACTGCTTACTCTACCTACGACAGATAAATTATTATGTATTAAGTTATATGTACTATATGTAGCAAACATATAGTACATATAATTTGCGCTGTATACCCTACTGCACGTCCCTTCTATCTTATTGCCTACTAATATTATAAATAGAATTTAGATCGAAAAAGTGAATAATCCGACGGGATTCGAACCCGCAATCTGTCCCTTACAGCTCTAAAGGCTCTCGAGCATTCGAAATTCTCCTATACAACCATCTTGGCATAATGGGAGATTGAAACAGTTAGCATAATAATTAATTTAAAAAAAATCATTACAATATTATGAATATTGCATGCTTATGAGGACGCATGTCTCTTATTCAATCACATCATAGCGGCTAGTCGGATCTAGATGCAATTTGGCAAAGAAATAGATTACAGTCTAGAAATAGCACACACGTTATTTTAGAAACCGGATATTGGTTGCTGTGGATTGCGGGAACAGGGTCAGTATCTAACGCGGGCCATCGTTCAGGCCTGGGCCTCTGCGCCGGACAGGCCTGTTGATGTAGATGCCGAGGCGGTGTGGTTCCGGGAGGCCATGACACGTGTCTGCGACGCGTCTATGCCTAGGGCTCCGCCCTATAGTCCGAGGCGTCAAGTCTACTGGTGGTCAGCGGAGATCGCGAGGCTACGGCAGGCCTCCTTGATCGCGTTCCGCCGGTGGACTAGATTCCATAGGAGACGTAGACGCCGCGCAGATACGGAGCTTCGAGTGGCGGAGCTTCGTGAGGAATACAGGGAGGCCAAAAAGGCCCTCCGAGTGGCAATAAAGCGCGCTAAAGCCGAAGCGTACAAAAAACTGCTGGAGACGCTGGAGCGGGACCCATGGGGGCGGCCTTACCTTATGGTAAGAAACAAGCTGCGCCCCCGGGCCCCGCCGTTGACTCAGTGTCTCCAGCCGGAGCTGCTCGGAGGAGTTGTTGGCTCCCTGTTCCCACAACAAGCGGTGGAATATGTTCCGCCGCGGATGACTCCGTCACCTCGGTCGCTTATGACACCCAGCGTGGATGACGACGACGTGCCCGAGGTCGCTTGGGTAGAACTAGAGCTGGCGGTGCGCAGGCTTAAGGCCAAGAACACCGCCCCAGGACCCGACGGCATTCCAGGCCGTGCGTGGGTCCTAGCTCTAGGTGATGATGACAACGCTCTCGAGTCCCGACTGCGAGGGTTTCTCAGCGCATGTTTGGAGCGGGGCCAGTTTCCGAAACTATGGAAGACGGGGAAACTGGTTCTCATCCGAAAGGCGGGGCGCCCGGCGGACTCGCCATCCGCCTACCGGCCCATAGTGTTGCTCGACGAGGTGTGCAAACTCTTTGAAAGAGTTATCGCGAAGCGCCTCGTCGAGCACCTTTCCAGAGTGGGGCCAGACTTGGCGGATGGCCAATATGGCTTTCGCCAAAGGCGCTCCACGGTGGATGCCATAATGCGCGTGAGAACTCTGGCGGAGGATGCGGTTGCTCGGGGCGAGGTAATGTTGGCGGTGTCCCTAGACATCGCCAACGCGTTTAACACCTTGCCCTGGAGTTGCATTAGGGAGGCGCTCGTTTATCACGAAGTGCCCCTCTACCTTCGCCGCATAGTCGGGGCATACTTGACAGAGAGAGCTGTCATCTACCCAACTGCGACCGGTCCCGGTCGGCGAGAGATGTCGTGCGGTGTTCCACAGGGTTCGGTCCTGGGGCCGCTTCTGTGGAACATTGGATACGACTGGGTGCTTCGCGGTGAGCTCGGGGACGGTGCCGCCGTCACGTGTTATGCGGATGACACATTAGTGACGGCGTGCGGTGCTACACACCGCGAAGCAAACCAGAAGGCCACGATCGCGGTTGCTCAAGTCGTGGAACGGATCCGGCGGCTGGGTCTTGAAGTGGCTCTGCGTAAAACCGAGGCCATGTTCTTTCATGGTCCTCGGCGCGCGCCACCAGAGGGATCCAGCCTCACAGTGGGAGACATTTCCATCGACATCAAGCCTCAGATGAAATATCTGGGGCTCGTGCTCGACGGTCGATGGGACTTCGGGGAGCATCTCCGAAGTCTGGCCCCTAAATTGAAGGGCACAGCTGACGCTCTGGCGCGGCTGCTGCCCAACATGAGGGGGCCGGATGACTCCTGCAGGAGACTCTACGCGGGAATCGTGCGGTCCATGGCCCTATATGGGTGTCCAATATGGGCGGAGACCCTGAAGGCTAGACACGTGCAGAAGCTGCACGCTCCGCAGCGCACGATGGCCATCAGGGTCATAAGGGGGTACCGCACAATTTCCTTCGACGCAGCGAGTCTCCTCGCCGGATCGATACCATGGATCCTGGATGCGAGATCCCTTTCGGTGCTATATCGGTACCGAAAGGAGGCGCGGGAGAGGGGACATGAACCCGAGCCTGGTGAGCTCCGGGTCGTGAAGTCCCAGCTCCACAGGGACATGGTAGCTGAGTGGGAGCGACGACTTGGGCGACCAAGCGCAGGGCACGCCGTAGTAACGGCGGTAAGACCCATCATGGGGGACTGGCTAGAGAGGCCACACGGTAGCCTCTCGTACCGGCTGACGCAGGTGATCACCGGGCATGGATGCTTTGGGGATTACCTGCATCGGATCCGGAAGGAGCCAACGTCCGAGTGCCATCACTGTGATGCGAGCGAGGACTCGGGGCTGCACACGCTGACCGGGTGCCCGGCGTGGGAGACGCCAAGGCGGGTCCTAGTGGCGGCCCTAGGAGTGCGAGTTCTCTCGCTCGCCGCATTGCTCACGGCGATGGTACGGTGCGCGAACGCTTGGGCTGCCGGCGCCTCCTTCTGCGAGCAAGTAATGCTCGAGAAGGAGACGGCGGAACGAGTTCGGAGAAGACTCCGGACCCGCACAGCCCGCGACGAGCGGAGGCGACTCGGACGTCGGAGGTCGCAGAATGACCTCCGTCCTCCATGAGCGCGGGCCTGGGGGTGACGGGTGGAGCCGCCTGTCACTCTAGCAGAAGCAGGCCGCGGCGGTGGCGCAAAATGCGCCTCCCCATACCCGGGGGCTAGTTGGGGACACCGTGGTCCCTACACCCGACGGGGGTCATCTCGAAGAGAAGGCCCCGGGTCTGCCGGAGTGCGAGGTATATGTTGGCTACAACCTTACCTCCGGCAAATGAAGATCCAAAGACGACGTGCGTTTTAGTCGGTTCGAGTCCGACATAACCTTCCCAACCGGCTCCGGTGGGGGGGTATCCGTGGGGATTTTTCGCACGATAAAAAAAAAAAAAAAAAAAAAAAGTATCTAACGCGGGCGGAGCCGCATTAGTTTCATGCGGGTATATAAAACTAGAACTTTAACTTAAAACTGGAAAAAAATATACATGTAAATTGCTTTAAAACTCCCATGTATTTTTACCAATACTTTTTAATGAATAGGTACACTTTCATGTTTTATACTTGTAATTAAAGAGATAGAGTTTGAATAATAAATCGACCTGCTTTCATCGTGTATGAATATACAATGACAAAACTAGAAAGCCCATCAATTTTGTCATATTTCATTGAAATGGTGCGGCACTGGCAGCTAATTTAATTAATATACTCGCACCACTTTGGACGGGCTGTTAGATTCGTTTTATTCTTTTTATCCACGAAAATAAAATTTACGGCCGGCCCACGCTCATCACATCGACAAGTTTTGGACACGTTTCACTGCTCACGACCTAGTACAATTTATTACCACTCTAATTTAGAACAACTATATTTCATTGACGCACCCTTTTTAAGTGAGTTTCTTTCAATTATTAAAGATTTTCTTTGATATAGAAAACTTTACATTGATTGCCGCCAGTGGGTATGTATTAACGGTGCAAAATTTTCACTTCAGCATGAAATGTTTATTTTAGTAAACTTCACCATATATTTCCCATTATGTCTGTGTATCAGAGACCGGTAAAAGTGACACACGTTTTTACTCTTATTAATAGTAACATCAAAGGTGATAATTAGACTACTTAATCGTTTACCCTAATCTTAAATACCAAACCTGATCGCACATTTATCCTAACTTGTACCAGTTGAGGAATAAATGAGGTTATAGTGCGGCTTTGCTCTAGAGATCGGTAGGTAGGGTGGAAATCATTCCCGTAAAAATCAAGATGAGATAAACCAATCGAAAGAATGCTTCATAGTACAAGCTTGGACTTAAACTGTATGCTCAGTACGATCACTAGCGACCATTATTTGCACTCAGAATACATAGTCTTTTATAAAAGACAAAAGCAGATTTTTTAAACCATTTAGGAGGCAGACATGCACATGTGGCAGGATGCAGACACTCCCATCCATATTGTAGTCACTTGGGAAAACCACAGTATTGAGTTAATTCTACAGCAGGAGCGTAAATGGGATTAATTTCTTTCATACTGCACACTCCGCACAGTGCGCCTATGGCGAGCGGTGCGATCTAACAATTCTTCTGATCACAAACTATTGTATAGACAGTAAAACATACACAATGAGGCAAATTCTCTCCTGACCCTACAGGTTCTTTTAGGTCTGTTACATATTACAAAGGAAATGTAGTTCGAGCCTTTGTCGTGGTAAAATTTATAAGACACAACTCGAACGGTTTATTTTATACAACCATAAAATGTTATAGTGGACAGCCGGGAATTCTGACGAGGTCACCAAGTCACAAAAAGCAAATTTCGGTTGAATTTCAGACAAAAATATTGTCTAGGTAAATATTTTATGTATAGACGCAAACTTTACTTTTATAGCCTTACCCCTTACTGTACACACTATGGACGTAAAAGATTTTTGATTTGCTCGTATTTTTCTCTTTTGTAGCGAAAGTTTACAAAGTTGCATCGAGCTTACAGAGCAACTCTGGTGCATTAGAACTGGGTGGAACCATGTTTAGCTATAAACAGTTCATTTAACAACAGAGATAGAATCAGTCTTAAAGATGAGCTTAAATTTAAGAAGTTACAACACTTGCAACATGGAATTTCTCTACCAACGTAAATAATATGTACCATGTACCAATCTAAGTTACCTTCTTTGTTATAAACCTCCAAAAAAATTATTAATCGCCTTGTAGATGTTTGGTAATCAATTGCCATAATATATGACTACGGACAATAACTACACTGTATCAATATTTATATATACAAAATGCATCGAATATTGAAAATTACATAGTAAGTGATATTACGTAATCTACTCGTGACTATTATTGTTGTTATCCCCGCCAAATTATTTCCAACGCACATGGATGTTCGGCTGGTCACCAGCGCTAAAATTACGGTATACAACTACATTATAATCAAATGCCAAGCGGGCTCGTTGACCCTCGAGTAATAAAATTAAATGATTATTATTTTCAAGGCCTATATGTTCAAATATCTGAGATAGTAGGAAATGAAAGAAGTCCAATGATCCAAGTAGTAACAGTACTATGCAATTAGATTGTAAAACTGCGGTTTTCTGTAGAAATTTCCACAGTAAAATAGCTGCAATTTTTGATTGGCAATTCACGTTATTCCAAGTTTATTTTTCACGGTGAGCGTAAAGACAGCCAGAGTTGATTCCGTTTTAACAATTTATTTCATGTAACCTGGAATCTATAAAAAGAAATATAAGTTATGGCGTCATTATAAAAAAATATGAAGGTACTTGAAGCAGTGACATAACTATTACAGTTCTACATATCAGTTACTGTAATAATTGTGTCCAATATAGCTGGTATATTTGGTTTTCAGGTTTATAAATAGTACCATCATGTACCGAACTTCACTTTGATTAGGTATTGTTAGATTTTACCCTATTCATCAATGCAACTTTGTAACACGTACATCATCATAATCCCCGTAACGATTTCCCAGTGGTGTTAAAAGTTACCAAGCCCACTAATTGTTTTTGCTTTACTGGGAGCGACTGATCTCCTAACCTTCAAGGAAAACTCATGCCAGAGCCTCGTCCTATGTATATCAGGGGTAGGTGCTAACTTACGGGGTCTGCTGGGGTGCAAGGGATATGTTGATTACTATCTCACCTCCGGTAACTAAGGACCCAAAGACGGCGGCGTGGTTCGAGTCCAACATAATCTCCCCAACCGGTTCTGGCGGGGGGTATCCGTGGGGATTTCTTGCATTATAAAAAAGGGGTTCCAACTTACAGGTGAGATTGACTTGGGTCTCAATGATGTTACTAGAGTCATGTACCTCGCTTCGCGGCATTGTTAAACGTACATACATAAGGTAGATAATAATAAATTGTGCCGAGCTTTCGAAAACATTATGTCTATTCATACAAGTGGAGTTTCTAGTAGATACTAATTTCCGATAAATTTGTGCGTTCTCGCGGGTGAAACGAGCCGCGGGGAGAAATTTATAGCTTTTGAAACGGCGTTCACCTTTTGAATTGAGCGTTAATCTTGTGTGAAAGACGCGATGTAATATCAGTAAGCGAATATTTGTGATAACTTCACGATATCCACTTATTGTTTAATCAAGTAATTTTTCCATTCTGAATCATTCGACACTCCACCTGACGGCGCTTGACATATAATTTGAGGACATATTTTTTCACACAGTCACAGCTGTTGATATATTATGGTAGGAGACGACGTGGAAAATTTGTTTAAGAAAGTAATTTATCATTTTCCGACGAATTTGAAAACAGGAAGCAGCAATTTTAGCAGTTTACATATTTATTTTTTCGCGAGTAAATTATTACGAACACTTTTCGATCGAGGACGTTTCAAGGAAAAGTCACGTCAAAAATATCCGTAACCGGTGAAGTGAATTCATGATTTTAAAAAATTAAGAGAGCAAGTACCTACCGCCTATACTAAGGTCAGAGTTCTGATGAACTCTACTAACTAGTTCCACCCTCTCCTCCTCTACGTAGTACAACACAAGTAGGTCCTAAATGTTACCGCGAATACGGTGCAAACAATTCCTCCGAGAACCAAACGATTAGGCGAGTCTTTTCTTTGCCGCACCATAAAGTTCTAAACGCTTTACCAGCTCTGGTATTTCAGTTCTCCTACAGTCCGGGGTCCTTTAATCAGGACGTAAAGAAATATCTGTCGAGGCCGTTAAAGTAGGGACCACCATTTTAGACAACACATCTATAGTAGCGACCACTATTCTCTGGACCGCACCCAAGTTTATCATCAGGCGGGGTGTAGTCATTCAACGTCATAGATTACAAAAATAAAAAGAAGAGCTAAAGCTGTATAACAAAATCATAGCAACTGGAAAGAGATCTCTGCTTATCCCAATGGAAAGGAGACATGACAATGCGCATGTAATGCGAATTATTTTGTTATCGGTAGCCCTGACTACAGAGGCTCTCTTCTACTTCCTCAGTTCAAGTCACGCGTAGTTATTTACCTGTATTTGATCCTTTGTCTGTTCTCGCTCCACAAAGTTCGCTTTATTTGTTCTGCGCTATTGACTAGTTCATTCCAACATAACAAATGAAACAAAGTTATTACTAGTTTTTCCGGATTAGTTTCTTCACAAAACAAGTCTTTCGCGTAAGATAAATCAGTACGTTTTAATTTTCCGGGATCCGTTTGTATAAAACAATAAAAGCTAAGTATTGAACGGAAGTCGCAGCAATAAATTGCTTTTATTATAAACCAGAAACAATACTAAAATATACGGTAATATAAAAAAATATCATCATCTAACTTTGCTGCTAAGTACTATATAAAAAATCTTTCAGTATTTCGAGAAAACTGTCTTAAGTCGTTTGTATTAATTTTCATAGAAAGTACGCATAAAGTGCTATTATGGTAATGTCCATTGGTTGGAAAATATCAGGGGCGGTAAATGTACAGTGCAAACGACTTTGGGGGCTCGTTATTCGCAATCAAAGCATCGACATAAAAAATAAGCCATGATATGTTTGTCCTACTTTAAATACGTAGTCAGGGATACGCTTGCGATGGGGTACAAGAGAAATTTCGTCTTTATGTTGAATGTTATTAAAATCATTGACTGTCTATACCAGTATTACATAATTTGCAAATTCTACTTTCATATTGTTAGATCAAAATAGAGTAATGGTTAAGGAGTCGGCGTTACTATCGAGAGGTCCCGGGTTCGAAACCTGGCTATTACACTACGTGTACCCACTCCTAACACAAGCCATTGAGCTTAGCTGAAGTGGTCAAAGCGAATATAAGTAATTTCTGTTGCCAATATTCTTCAAAGAAATATCTCTAGAATTAAGATTTGATGTGGGGTTTAAGAGGATTTAAGCGGAAAACGTGTAATAAATTAGATATTCGACTAAGCGCATCTATAGATTAACCTTTTAAATGTAGAATACTCAACGATAGCTATGACATTACATATTTCATCGATTGAAGTATATACATATATAAAGCTAATCTAACCAAACCTAACAATATTATTAGGGCTTATAACGTCTATGTAAGGCTTAATCATTGTACAAAAATGGCGTCTACTCTTTCACAACAGACTGACCTTAATAAGTAATAAATGTTACCGTACCTGTACGCAAAAATGTAGGTATATAATTGTATACAATTACTGTACTCATAACCATAAAATAAATGTGATCGATACTTTTGAAGACCTATGCGTACTCTTTGGTAGGAATTAACTTATAGGAATTCGGTAGCAATTTTAGGGGCTTAGACAAAACTAAGGTGGTTGGCATACTGTCCCGCATCACGCAGCGTGTTATTTTTACGAAGGAAAAAAACTGCGTGTGGTTGCAGCTTATCATTGCGTTGCACTGCATGTGTTTTTAATATTTTTTCACCTCTTAGGTGGCATACAAAAAGAGCTTCTTAAGAGCCATGTAACACCCCGCACTATGCTGTTTAATATGGCAGCATACAACCATGGCGTGAACGTTATCTTGATTTAAAATTTATCTGACAGGCTAACCAGAGTATTACTAATAGATCGTAACTTATGTAAGTGACTATACTAATACAACTAAGCTAACAAATATAAATAGAAGAAGTTTAAAATGATATTATTATTTCATTATAATCTTAACTCATCATTGTCTGAGCCTATTCCCAACTCAGTTGTATTCGGCTTTCTATTCTCTCTAAGATGCGGCTAAATTACGATATTTTCCGTGAAACGATTGCCATCGGAATTTCACAACCAAATTGGTGATATCGAAAGTCTGTAGTTAAGCTAGTCGAACTTTTGAGGGCTCCAACTACCTGTAACAATCGCCATAAATGTTCATATGGCAACCAAAATCGACGTTGCTCTCTGAGGCATGACTAGACCAGTGCAAATAGCCGAATTCATGCATACAAATACAACTGAGCGGGGATCGAACACCCGCCTCCTGCGAATTCGCGTTCTTCATTCCACGCCACAGAGGGATCTTCGTTAGATATATCTGACTATAAGCTAAATATTAGTTCTGATGTACAGCCGTACATCAGTACATGTAACGACATGTCATTATAGGCAATATATCAACTAGTGATAAAACCTGCTGAAATTAGTAGCCAACATCAATTAATAATGCTCTAAAATAAGTGCAACGTCACAGGACACCCCACAAAAGCGAAGTTGTAAGCGTAACCGCTGCCGCTGCGCTGAAAATCTATCAAACACACAGTATTCTATTCAAACAGCATAAAAGCTAGTTGATTTATAAGAGACATACTATTCAGAATTTTACTTAGTTACTTTTTGGTAATCACACAAATCATTACATAAATAAACAATTATTCTTAATTTAAAATATCTTCCGCAAAACGCTATTATATTATTTCTATCTTGTTTTCTAATTTCTACATTTCATTTTTGTATAACGATGTTATACAAAAATGAAATGTAGAACAATATTTTATCAAATGCAAATGGACCACCGGTTCGAAACGCGGCCCCGACCTGAGAAGACTCCGGCAAGAAACTCAGCGGGCTTTTCTTTTTTTTTTGGTCTATTTACAATAGTTTACTTAGTCTAGATACAAAATTTAGCTGAGTAGCAAGTGGAGTGAACAGTTCATTTCCAGGCTTGTTTATCATCCAAATAATCCTGGATTTTATAGTAAGCTTTTTGACATAGCTTATTTTTTACTAAATTTTTAAACTTATTGATAGGCAAATCTCTAATTTCATAGGGGAGCTTATTAAAAAAGCGTATACAATTCCCCTGAAAAGAATTTGAAATTTTGTGGAGTCTACTATCACAGACAACGAGATTATTTTTGTGTCTGGTCTTGTATGACGTTAATGGACGGCACTACATGTTCATGTTTAAAATGTACGCACCATTTTCAATCTAATAAGTATATAATGTAGTGTATAATTCGGGTCTCTGTCAATAGCATTATGCGAAGTTGCTTTTGTCTGTCTGTCAAATGGTACATCAGCTTGCACGTGAGGTTGACTTGGTATACCTATAGGCACGAATCACGGCACGGTACCGAACCTAAGTCACAAGAGAAACGATCCAGTTATCCTCAAAAGACGTTCCAAAAATGCGTACTACGTACATAGAGAGCCCGTTTTGAGCACACTTTGATTCCAGGACTCGATCCTACACCTATACCGTAGGTCTAAATGGGGCTGCGTACACACACGCTATACCACTTTTTGTCGTAAGCAAAAAATATGAAAAAGAGTCCGCCACTGTTATCATATTTAATAAAATAACGTATTTAATGATTGTAAAACTATTAATAATTAAATTAAATGTACATTTAGTATAAACAACTACGTCGTATTATTTATTTGAACTGTAACACAGAACAATGTGCTCATAAATTATTATAAACGTTTTAAAATCCATTTGATAATTAAAAAGTCTGTTAAACATGTATTTAGAATGAAAGGCACGCTAAATGTGATGACGTGACATGAATACACTTTTTGCTAAACAGAGAATACATTTAATGTTACGTACGACTTTTTTTCAGACTTGACAAATTGTATTACGAAAAAATTTACAAAGTTACTACGAATATGAATACCGTCAGAAAAGAAAGTTTGTAAAGACATTTGCATTTCTCGTGATGTATTAAACGGCATCTTAATGTTTTGGAATAAAAATCTGAAATGAAATTTTGATTTTGATCTAGGTACTTAAGTACTTTATTATCTGAATACTAGCCTGACTCGTTACATAGGTATATTTTTTACTTGCAGAATATAGCATGGCTCGTTCAGTGGTGCACACTCACCGTCGGCATCGAGTCCTAGAGGAATGAAATTCTTCATTCACTCACACATTCTCGATATTTATTGTTTCTTTCATTTAATTTAAATTAGAAATACATCTCACTCCAATCAGTGGCAGTCTTCTACTTGTTGATTCTTCACATTAGACGGTTGATTAAAAAAATAAATCTGTTTTTGTTCCAGAGGAGTGGAAGCATCACTAATGTAGACATCACAGCGCTACGATGGACCACTGGGTGACAGCAGCTAGCTCGCTGCTGGCTTTCCTGCTCTACTACAACACCCTAGATGCAGGATTTGTTTACGATGACAGGTGAGTACTGACTTCAAAAACCTAATATTTATTAGTGAAAAACGTGAATGTCCAGACGTGATGTGGACTCGCGATCAGTCGCTTACTGCTCTGATCATTGAGCTACCAAACCACGTCTGAATCATTCGAAATTTAAAATTTCAAAAAGTTTGCGTATGAATGCCTCAAAATTTTACGTCACATTATTTGATATCCAAACTCATGGAAAATGCCAAGCTTTTGAACTTTTTATTGGACGGGTCAATGTCAAGACGTTGTAACTCGCAGAGGTCTCAGTTCACACAATAACATCGTTGTTTCTTTATCTCATTTCCGCTCCGACCTGCGAGTTCAACATTTGGTATGAAATAGAAACCGGAAACCCTTAACTTATCCCAGAAAGTAACCTTATATTTTTATTTTGGTCGGTGAAATCAATTCCGCCATGTTTATATAAATTTATTCCATCTCTATATGAGGGCTTACTCAGGATGAGAGCACATTATTCCACTATGTATGCCAACATGGACTGCTGATTTATTATGACCCTGGTTCACCTTTTCTAGAGCGAAAGTTTTCTATGCTAATTTAACTGACCAGGGGGAGATACCTTGCAAAGTATTTCTGAAACTTAGGTACCGCACGAAATTTAAACGAACGACGTACCATTTGCCTTTTTTGTAACACTCAGGTAGACAAACACACGGCCTATCTGATTGGTGTGGTTTGCTATCATGTAGTTCTTCTAGAATTATTTAAAATGAAATTTTTACTCTGAGCCAACTGTTACAGGGTACCGCGTTCATGAACATATTACTGGATTGAGAAAAACTGCGATTTCAGACATCGATCTCCCGAAATATTGAATGTACGTTGCATGTAGGTTTACAAATCAGGAATATATCCTATTTGTCATAATGTAAAGTCAATAATGCACTAAACTTGCTGATTAAATTGTGATTCACGCATAGCATGGGTGTGGAACGAGCGCGGATCGATTTGCCATCCATCGTTGTTGTTTTAAATTTTAATATAGTATTTTTTCACTCTATCGTGAAAACGGCAATGAATGCCGATTAAAAGCATTTCTAGACTCCTAACTGAAATTGGTAGTAGGTAGGCCATCAAATGAATATTATTATTTTACTCGTATTTGTCACGGACGCTTAAGGGATAATGATTTTTTTCTACTATTGCAATTTCATCCATGGTCAACGCGAGTCTTCTTCCATGTTCAGTTTATGTAGGTAACATATCTCTGTGAATTTTTTAACCTAGGTGGAGAACTTCGTACCAAAATATAAAGATAAAAAAAATTGTTTACAATGGTAAAATCTCTTAGATTATTGTATCATACATCATATCAATATTTTTAAAACATTCATTTCATTAACGTTATCAAACTCATCATCCAACGATCTATATATTCATATTCAACCTGCTACATGGTACGCTTACTAGGCAACGGATGAGTCACTGGTGCAGAGTTTCGTCTTGTTCCCGTGTGATGCCCCTAGTGTGACTTTCCATCAGATGAGCCATGTGTATGAAAAAAATCTCACTTCTAAAACGCACTCATAGAGGTAATATGCGATGGTTTCTACTTTCCCAATTGAACAGTCCGATTGGAAAAGTACATCTACCCTACAAACTACTGTAAATAACCATGGCTTGTATTTCATGCCGTGAGTAGAGTCGCTAGAGCTCACTGGAGAGGTTTAGTGTTGTCAGTGGGAAGACCGAGAAACCGTTTCCCTCTATTTTCTCTTTATGGACGAAAGCACGAATGTGATGCACGATTGCAACCGTCCATAGGCTACGGTAACCAATTTCCATTAGGTGTGCCGCGTGCTTGTCGGCCACCCAAGTGGTATACCATAGAAATACGACGAACGAAATATCGTATATTATGAATTGTAAACCATAGTAAAGTTCAAAGTAATCATCTTAATTTTTAACAGCATTTCATCTATCAAATACCAGCCTGATTCCGTGGATTTAGTAACCGTGTCACGTCGGCCATAAAACATCAATCGGGCAGCTGCCACTAAACTAATGAGGCAACATAGATATTACAGACTTCTGGAATGTTGCCTGAAAAATCATGCATGAAATAGTACTGATACATAACACACGTCGAGGAAATTGTTTAAATTGCCTAACTAGCTAGGGCACATCGGAGCCCTGAATATTCTTCGTTCATTTTATAAACATATTATACATATTTTGTGATATGAGTCCAGATGGAATCTGAAATAGTGGCCCAATATACGGTAATAGCCTATACCGCACACACTATTGTGCGGTATAGGTTATTACTATTACTATTATGCCGTACAGGCCTATTACCGTATACCATTACTGGTGAAATGTAAGTGTCACTACTCCTACACTTCTGTCTACCTTTTCAGACTACAAAAAATACAAACAATATGGTCAAAATGTTAAAGGGAAAATGTTAATTTACTAAATATTTTTAAGTAATTTAACGTCGACCTCTAAGAATTTTCATAAATTGGCATGTCTAAATTATATTTTTCGGTATTCTTTTAAAATCATAAAAAAATTACGCACAAAAAGGTACAGTCAGGATCTCTTGCTACCAATTAACACCTAAATAACGCCCCCGCAGGAATTGAAGGAGCTGTAAAAAGGTAACCGGCTATTTACTGAAGACCCAGAGTTGGCCATGTTGAATAATTTAGATTTTCCTTTGATCCCATTGTCCCCGAGGGGCATGAGGGTAGCCACATTATTGTGTTTGATTTATACTTTATACATCTTTGACCGTAAAAGCGACTTGAAACAATATTATATCTGTTAAAGTTATCTAATTTCTTTGTAGTTATTAGAATAGGTGATATTCTTTGTCGTGAAAGACATCACTGAGATGTCTTTGTGATGTCTGTTTTATGTAATGGTTGACTAAAATTATTACTTTTGGCTCGGAATATGATATTTTTGTTTTATAAATTAAATTTAAATTATGATTCTAGGTAATAAACTAGAATTACTACTAATTTAGTCAGTTAGTGTATAAATATTTTAATCACCTACGGTAAATACTAAAATTAAGTAGGTTTTTACTCACCGGTGGAATAAAGTGAAACCCTATTTGAATGTGTGACATTTTCTTGTTTCTTTATTTACGATCAATGATTAGTCTTTTGCTTCATTTTATTTTTATTTATTTTTCATAAAATGTAAACTATCAATTGTTGAAAGAAGATTTTAAGTACCTTTCATATCCATACAAACTCACGAAATTCACGTTCTCTTTTTATAATATTAGTAAAACATTCTCTCTTGATCAAACAAGGGCACTCAGAGATAAAACAAAGAATGAGTCTGATATGTATTTGATATTTACTCAAATCTCAATTGTTTGATTTATGATGTTCAAGCGTAGTGAAGTAATATGTAAAATGTTGGCGATGTTGTATAAACAACAGGCTAGCCCGAACTCAATTTTGTTACATTTAAACAAAACTACTTGTGTGTAATAAGCCCTCGTCTTACGCTCCAGGCAATCAGAGACATGATATTATGTATTTCTTCAAATGTATCCTGGTAGGTGTACGGGGTTAAGAGATATGAGGAAAATATAATAAAGTTTGTGGAACTATATTGTTATGTACAATATCTACATCTGTATGTATCCATCACAGTAAGTTACATTGGCAGTAAATATCACTTTGCAAAAGTTGGAGAAATAGCTATCAATATTTCTTGGTCCATGTAAATTCCGTATGTGAAAATGTTCGAAACCGATAATGGTAATAGAAACGATGAACTTTCTTCTCGATCAGAGCTCGTCGAGAATCGCTTCAGTGTTTCGTAATTGAGGGCTTACGTGACGACTGTGTGCCGCAGCTGGCCCCAACTTGTCCAACAAAAAGTTCCGCACCATTCCAACTTTATCTCAATCTTATTTTCGATTCTACTAGGGACGCAAGTCGTTTTTATCGATATGGTTATGAAAACCAATATAGGCCAATATTTATAGGACAGACTACGAATAAAATGTGATGGATTATGTATTTCGCTGTTAGCTTTGTTTTATGCGTGTTCATAGATTGGTATGATTTATATGCAGACAGGGAGTGTTTAATATGAGCTCATTTAACATGCTGTCGGCTTCATAGAGCTTCATTCAAAAAGTAATTCAATACCGTACACCATGCATTCCTAATATTGTTTATTTAATCCCAATTTAGTATACTACTTACACTGACCTAATTGAATTAGATATACTAAAAGATCGTGGTTTTCGATTACAGTCCGATAATCCCGTGCGTAACGCCCCAATGATTTCTGTGAATAGTGATAAGAAATGATTCCTTCTTTATGCTTGTAAAAATAACTTCTATATAGGTTATAGGATATAAATATGCTAAAAACGATAGAAACCAAACAAGGTCACATAAATGTACATGTTCAGATCCTGACCCATCATGAATCTTTCACATGTACACACTAAACATACCGTCAATGTACCTAGCGATAATGCTTATATCTAACAAAGTTTACGTAACAAAGATAAACCTTAACAAATTGTAATAAAAGCACCAAACTAAACCACTTAAGATAAATAAAAAGATACCTTACCAGAGGTGGCAGGTACCTGCGAACAATTAAAATGCAATATTCAACTGGTGCAAAGTAAAACCTCGACACGTGTTTCGACTCCAAACGAGGCATCCTCGGGACTGGCAGCGAATGAATCTATCAATTATTTATTTATTTACACTGTTAAGTGAGCTCCTTGCAATCGACAGCATACCAAATGTAAGCGATAGTTTCGTGAAATATAAAATGTTATACAGATGATTGTATAACCAGCAACTAGGGTGTATATGTATAGGCGCCCCTCAAGCTCTCTTGGGTCTAACCCAACCTCACCTACTGACTGGTGAATATGTTGATTCACGAACATAAGTTTTTTTCTCGAAGTGGGGAGGTCAAATGACAGTTGTTTCCATTCTTCTTCTTCTGCTTCGAGTCAATGGCTCGGATAAATCTGATTTTATTATATTTTGTTGGCCCAATAGTTGGCTACAGCAATATCGATTTCCGTTGCTCTACAGAGGTCTGCGGTGGCGCAAGTGTGAAGGCACAGTGAGAAAGAGAGCTAGTGCGACTCGTGCGTAGGAGGCGCAGGTTCGATCCCCGCTCAGTGTAAATATTTGTATGCAGGAATATGGCTATTTGTATTGGTTTGGTCTTGCTTCGAAGAGCACTTTAAGCTGTTGGTCTCGGTTGTCAAACTAACATCTATGGCAGTCGTTAGGGGTAGCAAGAGTCCTAAAAAGTTCAACAACTGATCTAACTGCAGTACTTCGATATTGGCTATAGGTTGTGGAGGACAGATGTTAATTGTTTCTCGGAAAATATCGGAATTTAGCCGCATCGCAGATAGATTGAAAAAAAAACGGACTCCTACCTCTGAGGTAACAGCTTCGGATGTGACCGTGATTAATGCACGGATGAAGACGAAGACAGACTATAATATTTAGTTGTAATGATAGTAATATTTTGAAGTTTAATATGTATTATACTATATAATAAACTGATATTAGATATTTCTATGCCGATGTAAAAACAAAGTACCTAGTATCAAACCTATCATGAAATCCTACTATCATAAACTGAAAACGGTCATAAACGAAACCTAGTAAAGTTTTGGATACATCTATTTATATTTTTACTATAAAAATGTGGTACGGTATTACCATTTGCGTATAAAATGTATGTATATAAACTATTTGAATTTTAACTGGTCGCTGACGGCTCACGTATAGAATACATTCCTTTCCTTTGAATAGAATGACTGGGAGAAATGGAGAAATAGTTTCACTTACGAATTTCCTTTGAAAATATTGACTTAGAAATGGTAAAACAATTTTACATATAGTTACAATGCTTTGATATTTGTATATGACAGGAGATGAGGGACATATTAAAAAATATACTATCCACATCTTTGCTATAGAAGATTTAGAACAGTAGGATCTTTGTATTGAATCAATGGGAGCAGGGACTCAAAGCTCAAGATGTCGCCAGCATCGAGTTTGGTTCCATTACTGTCATTTTTGTTATTGGTTTATCATTTTGATACGGATCAGACACTAAAGCGGAGACATCGTGGTCTCTTCACCCAAAGGGGGTGCGATGTATATGTTTTTATTTTTTTATTCACTGTTAAATTATCATACAAAGAATACAAATTATGTCAGCATTCCATAAACCACAAAAATAGGTACAGTATGTTGGTTACTATCTCACTTCCAGCAACTAAGGAGCCAAAGAAGTCGTGCTTTTTTGTCGGTTCGAGTCCGACTTGCCCAACTGGCTCTGATATTCGAAGGGATTTTTGCAAGATAAAACATAAATTCAAGTACTATCTATAGTTTGTGATTTTTTGTCATGAATTTCGTCAGACGCTCTCAAAAATCAATATTATTTCTTAGTAAGTTCATTTCTTGTTAAATTTGTTTATCTACACTAATAATTTTTTGATTTACATTTTTTGATTGAACAAGAAGCAATTTCTCTCGCCATTGGACGGTATTTCTTCCGCCAAAGTATGGGTCTTCCAATTGTCATTTAACTATAGGCATACTGGTGCTTACGATAACAAGATTATAAGTAATTTTGGGGATATATTTACCAGAAGGAAACCGACTAGGTAGCTAGTATTGTTTAGCTACGATTACGTTGATTCTGTCTGACAGAAATGTAACCGGTAATTCCAAATTTACAAGCGAGAGGGCGAATCTTTTTCAAGACTGTTCTAGAACCATCGTTACTTTAAATACAATATTCGCGATGATTTAAAAAGGTCTTTTGTATGTAAAGCTCAAGAATGACAGTATTGTGTCCACGACCCTATTATTGTGTCCCTTCGCATGAGTTGTAGTATGGCCTGCCATTGTAAACATAATAAACAGTAAAAACTAAAATTGCCACATTCATATTTCCCGCAATTTGAATAAATATATTTTTGTAAGAACTGAAATGAGGAAGTGCAAAGCGAAAGTCATTTACGAACAAAATACTCAGAGAAGTTTTTATGTAAATAAGTAAAGGAAAAGGCGTCTTACTCACAATTTGCAATACAATAGCTGAATGTTAGAGATGATTTTTCCTTTTTCGCATAGTAAGCACAGTTTTGGTCCCATAAAAATATATTATTCAATCGGCTATTTCACTGGCTTCGCCTGCAAATCTAAAATAAAGGAATGGAAGGTATGAGGGGTATAAAAGATGTAGGAATGAGTACCACGTGGATATTATTCGATACGTAAGTTTTTATTTAGAAGACTCCTTTCTCTCGTGATCATAATAAAGCTTCACATTTTACAGTCAATTGCGATGGCTTATAGTCTGATCACGAACGCTGTACTGCTCCAATGATGAGCGCGGCGTGGTTGGGGAGCATCGACCTTCAGATTTGGTCAGTTCACAACAGTCTACCGAGATTCGCCACCAACACTCACGGTGCTATCTCGCTCGCTGTCGACTCATGCTCTTTATTTCTCTTTCTTCGTCCACCGCCCCAACGCGCGCACAAACTAAGTGGACCACGAGCGCTGTACCACTCTGAGTGGCACAGTGTTTGTAGTCAGACTATAGTACAAAAATTGTGCCACGGTGGGGTGAAAATTAATTTTGAGTTAATTTAAAATTTGAAACGGGACGCAGAATCTAGATATTAGGTCGTTACATATGAAATTGCCGTTTTGTTTGAAGAAATTGGAGGAAACCCAATTTTCAATACATTTTGCATTTTCTAGGAATGACAAATCCAAATTTAACGATTTTTTTTGTGTATGAATGAGACAACATTAAGCAAACAGCAACTTTTATTACATTTTTGAAAAGTGACAGCTGTAAAAAAGTAATACGAAATTTATCATCAACATGGATAGCATTTAGTAAGTACCGTGTTTGACCAATAAGTACTAAATTTAATACAGAGTTGTAAAATCTTGAAATCAACTTTCAAACAAAATATTACAGGAATAACAAACTCATGAATCTGTAAGAAAATTTCGGCAATTTCATATGTAAAGACCTCATCATTCCCTGAACCTTTTTCCCAACTCAGTTGGGGTCGGCTTTCCAGTCTAACTGTGATGCGGCTGAACTTCGATATTTTCCGTGAAGCGACTGCCATCTGACCTCCACAACCAATGGTCTAATGACCAATGGCGATATCGAAGTTCCAAGTTAGACTGGTTGGACTTTTGAGGGCTCCAACTACCCGTAACGACTGCCATAGATGTTTCTATGGCAACCGGGACCGACGGCTTAACGTGCTCTCCGAGGCACTTATAAACCTGCGATAAATACACACATAACTTCGAAAAGCATCGAAAAGTCATTGGTGTGTGCCATGGTAAACCTGGGATCGAACTCGAGACCTCGTCTCAGCAGTCCATTACCCATACCACTAGGCTACCGCGGCTTTTCATATGTAAAGACCTATTATTTGATATTTGACGCCTATGATATATTTTGGTTAGTGTACCTATTTGAAATGCCATGTCAATGTCACCTATGAGTATATGACAGGTAAACGTTAATGGTTGCAATCATTCGACACCAAAATTATATTATAATTATTCATTTGTGCAGATTATGATTCATTTTATCTAGAAATTGATGTGAGTACGGTATACTAAAACGGTCATTTCATATTTTAATTTCAAATTAGAGATTAAATATTGATCAATTTATAAAAGAGTTAAACGAAGCGCCATTTTTTTTCAAAACTGTCGCCTAAAGAGATCGCTAACTTTTTAATTTCCTTTACACTGTAAAATGTCCGTGCTAAATATCCCCGGTTGCCAGAATCATCCGATAGGATTTCCGACGTTCACTTCGTTAATAATTTCCTTTATCGTTCTGCAATCGCATGTCGAGACATGAATTAAGATACAGGTCATTTATTCTTATTTTGACGTGACAACGTCTTATAAATTGGCTTGCCGGGTGACACTTCAAGAAACTGCGTTACGCTCCGCTCACGTTATGCGCTCACAATGAGAGCGAGTGAGAGGCACGCGTCCCTTCCACTCGGGCATGGTTAGCCCGCCTAAGAGCGAGAGAGACAGACATAAAAAGTGAAAGGCACGCGTCCCTTCCACTCGAGCACAGTTAGCCCGCCTAAGAGCGAGAGAGACAGAGCGAGAGAGAGAGAGTGAGTTGTCACGTAAAACTTTCGCCCGTATACCGACTTTACAGGCAACCAATTTTTTATATATTATCACGCCTGTGACAAGGGTTGTTATGAGCAACCACATCTAATGTGCTTGCTAGAATACCCCTGTCACATGTCACAAGGTTTGTGTTCATATTGCCATTACTGCATATTTTTGCATGACTTTTATTCTGTTTTTGTTAAAACCAAAAAAATTGTATTTGAATTATTATTGTGTGTAACTGGAATTTTTGAAGCCATTGCAAGTGACGTTCCCGCAACCCACGATAAGTTCTTGCAGGAACAAAAGATTATAATCAATCCTCGTTCCAAATTTGTATTTGGCCACATTAGGGGTAGTGTATTTGATAATATTTTCGTCAGTAATTATCGTCCGAACAAGAACAACAGATGAAATTTAATATTTTATCTGGCTTTAATAACCTCTTATCCTCAGCGTACTCTGGTACCGGTACAATTTTGATGATGAGTAGTAATATCTCTTAGTCTTATAAAAGCTTAACGGTGTTAAGCTTAGTCTTTGAAATTTTCACTTCAAGATCATAAGGTTAAGGTTTATTATTATTTGTCAATTTAAAATCATCTGCTAAAATATTTCGCCAAGGAGCTTAAGGCCTTCAAAAGACATTGAACTGTAATAGATTAATATAAAGTTCAAACCTTTTAGGCTTTTTGAGGCTTTTTAATGTGCTACTTGAAATACTAATGTTGCAAGCCTCTATGAACTCTTAACTATTAATTTCTCTGTTTGAAACTTTATAACTATAAAAGTAATCTTCAATCCATGATCATGATGCCTCGCCAAAAACCACAAAAAATAGATGTGAAAAAATCAATTTTACCGAAGAGATTGGTATGTTAAAACATGTCTATTATTTAGACGGAATTGGGCGCCTTTTGAAGGGAAACGGTCGAGGGTACGGGGCCAATCGTTCGGGAAAACATTGAAGGTGCTCCGCGCCGATGAGCGACTACCCGCTCAGGTAAGAAGGTAATATTTTATTTTAAATTAAGCTGTTAGGGAGTGATGTTTGAATTTGTTCTTCGATATTAAATCTTATAGGCTGGCGTAAATCAAAGTTTGAAATCCTGCATTTACTTTCTGTACATTATTAATGTCTACAGATTGCAGACAGATAATTTGTCGTTCATTTTCAGAGAATCCTTTGACAAAGTAGATTAGCAAATAGTCTGACAGTTTTAGTAGGTTGTAATTGTTGGAAGTTTTGCTATTTGATGCTCTATCTATGGTGTATAAACCGTTCGAGTGAGAATCATAATTTATGTGAACTGTATTCATTTATTTTAGGCTTTACCTGGGAATTGAATATGCTATTATTATAAAGTCATTTATATGCCCATATTAGCTGTGGTCTATGTATTATTTTAAATTCTGTAGAGTCATTTGAGCGTGATTGAAAAACAAACAAAACAAGGATTACCAAGTAACTGTTTGTTTTTTTAACAAATATCTGTATTATTTACTGACTCTTATAATATAACTATGAAATAAAAATATAGTTCTGCGGCACCGTTGACCTAAAGTGATAGCAGTCTGTACCTGAAAAGTTTTTTTGTTGAGGTTCTTGCGGAGTCTTTTCAGGCCGGGGCCGCGTTTCGAACCGGTGCGGTGGTACATTTGTTCACTAATTTATAAAATATTGTTGATATTGACGTTTTGTAAGTGCCGTTTAATGGTATACAGAATAAATGATTTTGAATTTTTTATTTCACCAAAAAGTGTTCCACGAGGTTTAAAAAGGTTTTCTATCCAAGGAGTTGTCACGTGTGAATTATTACAATTTTAATAGCCTAGCCTGGCCGTATAGAATTTTATTTTTTACGGTATCGGAAAGACTGTTAAGAGCGTGATGTTAGGTTATGTTACAATGCGACTTCGAAACATTTTTCTCACACAAAATTTTTTACAAACAAAATTTGCTATGAAAATTGCACAATTAAGAATTTTTTTCTTGAAACGTTCGTAATTTTTGTTATTAAATGTTTTGCTGCTTAGATTGATACAGTGATCGAGAATGTTTTACGTATTGATCTTTTATATTTCATTAAAAAAGTAAAGCAGTATTCGGCAAAAGTTCGCTGCAAAAGTTTTTTAATCAAAGCTAATGAAAAATATACGTTACCAGAGGCAATGGGCGTCAATGCTGGGTACTTCCTCTTCGTAATACTTGATGTTATGCTTTGGTGTTCTGATATGATTAATTAGTAACTGGTAGTCAAATTAATAATGTTTACAGATGTATATTTTTGATGCGGTCATGTCATATATTTATATTTGGGTATTGTTGAGACATTGGACCATGAATAGTATACAATATAACATTATATAGTATAACCAGTAGGGCAAATTGCACTACACGTAAATTTATGTAATACTAAAAAATACAAATATAGTGTTATTATAATGACTTTATATGTGTTGGAATCTCTTTGGTTTTCACTTTACTACTACTAAACGTGAGGTGGGTACCTATATCAAACTCTAACACACTAAAAACGCACGGTGCCGTCGCATTAACCTAATAATTATATTTCCCTGTCTGTACTTTATAAGATTGTAGCATTGTTGTATCATCAAAAATATTTTTCTTTCAAAATTACAAACACATTCTCATCGAATTAATTACACGAGCCAAAGTTGACTAAAATACCTTTGACAAATATGTCTACATACAACATGTTCGTATTTCTAATTAGTCTTGTTACTAAGCACAAAAGTGAACTTATCGTATATTACGTACACTATTTTGCATATTAAACATGTTTGGCATCTACATTTTTGAATATCAAAGTATCCTTTCATTACCATTTTAATAGAAACGTACATTTTCATCGTAAAGCGTATTTGTTCGAAATGTTAATTCAGTGTTTTGTTTCGCAGGCGGGCGATTCTCTCCAACCCGGACGTCATCGGGCATACACCTATAAAGGCATTATTCGAAAATGATTTCTGGGGGACACCACTCACAGATCCCGGTTCTCACGGTTCATACAGGCCACTGTGTGTCGCTACATATCGATTCAACTACGCGTTCAGTGGATTCAAACCGTGGAGCTATCATCTTTTGAACGTCCTGTTTCATTGTACAGCAACTGCTTTAGTGGTGACTACTGCCCGCCGCCTTCTACCACCGTATTGTATGAGAGTGGGTACTGTTGTTACCGGATTGGCATTTGCTTCTCATCCTATACATACAGAAGCCGTTGCAGGAGTAGTTGGGCGCGCTGATCTAGCAGCTTGCAATTTATTTCTACTGAGCTTCCTTCTATATAGTGAACATATTCGATTAAGGGAAGAACGATATAAGAAACAATGTCGACACATACAAAGAGACAATTTAATTCAACGACAGATGACGAGTAGTGAACCACCCTTCAGATTAAGCTGTCACGGATTGGTACAACACATCTTGATGAATTTTCGTAAACTGCTGAAAGCGAGTAGAGCGGGACCCATGAAACTTTTGGATGCGTGTGAAGTTAAAACGGGCACAGTGCGACAAAAGTGTCAGTTCAGTGGTGGTGTGAGTGAAGATACAGGTGAACTGTTGCAGTGGTTGACGTTAGCGGGAACACTTACCTTCGCTGCAGCCGCCACTTTGTGCAAAGAGCCGGCCATAATGGTTCTGCCTCTTTGCATATTCTATGATTTCTTAAAGGGTACTCGTTGTGAAGAACCGTATTATAAGGTAAGAAATAGTTTTATTTTAATGAAAAACCGCTTTATAACTCTTTCCAATTTTAAATTGAATTAGGACGTTATAGAATTAATTTATTGAATTACGTTATCATGAAATCTCGTCTATACAATAAAAGGTTTCATTGTTAGTTTGAAATACGAATACACCTTAATTTTTTGCTGTCAAATACGAGTTTTCTGATAGATCTCTAAAAAGTTTCATCGTCGTCAGTAAGATAAATTGTACATAAACATCAGTATTTGTTTGAGGAAAGTACACGATAGAAATAAATATCCTTTGGATATAGTACAGTAGAATGATGTGTCTTTCGAACTAAAGTCACTACTAATCCAATCTGTATCCTGTGAACGTCTTGATTGTTTCCAAGTCGTGATCTGAATGTTCGATGGGATGATAAGTGGGGAAAGTTTTGGAGGTTGCGCTGCTGTAATTAGTAATAAAGAAGTTGTACACAGCCGAGAGTTTCGCCGCCATATGTAAATTATATATTAACTTTTTAATTTCTTATGTGATAGATAACATTCTATTTCTCAACTGTGATTGTTATCAAAAGTTGTGAAACATATTCTCTGAATATAAATATTTTACCAGATATTTCATTTATGTATCGATTCTTCTTTTCAATACCAATAACGTTCTTGGAAATGATAAAACATCCATTTGCTTCCGTTGTCTTTTAGAAAGTAGAATTGTGAAAGTTATCCACAACATCCAAGCTACGTTCAAGTTTTCAAATTTGGAAGGCTCGCTTCGAACAACAGCTTGAGTCCATAGTACTGTATATCTCTATGTACATAACTATAACTATTATACTCTGGTGATGAAATGGATCTCTATTTGTGTGAAAGGTTTCTGTTTCAACTGAACAGATTAAATATTTCCAAGATTTAGTTTAATCCTGCCAAATGATGTTAATAAATACCTACTTACATACAACACACCTCCTGCAACTATTTTAAAATCTAAATTCGGGATTCTATATTCGATTATATCTATAACGTGTTCATATAATCCCATTTTAGTTTAGTAATTCAGGTTAGTAAGATGCGGTGATTTAATAACTTTTCGCGATTTTAGATTTAAAATATTCTAAGTGGGAAAATTACAGTACTTTAGAATAAACCAATTACAGATACCGCTTCAATATTGTCAATTCGTCTACTGCTTCCAAATTCAACCTGTTTAATAAACATTTTCATCTATTAGTATGATAATTATCTTTGCATTATATATACTCCAAGTAGACAGTACGTAAACGTTAATTGTCATAATAAAATATTTATACAGTCGTATCCTTCATTTGACTCTGTGTTTGCTTATTGTAAATTGGTATGCAAATAGGATTTGAAATGGAATAATTGAAGAACCTATATTGTAAGCTAATAGTAAACGCTTCAAGTATCTCTCTCCTAGCGATTTATCAGCTTCATCTAAAGTTTGGGACCCTGAAGTCCGTTTATTAAGTTCGATTGGTATATGTGGGCGACTGCAGTACGACCTCCCAAACTTTGAAAGTTTACGCACGTATCTCGTCTGTTATTTAGCAGATGCATCGACTAGCAGATGAGGTTGACTTATGTTGAATAAAAAACAGGAGAATTAAATAAAAAATTAAAGTTTGCGCAACAAAATATTCTATTTCAAATAGAACATTTTGATCGTAAATGTTATCGCAAAAAACTACAGGCCGCGTGTTCTGTGAAAGAATTCACTGTTTAGATACACGAGACAACACAAACACGGTGGGAATTTCAGAAAAGCTTGCTTCCCGTGTTGCTTGCTTTTTAATTTTCCACCGACTGCATTCACACACCTGGGAAATACAAACTATAAAAGAGGTAATCGTATCTCGCAAGGGATACGCGAACTAACATAACCTTTTAGGGAGACTTTAGAAGTAATTTTGTAAATGCAGATTCAAGTAGTACAGAAGCCACGTGTAGATATTTACTCGACTAGTTTTTGCTTGAAATGTTAATGTAAACTCTGTGTCGAGCTCGGATGAATACAGAGGTTTTAGAATTAAAATGTTGGAGTTGATACGAACACGTGAAAAGAACTTCAATCTGTTAAGAATTTGAGACTGCTTGCTTCTCTCTAGTCAGAAAATTCGTTAGTAAGATAGCCAAGCATCCGTTCATGGTCGTATGAAGAAGTATAAATATAGGTTAATATACTGAAGATTTAGTAAGGTGACGAAATAAATGAAGGAAGCAAACTACAGATTTAAGATGGCAAGAGAAAAAAAATAAGCTTAGTGATATTGAGGTAGCTACAGAATGGATGAAAATATAGGGAAATGTAAGCACAATAATTAGGTTTAAAGGTGCTTATTATATGTACCACGTATAATATTATGTTATTGTACCTCGGGGTTGTTATTTTGTTGAATAACGCTATTTTCATTGATGTCCTATTACATCAACGCTTTCAGATAATTTCAAAGCGAGACGAAGGTACTCTCTTTTTACATTGTTTCATGCCGTAATATTATTATTTTGAACGCCCTTCAATTTTAGAACGCCGCTTTTTCTTCTGTCAATTTATCTGTGGTGTAAATTGTATGTAGTTCGTATTAAATTAAATAATAAATAAAAGTGTTGCAAGGCGTGCCATCTTGTCTCTTCTAGAGTCGAGGAATATGCAGTGCAGGTCGTTAGTACAAGTCGTGAAGGATGAGTACTACAACCTTTCCTTAGTAATAAATGCGCTGCGAATCTTGTACTAACTGTACTAACAAGATGCTTTACTTCTGTAGAAGTCTATTGCGATGCAAGTCCATGCCAGAAGTGCTCAGTTTAAAAATGCAAAACATTCTTATATCACACTAGATGTAGCCTACGGCTTCGTCCGCGTGGAATTTGTGCCTGTTCACACAACATATGGAGACTCCTCCTCTGGATCAAAAGCAGCTTATATACTATTGATATACCTGTATCAAATATCAGCCAGATACATTCAGCCGTTAAAACATAATTGAGGAATAAACATACAAATATCTTCACAAACTTTCATCGTAGTAATATCAGTATGATTATGGTAGAATGTGCTCAGAATGAAAGACAACAAAGTTAATTTGAAACTGTACAAGATGTTTCATTGCGTTCTTTTGGAGTATGTAACAGTAATGTCTTTAAATAAGTTGGTGTTTAATTAATTTAGTCGAAAAAAAATAAACATACATAGATACATTTTTATTTGTAAGTACATACCTATTATACATAGAAACACCCAGACAAATGCAGATATTCATATTCAAGCACACAAATATTTGCACTGAGCGGGAATCGAACCCGCGCCTTCTGCGTAGCAGTCGCGTTCACTACCCCACGCCACGGATGAACTATAGACATTACAAAAACAAACGGTCAAAATTTTAATACCCTTCACTTTCAGTCGATAGTTAATATAAGATCCTATTAATTACCGATTACCACCTCTTTTTTCTTACAGCCGGCTCACGGTTTTGAATACATTTTCATCTCTATAGTACATTCTCTTTGTAAACTAAACCAAATATCTGTATAAGTATATGTTATAAATCCTCATCTGTATTATTACACTAAGTACATTAATTAGTCTTTGTGTTGTTATTTATATCAAAGGACGGAAAACGGAGACACGACTCACATTGATTGTCCTCTGTTAATGTGGCTACGGATATGCTACTACATAACTTTGTGAAGACAGTTGCGAGGCAACGTTATATCAACGGTCGGTTGTTCCTTATAAATATTTACCATTATATACTGCCGTCTGTATCTGACTGACATTGTAAATATGATAGTTAGGTTGAATGTATACATGGATATATGATTGGATAGATGGATGGATGAATGTACGGATGGATGTATGATTGTGTGGATGGATGGATGAATTTATGGATGTATGAATGAATAAATGTTGTAAAAACGTGTTTCTGGTATTTGATGCGGGAGGCATCATAGACACTGGCCAGTAATCCTTAGTTGAAGGGCGGGAATGAGTAAACTAATATATTAAAAGTATGTAATATGTTAATATGGTATTAGTACTATTATAATAGTAGTGAAATTAAATTTCCTTTTTTATTTCCATTGGGAGAGGAGCCACGTCTCGTATTGACCGTATGCGCAAAAAGCCACAATTATGCATAACGACAAAGTAAGAACAGTAGCGTCAACCGCTGAGACGGACTTGACCCGTAATGTTCGCACGTACGGATCTACTTGTGTGCCTCTATTGTAGCTAGTTCCATGTAACCGACTTTAGTTACAATTGTTCTCTCGAAAATAAATATAGTAGCTATCATGGTATTTGACTGCATTAGTTAAAGTCATTAATTGAAATGATACGTACGATTTATACTAAGATAATAGTTTATGTTATGAGGCTCGAGACTAAGTGGTTATCAAGTAGGTTAGCATATTGCAAGTTTAAACGATACCAGCCAGGTCAGTCTTAGGATAAGAGATCATTCTTAATACATTGAGACCCCTCCGTGTTTCGGAGATCACGTAAAACCGTCGACCCCATAAACATCTGTGGCATTCGTTACGGGTACAACATGTTCTGACTACAGAATTTTGATATCATCAGTGGTAGCCAACTTACCTAAATGTAGAAGTTCGGTCATTTCGTCATAGTTAGATACAAAATCGACGTCATCAGAGTTGTGGAAATGTTGAAATAAAATTACATACGTACACAAGACTTGTAGCAATAACTACGATTACATATAAATAAAGATTCACATAGCATACAGTGGAATTAGATTCGCGTAGAGGCGCGGAGAGTACAGTTCAACACACGCGTGCCGGAGGCGATCTGTTTTATACTGCCGGTCGGCTAATTAAATCCAATTTTCGAATACGGGTAGCTATGCTATGGATGATGTTACGGGACCGGACCATGTTTCTGAACGGGTTTTTGTGAAAGTAACTGCGATTAAACATAACATAACAAATGGGTATTTCGAAAATAAATTTCTAACTGTAAATGTTGCAGCTGAATAAATTTATTGTAGCGATTCAATAGCATGAATTAAGGAGAAAATAAAGCAAAGTATTACTAGTAAATACAATTTAGTTATGGCTTTGTTTTTTTTATATTCAGGTTTTAAAATTAACTGCACTTCACCTGATAGTAAGCAGTGGTTTATTCAAAGGACAACGAAAAAGCAATTCTTTATCATTAGTATAATAAAATTAAACATGTCAATTGTATGATTGTCATTAAATCCGGTGGATTTGAATGATCGAGCGGTTGTTACTGTTCCGAGGATGACGATATAAGTGAACGATGAGTGATATCGGTGGTCGATGATCGATGCAGTCGTTGGCAAAGCGTGGAATTATTATAAATATAATGACTAGTGATTGATATATTTGCAGATAAATGATTTTATTATTTTTCTTCTTCTGTCGTATCGACGGTATTTTTGGGTTGCCATCGTGGTGTAGTACACTACTCAGGGAGAGGGTCCGAGCATAGATTTCGGAAAGGGTTACTATGCATAACATAACATAACATAAACTCACGCCTAATTCCCCGAAGGGGTAGGCAGAGGCACTAGCACCCACATTTCGCCAATTTATGTTTAGATCCCAATGTAATAGGTGACGAGCCTATTGCCATTAACCGGGCACTTATAAATCTGCGATAAATACACACAAAACTTCGAAGAGCATCGAAAAGTCATTGGTGTGTGCCATGGTAAACCTGGGATCGAACTCGAGACCTCGTCTCAGCAGTCCATTACTCATACCACTAGGTTACCGCGGCTATTTTTAGGATTACTATGACCCCTTCAATTTTGTTATTTAGAGTAATATTTTTTCATACCAATTCTTTGTCCAGTGACGAACATATGATATGAAAAATTAAACGACTGTTTCATGGTATTATTTGCATAATACTTGTATGTAGTATAAAGGTTGGCACCTCAGTCCAGCAGGTGTTGTTCTGAATAGGACAGGTGCGGATGGGATTAATTATAAGAGCCCATCAAAACGCCGCCGTATCATTTAAATTAATACGCACATTAGAGAGCTTGTACTAGTTACGTAAATTGATGTGTAACGAGTTTCATTAGATTAATTTATCCGACTAGATAACAAGCCGTGAACAATCCACATCTATTACAGTAAGCAACGAACGTAACTTAGTATATTCTATTTATAGCTAATAGTGGAAATGATAAATTCATTTCATATTATTATATTTGTAAATTGAGAATGAGACCTCGTTATTTCAATACTGATGCTAAATATAATTGTGTATGCTTGTTCGTTATTTTAGTATTAGAAAAACAATTTGCTTCAGCAGTTCAGTGGTAATCGCGGTTGCATTTGTTCTTTTACATTTTTTCTGTTGATGGAACTATAGCGGATTTGATTACCGATCAATACCGATTGCGAGCCAATCAAACTCGAGAGAAAAATCATGCCCGGGTTATGACTTGGAGGTAAGGTTCATTGGAGCCTTGCAGAATTATAAATGTAATGGTTACACAGATTTAAAAAATGGATTTAAGAAATGGTTGAAACGCATATTTTTATTCATACACATTTTTTATATTTCCAATATACGAAATGAAATAATGTTTTTTGCACATTCTAAGTCTAAGATAACTTCGAGTGTTATTCCAGCATTAGCGTACATGATGAAATATTATCGTGATATCCGTAATGCGAAGGCTCGCACAAGAGTTATGAAGAAAAAAAGAAAACAAAACATTGACTAAGTTTGAGCTTTTAATGGCTCTTTTATTTGTTCGC
The DNA here is from genome assembly GCA_963691645.1 of Pelosia muscerda. Lineage (NCBI taxonomy): Eukaryota > Metazoa > Arthropoda > Insecta > Lepidoptera > Erebidae > Pelosia > Pelosia muscerda. The sequence continues at coordinate 10,200,903 of OY829106.1, forward strand.
GTCGATATATTTGAGCATTCTGAACCAGTTTGGCAGCGCCATACTAGCTAACTGTTTTATCACTCTATGGCATGAATCACATAAAGTTATATAACTCGTAGGATAAAGTAATAAACCACTGCTGTTGGGAAAATAGACGTTGTTTTGTATATACCCTGAGATACGTGAAATACTAAAGTGAGAAATCTCTAGAGACATGTCCACCTTGGATGGAAATTTAACCGTCAATTTCACCGTAAGATATGTCGACCAATAATAACTGAAGAAGTCGTTTCAGTTTAGTATTAAGTTGGATGGACATACCGCGAAGTCAAATCAGCATTTCTCCAATGTTTCATAAGTTAAAACAAATAAGTGCTTCGGCAGCGAACTTCCACAACACATCCATGTCCGGAACAAGGCGAACCGAGACCCCATCAACCTTTTTCTCCGTCCAGCTCCCCTCTTCTCCACAGTTTAACAATGTCAACGATAGTAATAGTAAAATATTAGCAATTGTCATAGAAAGGGATCCATGTGCATATAAATAAACTCTTTTAAATGCAGATTTCGAAATATTATAGTGACTAGAGTTGCGCAATAAAGTGATTCGTCCTAACAGAGTATTGACTATCAAAAAAAGTCAGTGTAAATGTCTTGAGTAAATTATACTCAATTTAAATATATCACCCTCCTTAATAGTCACTCTGTAAGGTAAGTATGGTCGATGGTAACTTCTACCAAATTAAGGAGGTACTATACATTTTGCGGCGAACAAAGTATAAATTCAGTAATAATAAAAGGCCCCTTATAAAACTAAGTAGATACGTAATATTCATGATATCGTTCACCAGGAAAAATTAACGGTACGCTTAGCCAAATGAATATCGATTCAACGCCCTGCCTTCGGCTCATTTGCCCTGCATAAAATTAGTATTTGGACCTCTCCGCGGGCAGGGCCCAATATTTCTCTCTTCTTGAGGATTCAAGCAATTTTCTGTAGCTCTTAACATTAAATTAACATTTGGGCTTTTTCTTCTCCATGTGGCCGACGTTGTTCGCCGTCCCAAGCTCAGTATATTTCAGCGGTCGCGTAATTTGTGGCTCGTAAATGTTCTGAAATTGGTCATCCCTTTGGTTGAGGTGAATTTATTGCCTCCTCGGTCGGCCTGTCGAAAGGGGAATTAATAAGTCCCCTCTAATGGTGAAACGTACCCTCACCATCAATTTGAATGCCAATGTCCCAAGATTGCTGCGGCCCAAAACGAGTCTGCACATGAAATATCTCACTTATAAATTTCTTATTCATTTTCACTTCTAATAAATTGGACACACAATGATTGGATCGCTTTATCAATGACCTAACATGGAGGTAAAGAATTGGTTGATTTAAAATTGAATCTTACATTTTGGTTGGTTAGGGTTTTATACACGTGTTGTATCACTATACAGGTAGTTAACAATGTGTCAACCCGTTCTTGATATGGATATCTCGATCGAAATTTATAGATACAGGGTTCGTGAGTGTCGGGACACGCGTACAACTAATCTCTATTAGTGTAACAATCCTGATAAACATAGTGTTGTTATTTCTACATACGAAATAGTTTTAATGAAGGTAGTGAACTAAAAGTGATCTGAAATTACTTGTTTTTACTTTGTTGTTATGTTATGCATTTATTTAGTAAATTAGATTGAAAAATGTAGTTAATGTCGTGATATACAAAATGTCAGAGCTCGCGAAATGTATAAAATCTAGCACAATTATTATATACTAGCTGTTGCCCGCGGCTCCGCCCGCGTGGATGTCGATTATCGCGTTGTACGACTCTACTCGATTCACTACTTGCCTCTCTATACTACTTTTCCTTGCTGTCATCACAACGGAAATTGTTAGCGGTATTAGCGCCAATGTATAGAAATTTACCGGATCAATTGAGATTTATGATTATTACTCCGCTCCCTTGTATGGTAGCGTGATGATATATAGCCCATGTTACTCCTAGATATTGTAGCGTTTTAGAGGTGAAATAATTGTTTAAATCGGCCCAGTACTTTTTGAGCCTATTCATTACAAACATACAAACATACAAAAATAGGTACAAATCTTTCCTCTTTATAATATTAGTAGATATAGATAACGCATAAATTTGTATTAACGAATAAAACAAAAATGTTGCCTCATATCATACATTCTATGGACATTTTGGAAATGGCATCAAGGTATAAAATATACCCTTCATTAACCATTATCATCATGTTTGGTATTGTGTTGCTTCCGACGCCTTCCGGACTTCGCTTTCGTTCTTTTTATTCTCCACTTCTTTAACACTCCATACGCATGATCTTGTTCGTCCATGGTAGTTCATATCTACGTAGGTACATTGGCACGATTGATAGTGATGAATGACTTTATATACTAAGATATTAAAAGAGTCTCTCAAGGCATAAACTATAATGTTACGAAGTTAGTTTCGTGAAGTCAGTAAGTACACAATTTCTTTCCTAATCGAATCACATACCTAATTCATGATGATTATGATAACCTTTGTAAATCTCGAGTTACCTTTGAAAGGCATAAGCGTACAATTGTAAATATTTATTATGTTACAGCTTGTTTTTGTGTTCAGTCACGAGAGTTCAGTTTTAGTAAGGGTAATGAGTAAATAATGACCATTCCGCGGTGGATTGGAGAGTGATAAACATTTCTTTCGTGAATAAGAATAATGTTTATTTTCACCTGTAAATGTGATTCTAATTCAAAGCTTTCTGTAATTTTATCGCGAGGATTTGACTGGCCGCGTATCGTGATAAAGAAATAAATGTTAGGTCATTTCGAATGGGATTATTACCACTAAAGTTTTGAAACGGGCTCTAGTCATAGACGCTGCATACTGTAAAAAGAAGGAGAAAGCGAGGAGTACAAGAGAGATGTGGAAAAGGGAAAAAGGAGAAGAATGTGAGTAGGAAAATATGAAGTAGAGAAATAGGAAACGGGATATATCAAACGGGAGATGGAAATAGGGAAAATGGAGTGCTAATATTTACAACACTGCGCGATAACCGATTCCACGCGTGTGGGACCGCGAACTATCATGATGGTATCCTGTTAGATATTCTTTTAAAAAGAGAATGGGACATTCTTACAAGGAATAAGTACTTATTGACGTTTCAGCTGGTTCCACTTGTTCTATTTTATGCTTATGTTTAAAGATATTTGCGAAGTCATAGATTTTTGAATAAATATGTTTATTTATGTATACAAATTTGTATTGTGTTGATTTTGTCAATAAAAACAATACCGATATAGACCACGTCCGACCATATTGTCAATGTCAGATGTACAATAGAGCTATATCCTACTCTGAAAACAACTTAAACAAAAAACACAAAAGTGTTTTTCAATGTTTCTCATCCTAATTGACATGTGTCAAGGGGGTAAAAGACCAAAATACACTTGATTTTTTATTTACAACTTTACGGTTAGTTTACTTTGACTACAAATAGGCGTGTTTTTTATCAAATATAAAGTTTTCTAAGTTACTCTATTCATGAAAAATAATGAGGCTTCCTTTGCGTACAAAATTTTCATTTTTAAAGTAAAATAATAAGTACTATTGTTTTTATAGTAGGTATTATTAGTATTCGCCGGATTATACAGATGGAGTTGGATCCGATCGGAATTGATGCAATGATAATGATATTGTTTAAAATAATTATTATTTTATTTTATTAATAATATAACATGGAACCGCACATAGGTCCGTTAACGAAGCTAATTGCATATAATGGTTAGTATTTAAATCAGCGATTTCTCTTTCGTAACCCTAATACTAAAAGTCGTAAAATCGATTTTATAATTTAAACCGCGTCTACCATTCCAAGTTGCCGCCCTTTTAATCACCAACTTTCATAAGACACGTCATGATTTTTACGAAAGCAATAAACAAACCAGGTTGTAAATAACATTGGTTGAACGCCTCCTTGTCTTGAGAGACGAATAATGGTATTTTCTATTTCGTTAGGTTGTACTAGATATAGTTATGTCCGCTCGGATAGCTGCCAGCTGTGGCGTCCGCATTCGGTTCTAGTGTCCCTCCCGTTTGGCAAAGATGTAAAGTTACAATGTTGCTAGAGGCGACCGAGCGCAATATATTTTAAGTTTTGAGAAAAACAGAGCTGTGGAAATATAAACTCGGACTAAGTAGTTCTCACCTGGACTTAGCCCACAAATAAGATGTGAAATTTTTGTGAATAAAGTAGAGAGAGTTAAATAAATAGGGGTTTTATGTGAAGTTTTGTATTTCAGAGTACACTGCTATAAGTATCAGTAAGATAACTAAGCGCATCTATCAACAATCTAAATAGTAAGATAGTTAAATAATTAGAATACAATTTGCTTGATGATGAAGGTCACCAATGAAAGGATAGGTTAATCAACAAGGTCGGTTTTTAGTCTAAGTAAGATGCGGCTGAACTTCAATATTTTTCGCAATGCAACTACCATTGCGCCTTCACAACCGAATCGGCGATATTGAAGTTCTGCAGATAGACTAGGCTAGGCGGACTGGCACCAACTACCCGTAACAACTACCATAGATATTTCTATGGCAACCGGGACCGGAGCTCAACGTGCTCTGCAGGCTCGACCACTCCAGTGCAAATAGCCATATTCATGAATACTATTTTTTGCACTGAGCGGGTATCAAACACGCGCCTCCTGTGTAGCAGTCACGTTCACTACCGCAACGCCACAGAGACTGTCAAAAATAAAATTATTTCAAATTGTCAAATATAAGCTGTCATGCTCTTATTTTTTCCTAACTCCAGGTTATCATGGCGAATCTTCTTTAAATAGTCGTAAACGGTAATAATATTAATGTCGGTTACTAGTTAACCGACATTAATATTATTACCGTTTATGCCTCCAGCTAAGCTAGATTGCTTTTGATAGAAATGGGTTTAAATCAATAGTGTAATAGTCAGGATTCGACCCTGAGACCTCTTTATTGTAAGGTCGACTCCTTGATTACTAAGCTAGGAATACTCTCACCAGAAGCGTCGGTAGCTTAGTGGTTAAGAAGTTGGCCATACGATCGAGAGGTCCCGGGTTCGAATCCTGGCCATTACACTACCGACGTAAACCCACTTCTAACACAAGCATTTGAGCTTAGCTGGCGGGGTTAAAGGGAATATTAGTAACTTCGGTTGCTAATATTCTTACAAACAAAAAAAAAAAAGAGTGTCCCAGAACCATCTTTGCCCGACTTTGAAATCGGTTCTTGAACAGTCTGTATCACTAGAACATAAAATATGAATATTGAGGTACATATTGATAAAGTGTAATAATATTGCAGTGAAGTAAAATAATTTACACGTTACTGTAATTAACTACAAGCCACTGAAATGAAATCTCAAAGAGCAGCATGCACGCAATTTCAGATGAATTTCATTGTTTCATGAAAACTAAACTTATTGAATTTGCTACTGTAACGGGTAAAACCAATCATTGTTTTAATAGGTATATGAAAACCAAACAATTATTGTAACATCAACCATAGGAGTGCGTGTGAATTCATTAATTAAAGTCAATAACTTATACACAAGTGAATTCGCACTCATACCAATTTCCGTAATTTACGCTTCGCGAAATTCGGTGCGTTTGTTTGGCCGTGACGTCGTTTCGCATTCAAATTGGCATATAACAACAGGACGCACACACCACGCCCGACATTCCGAACAATTACGTCGCTTGGTGATGCTCGCTGTCTCTTCCATTTTAATGTAACTGTGCGCCGTCCCGCCGGCCCTAAATCAAAGAGCCGTGAAGTTCCCCCCACACTTCCATATTTTCGCACCCCGACAACGTCGTATAATGGCTATTGACCAAATTTATCGACTTTCATGTCATATTCTCATCTTTATGCGGAGCTGCAAGCCTGGAATTGGCCTCACATAACATATGTGGGAAAAGTCTCCGTGTTAGACGACACAATAAATTATTTTGATCATCGTCGTTGGCATAAATACTTATAGAAGCTATTGATATCTAAGGAATATAATAAATGAATCAAATGGCACTATTACGTAAGTATTACATGTCGATCGATTTGATTAATTGGATTTAGTCGTTCAACAACATAATGCCGTCGCAGTGAGGTTAGCAACGCGTTTGCACACATGCGGCACATTATTGGGGCTGAGCGGAAATTAGTTGAAGCGAGTTTAATTAAACAAACACGTCTATTATGATATCCAAGTGCCACAAAAACGCCTTAATACCCGGGACAATTGTTTGCTCACGTATGTACTCATTCAAAAGCGGCGAGGAACCGGTGTGAGCAATCACAAAAGAACGGAAACGAGGAGAGAAGAAATGCTGTCATTAATACACGTTCTACGATGTTGTACCCTCTACTTTTAACCGTATTTTTTATTCAAAGCACGGCGTTTTAGTTTATTATGATTGTTAAGCAAACTTTAACTCAGAAAATAGCGTAAATGGTGCGAGCGAAATAAAAAAGCGAACGATCGGGTATCGGAAGATTCAACTTGCTTGTTTCTATATTTAAATCAAGAATGTCCTTCCGATTTCATTCAAGATTTTTTCCTCTTAAACTTTAATCGTCACCGATTCTTCTTCGTAGTTAAAAATTCTACTTTTATAACAGTCTGCCATTTAGACCGTAAGATAATGACATGACTAGGTCATTTGTGATAGGATGGCGATTATAACAGGTTTCCAATTACCTTACAGGCAGACGTGTTTTTGCCGCTGTTAGTCTGTATAGTTACCTGGAAAAAGATGTCAATAATTGTTACGGTCTAATTGTTCTATATTTAAACATTATACAAAATTACAGTTTCGAGATAAGTTTAAAATTCCCAAGTATTGCATTTACTTCATAAAACCATGGTTATAAATTTAACCAAAAAGAACTTACGTCTTTCTTTTTGGGCCAAATTTTAATTTAATATAGCATGTTCGTGCCCGCCCCTTCATATAATACCAGACAAAATACTGACTAAGTAATTACGGTATAATATTTTCCTTTTCATAACCTAACCTCACGTGCAATGAAATTTTTCGTTAATTTACATTTGTTATTAAAACTATTTACCTCGTGTGTTTTGTTCATTACTCTTTTCATTTTACGTTCTTTTACAATGGTAGTATAATTAATATTTATTATGTCATAGTTTAGATTATTAAGGTATCCCAAACGTAAATAATTTTACCGGTGTAAATGAACCACTGAAACAATGTTAATATTGCTTATTATTTGGCAGGGAGCTATTTGGGTTCATTATAATTAAATAGCCCTGTTATTATTGACATTAATAGGTACATTTTTCCTCGTTGAAATATGGTAGAAAGTATAATACAAAAAAGTATAATATTATTTTATAGAATAAAAAATCCTTTTAAAATAAAACTAGCACTAGAATTCGTTTTTTAAAAATAGTGAAGTATACATTTTTGATATTTACACATACGTAAATTAATAATTGTTCAGTTACTATGAGTTTTGAAGGTAGGTATACCTTCAAAACTCATAGTAACTGAACAATCGGCTTGAATAGACGAATAAACGATATAAGGGCCGAAATTTTAATCGTTATTAAAAACTTTTACAACAACTTCGAAACACGCTGGCTGGGTGAGTTGCTACCTACGTAAAGTAAGGAAATTTATTACAAAATGTTTTTACTGGTTTTCGAAGTTCCTTAATCTAAAATCGATAGAAACGACGCCGAACAAAGTTGTGAATAGTACCTTAAGTTGGAAATCGAAGAAAGTCGAACCATCTGCTCAACACCTGGGCAAGGATATGTTCTGTTGATAAAACTCGTCCACTAAATTGAAATAAACTCAAACGATACCTTCCTTTCTATTTATTTAACAATTCATTTGCTTATCTAAAGTTTAATCATCTTAGAACTGGCTCACGCTTGCTAAATATTTAGTCATATAACCAATGATTTATGGTCTATAACTTTTCGATTATTTATAGATTTAAAGTTCACATTAAACTCAACTATAATATTCCCATACATACATATTAAAAGTTTCTTGTGCTTAGTAAAGTGAAAAAAATCTATCACCATCTAGCCTTACGAACTCATCTAGAACATTACTCGAGTGCATTATACAATCGGCACAGTATAAATAAAAGATTGGGGTCAGAGCAATTGAACAATAGCAGCACTCAACGCCGTAACATCAAATTGATTCGTTTATCCCCCTAATTCACGTTTCTTCAATCGCTGCACGATGTGGAGAAGAAATTTTATGTACAGAATAGAATAGTCTTTATTGTACACTAATGTATATAAATGTATGAAATATAAAAATAATATTAGGTTGTTACATGTGAAATTGCCTCATTGTTTGAAGAAATTGGAAGAAACCCAATTTTCAATACTAACATTTTTGTAATATTTACGATTTTTTTGTGTATGAACTAAAATATTAAGTAAACAGCAACGTTTATTACATTTTTGAATAGGGACAGCTGTAAGAATGTAATACGAAATTTATCATCATCATGGATAGCATTTAGGAAGTAGATAATAAGAGATGATAAATAGAGATTTTGAAGATCGAATTTAATTTATGAAACCGCCAATAAAAACAAGATTTAATATAGAGTTGTAAAATCTTTCAAACAAAATACAAATAGCTATTAAATGACAGGAATAACCAACTCATGAATCTGTAAGAAAATTTCTACAATTTCATTTGAAAGACCTATTATGTAAAATGGCGGTATTATCGCTGAAAGCGTAACAAATATAATACTAATATAACATTATTTGTTTTAATGAATGCAAATAATGTATCCAAGATACCTATAAAAATGCATTTTTTCTTAATTTGTCTTCAGTATACTCCCTAATAGCATCTGATGTTATAAAGCGTAACGTAGGCTACTTCTATTTTTAAAATAATATTGGGGTGCCGCGCAAAAAGCCCCAGATAAAAGGACCAAGTTTACGTGGATGAAGTCGCGGGTACTGTTAGTATTATATGTATGGCAGGCAGTTACGTGGTTTCTACAAGGGTAGTATAAAGTATAATTAATAATGTTATAAATTAGGAGATCACGTCCTCTGGTATAGTAAGAATAAGGCAAGTCATATGATGTGCTGAACAGAGCAGCTCCCACTCCTCAACTAGTAGTATATAAGAGTTGTTATTTAGTATATATTATATTTTGCAACATTTTTTATTCCTGCTCCGCACCTGTTAGTCGTAGCATGATGTTATACACATATAAACCTTCCTCTTTAACCATTCTATCTATTCAAACAAAATTCGTTGCGTAGTTCTAAAGATTTAAGCATACAAAGGGACAAGAAAAATAGGGATAGAGAACGCGACTTTTTTTTATACTATGTAGTGATGATGCATATATATTGAGGATTACCTACATTTAATCTAAAAACATTTATACTATAACTTCATCTAGATTTAATTTAAAGCAAACTTATCCCATAGAAGCTTCTCTAAATGTGTACGTGAATGCTTATAGAGGGATGGATACAAACCGAATAGATATGGTCGGATGCTCCTCGTTCGCTGGCCGAATGGAGCGGACAAATTACATTACTAGTATGTCGAATCACCGCAATACATGTTGTTAGTACTTTTGCCAGTGACTTGATTCATAAGAATAAATGTATCATTGAAAATATGTTTGAATAAAAATAAAATTTAAAAAAGCCACCGACACAAAAAATACCGTCAAAAAGTAAAAAAAATTGGTTGCCTGTAAAGTCGGTATACGGGCGAAAGTTTTACGTGACAACGACTTTGAGTGGTAAAATATCTCTCTCGCTCTTAGGCGGGCTAACTGTGCTCGAGTGGAAGGGACGCGTGCCTTTCACTTTTTATGTCTGTCTCTCTCGCTCTTAGGCGGGCTAACCATGCCCGAGTGGAAGGGACGCGTGCCTCTCACTCGCTCTCATTGTGAGCGCATAACGTGAGCGGAGCGTAACGCAGTTTCTTGAAGTGTCACCCGGCAAGCCAATTTATAAGACGTTGTCACGTCAAAAATAAATAACTCCTTCAATGTTGCTTGAACTATTGTTATTTTTTGTATCAGGGTTTTTTTTTAATTTTTGATTTAATTTTTATTTTATACTTTTTGAATTGATATCATAGTCAAGCCCCTTTCATTTGATATCCATATTGCCAGACTCGTGAATTGAAAATAATATGCTATTAGTTGGTGGTGGACATCTGGATTTAAAATTTGTCATAATGCATCGTATTCTACTTGTCAAGCCCTTTCATTTGACACCCATATTGGGGGACTAGTGCAAAAATATATAGTTCGCCATTTTGTGGTGGCCACATCTTGGATCGATTTTCATCAAATATGATTAAGCACACTCTCGACTAATTCAATTGTCAAAAAAATTGGTTGCCTGTAAAGTCGGTATACGGGCGAAAGTTTTACGTGACAACGACTTTGAGTGGTAAAATAATTTTAATGTGAATATTCATTCGTCGAGTGGAAGGGACGCGTGCCTTTCACTTTTTATGTCTGTCTCTCTCGCTCTTAGGCGGGCTAACCATGCCCGAGTGGAAGGGACGCGTGCCTCTCACTCGCTCTCATTGTGAGCGCATAACGTGAGCGGAGCGTAACGCAGTTTCTTGAAGTGTCACCCGGCAAGCCAATTTATAAGACGTTGTCACGTCAAAAATGAACTACAATGAAATCGGTTCATCCGTTCGGAAGCTACGATGCCACAGGCATACACACAGACACGTGAAACTTATAATACCCTATAACGTCGTTTTGTACGTCGGGGGTGAAAAAGGACAGTGACACTCCGTGTGTACCGGCAGAAGTGAAAACTTGGCTAATATAATAAGTAGATACGGGCGTGTCATATGTGAATTGTCACAATCGGTGTATTGTTATAAACTCACAAGTGGTACCGGTAATGGTGTCGCGATTTCAATATGTTTTTTCCCTTTCACAAAATGTACTACGAAAAATACCCAACGAGTCTAAAAAGGTTTCGCTTCCAAGAGCATCATATTAACGTACCATATACGTAGCCTATTTGAAATAGCATGTCAATAACAATGATATCTAATATTTCCATAAAGAAGAAGCATGCCTCATTTTTTTGGCCAAAAATCAGTTTGACCTACCGACCGACCTTAAAGAAACCTACAACAAATGAAACAAAACAGTTTGAAGTTATATTTAACGACCCGTATCATAGGAGCTTCATCTAAACAAAGTGCGCATCGATAGATTTCTCTATTTCGCCGAGCACAAAGAGCAATTCTATACTGTTTCATTCTACCTTTGTCATTCAAGTGGAAAGAATACAACGAGTGACATTGCTTTCTTTGTTATAGCTTTGAATATTCATACAACATTATTAAGGACTAATTTGAGAATAATTTGATGTGAAAGTACATTGTTATTCTGTTGAGCAGCAAACATTATACAAGACGGACATTTTTCCTCGTTGAACTTTGTTTTGTTAGCGTCGTCGCTATAATAAATATTTAATTATGATTGAAGCTACTTTGGATTATTATTCATTCATTATGTGTTATGATAATGGCAGAATATTGGTATGTAATTTAATCTGTCCTTTTAAATTTGCCCAATGTGCAGGAAAAACACCTTCAGTTCCGTAGCCCAGAGTATTAGGTAAAACTGTTTTAGTTTTAATAACTTCAGGTTTATAAAACTGCATGCGACTTATAGAAAAGACATGTTTTAATGAATGGAATGTAAATTTTTATACAGCTGTAATATTCTTTAATATAACAATAAATAATTTGCTTTCAAATTAAAATGTAAACATTATTAACAGTTGAACCATTAAAGTAGATGAAATTAATGCACCAACTCAAAATGCATTGGAACATGCAAACTGTGTATTTCAACTTCGCCGTGAACAATGCAAAGTTTCGAAGACTGTATTCTAATACTTGCTTTTGCTACCCGCCTTGAAGCTTACGGTACTGCAGCAGCGTTGTCTACCCTCTACAATAGTCAAACTTACTTCAAGCATCATATTTCTCTCAACAGTCACTCTTTTGTTTTAAGTAAAGACGCGGCGAAATAAGAGCCCAGTTACTTAATCCTTTCTAGCAGTGATATGACTTGTTCATGACGTAAGTTAAGTGTTTTCGTAAATACTAGGTAATTTATGATAGATAAGATATGGTAGCCTAGTGACATGGGTAATGGACTGCTGAGACGAGGTCTCGGGTTCGATTCCAGGTTTCGTCATAGCACACACCAATGGCTTATCGATGCTTTTTGAAGTTATGTGAGTATTTATCGCAGGGTTTTAAGTCCCCAGTTATAGGCTCGCCACATATTACATTGGGACCCAAACACAAACTGGCGAAATGTGGGTGCTACCCCTTCCCCTTCTCTCCTCTGCCTACCCCTTCGGGGATATAAGCGTGAGTTTATGTTATGTTATGTTATGATACTGAACTAAGCCGATCGTGTCGTGATGAAATTGAGTTGAGAGAGGGACTCGAGGCAAAGGAGCACTACCTTATCTAATATTTACGAAAACAGTGTTTTCCTTTACCTCTAGGACTTATGCTCACCTTATATTGCGTAAAGCGGGCTGAAATAGGAAAGGTTTATCATTTTTGAAGACAACGTGATCAAATTTGGTACACAGATTAGAGCTTGGGAAAGGATATATTGGTCGCGATAAACGAGAGTCGCAGGCAATGTTATATAATACGCTAGGTACAAATACTATTAATAGTAATAATAAGAGATCCCATAACCGTCCACTCAGGCAACGATTTAGTCAAAGGGATATAGCAACCGCCGGTAGCCAAGAACTAATATAAACGCAAGAAATGCTAGCTTGTTATCCTACGAGGTGACAGGCGTGTTAATAGTCTCACTGCCATGTGGAGGAAATGTAGAAGGATAATTTGGAAACTGGATCCCGGGCTCCAAGTTGAAGTTATTACAATGACGATGATAAAAGTTAATAGTAAATCTCTCAACAGTGGCAGTGAAGTACTGTTTTACACGGCTGGTCTCAATAGGCGCTTATGTTTATAAAACTGATTATACAGGGATATTATTGTTCGCCGGTACTAGAGCGGTTTCTTAAAAGCGATCTGTTTTTATTAGCATTCAGTTTACCTCCACAAAATTTAAAACCAACAGTTGATATAGTTGAATTCGGTTTATTATTCACGACATTCAATTTTACGTTACTAAAACGCGCTTACGAGCGTAAAGTAATAAAATATCTTTCTCTAAGTACTTTTTATTGAAAGTCGAGAATGGGAAAAATAATAGCCTTCAATGTTCGTTTACGATGTTAAAAAGTGTTAGTGGCATTTGAATTAGCACAAAAACATGTTTGAGTGTAACATAATAATTTATAGTAACTAAGTGAATGTTAGTATGACGAGAATATAATTATATATCATTTCAAATTTATCAATTTATGTAACAATTTCGTACGCAGATATTTACACTGCATGTGTGTACAATAATATAAGTCTTCCTTATACAATAGACTCTTTCCAACAAACAGTTACGAAGCATATGACCACTGTTAAGTATAGCGAGACAAGTAGAGCTGCGTGCCGTGGATATATAAACTGATTACGAAGGGCATAGTAGGCCTAGTTATAAAATAGTGAAATTATCGACATCAATTAACATCAACTGATTTGTCCTTTATAGTATTTAAAAAAAATCTTTTCAATAACAATAGAAAATCAACTACATAACATATTTTGCTTTTTTACCTAAAACTCAATCAGCTGTCAACCCTGTAGTATCCTGAAATGATAGATTTTATATATCCTGGGATAAAGTCAGAGCTTTAATAAATATTTCCGTCGTCTGTTCTTCTTGCCTCAAGGTTAATAATATAATCAATCAAGCAATACGGCTATCATGGTCCACTTCTGGACAATAGCTATTCTGTTGGTCCAAAATCGGCTCAGCGCTCGTTCTCATTTTTCTCATCTATTTTATTTCATTCTTCGGGTCGATGTTGGTTATGTTTATATTTTATGTACTCGTATATATCTCTAACGGAAAAAGTATCTGAACTTGAGCTATTTTAACGATTTTTAAACCTCGAATAATTTCAATGGTTTGTTTAGTAGGTATCACCTGTTACTGACATAGACATTAAGAATCTCGAATGTACAATTTTAACGACATCTGTGATGCAGAAGTAAATCGTTCGACTGCCATGTTGGAGATTGAGGATTCAACTTCCACTCGGTGTAAATATTTAGGTTTTTCAATTAGGTATTTCTATGGGTAATAATAGGCAAGAACCTATAACATAAACTAATTGAGCTATGCTTACATTGCGCTCTATGTTGAATGAGCTAACGTTAACTTCTAAAAAAGTGAAGTGACTTCCTCTATATGTTATGATAATACTCGTATTCCATAGCGAACGGCCCACTTGTCCTTCTCTCAAGGCATACGCGTGTCTCTCAGTAAAAAGAAAAAAAAGTATTTTGGGGAAAATCTCTAACGTAACATTACGCAATAGTCGATTGTGGATGACTCTGAAGATGCTCTTTTTCATTTTAGGGTATTATAGTCTACACTTCACCCACAGTCCCAAAGCATTAAATTGTCAAATCCATTCTAACCGTATATCAAAGCTGAGGTCAACGAAAAGGTTTCTATAGATCGTTTCACCCAGATAATGTTTTCAGCATATATTTTTCATACATTTAAATTTGTATTATTTTGGCTATAAAACAAAAATGTCATCATGAAACACATGAGGATTATTAAATCGAGATTGAATATCTGTTGAAAAATATGAAATTCTGCTTCAAAACATGAGTCTTTTAGCTTAAAAATGTTTGTATTAAAATTTGCATCATATTTTTCACGTCCATTTTCTTTTTTCGGTTCTTTTTTAAAATTTTGTATCCATATCTGTATTCCATTACCCATTTAATCCTTATGTCCAATACATAGATGTTAACAGAGCGAAACAGAGATAAATAAGTAGGTATTAGAAAAATAATTATATATTCATAGAAAGTGATTGACAGAACGTGGAGATACTTCAGAGGTTTTATAATTAATAACATTCCAAGAAATTTTGTGACCAGAATAACGACTTCAATATCAAAGATTTTGGTTAATCAGTTTGCTGCTAAAAGTAAATCATTGAAATTGTCTTGCTATCTCACGTTCAGCAAGGGGATTCCCGCATCCCGATTTACCGGTGATAAGCTTGGTGCACATGGGTAGAGTGAACTAGCGTACCTACTACTTTACTAGTTTCGCATTAATAATATCGTTATTTAAATAGATAGATAATAGAGATTTTGACTACATTTTTATGATCGAAATGAATTTTCGAGGTTAAAAAAGATACTCTCAAGTTACTTTACAGTAAATGTTCCTACGACAAATAGTTTTAAAGATATTTTGAAAATTCCATTTTACGAGACGCTCGAAAATACTCTATACAAAACGTATCGGTTTTGTAGGTGACGTCACGCACACGAATGAAAAATTATATGTACTTTAGTTAAGCAATGTATTATTTTGCAACTCTTTATTGTACGTTTGAATTGTAAGTTTGATTGTAAATTCAGGCACTTCTAGGTTTGACTAAAATGCTTTAATCAAATGCCGAAATTGAATTTGATGAAACAACGGCAGCAGTCAATGCAGTCATTCCGCAAAGAGACTGCATGTTGACCTTCGACTTAGACATATAGAATTCATTTATTTCTTCTATGTCATACCTATAGTTTCATATACTTAATAGGTTTAGTTCGAATTCATGTTTGAATTAGAAGGTTACAGGAGATAATATACACAAGCCGGCTAGTAACACACGATAGTAATACCAAAATCAGAACTCTATCGTCAAATCAGTAAATTATATTATCTATCCCTGATTACCTATTAAAGATAGCCGTGCCAGGGGACGAGCAGTACTATTGAAGCATGAATTACCAATGTCACACTACGATCACCTACCCAACAGGCGTGAAGGCAACGATTATGTTAATATCTCCCGCTGGGGAGAAGCCTCCTTTGTACTGTGTTCGCTCAAAATTTTGCGGGTAATAAGATCGAGAGTACCATGTAACTTGTAACAACTTATGCAAAATTATGTTTTCTGAGCCTGACTTTATTTTATTCTATCAAAAACTCTGATGCATCAATTATTATGAATTTTAATACATTTATTATTTAAATACAGTATGACCTCTTGAATCTGCATAGCAGGACAGAGTGGTTTTATGGAAAATGAAATTCCACTTGACTTGTTTAAAATACCCCTTTACTTATTATAGTCTTGTGTCCACAGATCTTCAGTAACATCTTTCAAGTTCACGTGGTTTTAAGAATGCATATAAAATATTTAGATTCGTTTTTGAGTTTTTTGTAAATACATACATTTTATAATAAAAACACCCAGACCAAAATCAATATGTCCAGTCTATGAAGGACATAATATGGTTTCACCTTTACATAAAAGTGTAGAAACGGATTCCCTAACTGTAAGTATATGAAAAAAAATACTTAATAAATATGTATGTACTTATACTTACTATAGTTAGATACGTATACGTCTTTACATACAATTTTTAAATGAAAAAGTGTACCTATACTTATTATTAGTTAAACATTTTTTCATAAAACGTTGTATGTAGAGGTATCGTGACCGTAACCGTATCTCCTTTGTTGACTGTACATAATTAATTGTTTTACACATATTTGCACTAAACGGGAATCAAACACTAAACCTTTAACATAACAGTAGAATGTTCTACCGTTAGATGCTCTCGTTATCGCCATTATTAAAGAAAAAGAAATAAGGCGAGGGTAGACTGATGGCTAAACGATCACTATTGGGTCATTATTCACGTGTCCGCTTCCCATTGCCTTAGAATTTGTATCATTGCTGTCGAGATAGCTAGATGGTATACGTCGCCGCTTATATTAAAGTACGATTCGTCACGACTTTGTATTATTACTTTTCACGTAATCACTAAACTTGTTTGTTTGTTAACTTTTATGAATAAGAAATAATATAGTCCATTAGTTTAGGCACTTAAATAAATGTAAACAATCTTGGGATGTCTTTCTATGATGTTTTGTTTAAAAACTCAGTATAAAAATACTTTTCTGCTTAGAAATATATTTTAAAGACTAAAAACAGGTATCGAACTACTAGTTAGTTAGTTTATTTGTTTAACGTGTGTTTTTATAACAAGTTGCCACAAGGTTGTTTACCTTTTATTAAGTACCTAAACAAAATGGAGTATAGTAATAACAGTTTATAATTCGAAGGCTCGAAATATACAGGACTTTATGGTGCCTATATATTACATTTTTAACTTTTATTTTTAATTCATAACTTTGATTGTTTACATCCTCGCTGTTTAAATTGAAAGCAATTACATGGCTTATTGGAAGCAAAAGTTAGACGCTTAAAAATCTTAATTTACAATAGAATCATCAAAGTGCTTAGTATTTTGTTTATATAGTTGCGGCTCGCTATGATGGCTGTTATGAGACGATAGATTTTGCTCGTTTTCTCTTTTTTATTGTATCAAGTTTATTTTCTTCTGTGCCTTATTTCTCTTCAGTTAATAGTCCAACAGTTCGTTACTGTGGTTAAGCGCACCCTTAAAGAGAAAACGTTCAAAACCTATCAAAACGGTCATCATAGCGTACCACAACTATAGTGGGTAACTGTGATTTTAATTCAAAGCAAATTCTTATTATTTAACCAAACATATTTTAGAGGTAAAAGTTACACAGATACACATGAGTAAACCAGCTTCAAACACACAAAGTCGAGACACACAGTGTGACATATAACGTTACATTTCAAAGAGAATAATAGGCTGAATAGTATTACGTCAACCAAAAATAAGGAAAATATTGTGCTCACTATAAATTTCATAACTCACGACTGGCGGAAAATCAACCGTGACACTATTATCCAGAAGTGCAACGTTTCATCAATAATACTAGGTATTTTACTTTGAAATAGAAAAGAACGGATGAAACACAATTACTTAAACAGAACTCGACAGAAGCGTCCTATTTCTTTCTCGCCTACTATAGTAATGGGTTTGGTGTTCCCCTCTTCCCACTAGTGGTGTTGCCGGCACCGCCCTCGGCTCCTCATCCCCCCCACCCTTCAGTTTCCAACGCCGTCGGTGCCACCAACAATGACCTCGTATTTCAGACGGAATTGCTCAAACATAGAACAGAGAAAACGTAGAATATATTTTGATATTTTATTAATTACATTCAGTGATTTGATTAAAGTTTAAATTTAGCATTTGATGATATTAAAAAGAAATTAACACTTCTTAACCATTGATAATACAAACACGTGTACAGACAGACAGACACGCTTCCTACGGAAACTTCTTTCTTAATAACCAAAATGTTATAAAAATATTTTGTTAAAATGTAAATAATGTTGTTGATTTTAACTTTTCTTGTGCTTCCTTCTATCTCAAAATCTTTCTCAATTGGTTTTATATCTTATCCACATTGAGCGTTTTTGCATTGGCCGTATTCAACTCGGCCTGCCACATTAGCCAGATTGTTGGTCATTACTGTTACTGAATTTTTTTAACTGATTTTTATTTAGTTAAGAGTTTATTGTACATAGTATACCTGTGTGTTGCCAAAAAAGACATGCATCACACCTACACTTTCACGTTTATATATTATTAAAGAAAAATGTAACTTTATTTTATTATAGACAATTTATATATTGTAGGTATTATAGACAAACGTCTTTTAGAGAAAATATCCAAAAATCTTTTGTTTCAAATATAAACTGAGAATCGTCAAGGAAGTCTCTATATTTTTTTATCCAAGTATCAAAGCATTCATGTATAAATAGAATTGTAATCTCAAATTCTTAAAAAGGGTCTTTTGCTGAAGATATGGTATGTAGTTAAAAATGTCCAGTGATGTTGTTACGAATTGGTATGACTTGTGTACTGTGTTTGTTTTATGAATGTATATTATTACATGGTTTCTTTTATTTCGATTTAGTAACCTTTTCTGAACGGTAAACCGAAATTATTGAACTATTTTCGATTAACTTTATAATGTCCTGTAAAATTGGTTTATTATATATCATTACTTAGTCTGTGGTCGGCTTATTGTATTGTATTTGACCATAGTATGTCACCTATTGCCGTAAGAATCCCTATCCTGAGAGAAAAACCTGCGTTACAGTTTTGTCCATTATTCATGTACGGTAGGCTCTTGAAAACGACTGTTATGTCTTCAAATTTATGAGGAAACAAAATTATCAAACTTAAAATGTATTTTTCTTAAAACTTCAAATATTATTTTTCTTTGACCTTGAGGACATAAGCGTAGCATAGTGATTGCCTTTTTATTACAGAATAAACATTAATCTTGGTAATAAAACTTTGAAAGTCACGTAGTATACCATTCTTAATTAGTAGATAAAAAATAAAAGCCTTTGATAAGGGTCTATCATTAAGGCATTTCAGTTAACTGTAGAGCTTGGTGTCGTATTTACGATATACTCGTACTATTGATTTTGATGACGCAGTAATCATCTAGATAAATAATTGTTTTTTATTGGAACTTTGTTATACACCTTCCGGGTACCTACTGAATTACTGCCCAGTAATGACAATTCCTATTCAAAGTCCATTAAATGAATAGGATTTCTGCTTTTTAAGGTATTATAGGCATCTCACAGTCAAATCATATAATTTCACTTCTTCAGTGCCAATTAGCTTCTAATGTCTCAATCAATTCAGACATACTTTTTGCCTTATAGTGTCGACTTTTGATAGAAATCACGACTTTTTGGTGTCCCTCACAAAAATCACAGCAATGTGTAAAAAGTTTAGTTTACCTAAACTTCATACCTTTATCCTTTAGTGTAAGTCAACTAACTTATAGCATCATAAATCTGGTCAAACAATAAGTTCTCAAACCGCACATTACGGGTACGATTGATGACACGGTTAGGTTCCCAATGTAAGGTAAGTGATATAAGATATAACGTAAACTGTTTCTCTATCAAATATATGTTAACTAGCTTCTGGCCACTACACTTACGACTGTCTGAAATTAATTTTCCAATTCTAATTTCTTTGAGACAAGGGCATGCACGACGATGATACTAAATATTATTATAAATAAATAACCAACACATTGTATCCAATTAATCCTGCTAATTCTCTTCTTCCTGTTATTTCATTCCTTTGTTCAAATAATTAAGAACCCGTTTTATAATTCTGACATCGATTGCTCAATGTGGTTATCATGACAGAGTAACATAACCTTTTGCGGTTTTTGTTTCGGTGCGAGTTGCGACCGTACGTAATAACCCAAAATTACATAAAGAGGGGAACGCAAAGGGCATTCGCTGATTCGGTGTTCTTTGAACTAGTTGATGGAGAAATTGTTAGGACAGATATAAAGTGGAATAGCTGTGCAAATGAAATGTAAATGTTAGGAGCGTATCGTTCGAATCTCATCTCCATACTATTAGTAGATCATTTGTTACACTAGAGCCATTTGTATGGTGTTGCAAACGCTATTGCTGTCGACTATTGTAATTACACATATGTTGTAAATTCGTACTAATTGTTATAAAGTGTTTGGAAATAATTAACGTATTTGAATAACGTTCATAATGTAATGAAATGCAGTTCAAAACAGATATGTGATATTTTCAAAATAGAGGCAATTTTAGAACTTCATGTGTCCATAATTATATGTGTGTTTACAAAATATTGTTGAGCTCAACGCTGTATTGTGTTTGGAGTAGTAGTTTTGTTACTCCGAAATCGTTGAATGCTAGATCGCTTGGGTCTGTTTCCATTGTATAATGATTTAAGACCGAAATACGCGAGAATTTTGCTAACAATAGTTCCAAAACAAGCTGCTTATACTTTGTTATATCAAATATTATACTCGATGAACTGCAAATACCGATAGTGCTCGGTATTGGTAATTCTAATAATATTACTCTATTGAACGCATAAGT
Organism: Pelosia muscerda; assembly: GCA_963691645.1. Taxonomy (NCBI): domain Eukaryota; kingdom Metazoa; phylum Arthropoda; class Insecta; order Lepidoptera; family Erebidae; genus Pelosia; species Pelosia muscerda. Next base: position 10,221,927 of record OY829106.1, read on the forward strand.
TTTACATACAAACTATACTTAAGTCTACTGTGTCACTTGTGCTATTATCTATTTTGTGCTTGTGTTTATGTAGATTACAGATACATTTAGTAAATAACTGAATAGGTAATATTATGAATAATTTCTGATATCTATATTAAATATAAATAGAGTACCATTTCTCATAGCATCTTTGTATCGTGCGCAAAATCCCCACGGATACCACTTCTGCCGAAGTCGGTGGAGTTGATTATGCCGGACTGAAACCGACTAAAACGACACGCCGTCTATGGGTCTTTGATTTCCGGAGGTGAGATTATATAAGACATATCTCTCGTATAAGGCATATGACCCGGGGAAATCTCTTTGAGATGACCCCTTTCCCCTAATGTAGGGACCATATAGGGAGGCGCACTTTGCGCTGCAGTCGCGGCCTACTTCTTCTAGGGTGACAGGTGGCTCCACCCCCAGGCCCGCGCTCATGGAGGACGGAGGTCACTCTGCGACCTCCGACACCCGAGTCGCCTTCGCTCATCGCGGTCTGTGCGGGGACGGTGTGGAGCAGTGAACGTCCTATGGCTGAAATGATGTCGACGAAAGTGAAGCACGCTTTAAGTAAGCGTACAGTACCTAACTTGTACATTTTAGACTCCAAAACTCCCAGATATCTCAACTCAATTTAAAACTTTTAGAAATACAGACTCAGCGAATGTAGACTTTAGCTACGTATTGAAAATTAGTTAATATTATGACCAAACAAGAACTTCCCAACCACTTAACAGCATAAAGAGATTCATACATAAATGCAAAGGCAAAAACTCAGTAATTATCATGCTAATAAAGGCGGTCATAGACTGAAGTTGCCAGTATAGGTTGTCGCCGCCGACTAGACTGTTTAATTTTTCGCTATGTGATTATCATTTGCATAAGCTGCGAGCCTTTGGATACTAAATTAATTTTCATATAAATTTGTTACTATTGCTAGAAGCGATATGAGATTTTCCTTTTATTGGTACTACTAAATTTATATATTATTATATAATAATGTTATCGGGAATTAACGCGATGGTGTAGGTACATACATACCTTTGAATTTGCCTTTTATTATCGCGTGCGAAATACCGTGGTTATTTCAAACTTGAGCCAACTAAAACGCACACCGTTTTTGGATCTTTGATTGCCGGAGGCCTTTATTGAGATGGCCCCTTTCCCTTGATGTGAGAACCACCTTCCAGATGGTCCACATCTAGCCCCTGGGTATGAATAGACGCGCTTTGTGACGTCACCGCGGACCTTTATATTTGCCTGACGTTTCTAGTAGATTCGCTTGAAAAGTTCCACACGCGCCTCTCAAAATGGAGGGGGTTTCTATCTCATCCCTTCCCACGGGTGTCGTACCTACTCGTTGAATAGAGTATGTTTAGATCTGAACTCGAAATATAAACGTAAACCAAAATAATGTTTTCATGAGCTAACATTATCTTTATAGTTCCCCACATACATAGTCCTGGTTGGTTGGATATCTTCCAACTTATATTAACAGTCTGGATTCATGGTAACGGTAGAAAGAGAAAAATATATATTAAGAAGCATATGACCAACATTATCCACAATTTTTCTTCACTTTACACTCGAGGCACTTTTTTGGTGAGTTTTTATCATTCCATTACTCTACCTTTTCTACTTCACAGCAGTGACGACATCGGGAAAGAGGGAATCAAAAGGGCGAATGACCGATAAAAAAGTCCTTTAGTGTTACGAGAATATCTTCCACGTCAAAATAAACATTATTAAAATTAACCATAAAGATGTATTCCATTCAACAGAATACGATTATGTTAAAATGTTCTTATTAATGCTAATCTAATCGTCTCGATAATGTATTTGGTATTTTTCACATTTAGATATTTCAATTGCTGGCTTCCGGTTGAGGTATATACTCAGGGGAAATTATCACACCACTTGCAAACGAAAATTCAACGTCTTTAACGATAAAGTACAAGTGGAATGAATAATAGCGGTGCATAACTTCACATTACATTTGCTATTCCAAATACTAAATGATGTAACAAATTGAAGAGCTAAATATAGTAAAATTGTATAAAAGTACGAGTTGACATAATCAGCATTTGATAAATAAGTATGTACAGATTTATAAAAAAAGTTGATTGACATATGAATACTTGATATAAAGTATTGGCTGTATCATTGACCAATACCTCACTAAGATAATGCGACCAAGCCTGAAAGTCGGTACACCTATTGCTTAACAGACGAGGCTTTATTTGCTTATCGAACGATTTCCTCTCCGGATTGGCAGTTTAGACGACATTCACTTGTATAGAAACCGTAAAATCTCTATGTGAGTGTCTATGTTTATAGGAGAAGAAGAAAGCGGTTCTGGGACTGAGGTGAAGGTGCTGGTTGCAACTGGGAGCTCCTGGTTGAAACCATGATGAGAAAGTTTCACTTATAACTTAAGATAGATGTTGGCTGAATTGTAAGCTATTTATTATTATATACATTATTGTCTACACACACACCACTACAACCCAAGATATTAATCTAATTTTATGTCGAAAGAAGCACTTCCAGTAGATATTGCTTCTGTGGAATAAACTTCTATTACGTGCCAACGTTAACGAGATCGCGCCCCAGATATTATAATTAGTCATAACAGTGAGTTCAGTTCATCTTGCGATTTTATAAATGCTGGAAAATGTTATAAAGAAAATTATTTAGCCCAACAGAGTTAGGGTTGTGAATTATTTTATTATTGATTTAATTCAAAATAATTATGGTTGTCACAAGACATTTATTTTGTAATATTTCAAATAAGGAATTTTGTCAAGAATAGCAATGTAATGTATGAATATTAATTAATTAATATCATTGATAATATGCTGTAGTACTAACCAGCACACATTAAAAGTGCAACGAATTGGCGCGATAAAAAAAGTTTGGTTGTATTTATAGTTCATATACGAGTATACTTAGTAGTAACAATTCTAGCAACTTCGACTAAACAAAATCGTTACACATCCTTAAATTATTTGAATTTTCTTCATGAAAATTTGAGTCAAACATACGGTAATTGTTTGAAAAGTTTAATATCGCCAGAAGCAGAACTCGGGCTTTGTTCTAAAGCGGATTATGTTATTTTCAGAATATAAACATTGAGTGTTATACTAATGTTTGTTGGTGAAATTCGCCGCATGGCACCCAGCCAGTCACGTATGTCGTGGAATAGACTTTAGAACAGAATTTTAAATCGTTATTTGTCGGATTCAATATTCAGTTAATCTAGCTAAGTAAGTTATATTTCTATTAGCTTCAATCAATCGATTAGCCTATCGTAGGCTACTGCGAAAAGCTAATTAATAGGTCTCTTCCATAGTTTCCACATGCTAGCCAGACGGATCGGTACAGGGTTTTATTTTGCGTTTTCCTTCTTTTGTAGTGATATCGTCTGCGTAATTTTCCGTTCGTCGCCTCTTATGTCACCCTTCAAATGAGATGGAGTGGTAATATTTGTTCTTTGCTACGTGAAACATGAATGGTTATTATGTGATTAGCTTATGTACTTAAAATTCAATTTTATAATAATAATAAAATTACATTCTGAAAATTGGTTTCGCTCGGTAAAAAGTAATTCTGTGGAATACTGCTTGAAAAAATACTACTGTGCACATAATATTGATGTATGCAAATTTTACGTATTTAAAACTCACATAAATGAATTAAAAGTCTGCAAAAATATGTGCAAAAATATTGAAGCAAAAAATATCTAAATTTTCTAAAAATCTAGTAACATACAAACAATGCGTATCTATGATCATTTTCACTTGATCTATTTCGACATTGAAAACGAGAGATCACATTTATTTTTTAGAACTGTGACGCCCTTTGATGTCAATAGAATTCTACATACAGTATTTTCCGTTTGCCGATATTTCTTTTGTACACGGTTTATGAACATTCACGTGTAAGATAAACATTGAGAATTTCCATCATTTCGGATCATGTAATATCAACATTCTCAAACCCATAGCTAACAGAAACCGAATGTTTGACACTGTAACTCTACCACGAGACAAAGGAAATTTGAAGTTTACTGCAATCAACTTTCGTTTACCAGTATATTGCTCTGTCACACTTACGATATACGTACGTTTTGTTTATTTGATGTATCAATTTCTTATCTGATAATTGTTTACATTAAATTTAGTGACATTTTAAAGCATTAGGCATTATGGTTTTATGCTATCAATTAAAATCGATATAGATTTGAAAAATTAATACCCAGATGGGAATTGAACCCGCGACCAATCTCTTTCAGAGTTCTGACCAAGAAGTTGCCAGGTCTCGTCTAAAGCATTTGAAATTTTCCTTTATATTTTATGAAGCGGTCTATAAATATAAATACTATATTAATTTGCTTCTTAGATTCCACACTAATGAAGAGGCTTAATAAGAGTTTATAAGTGTTTTCATCAATCCGTTATGTGGCAAAATTCTGGCCGGATATAAATCTAGACCGGTTGGGATCAAATCAGTATTGCAAGAGCAAATTCACTTTTTTAAATCTACAATTAGGCACCGAAGTTACTGGTGTCATCGTTTAGTCATCTGAATGCTAAATTGCTTGTTATAGGGATATGATTACCGTCAGTGAGACATAGATGGCGTTCGAATCCAAATTTCCATCAAGAAAACTTTCGGTCTTATACACTGTATACAGGTATACCTTCGTATTGAAATAGGTATAGGAAGGTTAAGTTGAGATTATATTTGGACTGCTTTCGGAACACCAGCCTAGAAAACTGAAGTTCACATAGTAAATATAGTATAATACCACTGTAGTCAAAATGAAGCGGTCTGCCATTGTAGCGACTTCCATTACCACGCTAATTATAATTAGTTATTCCACTAACTCAACGGAAATAGCATGCCTAAAATTGGGTAGTATAATTACTCCTCGAATTGCGCTTAGGTAATTAAAATATTGAACTTAATTGTAGTGTTATAAAGTTAGGTGTTCGGTAATAAAGTCAAATTTCGGTAAATATTTCGAATGCTTTCACATATTATTATAGGTGTTTAAAAAACTACTACTAGTCGTTTTCTATTTAACCTACAATGATATTTTAGTTGTACGAAAATTAACTGCAATGACTATATAAAAGAAAACAAAACTACTATTAGTATTGCCTCTAGCAAAGACAAGATATATCAAGAATAACACATTGCTACAAGATACCTTGATAGCCGCACAATTGTGTGAGTGTGTGACATGAACATTGGTTCTTGTTAAATGGTTTGTACGAGGGGCGAAAGCCTTCGGTTATTAAGTGCAAATACGATTTTACTAATTATAGCTGGCTACTTCACGCGGTAAGTGGAAAATAACCGGACATTCGCGTTTCTTGAATTATCCCTCGATATTTTTCGGAATTGTGCAGAATGTGATATGTTTATAAATATTGATGGAGTGGAAACTTTATTGCGAAGAGGAGTACACGTGTTATCTTACAACTCCGATTTTTATATTTCGGGGCCCTTTTCTACGCTTTGCCTTGTATACTAGATTTCATATTTGCTGTTTCTCGTATTTCCAATCTACATACTATTCTTTCTGTCAGTCTTTCCCATTTCTTTCCTTTACGGTGGGATATTTGAAGCATATAATCTGTACCTATTATTCTACTTGGAGTATCAGTGTTGTTGTGTAGTTTATCTTATTTATGTATTTTATTAAACGTGACACTTTCTAAAGTTTACGCGAATGTCACATATTGAAATTAAACCACACTTTAACGGATTCTTTTGTGAGTTTTTTGGTATTATTTACTTTTAGTCTTGCTGTCACATAGTTTGAATTGTAAGCTATCTCTAAATATATATATGTAAGCTATTTGCCAAGTGCCAACTGTCTCTACAAAATGCAATAGGTCCATAAAAATAGACCATGACTATGGATAATTCAAATTAAGCGAAGCATTGGCCCTCACATCAAAGAATATACCTATAGTTGACATAAAACATCAACAAAGTCAATTTTAAATGAGCGCGTGCAACAATAAGGCAATGACCACTACTTACGGCTTACATACGGAACCAAAATTATAATACAAACATAATGTAATGAATATCCACTGAATGAATATAATATTTTTGCAATGAGGAAAAATAATTATCGAAGAAATGAATACATTTCACCCGTAATTGATTCTCTTGATTGATGTAATCAATATTAAAATTATTCATATCAAACTCATGTGATTCAGATTTTGATTTCAATATTGTTTTATACAAAAATAATATGAGTCATGTTGGGTATTTCGTCGAAGCACAAGCGTGATGAAATCGAGATAATTAATGCTCGTAGCACCATTTGTGTTATATCCGGCTTGTACCACCCCTTATAAGGTTTCTCCTTTTTAAACACGTTTTAAAGGAATAAAATGGAAGTCCATGTTAAACATTTCTGAAGTAAGGTTACCTTTAATTTCAGCAATTAACTGGTGTGATATAAAATATGGTGCCTGTATTTCAATTTAATTACATAATGATGATGTATAAACAAAATATTTTGTTTATATTTGAAAACACGATCACCATAATCCCAATCACGTCCAAAGATTGCACTTGATCGAAAATCAAAAACAGTAAGCGGATATTGGTCTTCAATACACAACTGCAAGTGCTTACGTTAACTACAAAATTGGTACAGTAACAACTATACTATAAGATTATACTATAAGTTATGTCTAAAATTATATAAGTTGTATAAATGTATATTTTTTATAAATACCACTCTTAGAAAGAAAAACCTCTCTTATAAATATAAAATTCTTTATAAACCAGTTGGCATGAAAGTGTACACTTAAAATTTAAATGAAGGAATTAATAAAGTAAATTAATGTACCTACCTATTATATTTTAGAATTATGATACTGATGAAAAATATGTACAAGTAACTTAAAACGTTAAGTACAAATTAAAACTATAACATTAAAAAATGTGAATTAGCCTGCGCTATCTTAACCCAAAGTAGAAATAGTTTAACCGGAAAGGTAGGTCCTAGAATGTGGTTATTCACTATATATTCAATGAAGGATAAAATTCACAATGAGGTCACCCGACAAAGAAATAAAGTTACCGACACAGCTCGTGGAATAAGCAAGCTGGGATACAATTCTCTAAGCATACCAGCGTCGAGTTCTACGACGAACTCGACGTAAAGCACAGCCTATAACTGACGTTTAGTGAATTGCACTGCAGTAGTATCTCGAGAATTACATAAATTGTTACGTGTTATATATGTATTGTGCTAAATTGACAACGTAATGTTTAGTAACACTTGTCTAGGCACAAAACTTAGTGTGATCAAGTGCAATCTTTAGTTGTAACTGAATTCCATTATACCAAACCCTCCTGTTATAATCACTTATATATATATATAATCAATTATACCTGTTTTATTTGAATTTTTGTGTGTTTTAAATCTGTTACTAATATAGGCTAAGCAAACATTGTTACTAACACTATGGGTCTCGTTACTCGAAATAAATGAATTATTATTATATATTATATAAACTTGAGGAGTATCAAAAATTTATCTATTTATTCAATTTTAGCTATTATTATAAAGACAGCGATTATATATCCTAAAACCCGTAACTAACCCATTTAAACCGGTATCCAGAATAGATTTAAAACACCCTCTGAGTTTATAACTAGTTATTTGATGCTAAATTATATTAGAGTATCCCTAAAGAAAAGTAGTGGGCGTTGCCACTTTCATTGTTCGGACTGCAACACCATCCCCTCGATAAGTGGAACCACTTACGTAAATTAATAATAGGTATATATTATATAAAACTTCAACGGAAACTTGTGAATAGCTTTTTATATAACAGATTACGATAAGTCGCATTATGAACTGTCAAAATATTGAGAACAGTTGGTCTCGTCGGTTGGACGGTTCATGACCATATGCAGTTGACAACATTGTATCCACGAATAGCACCTGCCAAAAATGTTGATAAGTGCACCAACTGGGCAAGGCTAGGTACTCTTTGTTCAGTGCTATTCCGCTCTAACTATTATATCACATGAATAACATTCATCGTGAACTTGGATATGTGGATATGTACAGGGATATTTCGTTGGTAATTTCGCCTTAGAAATACATCACGCGTAATGTACTCTAAGAATTAAGTATAATAACATAACATTATGCAACATCATGCTAGACCATTTTTTTTTTTTTTATCGTGCGAAAAATCCCCACGGATACCCTCCCACCGGAGCCGGTTGGGAAGGTTATGTCGGACTCGAACCGACCAAAACGCACGCCGTCTTTGGGTCTTCAGTTGCCGGAGGTGAGGTAGTAGTCAACATATCCCTCGCACCCCGGCAGACCCGGGGACATCATGCTAGACCCTAAGGAGTCACAAGTAAGAAAAATAACGAGTAACGGATAACGAGTGAAATCGTGGGGCACAGCTAATTTAATATAAACTTTCAATGCAAATAAACCACTTACTATGTACCGTTAAATACTGCCACAGTTTAGGATCAATTTACTAACAGCTTGTTTTCAAGTTTCCCCGTAACTTTGTGATAATTTTACGAGCGTTATACACGAAAGTTCAAGTGGTTATTGCGTCTAGTTAACCACAACTAACATATGGAGCATTCTTTACTTATATATATATACCTCATAATATTTTTATTACGGTTGACCTACTTTACTGGGGTTCCTAAGTAAAACATGGAACCCTTACGAATTACTTTTTAAATAATCATCTAGGTCAACGTACACGGTCTCGTAGTTAATTTGCATAGTTTTTACTACTACAATTTGAAGGGTAAGGAAACACGTAAAGACTTTTACTAGTTCATATTTTTTTACTTTTTTAAGGTAAATCTTCACTACATAGTATAAAACAAAGTCGCGTTCTTTGTCCCTATGTCACTTTGTACGCTTAAATCTTTTAAACTAGTTAATACGGCTTTTGATGCGGTTTTTTAATAGATAGAATGGTTAAAGAGGAAGGTTTATATATGTATATAACATCATGCTACGACCAACAAGTGCGGAACAGGAATGAAAAATGTTGCAAAAACGAGGTGACGCAGACGAAGTTGCGCGAGTCAGCTAGTAATATATAAAAAATAATGCCACTTTTCATTGTAATTTTATAACTCAAGATTGGGCTCACCTATCCAAACCAAATGTCCAGGCTTTGTTTGGACTATTTAGTAGATGGTTTATGTGAAATTTGTGGAAAATCGGTTGAACGGTTTAATGATACCACGGGCGAAGTTAGGGTGGGTCAGCTAGTATTATATAAAAAATTGAAACTCAGTGACACTATTTTAAGAATAAATCATATAAACCTGCTAGATATTTTGGTACTATCTAGAAAAAGTATTACGTAGGTTAGGCTACGTAATATTTTTTTTTACTTGCTAAAATCATCGTTCGCCATTAACCTTGGTAGCCTATTTTCTCTTTGTATCCATTTACTTAATGTGTTTAATAATATATTGTACAGTAAAGAGTACTGTATTCTAGGTTCAGTTACCCGACTGCGGTGAAGCGAAAAGTCCCCCAGGTCGTTGATAGAATGCGTGAGTCTTCGGCTCTTTTTTGTGTTTAGTTTTTTTTTCTATGGTGTGTTTATGTGGTGATAGCATCCAGCAGAATTCTATATATAATCGATTTGCACAATTATTTGAATATTTTGACTTCTTTTTTATTTCAATATTGTTCGAGCACCAAAGAGTCAATAATAGCTTTATAATCCTAACTTAAACCATCCTCATAAATATGAATGAAATGTTGCGAACATTTCCTATGAATTAAAAAAAAGATCATCATCTAAGATTCAGGACTAAATTATTGATATATTATGAACTCTAAATGTTTTCAGTGATGACGTTTTCACTATCAAGTGACCTTGAGAGGAACAAAGTGACATAAGTATCTTGACACAAAACCTAAACAAGAAAAAGTGACATAGTGTATGAAACGTGAAACGTTTTTTATAAACCATTATCAACTATGACAGAAATAGATATTACAGTGACCTCAAAGTCTTAACACTAAAAGTAACAAGTCACTGCCACTGATGTTGTAAATTTTAAATTGTTCTTCTATTTACGTCAGTAATATTGTAACGCAAAATTGTTAGTGGCGTTAAAATTTGATTTCGGTAAACAATACGTTGTACCTATGACGACATCTGTAGGGTTTGGGGGGAACTTTTCATCGATCACCAATTCGGTATTGATGAATGGTTTCCCAATCTGACAACAGATGTCGCTAGTATGTTTACCTATTTCAAATAGAATTATAATATCGTGATAGGTTAAATTGTTTGTGATATTTTATTCAATCATATAGCTTAATGTCTTTAATTTAAAATTGTCATAATCTAAATTCCTAGTTGCCCAAATTAATTTAGTCACGGCGAGAATGTCTTTGGTTTCGTATTATCTGTGGATCAGTATTTTTTTGTTTCGCGATTCGATCAGGTGAACGAATAATTCGTGATATCAGATTCATCTACTAGAATATTCCATGAAAAATGATATAAATACACCCCTCCCGGTGGATGCGAACACCTCTGATAATTACTCTGAAGATTAAGCACGAAACTCTGTTCGTATTTCATTGATTTTTCTGATAAGTTGGAACTCTGAATTATATGTACCTACCTACATATAAATTAAATATCTTAGACTCTGTGCATCTTTCCCGGACTTCTCTGGTAAGATTTCTTAATTTATCTCTCTGTTCTTAGTCTTTATATCTGTGTCTTTCGTTTGCGTCAATGATATACTTAGGTCTTTTTGGTATTCTTGATGCAGGGTCCCAAGGTTTAGCGGACAATATTAGTGACCTATCTACAGCGAGTTGAGATTCCGTTGTTTGAGTCCCTGTTCGGAACAGCTGTCCCTTCGTTTGGCTCGCGGCAGTGCGGGTGGTTGCAGCAGCAGGCAGGTGCCTACGCAAGCCGATAACCGACGCCAGGGGTTTCTGAAGAGGAGTTCCGAAAAGGTCACGTAATCTTAACTTGTACAATAACTGTAACCTCATATACCCGCTACCTTGAATTGTAATTACGAGATCAGCTGTGTGCTACGAGGGAGGCGCACAAGCATCTCATACTATATTTATATTTCTATATCTCTGTGCCTGTGATAATTCTACTGTATGTACAACTGTGTACCCTATTGAATATATGCATGTATAAAATCTTAGTGTTGTTTCATTAGGGGTATCTGGAGCACGCACCCACTATCTCCACTCTGAGATAAAAGGCGCCCAAGAGTCTCTTTCGTAAGCTCTTGCCTGGGTTAGCCGGTGGAGTAGCTGGGGACATTTCCCGGGTTACACAGTGGCGCGGCCAACGTACGGGCAGTTCAAGAATTCCAGTACCCACTGGATTTCTCTTGGTTCTGTGTGTGTGTGTGAAAGACGCCTTTAATGATTTCAAACCTACTATCCGTCTGATACTCTCCAAGACGTTAATTGGTTGTGCTTGTGCGGCTAAGCACGTAATTAATTTCCTTGCAATTTACACCGAATAGCAAGGAAACGGGTCAAAATTTTTTTTCTAAATTATAAATAGCTGCTACATTTTCGGTAAAATTCATATTTCGGCATACCTTCGTACTTTTTCTTTTTTTTCTTTTTTCTTTTTTTTACTGGTTGCTGGTTGGGTTGGATATATATCATCTCAGTAGTTTGTCCCGAATTTTAAATAAAATTAATATACATGCATATATTTAACTTTGTGTTTTTTCTGAATTTAACTTTTAATTGTTATCGACATTTTCTATAAGTGCCGATATATGTAACTCTGTATAAGGTGGTTTCCATTCGGAATTACCATTTTTTTTCTTTTTAACCTTGGATCAGTATAGTAGCCGGTACTTATACTTGCTACCGTACATTTTGCTCTTAGCCTTTTAACTGTTTTTTAATTTTATATAATTTCATTTGTACCTATACGTACGGTACAATTTTTTTTGTGTATATTTTTTCAATATTTTAGTAATTGTCTGCAGGGCGGTACATCTCGGGTACCTACCCGCTATTGGAGAATTATTCTCAATTGGAAATTTTTAAATAATTATATTATTAGGAATTGTCTGCAGGGCGGTACATTTTAGTTACCTACCCGCTAATGAAAATTGTTTTATGCTGAATTTTTTTATACCTATATTATTAACATAGAAGGCAGTACATTTACATACTGTCCGTTCAATTGAATACCCTCTTGGATTTATATCCATTTAAACTTTCGTTAAATAACGGAATTGTTAGTTAAATTTTATTTTTATATTCTATTCACTTAAAGTTCATTTCTTATAAGATGGCAAAAATGCACCAGTATGTAAACTATTTAAGAAAAGATGAGCTGTCTAATGAGTTGTCTTACATGGGCATTTCAGCGGATCCTGAGGCTACGGTTGTCAGCTTGCGTAACGAATTGAGGACGGCATATCGGCTAGTTCGCCGTGGAAGTCTGAAGCCTAACACCACGAAGTCCACTGATGCTGCAACTGAACGCACTGTCTGCGAGCCAAAAGTGAAGGAACTCGAGGATTTGCTATCGTCAGGTGACTTTGATGCCGATAAAAATAGTCGCACTAGGGCTGCTGTTAGGGCTAATTATCTTTTGACTAGGCTAGCTCGTTGTGGGTTAGATTGTTCTGAACTTGTTAGTATTCGCAACAGATTAGTTAAGATTGTGTCAGTAGCTGAATCGAATAGTGACTCAGAATCTGAGGTGTCAGATAATGATGATCGCGCTTCTCGTGTCCGAGTTGAATATACTTCACCTGCGATGAGAAATGAACGCTCGATGCGGGGTAGCTCGCAAAACATTTACTTAAGCAATGATAATTTTATTTATAGGGAACGTCCTATTAATCTAAATAGTTTTAATTTAAAATATGATGGATCTACTTGTGTACGTGTTTTCATTGAGAGACTGGAAGAACTCCGGTGTGCTAGGGAAGTCTCCAAATCAAAGGTTCTCATGGCTTTCTCTGACCTATTGGACGGACCAGCTTTGTCTTGGTTCCGCACCAATAAAGCTAACTTTATGTCTTATGAAGACTTACTAATCGAATTAAGAGACACCTTTGATATTCCCGATTACGATTATCGTTTACGGAATGAGATTAGGCAACGTACCCAAGCCCGTACCGAGTCCTTGGTGAACTACATATCCACAATGCAGGCCATGTTCTCTAGACTAACTTGTAAAATGCCCAGTGAAGAACAACTGGACATTCTTATGCATAACATTAGACCTGACTACATGAAGGAACTAGCCCTTCATGAAGTCAACACTATTGATGATCTAAGAAGGTTAGGAAAGCGTTTGGAACTTGCGCGTGCTAGGGCTGAGGCGTTCCACGAGCCAGTCTTGGACAAATTTGAGATCTCCTCTGACTTACATTCACAGAAAGCAAAGTGCACACCAAAAGCTACCAAGCAGGTCTCTGCGGTGGACAGCTCGGCAGCCTCGCACGAACGCAAATGCTTTCGTTGCGGCGGCAGCGATCACACTGCGTATAACTGCTCACAATCAAGGGAGTTGGTGTGTTTCCGATGTGGTCTCAAAGGAGTCAAGTCACCCGACTGCCCCAAATGTACGTCGAAGTCAAAAAACGCGTAGGCCAGGGCCTTATTAAGACATTCTCAAGCTCTGTGTCTGAGTCTTCTTCTGATAAGGTCCTGTTTACTAAACGGGATAACGATGTTAGACCGTACTTAGTTGTTAGGGTTTTAAATTTAAATGTTCTTGGTCTTCTTGATTCCGGTGCCTCCTGCTCCGTGCTAGGAAAAGGTGCGCACCGTAGCTTCTTAGATTTAGGGTTTGAACTAGAAAGTGTCAACCCAAATTTTAAAATTACAACTGCAGACAGTTCACATTTGAAATGTCTGGGTTCTATGTCCTTACCCTTAGAATACAACTCTGTTATCAGGGTACTTAAGTTTTATGTTGTACCAGAAATAACTACCTCAATGATATTTGGAGTAGACTTCTGGCAACAATTTCAATTAGGTGATAGATTAATTTCTCAAAAAATTAATATGAATAATTTTAGTGATAGCTGTCCTATTGAATCTTTGTCTCTTCACAGTGGTCTCGAGGATTACAACAACCTGACCGAGGATCAGCGGTGTGTAATGAACGGGATCATTGAAAAATTTGATTCAATTAATACGGATAAGGTGGGCTTAGGTCGAACCACGCTTGTGCATCACGTCATAGACACGGGTGACGGCAAGCCGATCAAGCAGCGGTATTACCCTCTCTCACCTCTCAAACAGAAGGCTCTGGAGACGGAGTTGGACCGGATGTTGGAGATGGGAGTGGTGTCACCATCTCAATCCGCGTGGAACTCACCCGTGGTTATGGTGGAAAAGGCGAACGGTGATCTAAGGCTGTGCTTAGATTCACGTAAGCTTAATGCTGTTTCCAAAAGTGATGCTTATCCCTTACCGTACATCAATCAAATTTTAGACCATCTTAATAATGCTAAATATTTGTCCTCTATTGATTTAAGTGCAGCGTATTGGCAAATCCCGTTCGACTCTGCCCAGTCTGCTGAGAAGACTGCGTTCACGGTGCCGAGGCGGGGTTTGTTCCAGTATAATGTAATGTGTTTTGGTCTTGTCGGAGCTTCAAGTACGATGCAACGACTGATGGACCGCTTATTCGGCCCGGAATTCGACAACAGAGTGTTTTGCTTCCAAGACGACATAATCTGTGTGGCCAACACCTTCGAGGAGCATGTGGATCTCTTAAATAGAATCTATCAGCGACTCAAGGATGCGGGCCTAACGATTAATATGAAGAAATCACACTTTTGTCGAAGTGAATTAAAGTACCTTGGTTACTATGTGGATAGGCATGGACTACGTACTGACCCCGGTAAAGTCGAGGTCATCCTCAACTATCCCACACCTTCTAACTCGAAGGATGTCAAACGTTTCCTAGGTATGGCCGGCTGGTATCGTCGTTTCATTAATAACTTTTCTAAAATTAGTAAACCGCTTTGTAAACTCACCTCTAAAAATGTAAATTTTATTTGGACATCTGAAGCTGAGGAGGCTTTTAACCTTCTCAAGTCAGCTTTGGTCTCTGCTCCTATATTGAAAATGCCTAACTACTCTTTACCGTTCCGTATACTAAGTGACGCGTCAGCTTACTCAGTTGCTGCTGTTCTGACCCAAACACACGATGGTGTGGAACACCCCATCGCCTATTGCAGTCGTTCTCTTAATAAGAACGAGGTGAACTACAGCACAACCGAGCGAGAGCTTCTGGCCGTGATTTTTGCGCTGGAACAGTTCAGACAGTATGTGGAGGGACAGAAGTGCACTGTTGTCACTGATCATGCCTCACTACTGTGGTTTCACAAGCTCAAAAATCCTACAGGTCGTTTAGCACGTTGGAGTATGCGACTCAGTCAGTTTGACTTCGACATAGAGCACCGTAAGGGAAAAGATCATGTAGTACCTGACGCTCTATCTCGCATAAAGATTGACTCCATCGATGCGAGCTCCACCAATGACCCGTGGTATCTTCACACCATGGAGTGCGTGCGTAGGAACCCAAGGCATTACCCTAACTTTAATATTCGTGAAAATTTGTTATATCGATTTTCTAAAAATAAATATTCTTTGACTTCAGATTTTGATTGGAAGTTAGTGGTACCTCAAGAGGACAGGCTAGCACTCCTCACCAAATACCACGATGACACGCTTAGTGCCCATGGTGGTGTTTGGAAAACACATAAGAGGTTGTCTTTGAATTACTACTGGCCAAAGATGTACAATAGTGTCAAAGACTACGTGGGAAATTGTGAGGTTTGTAAGATGTATAAACCCGTAAACACTTCGCGTCCTGGTCTAATGGGAAGTGCGAAGCGTGTATCTAAACCTTTTGAAGCTATTTCGTGTGATTTACTTGGACCTTTTCCAGTGTCAAGCAACAGAAATATTCATCTGATCGTTGTTTCGGACTACTTTAGCAAGTATGTCATGCTGTGTCCTATAAGGATTGCAACAGGCGCTGCAGTAGCGAGATTCATCGAGAAGAATGTGTTTCTAGTTCATGGAGTTTGCAAGACTATCTATATTGATAACGGTCCTCAGTATGTGAGCAAGCAATTTAAAGATATGTTAGCTAAATATAATGTTCCAAACGTATACTATAGCCCGCGTTACCACGCTCAAACTAATCAAGCTGAACGAGCGATTCGAAATGTTGTTCAAGCCATCTCATGTTATGTGAAGACTCAGCACAAAAGGTGGGATGAACATCTTGTTGAGCTGCAGTGCGCTCTAAACACTGCAGTAAACGAGGCCACTCGATTCTCTCCCTATTTCTTGGTACACGGTAGGGAATTTATAGGTGATGGAGTTCTATATAGACAGTCTGACATAACCTGTCATCCGGACTTAGTCTCCATTGATGAGCCCTCAGCCTTCGGTGCCAAACTGAAAGAAATGCAACACATTTACGATCAGGTGAGGAAACATTTGATTTCGGCTCACCAGCGTAATGAGAAGTATTATAATTTCAGGAAAAGGCATGTCGAGCTGAAAGTTGGTCAAATTGTTTACAAACGGACTCATTATTTATCTAATAAAGCTAAACATTTTACCTCTAAACTCGCTCCTAAGTTTACTAAGTGTGTAGTGTCTGCTAAACGTTCCTCTTTAGTGTATAGGTTAGCAGATTTGGATGGTAAGGACTTAGGCGAGTATCACATCAAGGACATTTTAAAATACACTGATGAGAATCAATCTGCGGTACCTTCTCTGCCTAGCGTCAGCGCTATTTCATTTCCGTAGCACTGTCGATTTATACTTACTTTACCGCGACTCGATGAAGTATGACCTTGTTGCTGTAGCTTGGGTGTCCTCGTATGGGACATATTATTTGTTAGGTACACCTCATCGAGTTTTCGTTTCTCATCCTCCTCTTCTCTGTAGTTGTGTTGCATATGCGACCATCTGACTATAGCAGTTAAGGAGAGTTTTCTTTCTAGTGGTTTAGGGCATTTAGACTTAAAGTAAAAGAGTCTGTGTCAATATTTGCCTCTAGTTAGTTCTTAGTAGTTCTGTTTTGTACTTTGATCTGTTCTTTTTTTATTCGTTCTATTTTTAACTTGTTAGACTTTTGACTTGTTTTATTCTGTTGTGTATTCCTTGCGTTACTTGTCTGTCCACACAAGTAATACTTTCAAGGGGGGGGATTGTGTAACGCAAAATTGTTAGTGGCGTTAAAATTTGATTTCGGTAAACAATACGTTGTACCTATGACGACATCTGTAGGGTTTGGGGGGAACTTTTCATCGATCACCAATTCGGTATTGATGAATGGTTTCCCAATCTGACAACAGATGTCGCTAGTATGTTTACCTATTTCAAATAGAATTATAATATCGTGATAGGTTAAATTGTTTGTGATATTTTATTCAATCATATAGCTTAATGTCTTTAATTTAAAATTGTCATAATCTAAATTCCTAGTTGCCCAAATTAATTTAGTCACGGCGAGAATGTCTTTGGTTTCGTATTATCTGTGGATCAGTATTTTTTGTTTCGCGATTCGATCAGGTGAACGAATAATTCGTGATATCAGATTCATCTACTAGAATATTCCATGAAAAATGATATAAATACACCCCTCCCGGTGGATGCGAACACCTCTGATAATTACTCTGAAGATTAAGCACGAAACTCTGTTCGTATTTCATTGATTTTTCTGATAAGTTGGAACTCTGAATTATATGTACCTACCTACATATAAATTAAATATCTTAGACTCTGTGCATCTTTCCCGGACTTCTCTGGTAAGATTTCTTAATTTATCTCTCTGTTCTTAGTCTTTATATCTGTGTCTTTCGTTTGCGTCAATGATATACTTAGGTCTTTTTGGTATTCTTGATGCAGGGTCCCAAGGTTTAGCGGACAATATTAGTGACCTATCTACAGCGAGTTGAGATTCCGTTGTTTGAGTCCCTGTTCGGAACAGCTGTCCCTTCGTTTGGCTCGCGGCAGTGCGGGTGGTTGCAGCAGCAGGCAGGTGCCTACGCAAGCCGATAACCGACGCCAGGGGTTTCTGAAGAGGAGTTCCGAAAAGGTCACGTAATCTTAACTTGTACAATAACTGTAACCTCATATACCCGCTACCTTGAATTGTAATTACGAGATCAGCTGTGTGCTACGAGGGAGGCGCACAAGCATCTCATACTATATTTATATTTCTATATCTCTGTGCCTGTGATAATTCTACTGTATGTACAACTGTGTACCCTATTGAATATATGCATGTATAAAATCTTAGTGTTGTTTCATTAGGGGTATCTGGAGCACGCACCCACTATCTCCACTCTGAGATAAAAGGCGCCCAAGAGTCTCTTTCGTAAGCTCTTGCCTGGGTTAGCCGGTGGAGTAGCTGGGGACATTTCCCGGGTTACAATATAAGCTCTATGGGTATAATACTAAATCTACTACTACCTACTACTACATCGAGTACATCAATAAATTTTAAATCCAATTCCAAATCAATAGCTCGTGTACTGGTGCGTATGAAAACAAAAGTGTCTTTCAAAAGCGTTCAAATCATCGGTTATGGTGGTCAAATTTAAAAAAAAAAAAGTTCGTATGAAAAATTTGCTTTAAAATATAGGAATACAATTTTTCTATTCAGCTTCTTGTAATTAAGTTGATACTAATTAAAATACTTCTACGTTCACGTTCATTGGTTAGCCTTTGTTTGCTTGGCGCTTCGGCATAAGCTGACTACTGAGTGCCGTGATCGTCTTACTGGTAAAATATATTATGTATATGTAAGGTACCTAATTAGAAGGCAGGGTACCGCACTTTTAATACAATGTATCGTTAAAACGCTTCGAAGTAAAAAAAACATAGAAATAATTAATTTGAAAAAGAGAGTAATTACTTGCTTGACTTTGACTTATAAGACTTTGATATTTGATCGACTTGCAGCTATTGATGTTACTGAATGACCACTTGGAACACAACTAGTGTAATAAATCGAAGCTACAGTATTCTACTCAAATACTAATTAGGGTTTGCCCCTTTCGTTTTTAGCAAATTAGGTATGTATACAAAATTGGAATATAATTTGAATAAAATACAACCTTCCCGCCATAATATTTCATATACTTTGAAGTTCCCCATTGTCCTTATTATGTGTAAAACCTTATAATTTTAGTGCCGCCACCACTTACCTATTATGTGTTATACCTATAAATTAGTATTTGAAAACCTATAATAGTTTAATACACTTTGTACTTATAACATCGTGTACCTACATAATGAAAATATGTTATAATTAATGATCATTCTTTGTTTGATAAAAAACCTTACCCTTTTCCATTGTTCCTAATTATAACACAAGTATTCCACAAAAGAGGACTCTTTTATTAACGCCGAGTTTTAGGCGTGTGCCAGCGAATCCTTTACCATTTGTATTGAATGTAATGGACTCAGTAACATAAATGACAATTTAAAAAATATACTGAAATCTTTTCAACTTTCGTGTTTTATGATAAACTCACCGCTGGCGAGTAAACTTTATCAACTATTTTCTCGGTCAAGAAACATACAACAGACATAATAAGAAATAAAGAGATAGTTGACGTGTGTCTATTCTTCACACTGCCGTTGAGGTCACGAGCCATCAAAGATAATACTTGTTCAGCAATTCTCCCTAAGCGAATAGAATTCATATAGACCAACTAGCAGTCAATCTCCACAAGCGAGTTTTTACCGGCGCATTCGCACACTCGCTTATAGCCAAGTGACAAAACTATTGCAACTATTCACTCACTTCCCAGTGCTCGCTAACTCGTTTCTAGTATCTGGTTTTAGTCGTTACCTACTCGTTCATCGTCGGCGTCAAACGCTAAACGCTAAACAGCCTTGTAACCACTGTTTAGATCAACATCATATATGTTGATGCATTTTCAAACCTTCCGTCTTACACAGTTTCACTGTAGTCAGAAATACTAGTAGTTGATATAGCAAAATAATGTAACTACTTAAAACAATCGTAGTACCCAATCTAATTTGTTGATAAAAACATTTCGGGATATACTTTTTAGAACTTTATTGAACTCTCAATATTTTGAAATATGTAGCGGTGCAACTCCACCCTATCCCAGTCTATCTCATCCTCGAAGCGGTGAGGATTACGTTTGTTTGCACTACCAGTTGGTACAAAGCGAACATTCTGTTGACATTTACTGTCACGGTAAATACTCGGTTTACCATTATTTACCGAACGGACGTAATGCCTACTACTGAGTAAATATCAGCGACCGGAAAGAAGAATGGAATAGATGTCTACTAGGTTTGAATCGATCGTCGTAGTTTGACCTCCTACTAAAGCTCAGTCGTACGGCAAACTCAGATTCTTGGGTGGTAATTGGATTACATGTGATGTGCGTTTACATACTGCTTTACTCGGTGTGATGAACTAGTTAGCTTATGTTTACTATTTATCTTTGATAGCTTGTTTATTCATACTAATTGCATGGTTGACGTCGATATTTTTTTTATACAGGCCATTTCAATATGATTTCGGTTCGTCTAATAGTGAGCTAATCGTTATGTTTCGTGAAATAAATTATCAGTTTAAATTAAATACTATCGGTGACATTCAGCTTCCCTAATTGCAATAAGCCTAATTAACTCACATATAGGCCAAGTTAATATTTTATCAGCCGAAACAGATGTATATACCGACATAATTGTAGTATATTAATACAACACGGCGAAACTTAACGTGGTACATTATTTAGATTGAAAGTTCCTCAACCGTTCAGTTTGGTGTTTTGTATTCTCTATCAACGATCTAAACAGCTGTTAACAATATTGTACTAAACCGGTACTGCAATGTTTAAGGTTCAGCGTTACAGCTATCAATCACTGTAATGATTAAGTATGGGTATTATAGAGCCCAATTTGAAGTTATAAGGGGTGCGTAGAACCTTATACAGTACGTTAAAATACGAGTACTTTTATCGAAGTAAAAATAACCTAAGCAATCCTAAATAAATTCGTCAATACTTTTATAAAATTGCAATGTAATTTTGTCTATTCCATGATCGTGTCATGAAAACTGAATTTTAGGACAAATGGGAACTATAGAAGTAACTTAAATAAGTGGAAGACTGGCTGCATGCACTATTCGGATAGACATGTTGTATTTGGGTTGTTACCTTTAATAATATACAACAGTAAGAGAATTCCTACGAACGACAGGGCATGATGGGATTTTCCGTACCAATTAGGGTTCGCCTGGCAGTGGGAAAAACCGCAGCTAAACAAGACTTGCATAGTATAGTATTTCTGCACAGTTTACCAGAATGCCAACATAATAAAAACACAAAATTCTTTCAATTGGACTGATATTGATGTATAACAGCAAAATACAGTCATAAGAAATTCATGGCTAAATGTAAGAAAATAGCTTTTTATTGCCATGTATTCGACAAGTCATGCTTTGTTACTCAAGTGGCAGCCAAATAACTTTTTCAGCAAATTAGTAAAATTTTATAGCAAGCGCGCCAATTACCTCAAAATTCTTGTATTCAGAACCTAGTTTCTCGCAGAAAGAGAATGAAAATAGGGTATATGACTAGTGAACAAACGATTTTTCCTTCGGGTGATGTATTTAAAACCCTCACTATACCAAGATTCTCTGATAGAATCCTGAGCTTCGCTAGTGGTTCAAAAGGCGCTTCCCTTCGCCGTGAAAACCTATTTTGTCATGCAATATATGAGTACTATTTTCTCAATTTGGTTGTCATTAGTGTCCAACAGTGAAACACTTATAGTTTCTTATAGCTTAGTCACAACTGAATGGAAAATTTATAACTAAATGAAAGAAAATAGTTTTTCGATCTATTCGGCAATCAAAAACTTTCTGGTTAATGTTTGGCCTCAATAATAAATTTATGGTTTATTGTCGTAGCCGTAGAACACGTAGCAGCTGTCATGTCGCGTAGCTACGCCGTAGACGGCGCAAATAGTTAGCTCTTTCCAAAAACAACTTGGAACGTGCTAACTTTGTTTTTGTGTTTTTGTTGCTTACCCGGGAGTGTGACGTCAGTTATAATAGAATAATGTATTGTTTGTTGTTAGCTAACGTTTGGTCTGTTTCTATATCGATATAGGTACACTTGAAAGATGGCGTATAAATGGGCACTTCGTTACGACGTCATCTGTAATGGATTTTGATTTCAGGAATATCCTTTGTGTCACTTTTAGTTGTTTAGTTGAGCTGGCATGAAGGTACTTTTACGGACAGTATAACGGTATATTGTCCGTAAATCAGAGGAGGTTGCAAGAGAGTTTGATATGGGCTCTGACGAAATAAATCTTGGTGGGACCCTACGGCTCTCAGCTGCAGTAATTATTATTTATTATTTCGATAATTACATAAATTAGTCTTTTCAGATCGACTCATTACGGTATTTCTCTATCTATATATCGTTACCAAACCAACCTCTTTTCGCCTGTTTTCTTTCAACATGAATTTATACAAAACTGATTTCATAGCTGGCATGAAAGTAACAACTTTTTTTAAGTAAACAAAGCTCATTTAAAAAGCTAAATTATTATAAAATATTCTAAAAATGTGTATAAAAATGTGTATTCAACCATGTAGATAAACCTTTGACTACTGAATTTATTGTTTGCGTGTTATTATTTTGGTAAGCAGCAGTCGACACAATTAGGGCTAAGATTAAATCAAAGACCCTCAAACAAAACCCCTTATTGTACATAATATTGGTATGAGACAATGTAGAAAAAATACCTTGACGATGTCATACTTAGCCATAATGCTATTTAACCCTTAATTTACCCGTTAGGTCCATTGGACTCCGCACAAAGTTTCAATCAAGCTTGAAAACTTAATTACTGCGAATTATATTTCGTGCTCCCGTATACCTTCAATCAGAAGCGCGCCGGTTAAGGAGTGAGGAGGATGTCCTCCTGCGCAGCGTGTAGGGGTAAGTAGCCACTTGTCAGGAGTCCATTGGACTCAAACAGGGTATTTGTGTAACAAAATTAGTAAAGTCATCATATTGTGATTTGTCGTGTTTTTATGTAATTAATTTTATTTTAGGTCAACAATGTGGCGTCAAATAGGAGATCAGTTAATATAATGCAACAGGGTGGTGAATCTATAATAAACAACTGGCTCCAGGAAGATTATGAGGATTCCTATGATGAATTACAACAATTACGAAACTGCACGACATCAAATATTGTCAGATGAAGAAGAAGACGAGCGCATTCCATCTGAACATGGCTAGGAGTCGGAGTGGTATTTTGATACAAGTGACGAAGAGGCACAGGAGTCAGGTCTGAGACCAGTATGTTTAGGTTGCACTAAAAAGCTTTGCGTGCGATATATAGATAAAGCCAAAGATTAGGCGTTGCAGGATTTTTATTTTATTATGAACATGAATCATTTTTATGTTTGATAACGATTAATTAAGATATTATTGTGTTAATTTAGTAGATAAACAACTATTTTTTGTTTGGATTTTGTTTTAGTTCGAAGTTAGAAGTTGGCATTTAC
The DNA here is from genome assembly GCA_963691645.1 of Pelosia muscerda. NCBI lineage: Eukaryota > Metazoa > Arthropoda > Insecta > Lepidoptera > Erebidae > Pelosia > Pelosia muscerda. The sequence goes on from OY829106.1 coordinate 10,245,581, forward strand.
TGTTTCATAGATATTTTCTAGTGATTAAGTATGTTCAAGAAAAATATAAGATAGATACAATACTGATTAAAATGTGATACGTAAAATAATAAGAAATATGTTTTTAAACACATTAAATTACTTTGTTATACAAATTTATCTTTTATTTTGAGTAAAATCGATGATTTGTGTGGAGGAGTCCAATGGACTCAATGAGGTCAATTGAGGTATATAATTTCACCGGGTAAACTGAGGGTTAAAGAGTTTAAAATCATACTACGTACATAAAAAATATTGCGATTAAAAAAGGTCGAAATTTTTTACTAGTAGCCAGAGAAGAGTTTTGATATTGTTAGACGCAGTTACACATTGAAATTATTTTTAACAGATTTCATCATTATTTTTATGTTGTGTTGTATCTTAGTAAATAATAAGTAACACCACACAAATCATGATAGAACCCATTAAAAATAGAACTATTTCAATGATAGATGTGTTTTTGAAATAATATTATGGATGGTTGGTTGGTTCACCATTTTGACCATACTTCACCTAACACTGTGGTGAAGCCCGAAGTGTGACGATTATTTTCTAGATGCTATCGATGTGAATTTAGGTTTATAGAGCCAATTCCAGAGTACTCATTCTAATCCATTCTAGATTATAATATCCGCTCAACCATTCTGACGCGATTGAGCGCCATCCATCTATCCATTCATTCATCCCTCTACCCTTATATTCAAATCTTTGCATTTATAATAGTAGAACTTTTAAAATAAAATAACTCCGTACATAGTTATTCGCATTACTGGAATTTATTATTTTATAAGCTATTCGTGAGCCTTTCCTAGGTAAAAGTTTTTAAATAAACCCACCGCTGTCTGCAAATTAATTGGATGACGTGCCTATGCTATTTGTAACGCTCATACTCAACTAATAAGCTCCGCTACTATTGCAAAGGATAGCTAATTATAAGAAAGGTCAGTTGAAGTTCATAAAATTATAAGGATAGAATCTGATGATAAAGGAATATTGTATCCCTCAAACACAAAATTATATGTACGAGTATACTTAGGTCTGTATATAATAGGACCTAATATATAGGCGCTGCCTGTCAACCTAGCAGGCTGTGACAACGGTGCAAACTGCGCCTCCCCATATACGGAGGCTAGATGAGGACACCGTGGTTCCCACATTAAGAGAAGGGGGCCATCTAAAAGACATGTCTGCTGGGTCTGCCGGGGCGCGAGATATATATCTTGAATATTATATATCATCACCTCCGGCAATTAAAGACCCATAGATGGTGTGCGTTTAAGTCGGTTCGAGTCAGACGTAATCATCTCCACCGACTTTGGTGGAGGTGGTATTCCTGGGAATTATGCGCACGAAAAAAACGACTTAATGTGCAGATATTATAAAACTCTCTTGCATGTTTGCAAAATCGAAATATGAATATTCGTCTATACAAAAGTTCATTAATTTAATTAATTGCTATCACAAAAGTATAATATAGACAACTTTGGGATAGTAGAAGCGGCGGTAGCTTAGTGGTTAAGGTGTCGACCTTACGATCGAGAGGTCCCGGGTTCGAATCCTACACTACCGACGTGAACCCACTCCTAACACAAGCCATTGAGCTTAGCTGGACGGGTTAAAGCGAATATTAGTAAATTCGGTTGATAATATTCTTTAAAAAAAAAAGTGAAAATGTTAATTTTGAGTATACAAAAGTAAATCTGTGCGCAACGAAACCGAGCAAAACGCTAGTATAAATAATAAGAGCCAGGCATCCACATTGAAGATGGAATACCGGTAAAGTTATACTCCCACCAGACACGATTTCTCTCATAATATTATTTGCTTCTGGTAGTACGTGACTCGAATTTCAGCAGTTACCTGCTTATGACGATATGAAATTTGTTCGCCACAGGAAACTTGCTTATTTACCTTAGAAATTGCAATGCAACGTCTGAAATATATGGTACTGTTTGTTGTCATTGCTCTTGTCATAACAGACGTTGTTCACGGTATGTTTTGCATGTTATGCAATATATATTAAGGTGTAAGACTTTTTAATTAGGTTCATAAGACTGTTATTCATAAAGTTCACACTTTTCGTTCGGAATCGGTCCAGGGGGCTTAGTCAAAGTAACCTTTTATTGGCGAAAACGCCAGTAGAATTGCGGAGTACGGGATTGACATAAATCTGTATTTAATGAAATATGAATCTTTGTTACTCGAAATATTTTATTTCACATATTTTTATTATTAAAATGGCCACAGTGTCACGTAATCCATTGATAAAAATTGAGAACGGTGCGCATCGGCGCTATTCCCTCGATAGAATATCACTTTTGCTAGAGGCCACTGTACTTTTCTGTTAGGAAATTCTAATTGAGGGCAGATAATATAACCTGTAGGTATATGACGGGCAACTTCACCCTTTGTGCTCTCTCTTTCTATATATATATATATATAGACATATATATAGACATATATATATGTCTATATATATATATATATGTATATATATATATATATATATATATATATATATATGTCTATATATCTCTATATATACCATCACAAAATATATTACATATATTAAATATATTACTCTATATATTACATCAGGTGCGGGTTCGATTCCCGCTCAGTGCAAATATTTGTGTGTTTGAAATATGAATATCTGCATTGGTCTGGGTGTTTATATGTATAATATGTATGTATTTACAAAAAAAAAAATGTATTTAAGTATGTTTATCCGCATTCTAGAACCCGTAACACAAGCTAGTTAAGCTATGCTTACCATGGGTCTAGGTGGCGTTGTGTAGATTGTCCTACAATATTTAAAATTTTAATTTAAACACCTATTTGCTAATGAGTCAGACTGAGACAAATCTATAATAATATAATAAGAAAAACTGTTAGTGAAATATATTTATAGGTACACCCGGTCTACTTACTTCTACTGAAAAATAGTAAAACAAAAATAATATCTGCGTTTTGTAAGTATATATACTTGTACTATGACTTGAAACTTATTCTATTCAACAGATTAGTCGTCTACTGAGAGAAATTGATTCTGAAACATACCTCTGACAAACGTTTCTCCGCAGAATGAGCCGCCGACAGAACGTTTTTTGGTCTGTACAGTTTCTTCAGAGGAACTAACGGGGCTGCGGACAATAACATACCTTAATTTTCAACATGACTAAAGCAAGAATCAAATATAAAACACTATCGATTTGAGGTTAGCTTTCCACCGAAATTTGGATACAACGAACTTAGGCGTGTTTGTTTAATTTTAATCAAGCGTTAGGCAAACAATTTACGAATATATTGGTCGACAATATTAAGCAATATAGGGCGAGGTGGCACCTATCTTTGTATTCAGTTTATATTGTGGCGGTATAAAAATATTGTCATTCCCTGTCAAAGACCTTGGCGGTCGGAATTAAAAGAGCTTTTTCCTGTTGTAGAAATTCCTCATGTAGTTATGAGGGTATTAAAGTTAATGGAGCCCTCCGCACCGTCGTCTACCTCAGCGAGTTTATGAGTTCATAGGCTGGGTATCTCTGTGGTAATGTTTTATTTGTGAAATATTTCCATTCTGGAAGCTTCTACGTAGATTATTCTTCACAAAAAAATAAGCGGCTTTTCTTACGTTTGCACAAACTAGCTACGTTGCTTATTCTCAAAAAGTCGTGTGAACTTTATTCCTGTTCAGTGTACCAGAAAAATAAAGTAGGACATTAATTAGGCTCACTGTTTTAATCTCAGCAGAAATACGAAATGTACCATGTTTTAACTTCAGTTAAAATAGTTTCACGGTAAGTATTATATTCTCATTCTCAGAAATGTTGCAACAAAGGCTTTGAAGCAATTTTTGCATAACAATTACGGATAAATATATAATATGTTAAGTCATTTCCTGCAAAATGTTGTTATATTTTCATAACATAACCACAAAATACGTTTTGAAACAATTTTATAAATTATATAATGTTGATATAGCATTTCCTTAAAATGCCTAGTCTTAATTCTGGCTCACTAAATATTATAATTTTTACGATCTAAATAATACGAGTGGTCTGAATGAAGATTCGTTACTATTTAATGCTGAGGGTTTTTCAAATGGACTGGCAAATGAGTTGGCATTTGCGAGGCGACGATGGTAATGTCAGCCAGCCAGTAAATTTTCCAGATAAGCGCTGCCCTGACGGCTAGGCCAAGCTCGCGCGCTTATTTCATTAAGTTATTTGCTTTGACTTCAACTTTGAGTTGATGAAACACAAGTCGACAATTTACCGAAAAAATTGCGTAGAAATAAATCATTTTATATTCATGTCTGAAGTATCATAGTTGGTGAAATGTGGGTGTTTAATACACCTCTACCTACCCCTCCGGGGATTCCGGGCGTGAGCATTGTATGTATGTATATATTCATATTAACTATATGAGTTTAGGTTAGATAGAATGAATCGATGGATGTTTGTCACTCAATTACTCTAGAGCAGTTGAACGTGTCTGGATAATATATTTGGAGACAGATATCATATTATACTGATATTACAGAGATAAATGATAGTCTGGGATAATAGGTTCCTGTGTCTCGAGGGACCGAGTTCAGTATTTCATGCAGTTGAACTTACGGAGAACGGCTAGCTATGCATTTAAATTCATTTGCAAAACTCAAACTTGAAAATGTTATGTTTATTTGTGTATTGTGATGTTGTTGAACGATACGTACATACATATTTTTTGAAGAAACACAAATACACATGGGAATTGAAGTGAATACCTAATTACTTCACTCGACTTAACTCCAGTCAATAATTGTGCTTTGAGTTTTCATCACCCATACCACCCGTACAACGTTCAACCTTGAATTGTTCTTAAATGATTAATGGATTTTATTTTAAGAGTTTTCTCATGAGCTCAACCTAATTGCATTTTTATTTTCCTTCGAAATACTTTTGTTAAAGAACTCACGTTTCCCAAATGGCTCCGAAAACTCGCGAAGGTGTAAAAAGTGTTTTGTATTATTCAGCCTTTTTCTCCTCATTCGGGTTGATTAATTTGTAGTTCATCTAAGTTTCGCCGAGATTTCCGATTTACTCCCCCGGTGGTGTAAATTGTGCTGGAAATCCGAAACGGCGTCGTTAGTTCTGCAAGGGGGTCTGGGCCAGGTCGGGCAGGGGACGCGCTAACCTTCATAAATCTTATCCTCGTAGCTTCCCGCAACTAACAAGCCGGGAACGTAGTCTGGTGCGGTGCGGCTTGGATCGAACCCTGCCGGTACTAAATAGCCGTGAAAACTTTCATAATAACACCACTTTAAGCAGATTAAAATACCGAACTGATCGCATTTTCATATTAATCATGTAGTGCGTAAAGGAGGGTCGGTGTTATATACGTATTAGTAGTAATTTAATAATCTAAGGGAGGTCTCACCACGACTTACTCCTTTATAAATCAGTTTTATCGGAGGGCCTTCACCGTGTTTTAAAATTATTAGTTCTGGGAATGGGTGTGGTGATGGTTTTAGCAAGTTACTAGTTACAAAGCTGCTAGGTAATTACTCAGAAACGGTTCATATTAGTGACCTTTATTTCGAATGCACATAAATAAAACAAAATTATACATGATATTGAGTGTTTTATAGATATCATAGTTAATTTGTTTCTGATTTTAACTTACGGGTAGCTAACCAGTTAAAAAAACAATTATTGGCATTATAATTGCAGTATTTAATGACATATAATAATAAATAAAGCATTTTTAATCCGTCTGATACTCTCCAAGACGTTAATTGGTAGTGTTTGTGCGGTGAAGCACGTGACAGTTGAACATAGTTCTAGCTCATAAGATGTATATTGCCAAAATGGAACCACGGTGCTACAGTTCCTCACAAATTTTAGCTACATCACGACACGTCCTCTTGTCATGAAGATTAGTTCTTGATACCGTAGATTTTATACATAAGTTCGCTACAATTTTAAAAATATAACTAAAGGTGAACCTTACGCTGTGTTTTTAAAGTTGAAGTTTGAATTCTTGTATAAACGAGAACATATAAATTCATATAAAAGACCTGTTCAATTGACGACTTGGTAAAATGGTCATTAATCTCTCATTAGAAGATGGCCTCGATTGTTTCATGTTCACATTGTGTTGTTCTAATATATTTCAATTAAAGAACTTTCTATATAGATTGGATACAGTCCTACTTCCATTAATATACTTTGTTTAAGACTTTTAATGTTTCGCGAAATCTTAACTAAAATATCCGGCAGGCCTTAAAAAATACTATAATTCCCTTACATTGCGGCAAATTCCTTGACAGATATAAATGAAATATTGCTCGATGGTAATCAATCACCATGGAGTTGAGCAAAATATTTACAAAAATTAAATTGAAATCTCTAACTTTTCCTCTTCTTTTATGAATAAACTTCATTGGGAAAAGCTTGATACTTTCAGATCCTTTCTTAAAAGTTTAAAGTTAACTGTTCACATCTCAGTTGAACGCCTCAGTGTTAGGGGCAATTTATTTAATAATATTTTTTTTTTGTTTCAGCATCGATGGCGGAGTGTTTGCGCACTGGGAACAGGCGGTTTCGCTCTTCTGTACTGGCGCTTAAGACTGGCAGGCGCGCCTACGGCTTTCGCAGCGGCTGATAACCCCGCCTCACGAGACCCGTCTATCCTCACGCGCCTCTACACTTTCGCCTATCTACCCGTCTTCAATTTCTTCCTCCTAGTGTACCCTTTTCATCTAAGCTTCGATTGGTCGATGGACTCGATACCGAGAATAACGAGCTTATTCGACGTGAGAAATATTGTTACCACGATATTCTATGCAGCAATCTCAAAAGTGACCTGGCGGACGTTACTGAATGAATTTAAAAAGCATCAAGATAATTTAATGCGAGATACAAAGTACTACAGAAAACAAAATTGTAAAATTAAATACAAATGGAATTATAATTGCAAGCAGTATAATAGAGGACAAGACTGTTATGAAAGAAAAAGCTATCATGCACCGCACAAAGAGAATGTATCATCTAAAAAGCTATTGTGCCCGTGCACTGGGTGCAAACATTCACTCACTGAGGAGCACACGAGCGTGTGTAGAGCTAGTAATAATAATAACATAACTATGCACAATTCTAGTTGCATCTGCCCAGTATCGCCTGTGAAATCGAGGGCGAGTACGCATAAAAGCGTTTATCGAAGTCCTCAAGTTGCTTTGCTGATGTTCACGGCGCTTATGGTGTTGCCATTCGTGCCTGCAACTAATTTACTTTTCTATGTTGGCTTTGTAGTGGCGGAGCGTGTTTTATACATACCAAGTGTTGGTTTCTGTTTATTACTGGGTTTGGGAGCGGGTGTTTTGACACGAAACTGGCATCGCGGTGAGACAAGGAGTCGTTTGTTCATGTTGGCTCTGTTGGTGACTTTGTGTGCGATGTGCGGCTATACTTTGCGGAGAAACCTGGACTGGCGTGACGAGGAGAGCCTCTTCAGGAGCGCCTTGCATATCAACCCGCCAAAAGGTGAGTCTAACTATTACAGAAACACACAATATATAAACACAATAATATTTTTCATACACGTAGATTTACCAGTTCATTTAAACTTTTATAACCTATAAATTTATGTTATATGTTATCGGAAATGTATGTAATTCGCCATTGTATACAATTCCTAGGAAATGTATACTATTCCTAAAATCACCCGGAAATATGTGAAATAAATTGTATTGGACACATTTCCTACGAAATCTATACACACATATAGGTATATAGGTATAGAAAATATATATATACCTATATTGCACACCAAACTGCCCAGAAACGCATTTCCACTGCTATTTCTCTCCATCCTAAGGTTGCCTGTAAGAGATTGCCGCAGAGCGATAAGGCCGCCAATTGTATTTACCATGTGCAAACATTTACCTGTGTTGCTATTCTATTCTTGGTGTACAATAAAGACATGTTATTATTATTATTATTATTATATACCTATATAACATATAAGTATATATATTCTAAATAATATAGTACACTAATACGATTATGAGTCAAAAAATATGACGATTTGTATTTCAATATAACAATATTTTAAGAGGACTTAACCCCTATTTTGAAGCGTTACTGTGACCTATTTCCTTTCTTATACCAAGGGATGTCATCTGGTACACGATGTGTTTTTTGTCGTCTCCATCAATCACTATAACAGCCCGATTGTACGGTATTGGGTAAATGATCCTAGGACGACGTTGTCATACCTATGGGCATACAATGTATATTCGTTTTGAGGTTTTAAGGTTGAAGACCTTTGTGGTTTTCTTTAGGGAATATTTTTGGTTAATTTATCAACCATTTCGAAGTACCTACTAGTAAACGTATATAAAAAAAGTCATCAGTAATTTCAAATATGGACCAACCGTTAGACAAGTCAAACTTACTTAGTTCACGACATAATGTCGGCGCAAGCCAAGCCAACACTTCCATTTCGTACCTTTCTCTAAAGTTTGTTTGAGTTGCTCCCTCGTTACAGCTCAAAACTAAGACACAATTAATTTGTTTGGGAGACAGCTACAAACTACCTGTCCACGACGTGTTAGTTCGTGTAAGTTAGAAAAGAGGTTGTCACGGCACGCCTGTTTGCCGCTGAGTATCTGCCCACTCGGGAGCTGGTAATGTATTCACTACTTCCACTCACATTCAGACTCTTGACCTTTCTAGGACGCCATTAAACATGCATGTTCGTCCCGAGGGATGCCGCTCCGGGTTTCAGTTCACATCGCAAACTTTCGCGCAAAGAGAAAAGTTTGGTCTGATGGTTCTCATTTTGCCTCACTTCATACGCAACGTAATACCAGCGAATGTTGTTCGACTCCATCTCGAATATTATATTAGTTTTGTTTTGTAAAATTACTGTTGATGAATTGTTTTGTTTGCAATGTAATTTCCTGAAATTGTTACGTGTAACAAAATCGTGACATGGAGTGACTACGTAAACTGGATTAAGTTTACAGATTTCATCGTGGTACATTTAATTTTAAATTATAGTGGAAACCAGTGGGGCTATTACTGTGTTAATTTATTTAATCAACAGTTTTAAATTGTTTATATAATTTACTTGCAATGTTTTCTACTATACATTGCATTTACTATATAGGAGTAGTAGGTATATAAAAATTATTCAACCTACACTTTATATGAATTTTTCTAAAGTACTTTTTCTAAAGTACCTACTGTACTAAGATTTTTTGTACAAAGTATTACCGAACGCTACTGGCATTATATATTTATATTCTACCTCTCAAATAAACTAAGCTTTCGATATAAAGTAAATATGCACGTTCCAATATCAGGGGGACTTCATAAATAACATTATCAACAGGTCTCCGAAGTCTGTTTGGTAAATATATACTATTCAAAGGAAAAAACTATAACTTATTCAGAAACCACAAATAAGATAACGAAATATGCTCCCTTTGCCAGAAAAACAATATTTCACCTAAATTATGACACTTTATCGAAGGGTCTCCGATGTAAAACTAGCTAACTTCTTCGCGATGGGTTTGTAAGGAAAAAGTAAGGAGGCCAAGTCGCTTTTTAAAAGTTTCTATCTCAGTTCTTCTATTTTTACGATATCTGAAATCACTTGTAAAATATTGGGATAGGTATCTCTGCAGCTGCGGCCCAACTTGTATGTGTATTGTTTAATGGATTAAATTTTATCAAAAACAGTTTGTCCCACTATAGTTTAGATGTACAGTGGGCTCTTAAAGCTCCTGGGCACTTTAAGAACTATATTTCTTTGACAGCTTAAGTTAACCAAAAGTAATAACGTTAATGAAATAAACTAGATGGATGTCTTGTTTCTTTATAAGAAAATAAGTGAACTCATGCAAGTAGTAAGTTACACTTAATTAGTATTCTACTATCCAGAAGCTTTTAAGACTAGCTGTTGTGTAGTGGCATCACTTCATACAATTTTAGTTTCAAATTTTCCAGCAACTTTATCTAGTACCTTTGCGTTTATATAACTTTTTTTTATCTCTGAAATGTACATTTCTAAAGTACGTGTTTACTGAGTTACGCTAAGGTAACATCCAGAATAATAGTGTATTACTTTATACAAAAGTAAATATTGTTCTCATATTTTGACGTTTCGTATGTTTTATAAACAAAAACAATAACAGTTATTACATAGCTTATAAAGTTGAGTTCATACCAAAACTTGAAAAATTGAGGGTATCGAAAGGGTTTGACGGGAAAGTCACGTTCTGAGCATACTTTATTCCTGTATAGACGAAGTTTGATGGCGACCCCTTTTATTTCATTCTAGTTTTGTTTAGAAGTTTACCTTTATTTTTTTCATTACTTCCCATATCACGAAAATATGAAGATTTATATCAGATATTTATTTAAAAATGAATAATAAGATTTTCATCTTAAGGTTTCCTAGACTTATTGGTGATTTACCAAAATAATAAACCTAAACCTGATAAGTAGTGAACATTAATTAATTATACTTTAGCAAATCAACCGATACCTACGAATGATAACCCTATAAAAGTGAAACTTTCTTTCATCTAAATACAAACACCTAACAAATTTTAATAATAAAAAGTAAAAAACGTTGTTAGGAAGTAGCTAGCACTTCTGACGGTGTATGAAAAAAAATAGTCAAGTATTTGATTGGGCGCAGACGGTTGTAAATATACCACCGTCTGTGCCCTACCATTCATACTACATTGATATAAGAACCATAGGCGCGACAAATATAGGTAGTCAAGTACGAACTTTCAGAAAGCCATTACACTTCATGTACATTTAATACTAGATTTTGTAAATATGTCTGTCTTTATTCAACCTTTTTCTAGAACCTGTAGATCCCGAAAGTCACATTATTGATATACGACATAGGTACAATAAACCACAGAAGTTTCGTAACATTGAAATATTTAGAAATATATTATTCATACCACATTGGTGTATCTATTTGGTACATGTAAGTTTTGTGGTCAAAGAAATTATAAGTTTTATAACGTGCCGTAATAATGGCTGCCTTTTATTCTTATGCAAATTTTATATGTGTATGTGTTATCGTAAATGAATGTAGTCTAGGGATTGTATGCAGCTCTACGGAAATGTATAGAATTCCGAAGCTATTTAGGAAATGTATTTAATGCATAATATATCCTGTGAAATGTATACATTTCCCAGCAATTGTATATAATTTCATTATTTGATTATCGTGTTTGGAAATGTATAAAAATAATATTTATGTACGGGACCCCGTTGTTTGGCAGACAGAATTTCGTTTCCAAGAAAAGTTCAAATATTATTTGGTCCTTGTATTTTCATTGAGTACCTATATTATTGTTGCAAAGAAAATTAACAATTTCCAGAGAAACACAATTTAATTGGCTAAACAAAAGAATATGATAAAAAATTCTATCATATTCTTTTGTTTAGCCAATTTATCAAAGTGTAGAATTATTTTTAACAAATATTTTTAATTATTTATTATTTAGTAGGTAGTATAATATATTGGGTATATCGTTGTTTGATATAACGTTTATGTAATCGAAAATCTTTTGTTCTAACAATATAGTGTTAACACCTCGACGCAGAATATCTCGTCTCGGAGTATTTTTTTTTATGCCCAATATCAGGGATAGTGGGGTTATACGTATCAATTGCATACATTTCTTAGGTATTGTTCACAATGACCGATTACATACATTTCCGATAAAACATATGCATTACATACCTTCAAATGTTTGCTATATGTAAACAGGAAAACACGTTGCTGATTTAAAATTCCTTCAATGTACTGTGTGCGTACGAATGTCATTGATCCATTGTTAGCACCATCATTGTGCAGCATAGTAATTTTGCATACGATAAATAGTTCCTTCTCATTATTAGGCTTTTTAAGTTTTAGAATATATATAAGAACAGCCTATCTATATACAACAACAGAATATACCTATATCAGAATATAGATCCACTAGAGCATTTGCCCACGGAAGTTGCTAAAGATAAATTACAAATTTTTATTTATTGATGAAGAATTTCGCAGAAGTAAAGAACTATTGACATTTGTATTTCTATGAATAAACTTACTTATTATTAAAAAAAAGATAAAGAAAAAACAAACATGGTAATAAAAGTCATTCTAAATACGACCTCGTTAGAGCATCGCAAGCATAGCAATATTTATTATTTAGTACGGCTTTTTCTAAATAAAATACAAAAATGTGTTACAATAATATAATATTTGGGAAATGGATAATCAGCCAATAATTCTGAACCCCGAAATTAATGGTAAGTATACCTGTTAAGTCCGCCAATTAAGCTTATGCCATGTTTGTGTTTTGACTGGAGCTTAACCTCGCAACAGCGTGATTGTTAAACTGCGTCATTTGCTATTATTCACAAATCATGACCAGAGATAATCTATACTAATAATAAAGCTGATAGGCTTGTATGATATAATGTTGTGATTGCATTGCACCTTTTAACGCAATTTCAAAATAATTGTAATTGTAAATAAAAATGCATATTACGAAAAAAGTTGGCTTTTTGTCAACCAGCGAGGACATTGCGGAATCCAAGAATAATCGTACAGCATAGGTCCCATACCCCAATACATAATATTGCACTACTCTGAAACGTCGTAAATAGTTAGTTGAAAAAAAATCTAAACTTGGTAAGGGATACGTTGTTAAACTATAAAATATCGTATTTTAATATGCAAATATTAAAATCCATTACTTTTACTACTTGTTTTCACTTCATGTTAAAAATTCAATAATTATTTATTTTCTAAATATATCACCATCATAACTTGTGGGTTTTACTACATCTGACACCAGCACTTGATGTAATCTATTTATTTTTATGGATATCGAATGTCATATAACATAAACATAATTGAATTACAGTCAAGTGTAAATAAATGTCTTTAAATCGGATACAAACGGCATTCTCGTTGGGTTCGACAAGTGAAGGGTTAATGAGTAGTTTGGTAATTTAGTAGGGTCAAGTGGGAAGTGCCTACAGGATTACAGAGAACCTGTATACAGTTTCTGTTATTATTTATGTCGGTTGAAGTTTGAAGAGGTATTTAGGATATTTTGGTTTTCCTTTACACACACTTTTCTCATTATTATATATGCTATCGTTGGTAGTCTATAGATAATTGTACTTATAATGTATATTTATGTACTAGATATTGATATGTTCCATTATTTTAGAATAAGTTATTTGGTTACCAAGGATTGCGTTTCAATTAGGTAGAATTCAGGGTTTTAAATATTCTTACGTACATCCTTTCAGTTCAGAGACCGTAAGTCCATGGATTTGTAGAGATAAGGATTCTTATGATGCAGTGATTATAAATCGTACCAACTGTTTCTTGACGTCCCAGCCAGATGGAGTAAATGCAACTGTCAAATGACAAATGTAAATGCAGTTGCAAGCAAACAAAATGCAAACGTTAACATACAAAAAATTAATGAAAAGGAAATTTAAAAACGAACTACTTATTTCGTTCTTAAATTTTCTTCTGGTGGCCCAAGAATTAGAAAGAAAGAAAGAAACCGTTATGAAACACTCATACAACGCACTGAATTAATTATCAATACAAAATAACATAAATATAAGAACTGACATCAAAAAATCAAATAGGTAAATGAACAAAATGAAATAAACATAGACTAGGTTTCTATCTACTTTGGTGTGCACCGATCGCTCGCGCCTTAGTCTCATGAAACAATAAAATTGTGCAATCTTATTGGCACAATAAAGTTCGTGTACCATATCACGAGACATCCTTAAATTAATTTCCCCAAGCTCCTAGCTAAATATATTATTATGTAGGTACGCAAGTATGTATATAGTATTTAGGTATATAACTCTATGACAAGTACCTAATCTCGTGAAATTCAAGCGTTTAATGAATTGATGCGGCTATAATTCACTATTATTTGCGAATTCTCTGACACATAATAATACAATGCGGCTTAATACATTCATGTTTAATTTCAAATAACAGGTTATTAAAACTCGGTCACGTGGAAATTAAACCGATTATTCTGAAAACTAATATACCAGCTCTCTTTTACGTTCATATTTTACGTGAATTTTTGCTAACATTAATCTCACTTCTAGATGGTCTTAAAAACGATCATCGAACGCAATGTCTTACAGAGATTTTAATATTATTCAATTTCTTCTTTATGAAAGAAGAAGATGTTGTTTATTTGCGTTCAGGCTACATCTGACAAAACGCCGGTGGTCATTTGTGAAAATACATAACAATGAATCGATAAATGAAAGATGAGACGTGAAAAAAGTAGCCCGTTAAACCTCAGACACTGGATGCGAAAGATGTAGTACCAGGTGCTATGGGATCATATTGAGTAATGAACATGGTCTTCTTCTCGTCTTCATGAACATGAGGGCCGGGGTGTGGGGAATATGTTACCTACTATTTCACCTCTGGCAACCAAAAACGGTGCCGGCGTGCGTTTTAGTCGGTCCAACATAACCACTATCACCGACTCCGGTGTTGTTGGTATCTGTGGGGATTTTGCGCACGGAAAAAAGAGTCTATCTCCACATTTATACGACCGAAATTGCGCTACGGATATCGTGAGATGTTTATTAGTATTATTTTCTTCCCTCGGCGCAGATGACTCTATAAATCTTGCTCTTTTCTTATTTAGTAGTAAACTAAACTTCTTAATAACTATTACTGTGGTGTAGCGAAGCACTTAACTTTCTAATAAACCAGAACTGAGTTATTATGAAAGTAGTACACTCAAAGTAGTGCTTCGGAACTAATAATAATTAATAACAAAACCGACAACTGCCGTTGTAGACTAAATAACTCAACTTTAATAAAACGAGACACTCAACTATCGCACCCTACAGTGATTCATACGGCTAACATACGTAGTATTGATATAAATAGTGGGTCGTGGAGGTCAAATAGCAGACGCTTAACAAGTTCTGCCGTTTTTAGTAAGTCTGAAAACTGGTCCAAACAAAGATGGTAAAACGCTTTTAGAATGATTGTATCATAACATAGAACAAACCAAGTCAATCTATTCGAATCAATTAATTAACTTATGGCAGCCCACAGCTGGGCTTAGTAGAGATGTAATTAATTTCAATTAAAGTTTTGATAGTATATGATAACATAACATACCTAGTTATTATTACATAATAGAACCAGAAGAGACACCTTATGGTATTTGCGGTGTAGTGAAATAGGCTTTTAGCACCGAAGCGGATCCAACTTCACAAAAAAAAAACAACTAGGTACTTTCTAAAAACTGATTATTGGTTTGCAAGCAGTATTAGTCGCTCTGGGAATTTGAAAATCAAAATGATAAAAGGATTTATTTAGTGTCTGTTCCATTCAACAAATAATTCATAATGTTCAGTTATTAATGAGATGCATTATATCCTGCTTTGCAGTTTAAAAATTTCACTATTTTTTTTATTTCCACTCATCTCATCATACTTATTATGTGTGAGATAAAAGATGTGAGTTAGGCACGCAAACTGCAGGCCCTGTGTATTCACAGCAGTTGAAATACCTTTCTTGGTTGCATTTTATGTCTTTTACGATACTTATTTTGTTTTTTGGCGCATGTAACGACTTTGGCCGACATGGTTATATTTCGTAACGGTTAGTAACGATCGAAGTCTATTTTATCTTTGACGAAACCAGTTGCGATTGAATATGTATTCCTCCCAGCTTATAAACTTCTACGATTTTGCCATGTCTACACCTAAAATCGTGACTAGCTTCGTCATATGCTTTGTGAATTTGATTTCTTGTATATAATACAGAATCGTACACAGAGTGCCAAACTCATCTGCATACTGTACGGGGTACGCTTACCGAATATTCAACATCACTATCTTCAAATAACGTACCATTTACGACTAGTTCGTGGCAATGTAGAAAAAAAGAATGGCAAAAATTCCACAGACTCGTTTACCTCACTATTCATAGCAAATTGAATTCTGCAAAGTTGCTTATCCCACGTGCGATGATTTTCCTTCACGTAGGAGGTCTGCCGCGGTCAATTTAGCTTTATTATAACATTCCAACATATTAATTTTTACCGTATGCGGAGTGCTATATCCTTATTAAGGTTATTTACTTGCAAAGTAGATTACCTAATTCAAATTCATTCTTACGTTCTTTATTTTGTTTTCAGTAATCTTTTTCATATTTAAGGGCAATATCCTTTATTATTCAAACAAACCATGCTCAAAGAAACACTTTAGTGATTAAGTGGTTGGTCCCTAGTTGTAATCCTAGCCATTAAATTACCGATGCGAACCACATAGAATGATTTTCATTTAAATAATACTACTTTGTGCCCGCGGCTTCGCCCGCGTCTACTTCTGACCCCCCCCCCTCCGCCCCCCCCCGATAGCATCATATATATGGCTTATGACACTCACAGATATTTCTGTTAGTAAAAGAATTTTAAGATCTGTTCAAGAGATCAGAGATTATCTCTTATAACCTCACAAATTTACAAATAACACACGTAATTTACACATAATAATAGTATAAATTAGTAACCGAGATTGTAAGTTTTCGTTTACTACTCCAGGTAAGGTTGGAAGTAGTTCCATGTTGGGAATGTAAGGGCTGATATTCGTACTCTGAATCGCTAGACTCTTCACCACCGAGTCCCAATCTGTTAACTTTTTAATTCTGATTTTACTCCATACTTGACTTCTATTATTCTATTTAGGTACAAACATTATTATCATAAGTACATAAATATTTAGTTTATTGGTGATTAGTTTTTACTTTGAATTGAAAAATAGTAAGTACATAGAATAATAGTGATGTAATGAAAATGTAACCTTCTATTCAAGATCTACAGAAATGGTACCATCAATTTACAGTGAAACTTCGGGCCAACATGAAGTTTCAGATTAGGCTGAACAAAGTATCATATGCCGTCCTCGGCCCACAACTTCGTGTGTTCGTTTCATAACAGATCTACTGTTTCATTGGTGGTCACGAATTGTAAGCAATGAATAAAAAGATGCAAATTAATTTGTTTTCTGTGTTACTAATAAAAAGTTCTATAACTAATCTTGTTAAGATGATACTTGAGAAGATAATATTATTATAAGTTATATTATAACCACATAGCGATTGACTGAGTTATAACACAAATAAATTGAGGTTATGGTGAATAACTTGCCAAGTTTCTCTGTGAACTATTAAATGACCTCCAAATAGAAGTTCACGTTCACTACCCAAATAAACTTGACGAGCTATTACATTTTATGTGCCTTGAATTGTTTTATGTGCGAGTCTACGTAGTTAGTGTTTATGGAATCATAAAACTTAATCATAACCTAACTTTAATTATGGTGAGTAGATGAGTGAAATAAAAATAGGATATATTGTATCATTTACGGGTCCGACATAATGTATCTTGTTAAAAGTTATTGATATGTTGCTGGTCAGTATAAAGTGTATAAAACTTGCTGTAGGAAAAATTATAACACTACTATAAGCGTTTTACTGAATACAGATAGAGATGATGATTGCACAAATTAAAAAAAAATAACTGAAATCGTTGTAATAAAATACGAAATTTAAAGCCTATTGAGTTTAATATTTGGTTTGCAAGAGTATGTATTGAAAAAAATATACAACAATGTGTACAATATTGAAACATATACTAGAGTCTATTTTATTCGTTTTCGCTGACGGAAAACAGTTGGTTCAGACTTTTTGTAACGGTTCAGGACTTATGGCGATTAATTTTGAAACTTAATTATGCCAACGTTTCGAACGCGTTGCAGCACCTGTGGCAATGGCTTGACTGGCCGGCGATCATCGATATGTGTGCGGAAATCATTTTTTGTGAGCCTACTCTCCATTACACGTATTTGAAACGTTAATCGCGATAAATCCCTAATAGTCGCTTATAAAAATTAGAGCTTTCGCCACGATAGTTTAAGAATGCTTAGTTATGTTTATAGGTATGTTTACAGAACTGCCCCAGTAGTGCACTCTAATATCAGTAAATGCAAACAGAGAGGCTTTGTTTATCTTGTGCTTAGCAGGCAAATTCGAAAGCTCTGCAACGCACGGTGAAGCACGACGTGTGCAAACAATCGCATGAGATACCACATGGACCAGAATTGAGTATACGATTGCGGTATCTTGAATCGTATTGCTTGGTTCGTAAATTAAGGTACCAGATGCATTGGTAACCTTTGTAATATTCAAGGTAATAATGCAACTCGTACAAGAAATTACAAGATTTTTTATACAACTTAGGTGGCAGACAGAAAGGTAAAAAGTGGTTACCGTGGCCTATGGACGTTCGCTACACCAGGGGCGTTACACTAGTGCTGCTGACCCTATATATGGAAGGAGAGGGGGGGGGGGGGGGGGTGAAGGTTAAGATTATACAGTGGTGACAACCTAAGCTCTCCATATTCCCTCTAAGAACACAAAACCTCTCCAGTGAGCTTTGGCTACACTACTCACCACCGCGAACATAACACAAGGTTACTTTTAGCTGGTATTCGATAGGGCGGAGGTACTTCCCCAGTCGCTTTACTTAATTAGAACGGGAGATACCGTCATGTCCTACATATTAAATTTTTCATAATTTAATTTAGGTTTAATAAAATTCCTAGTTTGAATACTGATAAATGTTAAGTTCAATGTCTATAAAAAATTTGCTCACCAGTTTAATGAAAATTTTCTGAAACAATTATTATGCTAACTGTGCAAATCAAATTTAGAACGGAAAAGTTAATGCTTCGAAGGGATTCGAACCCGTGATCTTTCCCATACAGAAGAAACGCTCGCACTGCATTCGAAATTTAATGCTCACCAGTGATTGCTGTACACTAAAAAAACGAGAGAAACTAAGGTGTCTCTCTGTGTGTTGTTGTCAACAAGTGTCCTACTGGTGAATGATGGATGCATAAAACTAGTTCGTGTAAAGAGGTTCTTAACATTCAACTATGTACTAAAGTTACTAGTGCGTTCAATATAAAAGTTGTAACATTAACTAAAACTCTAACATATCTTTTATAGATATTCTTCTCTCTGTAACTGGTTGACCATAGCCTGGTCCCTGTACCGCGTGACTTTGGGGTCACTGTGCACTTTAAATTATTAGCTATTAAGTAACTAATACGTTCTTAATGAGAAATATCAAACACAGACATAATCACATACATAACAACTATAGACGTATTATTAAATACCATAGACCCTGAGAATGTACAAGTACCTACCGTACTCACAAAATATCTCATTGAAACGTTTCTTGTAAAAGGTCTTGGAGGTAAACCTTAAGATATAACTAGAAAAAGTCTTGGAAAAAATACTTATTATTTAGGTCTCAATATAAAGTCTAGACTATTTATTTTGTGTAAGAGAAAAGTATTTATTGAGAGGCTTGTAGTGCCGAATTATACGATGATCGTTCTCTATCAAGAAAGTTACGAGCTTTATAACTGTTTTAATCGAATTTTGGACACAAATAAATATAATCTACATTTAAATACCTATTAGAAAAAAAATAGATGTACTTACAAAAACGGCTGAAAAAGTTCTAAGAAATATGACACACAATATATAGAGTAGGTATATTCTAGAATATCACACAGGCCCCTCTTTATGTTGGAGATAGCTTCTTAGGAATTATAGGGCACGGGATCAATATTTTATGCTGGCGCAACCGTGGCTAATTATATAATACTTGTTACTTTTAAAGTTAACCCACCACTGCTAGTTATTATCAAATACATCTTTAGTGACAAATATATTTATCTAAACGGTTACCTTTAAATATACACAGCTGAAACGTTCTTTAACATATCAGTACTCCAAAATATCAGCTATCGTATTACAAAGCAACGATAGTTGAGTTTCCCCCAATTTTGAAGTCTCCTCTATGTCTCCTTTTATCTTTTGGTAACATGACCTAAAGGCTAACTCGATCAAATTTGTCGCCGACGCGTATTCGCAACTGGCCAATCACAAGGCGTCTCCTATTACACGAATCTGCCGGGACAGGGCGGAGGCAATCTAATCGGCTAAAGTCGGCTTTATCCAATACACCTTTTGCACTGAAAACTGATCTAAATTGTACTGTCCATGTACTGGATTAACACGGCGGCCAGCACGATTCACGCATATTCGATTATTTAGTTGAATGTTTATAAATAAATGGAGCTGTTCGTGTATTGTGGGATTGATAGGATTGATTTGGGTGTATTCTTGTCTATATTAAATTAAAATAGATGATTGGATCGAACAATCAACATCTGATTCTCTGATCTGATCTGACACCTCGAATCCGACAGGTTGAAGGCGGACTGCACCCAACAGATACCTACCCGTGACTCTGAATATGTCAACATCCCTGGCACCGACGTTTGACTAACCCCCGTCAGGCACGTCAGAGTGGTAACTAGAACCCCAGGTACTTTGGGTCATATATTATGTATGTACGATGGTTGGACTATATATGTATTTCTTAACATACGCTCTACGCAAGGATTTTGGCATATATTTACATTGCGTCAAAGCGATAGTTTTACATATCGCAATGTTTTCAACTGATATCTCTCTCGCTTACTCGCTTACAAAAAATAGAGTATAGGATATTTGCCATGTTTGTTGTTTTCAGAGATTAACCGATATTTTGGCGCTGTTACCGGCGCTATGATCATTGTCACTGGCGACCACCTAACTAGTAGTCACAGCAAATGACCATGTCAATCTACAAAGCATTCCCGTTGAATATATGTTAATATTTCGATTTATTAACATGATGTTGTAGCTGATAAAAGTTTTTATAACTAGATTACTTTTTATAATCCTGTAAGCTGTGTAAACTTTTCGAATTTCAAAGCGATTCTATTGTAACAGAACGGTCACAGGATCTGATTTGCGAGTTTGAATCCCATGCCGTACATTACCGATGTTAACTCCCAACACAAGCATTCAGCTTAACTAGGGGGCTTAAATGGAAAGTTAACCAATCTAACTAGGCTGAATGCTAAGTTACGAGTGTCTTTAGCCATTATTAATATAGTCCATTGAGAAAGTGCCTCCCATACAGTTGCGAATGCCGATTGTAATCAAATCTAATGATTTAGAGTCCGTTCTCCTATTCTTTTTATTTATTTACGTTAGTTACACTCACATTTTACCAATCTCTGTATTCAATCCCTTTCGTTAACGCATATTATTGTTTACCGGACGAGGATAGAAGAACGGTCCCTAGGCTTCGAAGTAAAACCTTTGAATTCTACCGGGCCGAACGCTCTGATGATAACTCTGATAGCTCTGAGCCTGACTGTATTTTAATTCTTCTGTGTAACAAAACAAAATTCCAATTGAAGGAGAATTTATAAAAAAAAATGAAATTTAAAGGAAGAACAATACGGGAACACTCGCAGCCAATATTTCACACGTAATACTTTACTGCATATGGAAGCTTTTTCACGCGTTATTTATTGTATTTAGTATGTTATGAATAAAAATCCTAATGAGACCATTTTGTGTGAATTATGTCTTATGATATTACCGTCGCTTGTATTTTTGTAAACCGGAGCCGTGGTTACGAAAGTACTTACAAGTCGAAGAGTTATTGTGGGAATGCGTACATTGTTAAAATTTGGGTAAAAAAATGGAATAACATAGTAAAGGAAAAGGACTCGCACTTGAAGGGTACCGTACCTTATGATATAATACTGTGTACTTTAAAACTGACAGCCTCTGTGACTGTGAAAGCGATAATGAACGCGACTGCTACGCAGGAGGCACGGGTTCAATCCTAAATATTTGTAAACATGTATAATGGTTATTTACACTGATCTGGTCGTGCCTCAGAGACCACGCTAAGCCGACGGCTCCGGTTGACAAACGAACATTTGGAAGTCTTTACGGAACCTAAAAAGTTCCACAACTTATCTAACTGCAGTACTTTGATTTCTCCAATAGGTTGTGGGGTCTACATGACAGTCGTTTCAAGGAAAATATTAAGTTTAGCTGCGATGTAGTTAGACGGGAAAAATTACTGTGTTCTTTTAAAACTATTTTGTAAAATAATCAAGGTACTATAAATACTATATTTCTATATCTATTTTATATTTAGTTTTATGTATAGCAGGTTTTCACAAATTTCAGTTCATGAGGAGAATGTATGTAATTATGCTAGTAATAATGTCTTTGATAGAAACCATGTTATACGTGTATGAAAAATGGCAAATACACAATAAATAATATTATCGTTATTTTTAGTATTACAAAAATAATAGATAATAATATTTCGATTACTCACAAAATACTGCTATATTAAATGGTATATAAGTAATAAATAACAAATAAGTACTGGTCATGTACTATAATTAATCAAAGCATTTTTTTTATTTGTTGTTACCGCTGTAATACTGCAATAGGTTCTAATTACACTCTCTCACTATGTTTGATTATATTTTTATTATAATTGATAAAGACTTCGGTTGCCAAACCAATATCTGTGGCATTCATTACGGTGACGTAAAAATAAAAATAGTTTCTTTTTCATAAAAATAGAATTTCCCTTTCCTTTGAAGTTGTTTAAAAAACACAGTTTCCTCGAAAAAAATATCTATTGTTACAACAGATCGACAACCATTTCCAGAGAACTCGTTCCACAGGACGTGATTATACGGCGATTCATTACAAGAGTTTTTCTAATATCGCTTCGGGCAGGCTTCGCTGATGTAATCGGTTAAGCCGTAAGGTTTATCGACTCCATCTTTGGTTCCGATAACGCTGTTTCGAGTGGCGACTCTCACAGATTAACGCAATTATCTTTCTTGCGAACTTGACTAACGGCTACTTGGATGTTTCAAAGTTACTTGGCTATTACTAAACTGTATTCGTGTATATTATGTGCTGTCTGCCTAGTTGTTAATTATATTAATTACTTTTGTCATTTTATAAGTTATTTTTTTGTACTAAAAGTAATTTTTTTTTGTTTGTACCCTACCACTCACCCACGGTTTAACACGCGTCAAGTCATTCGGTTGACAGCGTTCCTGAAGATGCTTCGTCTATAAGCGAAACACGTGTCGAGGTCTGACCTTAGTACTCATGCTCTATGCTCATTGTTCATGCTCTACTTTTTTTTAATCGACCCAATTCACAATAATATTACCAGATAATGAACTTTTGTAACATAACCGATCAACGTGTACGGCTACTACAATTTTGTGATTATATAATTTTGATAGTAATTTTACATGATTTTTAAAATTTTAGGATACTTGCTTAACTTTATCACTTGAAGCAGTTGGTTAAAATAGTCAAGGAAGTACAAAAGTTATTTATTTCATAATGATGGAAAATTACACCATGTTTGTGTCCACAACATAATAACTGTTATAATAGCTATTAATACTTATTGTTCAAGCTATTTAAAAAAAATGTTCATGAAAAATACAGTTTCAGTTCCACATAATATTTGGGATTCGTAAGGGATGTTCATTTTTCACAGTGAAAATGTAATTTAACGGTGTAACAATATGTTTTTCAATTTGTAACACAAAGACATGGCTTACGGAGCTCAGTTTTATTGAGTTTTGATTTGAAAACGAACAATGGTTGACCTCTGCATAATAAAAGCGAAACTGGAACATTGGGTATGGTTAGGTATTATGGCTAAATGAAACATTTCGGCGAAGGCCTTTATTACTCGCGCAGGGTTGTGTCGGCCACTGCTATAAGGTAATAAAAATGACAATATAATATTTTTGCAAAAGCGTTTGTAGTGCTTCGTCGGTCGCTGACGTACTGCGTTACGACTTACTTCTGAAAAAAACTTTATTGAGTATTTAGAGAACACGAAACCAGAAATAAAGCGAAGCTTTGTTGTATAATCTTAATTAGGTTTCACTTGGATAGCTGAATAGCTGAATATACCTAATTGAGATATTTATTGATATTTCGAGTATTTAATTAGATTACCCGCATGTTCGATGTAGTTCCATCTATAAGCTCCATAGTATTTAATGTATACGGATGTTTTATATGTTATTTCTTATTATAATCTTAACATTTAATAGGTGGCTACAGAACAAATCAGATTTTCGACTTCAACAAGTGAGTTTGACATTAAGTACCTATAACTTGATTCAGCTTCATAAATTTTAACGTAAGTAGATTTTATTGATTTCACTGATTGTCCGGATATATCAATCAATCAGCTTATTGTAGTCCATTGCTGGATATAGGCCTCTTTCAATGTGCGTCACTGCTTCCTCCGCATCCAGTCTGTCAATACTGCCTTTTTAGGTTCAGTCTATCTGGCTAGGGGGCATCCTACCTTCCGTTTGCCTTCTCGCGTGCTCCGTTCAAGGACTCGTTTGCTCCAACGGCCAACAGTCTTCGGCAGATGTGATAACTGCGGATGATTCGTTCATTGTCGGATGACCTCATTACGAATTTTATCCTCGCTCCATGGCCGGGTGAGCAACTTTCAGTTTGTAGACTAACCTCACAGTCAGTGTCCACGTTTCGGCACCGCAGGCCATAACTGGTAGGACGTACTGGTCAAAGACCTTTGTTTTCAGGCATTGTGGTAGGGGGAAGGAGAAGACCCGACGCAATTTACCGAATGCTGTCCACCCCAATTGAATCCTTTTGGCTAGTTTCATCTAACCTTGGTTACACCGAGTCTAATCAAGTTTACATCAAGGTCAATGCACCGAGAGGCTTCGTTTAGACTGTGCAGCATTTCACCCAGCTGCTCCAATGAATCCGCAACTATGACGTTATCGTCAGTGAACTGAAGGTGCGAGCGAGATGCGTCCTCCAATGCGTTAATGAATAGTCTGGAAGATATTACATCCCCCTGTCTTACTCCACGCTGGAGGCTAATAGGCTCGTCTTCTGGTCTCGGTGCTGGACGGACATCGTGGCGGTACTATATAAGCATCTCAACACTTCGATATATCGCCAGTCGATACGACATCTTTGCAGGACATCCAAAATAGCTCAGGTTTCGATGGATATTTATGAATAACTAATTTATTTTCAGTATATTCGGTAATTCGAAAGTCTCGATGCTTCGAGAAAAGTTTCTCCTCCATCGATTTTCGTCGGTAGCTTTCAGTATAACGGATCCAGCGTCATTTAATAACAATCGTTTTTATCGAAACAATTACTTATAACACGGGCCCCTTCTGTCATATAAATCAGATATTGGAATAAATTATATAACAATTATTAATTGAATTGGATTTATTTGATGATAATAGCTAGGATAATAATATCGTTATTAAGTGATGAAATTTCACCCGTCAGTTCCTAGTCTAAAATAATTTAACTGGATTAGTAATCGGTTCGGACAAATTCTACGGCATAATATTTTGTACAAGATACCATTTAATAATGTTTTATTAGCGATTGATTTGCACCGAGGCTCTCCTAAAAAATAATGATTGTGGATTTTTTTTGTTTAAATAGTACCTATTCCGTACATTTTGGTAAGTTTCCACCTTTACACTATTCCGTCCCAGTTGCATTGATACGTCCTAGTTGCATAAAAAGTCCGTGCTATGAAACCAGGGGTATATGAGAGAGCGTCTCAGTCATGATAATTTTCTTCGTTTAAATAGTAAGTAATCGGAGCCTGATTCAAAGGATCGATTGATTAATTATTCATACCGTAATTAAACAACCTACAGACATCTAATTACTAATTAAGTCTTATATTAATTATGTACAAGCTTAATGATAGTAAGTCATCATCATCATTCCCTGAACCTTTTTCCCAACTCAGTTGGGGTCGGCTTTCCAGTCTAACTGTGATGCGGCTGAACTTCGATATTTTCCGTGAAGCGACTGCCATCTGACCTCCACAACCAATGGTCTAATGACCAATGGCGATATCGAAGTTCCAAGTTAAGCTGGTTGGACTTTTTGAGGGCTCCAACTACCCGTAACGACTGCCATAGATGTTTGTATGGCAACCGGGACCGACGGCTTAACGTGCTCTCCGAGGCACTTATAAACCTGCGATAAATACACACATAACTTCGAAAAGCATCGAAAAGTCATTGGTGTGTGCCATGGTAAACCTGGGATCGAACTCGAGACCTCGTCTCAGCAGTCCATTACCCATACCACTTAATGATAGTAAGTAGGTATGTTAAATATAATTAGGAAGAATTTCGTAGTATTTGCGGGGAAATATGTAAACTTGATACGAATTCGTTACAGGTGTTATGGTATTAAGAATACTACGGAGAATTTTACGGGTAGTTGGAGTCCTCAAAAGTCCAACCAGTCTAACTTGGAACTTCGACATCACCATTGGTAATTGAACCATTGGTTGTGGAGATCATATGGCAGTCGCTTCACGGAAAATATCGAAGTTCAGCCGTATCACAGTTAGTTAGACTGGAAAGCCGACCCCAACTGAGTTGGGAAAAGATTTAGAGAATGCATGAGTAATTTTGGTCGCTACTTCAGTTTTGTTACGTCCATGGTCTCGAGAGGACTGCGGAGTCGAAATATCAACATTTTCGTGTCGCGCGAGTATTTCAATCTACCCGCACTTGGTCTTCATTATTAGCTCGCTCTCTTGGGTCTGAAAATTGTGTAAGTTTACAATTATTTCTTTGTTCGTGTTAACAATCTCCTAGAACATAATTATGAAATCGAAGTAGGTACCTCGTTTATTCTATAAACTATTTCGTAGTGTTTATATTCGGGTAGTAACTGTGCATATCAAAATCTAACTTTATTTATCATTCGTATTCCTAACGTTACTTTTTTGAAGTCGTTTGATTTCTTGGACATTGTTAACAGCGATATAAAGTTATGTAATAAAACTTTTATAAACTAAACTTGTATAAAACATTCTATTCCATTCGGATGACTTGCAATATTATTAATATCTGGAATCTAGAGGTAGTTAATAACGTTGTGGTTAGCATCAATTTTTAGAAATATTGTACTAACTCCAGATCACACAACTAGTAACAATTTATTAAAAGTGGTCAAGCCATTTGGTCAAAATACATGTAACACTGAACGAGATCATACAGCGTAATATTATTAGTAGGTACTACTGCAAATAATGCTTAATTCCATGTAACAACACCTTTTCGTATTTGTACCATTTGTTCCCATTGTTCCCAATGAATCCGACGAATCGATCCGTGCCAGCCGACGAATGAATTTAGATTTAGATTGGCTCACAGTTAAGTTATGCTAGCTTTGGTTATAGTCTTAGGATGAGTCCTTGACCATTCTTAACACAGTAAGTACTGGTTCGGTCCACTCGTTCCGTGCGTCTCGGACCCGGTTGTCATTCGGACATCGAAAGTCCAAAAATCTGATCTAACTGGGATATCGCCAGTGGGAAGTTAGATTGCAGTTACTTCACGAAAAATTCGGTATTTTTCGTGAAGTAACTGAGTTGAGGAATTTCAAATCTTCATTTACCACTACACTATACGTACATGAAGGTTTTAGTTCAAACAATATTTTCAGAGTAAAGTAAGAATAATATAACCTACATATTTCTTTAAGCGTAGCATACGTACATATACGACTCGTACCTACGATTGCGTACCTACGATTGCGTATCTAACGGAGTGAAAATATAAAAACAAGATCGATAAGTTTAAAATGGTGAAATAATGTGATGTTATAAGCATAAAACGCATAAGCACCTACGGGTATAACGTCAATGTTTCACGAATTACTCGTGTAAGTGGCAACATAAAAAACCTTTCAGACCGATATTCCAATCAGCGGAACGACTAAGTATCGCCGTGTCTCTTTTATATTTTTTCGCTCTATGTTTTTCTTACAGCTAATGGTCCCGATCGTAAATGGGATAAGATTTTTATTTTCTTTTTGATGTGCCCTATTTAACGAAAGCACCCAGTTACACTTTTATGTAATCGTCTCTTTACGAATGAACGCTCACAGTAAACACACGTGAAATTGTTAAAAGCACGATTTAAGGATCCTAAGATTAAGGAGGATTATTACTATTGAATTTCATTCTTCAAATAATATTTAGCGGTGTTGCAGAAAAATGAGCATTTGAACGAGTGAAAATTATTTTTACCGAAATTTCTTCACGTAGGTCGTTATTTTTCCCCAAAATACTTATTACCTGAGGTTAACTTGCGATGTCATAAATATAAAGAAATCTCTTGGAAATCCATTTGGTCGGAGTGATAATGTCTTTTGTTAGCATAAGTCCTATAGGCCAACAGGATTTGATTTCTTATTCTACTTTTCAATAAACCGATTCTCCAATGTTGGCTCATTTTATGTCGGCTCTTAACCCGGATCAACCCCAAAAATAAAGACCTTTCAATGTCTTTTGTTGTCGAACCTATTAAATCAGTAGTCATAGATAGTGAGGTTTTAAACATTCTACATAGAAGTATGAGTATCTTAGAAGAAATATATTAATTTATGTATGTTTCAGTACCAAATTTTTCGATTTGAATTAATTTACGCAGTTACCATGAATAGACCTGCATCACATTATAAAATATTAAGTTTATCAACATTAACGCGATGTCATATAGGTGAAGATTCACACTGACAATTTCGGCTATAGATGATTTACCTCTTTTTGAATTCCTTAGTGGCTTAATCACTCACTTACATTCAACGTGTACGTGATACAGACACGTACGCCTTTACTATGACAAAGGTGTCTATAGTACCTATCACGAACGACCATCCACGCTTTCTCTTGAACATGTTATTGCAAATGAAAATATATTTTCCTGAATGAATAAATTTATTTTTATTTTTATTTTTATTATTATTAAATGTACCATGGGAGTTTATTTATGAGTTCTGTAGATAGCCACAATGTAAACTAAATTCACATATTTTTTTTATTTATGGCACGTCAATTTAACTTCACCTCGCCTGATGTTAAGCTGAAGGCAAAGTCTCGTGAAAGAGGGTCACCATTGCAAACACGTTCAGTGCAGCTAAAATGGTGGCGCTTGACGGCCTCATCAGATGCTTTTTCACGCCCCGCTTAAAGGACCCGGACTTTTTTCTGAATTAAAGGTTGACTTGTCACCAACTTGTCGTAAAAAGTTGATTTTCAGGACTTTTTTTCTTTTCTCCCAATTTTAGAGCACAATAAAAAATTTAAGGTTAAATCACATACTATTTGATGAAAGTTAGTAACATTATAGTTGTGACACGCTATGATGGCCTTTTTGACAAGACTGGTTTTGATCGTTTTCTCTTTTTTGATGCGCTTAACATTGCACAACGAACTGTTAAACGAATAACTATAGATGAAAATGGCGAGACTGGCACAGAAAAAAAAAATCTTCATACACCAAAAAAAGAAAACGAGCACAATCATTCGTGTCAAAACGGTGAACATAGCAGGACGCAACTTTAGTTAGGGTGCAATTAAAACATCAATCATCTAATTTAAACATCAATTATGTAATTTATACAAAAAAATTATCTATATATTTTGTATTTTTTTCGTGCGCAAAATCCCAAGAATACTAATCTCACCGTAGTCGGTATGGCAATGTCGGGCCACCACGCATCCATTTACCTCATTCGATAGCAAAGTGAACTACTTAGAAATTACCGATATAGTGTCTCGATTTTAAAGTATTGACGGTGAATAATATTATTACGTTATAGTAACTAAGATTTGGAATTGGAATACTGCCCAACGTAAGAATTTATCTTAATCCTAGCAAGCACATCACACTTCACAGTTACATGCGACATTTTACATTTAACAATGTCAAACCACTTTTAAATAGCAAAGAACACTTCACAACTAACTTAACCTCTGTTGGTACAGTTAAGTACTAAGCTTCCTGTTTGCTAATGTCCGTTCCGTTGTTGTATCCGTTATCAGTATTGAGTGTATTGACACACTAGTCTAACTGTGGTAGCTATATTCGGACAAAGATTGAGCTAAGAGTATGTTTACAGATATTGTAGTCATTTTATATCCTTTCTCGATAGTAATTTTTATTCGACTGGGAAATAAAATTGGTATCAACAACTATGCACCTGTACTATTGCAATTGTACTATTATGACATTATTTGGTAAACATAGTATGGTCAAAATATTGACTGTTTGAATATTTACATACCACACAAAAGTGGTAGAATGTACAAGGAAATATTATTTTATTTATAAAACCACACTTGTTGTACCTGTATTCAGTGAATAAAGAAATGAATGAATGAAATAGAAAAAAAAGTTAAAATTTATTTACGATACACAAACAGAAAAGTAGCAAGCGTAGTTGTGTGCCTCATATCTGTGCTGAAGATAAAGGTAGATTCTAGATTTGAACCAGAAATTCCTGAAAACGACATAATTTGAAATATTTTTACGATACTATTTCCTATATCTTAAGTGCGATACAACAAAGCCTTTTGTTTCCATGATATATTGATCGGGTTGCACCGACCGTTGATCAGGGACAAACTGATGTGAGCTAAGGGACTTCTTTGTGACGTGTGAGTTTCCGCTTGCAAATAAAAAACAAGCCGACATGCGGGTAGTTACCAAAACTTTCACGTTACGACGTCGCTGGGCTCACATCTGTGTCCATGATAATGGTACTACACTTACGACTTATATTGTGATTTACAGTTACCATGCTGGATTCTGTGGGTTGACGACGATGAAAGATAGTATGATAGACAGTTGAAAATTATTTTATGCTGAATGTCGCTTCTTGTGCTAAAATTTCACGTTTTTATTGTAGGTAACTTCGGTAGGTATTCGGGATTTTAAACTTCAGCATTTTAATACGAGTACTGAACCATATACAAATGATTCCCTATAATCATATCAGAGTTATAATGAATTATGATTACGTAATAACTGTATATACCTAACATTTTAAAAATTATCACAGCAATTTTGAATCTAAAAAGCATTTAAATTTATAAAGCGTTCTACTATGGAGTCTGATTTGAAGCTCGTGAATCGAATTTAATTGCCCAAGCTCTAAACGTAATAAAGTACTCGATTTACTGGTGGCATTCTGATGCGTACTTCAGGTACAAGAGAAGGAATTATAAATTAAAACCTCTAATTGCGTCCTCAACGGCGTAAACTTCGTTTTAGTCGAGTTGAAGGTGTGTTGACGTTGACAAAAACAATATGCCTTTCTTCCTTGGATCATTAATTACTTTGTCTGTTGTTTGTTACATACTGACACAATCAAAACTACTCTACGACATGAAGACATTAAGTCTTGTAGTATTCCAGACAATTAGGAGTCCATTACCTCTTAAGAGCTCCATAATGTCAATGTTCACATCTCCAGTGAAACTAATTTCATTATTGGTTACATAAAGCGTCTCATATACATTGCTAAATATAAAGTGAACTGTCGCCTGTTTTATATTTTGTTTTCTATAATTGCGTTACATAATAATAATAATAATAATAATTATTCTTTATTGTTCACCAAGGACATAGATAGAATTACATTTTTAAAATGTTTATGTGGTACACGATTGGCGGCCTTATCGCACTGAGGCAATCTGCTTACAGGCAACCATAGGATGGAATAAAGTAAACGAAGAGAAATTGGGGCAGTATGGTGTATTATTACGGGAGGTGTGAAAGATATATACATAAATATATATACACATATATATGAATATCTAGACGTTATATCAGAGGACGTCGGTATGATATGACGAAAGATACCGTATATTGACCAATTATGTATCTTCTATATGTACATATTATAATAGATAAAGGATCAAAGAGTTACATCAAGGCTTCAAGGCTTTTTTAGTCTGCAGCATACCCGTAGACCTCAATAACATGGTGCGCATCAAAAGGAGTATCCATTTAAAAGTATAATTCTTTTCTACGTTAGATAATTTCAGGTAAAAATTTTATAGACATAAAAAAAAGCGAAATAAAGGCTCCAAAGTGTTCGCAAGAGACTTGTCTATTGGGCAGAGCCAGTTGACAAAGCTGAAGAGGAAGGACGGCAGCGTCGCGTCGACTAAGGCAGATGTTTTGGGGGAGATCGAGGGGTTTTATGGACAGCTTTATACCTCAGTCACTAAGCCTGCTACTGATACGGTTAAAGATCCAAGAGCCAAGCTAACCCGACACTACACCGAGGATATCCCGGACATCAGCCTGTACGAGATTAGGGTGGCCCTCAAGCAGCTTAAAAATAACAAGGCACCAGGAGAAGACGGAATCACTTCGGAACTTCTGAAAGCGGGTGGAACACCGATACTTAAAGTCCTTCAGAAGCTCTTCAACTCCGTCTTATTCGAAGGTACTACGCCGGAAGCATGGAACAGAAGCGTGGTGGTCTTGTTCTTTAAGAAAGGTGACAAAGCCTCTCTTAAGAACTACAGACCCATCTCGCTTCTGAGCCATGTTTATAAGCTGTTTTCGAGGGTTATCACGAATCGTCTCGAACGCAGGTTTGATGACTTCCAGCCGCCCGAACAAGCCGGTTTCCGAAAAGGTTATAGTACCGTAGACCACATTCATACGCTGCGGCAAGTCATACAGAAGACTCAGGAGTATAACTTGCCACTATGCTTAGCGTTTGTGGACTACGAGAAAGCCTTTGATTCGATCGAGACATGGGCAGTGCTACAATCTCTCCAGCGGTGTCATATAGACTACCGGTACATCGAAGTGCTGAAGTGTTTGTATAAAAACGCCACCATGTCAGTCCGAGTACAAGATCAGAGCACAGCGGCGATACTGTTGCAGAGGGGAGTGAGACAAGGAGATGTAATATCTCCGAAGCTCTTCACCAATGCAATGGAGGATGCCTTTAAGCTACTGGAATGGAAAGGTCTCGGCATTAATGTTAATGGCGAATACATCACTCACCTTCGTTTTGCCGACGATATCGTGCTCATGGCAGAATCGCTGGAGGATCTAAACACAATGCTCGACGACCTCAACCGAGTCTCTCAACAGGTGGGCCTCAAGATGAATATGGACAAGACCCAGGTTATGGCGAATGCTCATATTCTAAGGCCCTCCCCAGTGTCAGTTGAAGGCTCGACCCTCGAAGTTGTAGACAAGTACGTCTACCTTGGACAGATGGTCCGATTAGACGGATCAAACTTCGAGGCGGAGGTCAATCGTCGAATCCAACTCGGCTGGGCAGCGTTCGGGAAGTTACACAGCGTCTTCTCGTCCAAAATACCTCAGTGCTTAAAGACAAAAGTCTTTAATCAGTGCGTGTTGCCAGTGATGACCTATGGCGCCGAGACGTGGACCCTCACTATGGGCCTCATAAGAAAGCTCAAGGTCGCACAGCGAGCTATGGAAAGGGCTATGCTCGGAATCTCTCTGCTAGATCGAATCAGAATTGAGGAGATCCGCAGACGAACGAAAGTGGTCGACATAGCCTACAGGGTTAGCAAGCTGAAGTGGCAATGGGCGGGGCACGTAGCAAGAAGAACAGATGGCCGTTGGAGCCAAAAGGTTCTTGAATGGAGACCGCGTACCGGTAGACGAAGCGTGGGACGGCCTCCTGCGAGATGGGCGGACGACATAGTCAAAGTCGCGGGTACCCATTGGATGCAGACCGCCTCCAACCGGTCGGATTGGAGGTCGATGGGGGAGGCCTATGTTCAGCAGTGGACGTCTTGTGGCTGAAATGATGAAAAAAATTAATCCAAAACATTGGTTAGGTAAAGCTGTGAAGTTTCTAACTGAATAACAATGGTAACAGACCGTGGTGGATAAACACTTGCATAGAATATTTGATTAAACGCTGTAGCTGTAAATAACATTCATAAATTTTAATTGATACTGGCCCCGACCCGTGGTTTCAGTCGTGACAAAATTAGTCTGACTCGTCCTACGGGGAATAAGCATTTGGTCAATTTAAAATTCAGCATTCTGGCATAAATTCAGTGACGTTAATCCCTGTTAAAAATTATATCTGGTTCATAATTCAGGTCATATAAATATACAGTTTTTGAATAGGTGTAAATATAAACTGTTTTTATTTACTTTTAATGGTTCTATATTTTCATTTAATGTACAAGCCAATAACATAGACAGGAATAATGTGCTTTTTGTTGGAGCTCGCCATACTCACCTCATTCGTCAATTATCTGCTAGACTATCTTATTATTTTAATAAATATATATATATTCATCATTGTTCTTCACCCTAGCATTAATTCCACTTGAGTGTTGAGAGAGTGGGGAGTCATTTTTTCATACGCATATTAGCGATATTGATCTACTCCAGTTGGACTAGTTGGTAAACTTTTTTGTTTAAATTATAGTTTTTCATCATTGTTACAGTTCTTTATACTCGGGAGTTTTTGTAGGATATATGTTTCAAAGGACACAATTATATCTAGCAGCATACTTCAAATTTAATTTTAGATTCTCATGCCTTTAAAAATATTGAGAGTGTTTGCAACAGGTAGGTATTATGATTTGGAATTATACGAAATATTCCTAATTAAACATTAAATTATGAAACTTTAAGAAGGCCCGAAATATAAAAATATATTTAACTTTTTTCAAAAGCTAAACTAATTCAAAGTTTGTTAATCCAATTTGGAAGAATGTGTCTAAAGAAAAATCTAAAAATTTAGTTATATAGAGATATTTCTTCAAGATATGAGTGAGAGTGAGTCGAGTATTCATAGGCACTCCAGAGGTATGCGACCGCAATCCAATATTTATTTGTGAAAAGCCAATTGAAGTGCAACGGAGATCGCCCGGCGTTCGATACCGCTATATAATCATATTCCTACATACAAGACACTCGCTCTAATAGACTGATATACGCCAACGCTGTGGATCGAACTCGTGTAATACCTACCAGATTTTGTACGACTATTTTATTATCGAAGTTAGAGTATGATTGTAAATGTAAATAGGAATAATGATTCGAAATTATACTTCATTTAAATAAATAAATAAATATTCTAGGACAATCTACACAACAACACCTAGACCCATGGTAAGCATAGGTTAACTAGTACGTGGTATGGGTTCTAGAATGCGGATAAATATACTAAGATACTATTTTTTGTAAATAAATACATATTATACATAGAAACACCTAGACCAATGCAAATATGCATGCACACAAATTTGAATCTGAAGAATATCTAGAAAATACTAATAAAGGAATTAAGCTGTCGGGAGAAAGCTCATCTGGTATAGTTGAGTTGAAGCATCAGAGTTATTATATTTTGAGGAATTAGAACTTTGATATAAATGGATACGAAGTTTAAACGACAAAATTTCTTTATCTCCTATTTTAATCCATAATTCAAGTTATAATTTTCTTGATTTAAACTTACACAATTTGCTCAGAGACTCAAAGCAGGACTTAAAGCCCTCTCGAGACTATAGACGTAATGTTACATCGGAAATGTCGGGGTAAATATATAAAAACCTTACCTAATAAGTCCAGTTTAATCATATTCAAGTTGTAGTTGCCTTTGATTCTTCATCATATATACCAAGTAGTTTATAATTATAATTGAAACACCTGATTCAAACAGAAAGTTCCCAAGAAACTACTTCAAAATTTATCTTACCTTCGTATATCACCTGGTTAGCTAAATTAATACCTTTGAAGCAGTTTTGTGTTAAAATAATATAATGAAACGGTTTACTCTTGGCCCTAAGTATGAATAATTAATGAAATTTTGTCGTCTGCTTCGTTAGTGGATTAAAATGATGGATCACGTGGGTAATTTTACATCCTTACTTACATACTTTATTAAGTTACTCCACAAAACGTGACGTATAATCTAAACGTTTATAATCAATCATACTGTCTTAACCGTTTCATATTAATACCTTAAAACTTGTATATTTTTTTTTATAATATGACAAGAATAACCAGCTCGTTTGCTAACCATTTCCAACTTAGTTGTGGCACTAACGTGGCAGGTTTGCCGACTAAGTACCCAAAATAGGAATGGGAGTGACATGCCCCAATAATAAAATTCTGGTGTCCATATGAAAATAACTCTAGCTTTCTTTAACAACAATTTTGGCTCCAAGTGTATATATTTTATGTGTGTATTTAAAAAAAAATCGCGCGCACAATTCCCACGGATACAACCGTCGTATTCACCATCACCACATTTCCTCTAAAGCCTCCACTTAAGCTCAACGGCTTGTGTTGGAAGGATGTGAACCAGGAACTTTCGATCCTGATTTTGACTCTTTAACCACTAAACTTCCGATGTTCTTTTTACTATCAGGTTATAATTATATATTTTATGCCAATGAGGTAGCTTACATATACTCTGGTCTAAAGTGGAGAGGGAAGAATATAATGAGAAATATGCTAAAGAATGGGAAAGAATAGGTTAAGGAATATTATGGACTGTAAGAAATTAAAACCTACAGCTTTTTGATGTCGTTATTTACTGAGATAGTGGTACTTCCCCCGACAAATCAGTCCGTTCATGCTAGGTAATATATGGCTCTACGTACAACCCGCAGTTTCACCTGATCTTAATTTATTTTTATATCCCGTTTCTACATTCGCAGCATTTCCAAATCAGTAAGCTTTTGCACAGAAACGATTCACGGAAAATAATTCTAATATTTTGATATAAAACTATTGTTAACAGTTTCTATGGCTATTTATTTAGAAAGTATCATTTTATTTATATACTCTGTCTGACGGTTGATTTTTAGCAGTCATGGTCATGTATGGTATTGATGGATGGTTTGAGAATCGTTTATATAACCTAAGGATGCATGGGTTGAAAATAGTTTATTTGACATAACCTGTTTTTAGTAATATCTCCACTGACCAGACATAATTAATTTACTTATTTATGATTTTATAATAGTCAGTGGCGAAAGAAAATTTTCAAAAGGTAAAGAGAAAAAGAGACTTACCTCGATCTAGTTGCCTGCTGGGGTACCTATTGGTAACCCAGCAGGAATTTTGTTATAGGGACCCTTCGCCACTGATAGATTTCAAAAGTTGAAATTGTCCCATCAAACTTTACTTTTGGAAAATATGCCTAAATTCACGTTTAGATTTACTACTAACAAGCACAGATTTCAAACTAGTTGATGGTTTCGTTCGCGTGCAATTTTGACGCAACCCATGGGAACCATTCCCTGCAATAAAAAGTAGCCTATGTGTTATTCCAGACTCAATTTTATTATTATACTAAATACAACTGTTAGAGCGTGATTGAGTCACAAGCATTGGGATGTGGGTTTGATTTCCGCTCATTGCTAATATTTGTATGCATGCAGTTGACTATATTATTATATGCATCTTTAGATCGAACCTCGGAGAGTACATTAAATCGTCGGTCTCGTTTATACGAACTAGTTTGGCAGTCATCACGGGAAGAAGAAGAACATGCTACTTACTATTAAAATGATAGACTTCCATACAATAGTTAATTCCTTCCTACAGCATAAAAAGCTTCATAACTATCAAGTATAGAATACAGAATGATATCGAAAATTCCATAAATTGCTCGCCTCATAATAAGTCGTCACGTATGCAATCTCAAGTGCATATAAATAGACAACGCGTACACCAGTGAGCGTAGCCGATAGAAGGATGAACCGTGGATCAACCCCGGGACTTATGCATTGCCGATTCTATGCGAATTATAAAGTATGTTTTGTTTTGCAACCCATTCATCTCGTCAAAGAACTTTTAAATAATCCTTGTAAAAGACAATGTAAATGGTAAAGTTAGGGTTGTTTAACAATATTTTTAATTTAATACGGATGTCATTAATTTTGTGCGTGGCTATGCTACCAGTGGTATGGGTAAAGGACTGCTGAGACGAGGTCTCGGGTTCTATCCCAGGTTTTACCATGGCACACACCAATGACTTTTCGATGCTTTTCGAAGTTATGTGTGTATTTATCGCAAGTTTATAAGTGCCCGGTTATTGGCAATAGGCTCGCCTTCTATTACATTGGAACCTAAACATAAACTGGCGAAATGTGGGTGCTAGAACCTCTGTCTACCCCTTCGGGGATATAGGCGTGAGTTTATGTTATGTTATGTTTATGTTACGTTATGTTTATGTCATGTAATTAATTTTCAATTTACAATACAAACAAAGCTAACTTCCATCTAACTGAAAGTTTTTTGTTACAGCATATGGCAATTTGGGCAGTGTGCTGACCGCACAGGGCCGGACTGCGGAAGCGGAAGTTGCCTTCGAGAGGGCGCTCAAGTACCGCCCAAACATGGCTGATGTACATTATAATCTGTGAGTATTGTTTATCTTTGTAAATGGCTACATACGTAGATTGTTTTGATACATAGGTTCCTATCGATTACTACATAGAATTGATAATATAATAGATATAATATCTACTCGATAATAAAATGAAATAGTAGATTCGTATTGAAGTAAAGTTGTAGATGTGTTTGATAAATTAGATCTGGTAGTTTATTTTTTACATAGTAATTACTAGTATCAGTAATTAATATGAAAAATTTGACTTCGTAAAATCAACGATACATTCCAAGCATCGTAAATTTGTAAGGTGTAAGGCGCACTCGTAGTATTAACAGTGTGTTTCCTGCACTTAGACTTACAATCAGGAGTAGAACGAAATGATGATGAAATAAACTTAAACCACGTTATCTGTAGTTATTAAAATTGTAATGACCTCAATGATTTCGCTATTTAGATAACAATATAACGAAAATAGTAATGTTCGAAAACATCCATATTTTTATATACCTTATTTTTAGACTATTCAAAGCAGCCTACGTAATTGTTTTTCACTAACAAAAGTAATATCAACGTAAGCAAGGGATGAATATGAGAAAAATAACAAAAGAGACAAAGATTTGATGTGAGGCCCATATTATTCTAATCTCGATAACAACAAAAGTTTAATAATACATTCAAAAGGTCCGAGAGTACCCTTAGCGAAGGATGAAATAATATTCGCCATGTCTCTCCCAGGGGACTGAAAAGGCAAAAGGTCCGATCCCTATTAAGGACATCGGGAAAAGAAAATATTATAAAATATAATAAATGGTAGGCCACACCGCATTCGCTTCTTCGTGTTTCTGAAAACTGCCCTTGTTTGAAGTTTTCGGGGAAAACCAATAATAGAACTTTTTTTCGATAAAACAGAATCTCGCTGTAGGGCTGTCAGAGACATTAACATTGAATAATGTATACGATACGAGTACTTCTCTATTTGATGTAGAGTATGCTTAAAACTAAATACACAGATGTAACTTTTAGGGTTACGTATCTCTAACGAAAAGAGAAGCTCCTTATCCATTTGTCAATCTGCCTGTCAATACCTTTTTCTAAGGAACTCATGAGATTTCCGCACAAAAATAATTCTTGTATGCGTATGCTGCCCTCATATCCAAAACTTTAATCTAATCATCACATACGTGAGGTACTCAGAAAGGTTTATAAAACTAAAATAAGTACTACGGTTATAGTTTTTATTATCAAATCTTTTCAAAGAACACTCAACCAGCTTCTGTACAAAGTTTCATAGGTTGAAAGCTATTTTCTAGACACTTTTCAAGTTCGCCTCAAAAAGACTTCACAAAAATTATCATATGAAATATTCTCGTCGCGGATTTATTCTTCAATGAAATTTCAATTTTACTGAAAAAAATATAGAAAACGGAAAATTTTGATTTTTATATACAATATTTTTACGGTAGGTAGCTTAGTCATTAAAGAGTCGTCCTTACTATCAAGAGGTTCTGGACTTGAGTCCTGGCCATTACACTACTGACGATGCAGACGTGAACCCACATTTCCCCGCTAAATTTATAAAGCCAAATAAAAAAATACCGAATAAATGAC
This sequence comes from Pelosia muscerda, assembly GCA_963691645.1. Lineage (NCBI taxonomy): Eukaryota > Metazoa > Arthropoda > Insecta > Lepidoptera > Erebidae > Pelosia > Pelosia muscerda. Next base: position 10,285,490 of record OY829106.1, read on the forward strand.
TTTTGAATTTTGAACTTTGAGCACCTGAATACTTGTTGTTACTGGCTACTCTTGACTTTATTCTTAACTCCACTCCACTGTCGCCGCAATACGCATATTAGGTATATAGGACGATATCGAATATTCAAGATGTTTATGTAGCTCAATTGGTCAGAGGGTTCTCCTTGCAAGAGACAATTTGCCTGTTCAAGTGTCGTCTTGGATAGTCACTTTTTTCGATCTAACATTTTGCCGATCTAATTCCCTAGTTGTTATACACTACTTTTATGCTTTTTCGGAGATTTTGGATTTTCACTATCGCACACTGACTTATCAGTCAGCTCTTTTACAGCACCGCCTGGCAAAAAAACTAACATTCTTACTAGGTATAACTAAAATAAGTTAAATAAAAGTATTAAAAAGACTCTTATGACCAAGACCTCTCTCAGCTTGTGACCAAGGCTAGTGCAACCTGACCGAAACGTCAAGCAAAGCAATAGGTAAATTATTGTATCTACCATACGATCGAGTTAATACCCAGGTTTTGCTAGCCATATATCATGCGACGCGAAAGTTTAAAATTGGATATTGTGGTGTGGACCTCAGTAAATTGTCTATTCTAGATAAAATAGTCAGACACTATAAAATGTTAGCTATAAACTTATTATACATATTTTTTACATGAATCTCTCATTCATATTAGGTTAATTTCAGAACTTGCAAACTCATTTACACAGTTATCTATTATTACATATCTAACACGACAACAATATTAGGTATAACAGCGAGAACATCGAAGGGTATTATGAAATTGATTAATAAGATACTTATATGCTAATGAATGTTGATATTAAGCCACCGTTGTCACAAAGCTTAAAGGAAAACAGAACGCCTGCCCGTCCCCTTGAAATACGTGGTACTCGATCAATAGGCACACAACGACGAGCCGTCCCATTAATTCACCGAGGATTCCACTTCTTGAATTAATCGGGTACGGTGCTCTCTGTCCTGCCACCTAAGCGTTGGGTTTCCGAGCAGTTTCACAAATTAACGTCAAGCCACACGATCATAATATAATTACTGGAAGAGGTCAAAAGGACTGGCGCTGGCATTATACACTTGGTTTGATAAGATCTTTGCGGCGAACGTTCTTCATCCAAAGCGGCCCTTTCAATCAGTTTATGTTAAGTCTTCCTTTCACTGAAGATTTTTCAGTAAATCTTAAGGTAATTTAAGGGACTTTCAAGGGTTTTTAACATACCTAATTGGTTTTGCTTAAAATCATACTGATTGTTATATTTCCATTTATTTATATTCGTAGTTGGTTTTTTTGTTTAAATAATTTCAAGATGTGTTTTATTTAATTATTTATATGAACAGCCTAAAATAATTATTTTGTTATATATAGCTCTGAATACCACTTTTTCAAAACAATTTCCGTTTTTGCTTCCTTTACTCGCAAGGGGCTCCAATTCTGAGCTACATTCTAAATTTAAATTCGCTCCCTCAACAGAAAATTTGTAAAAACTAAATTTCATCCGAACAGTGAAGAAAAAACTTATTTAAATATTTTGAAGCTACATTACGATCATTGAAAACTCTTGGAGAGTAGGAGTTTAAAATTATTTTATGCGCCATATCTGTCGTATTTTCACCTCAGCATTTGCTATATAGTATAGTACATACATATTAATGCCATAAACCGTCCTATTTATGAGCAGGTCGATGCAATCTCGGCCCCTATAAAGATAATAGGTATTGTTTAACTTTCCATTTTAGTACGTCAGCTTCTTAGCATGTTTGTATAAAACCCTGTTAATACACCCGTGTAATGGCTCTGGGACACAGAATTGGGTGTAATGGTGAACTGACCCTTACTATCATTCATTTTAATTTGACTTATTCGGTCTATATGGAAGCGACTCCTAACCTTGAGAGGAAATAGCTTCATACATCAATGAGCAGGTGCCCCGGCTTGCACGTAAGATTGAGCTTGCCCGAAAGGTCTCCTGATTGGGCTCCATATACCCTCTACAATTTATTTTACATAAGCTTAGTTTCAACTTACACAAAACTATCCGTAACTCAGTACATACAAGTAAAACCAAATAAATTATTGGGCCTCTTGGAGATCAATTTCTATTACTTGATTACATGGTAGGGTAAATGCAATTTTCACGAAAACAATATATCGTTTAGCGCGATAACGCCTCCGGCAGTGTGTCGCCATGTTTAAGTAGCTATCTGTACGTGATGATAGGCGAGCATGCGTTGAGGCGTAAGCTGAATGGGCGAACATCGCACATCTCCTTATTCTATTAAGGTCGTACGATATTACACGCATGCCGGTTCTCATCTTTAATATTGTACTATGCTCTTTTTATTGAAAAAAAAAAACAAAGTTGGTATACGTATAGGCCTTATTAGAAGCCCTGTATTGACAATTTGAATGGGCCATTTAGTAATTTCGCATCACGTGTACAATAAAGAACTTTATACAAAGAGCTTTTAATTTTAATTTTAAATGCAAATAATACACGTCTTAAATTTCGAATTAGAATTTAAATACTTAAATAGCTCGATATAAAGTTTTTACAGACAATGGAAGTTAATATGAATATTACGAATTACAAGCTAATGAAACTGCATTTCAAACTAAGTCAGTTTTAAGTTTTTCCTGCCGATTAAATCACCACTCATATTTGCACTAAGTAGGAGTCGAACCCGCGCTTCCTGCGTAGCATTTACTACCGCCACACCACGGAGTCTGTTGAAGTAAAAATATGAAAATCTACTATCATCGTATTTTTCTTAACAGGTGTAATTATATGATTTTATTTCTTTAAAAATCAGAAATGTGAGAAATTGCAGTAATGTTCCTACGCAGTTGACAGGTTATCCAAAGGCAACGTCAACAAACTCATTAACCACCCTTAGTCGAGCCTTTACAGTAAGATGAATGAAGAAGAGTTGATAGAATCCCTCATTACCGGGAAACAATGAAATTCACAATGAATGTTCTTTATAAAATAATTATTTCAAGTGGGACTGAAAAGAGGGAACTTGAAATGTAGACGTCATCCAAGTGCGGCGAATCGTTATTTGAAATCTGATATAATTGATGCTGCAAGTTATTGTAGATTACATGACTCTGATTCAGATGGCCAGAAGTTATTTGTATCCTGACTGATATTCCGGTTTATTATAATTGTTACTAGCTCCAATGATCTGGATATCTGCTGCGATGTCTACCTCAGAGAAAGAAAGGTATATGAGTATGTATCTTTGGAATTTCAGTCCCGCTCTGTTTCCAGTCCCTCCGCAAGATTTTTGCTGGATAGACTTTATACTTTTTTAATAATATTCACAATAATACATTTCATTATGGTTATAATTAAGTTTATATAAAACCTCACCGTTGCCCTTGATTCCGCCCGCGTGGAATTCGGGTTCCGTTTCCACAGCACCTTTTAATCAGCAGACCCTCCGCAGTTGCGCTCGTGACATAATGTACTCAGTTTAATCTCCCATTGCGTTCAACCGTATGTATATCAAAATTTTATATTATTTAAGGCATCAAAAGATATAACTCCAGGAGTTTTACCTCATGACGCCCGTCAGTGAAGTTAGACACTCGTCTATGTCAGGTGCACCGGCTAGGTATAATTTAGTTGGGAATGAACCTCTATAACTTATCTATGATATATAGTTTTCTTTATCAATGATACTGTTTTCGTAATTTTTTAAGTTAATAAAATATGAGTAAAGAAAAGGTAGTGCTCGTGAGGATAAGCACGTAATTAATTTGCTTGCAATTTACCCCGTATAGCAAGGAATCGGGTCATTTTTTTCCCAAATTTATTTAGTTGCTACATTTTGGGTTAGGAATTTAATTTCGACATACCTATTTTTTGTAAAAAGTGCCCAATTAGCGGCAATAGGCTCACCCCCTTTCACCTGAGACCGAAAATCATAGTTGGCGAAATGTGAGTGTTTAATACACCCACCTTTGGGGATTACGGGCGTGAGTATATGTGTGTGTGTAGAAAAATAAATAGAGCACTACGTGATACTGAAAATATCGTATTATACCATTATTATCCTTATTTCTGTGAACCCTGTCTTAAAAGATATTATACAGATCTGATATAACAACAAACGATATTAAGTCACTAACGGAAATAAAGGTTTGTTTTTGTAACGAAATACAGTCAGTCAGAAAGTTAATGTATTCAAGTTATAATAACTAACCATACTCAATCGTAATGTAATTTGTGTTATAATCTATTAATTAAGTATAGGTTGATGAGTTTATGTCCGGTTTTATTAAGATTTTATAAACTTATCTTAGTGTGCATGAAGTGGAATTTAGACGAATGTAAACTATCTATACATACTATCTATACATTCTATCTATGAATCTAAATCTTTGAGCCACTCCATAATATTCAGGCCCAAGTGTACCATGGTACACCGGCCGGTTGACGGGCGATGCATTGGCCCAGGCCTTCCCCTTGATGTTGGGAGTCAAATTACTGTCACAGGAGAGTGACACGGAGTTTACGCAATGATGAGAAAGATTATACCACTTTCGGGTACGGGTCGGTCTTTTAGTCTAACTAAGATGCGGCTGAACTTCAATATTTTCCATGAAGCGATTGCCATCGGACCTCCACCACCAAATTGGCGATATCGAAGTTCTGTAATTAGGCTAGTTGGACTTTTGAGGGCTCCAACTACACGTAACAGCTGCCATAGATATTCATATGGAAACCGGGACCTACGGCTTATCGTGTTCTCCGTAGCACGACCAGACCACTGCAAATAGCCATATTCATGTATAAAATATTTGCACTGAGCGGGGATCGAATTCGTGCCACCCGCGTAGTAGTCGCGTTCACTGCCGCCACGCCACAGAGACTGTCATAAAGATAATACCACTATCAATAACTATTTATTTAAGTATAATTCACACTAAAACTATTAAATAGGAAGATAGATGTATTGTTGTATCATCCCAAACGAATTTAAAGTATGAATGTAACACAAAAAAAACCATAAATAAATGTAAGGATGCAATAACCTCTTGTTTCTTCAATATTTTTGTTCGATATATTACAGTGTAATACATAGTACAAAATAGAAACAGATTTGGAATCATTAATAAAAATAGTTGTAGCGTTTAAGCTTCGTACACATACATGCAATAAAATTGTGACCATACCGGAAATTCAACAACCCTGCAATATATTAGAGTTGTGAGGAAAGCGGGTGAGGCGAGACTACACCGTCCCAATGGCGATAAGGCGTAGATTAAACTAGTGTTTACTCACACACACATATTTAACATTCACGCCATCTACACTCGACAGCACTTACTTGGAATTTGCACACTAGTTTGTGAAACGATTTGGTCTAAATCTGGATTTGCACGCAAATGCAATTTATACGGAACCGTCCAACACCGGCAAAAAGTAATTGTACTGTGGATGTTTGTTGGTTTTTCTTCTACTTAATCTGGTGTAAATGTGGTGTAAATGGCAGAATAAGTTAATTTAATTTAGTGTTTTTTAAATTACTCGCCTTTCCATTGAATTTAACCTTCTTTTTCACCTTTTAGTACAAATGTCAGCTATTTTTGAAGTCATTGAAGCCATTGAGACCTAAAAACTTGATATAGGTGTGTGAATAGTTTGGTCAAATACATGTAAGTAAGACCCAATGTAATAGCCTAAAAAGTAAATTTATATTACAGAATATAGGGGTCGTCAGAAATAAACTTTTTTGATCAACAATCAAAATTCCTTCAGACTAAATTATTATTGTATACAGGCCGAAATACATTTTTATAATACTTTCTTAAGTTTACGCGAATGTCATACATTGAAATGTAACTAATTTATACGGATTCTACATATCATTATGTTTGATATTATGTATTTACAGTTAGCCCAACGTTTCGGCTAGTTTTCTACAGCCATTATTGCGGGTTCGTGGCCGCGCTTCAGCCAGCAACCATGTCTATTGAAAAGTAGTTGAAACAAAAACGTTTTTATTTCAAAACCCATTATTTTTAAATATTTTAGGAAAAATCTCATATTTTATGAAACCGTGCGAGATTTTACACTCAACTTGTTATATAAGTATTGTTATGACATCTCGTTAAATTCTAGACGGCGAGTATTCCCGTTGGTTGCACTGCGGTAGTCAGATGGCTCGTACTCGGACACTTTCAATATTGAGAATAAGTTGAAGTTTACTTGTATTCTATGTATATTAGTATGTAATGCAATGAAATTTGTAAATTTATATTTTTACCTAATTTGATAAGTAAAACACTTGCCGTAAGATGGGTTATGTTCGTACGCGAAACGGGTAAGTTTTGGTAATAGAAAGTCAGTGTTTTTCAAGGACTTAGATCTCTCAAAGTTATGATAGGTAGAGCTGTGGTGATAGGCCACACATAGAAACACCCAGACCGACGCAAATTTTCATATTCATGCACACAAATATTAGCACTGAGTTTCGGTTTCATTTCTATGTGTGACATTGGCGTAAACTACAGAAAGTATTACTATCATAATTTAAAAGTATTTTGATAAGACGTCACCACTGCGATACGATTCATTTCACAATATCCTTTAAGGCGAGGTTGCAGTGAGTCAAGTAGGTATTTTACGTCGCCTCAGTACCTCAGTCCCCGCAGCCGAATCGAGTGTAATCGACGCAACGAGCGGGCAGCGCGGGCGGCGCGCAGGCGCGCGCCGTCGTATAGTATAACCCGGTACGCGAAAACTCGAGACTCGCGTTTGTTACAAAAACTAAGAAACTGGGATGGAGTCCAAAAGCTGACAAAGGGTGACACCTAAGACCTGAACATATAGGTCATAGGCCACCGTGACCCTCTTTGCATCAGGTGGGCCGTATGCTTGTCTGCCACATAAGTGATATAAAAAAACATGTTGTTCTGGATGAAGGGAGGGTGGGATTGATTGTAAGAGTTCATCGGAATACTCACTATAGGCTATGTGTACCTTTTTCACTTATATGTGTATATACTGTGTAGCAACACTGTTTTTAATTATATAAAAAAAACATACATGAAGTTGCGTGCGGGAGATTGTAGTGCTATTTTAGAGTACTCGTGTCTGTGACGTCACCATACTAGGGTGTCACTACGCCACGGGCACGGTACGTATATCGTAAAAGCAGTAGGTTAGATTCGGGCACATAATGTTATAGTTTTTCATTGTATAGTTAGAGAAAAAAATCACTTAAATTTAACATACATATTTTTGTATTTTCATTTCATTGGAACATATGAACATACAGAAAAAATAAAAGCGTCTTCAAAAAACAAAACCTATTGAAAAGTGAAACATAAATAAACACATTACCACTTCTTTGCGTCGCGCAGTCGTCGGGTAAAAAAGACATTTTGTGCTGCCTACTGATCTGTTAGTAGATAGATAGTTAGTAGAAAATGCACGTCGTCACATGCAATCTTAAAATCAAATCAAGTTTCTTTCAACTTAACTGGCATTTTAGGGTTTAGGTTTAGGGAGACGCCCAAGATCGTGTGAAGTGGAAGAGGAAGAGCCGGAAGGCGGACCCTGAGCTCCGAGTTCACCTTGGCCTTGGATGCAGTCAGGAAAATAAGTCTCTATAAGGATGGTGATGATGAAAACGCACAATTCAAAAATTTTCAAATATGATATTATACTCTCTGTTTGTAGCACTAAAGCCAGTCTCAACTAGATTGGATTGATGCTGATGTGAAGTGATCGAAGGAACATGGTTTTCGTTATTTTCTTTCTCTTCGTTCAAGACGATGCTTCTAATAGGCATACCACGGATATGCCTTGAATCAACTAACTCCGGCAGCAGACTATTCATATAAAACTGAATTATAAACCAAAAAACAAAAAATAACCATAAACCAAAAATACACATTTTGCACCCCGTCACATGCAACTGACCTTGAATTTGGTAAAACCAATTACTATTTTTATTTATGGTAAATTGTTAAGTTGGATTTTATTATTTTCTAGAGATTTTTCTAAACCATTTTTTGACGACAATTTTGTCATTTCCAACAAGACCATCTGGAGTGGCTCCAATAAAAGGGTATTTGCGGTCAATAAAAAGTCCACACTGATCTATTTTTATGTTTTTCTGTTGTTCCATTTGCTGTATGGAATGTTTTTCGTTTTCGATGCCGTGAGCTACTGAAACCACTTGGTTTAGATTTTATTATATAGGATTATTTTTTACTAATGGTGCACTATCTATTGTAACTTTTCGTTTACAAATGGGACCGAAGTTTGAAGCTTGTGTTATTTTTTTTTTAGTTCGAGCCATTTTCTTGAATCTCTTTGTAAAATTTTTGATCGTTCAATACGGTCCTGTCTGCTGTAAGTTTCATCAGGTTCATGAGATAATTTTTTTCACCAGTTTTATAATATTCAAATATGTCACAGATTTTAGTAAAAGTACTGATAGTTACGTGGCAATTTGCAAACTAGAATTAGAAACGTCTACGGGCTGTTCAACACCAGCGGCTTTTCGCTTCTCATTGCAGCACTGTAACATAAAATATGTATAATTATACTCAGCTGCGGTAGCCTAGTGACTAAGGCAATCTATTCAATAAAAAATACTAACTTCGACCAACTACTGACGTGAACCCACTTGTAATTTAGCTAAGAGTTAGGGGCTAAGAAGACTAGAGCATCAAGCATACCAAAAATTTTAGAGCCATAGATATAGACTAGTTATTGTACACCAAATTCAAATTTTTATATACCTACTGTACATTTTTTGTACAGTGGCACAAAAGAAAAAAATAAATAGACAAATTAAATTAAATTGACAGCACAATTGTGCGAGCGAGAGAAAGTGATAAGCTGCGCCATTTTAGAATTCTTCCTTTAATGAACCGAGTTATACCCATATTTTCAGCGAAACCGATTATACGTAATAAAGTGCGGGGGGGAAGCTCGCAGAAACAAACAGCACACGTCCTACCTTGAACACGCCTCGGCGGGTACTGACTCAACTGACTGACCGCTGCGAGTGCTCAAATGCAAAGATTTTCAGGTTTTATAAGTTTTTGAAAAAAATAATAATTGCTTGATGAAAAATAATTTTACCAGTCGCTAGATATTTTTATGCTCTTTATAATGATATCAATCTCGGCATTATTTGATGATGGCGTCTTAGTGTAAAACGTGTTTGAAATATCGATTTGGAGCGTTTTAGACCCATGTTTGACGCTAATTTCTATCGAGGCAATTAACATGAATCGTGTTTCTGTTTTCACAGGACCCTAGAAGGTATAGTCTATTTATAGAATGTGCTTTTTATTTAGCGCAATTTGCTATATTACTTGATATCCAGACGTTTAAAAATTTTAAAAACTACTGCAACCTGGCCTTAAAAAAAGAGTAAGATCTATAAAATCTAAGTAAATACAGAATATTCAGACGTTTGCGGTAGAGTGAATAAGAAACACCCAAACGTCTTCATAAACTGCCACATTTATTTTATTTGTAATAGTATGATTCAATATGGAATTAATAAAATGCCGATGTAAATAAATTAAAGAAATTATACACAAAGTTGACTGCTTGTAGTACTGTGGTCTGTAGTATTTTAATTTAACACAAATTAAACTGTGACGGAATAAATGTGCATTTGAACAAAATTATAAAGATCTCAGTAAATCAGCCAAAGTTTCTTTCATCTTACAAATTAAAAACTTTTATTTAAAGAATTAATTAATAGTAAAATTTAAAATGAGGAGCGAGAAAGGCGTATACAGCTTAAGGAAAAGTTGCTTCTTTTCCGCGCTTTCGTGAGCGCTCACAAGGAATGGGTAAAAAGATATTTAATAATTCGTTCGGAACAGGGAGTGCTGCTGTAGTGATAGTTACCTACTTAAATACTTGTTGAGACTTTCCACTTCATAATGTATAGAGGTATTTGTAAGATTTAACCGAAAGAGATGCATACTTAGCTGGAATATCTGGAAGAGATTGCTATAAGCAATAAGACCGCCCATTGTACAATATTATGTTCATCTATTATATATATTACTTTTCTCTGTTTTGTTTGTTTAGGTGTACAATACAGTACTTAGTACTTGAGCTTGTGATAGTCACATGATTCCTTTGTCCAAATGAGCTACTTAAGCTCAATATGATTTGTTAAAATTGCCTACAGCTTAGCGATATCAATTAAATATTGGAACATCTAACTTACTCTTACTAACACAAATTATAATGAAAAGGAAGTGTTAATTTCATATAAATTTTAATATAGTATTTATATTCAAAGTGGATTTGAAAATATATGTATTGAAATATGCCTCCACAATAATTCAATAGTCGCTACGCTACAAGTCGTTAATACTCAAGGTTGAATCGGACTTTGTATCCGTTATGTCCTTGATTTTGAATGGTTAGTACGCCTATAAGTTGATCCCTAAACAGGGTACACGTTTAAGGGTCAACTATTTGATTCCTTTTTCGCAATAATGAAACATTGACAAATTATTCTGGGTAGAATCAATTAAAAATATTTTATGATTCTAGAAAACTTGTTGTCTTAGCAAAAAATATATTTCATCACAAAAACTTGAAATTAATTGCTTTCTGTAATCTCCTTTCGGAAAGTCTTATGTATCACCAAGTCCTTTAGTTTCTTTAACACAAAACTACCTCCAAAGTTCCATTATCTTAAATTGTAGCCCCTTACGGCTCTGACGGGGGCTTCCCTTTCGGGGTTGGGAGGACAGACGGCAGTCGCTCCTACAAAAGCCCAAACCGCCAAAAATATAAAAAAAAAAAAAATGGACCGACCAAGAATAGGAATTGCCAGGGATAGGGCGCCGCCGCAAAACGGCGCGCAGGAGCTTCGCCCAACTCCTGTGGCAAGTGGGTTAGGGCTACCGTGCCACGGTGGGGCACGGTTAAAGACACAACACCAAACACAACAACAACCAAAAACCCGTAAAATCCGCTTCGCCAGTTGGAACATTGGCACGTTAACCGGTCGTACGAGGGAGTTAGCCGCCGCACTCGCTAGGCGGAGGGTGGCCGTAGCGTTCCTACAGGAGACTCGCTGGAAAGGTAGGACATGCCGGTCCATTGGGGATGGCTACAAGATGATGTACACAGGTGCACCCAGTGGGTTGCACGGGGTAGCTGTGGTGCTCTCTGAGGAGCTTCAGAGCGGCGTCTTGGAGGTGACGCGTTATAGCGAAAGGCTAATGGTCGTGAGGGTGCTTATCGATGGAACTATTACCCATCTGGTAAGTGCCTACGCGCCCCAGGCAGGTCTTAGTGAAGCCGAAAAGATGTCGTTCGTGGGGCAACTCGGTGAAGTGCTTCTAGGCATACCACTGTCTGAGGGGATCGTTCTGGGGGGCGACCTCAACTGTCATGTGGGGAGTGAGAGCAAGGACTTTGAGCGTGTCCACGGTGGTTTTGGGTACGGCAGTCGCAATGCAGAGGGTGAGAATATCCTCAGAATGTGCGTGGCTGCCGACCTTGCCATCGTGAATAAGTATTTCAAAAAGAAGCCTGAACATCTCATCACCTTCCTCAGCGGGGGGGTCGCTACTCAGATTGATCTTCTACTCACTAGGAGGCACAGCATCAGCAAAGTAGCCAACTGTAAGGTTTTCCCCCAAGAGAGTCTCAACGATCAACACCGTCTTCTTGTCATGGACCTCTGTGTGAAGCCCAAAGATAAACACATTGAGCATTGCCAAAGCCGAATCAAGTGGTGGCTGCTTGACGAAGTTACGTCCCAAAAGTTCGCCTCGAATGTCGTTGACAAGTGTGACGGCACGGAAAGCGAACCAGTACAAAACTACTGGGACAAAATCCAGGCAGCTATCCATGGAGCGGCTAAGGCGGTGCTGGGTTTATCTAAGGGCGGACGCAAGTGTGACAAAGAAACTTGGTGGTGGAACGATACAGTCCAGAGGGAGACTAGGGTGAAGAAAGCCCTCTTTAAAAAGTGGCAAGTGTCCAGGTCTCCCGAAGACCGCGACGCGTACAAGGAAGCAAAGCGCGCCACTAAGAAAGCTGTAGCCAGAGCCAGACGAGACCACTTACAACCTCTCTATGATAAGTTGGAATCGCCTGAGGGGCGCAAGCTTATCTATAAGTTGGCGCGCTCCAGGGTCAAAGCGGCACAGGATATATCCATATGCCGCTGCGTTAAAGACCCTGGTGGCAACCTCCTATACGATAATGTTGCGGTAAAGGAGAGATGGCGCTCATATTTCCACGAACTGCTAAACAAGCAGCATAAAGAGGTGCAGCCACCGGAACTCCCTCCGAACCAAGGACTAGTGCCACCAATAACGCCTGACGAAGTGCGAACTGCTCTGCGCCGTATGAAGAATCGGAAAGCTGTCGGACCCGACGGAGTTCCCATCGAAGCCTGGAAAGCGATGGGAGCCCGTGGTGTGTGCATTCTCACAAACCTTTATAACCGCATACTCCAAACCGGTAAGATCCCGAACCAATGGAGACTGAGTATCATTACTCCGGTCTTCAAAGGAAAGGGATCGATTCAGGAGTGCGGGAGCTACCGCGGTATAAAGGTAATGTCACACACCATGAAGCTCTACGAGAGGATAATTGACTCCCGGATCCGACATGAGTGTGCGCTCTCGGAGTGTCAATATGGGTTTCGCCCTGGTCACGGAACCATGGACCCGGTTTTTGCCCTCAGAATTGTCGCGGAGAAATACAGAACGAGGAATACGCCACTGCACTGTCTGTTCTTAGACATGCAGAAGGCTTTCGACTGTGTTCCTCGCGCGGTGATCTGGTGGGCACTGCGGGCTAAAGGGGTTCCAGAGTTTTATATTGACACTATCCGAGACATGTACTACAATTCCGATTCCGTGGTTCGGACCGCTGTTGGCGACACAAACCCCTTCCCCATCACCGTCGGAGTACACCAAGGATCTGTTCTTAGCCCGTATCTGTTCAGTGTGGTGTTAGACGCTCTGTCGGACAGCATCAGAAACTCATATGAGCAGCCCCCGTGGGTGTTTATGTATGCTGATGACATCGCCCTGGTGGATTCGGATAGGGGCAGATTGGCAAGACGTGTGAAAACATGGAAGGAGGCGCTTGAGAACGGCGGCCTGAAGCTAAATGCGGCGAAAACTGAATATCTGGCTCGGAATACCACCGATCCTACACCTGTCCGTATAGGCGATGACTTGGTCGAACGCACGGACCAGGTTAGGTACTTGGGATCGGTGCTTCACGCGACCGGGGATATCGACTACGACGTCAAGGCACGCATTGCCGCTGCATGGGCCAAGTGGCGCGAGGTCACTGGTGTCATCTGCGATCCCAAAATGCCGGTCAGGTTGAAGGGGCAGGTCTATAAAACCATCATTAGACCTGTCCTCCTACACGGTTGCGAAGCATGGCCTCTGCTAGAGCGACACAAGCAGGAAGTGCGTGTCGCGGAGATGAATATGCTGAGGTGGATGTGTGGAGTCACGCGTAAGGATCGCGTGAGGAACTCTCGCATCCGGGGCAGTCTACATGTCCGTGACATTGCAGACAAAATGCAGGAGAGTCGCCTTCGCTGGTACGGCCATGTTCAGCGACGACCACCCGGATACGTGGGCAACAGATGTCTGGCCATGCCACCTCCACCGGGTCCCGGTAGGAGGGGTAGACCCAAGAAGTGCTGGCTTGGCGTCGTAGAGGATGACATGCGTGCCAATGGACTCACCACCATGGATGCGCAAGACCGAGCGAAGTGGAAGAGAAAAAGCCGGAAAGCGGACCCCGGACTCCGAGGCGAAGGCTTCGGATGCGACCGGGACTAACGCTAGGATGATGATGTAGCCCCTTAATAAATTAATAAGTTGAACCTAGAATTACGTTCCTTAAATAAAAGCTTTTACTTTCTATTTACAATTTTATTATCTTCATCAGTCACCAACAAGGGTACTAATGTTTAGTTAATACGTAATTCAGAGAGGCAATTAGTTAATTTATAACTTGGATCTACAAACGCTATATTAGCGTTAAGATAAAGTATTGAAATTTTGCAAATCTCGTTATCCAATACTGTATTGAGAAAAACCCTAGTTTTTTATTCACATGATATCTACGATCTACGACTAATAAATGCGTAGTAGGAATAAAAAAAATTACAAGAACGGGAGGAGAGTCTTTATTTACCAGACTAGCTGATCCTTGCAACGACAAAGGTGCAAGGATCAGCTAGTCTGGTATGTAAATACTCTTTGGGGTTACGAAACGTGATGGGTAGTCACTATCCAGATGATAAAGACTACCCATCACCACTATGTAATTAGGTATTATGTTCGTTGTAGTGTGTTGTGTGGGGGCTCGTTGCTATTGCGGCAGCCGGTGTTGAAAGCAAGCCAGTCTAATTTCTTTTCAGACTTGATTGGACTATACTATTATCTACGCCTACCACTGAAAATTATATTCTGTACATAATTAGGTACCTACCTACCTACTAGTAATAAAATAAAATCTAACATTCTGAGACAAAATATTGATTACCTTCCTGAAAGACATGATCAATCAAGTTCGTTGGCTAAACTTACCAGAAACTGACATATACGTTGTTCTACAGGTAAACTACTTTATCTATACTATACCTGAATCCGGAGAAACAAGGTTTTAGACCTTCGATATAAGCAAGGGCGTTCGCGTAGAAAAAAAAGGATATTTCAAGTATTACTTACGTCTATCCTTTCTGGTTATGTACACATATATACGTGATACCTTCCCTCTGTTAGATAAAATAAAGTAGGTATCAGTGTCTGAATAAGTTCAGCCAACTATCTACCCCTTTCTATATACTACTGTCTACATACCATTTATAACAATACAGAACGTTTTGGCCTACAATAATCTACTTATAAAATAAGTAGGCCATTATAGAATCACGTCCACTACATGAACCCACTCCGAGCATATATAAAGCCTGCAAAAGAGATGCAATCGCTTAAGAGGATATTAAACATGTAGTAACCACCCTCGAATAGATATACTAGATTCCATCCCCTCTATGGAATAAGTACTACAGGAATTAAATATGAATATGTTCTATTGTCCTAAAAATCTCATGTTCAGTCTTTTGATAGTATTATTTTACTTTATAACAATACTACGTTCAACTTCTATTACAATAGTTCAAATTTCAGATGTTAGGTGACGGACTGTAGGTTGTTTCTATCAGAAGTTATCACGCAACTGTAACTCTACGAGTATGTATTGTTCTTTGGGTTCTCTATGCGGCATTTGCTACACTACTGTATCAAAAAAGCTTATTGCCGCCAGGACAACGAATCAATTTCACGAATAACTCATCCTAGTTCCCGGATTTGAATGTTCATGACCTATATTATACGGATACGGATTCAGAGAGCTTTCAATCGTTTAACTACTAATTAAAGAGTGGTGGGCGATCTTAAATATTTTAAAGTAAAACTATTCATCATCAGCACTACAGCACTAGTTCAGGTTGCCTCTAAAACTTCCATTTTAGAGCCAGTAATCAGATTCCTAGGTTTGGCCCCTAGGTTAGAGCCTCTTTCGTTAATTAGTAGATATAACACCAAAGTAGGTGATGTTAGAGCCCTTGGTTACTTTGACCACAGTGTACTTACAATTTCAAAATCCGGGACCAAAAGCTTTTGGTTTGCACCAAATAGTTTTCTACAAAGAGATTTGAAATTTCTCCAATATTTAACTCAAGACTATTATCTATCTATCAAAATTATTATATGAATTACCAAAAAAACACAAGTGAAACAAACATTGTGGTAAACAAAACCTCGGTTCAAGGTTAGCTAATGGAATCAGACAAATTGATTATTCGAACAATTCTTAAGTAAACTAATGGGTTGCCTTTGTTATAGCAAATTTATGAATGGTGCCAGTAAATTATAAGGATATTATAGATACTGTTATAACGCGTAAGTTCTAATTTAAGCGTGCCAGTAAACATTAATTCAATTCACAATTTGTCACCTCGGTTAAGTTGCGGAATGTCGGTATCGCGTGACGATGCGGTGCGTCGTACCGGCCATCATGACTGTTTCGTGAGCATTCATTGCATAAATTACTTACAATTTATCCAAGCGACGTTTGTGCCGCAGCTTAAACGTGCCAAATTTAACAAACATAGCCATTATCATAATTTATGCAATGTTGCCCTTAAAAATCATCTCTGTATAATCGTACTGCATTTAATACTTTTATATAGTACTTGTCTACTGACAACTTGTGTACCCAACTACTTACCTAACTGAAGTTATTGTTGACACGGCTAAGTATGTAGAAATCAGACGGGTTCAAATCACATAGCGCGTCATCACGAAGGGCTTTTAGGCAGCAATCTGAGCCGTAGCTTTTATTTTCTTAAGGCACCGGTACAATTTTCATAGTTGTTTGGTGTTTTTTGTTTTACCGTAAACAACAAAAAGATCATCAGAGAAAAAAGAATCACATATCTTACTCTATACTCTATGAAAAAGTGAACAAAAGTATTATTTTAGCTAGAGGATATAAATTGAGTTTGAAAACTGAAACCCGATCACGCTCTAAAAGTTATTAAACAAGAAAATATCATGACTAACCGTTGCCGTATGCTACTTACTCTAAGAAAACAATACGTTCTAGGAAAAAGTAAGTAGTGAAGAATTGTATGTTTGTCAAAATCTAAACCTTCTGTTGGTTTTGTCGTAGTCGGGTATACCCATGCATGCACATACACCAACGAATACATATAACCACACAACTTACACACATGCACATTTTTACATTTCTGTGCCTTACCAATGAACATCCATATACAGTTTACCCTCTACTGTACAATGAGGAAAAAGTCCAGCGACGAAACTAACACATTACTGTATAAATTGTGTGAAATAAGAAAGGCAATGGAATGCCAGACCATTAATTCAGAAGAAAGTCGTTGTACGTGTACCAAGTTTATTTTTGAGAACAACCATATTTTTGAAAGGAAATTATTGCTTCAATTGGAAATAATCACTACATAGTATTAAAAAAAGACGCGTTCTCTGTCCATAATGTCGCTTTGTACGCTTAAATCTTTTAAACTACTCAACGGATTTTGATGCAGTTTTTTTAATAGATAAAATGGTTAAAGAGCAGGTTAAAGTGGAAGGTATACATATATGTATATAACATCATGCTACGACCAACAGGTGCGGAGCAGGAATGACAAATGTTGCAAAAACGAGGTGACGCAGACGAAGTTGCGCGGGTCAGCTAGTACATTATAGTGTTTATAATTTTCGAGACTTCACGCGATATATTTTTGAACACTTACTTTTGTCGACGTTTCGGGTGCGTTGCAGCACCCGTGGTCACGACTTGACTGGCTTGCGAGCGTCGCGTGGTGTGCAGAAACATTTTTTTTTGTGTGCCTACCCTCCATTGCTTTCATATTGAATGTAAGGCTGGCGACACACCACACTCACTATGTCAGTTTTAGACGGCATCGGCAGCACTGTTTTTAGGTTTCACTATTTTAATCACTAGATTCCAGGTCCCGGATGAGTAAACGCCGCGATAGTTTGAAAGTTACATAGTACATTATAAATTATTGCAACTTAGGCTTTTTTTCAGGCTATTATCTATCTCTGTGTCAAATTTTATTTTAATTCGTACACCATTCTGGAGTGGTTGAGTGACAGATAGAGGTACATGTATAGTGACAAATAATTAGCGATCCCGTATCAGTTAGTCAGTAATGATTTTTTGAAACCCTTCTGTTTAAGCCCTGGTCTGAAAATAAGTAATAAATAAGATACATTTTCAAATATATATGAATATATATAGTACTGCCTCTTGTTGTAACTTTTGAAATAAAAACTACACAAACTAAACATTTTGTAAAACATAAATGGCCATTGTTGAAACGTAAATGAAATTCTTCACGTCATTTAATACATTTATAGCATGCAAAGCTTTGTTGTCAGTATAATGGAATTTCATTTGATGTTTATCATTATGAACACATCCAATTATATTAGTTGGTTATTATAATAATAAATTAGAATTTCGTAATATAAAATTAGTTATAATTTTAGCACCGAAACACGCCAGACTTATTCACATGATTGGAAAGTAATTTTCAACTAACTTTAGTCACAGTGACTGTAATTGCTTTTCCAAGTACTAATCATACGCTAGACCGGCATAAACTATTATTAACATCATTTTATGGAATCAATCATTAATTCAGTTGAAACAAGTATTTTTCGTTCCATCAACACTTCCATTATGTTATCCTACAATTATTACTCGGGTCTGACAATCATTACTATCAGGTTCGGCAGCACGAGTATGACGCCCCTGGTGTTGCAAGCGTCCATAGCTCACGATAATCACTTTCCGTCAAGTTCGGCCGTGTGCTTGCCTGCCACTTTTTGTGGTATAAAAAAAGAAAATTGTCCAAAGTTGTTTTTTTTTTTTGCATGACATTGATATTGCTGGTTTAGGGACAGATTACATACAGTTGGAATTATACTTAGGTTTCTTTTAAATCCTATCTGTTAGCTAGTAATAATTATATGAAATATACGGTATATTAGACTAATAGATTCATTGATAAGGAATTCGGATAATTATTAGTTTTATATTTTCATTATTAACAGTCTGAATGTGAACTTAAAATATAACATACCTTTGATTCAACTATAATTTTGATATCTTGATTCGTTTTATTTTTAGCTCTCCATTCACTGTGCAAATCCTTCTGTAGATTTCATTCCCTTTTTTATACCATTTGAATCTATCAAAGGATTATGTTCTCTATTGTTTCAACTCTAATCTATCAATGAATCTGTCTCGTTTTTAATATCAGTTTCGTCCATTAAAGGATTAATTATATTTCACTTTTGATTCTACTAGGCATGGCACCGAGGCCATCTCTTCCCATTCCCCTTCATTCTATCCCTTCTGGTTTGGGACCTTCGGGTATGGGAAAGCGCATAGTGTGCCACCACCGTGGTCTGCTTCTGCTTGGATGGCAGGCGGCTCCACCCGTCAACCCCAGGCTCGCACTCATGGAGGACGAAGGTCATTTTGCGATCTCCGACGCCCGAGTCGCCTTCACTCATCGTGGGCTTTTCGAGCTCGCGCATTACTTGCTCGTAGAAGGAAGCGGGCGGCATCCCAAGAGCTCGCGCATCGTACCATCGCCGTGAGCAAATATTTATTTTCCTGGGTATACTATAATAAAAATGTGAAGGATATGATTCTGTAGCCGACGATACGACATACGGTAACGCAGTGTCGTTGCGTCGTATCGACACATTGTCCGCTTCACGCGTCTGCCGGTTGCGTATGTCGTCGGCCATGGTATCATGCCATAAGTACCTAGTCAAAAGGTTTGGATCCTTACTTAAAAGAATGGAAGGTGCCTATCATACTTATATTATTCGAAGTTAAGTTCGTACTTATATTATTTGAAGGATCTCGTTATAGTTAATAAGATTAACCTTGTACCTTAATTCCTTTCTCCAATAATTAGGCGAATATCGTTTTGAATACGTACTTCACTAATTCAGTTTTGTGTTACCTCTTTTTATGTTACGTTTAGATAGATAGGATAGAGACAACGTTTATTTAAAAATTATCTTAATACTAAAGCAAGGCTCTTATCCATGATAGGAACTGTGATTAAGGCGAACTAAAGTATGTTACCATCAATATGTTCCAATATGATAGTGTACACAATGAAATTGATTGAATAAAACATAGACATATACCATAATTCGCGTTCTATTCGTTTGTAACAAAAAGTTTGCAACTATACTCCATTTGTTTATGTACTTAAAATATAGGTAAACAATTTTGTTTTAACTTTTTATAAAAACACATGTTAAACAAAATAAACTAAGCTAACTAGATGGCTAACTAGTGGTTCAATACCGATTTTTAGTCTTTGTAATATGTTTCTAGGCAGAAAAGTATTTTGATACTGAGTTTTTGAACAAAATTTATCGAAATGTCACACCAATATTGTTTACCTTTTTTAATTACCTAAATAAATGATATAGATATAAACAAAACCAATTTAAGGTTATTCAGTAAAGCTACTAAAGTTATCAAAGTCCCAAATATGTTTCAAGATAATTATATACCCCACTGCCACATATTTAATAGGCTACATACTTCCGCAAATTCCGCAAAATAAATTGCGCTCTAAAACTGTTCGGGCAGGCTTTGAATGTCAACACAGTGCCGAGAATTACTAAGGCGGTACCAACCGCACAAAAGCAATTTCACTCACAATACCAACGTTACAATAATTAGAAGGGAATTAGTAACAAATTATTGCTCGCGAAGAGAAGGTATAATAGCCGACCGGGCTGGATGGTTCTCATTAGTGTACACTGGTCCCACGTAGAAGCAGCCTCGTTGTGGGCCTGCATTATTCATGCGGACAATATTGCACTGCCGCATCTGTCTATACTGCTTTTATAACACTGTACGTTTATATTTGATGATGTTTCATTTAAGTTGACATTGTGCATTGTGTTCATTTACCTAATAATGTCGTCATCATTTACCTATTGTTTAATAGTAAATTGCTTTTTTAGTTGTTTCGAAGATTATCGTACCCACAGAAATTCAGTCTGAACATTATTGAAAAGTTAAAATTTTCAGACTAACATACACATTTACTTACGTACTGAAGATCATGAAAACCGTTTTTATATTTAACGCCTACGGTAGGTGTGAAAGCCAGATTTATGTTACAGACGACAAAAAAATTGATAAATCTGAAAATTTTGCCCCATAGCATAGAGAGATGAAAGTTTGTATGGAACTTTTGTCTAAACTATGTGTAAAAGTGGAGGAAAACAGATAGCAGACGCTGCCAAGCTAACCCCGGATTTCCAGGTGAAAAGTCAAGTATGGCTTTAACTCAACAATACAATACAATTATTATTTTCATATGATTTCAAGGCCATGGTCAGAGAAAGCAATCTTCTTCATTCTACTGTGAATTCCAGTCGCATCCGAAGTTTTCAGTTTGGAGTTTGGAGTCCGCCTAACTGCGGAATTTGCTGAACTTTATAATTTTCTGTGAAGCGACCGCCACCTCACCTCCACAACCCATTGTTGATATCGAAGCATTGCAGTTAGACCAGTTGTAGGAATTTTTTGGGACTCCCATTAACCATAACGTCTGCCATAGATGTTGATATGACAACCGGAACCGATGACTAACTAACATACTTTCTGATCTCCAACTGCTACCAATGCAAATAGCCATATTCATCCATACAAATATTTGTACTGAGCGGGGATCAAACCCGCGTCTCCTGCGTAGCGGTTTCATTAACTATCACCACGCTGCAGAGGTATATCATGCAATGGCACATAATATTTGTTTGAATATAAAACGCGTTGATTCCCGTGGGCATTATTGTATGAATAAAAAATGTGGTAGGTATAATGAGAATTTGAATACACTATCAGAATGTGTACGAGGTATAACAGAAGTTTGAACAACGTTTGATGAGCTATGAATTCGGGAGCAGCGAATGCTCATCACTAATTAGCATGAAATGTGAAACTACGAAACGCAATATAACCGCGGCAATATGAAAGCTTCACAAGTTTGCAGTGCTAGTCGGGTGGCTTAATATATCGTACGTCATATGAATACGTCACAAAAGATGACTCTGAACATGGCTGTGAAAGATGAATAGAATGAATATACGACAAATATGGATAGATAGTGTAGACTGTTATTGGTGATATTATTGCTTTGATTATTTGAAAGGACGCTATATTAATAATGATAGCAATTTATAATGTTAACTCAAGGAAGACTTTTGTTGAATTAAATAATTATGTCAATACACTATCTCACTTTGCTACTAATGCTACTTATGCCACTCTAAAATATGCTATTTGAAGTTTATAGATACACTTTTAAATAGATAGTTATCTACTACAATAAAATTTTAGTTACATGTAAGTTAGTACCTGGGTAGTAGCTCAGTTTTATTTCTGTAAAGGGTCGATTTTCTCTCTCACATTGTATTATTTCGATGTTGTAATAGCCAATATTTCAACTTCTAAAATGTTGCCTGACATTTTAACGCGTGAATAAGTGCCTTAAGTTTAGTTCGGTTCAGTCGAGTTTCCTCTCTGTTGAATGCCCTTGCGCGTCAGATGTAGGAAGTACCTAAGAAATTTGAAAGTATGGAGCAGCTGCTTCTGCTAGTTTATTCTTAACTTCATGACAATACTGCTATGTTGTTTTTATGTTTCATTTTAGTATTTATTCAGAGTTACAGCAAATCATACGTTGAGATTCATTTTGTAAAATCTAAGAACAAATTGATCTATTCGCCCGTTATAGCTCACTGTTGGGTGTATTCTTATGCCTCTTTCGATTCTCCAACAAGTCTATATAAGCTACCTTTTTCAGTTTGTGTGTCCATTTGGTTGACTTCTCAATAAGCTTCATTACTTGTCCTTAAAAATACATAAAATTACTTTAAAACTTTCACGTTGCGTGATGTATGGTTCGAGAACCCGGGTAGTATTAACGCGATCAGAAACTGACTGTCTGTTTGTGACCACGGCTAGCGCAACCCGATTATTACCCGGATTTTGCTATCTATGTATTAAATTCTGTAATTTAGCGCACGTTAGAAGCCTTCTTTAAGTTTGCAGAGCTATATTAAGCTGGCGTTCGTAATACAGTACATAATAGTTTCATCGGACGTCTTCGATGTCATAATTCTTTTGTTTTAAGATAGTAACACAAAGGTTCAAGTATTGATTAATCAATAGAAAGGTTTATATAACCCTATCCCACCATTATTCATTTCAAATACAATAATTCAATTGACGATATTAACTTAATCACTAATAAAAACCTTACCAGCAATGACCTACGTTTGTAGATGTAGGTATTTTAGTGTTTCAAATAGTTTATGATATGAATAGTATTTTTCTTCATCCAACACAATCGTATACGAAGACTTCTGGTTCAATTAAGTACCTACGTTAGGTTAGTTAATATTCGTTGATAAGTTTACCTTTTCAATTAAGTAAATAACCTTTTAATTGAAATATAATATTCAAAATTTGAAAACTAATTTGAATTTATAATCTTAATACATAATATCTTTGTTACAGAGGAATATTGCTACAAAATCAAAGACGGTACAGCGATGCTATCAAAAGTTTTGAGAGAGCAATTTACTTCAGACCTTCAATGGCTCGTAAGTACTTGAGATAAATTAATTATTAAAAACAAAACCTCCTTGGTATTTCTCCATAGCCCTTACTAATAATTTGATTGTCTCATCAAATTATTTCGTAAAAGGTCGGCCGTCTCCTCATTCTGTTCTAATTTTACTTATTGTTTCGAAAATTAAAGGGTTTATAAAATTTACATTGTTAAACATAAGAATAACTTTGAATAAAGCAGTTCTATATTAGGTCTGGATATCAGAAACATTGCCCAGTTTAAAACACATAATTTTATTAAATATTTGTAACCACTTCAGGAGTTTGTAGTGAAGTTAGTTTCTGTTCAGAACTTGTGTGTTATGAACTAGTTCTGTGGTTTGTTGGAACTAAAACTAATAATAAGTACAACATTACTATCAACTCGTATATTAAGTAGGTAACGATAGGTGGCAGAACTTTAGTAATTAATAATTATAGACACACTTTAATGAATATCATAATAGGTATAAAAATACATAATTATTCTTATAGATTCATCACAAGACTTTATGCTAGAACTTCAACTGAAATTTAACGACTTTAACATTTTTAGTGGCCTACGTGAATCTTGGGACGTCCTTGATGGCGGATGGGCGTCTCCCTGAAGCGGCGAGCGCGCTTCGGGCTGGCTCTCGGGCCGAAGGAGTCCGAGTCCGAGACCGGCGAGAACATGACGCTGCAAGAGTGTCTGCCCTCGTACAGCTTGCAGCGCTACATTCACAACGGGGCCACTGGCATAAAGCCCTTTCAGCGTACAAAGAAGCGCTGCAAATTCTACCAGATACAAATACACCGATCGTTGGATGGACGCGGCATGTAAGAAAATCTTCTAACATTAAGGCACGTCGTTTTTAACAAGCGTTACATATAATTACGAAATATTCGCCTGTTACCAGCTATGTTTACGCTATTATTATTGGCTGCAACTTAAAGACTGGTTCACCGTTTAAAATTTAATTGAAAAGTGTGGTAAGTGTGGTATCTCTGAAGGCCACTAATATATATAATCTGCCACCAATAACACAACACTTTGTTACCGTGATATCATAGGGACATGAAATTAAAAATATGCGCTAGAATTATTAAAACAAATGTCAAAATCTATTAACGGAAAAGACATCATTAACTATTCCGTACCCATTTCATATTCACATTCACATTTCAGGTTCAAATAGGGCGGCATTTTGATAATTATTTTATGCCAGTAAAATAATAAACTAACCCGCTTTGTCCACGTTCTTTTTATAAGCATATTGAAAATCTATCTTCCATAAAGTATTTATTCAGGATTTATAACGTTGTCGAACAATTTTTATCGTCACTTTAGACTTGGGACATTGCGTGATACGTTATCGAATGATGCTCTTGATTGCACGTGAAGCGACCCTGAACTGAACTTCATTTGATTTTGAGTGAATTCGTATCTCGACAGTTGATCTCAAATTAAATTTCAATATAGTCTCTGATTTTCTATACACCTGTCTAAATAAACAACGGTTGGTTGAAAATCCATAGATTGCAAACGATAACGACAATTGAGAAGAGAATCAATATGATGATTTTTTTAGGACCTTTTTCGTTGTGAAGATTAATATCACTTACCACCTTTTGCCTGTAGATATCACGCATAGTTTAATCTTAAATAACAGAGTCTATATTTCGTTTATTGTTACAGAGCGTCCTATCAATGGTGGGGGAGATCTACGTTCAGCTGCAGCAATGGCCTCTAGCTGAGAATAGCTTACTGTCAGCATTAGCGGTGTCACCACGCAACGCGGGGACGCACGTCACATTAGCTCAAATACTCGCCAGAAATGTAAGTTTAAATCCATATTATTTAGGTGATGGACGTAAGTTGACTCACAGAGTAGAGGATTTTGCAAGCCGAATAACTTTATTCGCAGACTTTAGTGAACAGACTTCACTGTACAAGATCGATATGATGCCGACACTACAGTGGGTTTGACAGCTGCCAATTCTGGCTGTTACATTAGCTCTCTCTTTTTGTCAGTTGACCATCTAATCTGTTTGGTAGAATTTATGTTTATTGGCTGTAAATTTAAATTTCTGCTCTGTCTGAATATAGTGCGGCGGTGCAGGTTTTAAAAGCAGATAAAATATACTTCTTACGCCCACAGCATAAATGAATAGTAGTTTATGATTACTTTTATTTCTTACAAAATTTGGTACTGCATATATGTTTATAGAAATAAAAGTTACATCTAACTATAGTATAAATTAATAAATAAAATTTATAATGCTACTTCCATGGTACACACATGGTACAATTTTTAAAAGGTATGTTTCACTAATGGGGTTTAAAATTTTATAAAATAATATAGTTACTTCCGACCAGGGTTCTATCAGTTACATTCTGACCTATAATTTATTCCTTATCATCACTTTGTCAAATGCACAACTTTTACGTAAATGTCCGGCTATGAAAATTTTAAATACATGTTGCAACATTTTTTTGTGAATTGTCATTTGATTTGTGTTTTTTGTTACAGGCTAGTAGAAGTACAGAGGCTGAAATGTGGTTCAAAAAAGCATTAACATTAGCACCAAATGATCCAGCAGTAAGAGATCAATTTGGTAAGATATTTTATATAGCAACTTTCTTATTTTATATTTATGGGAAAATACTTCTTCTCGTCAAGGCATTTTGTTTCATCATGACTTTATCCCACATTTGAACGCCAATCCCGGTTGCATTTAAATCCTTCTATCCCGAGACGAATGTCTGCATTAGGACCTTGTCCTTTAATGAGCATACTGGTTTAAAGGTGAGATAGGAGGGTAGGTTTTAATTCTCACTTTTTTTAAATATTATTATCATTATCTTAAATATTATTCAAATTATGATAAATATTATTACCATAAGCTGCTATTATTGTGTTAGTATGCGCTATCATTAAGGTGATCCATAATAACTGAAAAATAATATTTTGCCATTATCGACTTTTATTATTTCTGATCGACTTTTCTTACTACAGGATATATTACGACGAAAAAAGGATTACTAGGTTTTAGGTACCCGCTTGTAGAATGTAGCAATAAATTACATTATATTCAAGGACCGCGCTGGAGGCTTTTGTAAATGAATAAGAGGGTGGATGGCTCTAGTTAAGTGTATGAGGCCCCTTTTCTAAAATCAGCTTTTTACAGTATGCATAATATACTGCAAAATGCTGAGGTCTTAGTTAACATAGTATTGTTGGTAGACGTGGTGAATTATTATCATTAAGACTTTTATTTTATCATAGGCATGTTCCTAAGATCACAACATAGGCTTCGGGAATCTGCCGAACAACTAGTCACTGCAGCTCAGCTTTCACCCAGTGACGGCGCGCGCGCAGCATCTGCAGCACGTGCATTAAGAGACGCGCGGCGGTGCCGCTCCGCAGAACGCTGGTATGCGCGGGCAGTACAACTGAATCCAGATGTAAGTAAGAATAGGTATCTAATTATTTATAATATTGATAACTAACGAAATAGATAGCCTCTGTCGCGTGACGGTGGTGAATGCGACCGCTCCGCAGGAGACGCGGTTTCAACCCCGCTCAATGCAAGTATCTGTATGCATGAATATGGCTACTCACACTACTCTGGTCGTGCCTTGGACAGCACGTTAAGCCGTCGGTCCCGGTTGCCATACAAACATCTAGAGCAGTCGTTACGGTTAGTTATGGCAGTCGCTTCACGAAAAATATCGAAGCCGTATCTTAGTTAGACTAGAAAGCCAACCCCAACTGAGTCGGTATTAGGCTCAGAGAATATTGATTGATAAACTACATGACTGTTGGAATCCCTATCTCTTACAACTCTATGAAATATATCTACTGGTGCCTACAATTTCTCAGGTCCACACACCCCAGATAGAAGTATACGGAATGAGCTTTCGGCCGCTTATAGTTTCCTGTGGGTCTCATCACAGTATATCTAAGGTCTTTCAATTTTGTACTGAGCCTAGAGAAAAAATTGATAGTATTAAAGTATAGCATTAGGAAATATATCAAAGATCCAAAGTGTTAATAAGAATTTAATTCAAGAAGTATCTAATGTTAGTAAATAATAAATATAAAATTAAAAACAGCAATCAATCAGTGTATCACTTCAACGTCAACATTAATATTTCCTGTGATATGTGTGTAGTGTCACCCAGTCCGCAACAAGGCCAACAAAGACAACATCGTCAGCATTTGGAGCTGCAGTGTAGTCGTGCCAGGGCAGATATTGAACACCTTATAATAATGGAATAGAAATTGTGCATCCTGGCGGTCACGAACTTTCCTGACGTACTGTGCCTCCGCAGTGTTTTGTATGGTTAAGAGTAATTCCGCTTGTTATCAGACTATTACTACTTATACTCGTAACTTAGTAGAATTATAAAAAAAGAACCTGAAACTTGCTATAGCTAGTTCCATTGCTTGCACGGATGTTATTGTGCTAAGCATATTGAACTGTTACCGCTGGAGTTTTGCCGGCTTGTGTCGAGGTGCAAATACATGCGGTTATGTATTATTCAACGAAGGAAAACATGGTAGAGAGTTTCTTGAGGGTATCAAAATGCGATTAATTCACTTGATTTCGTTAGTAGTAGTTTGAAGTCTATAAATAAATTCAGTTATAGATTACAACAGCTCGTCGATATTTTCCCTTAACTAGTAAATGTGAATGGTTGTGGAATAGTTGAGTTTGCTATCTGGTCCATTATTTATTATAGATGTAAATTACCTACCCAATTAGCATTATGGCAAATAATACGACAAACAAAGCGGTAGTTGCCCTCCGAAG
Organism: Pelosia muscerda; assembly: GCA_963691645.1. Lineage (NCBI taxonomy): Eukaryota > Metazoa > Arthropoda > Insecta > Lepidoptera > Erebidae > Pelosia > Pelosia muscerda. The sequence continues at coordinate 10,313,587 of OY829106.1, forward strand.
TAGCTTAATACAATTCAAGTTACAAAAACAATTTTTTCATGAGTTAATAATTGTTATTATTTTATGAAAAATATGTTAATATGTAATAAACGAAACATGAAACATTATATATTTTACTTGTTCTCCGAAGATTAACTCCGTTGTACCTATACAGTAACTAGCTGTTGCCCGCGGCTCCGCTCGTATGGATGTCATATTTTGGACAATTTACACAATATTATTTGTAATTTTATTGTAGCCTAGGTATGTGTTATTCTGATGTTTATGCTATATTATTGTAAAGTTTTATAAATCCATTTATACTTACAAGCATTCACGTTTATTGTATTAGTAGGAAGTAGGATTTATTTATTTATTATTTCTATAAAAATATCGTTCATAAATTCACTGTTAAATCGATCGGGATATTTACCATGTTTGTTAATTTCTTCGCGTAACCTCGTAGTATATCCCGATCGATTTAACAGTAAATTTGTACATGACCATGTCAATCTAAAATCATACATCGTTCATAAATTTGTAATTTAAGGTAAAGTTATCGAATAAGTATTTAGACTTAGTTTACCTTACATGACTACATATTACTTGAAAAAAATACAATTTACTGTCGCTCTATAAATATGGGATTCGTCGTACCTTTTCTATCCTTGTTGGTTGTTTACCTTGTTTTTGCCCCTTTGTCTCCCGCTTTACTAAAGAGGGAAGTCAATTCATTATATTTCTGCCCCGTCTAACTTACTTTTAATTAATTTCGTGACAAGTTATACGACAGTTTATTTGGACTCGTTTCTCATGAACTCATCGAGTGTCAAGCTTTATTATTCACTGGAAATAACAAAACAGTCATTCCATGAATACAGCTTTTGTAGGTTGTAGGTTATGAAATGTTGAGGAAATTGAACCTATGTGTATTAATTGACTTTGGTCTGAGTGTTTTTTTACATTAAATTACTTGTCTAAGTATATTAATCTGAATTCAGGAACCTAAAAACTAGTTACACTACGTTTACATTGGCTAGATAGCGCTATGATTTGTCTATTTACTGATTTATTTCGCTGAATATACAAATTGATGGTTAATTTAATATGATGGGCACATGTCACACTTAAAATCTAAAAATATTTGAACGGGAAAATTATCTACTTCCTTATGGTTTCAATCTAAATAATAATACCTTTCCATAAGGAAGTGTACCTGAAATTATATGAATTTTTTCCAAGGGTAGTTACACATTATCAAACATACTATTATAAAAATATAAGAAATCAATCTATACCTACTATTGAACTAGTCCAACAGAAACATCCAAGACGCCGTCAACGATAGTGGCTCACACTGCATGGACATAAACTCTGGTGTCTGACAAAGCTCCGTGTAGTCTCCAACCTTGTATCTGTTTCATATCAATGACATTGTATCTGATGAATCCATTCATTGTTATGCGGGTGATAGTACTGGGGACACTGTATAACATACACAGACCGTGCGAATATCCCTCAGTACTAAGTGGAGAAGAGTTGCTGACAACTTTTGACTAAACCATGTTAAATTCAACCCCACTAAGACACAGTTGGATGCATTCTCGGTAATGAATAACCCGCCGCAATACCCGGGCTGACCGTTTACCATCTTTGCGATTAGAATCATTGGAGTCGATATCCCTGGTGACATCCAGTACCGCAATTATTTGAAAGACAGAGTGAAGGTAGCCTCAAACAAACAAAGAATGTTTAAAAGGGCGAAGCGGTACCTCACTGCGTAGCAACGACTCCTTCTTTTTTACCTAAGACATAGGTTCGGCCGCACATTGACAACTGCTGTCACATTTTTACGGGAGCGCCTGCATACTAGCTAGACCCCTTTGACTCTGTGCAAGCCTCGCTGTGTGTTCTACCGCCTATATAATTATTTTGCGTTCAGATGAAATTATTTGACATGATACGAACATAAACGACGGCGTGCACTGTGCGGTTATAAAATAACTGCTTGCTGTGGTTTCCCATTCCATAGAAGGGAGTTCTTCCCATCAATATGAGATTCTTCAAAATTTTCGATTCTTCGTAGCACGAGTGTAACGCTTCTAGTGATCCATTGGTCACGTTAATATCTTTCCATCAGGTGGACCGTGTGCTTGTCTTCCACCTAACTGCTATTAAAAATATAAAGACACAAAGTTTATGAGTTTGTGAGGTGGTAGGGGGTAATCTCTGGAAACACCGAACCGGCTTTGAAAATAAATTTACTAATAGAAATCTTATTATTCCACCATCATATTATGGTGTATATATAATGGGATCAAAAGTCCACGAGGCATAACATAACATAAACTCACGCCTATATCCCCGATGGGGTAGGCAGAGGTGCTAACACCCACATTTCGCGAGTTTATGTTTAGAGCCTATTGGCATTAACCGGGCACTTATAAACCTGTGATAAATTCACACAACTTCTAAATGACACACTAAAAAACTAGGCAACAGTTAGTTAATTATAAACTTGCCTATTTTTCATTTCGGAATTCGAACACAAACCTTAAAAGTTAAACTTATACTCAACGAAAATTTGACCTTATTTATACAGGAGTACGAGTATAATAAATAAAGTTAGTGGTGAGTGGTGACAAAAATAACTTAACATTATTGTTAGTTAAATGTCTAAAAATGAAGAAGTGTCTATACCTACATACATGTACAAACGTTTATAATTACCCTAAACCCATATTTACAATAACTGTGTGTTGTTAATTATAGCACGTGTCCAATACATACAAGCCACGGTTTTATGACTAGTCCTCATTTCAATTCTCAGGTGATATGACGACCTAAATAAACACAAAAATTCAAACGAACACCCATTTTATGAAACATTGTCAAAGTTTATTTATTTAGCGACATACATAATAGAATGTAGAATTTGAAGTAACTCGTGAAAGCGTGAAAGGAAGACACCGAAAGACTGAAAGAATATTTTATTTCCGTACGTGTTACACATGTAGTACTGCAATTGTAGGATAACAGATTATCATCGTACTGGTTGCAACTTGTTCCCGTACCATACACATCAATAACAGTGACCTTCAAATACATGTTTCTGTTGTTGGTAGTTATGAAATTGTAGGGTTCAATCAAAAAATTTATCGTATTGATTGGGACTCTTTACTAACTTTAAACTTTATGGTATATGTAAATTTCAAACTGAGACGTTTATGTATCCTCATGTTACTTCTACGTTTTTAAAGCAATAAGTAGGTTTTATTTTACACAAAATTATTGATTATAAAGTTTTTATGATATATATATAATCTTCTTTGGTTGAAAAAGATGAATAACTTACTCAAAAATAATTATTTCAATTGTTAATGGTATTTACCCATATACCTACGTTCAACATTATATTTTTTTCATATAATTCATTCTATATGAACATTATATCATACCAGCGGACGATTAAATCGATACCTCATTTGTCCAATTCTAATTAGCAGTTGAGTAGCTATGTCGTAGTGTATGTGTAAACCTAGAGTAGTTGCTCCAACTAGGTAGAAATAACTTCGAGGATGAAGCTAAAATAACAATTCAGTTGGGCTGGGCCGTATTTGAAAAGCTTCGTCTTCTTCCAATAAACGTTGGAGTAGTCGACTGGAGACTGCGAACCGGCTAACGTTGTGTAGGGCTTAGCTGTTTAGCTTATGGATTAGCTGGCGGAGAGTGGAGTAGGACAGCAGAAAACCGAGCTGAGTGGCGAGTCATGGGAGAGACCTAATGTCCAACAGTGGACTGTCGATGATGATGATGAAACCAGTCGACGGTACTGACTATAACGAAGACGTGTGCTGTATTATTAACTTTATCTTACCTCTATTACGTGTAATGCCGTTAAAAAAAGAGATCAAAATATTGCCTATTATACTGTAAATAGAAATATCTTTTGCGATCTAATGATGCCTGAAAATCGCTATATACTCGACTTTCGCTAAACTCACAATTGACTAAAATTAAGCGTATCGTTGAACAAAGGGGTACGGTTCAATAGGATAGTGAGTAGTTGCGGCTTCTTTAAACAACCAAGAACTGCGGTTAGGTGAAGGTCCATTTTCTTTGAACTATCTATTTTGATCTTGTATCCTTATATTTCCAATTATTCCAAGATCAAAAAAGTTGTACATAGAGTTTCTATATGTTTTAATAGGTAAAATATTCAATATTATGTAAAACAGTTGTTTTCTTACAAAATGGTAGATAAATTAAGGCATAAATACCATGATAATAGAAATATCACTGAAAGACTACTGGCGTCTAATTACTGCTTACTGTTTTAGCATTAAAACTTGTATAAAATATGTAAACAGAAGGTATCGCTTTTTCGCAAAGCCTTTGATATATAAAATTTCCAGCAGTACGCACGGTGGGGATGTCGCGCACGGAAAAAAAATAGTAGGCATTTTAATCCAATAAATCGAACCGTTGTTGCGGGGAAATCTGAGTATATAATTGTAGATTGTCTTCAAATCTCCTATCGGGCATTTGTTAAGTACAATATCTATGAGTATTATGTCAATATCTTGCCAATACACTAAATCATGATATCTGTTACACATAAGTGAAAATAAATATGATTTTGTCTTCGATATTGTACATCAAACATTTATCTTCAAATTCCATTAGTCCGGTTCAACAAAAGCAACAAAGGAAAGATATATGTATGAAAATAAGTTATAAAAAGTATAAAACAAAACAATTGCAGGTGAAAACACAAAAATGAATCAACAAAGGTGCGTGGTTGGTGTCTTTTTGTGCATTCGGCGTATTGCCACTGCAGAACCGCACGAACCGCTGCAAATTCACAACCTCAACCAGATATCTAAAATATAAAAAGTTGAAAAGATTTGTGTAACCGATTGTCGTTCGAAGCCATCTTTTCTTTTGCCGTTTTTATTGGAAGTTTGTATGAGCACTGTATAAATCGGCCACAGATATAGTTTCTAGTGTATACAGGGTTTAATGGGAATACACCCGAATCCGAAGGCCCCTGGTAGTACTCCATGTACACAACATATTGTCATTAAAAAAATACGGCAACACAACTTTTTTTTATTTTAACACTAGCATATGGCGTTGAACAGGACTGGGTGGAGACCATAAAGATGGTAACGTTTCAAATGATTATTAAAAATACAAAAGTAGACGTGAGATAACAATTTTTTATTCACTATAAAAGTACAAGAATCGGGATTTAATTTTTTTAAAGTAGGTACTTAATGTCATTTAAATGTGACTCTAGATTAATTTGGCACTCCTGTAACCTGGAGCGGAAATTTCCCATCACCGCCCGACACGTGTTTAGATAAATGTTATGTATTTCTTCACGTATATTTTCTTTTAATTCTTCAATAGACTTTGGGTTGTTATTATAAACTTTGCTTCAAAGGTATCCCCAAAGGAAAAGGTCCATTATTAAGACAAATCCGGGTTGCGGAGTGGCCAGTTAATTTCACCTCTTTGGATAATGACTTTTTGCTCAAATAATTCAGGAACTGCTGCTAACTGGTTGAAACCATGACCGTTGATTAAAACCAGTGGTCCAGTAGTGCTGGAGCAAAAAAGTTCTGTAACATAGCAATGTATCGCTCTGTGTTGACGGTAACGGGATGATTTCTTTGATCTTCATAAAAATATGGACCAATCAAATAGTAGACGCTCTATGTTTACGGGACGCATTGGTATTAAATTCCTACTAGCCACTCTTGCGCTACGTAATGTAGAAAACTGTTTCTTTGTTAGTTTGACTGTTTCTGGGTGACGAGGACCGAGAAATTTTTGTATCTCTGCGATTCTATGTTCTTTTTACTTATAAAAAAGATTATTTAGAAGAATTATAAAACTAATTTTATTACAGGACGCCGAGTACCATTCCAACCTTGGTGCTATACTTCATCTAAATGGAAAATATGCAGCCGCAGCGACTTCCTACCGGAGAGCGTTACAACTCCAACCAAACGACGAGATCACCATCACAAACCTAAAAAGAGTTCGATCACTGATGAGCAAAGAACGTAGAAAATAATATAATGACGGCCTCATGTAAACACTACTAGACGAAATAGGATGTCAATTGCCAAAAATACTATTAGTAACAAATACAATCTATTATTATTATCATTTCTTGTAATATACAATCTATTTATTGAATACGTTTGTATATACGTAACGGAGTTAAATACAAAAACTGTACCGCGGGCAATATAAAATAGAACATAGTAATTGCAATATTACTAGGTATTGGGCAAACAATAACTTTATATTACGGCTACACAATGAAATCTTTATCACAATATTTATCTATAAGATTTGAGTCTATTTTTACTTAACATTTTCATCGAACAGCAACAATTGTGGGCGTACGTCGTTGACAAACTGTTAAAATTTTATTTTGTATGTCATTTATATTTACATTAAGTTAGCTACATTTAATTTTTTAATATACGTGAAGCTGATTTAGTTATTCAATTCGAATGAATTAGAACACGATTCAGTCAATAATACTTCAAACTATAAGTGTGAAGTAAAATTACGTCTTAAGTTTTCATAATTTTACTATCAATTTTGATATAAAGACAAATATCAATGAATCTAAAAAGTCAAAATCTTCATTAAACATTATGTGGTTAGGATCGACCTTGCATCTGAACTTTACAGGAAAGTAGAACGACATAAGTATACTTGTATTTACGTCACAACGATTTAAATAAAATAAAAAATGGATTGGGCCGAAGGTACACTTATTTGTGATCTAAAAAAATATTTTATTATTACTAGTCCTTTTTAATTTCATTTTTTACCACAAGTCAATCAGGTAGGCAGTCTTATAGGTAAATTTACTGAGTAGGTCGGAGTATAACACCGCACTCAGTGTGTGCATCCAACAGGCCCCCATGATTAAAGAATTTCGACGCCCCATTTGGACTACAAATAAATAGGTACATCGTATAATTTGAAAATAAAGAAAGAAATTTGAAAATCATTCAAATTATAGGTTAATTATGGACGACCTTATCAACCGCATCGGTGAATTTGTAATTAGTAAATTTCATATTTCGTTAAATTTGTCTCTAAGATAGAAAATTGGAGTTTACGTACTGAATTGAACCAAATTAAACCAAGCGTTTTCGTATTGAATCAAAAGTTCTAATTTTCTTTAGTATGAAAGACGCGCGTCTGTATAAGCTTTTATAAATAATTATCACGCTCTCATAAAGTCTCCTGGCATTAATGTTATGTAGCTTATATAAATTAAAAATTAAATATAACTTCTGTTAAAGACATACAAAGTTATTTGATTTGCATATATTTGATTTTATGGAATATATTGAGGGTCTAAAACAACGTCATAGAAGTAGTTAGAAATTATTGTAAATAGATTTTTAAACTTAACGATTTTATACGTGTGCATATTATATATAAATTGTTTCTTATTATTGAAAGAAAATAATGGTATCTATCGTTATTATTTTCGTCTTCCATTACGGTTTAATGATTTGTTCCTAAGTAAATTGTGAATACAACACATCATTGATTCAATAAGCGACAGTATTAATGAACATAATGTATCGATAGATTTGGAGAATTTCAAACGTTTCAACAAGACACACTAGCTGTCTATGTAGTGTACAAAAACCTTTATTTTATTGTGCCAGATTAAGGAATTGCTCTTCATTGGTTGTATTTCAATACCTCTTTCTTCGTTTCAATTTAACCGAAGTCGCGCCAATTATGAGTACAATTATAACAAATTAAATAGGTATCGTCTTAGAACAGCGTGCACTGATTTACTTCTTGTAATTACAAAGCATCATTCGTCACGAATTACTAGATGTAATAATCATAATTATTATTATAATTAATTCATAAATTATATTCATTAAAATATAAATTTCTTGAAGTGAGTCAGTAATTATACGTCATTAAAGACTGTGTAGATATATTTCTACCCTAGAAAAAGTTGCCATTTCGCATAGCACAGTTCAAATCGACTAGGAGCAAAATAACGTGGAAACTAGCTGCTTCTCAAGATTATTCGCATCGCGGATTCTCGACCGAATTGTCATGTAACATTCATAAGTTACTGACAGCTTGCATTTAGAACGTGTCAAGAATTTGCAATACACTATATTCGTTATATTGTAAATCAGTACACAGCTGTATGGAACATTGAGAAATCGCTCTGAAAGTAGCAAAAAAATTTAATATCGATATTATTAGTTTTCAATGTAAATCTTGTGATGTCTTTTGTATTACTTGATATTAAAAACAAAAAATAAATTTCTGAAATAAGAATATTTGTAATAAATGCTACTAATGCACTCACGCGAATTTCGGCAATGTTTGGGATTCAAAAATAACCAAGTTTCTGTGTGAACGATTCAACAGATTGCTAATTTATACTTAGCGTTAATAATAACCTGATAAAATTCAGTGAACCAAATAAATTTTAATAGTTATTTACGAAAAAAATGACCTTGAAAAGGCTACTTCCGTCATATTATTTTATTAATAAGTAAAAATGTTTTGCTGCATTTGGGCGGCGTTTTTGTGATCAATTATTATTTTACAAAAGTCTGAAACATATCTATGTCATGTTTGTGTAGATATACAACCAGACATAATTGTTATTATGTATTATAAGTTATATCATAAAATTGTTGTAAATAAAACATAAACAATAAATAAATCGCATATTAATTACCGTATAACGATAAAAGCATTTTTATACTTCTAATATTATTTTTGGTCATTTTACTTCTCACACCTGTGACAATAAATGTAAATTACGCTTTGTAGTAATAGATAAATGCCAAAATAAAATGATTTCAGTTTCTTTCATCATCTTAGAACGATAATTTTAAAGGGCGCTTCTGTATTGCGACATGAAGGGTCTTTTCAACGAAATTGTAAATGAATTATGTGACAGAAATATAAATTTGCTTGTATATATTAGGTATTGTTAAGAATTTTGCGTCCTAACGCATTTTGAGTCAAATAACAGATGGGCCCTTTAAAGATATTTTACTTCAAGATTTTAATGACTTTCTATAATGACGTGATTGCACTTTTAATATGGATTATACAGACGAATAGGGCCCCTATTCTACTAATTTTCAAACCACTGTGATAAAATAGAATGTCATTGAATTTTAGACACTGCTCCTATGCTTTTAAAGTCTAAAATAAAATGGCGCTGTGTAGTGTGAATGACATGAAAACTCTTTTGAGATTTAATTTGGAACTTTAAGTCGATGCTGGTAAATTCAATGGTAGTTATTATAATCTCATTGGTTTGACAATGGTTAACAATTAATTGGAGTCCAGATATAACGTTACCATTCGAAAATATTTTTAGTAATACCGAAAACCCCCACTTTTTCCGATATTATAACGCAATCACGTCATTGTACATTGTCTGCGCAATTATTTTGAACAAAATATAAATGTAAACGTATATTAACATGAATATTACATTTGCAAAGCATAATTAAATTATTGTGTATAAAAAAGTTTCAGAACGTGTAAGCTTCTTAACATTATAACTTCAATACATATATATTGAAAAACAATTTTCACCCTACTACGCGCCCACCTCTAATTTCATTTATTAGGGTTGAACACTTTTAATAAAGACTTTCATAATCGATTATATCATACCTATAAAGCGATGTTTATGAGTCAATTTATTAGAAAAGAAAATCATGTTTAGAAATATCTGCAGATCTCCGATTCTAATCGTGCCATATTCTAATACCTCGGTACAAAAATAAGACAAGTAGATACTCGTGTAGTTTTGTTATTTATTATATAGTTCAAAAACTTATCTCACATGTACGAAAATTGTTCGACGCTACTCTGTACCTTGTCCTAATTGAAATAAGAACCATAATAGTAGCCTTGTAATTAAATGAACAATACATCTATGAAGTTAAGTATTATTCTATGGTGGGCGCCGCTTGATTACAAATGTACTGGAACCACTTTTTATCACAAATATTATTTTGATAACATAGTATTTAGGTATTACAATTATTGTACTTCCAATAATCATTACATCAACATTTTTGTCGTAACATTTTAAACCTACTATAATAGTGGGTACTGTAAGTAAACCATTGAGGAATTGTAATCATTATTGTTTTTATTGAATAGTACTAAATAGGTATGTATATTTATGGCGTTATGCAAGTAAACCTGCAAATTCCCAAAGTGATATTATATGTTGGTAATTTTGTAAATAAAAGCTTCAATATTTTATATACTGTTTTATTTTCCTCTGGCGTGGTGGAAACCAAACAATGGAAGGGAGTATCTATCTATCACATGGAGTAAGTATACCAAAATAAAATCAAAAGACGGTACGGACGGAAAAAAGACGGTAAACACTATATCGGAATTATGGGTTCAATTCCCATATTATATTAGATAAATTATTGTGTGATTCCTATCCTAAAAATCCGATTATTGTACTAGGAAGAATGAAATCCGCGGGGTGCAGTAAGTATGAAAAAGGCAGGATCAATAGCAATGGTGTGGAATCACAGTGGTACCTACTCCGGGCAAACAGCCCATCCCGCTATTATGTCTGATGTTGATGACACGAATGGTTTTAGACGGTTCGACTCCAACATTACTACTTCGTGCTTTCGTGCTATCCGCAAATATCGTGCTATCGGTGGTGTAAGCTAGACTTTGCGAGTAAATACAATGATCTATTTATGTGGGTGGAGCCACTTGGAATAGCTAATATATTTGATGACAAATTACAGAACGCATCAAAAGGTACAGTATGTTCATATCAAAATTTTATTGGCAACGATGTTAAAGAGACCTAATAGTCATTCGTTATTGGAAAAGTAATCATTCGTATTCCGAACCCAGCTGTTATATTAGCTATAAAACTACTGATTCGATACTAAAACGACACATATCGTCATGTGGAAGTAAATAAAGTTAAGGTGCTGATGCTCTCAATTAGCGGCAAAAATGTGCTTTATTTTTTTTACTCTGCTTTTCTAATTTATCAACCGCTTAAGGAATCAAATCGATTATGCAGTTGATGGTTACAAAATTAAGAAAAAAAGTTTGAAAATGTGTAACCAATCTATAAAGTGTAGTCGCAGTTTTTAATCGATAGATGACACTAGTAGTATGTATATATCTAGAAATGTTTTTGTTACCAGATATAATATGCACTTGTTTCACAATATAACACTACCTTCAAACTGAGGAATTTCTTCTTTTATGTCTCTTTAAGTAATATTTTCCTGTGAATATTATTATATATAAATTAAGAGGTATAGGGCGCGATCACATTGTCAAATTGATTAAATATCGGAATCTAGTAATCCAATAATATAGTCACAAATCATGCCCGCACATTAATATTACGAGGAAATTACCATAACATCTAGAAATATTGACACGATCGCGATAAATATTGAGTGTCTTATCGTGCGAATACCAAGTTTCTAAGATTTTTGGAATGCTTATGCTTACGGACTATCCACAAATGATTCATATATATTCATTACACTTCAATATACATGAACACGAAATATATTCCATGAACTAATATAATTATGTGCAAATGAATAATAATACAAATATATTTTCTCTGATTATTAATTACAACAACCACATGGAATATCAAACGTGTCGTTTGTTTGTAGTCACAATTTCTTTCACATAAAATAATACGTGATGATACAACAGTGGTAGCTTATTCAAGGACAGTAACGGCAGTCAGCGTCGTAAGTACCTATATCGGTTACTATGGAGCTCGTAAATGGTAACTTAGTAACATCTCATTTATGACAGTGATATCGATGAAGGAAGTTTGCCATTAACATAATTAGGGCTTCGGTACTATTTAATAAACGTTGTGTATCACCTATTGTCACAAATATTCTTAGTTTTGGATAAAAACGTATAATGTCTTTTATTAAAAAAAGGGTCATGTATACTAGACCTGTCAAGACATTCACCATTTGTTTTAAGCATATAAGACGTTGAATCTGAATGTTTTTTGAATGGTTACTCCACTAGTCAAAACGTCTAACGACTGAAGAATTTTTGTACATGATTCTGTCATAATATATGTTACTAAAAAGCTGTTAGTTTAATATAAACTTTTGACTTTTCAAATTTATTTATATTGAATTGATGCATATTATATACAACTACAATTTTCTAAAATTATTTCATTTTTACTTCAAATTCAATGTTTTATTTCTCTTATTACTTTAAACTTGTTCAGCCGCACATAAATACTCGTAATTCCTAAACAACAAACCTCAACGACTGAAAAACGCAAACGTTTTTGTTAAAGTTGATGACGCGTAAAGTGATTATATTTCTTGCGTGTTTGCACTCCGCGATGTTTTGCTTCTCCCCAGTTTGGAACTCATGACTGGAAGAAAAGACGCGTCAAATAAGTTGGAAAAAAGACACTTAGCCCACACACTCGCGTCTTTCCTGTGTACGATAGAGCAACCCCTAAGCTCCACAGTAATTTCCCTCGAAGACATTATTTTCCATGCTTCGCGCTCACCCCAAAGCCATTACCATTCGCTTCATCTTCGGTTTCCTTTTCTATTTTGCTTTGACACTTTATATTTCGATTCGATATTGAGATATATTTTCTTTGAGATTAGATAGCTGTTTACATGTTTATTGAGCTTATAAATTATTATTATGACAATATCCATTCATATGTTCCCTTAAATAGGACTTTGATTGTAAAATGGTAACAAAAATAGTTATAAATGAGAGTTATTCCTCGCACGTCCTATTGAGTCATGTTCATAAATAAAATGCTTCCATGTTCAAGCATTCTTTAAGTGGTATTTTTTCAATATGAGTGTATAGGGTTCTTAAAATATTATAACCTTAATTATATTTACCTTTTTTAAATTTGCCGGCATTATAATATGCACATCAGATATATACAGGATGTTAAAATAACGCTCCGGAAAACGAAAACTGGGGATACTACTGACTATTTCAACAAATTGGGCTATTTTTTTTATCGCAATATTTTTTAAGTACCTATCATGTTTTTCAAACCAGTATAACCATAATTCTCACAATAATACTATTTTAAGGGTTTCAAAATCATGGTACCTATCAAAAAGGTATCCCCTGTTTTTGTTTTCGAGAGCGTTCCCCTAATTCACAGTGTATTAGGGTGTATAGGTAGGTATATATTTCGTGGGTCGTGTACATAAATATTTAAACGTTTCGCTAGCATTTGAATTATTATAATATAGACATCCAAAACTACCGAACTATTAGTTAAGATGTAAATGTTTAGTACCCTGGGATAAGATCTGTTTGCATTTTTTCTTTAAAGTTGCCACTAATGATAAATGAATCGTAGACGGGGCCGCCACAGGTTTTTTATTTTACTTTTTGCGGTGTTGCTTTTAATTAAGAATTCCAACTTGACAGGAGAATATTTTAATGAGAATGAAAATACGAAACTACCGTTACTGTCAGACAGAGGCTGTATTACAATTAATTTCTTTGTGTTTTGCATGCTTTTTAATATTTGTGGTCTGAGTATGACTCCTTTCATTTACCACGTTATTAAAATACATAATTGGAGAGAGCCAAGGACTTAATTTGGTATAATTTCTTGGTTCTTCTTTAAGTAGGTATTTAGAATAATGTATATTTTTATACCACTTAAGTGATAGACAAGCACATGACTCACCTGATAGTAAGTGGTCACCGTTGCCCATGGACGTTTGTAACAGCAGACGCGTCACACTCGTGCTGCCAACACTTTAGATACCTTCTAATGCCCCACTTGAAAAAACGGGGAGGGTGAAGGTTAAAAGAGCTTCTGTGCCGCCAACGCAGGAGACAAATAGGTGTTCCTACTGACATAAAACTCTCCAGTGAACCTTTAGCATTTCAAAAGTTACATAGGTACCTTAATAAACTTAATAAATTCTCGAGTAAAGTTTAAATTGAAAATTTAATTATTAGTTAGCGAAGCAAAAAGCTTCTTTAATTAACGTACCATATCAAATATCAAAGCTGAACTTTCTGTGTAAGATACAAAGGTAGTAGAACTTCAATATGCAACAAGTACATCAGCAAAACTGAATTTACAATCAAAAGAAACACGGGGGCACGGTGGGGGCTTGGTTGAACGGCGTGTCACAGTTCATTAATATTAATAGTCGAGGGCAAAACCCACAGCTACTGCTCTCAGTCCATGCATAATTTCACTTCTACGTCCGTTACAAATTTTAATTGCTCGAGTTGCTACATCAGTGTTGCAGTGACGAATATACCACCTCGTTTGTTATTTCGAATAAGCACAAAAAATGTTTGTGCTGCGTACAGCCATACTGAGTATGCTTCAGTTTGGTTACGTTCGACTAAACTTTGCCAACGGGCCGTTTTAAGCTTCGCGACGTATTTCAATTTGTTTTAGTTGAGAATTTGCGGAGAACTTTTTTAATTTACTGAAAGTCAATATTGTGTGGCACAATGCGAAGCTACTTACAACGTTTATTATTTTTGTATTCCCTTTGTTTAGGTTTCTGTTTGATATTTCGTTGGAGCTGTTAAAATGAGTGAACCTTATAAGTTGTTCTTGTAACTAATTAGTAGAAAAGAAGAATCGGAAAGCTTGGTTAAACTGAAATGTTAACCAAGTGTTAAAGATTAACCTAGTATTTACGTACGTAGAGAGCAGAAACTACTATTACTTGCTGGTTATTCACCCGCCTAGATTATATACAAAAAGTCTAATGTTCCCAAAATTTTTAGCTTTTAGTGAATTACTATCGCAGGAGCTAGTATCCAATGAAATCTGAAAATATAATTGTTGTAGTGCTTCTGTATTTGACTTATGAGTTCAAAAGTAAACTTTCTTGATATAAAATGATCACTTAAGTTATTTTTATGTTACAAAAGTTTACTGAGTGTGCAGGTTTTTTGTCAAAAAGGTGAAGGTTGTTGAGACAGTTTTAAGACTGGAAGCTTATATAACTAGGTATCTACTATATTATCATTTTATACATAGGTAAACATATGAACTAAGTTAAATAATAAATTATTAATACGGGTTCGTACTACGAAGCGCTAAGGCCTTACCTGATGCAAAGGTGCCCATCACGCTGACCGCATTGCCCCTTTGGATGGCAATGGCAATTCATTTTGTTTAAATTAATGTTAATTTGTATTCATTGATGTCAGGTTTCATTGAATTCTGGGTATTTACATTGAAAAAGATATTTATTATCAATGTAGTTAGTATTAACTTTATCTATAGGTATTTCTTAAATATGAAATTATTCATTTATGAAAATTATAAATTTTGAATCACTACGCCATCAAAGTCATAACATATACACCAGTACTCGTGAACTTAATAATATCACGGATCATGCAGTATAAAGTAATTACATAGCTCCACCTGTAGGTACATACCTACACATTTAACAACACGAAACATCTTCAACTCCCGGCATACAAATTAACAAATGCGCAAGTAACACCTTACCTACTTAAGCGCATTACTTACTTCGAATGTTATTTCAACCGCGTTTCCATTTTCCGCCAATGTTTGAATAAATAATGCAAAACCCCAAACTTTGACATATTCCCGTAATGAGGTACGAAAGTTAATTTATGGAAGATCAAATAAGTTACGTATAGGTTTGTGAGGCCAGCGCTCGGTCGCTAAAGCCCTGAGCTCATTAAAAGCTGTCACAAAAACCGGCATGCATTGGTGAGTAGTCCCTTAAGGCTATATCCAATCTAAGCTGTAGGTAATATTATTGGATAAACAACTTTAATAAGTTACGGTTTAGTGAACATACCTATATTATAAAAGTCGAGATAGAGCAATTTAATACAAGAACTCCGGTTAGTTTATTATATATATAATATAATTTTGATTCATATGGTCAAGTGCAGTGACGAAGAAAGTATACTCATCACCTCATCGCATCTGAAGGGCTGGCTGGTTGTCATAAGAAGTGACTAGCTACGAGGGAAGGAAATACCTGAAATACGAGTAAAACTCTGTAAGAAACAATCTGGCCAGCGTGGAAATAGTAAGTCAAAGACTCATCACTCACATCATCATCACATTAGAAGAGGCCCTTGTACAGCAGTATTCTGCGAAAGACTAATTGATATATGGCCAATAAAAATTCATGTACGTGTACTATTGATAAAACTGAGAATTAGATTTTTACTTGATATTTGAGTACA
The DNA here is from genome assembly GCA_963691645.1 of Pelosia muscerda. Taxonomy (NCBI): domain Eukaryota; kingdom Metazoa; phylum Arthropoda; class Insecta; order Lepidoptera; family Erebidae; genus Pelosia; species Pelosia muscerda. Next base: position 10,329,868 of record OY829106.1, read on the forward strand.
TATATTTACTGATTTATGTGAGCACCTCTCCTACTTGCAGGTGAGATTGCTTATTCTTCTACATTCTAGAGCTTGTTGCGTGTGTTTGTTTACTATACATAGTAAACAAATTGTTGATATTGTTACAATTTTATTTTTCGCAGGTTCTAATTCCGTCAAATGAACACACGTTTCGCCTAGTGTTAAGTTGCTAACATTTCCCTTACCCCACTCACTGAAAATATTTTCGTAGAGGGTTAAGTGATATCCATGATGAAAACATTCCCTAAACAGAGTTCTATGTCGCATGCAATTAAAAGAATTATTTGCAGTTCAGATTAATTCTTATATTATTCATGTGATAATAGAGTGTAAGGTAAGTCAATTTAAATACATAAATATTTCATTTCACGGCGATTGTGATTGTACTTCTCCAAAACAATTTATATTATTCTCTCAGATAAGCGAGACTTAGGTAACCGAGCATTGCGCAGAAATGATGACTAGTATTACTATTAAGACCTATCCAATATTAATTACGAAAATGTATGTAGAAATAGTTCGACTTACTTTACTGCAGTTGAATTAAGTACATCACCTAGATTAAAGTTACATTACAGCTGCAGTAGTGCTCCCAGTTAGTAACTTTCCCAAGACTTAGAAGTAGAAGTAGTGACTTCTAAAATATCTACCTACCGTTGGAAACTTTAACCCAAAACCGTTAAAGCTCTTACAAAGCCGCCAATGTTGACCTGCTATAGAGAACTTAAGATATGTCTTTAATTTGTAGAGTGCCGTTAAAGTATTTCATATAAACACTATTTATTATTAAAAAAAAAATCAAATTTATTAACTCGTCAACATTTAAAATGAAGTCATCTTAATACTATACAGACAGTAAAATAATTAAGTGCTAATCGAATAACCCGCGCCTGATAGAACCCGGTGCAAAGGTGCCCATCACACTTGCACTTCCACGCTGAAATTGCGACGGCCATCCTTTGCACCAGGAATGATCCGGCGCCAGAGTCCCCAGTGGCATCTATGCGTCTCCGCTAAATCGCCCCCACCGAGGCTTTTGGCTTTTTTGCCCCAACTTGCCAGAGTCTCCACTGCTATTGGAGCGAAATGGTACAACTTCTCCAGTTCGGCGTATTTTTAGACTATTTTTAGCCGAAAGCGATTGACTTAGCACACAATTGTCAATAAAATAGAAAGAAAGAAGTAGTAGAGGTCTTTTATTTGCACGAGTAAACAACAAAGTCAAAAAGCAGCAATCTTCTTTCAAGTTCCTAGGTACACGTTAAGTTGATTATGGCTTAAAATCTTTATAATTTACCCAAGTCCCGTTCTTTGAAAAGTAATGTCCCAAGTGGCCATTTTAGATAAAAGCATTTTCTAGAGTAAATTGAGAACCTGAACTAGTTTAAAAACTGTGCATAATATAAAATAATGCTTTCATTATTAAGTGACAAAGAAAATAATTAATTAGACAGTCTCAGTGGCGTAGTGGTAGTGAACGCGAATGCAACGCAGCAGGCGCGAGTTCGAACCCCGCTCAGTGCCAGAAGTGCAATATTGCTATTTGCATTAGTCTAGTCGTGCCTCGAAGAGTACATTAAATTGTTAGTCTCAGTTGTCATAAGAACGTCTAAGGCAGTCGTTACCGATAGTAGAAGACTTAAAATTGCCAACCAGTGGTCTTACTGCAATTCTTCGATATCACCAATGAGTTATGAAGGTCTAATGGCAGTCACTTCCAGCAGCTCAGCCTAACCCGCACAATCAACTGGTACTCTAGACTCCGAGATGATAGCTTTGGATACGACTGGAATTATTAATGCTAGGATAAAGAAGAAAGAAAAAAAATCTCATTTGATATTAATTCATATTATCAATTTTACATCTATGGTATCTCAATTCCTAATTAACAGTTATATGAAAATTAGTTTCAAAGTAAGATGGATGAAACTTATACCTACCTCTGGTATAAATATATTTTAGTCGTTGGCGATTTTTGGTAATTATCATCAAAATATGACCCTACAAATGGGTTATGAGTGATGCCGGATCCTGCGCCACTAGTACCTAACTGAGGCACTAAAACAACCATTTCCTTACTTCATTTCTAATAAAGAACAAAATTTATTAAATCTGTTTCAACATAACATTTAGAGCAATACTGCGGAGAGTAATAAATAATACCTACAGGTAAATAAATCGAATGGCAGTTGCAATGAAAAATAGACGCCTTGAAAATAATATTTTGCCGGTGTTTCAGTAGCGAGCTTAAAATTGGAACTCCTTTACATAGAAAAAGTGCTGGCGCAATCGTCTCAAACTGTATAAAAGTTTAATCCGAGCAGAAATCTATCGGTTGTGTGGATTTGAAGCGTATAAACGATAAAAATGTTACCAATCTAAAAGCTGTTGAAAATATTTGTATTCAAATGAGAAAAAAGTTGATGTAGAGGCAAAAATAGCGCATAAATTAGAATTTGTTCTGCAGTATATTTATAACTTTATTATTTACGGTAGCAGTTATGAAAGTACTTTATGATTAGTATTTTTGTTTACAAGGTATGACTTAAAGCGATTTTATAAGCATTTTGTACACCGGCGTTTATAACTATCAACTTGTGAAGTATTACCGATTGGTAATAAGTTTTACAAATGAGAATGTTTGGATATTTGAATGTAGGTAAATATGTCATAGCGTATCTTAATCATAAAGTTATAATTACTAGCATAAATACGGCTACAGTCACCTCATTACCGAGTTACCGAATGTAAAATATCAAATGAATTTTAATATCCACTTTGTAAGACAGCCGGCTATTTCTGACAAATTGATAGGTTTATAAAAAAACCGTTTCAGGGTTTTATATAATCTGTCACTAGGTTTTATATCAAAATATGTAGGTATGTCACTCGCACGCTTTATCCCTCTAAGTATTAGTAATAAATTTATGAACTAGATGGAATTTCGCACAGTAGTTGATTAATGTCTGAGTATTCCTTCATCGCCTACTTTTATTTCGGGGATAGGTTGCTGTTGGACGCGAGTTCAGGATAAGTTTATTATTACGCACAACAATTGTGTTTAATGTATAGTTCTGGTTATACCCACATGAGTACAAGTACAATGGCGGTGCGGTCCCTTATTCCATAAGACTCATCATCATCATCATCATTTCAGCCACAAGACGTCCACTGCTGAACATAGGCCTCCCCCATCGACCTCCAATCCGACCGGTTGGAGGCGGTCTGCATCCAATGGGTACCCGCGACTTTGACTATGTCGTCCGCCCATCTCGCAGGAGGCCGTCCCACGCTTCGTCTACCGGTACGCGGTCTCCATTCAAGAACCTTTTGGCTCCAACGGCCATCTGTTCTTCTTGCTACGTGCCCCGCCCATTGCCACTTCAGCTTGCTAACCCTGTAGGCTATGTCGACCACTTTCGTTCGTCTGCGGATCTCCTCAATTCTAATTCGATCTAGCAGAGAGATTCCGAGCATAGCCCTTTCCATAGCTCGCTGTGCGACCTTGAGCTTTCTTATGAGGCCCATAGTGAGGGTCCACGTCTCGGCGCCATAGGTCATCACTGGCAACACGCACTTCCATAAGACTATGATAAGTCAATTTATTTATCAAATATACATATACCCATTTTAGGTGGGACTGAAAATCATAGTTGGCGAAATGTGGGTGTTTAATACACCTCTGCCAAGGCTTTCGGGGATTACGGGTGTGAGCATATGTATGTATGTCTATTTACCGAAATTTTCTCGATTTCTACGTGACAGGCCAGTAGTTGCGTGAATATATTTAATCATGCAAAAGACATTTTAATTTTTCAAATACTGTTTTATTAGCACTAAATTTTGAAGATATTTGGATGTTAAAATGTTTGTTACAAATGATATTCGTGAGAGGACTCTATAATTTTCTGGGTTAAAATGTAAATATAATTCATTCTGGGAATAGCTGCTGTAGGGTTTAGGAATCACAAAACCATGTAGGCGCAGCCACAAACATAATTTTTAGTGTAAGAGTAATTTTGTTCCTAAGTTTTTTATCATTAAAATTGCACAATACACGTTCAAGATAAACTTTTAAATGCATTTCTCTTCATGCTTTATATTAAATCCCTTATTTTGACGCCGCAGCCTCGGGGTCTTTTCATTTCCCAACTTTTGGAGCAATTACCAAAGTAGTTGTAAAGTTTCACATCGGCCTCCCAAGATTTTCATTTGCAAGAATGAGTTTTCAAATTACAAACGAGCGGTTTTAAATATTCACGCTATATTTTTGGTACTATTAAACCCTCCTTTACCGGTCTTATAGATCCGTTATACATATTTGTCATTTTCTTTTGTTAACAGAAAGTGTGCCAATCAATTTATTTTAAGAATAATACTAAATTGCATGTACTAGGCCTTTTTATAACTTGATAGTGATGGGAGTGGCTTAAATTTATGGCCACCTTCATCATCAGATCTTTTGGTTATAGATCAATGGGCTCATGGGATCATGGGCATATATCCATGCGTTGTTCCACTAAACACTGTTACTCTATTTGACACGTGTATTTTCGTTAGTAAAAACACTACTAATAATATTGACTGTATAAAGCAAAAAATTAAGATGAAGTCAAAATATTGAATATGGAGATATCAATAGCAAAATGGGTCACTGACTTTTCGTAACACAATACGTTTAAAAGTCAAAAGAATTGGAAGCCCATTTGAGTATCCGATGTCAATTAATATTTTTATCATGGCAGGTTGAAATTATTCAAATATACCTATGTAAACAGGTGGGAATACTGTGAATAAAAACACGACCAATCAAATAAGTATGCCTAAGTCCCTAAGTGTTCCTAAGTGTGCCGAACCTTCGTTTTCACCAAGGATAAGTTAAATGTTGTATTAGAAACATAATATTAACGCAATATGTTTCAAAGTTTTTTTTTATATTTATGTAGTCAAATTGACTGCCCCTCGTCTGATGGTAACCAGGGGTGCAGTCCAAAACATGGTGACCGCCGTTATAGGCATTGTCCCTGGAACGGCGGTCCCCAACCTGATGGCCTCGACAGTTGTTTTTTCACGCCTAGCTCAAACGACCCGTGACTGGTTGAGGAGGATGCACGAGTGCTGGTAAAGAATTCCAGGACTTAATGTAATGATACGACATTAAAAAGAGTCGCCGAATCGATTAGTTCTTGATGGAATTGGTTGTACCGTATGTGGGTGAAAGGAAAGGGACCAGTTGGAAGAGCTCATCAGAACACTCGCCGTGATATAGCAGGTAGAAAACCGTCATTGATGATACATTTCTACGTAGCTACATAGGCTAGCAACTTTTGGTGACCTCAGGACTATCTCTGGTTTGCATAGCACGCCGCTGCAGACTATCGAGAGTGTCTAGCTGATACTGTGAGGAGTCATCCCAGAGACAAGAACCATATTTCACCATTCAGTAGGACGGAGGGAATCCAAATGTGTCTTTAACTTGTTTCAGACAGTCTCAATACATGTATAAAACAAGTCATTATATTCTGACAAGTCTTCTACAAGTTTTTTATCAAACATTTACAACTTGTTTCTAGGTGAAAATGTCTCACATGTAAAAGTTCAAAATTCAAGAAAATAATAATTTTATATTTTCTTGCTATTCAGCAAAGCTTCGCAATTATAACTAAGAACTGAAATTGTTGACTTCTCAGAAAACGGTTCTTCTAACCACAGTTGGCAAGTAAGTCTAGCTTTGAGGAACATTGATCTGAAACATTTGCCTAGATGTCAAAGAAACCCAAAGCATACTCGTAATACAATTCACCGCCTTTATTATATGAAAAGGTCTCTAATAAAAATATTAATTGATGCGTGGATTTTTATAAATTCTTCGTAATACCCGGTCTAGGTGGAAGATAGACATTTAAGTAGGGATTGTCTTAGCTTTGTGATCCGTCCGTCGTCGGCGTAATGAAGCTTCGAACGACTTGTGGCGGCTTTGTTCCCGTTTACCTTATCTATATAGTCACCGACAGTCTACTTATCAGTTAAGCTATAAATGAAACTGTATTGTACTTAGTAAGATGACTTTTTAGTTCTTGTTTTGTTTTAAGAACTGTGTTGGGAGACTGATGACGACGTTGCTAAAAAATCAAGTATAGGGCAAAATTTGTAGGAAGTTTAATTTTCTATTTTATATGTATTAGGTCTTTACATTGTTGGACGAAGGACCGTGTGGAGTTGTGCTCTCTGTTAAATAAAACACCGGTCTGTATTGCAGTTGTACCTATTTCAAAGATCCGAAACTGCTTAACCTCGCCTAATAATAAGCTGAATAGAAAGTGGTAGGATAAATAAGAGGATTTTGTTTTTGAATGTGTGAATGCGCGTATGTGTGCGTGTGTGTGTGTGTGTGTGTGTGTGTGTGTGTGTGTGCATGCGCGCGCCCGCGTGTGTGTGTGTGTTTGTAATGAATAAACTCAAAAAGAAAGCTACATCCACACTGAGTTACGTAGGCTATATTGCACTGCGTGACAACCGACATCCACGCGGTCGGAGCCGCATGCAATGCTAGTTAGGTAATAAAAATCATCGATCCATTCTTATTTATGAAGATTTGAATTATAACATTTTAACATTATAACCACGATCTTAATATTCCCAAGTAGGTACCTGGTATGCAAGTAACTTTTCGTTAATCTCATTTTCTATTTTTGTAAAAATATCTTGCCCGAAGTATGCGGGATACAATCTCGCCATGTCATGTTAGCGACTGGAACGGAAAATTTAATGAGAATTCTTCCACAAGCTTGTTACACAATTATATTACAATAGTTTACTTGCTTTTAGCTTACATTTCAAAAGTGGCAACATGAACTCGACATATTTAATAATCCCAATATATAAGCAGCTCATAGCTAAAAGGTAAAGCAACACCAGTAAGGTCGGTCTTAGGATAGGTGACCATTGTCAAGTTGAGAACTTTGCGTGCCACGGAAGTACATTAATCTACCTACCTAATAAACGACGAAATTTCCTTAGACTTCTCTTTTAGAATGGGAGTCGACAGTCGCACCTGAAAAGTCAACATACCAATCAGCAAGAATGAGTAGACTTCGAGCACAAAAGGACAATTTATTGACAATTTCCTAACCAAACATGTTGCAGCTAAATAAATTTGGAAAAAATACCCGATTCCTTGCTATGCGGTGTGAACCACTATTCGCTGTAGAGACTACATTCAAATATCCTTGAAAGTAATGATGTACAGTTCTATATTATCCTTAGTCGACATAATTATTTTCCTAGGAAAGTTATAATTCATTACTGGGAAACTATTTCAACGATTATTACTTTCATTGTGACCAGTTCTAAGAAATTTTTGTGTTAACATGAACTATCAGAAAGTTGACAGCAATAGTTAAGCAGTATTTTGAGGCAAGTAGTAATTAGTAGTATTATTTAAAATCACTTGATGTCCACGGAGACATTGTGATACGGTTCCCGTAACCCAGAAACCATTCCCCGGAATAAAAAGTAGCCTACGTGTTATTTTAGTTTCTACTCTATTAGTATCAGATCTCAGCTAGATAGGTACGGTAGTACCTATCTAGCTGACATCTAGTACCTCTAGTAACAAACATGTAAACATGTAAACATCCAAAAATTTTCACAAAGAAAATGGGATAGGATTGAAATCGATAAGGAGAAAATATTTAACAAAATACTTATTTGAAAAATAACACTACAATAATAGTAAACAAGCACATGATGCTTCCGATGGCGGGCGGTTACCGCATCCCATTAAATTTTACATATCCGCGGACGCGTAAGAGCCGGAGGGCTAAAGAATGGGAAAACGAAGGAATTACAGTAAGGGACCAGTATTTGCTATTTACATTATTAGTATTACAACAAATACATGGTCACGTTTGCTATCTCAGTATAGTTAGGAAGAGTTTATAAAACGCTCACCGGACACTTTTATTAACCCCCATAATAAGGCAATCGTTCCATCGCTGACGAGTAAATAAGAAGCTATCAAAGAATCAATGAATCAATGAATCAAGGAATCAATTTCTTTTATTCAGTTTCGCACATAAAGAGCACATATGAATGTCAAAGTTTTGCAATTTATTTGACAAAAATATTATAATCTATAGTACTTAAATGAATATTTTTAAAATGATTCTTTCGCTTGTTCAGTAGTTAGATCTACTGAGAAGAAACCAGCAAAAAATCAGGTAGATTATATTTAGAAATTTTTATCATTAAGATATTCGTCTACTTTATAATAACCTTTTTCCATTAAACCTCTCATCAGTTCTATTTAAAACTTATTAAGTGGCAGTTCAGCCAAATCCTGAGGAATTTTATTAAATATTTTTATACAATTGCCTACAAACGAATTACCTATCATCAGTCAGTTTCTCGTTCAAGATACGTTTATTAGAACATTCCGTGCAAACATAAGGGACGAAGTTACTATATAATCACACTACAGATTTTAAAAAGAAAATAGATATACATAAAACTAAATTAGATTAAAATCTGATCGATTGATGAAAACATTATTTGACCTAATATTAGAATGCTACGTTATCCCTGAGTAACATTTAAAGGGTTCTTTTAATCTCTATATTTTGGTGGAAGTAGGACATGCACGGCTGAAACTGTACAGTGATGGTAATAATGGTACTTTCAATCAATCTAGTATATTCGTTTTGTATTAACCCTTTGCATCAACTACTACGAAATTTCAAATAGTGAACGTTCATTTAATGTATATATTTTAAAACAAACTCAAACTTGGACTCCTCCGAGTGATTCTATATACCTAATACCTAGAGTCTAATTAATTCTAAATTGGCTATGTAATTTGCGGCAGCTTTGAAGTTCGCCAGCAAGTATACAAACTTTACAAAGATATAACAAGACTAATTCCTAATCTTTAGCCACTGTTAGTCTAGTTTCAATGGTAGTTTACAATATCCACAGTACTGGGGTAAGCGCCATTTAGTTTAATTTTGGGGTTATTTAATTAATTAAGCTGTATTAATTACACACTTGTGAGTTGTGTACTAATAGTAGTACGCAATATATAAGTACAGACTATAGAGATTAAAATCCAGTCTTAGACGACTTTCACTTTTTGAGTTAACGAATGAAATTAAAACGTTAACCAATTATATTATATCAATGACCACATCAAATAAATGTTCTGTTCTTCTAAATTCCTTATGAAGAACGTCTTATGTTGTAAGGAGTAAAGAAGTAAAGTACATAAGTTTATAGCAGGAAAAAAATTGATTCGAGGAGATATAATATATCAAAGAGTCAAAACGAAGATATGCTGTGTCGTACAAGGCGGTCATATCCCTTGGCTCTTTAACATTATACAGATATAAAGCGCAGATAAAAACTCAGACTCAAGATTCGCCTTGTCCCAGAATACGGCAATAGGCTCATCCCCTATTACGTGAGACCGAATACAATAGTCGGTAAATTATGGGTGTTAACTCACCTCTGGCTACTCTGGAAGATAAAAAGGCGTACGAGTATATGTATGAATGCATGTATTTCTTAACTTCTTTTCACCTGAAGAAATTCAACTCCAAGAAATTTCAAGTTACTTACCGCATTGGTCTATTAAGGTGAAACGGATACCTCAATGGATGTTTCAACCCACCTAACCATCTGACTTATCACGACTTAATATAACATTGCCTATATTCAAAGTGGTTGAGGGTATAAGCGACCATTCGAGCATTTCCCTTGGGTGCTTTAAGGGTTAAAAGATTAAATCACGTGAATAAGCAGACTACACTTTTGGGTAAATCTTTTTGTGATCACTATTTTACTGAAACATTGTATTAGTGTTAATAAATGACTTATGCAAAATTTTATTTTTTTATTTTAATTATGCATTCAGGTACATTTTTAAATTTAACATGCAGATAAATGAATCGTACGATGCATTATCTTCAAGGTGAAAGCTATTTATCTGGTAGACCTACCTACTACAGAACTTTGAATAAGTTGATCGGAATGCTGCTGAGTAGGGGAAAGTGGGGGGAAATCGGATAGCGGGTGAAACCAGATAGTTACTATTTCACTGCTTTGCATATAGTTGTCTCGTTCTAACTAGTAAAAAAGTATTCGCGAATGCTCACTCAGTGCGGTTGCAAATGGCAGCGACAGTAACATCTGAACGCGTGCGTCTATGAACGAAAATTGAAAACAAAGGTAAGTTATCTAATATTTCAAAGATTTTGGCGTGATATCATTTACATCAATCGTGTGTTATGAGTAATATTAGTATGCTATAAGACGTGATATATATTTAAGTTTTTAAAACGTTATTTATTGTAGCTGTGAGTGTAAACATAACCTGTCAAATATTAAAACTTCAAATTATGGACCTGAGGGGTACAAGCGGACGGGGTGATTTCGGCTACACGATTTCATCCCGATTAACTTGTATGTGTTGTGTGCGTTTGTTATATTGCTGTTATATGTTACTAAGTATGTTTTAATTTGTTGTAGAGTGTCAACATGCTACGAAATATTTTATGCCGCATTTGAAAAAAGAGAATAGGCCATTGACACGAGAGCATTAAAGTAGATGAATGGTACCAATGTACCCCGTGTTTTAAATGAGATCACGAAGAATGCATATATTGTAGGAAACAAGACCTTTTATTTTTTTTGCTAAAATTGCCGGTAATTAATGCCGTATATCTATCCGGTTTGACCCATAGATATGGGGTGAATTCGTATTTTTTTTTTCATAAATACTGTTTTATTGATGTTTCCCTACGATTGATCTCTATTATTTTGATTCTAAAGTGTAGCCTATAAGGTACTTGAAGATTTATAGAATTGCTTATCTTAATAAATAACATAGTGATTTATTTATGAACTCTTTGCCTTAACTATCCGGTGTCCCCCCACCTTCCCCTATTATGTAAAATAATGAATATTTAGTAGTTGTAGAAAAGTAGAAGACAAAAATTGTACCTAGGTCTGGCTACTACATAGGAACGGTATGCCAATACCTCCCAACATTGAGAGGCCATGTCCAGCAGTAGATGGTGATAGGCTAATTGATTGATAGTGAAGGATCAAAGTCTCCAACTCAGAAAAACTACAAGATTTATAAAATAAAACAATTTATTCCTTGCAAAATGTTACACGCGCAATGCTCTTGTATCTCTATAATGTCATCTTTGGCGCGCATGTCACTCAACGTTTTTATGTTGCCAACTCATAAACATATAGGTATGTATCGATGTTTATTAATATTTATGCAAATAATAATAAATATCGATACGTTTTATTAAAGTAACAAAATCCGCGTATTTTCATATTATCACTGTTCTATTTCTATCGTGGCGCTTACAATAGGTAGTAGGAAGTCGAAAGACAAAGTACGATATCAATAACCTTTGTCATTCGCCAGTCAATTAGAGTAACAATAGCAAAACCTCTACGATTGGTGATCAAAAGGTCGTGAGATTTACTCCTAGTACATTGAACTGAACTGTGCTGGCTAGTGAATAAATAGCTACATTATCCGTCAAAATCCTGTCACTTACCGCAGCGCATACGTGAGCGAAGCTAACTAAGATTAAAGTGTATCGGGTTCCTTAAAACTAAAAAAGCAAAATTTGTGATAGTTTTATTTAGTTTAACATCATGAAAATCTATCTGTAACACATTGCCCTGAAGTGGATGCCTAAAATTTAACTTATACATATAGGTAGTTTACATTAAAATGTAGGGTTTTCATAACATTTTTTTATCGTTGATATTTTATTTAAAACCGACGATATTTGTGATCAATGTAAAATTCATTCACTTTTATTATCAGATAAGCTTGAATTTTTATGTGTAATGTTATTTTAGGATAGATTGTCTAGAAAGGGTAACCATGAAAGGTAACATAAAATACAGGCGATTTAACATCAATTTATACATGTTTATATAACTTTTTATACGTAGGTAATTGTTCATCTCAAATTTAGATAAGTAAAAGTGAATGCTTCGACGGGATTCGAACCCGTGATCTTTCGCTCACAGAGGGAATGCTCTGACGGTTAAGCCACGAAGCCTCATCTGAATCATTCGAAATTTTCTTATATAATCATCTTTGGGGTGATGGTGGAAGCTATCTAGCGACAATCATACGAACTATCGGCACAATGAATGACGTTACAATCATTTTAAAAAATTGTATTATTGATAACTCCACCCAATCAAATGTGCGGAAAATTTTGTGAAGTAATTAGTGGCAACTTGTAATACTTATTGTTATTCAATTTTTTCTGCTTTTTGTTAAATGTTATTATTATGTACATTCCTTTATATCTTTATTTTCTTGGTTGGTTAAATAAAAAAAGTTTTAAAATTGTTATGGCGACGCAGACGTAGATACTTAATCGTACAGATCTCAAAAACCATTTATATAGTTTAAAAGTTTCTTCAGTGGATGATTAAATTCATTACTATAATCGCTCGTAAGCTTCTTCAATAATTTAATGCAACCTCTTTATCACTTCTCGCAGAGAATTGATCGAGATTGCTATTTATTTCTTACTCCTTTTTATTCATTGGTCGTTATTTAAATTAAGAACTCATTTAAAATAATAAATAGCTTTTCACTCGGACACCGGGTCGGTCGCATTGCCTGGCGACCAGAACTGTCAAGTGTATAAAATAAAAATTGGTCAGCCATAGTGAATAATATTAAATTGATTAATACTGTTTAAGCTATCTGCAAGGACAATTAACATTCCTTTTTGTATGGAACTAACAATAGCGTCGTGGTCTTTTTTCCCCGTTTTCTTCAATAACTAAAGAAATTACTCTCAACACGCAAACAACCCAAACATAAAACAAATAAAAGAGAAATAAGTAAAAAGAAATATACTTTGAAGACGGTAAACAGTTTTGTAAGTTCATGTAAAGTAATCAAAGTTTCTTATTCGCAAGTTGTTTGGTTGGCCGGGGCGGTGGGCAGTGTGTCCCGGTACCCAGGACGCGGTCCCCTGCCATGGGTTGTCACTGCTAATTTGCACACAATTTGTTCATTCCCGACTGAAAGTATAGAAATGAACGGAGAAATGTAGTCGGGACTCAATGTAACTCACTAATTGGACCCACAAAATTATATTCAATTCTAGCTGTGGGCTGTTACGATGGATGTTCGTTAAAACTTCATGTCAAATGAAAATGTAAATACTTTCAGTGACTTTATTAATCGAGAACTTTCAAGCGGACTTCATTACTTTCAACTGTAACGGTGGCAACGACAGTCACAAAGCAATATTTTAATGTACATTTTGAACTTTTCAAAAAACATGGAATAAATATTGTAAAAGTTTCAAATTATAATAAAGGACTGTATTTAACTGTGACAGTTTAATTCAAGTGGAAAAATTCAAGTGAATTGCGTGATTGTTCTTTTACTATCCAAACAAATATAGGTAATAAATAGGAAAATTATTTTCTTTTCCTTCTGCTTGGTAGTTATTGGGTAATTGACACAAATATGACTGGAATTGTTTGCACACATAGAGCGACTTCAAAGACGCAATCGTTACTTAAATTTTGTTTAATTCTTGATTTTAGAATGAACTCAGAATGACTTGAAGTCTTGTACACTCATCATTCTTATAATAATCTGAGGACCATGTTAAAAATAATGATCTAAAGATGTCGGCCATCGCATCGACATAAAAGTATGATAATGGTCACTTGTCATGACCATTATACAGTCATCGACTAAAGTTATTCATCAAAAGAATGGTCACGATCTTTTTTTACATAGATAGAAGTTCTTATTTTATCCGTTTTGCTTAATATATTTTATGAGAGTCTTAGGGGTTAAAGCGATCAATACATTAGATTCTGATAAGCTGATAGCTACCTTCTTCTGTCGTTGACTTTACATCACAAGGACGTTTACTAGCCAAGCAACCGTTAAATGTGGTTCATTCAAGTGCCACCTGCAAATTCAATCAAGAGGAGAGACTTACCCTATTTATTCAGTCTATAAATGAATATTTTAATATTCATTTCAAACACCATTAAAAAGAATGTTCATGCAATTTTTGTTATTGACGTGACAACGTCTTATAAATTGGCTTGCCGGGTGACACTTCAAGAAACTGCGTTACGCTCCGCTCACGTTATGCGCTCACAATGAGAGCGAGTGAGAGGCACGCGTCCCTTCCACTCGGGCATGGTTAGCCCGCCTAAGAGCGAGAGAGACAGACATACCACTCAAAGTCGTTGTCACGTAAAACTTTCGCCCGTATACCGACTTTACAGGCAACCAATTTTTTTTTAAAATTACGTCCATATTACCATATCTATACTAAAATTTATTTACTATAAAATATGGATATGAACTATCTTTTAAGTTGAATAATAGACTTTGATGATAAAAATATTAAAGAAAGTGAAATTTGAGATGATATCTCAAATACGTTATTTTATTCGTTACTGGATAAAGTAACTTATTATTTAATATTGTAAAATTCTGATTTTACAGTATTGAAAAAAACTATCCAAGTGTACTTGTACTTTGCCATGTACTTATTCCAAAATCTTCATCTTATTTGCAATGTCCTTAATTAGAATAAGAAACCTTTAATAATTTCCGTGATGCGAAACCTAGAAGGACAATATAGTTATATAAAATAAATGAGTTGAATAGTACCTCAACGATTTTGGGTGGGTATTTTTAACTGTCTATGTAAAAGATTGCTCATCAATTTATAAATTTATTATTATTCTACCTCATAACTCATTTAACTCTACTGACAGTATTTAATTTGAACAAACCCTCTTTTATTATTTCGGAGTTCGGACATCCACTCAATAATGTTAAAAGGGAACTTTAAGATGTATAAGTACCGTACAATATTATTAAAGAAACCATTGTCTGTTTTTTGAATCAACTCTCCATTTAATTAACGTTGATGAAAATCGAAAAATAATATAATAACGAATTAATAATATAATAATATAATAATTATTCAAAAGTAAATATTTCCGTAGTAACTATATGTATTATTTTCTTTTTTAGTAGAAAATTAACATTTTAGTATCATATTACCGATTGGGTAAATTAATGATGATATCATACATTTTATTATTGAATCTAGGTTTTAGCTAAGGGTAGTATATATTTCATTGATGAGTATGGTCACCAGGATGAAAATAAAAAAACAGTTGGCTTGACCAGAAATGTCGAACATCCCTTCAATGACCTTAAGTATGAATGAGAATAAAAAAATAATACTCAGTATGAAAAATTACAGCAACAGTTATCAAACGTCTGCAAGAGTTACGGTGTGGTCAGCTAGAGCTAGAGGTATAGGATCTGTACGAGGCCCCATCAAGACTTTTAAAATATCCTCACTTCATCGCATACTGTTTCCACGCTGGCGAGATGGGTTGGTACAGAGTTTTAATGTAAGTTTTCTTTCTCTCACAGTGTCGCCTCTAACGATACTCTTCCGAGGAGATGGTCAGATGCATATTGTTTTTCCGTTTTCGACTAGGACGATAGGTACGGTTGACCCTTTGGAGTTGTCTGAACAAATACCTATGTTCAATATTTTTTTTTACTTATTTCTGTCACAATTTCAATACAAATAAAAATAAAAAATAATAATAGAACTTACTTCTTAATAATCTTGACGACTTTATAAGAGACTGTAATTGTGAGACTGGTGCCTAAACTAGATACAAGAACTGGTATCTGTATAAAAAATAAAGCTTAGGTAAATATGTGTTAAGTGTTATGCTAATCATTTCGCAAGTGATGATTAGTAAAATAGAGTTGGGAAGCAATTAGCACAATTCAAGTTGGTCGATGAAATAGATCGCGTGTTGTTGAGGGGAGATAGTAGTTTCGAGTAATTACGATTGTTGTGAACGCCGACAATCACTTAGAAGCACCTTATCTAAGGCCTACTTAACGCGCGGACTTGGCTATTAAGTCATAAATCGTGGGTTAGTCACGCAACGAACTGACGATTTGGCTCAAAGCGAGTTATCTTCGCCTTGGCATCTAATTAAGAAAATTTTTTGGGCTTTAATTGGAACCTTAAATTATATGGATACCTGGCCTCATAAACTGACTTAATTTTTGGAACACGCTATAGATTTTGTCCACGATAAGTATGTTGATAGTTCGTAAAACATGAAATATTTACTATGGAAAACTATAATTAACTTTTCCGCATGAAGGAACCTCTTTGCTGCATAATTAGAAGCAGTAGTAACGCACAGTTTACCTAGGCTGATCAATCCTACCACAATGGTTCATCACCAAGGTCTTTCGTGGTATGTTTGAGAGATGTATAACCATCGGAAGAACAATCTAGAAAAAGGAGACTGTTTCGGAAAACCAATACATTCGTAAGTATACTACCTTTATGTTAGTTAACTCCGAGATTCTTTAGGAGTTCCACTTGTTTACGAGTATGTTTGATGAAAATAAATGAGCAACTAGATTATTGACTCCTGTCAATTTTAATGATAAATCGTAACCGCATAATGAGTTAACACATTAACCAAATTATAGTCAAAGTATATTAAAGTGTTACCTTGTAATTTTGGAGAGTAGCACATTTAAAACCACTTAACTTTTAAAATAAGCAAAAGAAAATAACCCATATCCCATTATATTTACGCATGTTTCTAAATTTCCTATAGAATAAAACTCAATCTTCTTCTCCCTTCTCAAGAAGCGATGTACCTACCTCCGCCTCACAGAATACCACGGTTATTATTAAACTCGAGTCGTGTTTTGGATTTTTAGTAGGGTAGCCAGAGCTCACCGGTGAGATTTTGTGCTGTGCTAGAAGATTTACTTGTCTCTTGCACTGGCGGCACAGAAGCTTTCTCAATATTCAACCCTCCCTCTTCTCACCGCATCTAAAATAAGAGCATTAGAAGATTTATACGGCAGGCAACCGAAGGTGTGAGACGCCTTTGATGTTATAAACGTTCATAAGTCATGGTAATCACTTACCATCAGGTGGGACGCGTGCTTGTCTGCTACTTATATAGTGTATACAATACAGTATTGTCTAACATAGGTTTGTACAAAACGTACTAACATATAATTATATTGTATTGCTATACCTACATAAGTATGTGAGTACTTAAGAGCGTGTAAAATATTATTTGCTCGGTGATATTACGACCAAACTATGTCGGAACATATTTCTCGGAGGCAATTTTGGTTATGTTACCTATCCCATATTACAATTATAACGATTGTTGTGTACATAGTTTGATAATTATTAAGAGCTTTCATGCGTAAATCTCTTGTTGATGAAATATCTTATACCTACTTGTAAGGTATATTGTGTTTATAACGGAGAAAATGGTCTGTATCAATTATATTAAACAAAAAGTTATGTGGCCTGCTTTCACATAATACGCGTTAAATTAGTATAATCAATGAAATATAAGTTTTAAATTGGTTCTTTGGATCATTATGATTTAATAGTTAAAGTTTCCGGAAATTTGGGGCAATTTTGTTATTATTTTGTATTGAAAAAATATTATCTTACTTTCCTTTGTAATGAAATAGTGAACTACGCAGAATTTTACTCTATGGGGTTGGAAGATTTGTAATGATACCCATAAAAGCTTTTTAAATAAGTGGACTCTGGGTCCAAAGTAAAAACCGCAGTTGGAGTGCAGAACCGCGATTGGCGCTCAGATAATGATATTTCTTTTTGTAGGCGCGTTGTGCAGTTCTTATAAAATCATTTTGACCTCATGTTATCTAATGTAACATCACGCTCCCGATGCCGCACGACTATAAAAAATATATAGTCATCAAATTGTAAATGGCCGCCTGTGACACTTCTTTGAAGACAGGCGTGTAAAATGCTTTTTCCTGGGAACTAAATACTTTTTATTTCGTTTAAGATTCCAATTAATCGAATATCTTATCGAATAATAAGGACTTCATGATACTCGTAATTATAATTCTATTCGGCCGTATTCACAGGCCGTAGATTTGTATTTAACAAATCTTGGCAAATTACCTGTGACATCTTCTTGAAGTACAAACTTTTTTAGGCTTATTGTGAAATAAATGCTCTTTATACAGACTATTCCACTTTAGTCGACACTGGTGCAGTAACACAATTTTTTGAATACTATTTATTTGGCAGACAAGCACACGGATAACCTGATGGATATGGGTTATCGCGGCCTATTATTGTTTAACACAAGGGGCGACACGCTTTTACACTACATGCGAAGAAGAAATAAATTAACACTAAATATATTAACACTAAATATATGATACATAGTTTTCCTTTCCCAGAATGCATCGCGCCGAGGGAACGTGCACATACTGTCATGTGTCAAACTGACTGTCCAATTGTTAAATGGATCGCCTGTGTCCATCGAATGAGACTACACACCCAACGGGACATCGCTAAATCCAACCGGTCAATGTAAGCAGTAATTGAGAGATATACAACAACAGCAGAGTGTAATTCATTACAATGTAATGTAGTCGCATCGTAACCAGGTCGCTCAGGTACCAGGGGCCTACTTATCAAACTGTCTATTTCTCATTTTGATTATTTTTGTGGAGACAACTTCACAAATTTCCTAATTAGCAATCAGCCTACTTTGTGCGTTCAATAATACATAGGTAATTTTTGTTTGTTCCTTTTATTCAATCAATTAATTAACCTATTTCAGTTTCTACTGTGGCCTTCGTTACCTATTCGTGCGGTGTTGGAGAAAGAATCTCACCGCCTTATCTCATCCGAAGGGTATCGTAAGGGGCGACAAACAGCCATAGTCGCCCAACATTAGACTGCAATTGGCTAATTGATTGATTGAATGAGTCCACTGCTAGACTATCTCAATGTGTACCATTGCTCCTGATCCTCCGACTTCCACATCAACTCTTTCTTTTAATAATTGTCTCTATTTGTCATTTAGACAAATAATGAAGATGGTAGTATGGCTAAGTTTTTAGTTTTAGCTACATGCGAGTGTGTTGATCTAATTATCTAATTAGAAAAAAGTAATAGCTTTCCATTCATAGGATTACAGTCCACATGAGGGCCTAAAAATAAGGTTTGCTAGAGTTACCTAATAGTAAAAGTGATGAACGCAATGCATACAATATGGTCATTAACCTCTTCAAACTTATTGGAAAAAAAAGATTGTACTAATAAATTTTGCCCCACTTTTACTTCATATGTGCGCTCAAATTTTCGATATTTCAGTTGGCGACTAATAAATAAACACGCATACTAAATAAAATATGTTATTTATTAAATTTCCAACATCAAGCACCCAACACAAAAAAATAGACTCTTTTTGTTGAACTGAAAAAGCATACAAGAAATATTATAATTGATGAGTGATCTAAAATACCTTATCGTTATTTCAACAGTATAAAAGGTTCAATTTGTAGATTTTAAATATTCATTGACTGCCTTTACTGATTGGATTGGAAATCGCAATTATTATGGAATTATAATAGCCAAAGTTGGAATGACGGCAGTTTGCGTATTGTTTGTAAACCAACTATGTACATACTTAAAATCTGTTTGCGGTTGAATAGCGAGGTAAACCCTTATCGCATTGCAATTAACAAGTTCGTTATAAGTATGTTCCTATTTATAACAATAATATTGATAGTAATTTCTTGTATAAATTTTATCAAATAATGTCAAACGGACATGGGTTCGTCCCTAATAAACAAAATAATATTCATATATGTATATGCTGCCACAAACTTCTTGAATTCTTCTTGTGTACAGCCCGTCCAGCATTCTTTAGTTGTTCTATCCGTGTTCATCTAGAAAGTGTTTAAACCAAATGAGTGTTTAATCAACAGCATTCGTTCTTGATCATTTAGTGTAAACGAAAAGCTCGTTTTCAGAATTTCAACCAAAATCCCAAGTAAGCAGCAGTTTTGTCATTTATAAAAAATTGATGCTCTCAACGCTCTCCACGGATGAGAGATTTACAAAATGGTCAATCACGTAAAACTCCAAACAAGTCTCGTTAAAAATATCAACAACATTCTCAAGGTACTAAAATTTAATCTGGTTAAGTGGTTTTAAATGTACTACTCTCCAAAATTACAAGGTAACACTTTAATATACTTTGAATATAATTTGGCTAATGTGTTAACTCATTATGCGGTTACGATTTATCATTAAAATTGACAGAAGTCAATAATCTAGTCGCTCATTTATTTTCATCA
Source organism: Pelosia muscerda (assembly GCA_963691645.1). Lineage (NCBI taxonomy): Eukaryota > Metazoa > Arthropoda > Insecta > Lepidoptera > Erebidae > Pelosia > Pelosia muscerda. The sequence continues at coordinate 10,350,143 of OY829106.1, forward strand.
AACATACTCGTAAACAAGTGGAACTCTTAAAGAATCTCTGAGTTAACTAACATAAAGGTAGTTTTAGGAAAATACGATCTGTTCCTTATGTAATGTCATATGCACATATTTATTTCAAGTCGCCTTATTTCAAAAGTACTCTTTTATATAAACTTCTCATTTAAGTATCCACATAATACTGACCAAATTTCAGTAAACGTTTATTTAGTATTGTAGCAGTGCCAATGGGCGTGTTTCACCATTCACCCGATAGTTAATACTCAGCCCAGTGGTGTGCTACTGCCAAGAATAACAACCCCAGGCCTTTTGTGCTTGAATATATAGTCGTTGCTCTATTTAAATACCACTTATTTCCCTTCCAAACATTGTTCAAAGTTTCACAATAAATTACCACCCGCTCACTGACTGATAAGCGACTTGGAGATATTATTTGGGGTACCTACTTTTTAATTTGGTTTGTTTCATCAACCTATAGAGAACGGAAGAAAGAAGTTTTGAAAATAAATTTTGTTTTTTTTTCAGCTTCACATTTGGTAACGCACTTTCGTATAATACGTTTGGAATTATCATCATAATCATAGTTCTCTGGGATTTTTTTTTCATAGCATTCGAAATTTTCTTGATATACCTACCTACTGCAGATAAAGCGCAGTGGCGTAGGGCCCTGAGGTCACTGCAAGCCTCGAGCCTCTGCAACTACGTGGATATTTTGCCTCCCTGGCGAGTTTCTACCGCCGATACATGGCGACTGTTCTGATGAACTGATATGGGCTCTTCCAACTAGTCACAGAGCGTCTGGCGTAATACCTCTCGAAGCTGGTAGTAAAAACATTGTTTAGCATGTGTACCAATTAGCATAATATGGAATATAAAAAGAAACATAAATTGAGATATACTATGAGACGAGATGAGTATAAATTTAAAGGGCTTTAGAAGCAGAGTGCTGCCCAAAAAAGTGAACAGATTGTTTCAAAGAAGGTATGGCAAGGAAAGGAGTGACTGAGGATATGACATCTTATGGAGGAGAATGATATGTTGCGCAGACTCCAAGTTATTGAGACTGGGGCAGGGAGATGATGATTTGAGATTGAATAAAACTAGAAATGAAATATAGTTATAATTACTTAGGCTCAACAAATATGTTGTATGTAAAAAATACTTGAGTCATATGAGCAGTTGCGTGTATGATTGATTTATTAAAGCCACATTGTGTTGATAATGGGATGCGTGCACAAGCGAATGTTTTATTCCGGACAGCCAGATTGATCAAGATCTCTTCCAATTCGATTGCATTTCACAAAATGCAATCAAATTGGAACAGTAGAACAAAGAATACATACATATAATCACGCTGTTATCCCCAGTGGATTACGCAGAGGCGAATTAACATCCACATTTCACCAATCAGTGTGTTCGGTCTCACGTAATAGATATTGAGCGTATTGCCTTATTCCGGGCACTATTTTTGACTCGAGCCACGCATCTGTGACTGAATTTGGACCTTATTTAATATATCTGTCTTGTATTTGCAGGTAACCACGCGGCCAAATGTACCCATAATATAATCAGTTTTCTTCTATTTTCAATTCTCTATTTTCTTCTACACTTTTTATTAGAAGCCAATAAGTGAAATAAGTAAGTTTATTAGTAAGCTTAATTAATACTGATACTATTTTAATTTACATTTCACAACATTATAAAAAAACAATAATGATATATTAAAAACGTACTAAACTATGTACAAATTAAATTAATCTCAATTTTATCACTAGTTTCATTAAAGTCTGATTGATGAATAGAATCCATAAATACAAGACAGTAAGTCACACAAATACAAGGCAGTCACTTCACGGAAAATATTAAAGTTCAGTCGCATCTTAGTTAGACTAGAAAGCCGATCCCAACTGAGTTAAGAATAGACTCAGAGAATGATGATACTTATTCGAATACAATGCACTTGCACACAAAAGGTTGACCTAAGAATCGCATGTTCTCGGGCGTGGCACTTTGCAAGGAGCATAGCAATCGGAAGCCGATAAGACATACAGTAAATTCACAGATAAATTACTACCCCATACAATCAACCTGTTTAGATTTGATAAGAGATCTCCATTGTGGCTACATTGTTTGCTTAAAGTTTTGCATGTTACATTCATTTTACCTGCTTTGTATTTACATACAGTTTCAAACTCATAGCCAACTATTAACTGAAATGCTGTCAATAACCCTCCTGCGTTTCGCCCATGAAGTTCGGGGCCCAAAGAGATTGGAATAAACTTTTATATTCAAACAAGGAACATCCGTCTTAGATCATAACGAGATTCTTAGAGAGTCAGAAATTTAGAACTGTGTAACTGGGAAACTTAGAAATGCATTATTTGCACAATTTGTTTACCCATAGAGTTATGAGCATAATAAGTAAGCTGAGGGGCTGAAGGCTGAAGTACCAGTGGGCTAACCACATCTGTCGAAGAACTGTTAAAGCAAACGAGTTCTAGAGCGCAGACTGTGATAAGGCAAACGATAGATGTGCAGGGTGAAGAATCGGGATGGTTTTGTTGCGTGGTTATGTGTCTGCCACCTAAGTGGTATAAAAAGTTTTAAAGAAAAATTTGACCTTTTTTCTGTAAAGGAGATTTTTTTTTCTTTACTCGTTAATTATCATCCACATGGCTAATACCTTAGGAGACAATAATATACTATACTTTTTCGTATCCTAGTAGACTAAAAAGGAATACTTTATTTCATTTTCTTATTTCATCTATATTTAATTACGTGCACGTAATTATTTCTCATTATGATACAGGGCCGCTATAAATCAACGTTTATTATGAATTAATAACACAGCTACAGTTATTAGGCAATATTATTTCGGCACAAAGGTGAGATTCATAAATTAGGTTAATTTGAACACATAAATAAGTTCTCTTTGAGCAATATGCCATTTAGAAGACTGTGTCTTATGAGGTCAAAACTCAATAACTTATCTCTACCTATATTAATATGTGAAGAGTATATTTTGTATGTACCACTTTTCAGGCACGTGGCGGATCTAAAGAAGTACAGTGTTAATTATGGTGAACGAAGTTAACATTCAATTACAATAGTATTTTAAAATAACTTATCTACTGAATTTAAAAGTTAATCGTTACTTTTTTGTTATGCCTTTCTATTCGTTTATTCTATTTTTTATATATATTATTGAGCCCTACACAATATTTTGTTAAGTTTTTACAACACAACATATTATATAACACGCTCCGAAAATTACGCATGATAAAAATATTTCTTTCATTCATTTTTGCCTAGAATGAGAACTTAGTTAGAATTCTTGATAAAAATGAATGAATTTATTATCCACCACATTGACCATTCTAATTGCTTTGATAATAATATATCTACTTACCTATTAGAAACTATTAGTTTTGTATACATTGATTGAGTACATTCACCATTTTTGTGTGACTTTAAGCTGTGAACCAGTTAAATAGTAATACAAAATATAAATTCTGATTCACTCTATTAATAATCGTCACATTTTGATCCTGAAGATTACCTAAGTATGTCATTTTATTTCATTTATCCCTAGGGTCGTTGCGTAACTGCGTAACTACTCCATAACAGAAAAACTAGCATCAGATAAATATCATCAGAAACACATTAATTTTCATCGCACTGAACTTATCTATAAAGTTATAGAAAATATGACAAAATTTGCACGGACCTCGCTAGTTTAACTTTTGTAAGTTCATCGAAAAACATACTGAAAAAACTATCCGAAATCTGATGTGGCCCCATCCATCATATGGGGCGACAGGGACGAAGGCTTGTCGACCCTAATCGAACCCTATAAACATAATATATCCAACTAAGCTCTTATATCTCAGTATTATCTTCATAATGGTCTGATACTTTTGGTTGTATCCTTGTATTACTCATGCCACATTAATAATACATGAATTAAATAGCAATAAATAAATTATTATATTGTTTGATGTATCTGTTTTTGCAACAAAGAGAATACCTACTAATAAAAAAATATTATAGTTATGAAGTTAGATAAGTGTAGTGTTCTTTAAAAGTGTGGGCGATCACTAATTAGTATTTTTGCATTACCGATATCCAATTACAGAAAATTTTGAAAAGCATTTAGTATGCTGACTGTTGAAATCAAATTTAGATAGAAAAAAGTGAATGTTTCGACGGGATTTGAACCCGCGATCAATCCTTACAGGAGGAACGTTCTGACCACTAAGAAACGAAGCCTTGTCTAAGTCATTCGGGATTCTCATAGACAACCATCCTTGGAGCAATGGCCATCGGCCGGCCTAAGAGCCATCGGTCACAATGAATGAAATTACAGTCATTTTTCGATCGCGGGTTCGAATCCCGTCGATGCATTCACTTTTTCCTATCTAAATCCAATTAATTCAATTAATTCGTTATAACGTCTAAAGTTTAAACTTTGAAGTCATTGTGTCATTGAAGTGTTATTCTTCGAGAGTTTAGTCATTTCTTTTTGAATTTGTTATTCAAGTTTGCTGCATACGTACTTCCTGATCACACTAAACAAAATTCTGCTTCTATTGCTGCTTTCCTGGGGTACAAGGACCCCATCGCTTTTTACTCCCAGTCAGTAAATTAATTAGCGTTCAACATAATATTCAGAGGGGAACTGTGTATTATTATATTAATACCCTTAGTTATATAAATACGTATAAAAAAGGAACCAGCATAATGGAAATTCCTATTTAAATTTGGAATCACTAAATTAAGCAAGGTGCATTTTTGAAACGAACTATGTACAGCTTTATTGGCGAGCAGGGGTGATAAACCTTTCTCAATTTGAAAAGGAATTGCCCGATTTCCAAGTCAATAATTTACTTGTAAATCTTTATTACTGAGCAACGATATTTAAGTAAAACATAACCATGTACCTAGGTGCCTATGTAAATTAGGTGCGTTACTCATATTTACATACATACATACCTTTCAGTGGGTTATTAAACACGCCGTCGCTTGAGTAAACATCGTAAATCACACAAAACTAGGGGCTTTGTACACAGAATTTGCGTTTCTAATTTCCTTCAATGTACATAGATATTGTATATAGGTATGCAGCTGCTGAGTTAGTGTTTTCATTTTCGTCTGTTAGACTGACCCAGGACATAGGTGAAAATTTCCACTTTTAAAATACACAAAATATTACAGAAACAAATCTTCGTGATGTAATTAGTTAGTGTTGGTTATCAACATCTGAAACACTGCAGGTATTAACTACACATTACAAACTGTAAAAATGAAGGGTAACGTAATATAAACAGAAGGGATAAAAACCTATTATTAATATGATTATGTTACTTCTTGTAATCATTTATAATATAAAATAAAATAACTAAAATACAATATATTTAACTAAACGTAAGTATTCAAAAATAATATTTATTTAAAACATTAAATAATTTTCATTAATATAAATCTCAATACAAAAATATATTGTGCAACAGGCCTTATTGCAAAACAATGGCCGACGTCTTCAGTAGGGATGAAAATAGAGCACATTGTATGGCATGAATGGAAGATATGGAACACATTGTTTATTGAAAATTGTCTTGTAACGACTACGCTTCGCGTTATGAACGTAATTTCTATTGTCAATTACAATAACATTGTTTGGACCTTATATAACAGAAGTAAACTATGATAAGAGCACAGAATACATATTGTACCCTACTGATGTAATAAGCGTGTAGGTACCCTACACAGTTTAAGGTCTAGTACTTACCGATATGTGTTTTCACATTTAAACTAATATAAATGAAATTTATGAATAAAAAGGTAAACATCTACGAGATTATAAGTATCGCTCACAGTAGTAACTTGCCCGGAAGGATGGCAGCGTAGCCAAGTAGCATAGCAATGCTCATATGATAATATCCTTGTAACCTTGTCATAATAAATGTGTCCAGGCAGTTGCTTAACAGGTACCTTATAAAAATAATGCAAACCTTGTGATCGTATGTCTCCAACACATCAAGATCAAACGGCTAAACTTATCATAATGCTTAAATTATGAACGCGTTCAAACACCTTTAAATATTTCCGTAGATGCAGCACTAACATGATAATATCTAGGTTCAATAAGATTTTTATTCAGCTCCAAGTAGACAATAATTGATAATATACATGCAAATAATTCTAGCTGGCATAAATCCCGCAATTTATAGAATCTTTTACATGAGTAATATTACGGAGTTGATTCGCTAATTCTGTTAAAAGCATTGGAACATTTGCACCGTCTAAATGAACTAAAAACTTACTTCACGCTTACGTAACGAGAGATGCAAGATATACTTAACGTAAATTAAGTAAAAGAATTGTGAACAAATACGAGTACCATCGTTTAAGAGATCGAGTGCTTTTAGTCGAATGAACATAATGACGAAGATACATGGCCGCGTCGCTTGACGCGCTACTTCTCCTTTTATCATTTAATTATTATAAAAGCTGTTTTATGCCCAAGTGAATTTATTTTATCTTCAAAATTAAACCTGAGAAGTTATTTTACGTTTTGCGAAAAATTATTGACTATAGAACTTATTGATTACAATGTTATCAGATACAAAATACAAAATATCATAAACGACTGCTGGCTGGCCTGCATTTTTATAGGTTCAAAATGTTTTTATAATGATATTTTACATAGGTACTACTCGTAATATACAAAACAAATTCTTCTCCACTTCTTATACAAAATACCTCATGTATATGTTGTTTCATTTTGAAACGTAGAAAATTTAGTAACTATGTAAAGAATAACATGAATTGAATATTGGTTTATTTCAATTGAAATTTGGTTCAAACATTTGGTTAAACGACGGTTCTTTAAGTTGTCATTTACTCGTGAGAAACTTTTGTTAGAAACGTGAGTCACCAGTCACTTACGGAACTCTAATTTATAATTTTATTGTAGATAATGAAAGACTGTACTCATTCAAACAAAGTCCCAAAAAGCCCCTCCAGGGTAAATTGCCAAGTCCCCTACACTACAATACATTAGCCACTCGTTGGGTCACAGAATAATTAATTGTACCTACATCGTGTCATTTCACATTCTATCTCGTTTTAATTAGGTACACTCATATTTCAATGTATCTTATTCTAAAAATGATCGTTAACAGATTGAGGAGTTGCCTATGTTTTAAATAATGTTAGAGAATGCGTTTGTACTATTACCTATGTAGATATTTATATCTGCCAGATTTTTACATCCCAAACTTCGGCTTAAAGTTTGTGCTATCGAACTGAACCGAACAAACTGAACACAATACAAATCCTAAAATCCTATACCAGGAATCATAAACATAATCATAATCATGATATTTATTCTGTGAATTAGATACAAAGTTCTTATAAACTATGTTATGTTCGCTATGTCCTACTACATACATTGTACAGATTAACATACTTTAATAATTATGAAATCACATTGATTTATTTATTGATAGTCCTAGGTATACTAGTATATAGTAATTAACTACAAACTATGTGGCTCCTGGGCGTCTAGTAGTAATACTGACTGAGTACCTACCTCAATATTTAAATTTTCATTTAAAAACGTCCTATTCGGAAAACTGGGGGGTAAAGGTTATACAATTTGGTCACTTGCCATTCATAAGTGCTTTTAATTTCACAGTCAGTCGATAAAGTCTACATGAAGCGATATTCACTGAATCATTCAATCAGTATTGGTGTGATATCGCTTTATTTTTAGCATCGCTCGAAATTCCTGAAATCCGCATGAATATGAAAAAGCCTGAACAATTACTACTTACGTTTATTTAAGGTGTATTCTGAGAAAATTGGAAGTTGAAATCAAATTAAGTCGGTAATGCTTATAAACATCAATATTAGAGCTTCAATATTAAATTTATAAAAATAATAAAATTTATATTCATGTTGTTTATATTCTGAGAATAATAGGTCGTTCATTTATATGAATAACAATGGCAATAAATTGTCTGATAATTTAAAAACGCCCATAAATATTAATTACGCGAAAGTTATTTATTGCTTATTTTACAATTTTACTACTATCGGAATGATAAAAACCCGGCGTAAAATTTACATTTTAAAAGATTTTCAACGATTATTACAGCAGTGAAGCGTTTGAGCTAGCCAGCCACAGCCTATGAACCCGCGCGTTCTTACCGTTGAGGGATAATTTGGTCTATGGTTCCTATCTTTTCACTTTGACAAATCGCAGAATACTGTGTAAAGGCACCGAGAAACTCTCCAGTACTAGTAGTAGTAGTCATTTAATACTGGAGTTACCATAGAAATTTTTTTTTATCTATTGCACGTCAATTTGACTTCACCTCGCTTGATGTTAAGCTGAAGGCAAAGTCTCATGAAAGAGGGTCACCATTGCAAACCCGTTCAGTGCTACAATGGTGGCGCTCAGCTTGACGGCCTCATCAGATGCTTTTTCACGCCCCGCTTAAAGGACCCTGGACTGTAGGAAAAAGGAAAGGATTTGAACATATAGATAGGTATGACATAACCTAACAATCAAAACACAATAATATGCCGGCTTCCTTGATGGAAAATTAATTCACTTATAAAATTTGCTAGTTAAGCTGAAATGTTCGACATATTTCTTATTTACATGCACATATTTTGTGTCAGACAATTGCTAGTAAAGCAAACTGACATTGTTCTTTGTTGCAATTATCAATTCGATTTTGCCATACTAAAGTGACAACAAATGAGAAACACGTAAATATACCTATTAAAGAATTAAAAACGTTTAAAGTGCGAACACAATAAAAGCTGACTGTACCTGTTACAGGCGTGGCGGGGAAAGAAGTAAAAAAAAAAAGAAAATGCATTATTCGAGAGCCAGTGCAACGAGTGTGGTTTGTCTATTATGTAGACTACAGATTTCTGTCAAGGTTTTATTGATTGAAATAACTGACAGTACTCTTATTAAAAATTTGCATAATGTTGCTAATTTTTTTTAACAAAAAATAATGAAAATATCATATAAGTAACTGCATAAATAAATTTTGTTCTTGCGATATGAGTTGTTTTGTGAGAAAACACATGAAAAAGCAACATAACGTACAAACTTATTCGTATAGGTATCGATAATGTACTAAAGGGACACTTTAATGTGTAGTAAGTGGGTCACTCACTTTGGGCAATTGTCCCTTTACTCCGCTTACTTCGTCGGGGAAAGGATAATATTACAACTCACATTTTTGTATTATATTGGAGATAAGAACACAATGTGTCAAAGTGCAATCAATAAAGGAAAACTGATATTTAAATTTTATAAGCACATCTTGGAAACAAACACATTTTAAAAAAATAAATAATTTTGAGTCCACTATAAAATAATGAATCCTCTTAATATCTATATACTCTTACTATATGTATACTCAAATAGTTCATTTAAAGCAGATGACCATTTGTAAATCACTTTTGAAGTGTACACAATAACTTGTGATGGTTCGTTTTTTTTTTATACTACGTAGGTGGCAGACAAGCACACGGCCCACCTGATGGAAAACGGCCACCGTGGCCTATGAACGTGTGCAACACTAAGGGTGTCACACACGCGCTGCCCACCCTGAAGGGAAAGGGGGAGAGCTGGGAAGGGGTGGGGAGGCTAGGAAGGGGAGGGGAAGGAGGGGTACAGTGAGCTCTGGCTACCCTACTTACCGGCGGGAACACAACACGATGGTTATTATGACCGCGGTCTTCTGTAGGGCGGAGGTACTTCCCCAGTTGGACAGCTCATTTCGGACGGGAGATACCGTCGTGTCCTACCTCCGTGGTCCTACCTATCGTGACAAGTCTTTGAGATGTAAATATGACAAAACTGAACTTAATCGTGAAGTACCAGTAAGGTTAAGTCCCGTTTTGTCTTAATTATGTGTGGAAATCACGTTAGGCGCCGCGCGCGCAGCATAAGTAGGATGGTGTTTAACTCCCTTCAGTTAAGGCAGCCACAATTTGGACAGTGCCGTGTTAGCTCACGTCGCGTTGCTGTTTTACAATTACTAACACAGCGAGCAAGAGAGCTACACAAATATACTTTGTCATATAAAGTTGTATTTAAGATGCAATCGTATCTTGTTTGTCGACTGTAGGTACTATTGAATGAAAACAATTGTGCAAAATCGAAGCTGGTTCATCATCAGCCACTAGGAACTGGTGACATAATTATATTACTGTACGGTATCTCAGAAGAAAACTAGACTCACGCAAAAACCAGGGACAAAGGAATAAAAGTCTATCTCAAATAAGACGGCTGCTAAATATTCCTCATACATAATTCACCCATATATCAGTCAATATCTTAATTAGTGTATATTAGTGTATTGTAATCATACATATTGCTGGGTAATTATAATGGAGCACATCTCCATAAAGCACTACAATGAAATTGGTGATTAATCATAGTGGAATTTAATTCGTTGTAATAACCGTCTGGTTGCGACTGACCATGCTTTTGTAGTAATTACTTAGTGGCCACACCCAACAATACACAAAGCAATTATGTGATCAGTATATGCATATTATATACCTATCTAATATATTATTCGCTGATGTCACACTTGAAGGCTTTGGATTATGTAATATCCCTAAAACTAACTAGCTTTATATATTGTATAGATATTGTTTTGCTAACAAAATGCATCGTGAAATTGCGGATTCAAAACAATCAAACATCTCAATTTAAAATGATATTTTTTGTAATCGATAATAGTATGTTTACTATCCTACCTAGATTCGAATATTTTGAAATTTGCCCCCTTGCTATTAATTTGGCAGTTTCTCAATTTTCTTATAATACCCATAACGAATGATTATTTTCTCCTCATTCATCTCCAAATCTATTTATTCTATACTGATTCTGATTAGTTTTAATGACCACTCAATAGAAATATCTTATCAATATAAATAAAGATATTCAATGACGTAATCCATCCAATCTCCAGTGAGTAATTTGTGATGGATGGTGTATTTCTATTGTCTGGAGAGTCTCATATTGTGTTTATATGAAGAATGAAATAAAGCATACAAATCGGCAGTTGAATACAGAAAGAGCCAAGAAAACTTTCCAGTAAGCTTGAGCTTAATATTCCAAAATTGGTGTCATTGATTGAATATTTGAAAAACATTGATATATAAGTTTTAAAAAGTAAAATTGTTCAGTAGCCTTTGCATGAAATACTATCGAATTCGTAATGTAAAGGTATGGACAGAACGGAGCATTGCGATTGGCGGGCTACGCACGCACACAGGTTCACAAGAGGCAGACTGCACTGACGAACCTTTACATTACGTATTCGATAGGAGTTCATGCTAGTGCTACATTACAACAATGTCTTCAGGGAATTGTTGAGGCTACCACACCATTTTGTAGTGCATCGGGGATGTTCGTGGAGGCGAGGGTTGATGGTTTTAATGCCATCATCCGAAAGAAAAGCGCTTTTATCTTCCGTAGGACGCGGGAGAGCTCCTACAGTATCTTGAGCCACTTACCTGATAAATGGGATGTTCCGATGCTGAGGGCGTACGTACTGTGATGCAGGCAGTGTTTTAGTTTTGTCACCATTTACTTGCCTTTCCTTCTCTTTTTTGTATATCTTTGTATGTATTCACTAACAATAGGCTAAGTTTTATGTTACTAACCCCATATGGACTATAACGGTCTGCAATAAAGAATTTATTATTATTAAATATCGATGTGCAGTGGAATACCAAGTCAAAGTAATAAAGATTTCTAAGAGTGAACGGATTTTCATAGCTAGGTAACTTCTAAACCTGGCAGGCTATCCTATCGGGTCCACTGTGAGATGGAGATCAGTTTTTACATAAAGGTCAATATACAATCAAACGCCTCTACCTATGTCAAACTGCTTGTGTTAGGAGTGGAGCTCTGTCGTTACTGTAATGACCGGGATTCGAACCCAGTGCCCATGGATGATAAAGTTGACTCTGAATCCACTAAGCTTCAGACGCTTTTATTAGCTAGCCATCAGCTGTTATAATATGCAGTCTCCCTTATTCTGTAAATTTTGACTACTCATTACGAGGAGTGTTTAATTATTTTTACATGCCACTTAAATTTTATGATATGACTAATGCTTATAGAATTGTATACTATTACTTTCGAAGGTCAACATCCTCAAGGACACGTCAAAAGTGCCATTTAGACGACAAAATAGTAACATACCACACTTTAACTAATTTAATTAAAAGTGATGTCATCAATTTCATTAATTACCTACATGACATTTTAATTAGTAACTAAACTAATACTAACTACAAAAAATTACACATTGATGTGGTAGAATTGCATTGACTGTTATATTTAGAATTCAGTATAATAACTTTGATGTGCAATAGAACAATATGCATTTGACAATGGTGGTCGGAGTTCCAATTTTAGTCATTTCACGGAGTCGTTGGTTCATTTATTAACCACTTTATAGACCGTCAAGATGTTGTGACCCAGGTGTCTTAATCAAACCGAAAAAAAGTTTCGTTCATTTATCCTTTTTTCCTTGTCGAGACTTCGAATTCCTTTTTCGAAATGAACTGAAACTAAAGTCGAAATAGCTGTAGCGGCCAGTCATGTCTGACAGCTTTTACGGCTCAAGATTTTCCAAGGTCCATTTTGTAAAAGGAAAGGTCGATAAGTTTTAAAAGAGGCTTCTTATTTATAATAAAACAATGGCATTGTTCTTAAGCAAGCAATTCCAGTACTAAGATTTTAAAATCTTATAATTTAACCTCGCAATATTGTTTATAAGTAGTCGCACCTTTTTACTCTGGAGTAGGTAGAAAAAATCATTTATCTTCTACTTTTCTGACCATAACGTTATACTTAGAGGAAGAAAATGTGAAAGAGATATGCAAATCTTAACGCGAAACCTAGGCGTGGGAAAGTGATAGAGTATATATACTCTCTCTCTAATCCATATTATAAATCGCAATTTATAAACCTATTAACTTGTTAGAAATAGTAATATAAACTGCACATTTAGTGTAAAATGCATTTTAACTGCACTATTATTCATGCATGCATTATTAAAATTATTCTCATTTTAAATTAAAAATACGGCGCATAAGTGTAAAGTAAATATAATAATTTAATACTGATGAAATTATAATGGTAATAAGCTTGTATTGTAGTTTTATTTGTTACGTAAAGTATACCATTAAAGCATGAAATGAGTAACCGACTGATAATATGGTTAGCGAAACCCGGGTATTAAAGCAATTGTATGGTAAATACAATAATTTACCTGTTGATTTGCTTTGCCTAGTGTTATTTTGCGGTCAATATTGGTACAAACAAGGACACGGTCAGTGAAGTGTGCTGTAACAAGTGCGGTGTTAGGGCAGTTCTGCACCTTATCCGCAGCCCTCAGAGTCGTGACAGCGCGTACTCCAAACGTCTAGTGCAACCCGGCTGAAACGTTAAGCAAATCAAAATATAAATATTGTATATACTATATGATCGTGTTAATACCCGGGTCTTGCTAACCATATATCATGCAATGAGAAAGTTTAAAAGTGAGATTTATAATATTTGAAAAGCTATCACTGTCTCATAGTGTAGTCTCTATAGCATAATTCGGTAGACATGCATCGGGCACGTGATTCACACGTGCCCGTTACATGTGCGATGCAATAAAATATTTATGGAGACCTTATTTGTATAAGAATGACCACCTTATAATATGATTTAGCAATGGCTTCAATAGATTAAAATAGAAACCATTTTTAAAGCATAATATATTCGTCATACTAGACACCAAGTTTCAAGAATCGCTAAAGGTTTGATTATAGCAAAAAGTGAAAGCGACAATAATTCGAATGAATGTTGGCTGATAGGACATGACGTAGACACTGCGTAGCAAAAGCAATGGCGTGTGTAGCGAAGGTTACGACGCGTAGCGACGTAGACTTTTTAAGAAAAGTTAATATTCGGCTACAAACTCAATAATTCTTGAAACACGCTCTCTCAACTCCATAGCAACACAAAGAAACAACTTGAATACCTGTATATTTTACTGAGAACGTTGTTGCAAAAAATAGCAAGGGAATTATATACTGGTAATGAAGTTAGTTAATTCACCAGCAGTTGTTCTTGTCAATATTGATCAAAAATACTTTTACTGTTATTTAAACGCGGAAACAATTATCTTTAAACTATTGTGTATCTATACACATACAATAATGATATAAAAAACTGTATAGATCTATATTTGGTCTGCGATAAAGAGTATCTATCTATCTATTAATAATATCTTAATTAACCGTGTGGTGACAGAGAAAGAATATCACCACACCATCACAATAAATAACATCGAACGGAAAAATATGCAGACGATATCACTGCAAGAGAAGAAAAAATTAAACAAAACCCTGTACCGTCCCATTTGGTAAGCGTCAAAATAGTAGACCAAAGCTTCTCAACATTGGGAGAAACCTATGTCCAGCAGTGAACTGCGTGGATTGAATATCTGAGTACAACATATCTGTAGATTAATATTACTACCTGCAGATAATATTATTCATTTGTATAAAACAAACTACATGCATAAAGATATTCGAAAAAATGTTATGTGTACCCATAGCGTGTATATCTTATGTAAATTCCATACTATAAAATTAACTACAATGGTAGTTTTAAAATCCAAATCATTATTTACTATGAAATTTTAGGTACCTTTCCAAGGTTGGTGTACTAGCCTTGTTCACAGTTACTTACATTTCTAACAAATTACTTAGCTAGTATTCTTTGTATTTTATACGTATTATAGAATACTATTATCTCTAAAAATACACCACAAAAATCTGTACGCTAGTTACGTTAAAACATTTCACGCCTGTGGTATTACGTATTTTTTTTCTGCGTAAAAATACTTCTCTCGACCTATTTTCGGAAAATTAGAGTCTGTATAAGATTACAGGCTTGAATACGCCGAAAATGTATCGAATAAAATTACAAAGTACCAGATATTATATAACAAAAGCTCTCTCTAACTAGCTCTCTTCAACTAGACACTTCGATCTTTACTACCAAATACGGGTGGAACGAAATTTCGAAACAACTCTCTTAACTCGGATATTTGCTTAAATTTAAAGGATAAAGGGATCAAAAAGTACTTAAACATCTACTTAGCGAAAATTAAAATAATTACGGGGTAGTATTTGGCGGGGCATCCATTAGGCTGTTCCGACAGGAGCGACCGGCGCGTTACAGATAATGCCGGCAACGTGGGGTTATTGTTCGGCACAACAATGGTGGCACTTACGTGAGCGCTCTTATCTCGTCAACCACCTCGTTTGTAGCGGCGGACGCCAACCCACCTGCATAGCCGAGATATTATTTCGAGGTGACATTAGTGTTGGCAACACACGGCTAACTATAAACAATCATGTTGTCTTTAAGTTTTGTGCGCACTAAGCAACTTTTAGTTGCTGTAAATTATATTTTTTTACTCTTTCCGAATGTTGTGAATGCCTCTTTGTCACTATTTTATCGACTCTCTCTGTTATGAGTAAACAGATTTACTCTTTAGTTAAACAGGTACGAGTATTGCAATCTCTAATTTGAAGGGTGGCGTGTGAGGCGACAAATAGTAAAATACGTAAACGATATCACTGCGAGAAAAAGAAAACTCGAAATAAAACCTTTTTCCTACCTGCCTGGATAGCACGGTACAGTAGACTAATAAGCGTCCCAATATGGGGAGTGGTCTATGTAAAACTGTGGATTGCACTAGGTTAATAAATAGTTGTACAATTAATTATTCTGCAATAAATATTCATTTTGTAATAATTATTTGATAAATCGAGTGTAAGTTTTATCATTAAGTAAAAATATAATAATAATAATAATAATAAATCGTTATTATCGTGAGGAGGTTCCTTTCTCTGGAGCCCTAACCACCGGTAGCTTGATCCCTGTATCCGATACCGGTGGCACTCTGTTTTTTTATATTTTTAAATGTATATATTGTTTTTTATTGTTGTATATTTATATTTAAAAATGTAAAAAAATATGAAAAGTGTGAATAAAGTGAAATAATAATAATACATGTCTTTATTGGTGTACACCAAGGATGAAATTATACAGCACATAGAGATGTTTGCACGTGGTAAATACAATTGGCGGCCTTATCGCTCTGCGGCAATCTCTTACAGGCAACCTTATATACCTTATATACGATATCATACGTTCGTAGTACGAGTATAATACTTATAAATTTAATATGTAATAATATAGCATTCAAAAAATGTGAAGTCTAAATACATTTTAAAATCAATAAATTATAATATGAACAACAATATTAAGTTAAAGATATGCTTTATAAAAAAAAATATTATTCTTTTTTCTGTCAATCCTTTTACACGTGCAGCCTGTGGGTGATTATAAAAATGCGTTTGAGATCTGGTGAGCTGCCGCGGCACTGTAGCGCATAGGATATGTTTGTCAAAGCGTGCACGAATTTTAATTTTCTGAAATTAATGTTCCATAATAATAACAACTAAATCAAACCCAATTTCTTAAATTTTCGTATTTTGTTTTCCTTTAGAAGTCATGCATATTTCCTTTACTAATTATTTTATTGTATAGCTGTTACTTTTTACCAAATGACACTTTGAACATTCAAACGTGGCAACTAAAAGTTGCTTAGTGCTTTCAAATAGACTCAACAATGACGTCTTTCAGCTTTCATCGGTAAACTTACGTGACTTGCTATGTGTGCTTTTTGTGGTTTTAATTAATAATAAATTGCGTAAACAATATGGAACATTTCATGTTATTACGAGTATATTGTTTGACAGTTCAGTTGATTTTTGTTTTATAATAAAATATTCAATTATTTCAATAATTTAACATATTCATAAATAGAATTCATTTAATTAAACGAAATCAGTCAATTGCACAATGTGCTAGTTCATATTTTAATAAGCGAAAAAAAAACTGAACAGCACGTTTAGGTTATACCTATCCACTAATCCTTTTCCACGCGATTGCATAGAGACGAATGGGCTAGTTTATTATATGTTTACAGCTAGATTGATCTTAAAACATTTTTATTATATTTTTTTTATTTTCCTGTATAACAAGTGTAGTTTTTGTGGTGTGTGTGTGTTAAGTGGTTTGGAGTAGTTCAATTAGAGTACTCAACTGAAATGAGAAACCAATTACGAAAATAATGAAGACAAATAAAATAACAGAATTTCTACAAGACAGCACATCATCTTGTTCATAAAATAAAATACAAAGTTGATCAAAATATTTTCGATAATTACCTGATAATGACACTCAGAAGCAAAAGTACCACGAACCATTTATCAATTTTGAAAAAATACCCATCCCCAACCAATTATTATCAACAGCCAATTAGCATTTCGTTGGAAACATTGAGTTAAGTGATAGTATTACACGATTCAACTTTGTTGATAAACAAACAAGGTTTATTGAAATAACCCTTAAAAAGATATTGGCGAAAATATTTCGTCGGCCATTTTAACCTTCGATGCGGGAGTCGACAAACGATAAAAAATACTAAAGCATGATTTCATCGGTTTTTTGCTTCACAAGATAGAATTTTCTTGAAGCATTTCGATTATAAAGGGATTCCTTTTCAGAATAGCTAGGATCATCCTAAGATGTACCTAGGCTGTACTGTAGGTATAAGGATTCATTCTATGGATTCAACTATTTACGTAGGGAATCGGATAAAGTTTAGCGCTGCAAATCAGTATAACGGTTACCTCCTTTTATAAATTATATTTGTCATAACTATAGTATGTACATATGATTCTGAACTGTTATTAAATTCGCTTTTGGTAGCTAAGAACTAAGTTCTCATTGTCATAACCGACTGCAGACTATTCTAAGTAATGCTTAAATACTTTTTTTTCACTGTGTTAAATGCTTCTTA
Source organism: Pelosia muscerda (assembly GCA_963691645.1). NCBI lineage: Eukaryota > Metazoa > Arthropoda > Insecta > Lepidoptera > Erebidae > Pelosia > Pelosia muscerda. Next base: position 10,368,130 of record OY829106.1, read on the forward strand.
ATACATTTCAATCATCAAATTTATATCTAAATTTTAAAAAAAGATAGAGGTATAATAATTTTCAATTTGTAAAGCCATAGTAATGAGTCAGAGCAGATTGTTGTGTGCGTCTTTGACTTTTTCGTTGAAATTGCATGTAACAGCCATTAGTTAAATAACTCCTTCATTACATTCTGTGGGTTAAAATAAGCTAGCTGAAACACAACCTCAAAGGAAACCAGTTTTGAGCTCCAAAAACTCACTCAGGTGCATTAAACAAAAAGTAAGCATACGAGGGATAAAGTAAACTCAACGTACCTATATTCAAATCTGAAATCCTCACTCATGAAAGCGACGCCTAGGTGACAACCGACCGACAAAGCAAATACAACAGCGAATGTACTGTGCGATAAAAATGTCCAATAGAACTGCGTCGTTGCAACACCTGGGTCAGTTTTTAGGTCAAATTTTATTTCACACTAGCTGTTCCCAGCGGTTCTGTCCGCGTGGACTTCTGAGCCCGTTCCCGCTGCTCCATAAAAACCTTCCATAGTGTTCAAGGAACAAATAAAAAAGAATTACTCGAATTGCTTCAGCCGTCTTTGAGTTATGCGCTTACCAACATATTTCGTGATTCATTTTTATACATAGACTAGCTGACCCGCGCAACTTCGTCTGCGTACTGCCCTTCTTGTAGAGGTGGTGAAGAAATAAAAAAATTATGATTAAGTCAATATGTAGTGTGCCAGTATGTGCTTTCGGCGTCGGAAACGTTTCCCTACACCCTGCATAATCTTGTGGATGTAAGTGTCATAAGAAAATAACTCATTAGTAGTTACATTTTATTATGCGCAATGATAAAAATTGTAGCTATTTGGGGCAGCCGAAAAAAAACTTCAATTAAATTATCCTTACAGGGTTGTGATTGTGGATGAGGAGGAGAAGGAACGCTGTGAGGAACGGGATGAGATGTTCCTCCGAACAACCTTGAATGATGGTTGACGGGATCGGTGCGAGAACTTTACTTTCGTGATGTAGAATCTGTAGTATTGTCTTAGTGGTTCAGCTTAATGTCGCTAGATGGTGCGTGTAGTATTGCTATTGACAGCCCATCATTCAACGAGAAACACGAGGTGCATAAGTTGTTCTCTTTCATAAAATATAGTAAAATATGCTGAGGGCTCGCAAGTTAATATGAGCTTTGGCGACAATAGAAAAAATCATTTACGTTAGTCGTCATGATATAAATTATAACACTAACAGTAAGTTTACAGTTTTTTTAACCTACTAGTTTGCAATATCGTATTATCTTTAATAATACGGAGAACATAATATTTTCATTTAACATAATATTGAGTAGATACAAAAAAAACAAATATCAATCTTACTGTATGTAATCCTATATTGTATTAGGCCCTAATAAAATAGAAAATAGTGAGTTAGTTCAAAGGTATTAGATACGATCCGATCAAACATTCCTATAACAATAGAAAGCACTCTTAGGTCAATAACCGGCTTTATTAATGACGTCAACTGTCATTTGACCGTACTATAACGTTAAGTAAGTGTATATAAACAAAATAAGGTTGTTAAAGTGTCAGTAGAATAGAACCTCTTGTGCGGATCGGACACAGGGTTTGTCCATTAGCCTGATTACGGTCAAAATGTTCGCCCTCTGGGGAGGCTGCGGCCAACGGCTTCCCTTTCTCGCCAAATGGACGTAACTATTAAATTTTGTCACTTACTTCCAGATATGTAATTCACATTACTAAGATTAAAACTTAAACAAGTTTAATCATATAAGGTTAACTTTTACCTATCATCATCGTTCTCTAAGCCTATTCCCAGCTCAGTTGTAGTCGGCTTTCTAGTCTAACTAAGATGCGGCTGAACTTCGATATTTTCCGAGAAGTGACTGCCATCAGACTTCTACAACCAAATTAGCGATATCGAAGCTTTGAGGGCTACAACTACTCGTAACAACTGTCATAGATGTTAGTATGGCAATCGGGCCCGATTTAGCCATCGGTCACAGGTCTGATAAGTCTGGAAGGTCAAAAATTTGATAACCTTCGCACCTGATATATAATTATAACAAAAATATATTATTCTCTATTAACTTTTTATCATGTAAATGGTATATTAGTTACATATTAAACTATTTAGGAAGCTTGCAGCAGTTGCAATCCACCTCAAAGCGTAAATCTATATTGAATTTCCACACAGTCACAGCAGTCTGTGCACTGAGAACTCAAGTATACCCTACTAACAATACGAAGACTGATCAAAGGTCTACCTATCTAGTGAATGGATCACTTGGTACCTTTGGTCAGCTATTCTTAAAACACCAAAATGATATCTCTCTAGACATAGCTGAGAAGGGTATACCTATAGTACTCAGGTTGACACTTCTAGTAGATTAAAACAATTTTATTCGTACATACAAACAAATAAGAGGTCTGTTTGTAATGCTAAAATAATAATACTGTCTATGTGTTTCTTCAGGTATATAAAATGTAATAATAAAATTCACGAAGTAACAAACAAAAGAACAAAACGTCACACGCTGTAGTTGTCTATTAATTATTATTATTTTATTTATAAACTAAAAAAAAAAACAAAATACTTATAATACAAACCAGTTTGCAAATGTACAAAGTACGACATATATATTTCAGTGAGATTAGATTAGTGGAACAAGAAGCCGGGAGAACAATAAAGGCAAACATTGTCTTGTAGTACCTTAAAGTATCATATTAAGCCAAGAATACAATAGAGTGAACCAATCGTAACAATATTCTGCCTCTATCAGAAAATAAATTGACAGATACAATAACAAACGCATTACTATTAGTTTTAGAAACATGGGAGTTACTAATAAAGGATAGTCATTGAATAGAATCAACCAAATATCTCTTATCTGTAGTACTCAATAAAGGTAGTGCTCACTGGTCTACCGCTTCATAGATGAGGCCGCGTACAAACTAGTGAACAAAGCAAACTAACCTATCTAAATCAGTGGCCAAGCGCTCAATCACTACATGTCAGTTGAATGTCCTTGTTCAATGCACGGTATATTAAATGGCCAACACAGATCCGTTGAATTAAATGTAATAACTGTTATTCCGAATGTGTGGACTTAGATCTAGATGTAAGTCCACAGCTGGGCATGGGTTTGTCGTTCTATTTATTATACCTTCAGTCGATTTCCATGCTTTGTGAAGATCATTATTGTTGGCGGTAAGACCCGTCATGCAGTAATGACTGGAGAAGAGAAGCGCTACGGTAGCCACTCCGACTGTTAATCAAACACATTTAATTCATTGCGATATTATCGATCTTGACAAAGTCTCTAACTAATAGTCCAATGACCAATGGCGATATCGAAGTTCCAAGTTAGACTGGTGGGACTTTTGAGGGCTCCAACTACCCGTTACGACTGCCGTAGATGTTTGTATGGCAACCGAGACCGACGGCTTAACGTGCTCTTCGATCAGATCAGTGCAAGCAGCCATATTCATGCATACAACTTTTTGCACTGAGCGGGGATCGAACCCGCACCCCGTGTGTAGCAGTCGCGTGCACTACCGCTACGCCATGGTTTATTTATTATTTTTTATCATATATTATAAACTATATTTATTTACTATTTATTTTGGGTCTGCAGGCGTTGTGTCATATATCCAAGATACCTTGTGTTATTTATCTTATTTTAGTCACCATAACTATTATTATTTAGTTACGTTCTTTTGAAGTTATCTGACATCATATTCATAAACTATGATATGAAATTCATATCCTCACTTAAATGTTCCGAGAACTGGCGTCCTTTGTTAATTGCTGTTGCAACATCACAGAGTATCAAAATGTCAGTTTTAGTGGTCCGTGACTTACTCACCTTGATTCAGGATGATAAACAAAGGTACCCTTTCATGTCTAGTCACATAAATTGTTTTAATTTACGAAACAGATGTCATAAAATATCAAATATTTTACTGTTGAACTGTTTGAGTAATGAAATGTTGTCTCGAAATATCCAAGCTCATTTCACTTTACGCCTTGTTAAAATTACTTTACGAGTGGTAACTAAAAGGTACTAGAGATAAAAAATGCCGCAATAATTTATGAACATAAATATTTATCTTCTATTTATTAGGAAAATTTTAAACGCTCGGTGTAGATGTTCGAAAATTACATTAAAATCACAAGTAGGTATGAGATAATTCGTCATAACAGGCACATAACAAAACCTTATAAATTAACCTTACCTACATAGTGGCACCATTAGCTGCACAAACCATTTTGTACTATTTATACTGTTGATTGATGGCACTTGGTGGAATTTGTTGTTACACATATTGAGAACTCACTTGTACTTTTCCACAGTATTTTTATTTTTTAATAGACCTGACCGGTTTCGCCTTACGGCATCCTCAAAGGTTTACGATGACATACAAGCCTATTTCCTTATAAACATTGCGGCAGTCAGGTCTATTAAGTAAAAAATAAAAATACTGTAGAAAAGTACAAGTGAGTTCTCAATATGTGTAACCATTTTGTAAATCATCATTCTTTGAACGTTTTCCCAACTCAGTTGGGGTCGGCTTTCCAGTCTAACTGTGATGCGGCTGAACTTCAATATTTTACGTGAAGCGACTGCCACCTGACCTCCGCAACCAATGGTCCAATGACCAATGGCGATATCGAAGTTCCAAGTTAGACTGGTTGGACTTTTGAGGACTCCAACTACCCGTAACGACTGCCATAGATGTTTGTATGGTAACCGGGACCGACGGCTTAACGTGCTCTCCGAGGCACGAGCAGACCAGTGCAAACAGCCAAATTCATGCATACAACTTTTTGCACTGAGCGGGGATCGAACCCCACGTAAGTAAATAAAAAATGTAAAAGACAATTTTCATCTTGTATTATATCTAAGTAACAATAACTTTACAAACATATTTTTTTTTCTGTTCTGTGGATAAAATCAATGCAATGTATTATTTAGTTATATTCATTAAAGATTTCACTAAGCTCAGTAAAAGAAATTCGTACTGCGTTAAAGAAAATGAAATAGCATATTTTAATATTCCCTTTCTTCGTTTGTAAGAAAACTTTTACTTAAATTACAAATTTGAAAGCGATATTCTTAAATCAAGATAAATTGCAGTTTTCGTAGAAGTTAATATTTGGACGTCTTCCTAAATTTTTATCAAAGGGAGTGAGTACAAGTGAAATTTCGTTCGACACGAATTTACTGCATTTCATAAGGAGCTCGAAGAGTGATGTCTGTTATTACTCATGGGCATGCCTCGAGCACATTCTTTAGTTTTGCAACCTATTTCATAACCTACTTATATAGTTGTCGAGCCAGTTTATATTTTTGATGAGGTCAGTCCAACTGATGACTTTTCTGATACATTGCATCCAATAGGGTAAAGTTCATGGTTGACATTACGGGACCTTTTTTATCGTGCGAAAAATCCCCACGGACAGTCCCTTCCCCGCCACTGAAACCGATTGGTGATGTCGGACTCAAAGTGATTATAACGCATGCTGTCTGCGGGTCAAACCCGGTGATACCTCTTTCAATGGGCTATATAACGAGAGCTACAATTAAACCACTACCTGTTTTTAGGTTTTCATACAATTTCTACAGTGAGCATTCGAGAAAGATTCGTAAGAGAAGAACATTCTGAACATACTTCAAATTGTACGTCTATACACTCATACACCATGATTTTAAGCAGGTAATTTAATATTACCTTCATATTTATAAAACTGACTTCAAATTATACTGGTCTAAAGGAGTGATATCATTTAAATCCATTTGTTACGCCGTCTCATCAGAATAATTCAGCAGCCATTAATTATAAGTGGAAAGCGGGCAAAAACTCGATAATTGCCTTCGTTACCCTTTCGAGAACAGTGGAGAACTAACGCATTAGCGTCATGTATATGAACGTTTGTTTCATAAAATATTTCTGAACCAAATCACGGACAAAGTAAGCGATACGGTTCTGGCTGGAACTCTATGAATAAAATTATCATTTTGCAGAATTGATTCTGGAACACAGTAAAATACACGTAGTATACAGCCTGCTTATGACTATCTATCCATTCAACTTCTGAATTATTTTATGTAATTGGTATAATCATAGGAACTGCGAATTGGCTTGCATAATTAATTTGATCCCGTTGTTGTAGCGTGATTTGATTTGTCGGGTGATATTGTTCAACCCTCTTCATTAAGTGCAAATTAATTTTGCAATTGACAGTTAATATATAAGTCAATTTTATTGTAATATGGATTGTATTTTGAATATGTCATTCAAATTTATATATAGAGAGAAGAAAACAACCGTCGGTCCCGGTTGCCATACAAACATCTATGGCAGTCGTTACGGGTAGTTGGAGCCCTCAAAAGTCCAACCAGCCTAACTTGGAACTTCGATATCGCCATTGGTCATTAGACCATTGGTTGTGGAGGTCAGATGGCAGTCGCTTCACGGAAAATGTCGAAGTTCAGCCGAATCACAGTTAGACTGGAAAGCCGATCCCAACTGAGTTGGGAAAAAGGTTCAGGGAATGATGATATAGAGAGAAGAAAACATATGTAATGGCTATGGGTTATTTCATAGTTTTGGACGTTATTTGGCAAAGGAGATCTACCACGGGTCTTATCATTCCCTTATTTGGGACAAAATTAATATTGAGTAAATTTTACGGTCGATAATGTTAACATGAGAAATTAAATGTATTGTTCACGCAGTATTGTTTTTATTCTTCATAAAACATTGTACACTTGTTTTTGTTACTCTTTCCTCCTTATCCCTGGAAGATTTACCGTTTACCGAGAGAAAACTCAATATTGAGTAAAGCTCCCTTTAGCTAAAGCTCAGCTTTAGGTGTTTTACACAACAGTTGTATTAATGCATTATTATGTGTGCACAAAATAAAAAGTTGAAAACGATAAGAAGAAGTATTCAAGCAATAGTAATTTAGGGTTAAGTCACTCCTTCAGTAGATAACCTTCCAGAAAATTAAATTTGTTTGTTCTATTGTTTAATTTAAAAAATAACTTTCAAATATCCCAAGGTATAAAACATGATGTTGAATAATTGAATACTATGGCAAATAATAACTACAATGTACCTAACATTTCCACCTAAGAGAATTTACAAATAAGAAATTAAACTCTGTGTATCAATATATTACAACATAATACACTAATCAAGTTGATGATTGTGAGCTGGCATATTAGGTTATTTTAGATAGTAAATTAAAGCACAGACATTTTACCCACTCACCAAAGTTAATTGTTTGAGCATTACGAGTAGATAATACCAGCCATAATGTATACTCATAAACTCAAAAACAGCAATCTAAATAAGAACGTGAACCAAAACTTCAACGTCTACAGTAGCTTACCTCAAAATCAAATAACGTTTTCAATTTCACCGGATGCGATGCGTGTTGATCGACAAACAGTAGGATTGACTGAGTTTCGCCCGGCACCCGGTAGGTATATTCGACAGCTTGAAAATTGCCATCATATTTCAGTGTCAAACGTGCCGAAGCGAATAACTTCCTTAGGTATTACACTCAAACTTTATGCGAGGAAATCAGTCATGGATGTAAACAACAAGTATATAGTTCTTAATAGGGCCATTCGCCTTTAGAGATTGATGAGGTAACTATATACACTTAATCCATATTATCGGAATTTAACATTATATTAATATTTTATGTACTAAATAAGTATTTTGACGTCCTGAATATGGCTACATTAACCTATACTAAATACCTATCTATTTCTGTTTCTAGTTACCTATCTACATATGATAAACAAAGATAATATTAACAAGTGTCAATAAAATATTTTGAATTCCATATTTAGACATCATTAGGTAGTTTTTTACTATAATGTAGTGATCAGATCTCAGCATTATTTTGTCTACAAACAATAACCTAAATAATGATTATGTATTTGTATTATTGCTGTATATTTATTAATATCTTAATAGCTTCTCATTGAATATTTAGTGTACCTTCATCAATCATCTCGATAACATTTATACAATTTGTGATAATCGGATCGGTAGCAGTGATGAACATGTGACTGTAAGATCATTGTTTTATACATTACATATAAATATGTTAAGACTACCCGGTAGTGTATTTAAGAGTGTTTACTAGTAACCAAATTACTAGTATTACCGGTAACACAAACATTTCCGTATTTCTTCGTAGTAGGTCCTGATTCGTATATCTGTACATCTGTTAAGTAGGTATGTTTTATATGTAAATTGCAATTAAAACTCACTGTTTTCCGCCTGAGAAAAATACAAATTCCGCAAAATTTTCAACATTGCCCGTTTTATAGACGTACCTACTTACTCTCTGCTTGTATGCAAGATTCTTTTCATCGCATTAATATGTAAATTGAACCCGGAATTTATTGATACCATTTTTTATAATCAAAAGAGTCTATGAATATTTTGTGGAACAAAATTGATAGCAATATTGTGAATATTAAATATTTCGTACACCAATTGTGTCATGTCACAAAAATGTAATAATACACAATTTGTAAAACAACCTGTAATTTATTAATGGAACAATTTTTTTATTTATATTTTGCAGAAGACTTTTTAAAATGAAATTTAGAGACATCATGAATCTCGAATTATGAACATACATTGATCCCTTCATTATCTTTGGAGCCCAAGCCAATTTTTTATTTGAAAGAATAATAACATATATGTGATTAAATTAATTAATGGACATAAGCCTTTCCCAATGTTGGAAGGCTTTGGCCTACTGTTACCACGCTGGCCAGACGGGTCAGTACAGGGTTTTACTTTGGTCAGAACAGGATTTTACTCTCTTCGACAGCCTTCAGATGAGATGGCATTGTGACTATTATTTCTGCATCATTACACGTCGAGTGATTATAGTTGCGGTTTTTTTTAAGCTCTTGAACCTGTAATTAATCTGTTATATCGAACAATCTTCTACTATTCTTGATTAAACTTGGTCTGTTTAGCATTTCATCATCATTATTTGAAATTGTGGACGGGGTGGGCGGAAGTATGTGAGTGGCTTACCTTAAAACAGGGGTGAGTTTGCCGTGATGTCTTTTATTGTTCAATTTTGATATTCCGTACTCAATTCTAAACAGATGTTGTGAAAATAAATTTTCCTCGGGGTAGAAATATACTGCGGGGCCAATAAGGCTGATTCTGATTATATTTGTTAAGGGTATTTGGTGCTCAGTCAATTCTATTCAATCATATTTAATTCTATATAATTATTATAATCTACACTTATTATATACATACATAGATGATATATCAAGATTATAGATACTAAATAATAAATAAACAATCTAATGTAGACGTAATAACTCATTGTTTTTAAATGTTAATATTTTAAATTTAGAGAATTTAGTTACATAACATGTATCAATTAGCCAGTTGCTCCTAGATTTTAAGCCTTGAAGAGAATACTAAGGTATCGGATGAAAATGGCGTCACTTTGTGAGATCTTAGAATATTTGGCAATGGCATCTAGACAAAAGGCTTACTGGCTTTAACGACAATATTATTCTGAAGAGCGGAATATTATTTTGCATAGAAATTGAAAACTGCAAAATGACGTTAATTAACTTTATATTGTGATAAGCATAGACATTAGAATATGTTAGCAGTAGTGATTATCCTGGTTCCGTCTATAATCATAAATTTAAACGTTTGTGAAGATGTTTTGATATTTTTGACTCATTATGCTGCTCGCATAAACAAATCTGGCTAAAGTTTGAAGAAGCTTTCCTCTGCCGGACCATTAAGTCTTGGAATACTTTGCCAGCTCGCGTGGTTCCTTCTTCCTAAAGTCCCGGGTCCTCTAAGCGGGGCATGAAAAAGCATCTGATGCGGCCGTCAAGCTGAGTGCCACCATTGTAACACTTTAAGTGTTTGTACTGGTGAGCCTCGTTTTTGAGACTTCGCCTTGAGCTTTGAGAAAAAGAAAAGCCGACTGGCGCTGTTTTAATATTGAATAAGAGTCATGACACAGGGCTAGCGGTGGCAGTCCCAGGTTCAAATCATGGTCATTACGAGTACTTTACCGCGACTCCTCATCATTCCCTGAACCTTTATCCCAACTCAGTTGGGGTCGGCTTTCCAGTCTAACTGTGATGCGGCTGAACTTCGATATTTTCCGTGAAGCGACTGCCATCTGACCTCCACAACCAATGGTCTAATGACCAATGGCGATATCGAAGTTCCAAGTTAGGCTGGTTGGACTTTTGAGGGCTCCAACTACCCGTAACGACTGCCATAGATGTTTGTATGGCAACCGGGACCGACGGCTTAACGTGCTCTCCGAGGCACTTATAAACCTGCGATAAATACACACATAACTTCGAAAAGCATCGAAAAGTCATTGGTGTGTGCCATGGTAAACCTGGGATCGAACTCGAGACCTCGTCTCAGCAGTCCATTACCCATACCACTAGGCTAGGCTACCGCGAGCGGCTAACACGAGAATTCAAGTTTGGTGGGATTCGATAAAGAAAATTTATATTAATTATTTTGGTCAGTAGTACTTGAAAACTCAAATTAAACAAACATTTTTTTACTCCAACGTAGTTTATGTAATCCCCCATGAAGCAGATTAGTCTGTTCTAAAGAAATGGCGTCGCTACACTTTCAGCATTTCTCTTAAAACTTATTATCCGGTTTAAATTAAAGTGCATTATACAAATTTATTTAAAGAAGTTTTTTCTCGTCCTCAATCCGCTGTCCTGTTCCTTATACTATGATACTGGTACGAGATTCCCAGAGTAGATGTAGTTTAGATTGCCAATTAGAATTTGTGTCATTCAGATTTAAGTATTATACATATCAAAAATAAATTTTTGATTCACTGCGCCGCGCCGTGACCAGCTTTAATAAATATCTCATTTATATAACACGTTTTTGACAAAACCTCTCTTGTTGTATGAATTAAGACATAAGTAATATTATTTAAGCATTTCCAACAAAAAAATCAAAGTATAGGTACATAGACCTGCTGTAATTCTAGAATAGTTGCTCGATATTCAATTACAAAATACTCCGCAAACCAACAGAGAATTTTTTGATTTATTTGCTGCTTTTATGCAATCTTATCTTACCGATCTACTCGTTATTATGCAAATAGGTATTCATTCAGTCTGACCATTAAGGTTTTATACTTGCAACTTTATAGAATGAATAATTAAGCTGTAAATAACCAGGCAAATTACGTTTTTTATTCTTAAAATATTGTACGGAGCCCTTACAAGGTACATTTAATTAGTTTTGAGTACTTAATGGTAATTACTGTGATCTATGTAATTATACATACGCAATTTGTCTTGCTAAAAGTTGCTTCATAGTAGGCTTCTAATTCATCTAATTAATTAACTTGCTTAATTGATTGAATATTGAGTCTCACACAATTTTGCGAATAGGTTATATCTTTGGTCAATGTTTTCCTCGAAATGTTTTTTTTCTTGTAAACTTTGTAGTGTCTTGAAACCATATAGCAGCAATCACCAACAGTTATAGAAAATGAGGATTGATATAACTACCTTAAAAAGGATTATCCTTTTGGATTCTTGAACCTCCTTACAGAAAAAAACAAAAATTGCACAGCAATTGTCTAGACCTATATGGATATACAGTTTATTTATATTCCAATATAGCCTCTTTTTATCATTATATCATTTTTGTGGTCTCCTTTTTCTTTACTACTAACAACAATGTGTCAATTAGAAAAAAATATAACACGTGTCTTAGAAAAATGTGAAAATATGATGAAATTGCATTATAGCAAATAGCATTCTTAACTTTATTTGCCTTTGTGCTATAATGAACACAATTATTTTGGATAAATTAATATAGATCTTCCTTACTCAATGACACCAAAACTCGTAAACATTTAAAAACAGAGATAGAGATAATTAACCGATATAGACTAACTTTATACTTGTAATCAAATATCAAATCAAAATACTTGTAATCAAATGTACCCGCATATAATAATATTTGCGGGTATTTTATGTGAATAATGTCATAGGCAAAAGTTAGATACTTAAAGTAATTTACATTTCATTTCATGTAAACAATCTTCTTAACCTGAACATCATTTTGGCAAGATTGGCGTTTTCTAGTGTTGCCCAAATTCGGTCTTGGTCTTGCAGTCTTGGTCTTGTTCTTGCATTTTTGCAAGACCAAGACCAAGAACAAGACCGCGTATTTTTAGCAAGACCAAGACCAAGACTGACCGTGCAAGACTTGAGCAAGAACAAGACTAAGCCTGCAAGACTCTTGCGTCTTGCAGCTAGGACTTAGCGCTATTTCACGGAGTAGTTAGGTGTAACAGTTCGGTGTATAGGTACGCTTAGGAATTCTATGAGACGCAAAAAACTGTATCAAAGAATATGAAAAACTGGACCTATGCTCATTACGACTAATACCATAAACATACCTACATAGCGAATAAAAAAATATCCATTAAAATCAAACTGAGTGCATGCATAGTTATGTTTTAACCATCGGCACTTTGATAATGCGGCATCAAAGGTTTTGTACTTACTTCTCAAAGAAATTTGCCGCTTTTCGGAAGCACATGGTTATAATACACGCGCCGGCGGCTTCTTTTGAAATCATATACAACAATCGTTGCCGCCGCGCCGAAATCACAACATTTGACACTATTAGATTGCCGCCACAGGGCGTAGGTATACTCATGCAAAATAATTTCGAATTTTAAGAGTACCTACAGGTGTTCCAAAGAATAAATAAGTTTCAGAGTGCTTAGAATGAAAATGAATACATTATACAGATCACGCAAGTAGTATTATGATTGGGATAAAATGGTAAGGATAGGTAGTAGATGTCATAAGTAAACTTTAATAAATAGCAATAGATTAATAGGTAATTGCAAGACTTGCAAGACTCTTGCTGCAAGACCAAGACCAAGGCCAAGACTGGGAGCGCAAGACCAAGACCAAGACCAAGACCAGGTGTATTGGCGCAAGACCAAGACCAAGACTGGCTAAGTCTCGTCTTGTTCTTGCATTTGGGCAACACTAGCGCTTTCTTACCAAAACCACAGCACGGCCGGCGTTGTATATAAATTAACAGTAGAATGTAAACTGTCACAATATAATTGCTAAGAGCATATTAAATGAGGCGCTCTTTGCTTTAATGCTTTTGCATATTAATTACGTTGAAATGACGCAGAAACTACTACGACCCCAACGAAATATTCTGAATATTTAATACATTTTATTTCCGCTTAAATCAGTGCTCCTTTATGATCATAATTCAATCAGCAATAAAGATTGCATACAATCATTTTAGTAGTAATCTGTTCAAAGAACAATCTTGATCTTACCCCAAATCTCTTAAATACTTAGCCGTATAAGATCAATGAATAACCTAAATTAGAACATAAGTTTTCGTCTGCTAGAAATAAATAAATAAAGCAAAATATGTCAAGAACGGTATTCTCATAACTGTAACGGGAGTGATGTTAGATTTAGTTAAAGCCACTACATTGACAGCCCAGCCAGTAGCCGCTATATAAATGAAAATTAATCAATATGATGATAAGCGCAAAACTCAAGGACCGCTAGACCAATTCGAATATTTTTTTTTATTATTCCTTGAGTTCTACAGAAGGTTTTTATGGAGCAGTGGCATACCCACCCCTACCATACCCTACCCACGACATCTGATGACCCGAGATGGCCTTGTGGTTTAGGCCAGTTTGACTCTGACATAACCACCTGCGCTGGCTTCGGTGAGGGGGAATCCACGGGGATTTCCGCACAGGGAACAAAATAAAAAAAAGGTTTATTATATATATATATATATATATATATATATATATATATATATATATATATATATATATATATATATATATATTGATACAATAAAAAAAGAAAGAAATTATTTTCATAGTACGCGGTGAGCCTTAAAGTTATTCTAAAGGTGTTTACATATTAACTAGGGATAAACTATGGGGCTGTGCTTTTGTAGGTGCCTCAGATTTAGGCCACGTAAATCCTTTTTGAGGTTCGTTGTAAGAGAACGGATTGTTGGACTTTATTGTAAAAGGGCATGTTAGGTTTATGACATTGGTTTGTTACAATATTTTCAACTAAAATCTTTTACAGATAAAATATATGTAAAGAACAATAAGTACATACTAGTAATAAAATTATATTATGATATTTTTCGACCTCAATAAGAAAAAAAAATCACTTAGTGTAGATATAAAGTTGATATTAATATAATAATCTTATTACTCATATCATATATCCAAGTTTGTATGAAATGTAACAACTATAAGTAATAACTATAAAATATAAGTCCAACTCACACTTGACCAATGTTTTCAGCTTTAATTGCACATATTAAAAATAATAGCACATATTTTTACGCGAACAATTAAGAAATAAGTCATTTGAAAATATTATATCTGATTAGAAACTACCTATTCCTATAGAAATTATAACAAACAACACTCTATAACATATTTAGTACAAGGCTATCTCTAATAACCAAGCTTAAACAATACCTACTATAATTTTCGTGATATTAACTTTCTAAGAAAAAAAAATGTGTAAGATTCTTATTCCTTTTCTCCAGGTTCCTACAATATGTCACATAGAGATTACTGTACGTAATTTATTCTACACGGTAAGTACTTCATTACCGGTTACCACTTTCTATTTTGAGAAAAGCTTATTGTACGACATAAATGATATTGAGTATAAAACGTGTTCGCGTTATTGCATCTGGTGCTGCTTAAGATTTGTAATAAAATCTAAGTAAGTGGATAACATAAAGCTTATGAGTTTGCCGTAGGACGCAATATTACGCTACAAGACGCCCTTTGCCGTACGTCTAGTGGGACGTGGAATGTTCATATGATAGAAAGCCGAGTCCCCTACAAAATTATATTTCTTCTCAGTAAACTGGAAACCACATAACGTTGACATCAGAGGTGAGCAATTTGTTCAATTCGTCTTCTGTAGAGCTAGCATGGCAATGAGAAATGTCGACATCATGACATACACGTGTACATGTCCATTCGGTACCTTTTTCCAGGTATTTCATTGGTCGGAGATATACCTATTGTGATGGTGTTCGCCATGTTGAGACTGTTGTACGTAAAACTAATCATGAATGCCAATTTAATCCAGTATTTAAAAGATCATCAATGACGGATCAGCATCCTGGTGTCATACGACGATATGATGAAAGAAATAAAAATATAACATAACATAAACTCACACCTGTATCCTCGAAGGGGTAGGCAGAGGTACTAGCACCTACATTCCGCCAATTTATGTATAGGTTCCAATGCAATAGGTGGCGAGCCTATTGCCATTAACCGCTTATAAACCTGTGATAAATACACACATAACTTTGAAAAGCATCGAAAAGTTATTGGCGTATACCATGGTAAAACCTGGGATCGAACCCGAGACCTCGTCTCAGCACCCATTTTACTACTAGTCAAAATATAGTTTAGTCTTATTTCAACTTGTTTAAGCCGCGTATTACCGCGTACATATATTTAAAAGAAAATTGAAGCCATCACCCGAAAGACTTCCTACAATAAGTCTAACCATCTACGAGTGTTACTCTACTATAACTTATCAAAACATGTCAATATTAAGAATCTCGTCATAGTTAAATTTCATTTCAAATACATAGAAATATCTAGTGATCTTAAAAATACAAATTCTTGTACAAAGGTTTAAGTTAAACCATTTCATTTAATGTTGAAGCATTGAGTATGCTATCTATTCAAATCAATTTAGATCGGAAAAAACTTACAACAATATTATTAAATTCAAATATTATACAATATCATAATTTCAGTAAAAGTCATGTTCAGTCTAGGGACGCATTTAATTAGCTAGTTAAATTCCGACTATAGTCTATGTCTTTGATGGCCACCATCTACTTTAGTAATAATCGCATTATAAAGATAGTAACTATTCACTTCATCACTGTTAAATTTCAATTCATTTATTTATTACCACCCAATGTCGTTTGTACAGCGTTTGTGTTCTTGGTGAAGCCTCAGAAATTGCAACTTATTATGTAAATACCCCTTACAAGCTAGCTATTATGCTGAAAGAAAATGATAGGATAATAGTTATAATTTAAAACGTCCACAATTTCTTCTAATTAAAATATCAATTCATTATTTCTTATTTAATGCCTCTTGAAGATAATGTTACTTACCAAAATTGTTGAACGGTCATTTACCTCAACTGTAGTCATTATGTTTCCAGATAAGCCCTTTAAGTTTTAGTTCAGTATTAGTCATTTTACAGAAAACAAGTTCCCAACAATGTCGAGTCCTTTGTTAGGCAACAAAGAAAATGCTTGAATTTTAACTGAAATTCTTATCACAGAACCCTTATTTGTTTCTAGAATCACTGTTGTTGCCAGTACATGACGTTCTCCCTTGTTCATCCAGTTTTTGGTGACGTCCGTCCGATCACAAAATTTGCCGAGATTATTCAACAAATTGTCTTGTTTCTAACAATCTTGAATATTCTCCTTTGAACGTACAATGCATTTCAATTTGGGCTTTGATAATGGGACTCCGCTTTGTACTACAGCAAAGTTTACATATTGACTTAGATATTAATATTTAGATGAGATATTTGTGCTGAAATTTTATGTTGGAAATATTTCTCAAAGCTAGGCAAATATGGTTTCTGTTTTCAGTAGAATACTTATCGTACCAGTACAAAATACTCATTATATTGATTAATTTACTTGATGCGAACGGGTTGAAGATCGAAATAAAAGTGATGTATACTTTTGTCTGTCTGTGATAAGTGATGTATAGTCTCAGCGTAACGGGAATTAACTCAATCGTGGTAGATAGGTAGTAGGTAGAGTAATGAACAAAATCGGTTCCGTGTAAAATGGTTACTTCATCTATAACTCAAGGCCAGAGTTTAAAAATCCAAGCGCACGATCAGGCGGAGTGGCGCTGCGGCACTCCACTTGACGGAAAGCTGGTGGTGGTGGCGGGTATGACGAACCAAATAAAAAAAGCTGTAAGAAACGGATATCTGAAAAAAATGGTAACTGCAGAACACCTCATAAAAGCAGGCACCAATCACTGGATTGAATTCCATCATACACAAGGCCTCTCCACCGAACGTCACAAATGTTATTCAAAAGTTGTGCCTACGTGAAGCGATTGAAATTCACAAACACAAAAGTTTCAGTCAGGAAGTTGGATTTAAGTTATGTGCAACATGAAATCCAGTGATAGAAAAACAGTGGACACTGGACTGTTTCCTTAGAGAATAGGGACGGTACATGGCGAAAACAAAAGATAAAAGTTCTCGAGAATGTGTGGGTAGATAAGAACCTCTACCTCTCGGACTCGCTGACGGAGGGCGTGCACCACTGAGCCAATTAGCATATATAAAATTCAAAAGTATGTACCTATACCACGATTGCGTTACGCGAAAGTTGAAAAGTAGGTGAGGCTTTAATATATAAATGATGAGCTTTAACAAGCTACAACGCCAACGCAGACGTAAGTCTATTTTACAATTAAAATTTAAAGCTAATAAAATTCCTTTGAATTTATGAATGACACATTGTTTCTTATCGTCAATATTAACAAGTTTTCATGTAACTCGCTATAAAAAACCTACTTACGTTATCTATAAAGTAAATCTGAATATCAATGTCTGTTATTTCAAAAGAGTGCTTGTGTCTCATCTCCGTAGATATTCACAAGAAGAACGAAGTTTGACGCCCTCGGCGTTATCGTCACTCGGATAAGTGAAAGCCCCCATCGCCATTGAACACTCGCTTAGACGAGCCCTTATCACAAACGTATCGGAAACGAGTTTTATATTACACTATTGGCCTTCTTGTATCGTGAAGTATACGATGCTTTGACAAATGTTAGCAAGTGTGGTGATATTTTATGTTATTTGTTTAATTTATTTGCAGAGTGTAACAGCTGTTTTAGCTCACATCTGTTTAATTTTAGAGCATTTCTGAACTTTTTACTAGCTAGGTGTCCTTTACAGATCATAGTACTTTTAGACAGTATGGTAGGCAGAAAAAAATTATGAATAATAAAAATGTTACAATTTTTTTTTATTTATGGCACGTCAATTTGACTTCACCTCACCTAATGTTAAGCTGAAGGCAAAGCCTCGTGAAAGCGGGTCACCATTGCAAACACGTTCATGCATGCATGCATCGAAACACAAAATATTACGATTTATCGCCATTGGTAACAAGGGCGCCCATTGTACATACAACATTATACTTATTATAAATTGTATTGCTAACTTTGCCCTTTGATGTACAGTATTTATCTATCTAAAATAAAAATTCAAAGTAACATTGCAGTTTTTTTATAGGTATAAAACCTTGGCGTCTGAATCTTATAAATAGACAATTAACGGAGACATAGCATACCCGGTCTCAAAACAACTATCTACAATCGTAGACATAATTATCCCTTGACAGTTATTAGCACGGTGACTATTTAAACTGCTGCGCCATTTGTGTAGTCAACGCAGTGCTTTGTTTGGTGTCTAGATGAAGAAAAGTAATCGACACTAAAAATAGAATCCAATCGCGAAGTCTAGATGGGTAATAAATTACAAAGCAAAAAGACTACAATAATATGAACTTCCAAGGATTCTAATCACGAAAACCTGAATGTTTGTTATCCCTAATAAACATCTTATCGAAAACACATCACGTATTATAATAGAGATTCAGAAGTATTTTAAACGTAATAAAAGTGATTTATTTTGACTAGATAATATATTTTTATTTTTTTAAACATAACATAACATAAACTCACGCCTATATCCCCTTAGGGGTAGACAGAGGTGCTAGCACCCACATTTCGCCAGTTTATGTTTAGGTCCCAATATAGACGAGGTAAAGAAAGGAAGAAAATTGGATACACACACTGTGTCAGTAACCTTATAAGAGAAAATATATAACAATCGAAAAGGCCAAGAAAAGAATTTTATTAATGAGTAGAAGTCGATATGCATCGCAGTGACTCATCATAGGTACTTACATGCATATAATTCTCATTAGCACCTTCATAAGAATTACTACGAATAAACTTTAAATTGAATCTTGTACTTACGCCAATACTAGATTGAGATTGTACTCAATAGCTACAATATTCTATTTGAAATATGTACCTTCGGTCCTTAATATCAACTTCCTCAAATGAAAATCAATAAGTACTTTTAAGTCGGCTTAAGCTGCCTTGCAGTGCTGTAGCATTGCCAATATTGGAATTCAATTGTGTATCTGGAGCAATACAAGCCTTATACTCGCCGTTGTTGGGTTATAATAGTAGTAGATGGCTGACTAATAGTAACTGCACGATTACAGATCTAGGAATAACGGTCACTAGAGAAAAGTATGCTGGTGAGATTGCCAAAGTATTTGTGATCTTAAGTACCACAATTTAAACAGTAAGGGGGTGTATTTATTTTTCGCATTTTTAAGATCATCTTACCTGCCCAATTATTATCTAATGAAATATTAACCTGGGTGGTATTATATTATCCCTTTCTGATATCTCAACCACATACATATATTACAGTTCGAAAATTATTCCAATTGTACATTTTTAATTCTAATGGGGCATGTTTCATAGTAAAATAATTCTAAAGATAAACTAATTATATTTTTCTCCGGAAACCTATCTGCAACCTACTAACCACTTAGGTATATATTTTAATGAATGTTTAGATGTTCATTACTTAAAACGACTGAATTAATTTTGCTTCAGGTTCGAAGTTAAGTCTAAGAAAACGAAGGGGTGTACAGAACCTAGTAATAAATATGTTTTAGTGTTGGCTGTGAAACTTTGTATGAAAACATACCTTCATATGAAATAATGAAAACAAAAAGGAAAATGCTTCCAGATACGTATTACCTTATGCTCGTTTCTATGGCGAGCTGCCAAATCATATTACTGATAGAATCAGCCAGAAAAGTCGGTGAACTACCGCATTTATTAATACAATATCTACATATTTTCCTCCAAATGATATGTGCTAAAAGTAAATTGCAAATTAAATTTGCAAAGTGAAATTAGGATACTAACTATGTTTTGCATTACTCTTTTAACTTTTTTGTAATACTATGAAAATATTACTATGAAAAGCAACCTTGTCTTAATCAACTTATAATATATTAGAGCGTGTATGTTAGTTTGTATTTATTTCAGCAACAAAGATTTTTATTCCAATAAATGTATGAATCTAGTTGATTTTGAGAACCACGAGAGTGCCGCAGGCAAAGACTGTTTACTTTAATAATCTTTAATAGGGTCAAGTGAGTTTCAAAACTTGAAGGGCAGAAATAATGTTCTATATTGAAGAAATATTCCATTTAAGAACGGTCAAATTAATAACAGCCACCGTTTAAAGTGCATCTACACAAAATGTACCATTCAAGTATGGCACAGTATACTAGAATTTATATATAAATTATTCATTTATAAAACTTCATGCACAAGTACATAGGGGGACTTAATGCCACAAGGCCACAAGTATTATGTAAATGTTCCTGAAATACTTTGCAATTCCTCTTGTATTGTTCAATTAATTCCAAATACTTGCAAAAATATGCACTATAAATTGCCAAAGTTGCATCGCATCGTCTTCGAATGTATTGGTACATACAACGTTTACCATAAACAAAAATACATCATAACCAAAAAACTTTTCACATTTAAACACGTTTTGTCATTCTGACGGTACTTTGAATATGCTTTTACTTTTACAAGAATTTTAGTCAATCTCTTAAAGGAATATGTTAAGTTATTAGGGTCGACTTCGTAAAATCTCTGACCTCACCGCTTAAGGACATCCGTTACTCTGTTATGGCTTATTTTCTATAGCGCCAGGTCTCGTGGCTACTGTATTATTGGAGTTTACGGCACAATACCTGCAAAATGTCTGGCACTCGAGTTCACTCGACGTTATCGAATATTGTCGGCGCTCCAACAATGACGTCGATTGACCACGACAGCGTCATGATACGAGTATGTATACACGGTAGTGAATATTCACTATCGAAGGCTGCCTATAACGTATAAAGGCAATTCCTTTCGTCAGTTACTAAAAGCATGTTTCGTACTTTGAATATTATATTATACACCGCTTGACTTTGACAGGAAGGAATTATAGCTTGCTAATGTATTAAAACTTACTGTTTTTCAGACCTTGATGTGTAATAATTAGCTAAAAATAAGAATATATCTATTGTTTTTTTTTCGTTATGTGATTCGCTATTTCATACTGCCTGGCTATCACACTTGTTTGTTAGGTTTTTATTTTTAAATTTATTTTATTTTCTGCTCTTTAGTCATAAAATATTTAAATTTTTTATGAAGTCGGGAAATGAACAACGGACTTCTATGAGAAGTATCAAATATCTTTTAGTTACACTGAAATACAGTTATTGTATTGCTAAATTTTCATTAAGTATGATTGTGTTGCAATTTGTAAATTCATGCTAAAGGTTCAAATTTAGTATTCATCCTGCATCATTGGCGCAATAAAAAATGTTACAAACTTATTATTATAACAATTGATTGATAGATACATAAAATAAATTCATACCAAGCTCATCAAAATATATAATGTCTTATGACTCTTATAACTTTGTTGATGATCCGGATTCCTAGCCAATCAGCTTCGGTGGCCAGTGTTCACCCATCCTCTTTACTTGTGCACTCCGATATTACTCATGTAGCTCTGTTTATGGATGAAGGTGCGGTATCATGTAGTGTTTGTCAGAATGTTATCGATGTAATTGTAAACAAACACAAAGTGGTCTGGCCTAACGAGCGTCTCTCGCATTGCATCCTGTTTTGGACGTACTTGCATCGTTCGTTACCATTCTCAGCCAGTTGACCCCATTCATAAATGTCGATGTTGCAGCTCTTTAGGTGACGCTTACCCACCTAGACTGCATTAACCTTCTGCAAGTTCCACATGTAGCAAACAGTTGATAAATGTGGTGCATACATTTAACATGTCCTATACAGCGTTCCCGTTTTGTTTCGTACCAGAACATTCTTTTTACGTGTTTCATAGTTTCTATACGGTTGTACATCATCATATTTAATTGTTAGCTGGAAATTAATGTGGATAATATCAGTAGTACTTACTATTCGTTGTCTCTCAGCTGTAGTATTATTTCGCGTTATGAAATCTTGAAAGTTATATTAATGGTTACTGCAGCATATTACTTATTAGATACCGCCTACCGATCTGTTTGTTTGGCGTAGTTGAAAAGAAAACTGGGTCAACAAAGTTAATACTGCAGGTACCTAAGTAGTGTCTTCTGCATTCGTGCAGCTCGAATCGCCACGATTTCTTGAAGTTAAAACA
This sequence comes from Pelosia muscerda, assembly GCA_963691645.1. NCBI lineage: Eukaryota > Metazoa > Arthropoda > Insecta > Lepidoptera > Erebidae > Pelosia > Pelosia muscerda. The sequence goes on from OY829106.1 coordinate 10,390,595, forward strand.
GATTTAGTCAAAGTTTGTAATTTAGAATGCATTCTACTCTGCATAGTATCGCATCGGTGCGTCCCTTAGTAATCGTATAACTTCAAGCTATTTTGTCCTTTGAGATCATAATTGTTCTAAATCATAGATTCAGAAATTTAACTTTACTAGTTAGTGCTGTTATCAAAGTTATCAAGTAAAGTATTGTGGTAAAATTAACGTATATATCGTTCCTTCAGTTACATATATTTTCTCTCTCAATGATATCATAAGCATAATTTTCCGTTTGTCGCCTCTTACGACACCTTTTGGATGAAATAAGATGGTAATATTCTTTTCCCGCATCAATATCTAATCCGTAGTGATTTCAATAAGAAAAAGGTTTTATAGAAAAGTTCAAATAACTGTTTCCACTGTGCGATAACCGTCATTCAGGCGGACGGAGCCGCGGGTAACAGCTAGATTATTTATATAAGCATATTTACAACTTTATTTCAAAATACAACTGAAATACATGCTAACTAGTTACAAAATATTGACAAGCCTAAACCTAGTGTTTAAATATCGTAACATATTATTGGTGTAATTCTTTTATATTCGAATCTACAATGTGCTCCGAAAATATCACAATAAATTTTACCTAATGCAAACAAAATACTTCAATATTTTGTTTGCGACTGTTAACTTTAAAAAATATCGAGTTTCCGGTATTCCAATGTAGACTTCCAACAATACATTTTCGAAAGCAATTGATATTCTCGTAGCTATCGAGTGTCCAATCTAGATGGAAAGTTCCCTAGTGCCCCATTCACACAATCGAACGCATGTGCAGTCATTGGCGAAATAGCGGCTTAACTATATACAGCAATATAATACCTATTGTGTACGTATCACGATGTGAAATATTGCAACTGCACCGAAAACATCAATAAAGTCGGCCTAGGGGATATAAAACATACTTCGACATAAAAACATAAGCAAATAAATTCAAACAGAGATATATCGAACAATAAAATTTTCACACGGCGTGGCTTAAAGAGGATGTAAAGATAGTTGTAAAATATATGTGATAAAGCCGTCTATACATGTATGTAGTGAACACGACATATAATACGACAGCCTCTGTAGCGTGGTGGCAACGAACGCGACTGCTACGCAGGAGGGCGCGGGTTTGATGCCCGCTCAGTGTAAATATTTGTTTGCATGAATAAGGCTATTTTCACTGGTCCTTGCGTGCCCTGGAGAGTACGTTAAGTCATCTTTCTCAGTTGACATACGAACATCTATAATAGCCGTCGTTACGGGTAGTTGGAGCCCTAAAAATTCAACAACGGGTCTAATTGCAGTACTACGATATCGCCCATATCTATAGGTTGCAGAGGTCAGGTGGCAGTCGCTTTACGGAAAACATCGAATTTCAGCCACAACGCAGATTGGAAAAGCTGACCCCGGACTCCGAGGTGACTTCGGATGCGATGATGATGAAGGTATATACCTACATGGAACGGTAAATACCTTTCTAATTCGGGCGTATAGGCAAACCTGCGGTTGATATCTATACTATGTGATATTTAATGATTTTGAATGGCAAACGGCTGATTCACACTCCAGCTGGTTTTAATTAGTAAAATGTACAAATGTTGAGCTCTTCTAATTAGTGTTTACGGCATGAGACAGCATCTTCGAGGTAATGTCCCAAATTACGTACAAATTTACTCAAAAACTGCTTTTAGTTTATTAATATTTTTCACCTCACCCTATTTCTGTGCCCGGCTTGACTCCTATTACATTGGTCCTAAAATAGCAAAAATATGGACAGTAAAATGCTTTCGACTGAACTTTACAGGAGTAATTGAATTTCGAAAATAATTTTAGGTTATCAAAACCATAAATGTTTCAGGAACTTCTCACTTAAAAATTGTAAAATCAGTTTGAAGCTTTTATTCTCGAAAACAACTTGAACCATACTTTTTCAGTACAAACAAAGGAATTGAAGATGTAGATAATACTATAAAATATGTTCTTTAGCCCGTTACACTAAAATTAGAAGCTGAGTTTCCAAACTGCTGTGGTCATGCCACATTGTGAAAACTCGTACGACTAGTGAAAACTTTTGCAGTGAACAAATTTTATGTTCCAAACTATGATATGCAAGGCTCTGACAGTTTTTGCCGTAGACTTCATTAAGTGCATTCCTGATATATGACACGTTTGTTTTAACTTCTCCGTACTTGATTTTTTTACATATTTAAAATCCAGTGCCTCTCTCCAATCTTTCTCATTGAATAAAAATTATGAAATTATCGATTTAGCAGTTAAAAACCTAATATAAATTTAGCGAAGAAGTATGGTTATTTATAAAATGCGCAAGTTTAAATGGATGGATAGCTGTCATCATTTACGCTAAAACGGCTAAACCGATCTAGAGGATTATATCAAAGTCGTAAAATGTGCAGTGTTGATTTTGGGTCTAGATCGTAAGAGGTCCTTATCTTTAAAAGAAGAAGGCGTGGCACGTCTTAAGTCTCTAACCGTCCTAATTCTAGAATGCCTTCTTCTAGATCACAAATTCGACTCCTTAAACTCACCAAGGCGATCGGTTATTTCATTAAAGAAAAGGATAGCATAAATAATTCTAAACATCTTTAAAGCTATCTAAAATTCCTCTAAATTGTAACAACCTCTCAAAATAAACAGAACAACTGAAATATTCTTCAAAGTGAATTTTAGATATTTATAGAATAACTGTTGAATCGTTCATAGTCTAGACGAGCTTCTGAAGGATAACCAATAATTCTCATGACTGGCCATTCTTTATTAAAATTAAAATTTCAATATCTATTCATTTTAATTTATAATTTACATTAATTCTCATAAAATGTATTCTAAATATTATAATTATTCTTTTAACTTGGATGGTTGTTGTTTTATAATATTAGCGTTGTTTTACAACAGTCTTATGTTGATCCATTTGAGAATATGTATGTATGTATATTATTATGAGAATAGAGAGTAGCGAACGGCAGGGTCGTGAGAGCAAAATCATTTAGTTTGCGCTCTCTAATCTGAAAGGGGGTTTTTAAAAACCTTTCTAACCGACTTCAAGAAGACAGATGATTTCCAATTCGTCGGAATCTTTTTTTCTGTATGGTATGTATGACATAGTATGGCATAGTACTAATAGACATAGTATTTTTTTATCATCTCAATTTGACTTCACCCCGCCCAGTGGTAAGCTGAAGGCAAAGTTTCGGGAAAGAAGATCACTGTTACAAACACGTAGAGTGTTACAATGGTGACGCTCAGCTTGACGTCCTTATCAGATGATTTTTCACGCCCTGCTTAAAGGACCCGGGACCCAAGACTTAATGATGCGACAGAGCATAGACTCACCGAATCACTTGATTGACTGTCATGGCATGTAAAAACATGTCATATACATATAAATAGACTAAAAAAGCCCGCTGCGTTTCTTGTCGAAGTCTACTCAGACCGGAGCCGAGTGGTCCATTTGCTAATGAAGTTGTATAATGTTTTAAAAAAGGTTGAGGTTAAAGCACAACCTTGTACTTGTTTCCTACTAGAGATTCCCATGAGAATCTATGTAGTAATATTAATATAGTTCCATTAAAACATAAAAAAAATATAAATAGATAAATTGAACGATTACTGTATATTTAGATAAACTCAATTTCAATTTAGATACCTAATATAAAAGTTTCCGAATCCTGAAAAACTATGTTTAGTTTGACTTACCCACCGTAGTTACACGCCCAGCGTGCAGGTCTTTCGAGTTGCAGCTGTACCCGGTCGGGAGCCGGCCCCGTAGGTGACTTGTCCGAACTGCAGTTGATGGTCCATGTGACGTCGCATTCGCCACTTGCTCATGCGAACGATCGTTCCCATTCCATGTTCGGTCATTCGATGTTCGGGCAGTCGGTCAATACAGCGATATGCACTGTTACCACGTGATTTTGGCGGAAACTTGTAAATGTGGTACAGTTACACTTATAATTTTTTGTTTTGTATATAAGATTTCGTCATTTCAAAGTAACACTTTGAATAGCTTTTGTTGGGACAACCCTGACCCTTGACTTGAAAGAGAGTTATTTGTGGATTATTGTGGTGACCAACGTGTTCACCAGTCAGGAATACAAAACTATTCTGCCGGTCTGATAGTGGCTAATTAGGCAGCTCTTTACTCTATAACTGGACCCATAGGCCAGTCCATAGTCCAGTCTAAATAACTGTAAGTTCTATCGCTCAAATACACTTAAGTGTTTCACAATAATAAACAAATTTTGCTACTCATAAATTAGTCCGTGATTTACATGATGTTGCCGCTTCAAAAAGCTATCAGTCAACAAATCTGCTCATTAGTACAAGCACTGAATCGAAGAAACCTGAGCTGTAGCGCTACTAGATGAGCGCTTTTTTCCCAAAGTACGAAAGACGATATACGTAGCTGATATCAAATTATGAAATTATCTGTTTTCTAATTCCTGCAAGTACCTACTACAGGTGAGGCGTGAAAAGTCATCTATCGAGACTTTTCACGCACGTCATCGAGAAATGAAGTTTAGTCCAATCTGGGACCTAATGTAAAAAAATACGGTAGATACACAACATCACATAAAAGGTACCCTCTTTTATGAGACTTTGCCTTCAGTTTAATATCAGGCGAGGTGAAGCGAAATAGATTTGTCATAAATAAAAAAATAGTCTGCATAAGAAATAGATGATCAATTTCAAACTTAAAAATATATTTTTGCCGAAATCATTGATATATCTAGGTGTCAATACAGTCTACCTAAGCTCTACTAAAATATTTACAAAATTTCGTAAAAAGAAATAAAGTAACATAATAAATCTCACTCGGATTATTAAGTTTGAATTTTTTACAATATTGTCTACTTTTGACGCCAGTTGTTCAACACAATCCTGTGTGCATTTATATACGAGTATCTGTTTACTGGACAATCTAAATTCTAAAAGAATACAAACGATGTCAATGGCAAACGCAGTCTCCGTTGAATTGGATGCATTTTGAACGTTTCCACGATGTTTAATAGTGCATACGGTGTGGGTAAAATGTTTGACATTAGACATGGAAAGAGTTCTGAAATGCTTTCCATATATCGAGTACATTACGGACCAATAAAATGATTTCACAGTGCAGAGCAATTCAGTATCGTTGCTCCATGGATTAGACTGCAGAAGTGGTGTGAATTTTAAATATACACCTATTTTAAAGTAAGTATGTTGATTATTGATGATTTATTAAAAGAAGCCTTATTATATACAATAATAGCATCGAGAATAACGCGATCTAGTTTAAGGTTTATACGTAATTTGAATTACTATTAGAGAAATCGGCATATTTACCATGAATTGTTTTGAGTTACCAATATGGGTATATCTAAACAGTACATGTAAATATCTCAATATTATCTCAATATTAATTAATTGTTGCGTTTTAGATAGCTTAAAATAGAAATATAGCCGGCGGTTTGTGTCAGCAAAATGATATAACACGAAGGCTGTTATTCTCCTATATTCCTATAAATATTTCATACACACTTTCTTCCTCCAAAACTTTTCTTCAAAATCTGTTAATTAACCTCATCTCTCAATTATTCAATAACCAAGTTCTTAGGTACTTTTAGCGTTTATTCTAGCATCAAAAACCAAACCACTCTTTCAATTTCAACTCCTCTTACCTGCATTAATGTAACCGTTTGACTTGTTTAAAGCTCATTTGAATTCATTTACCCTATAAAACTAAACAGCTGAAATTGAACAACGCCGGAACTCTGTCAATGTACTTTAATGATTAATGCAATCACCACGAGAGCTAGACCACAGCGTTAATAATTTATTGATAGGTCGACCGCATTGACCTATAAATATACATACCATTAAATTTATAAATGATCAGAACACAATCAGGTTAAGAGAGATTCCTGCTTTTACTTGCCATATAAAGGGATGCCAAACCGCATCTTTCAGAGTAAGTATAAAGACTTTTTACCCGAGGAGACTCGATTTTGTTTGTGCAATATTCCGCAAGTGCAAAGGACAAACCTCAGTTAGACAACAATTTTTTTGTATCAGCGAAGGTAATACAAGAGTTAGCAAGCAGCGTAAGCGCAAGCGTACTAACCCTATGTGATCTTAAATAACTCACACCTACATATTTGCAATATTTAGGAGCCCTGCGGTTAAAATTAAAAACATAATATAAATAATAATATAATAAATAATTTTTTTTAATTCTCTTAAACAATTAATACCTACTTAATACTTATTAAATAAAACAATAATATTATAATTTTCTAGGTGTATCATAATGGCTATACAAAAACATTGTAATTGTGAGACTCGTGCCTAAACTAGATACAAGAATTTGTATCTGTATTTATAGGTCACCAGCAAACCCACGCAACCAGTAAACTTAAGTAAAATTAGTACAATTTATGTATTACATTTTATTACGACTACTTAATTACATTTAACATAGCACCTCAAGTAAATACTCCGTTTCATCATAATTTAGATGTTGCAACCAATTTGAAAGCATTTTTTTGCATACGTATCTAGATTTAGTGTACAAGCTTATGCTTATATAAATATACTTGGATATTATATTTTGTTATTTTATTACTTTTAAATGCTAAATATTTTTTATTAAAACTCCAGACTCAATAGCTAAAGTTGAAAAAAAGATATTTCTGAATACGGAAAAGTATTTTAAAGGCAAGCATTACTTTATAATTATATTATTGGTACGAATCTTTTAGTATGTACCTACTTTTAACTTACTTATCTGAAGTCTAAGCAATTAATGCAAATGGTGGCGAGGGTCGAGGAGATATAGTCTTTATTTAAAAGTCTAAGCGCAGAACATTAAATTAGGATTAGTAAAACTCTTATCTACTTTGTTTGTTCTACAGTTGTAAATGCAGAAGTATTATTGTGGTGAGAATTCTAACGATCACATTTATCATCACCTTCAAGCTTCAGAGACAGACTGGTATACTATGCATTAATTTGAAATATTTATTTTATTTATTTAACCATAAAAATATACATGTAAACACAGTTTGTGATTGGAAATGTTACAGTAAGCATAGACAGAATTGTGTCTAGTTTAAACATCTACTGCTGAACTAGGCTTTTGACCTGTATCTCAGCATATGCATAGAATATCAGTCTGTCTCTATTTTTAATACTTGTAGTGACAATCGAACTGTTTGACTTAGATTGAAAAGTGCATGCCCAAGAAGGATATTTCGTATGAGTATCGGTACTGTGGCATATCTTCTTCATAGGACTAGTCCCAGGTTTAAGTCTAGTCATGGGCATTCATCTTTTCCAATCTAAATCGATTTGAATACTAAATACTTCAAAATTCCATTACATTGAACTATTTTTGATGAATATATTTTGGCTATATTTTTTTTGCATATTATTGCATATGAGGCTTTGACCTTGGTGCCTGTGGTCTGTTTGTATGCCTTTGCATGCGTTCTGGTTTGGCTCATTAAAGGCTATTAAAGAAGAGACCATCGTCCAAATTTCCAATCCAAAGCTGATAATCTGTGTCAGAGCTTTAACAACCAACAGGTTATATCAGCTTAGCAGATCGCAAAGTTAACTTAATTCTTATTGAGGTCCCTCGAGAGTATATCATTATATTATGAATATTTGAAAATGTCTTAATTTGTAGACTTAAAATAGAAAATTCTGGGCTGCCAATATTTCTAAAGCCGTCTTTCTAAAGGTTCGGTCCCCAGAGAATAAAAGAGGTTCTACACAAAATCGGAATGTCAAAAAGGATAAATTCAATATTGATTTCAATTTCAGGGACTAGTTAGGTACTTGGAAATTAACATAGTATGTAGAATGAATTCGGGTCTAAAGTAAATCACTCAAAGTTGAATGGGGCTGTAGAACTTTTTGTAAGTTTGAAGAAAAACGGCTATGCAATAAAAGCCTAAGCCAAGATTTCTTAAATTTACTCAAGTATACTGGTTAATAATAGATATATATATATATAGATAGATATATATATATATAGATGGAGAATAATAGACAATCAACAGTATAAATAGTCTGAAGACAGCAGGTACGGCTGAATTGATTGATACTTATCGAAAACTGAAACTAAAATTTGCCAAAAATATTGTGGAAAAGTACAAGTGAGTTCTCAATATGTGTAACAACAAATTCCACCAAGTGCCATCAATCAACAGTATAAATAGTTAATAATAGACATTAAGTATTTCTTTTCACTATTATTTTATAACGTTATTCAAACCTACGTCATACAAATTGGTCAGTTACTTAAAGAATAACTTATTCTATAAACCTAAGTAATGTTTTATAGTTTTTCAACCGATACTTGATAAAAAATATTTTTTAAATAAATAAATAATAACTTAGACGCTGCGCAAACGTAGACACTTTTGTTTCTTGTGTCAGATACAAGCTACCGATGAATATTTGAATTCCATAGAACAAGTATGAAATCATTCAACTCCCTGCGCATACGTGAGTCCAGTTGCTTCCACTTAACACTATGTTCAGGACGATCAAAAAGTATTCGGTGTCGGTAACTGGAAACTAAAAGTCGGCAGTTGAAGACACAAGCAACATTCACAAATTTCCTACAATAGTACTGAGCTGCGCAAACGAAGGATTTGCATTTCATACAGTTTATTGTGGTGTGCCGTGTCGGTGACAGGGAACCGGCAACTGTGTCCGATTGTCGATACGGGACACAGCAACTACGGTTTCCTGTGGCGGTGTGCCGTGTCGGCAACAAAGTGTCTACGTTTGCGCAGCGCCTTAGGCACAAAAAGAGCACAAATGAATGTCAAAATATTTGAATGATAACTACTTGTATGTATATTTTTTTTAATAAACATAACAAAAACTCACGCCTAATTCCCCGAATAGGTAGGCAGAGGTGCTAGCACCCACATTTCGCCAGTTTACCGGGCACTTATAAACATGCGATAAATACACACATAACTTCGAAAACCATCAAAAAGTCATTTTTGTGTGCTATGGTAAAACTTAGGATCAAACCCGAGACCTCGTCTCAGCAGTCCATTACCCAAACCACTAGGCTACCGCGGTAGTAAGTATTTTTTTAATAAAATTATTAAATGAAGTAAAATACATTTGAATAAAATTATTTCACTGGTTTGATTCTAGTGAAAAAATACAGCAAGAAACTCATGTAATCGTAGATTATCCTTTTTCCTTATCCTAATAAATTTTCAGTCTCACCTTTCACTTAGCATAGAAGGGATTAACACTTTATTCCCAATGTGAGGTGCTTCCAGTTTAGATATAAGCATGTTTGAAGGGATGGATCGCGTGCCATCGGAGACTTATAACTCAATCCAACAATCAGCAAAACGCTTAACTAGCTGGCGATAAGGTGTCGGTGAATGGTCGTGTCCGTCTATTTGCCGTGCAATAGGAACTATAGGCTGTTAAACGTTAATAACGTTGCGAGAATAGACTGTTCGGTGATTGGGTGCTGTAGAGGGTCTATTGTACTTGTAAGTGAGATTTGAAGATTAGTTTTCTGCATGTGTATAATGTTTATTTGTTAACCGTTCAGTGAAAATGAAAACGAAGCCAAGGCTCGTAAATATGAAACTTTGGGTCAACACAGAACACAAACGAAAGATGTAGTATTTAGATACCATTTTGTTGTTTCGCATTTCTTACATTAGGGTCTAGGGCGAGCGAAGAGTCATGTAGTTCTTCGAACCAGATTGCAGAATGTACATAATGGTACCCATTGCCCAATCGGGTGAACGAGAGATAGACGTAAAGATTTTTTTTAAAGAAAAAAATGTTATTAACGTGTAATTTGATCAATTCAACGTATTTTCGAAATCAGTATTCTAGTTAGCTATAGCTGATTACAAAACACTTTGATGTTGAAACTTTCTTTAGAAATGAACTATTTCAAAGTGAAAATATTTCAAGTAAATTTAATAAAGCCTACGTCGCGGTAATTTTTATTCATTACATTCAAAGAAGCTTTGACTAGCTGCAAATAAAATCAATGTCTAATAATGAATACTCCGAAGAAAGATATTTTAGACAAAATTATTTCGATCTTAAAAATAACACCAGTCTTATAGAATAGTCTTTTTTAGTTTTTGTGTTTACTTGAAGAAAAATAAGTCTTCTCAAACACATTTTAATGTTCTACATACTATTTTTCATTCTTCTTAGATAGACAAATATACCTATTTGTCAGGGTGTACAAGTAAAGACATGTACACTCATTAACTATTTACTAAAAAAAGTAGTGTATGGATTCTAAATTTGTTTTAAAAGTACCAGTAATTATGATTCAAGGGAAATATTCACTCTTCTTCTTTTCAGTCGTTTTGCTCTTGACCGGACCGGTTTTTCATCCTGGCCAAACTGATTTGCCAAACTGGTTTGGCCACGAGGAATAAAGTTTCCTCGTGGCCAAACTGTCATTTATTTGACAAATTTCCACACCCTATATCAAACGTTGATAAGAGAAACCAGTTATAAACTAAATAAATGACAGTTTGGCCACGAGGAAACTTTATTCCTCGTGACCAAACCAGTTTGGCAAATCAGTTTGGCCACGAGGAAAAACCCGTGATAAGCACACGGCGTCGTTCACGATCTTATGCCATCTCCTTTTGTTCACTTCTTGGCTTCGGCCCGACGCACGCCTTACAAAGACTCGGGACTCCATAAGCCCGAAAGTTACAGAATAGAGATATAATAATAATATAATATTACCTACAAACAATCAAAATTTATTCGGGTCTGTACCCGATATTTAAAGTGGCACCGGATTAGAGAGTGTGACTACTGAAAATCCAAAGCTGTCGTTCTTTCCAGATTATCTTCACTTCAATATTTTCCAAGAAGGGAACTCAAGAACAAGTAATTATTATTGGTACTACTTTATCTATTCTGTGCCATTAGCAATTTAAGCTCTTTACGTTCTTATTTGGTTCTCTCTTGGTTTGGCTTATTTACGGCTTGTGTGAGAGTGACTGCAATTTGATATTACAACTCCGAAAGGACGCCCCGAATCAGATAATTAGTCGTCAGTCAGCTGGTCACCGCACTAGATAGCTAACTCTGCAACCTCGCTGCAGGTAAAGCAGGTTGCACTAGGTTTTCCGTAGGGTCCTAAAACACACCAAAGTTATTTTAGGAAAGCAGGCAAAGATGTTAGTTTGAGTGTCTAGTTGAAAACGTTTCTGTTAGGAGCCTTACGTCACACATTACTTGGAAATGGGACACCTTAGTGGTATCACTAGGGCCTCTCCTCGAGACAATTACGATTAACGCTTCGCTTGGTTTGCGGTTTACTGCCGTAGTAAGACATTGCTCCTAGCAACTACTAATTAACTGTGCAGTGTTACGTTAGTTTCACACTAAAAGCCACTACAAAGATAATGATGCACTTTAGTAGTTCTGAAATTATTCAGTCAACAATATTACATAACTCAAGTAGATATTCAACAACTGGATATATACATATGATGTGTCCGTAAGTGCTTGTAATTTTAGCTAATTAAAATTAACAATGATCTGTTTACGTCCTAAAACTCTCAAGTTAAATAAAAAATTATTTATTTAACTTTTTTATTTACCTGAGCAAATTTATTTACATTCCAATTTCAACTTAAATAATTATCTTCTTAAATATTTTTGTGATCATTAAAACTTTGATATTACAATATAAAAAAGGAGGTCGGTAATAATATTACCTATAGCAAATTAGGTCAATGTTGTTTTTTTTTAAGATTTAATGAGGCAGAAGATACTTATTACGGTTAATTTTTCTACAATTAGATTAGATTTTATTGTTTGACAGAAAGTGACACTACCCATTTCCCAAGCAATTCTTTTGGCGTTATCCTGAATACAACTCCGAAACCGCACTGTTATAAAAGTAAAAGATTAATTCACTTTGTGAACATCAAAATATTTTATGCATTTGTATATACAACAGAGGTTTAGGAAATTCAAGACTCGGTATCATAAAGAAAACCACAGCAAAACACACAATTCAGTAGATTAAAATAAATACCTACTGACTTAGAAGCCGCTCTCATTTACATTTATTTGTGTATTTGTTTCAGAAGTTAGAAATGGTGGTGTGATTTCTCTAAAACTCAATTCATTACTGACAGTATCCAAGTTTCCATACAGAACACCGTGTCATACAAGTAGCACTCTGGCAAAAATATTCTTTTTCAGATCTTGTCTTATGGATGACGAGAAAACTGAACGTATTTTGCTAAATGCTATCTGAAGAGTTAGCATTGTAGCTAAAATAACTCGCTTCACTGGAACTGACAAAATTTACAAGATACTAATGTGATCGCTATTGATTGCATTCCTTAAACACTGATGTGCTTTCCGGGAAATAACCGTTAGAACGCTTCCTACAATTTGATCGCTACAGTGTCGATGAGCTTGTCTAACTTGTTGTTTTCTGGGATACGGTTTCGAAATATGTGTGAAATTAATAAAATTGAAATACTTGAAATTAATCAAGTGCTAGTTTATAAAATATCTTCTGGAGAACAAGTTAAGTTTAAAAGGTGTGGAGCACCTAAATAGGTTTTTGGAAGTGAATCCAGATGCAGACATATATATATAACTAACATAGCTAATATTTCTTTATTCCACTTAGGTGGCAGACAAGCTCACGGCCCACCTGAAAAAAGTCGTTACCGTTCCCTATGGACGTTTGCAAAATCAGGTGTGTCACATTCGTACCTCGATTATTATTTATTCGTATTCCTCCACCCCTCTACATGGTTGGCAGCCATGTAAAGGGGTGGATGGATGGTAAAAGGAGGAGTGAAGGTTAAAACAGTTTTTGAGCTGCAGACCAAGCGCTAGAAGACCAAGCAGGGTTTCTCGGTCTTTCCACTGACAACACAAAACCTCTCCAGTTAGCTTTAGCTTCTCTAACTCTGAAAATAGCGAAATTGCCTACTTCTACTATTCCGTCTATCTAGTGATTAGTTGTTAAAATCCACAGCAGGTTGTGAATTTTAACAACTAATCATATTATTATGTAAATATTCCCTAATGTATGGGAATATTTACATAATCTTATTAGTTATTATTATACCTACTCACGAATACGTCATAACTAAAGTTCCACAAACTCTTATTATAATAACGGAAAATATTCGTACGCTGCTTGTCTACTTATTCATCTTCAATGCCATTGTTCCACTTGTTAATATCCGTCTGCGGAAAAGACTTGTGGAATTGAAAAGAAAAAAAGGAAATGGAATGCTTGATAATTGTGCCTGCCGACGACATTACACACAGGTTTGTTATAATATTAGCGAACAATGGAACCTTAAATAATATGCTTGGCATACGAAGTGAGTATTATGATGGAATGGCATAAGAACAATATTAGTATTTGATTTATACTCGTGACTGACATGGTCATTCGCATTATAACTATGTATATGCAATGGAAAACTATAACTATATTATATATATAGTTATTTAGTAATATTATTAGGATAGGTGCTTGTTGAAATATATACTATATACTTACTGAATATTAGGTACCTATATCTATATTTTTGTGTATGCCTAAGTATATGTGTGTGTGTGTGTGTGTGTGTGTATATATATTGCATACTAGGTAACTATTGTGTTCATGTGTTTGACTTATTGTTATTATTTTTCTCCATATATTATTGTTACATACCAAACTGCCCAGAAACACTTTTCTCCGGCTTTTTCTATCCATCTTAAGGTTGCCTGTAAGAGATTGCCGCAGAGCGATAAGGCCGCCAATTGTATTGACCATGTGCAAACATTTATTTGTGCTTTATTATTTTATTCTTGGTGTACAATTAAATAAAGTCATATATTATCATTAGGTATATATTCGCTTTATGAAATTTTGACGGCGATAGGACATGACAGTATCTCCCGTCCTAATTGAGCAGTCTGTCTGGGGAAGTACTTCTCTACAGAATACCTCAACTAATAATAACCTTGTGTTGTGTTTCTGGGTGTAAGTATGTGAGTAGGGTAGCCAAAGCTCACTGAAGAGGTTTTGTGTTCTAGCATTGGGAAGACTAAGGGTTTAGTTAATACTGCTATGCGATGGTATATAACCCTACTATGTCTTCTGCACTGACAGCACAGAAATATTACTAGAAGCACGGTCCTGATCACTATTTTTCCATCCCGGGTTTTAGGTTCTTATAGGTCACGAAGAAAAGGTCACTGAGTACGCCATCAGTATTCCACTCAAACGCAGCCGCAGGCAATATAATAGTTAAGTTCAAATACAAACCTTGATGCTATTAACATTTACACCATTGGTATTTATAGTTCAGCTTTATCGTATTCTAGTAATCCACCACAATGTATAAAACGGCCGTAAATAATGTGTAAATTCAGATAAATGTTTGGCTGCCGGCGTTAAAATCAGGAATAAAACTCGAGTGTCGATGCACGTGTCAGCTTATTTCTAAATTATGAGGTCTTGGTATACGCGAACTAGTCGCCTACTAGCGTTCGTACAATTTTCTTGTGACAAATCATGTTGAATTACTTTATGCCCCAGCAAGCAAATAATAGTACCTACTTGAACACATTTTTACTTAAGTTACTTCAATGTTAACAAGAATAAGAAACGTAGTGTCAAGTCAACGTATTTTATGTCTGATTTCAGTATATTGAAGGGCTTTTTGTTGAATAAATTCTTACTTATTTGAAGGAATTATGTAACGTTTATTTCAGCTCTTTGGTCGAAATAAATTATAGTATCTATCTCTTCTTAGTGAGTGAGGATGTGGTCAACAACAGAATACTCTGCTAAACATAAACTGGCGGAATGTGGCTAGCACCCACATTCCGCCAGTTTATGTTTAGGTTGCCATACCACTAGGCTACCGTGGTTATTTTTCCTCCTCTACCTCCTCTACCTCTGCCTACCCCTTCGGGGATACAGGGAATGTTATGTTATGTTATGTTATCGTGCAAAATATCCCTACGGATACCCCCCTCACCCCTGCCAGAGCTGGTTAGGGAGGTTATGTCGGAATCGAACTGGCTAAAACGTACGCTTGCCGAAGGTGAGATAGCAACCAAAATATCCCTCGTACCCCGGCAGTCTCGGATCCATCTCTTTCAAGATGACGGGTGTCGGAACCACGGTGTCTTTGTCTAGCTCTCGGGCATAAGAAGGCGCATTTTGCGCCGCCACCGCGGCTTGCTTCAACTATAGTGACAGGCGGCTCCAGTCCCGTGGCTCATGGAGGACGGAGTACTCCGGCCTAGAATGCTACCTATTCATTATAAAAATATGAAGATATAGGAATTATACAATCTTGTGGTCTCGAGATATCACTATAAATTGTATGCTTGGCTTTGTTGTGAAGGAAACATGACAAAATACCTTAGAATCATATCTTATCCTGGCAAGCTTACACAACACAAGGTAGAGACGTGTAAGTTATCAACTTCACATGCATTTTGCGATCCTTCCTGGAGCAATATGCACTAGCTACATTAACGTGAGAGCTAAGAGTGGCACGCTACTCCTTTGCCTTTTGAAAAATGTCACTAAAGCAAGCACGAAATTTTAAATTTCACATCACAAAGTATTTTCTATGCTGGGTACACCGGCTACCGTATCTCCCGGTAGTGGTATGTACAAAGGGCAAGTGGAGTTAACTTTTACTTTAAATTATTTTGTATAAACTATAATACGAGTATGTTTATTGATGGAACCCTTTTGGGCAGGTAGACAAGAGTACCAACGGACACAATACACTAACATAGTTAATATTAGATTAATAGTAGAAGTAAATGCTTGTTATGCCATCTTCAATCTTCACATCACATTTTTGATATGTCGACAAAAAAGTAGGTGTATCATCATATTTGGATACAACTTTTTATGAAAATCTGTGTACATATATTCTTTTTTTATGGTACGGAACGTTTAGATAAATAAATAAATATTTTAGAATATGTTACACAACACTATCTGGAGTCAAACTCAATAGAGTTTGTCATATGGATTTCATAATGTCGCTAAATAAACATGATTAGTTACTTTTCGAAAACAAATACGTGTTATAAAACAAATTACATATTCCAACTGAGCGGGAATCAAACCAGCAACTTAACAGTCCAATGCTCTACTGCAACACCCCAAAAATCGACCAGCATTACACTGGTAATATCCGTATTAAATAATAGTGAATTAATAACTGTATTTAATTGATTGTTATCACCTGTATAACTTTCGTTGTCCTTCGGAAAAATGGCTTTTAATTACACAAACGAGCCACAGTATACAGTTAATTAAGAATTAATTAAAAAACTTGTCATCATATTATAACTGAGCACATTTATAGTTGACTGTGTAACTGAACCGTGTTGAATTTAGGTGTTTAGTTTCAACTTGTTGTATGGCGGTACTTACTTACTTTTCACCTAATAATTTTTTTGTGTAGACTATTGTTTTACTTTGGGGTGCGGTAAGAGCAATACAAATATTCCCGTGAAATTAATGGTGCTAAGTACCATTAGTGAAGGTGCTTCTAAAAATACCTATAGTTTGTCATAAAATTCACCATTACCTATACCTCCACTGTTGAGTACACTTACGTACATTTCCTCTATATAAACTGGTAATATAGCACTCCTGTGGGAAATCTGTTCTATTGCCTACTTGTTTTCTTCAACTGACATTTGTTGATCGTCTAAACGTACCAAATAAAACAACTTTATTATTCTTTAAAGGTAAGCACATGTTGACTTACTGAATTGAATGCTATACATAATATTTGAAGACTTATTTGCTGTGTATTTGTTCAAGAATGTACAAAATGTTCATTCGCTTGAGAAAATATTACTTGCCGTGACTGTTATAGGGAGTTGTTATTAAATGGTATTTCGTTATTATTCTTAATTATTCTTGTGGTAGGAGAGAAAAGATATAGAGTTGGAACGATATCATTTCTCACGTAAGACGAACGACACGAACGAAAAAAATAGGCAGGCGCAGGCGATATCACTGCGAGAGAAGGAAAAAATAGAAATAAAACCATGTACCAACCCGTCTGGTCAGCGTGGAACTGAAAACAGTAGGCTAAATCCCTCTAAACATTATGAGAGGTCATAGGTAAATTGAAATTAATGTTAATGATTTGAAAGTAACAAAATGATATTTCTGATTATTTTAAGAAAAATCAGTTTTGCACCACTTAAAGTCAGTCCGATAGTTCAAATAAAAGTAAGTAAGTTAAGGATATATCATTTACATGATATTTGAAAGTATCAAAATAAAATTTCTTATCATTTCCAAAAAAATCTGTTTTGCGTCACATTTGTCTATCAAATAGTTCAAGCAAAGAAAGAAGCAAAGAAGAAGCAAAATTTCTGGAGCCATATCTAAGTTAAAAACCGAAAATCGTAGTTGGCGAAATGTGGGTGTTTAATACACCTCTGCCTACCTCTGCGGGGATTACGGGTGTAAGTTTTATGCGTTCTTTATTTAACCAACCACCAAACTGCTCTCGAATGTAAAACATTTTTCCTATCAACTTACTTTTACAAAATAAACAGAAATTGTCGTGATTGACATCATGTTTCGATACACATTACATTGTACTCGTATATAATATTCAAGCCAATATTCGTTTGCAAATAACATAAACGGCTGTGTTTATGTCTCACATTCGCTTTGCTATTCAAGAGAGAAAATTTTAACTTAACGACAGCAATAAAGGGCTTGCCGGGGCTCGTTTACACCTCCACGTAATATTTTCACCTGCCTGTGAACGGAAGCAAGGAGTAAAGAGAATGTATCTACGTTTACCTACCACATTTTTGCTCCGACTGTACACACAACTGAATTGTTTTTTATTTTGTTCGTTTAAAGTTTCCATTTGAATGTTTGCAGTTGTTATCAACATTGAAATGTGATTTTGATCCTTAGTTATCCTAGTAAATTAGTTTTGATATGATTTTTTGGTTTAGGTTGGGCGCCCCCGCCTGGTGGTAATGTGAGGTGCAGTCCAGAGATAGGGCCGGCGTTATAGATGTTATAACTAAAATTACGGTCCGTACTCTGACGGGCCCGACCGATGATTTTTCTCGCCCCACTTAACTAACCTAACGGACTGTGGGAGAAAAGAAACACGTAAGTCGGCAAAGCGTTCCCGGACTTTTTGGTGCGGCGAAGAAAAGACTCGCCGAATTGTTTAGTTCTCGAAAGAATAGTTTGCACCGTGTGCGGGTAACATTTAGGACCTGCATGTGTTTCCTGTTATATTATATATTTTCTGTTTTTTCTCGGGATTGTGAGCGTAGAGATCAGTTTGACGGAAAAAAGATTGAAAGACAATTTAATAATGAACATAGTTATATTGTACATAGTTCATCTTGCCCGACATGAGAATCAAACTTGAAACCTCATGCGTACAAATTTATTATTATATTTCGACGCTTCATTCGAAGATATAATTAACCAGGTAGTCCCTTATATCTACTAGGCAACATCGCACATTTTTAAGAGATATGAATATGACTAGATTTGAATCGAGTAGGTCTACCTACCGTGCTACACTCTTGACAGATACTCATTCCTTATTTGTGCGTGGCAACGTGAGCACGTCTTCAGCAATGCCAAAGCGCAGTGCCGAAGACAAAATAAATCGTTATTATTATTTATTATAATCTAAATCGGTAAAACGTAAAAGTTATCGTCGTATATTTCTTCAGATGCGGAAGAAAACGAAATATGTGAGTACCTACATAATACATTTTATCAACCATTATATTGTGCATTACTCCGTAATAGTTACGCAATTCCATGGAGTGACTTAAACATTCTGTTCTCTGTGCAATCTTCCTATGCGGGTCTCCAACGATGATAATAATAATTTTACGTAAAACAACAAATTACTATTGGGGTCCATTGTGAATGCCCAACGATATTTACATAACCAAACAGTAGTATAAATATTACTATGCCGCAATGCTATAAAAAATATTATATACCCTCCTTTTTTTTTTACTATTTCGTACATTAGAGTAATGAAAGTTTATAATATATTAGGTCAAAAGGACCAGAAATTTCAGAGCTAGCCTCTAATACCTGCCGATAATGCGGTTCCGACCGGATCACAAAAAAGTTAACAACTTTGACTAAAACACCTAATCTTAACGCTCAAACTATCATACGGTGCATTACTCTTTAATAATTAATTAATTCCAAGGCGAGACAATGTTCTGCAGGTAAGGATTGACTGCGAGTCAATATCTGCCTAGCAAATTACATCAGAGGTAGACTGCGAGTCTCACCCGATGATAATAGAACATTCTATTCTCCGCCCAAAGTTCCTACAGGTATGGATTGACTGCGAGTCAATAAATACCTTTCAAATTACATCGGGGTTGACTGCGAGTCTCCAACGATGATAATAATTATTTTACGAAAATCGTAAAATAAAGGAACTTTTAGGATCCAAGGGCCCAAAGGGTCCAAGGATCCAAGGATCCAAGGGTCAATCCATCGCGAGTACCCTACGATATTTACATAACCAAACAGTAGTATAAATATTACTTTGCCGCAATGCTATAAAAATATTATATACCCTCTTTTTTACTATGTCGTACATAAGAGTAATGAAAATTTATAAAATATTAGGTCAAAAGGACCAGATAATTCCGAGCTAGGCTCTAATACCTGCCGATAATGCGGTTCCGACCGGTTCACAAAAAGTCACCAATTTGACTATAACACCTAATCTTAACACTCAAACTATCATAAATGGTGCATTACTCTATAATAATTACATAATTCCAAGGCGAGACAATGTTTCTACAGGTAAGGATTGACTGCGGGTCAATATCTGCCTAGCAAATTACATCAGAGGTAGACTGCGAGTCTCACCCGATGATAATAAAACATTATGTTCTCAGCCCAAAGTTCCTACAGGTGTGGATTGACTGCGAGTCAATAAATACCTTTCAAATTACATCGGGGTTGACTGCGAGTCTCCAACGATGATAATAATTATTTTACGAAAATCGTAAAATAAGGAACTTTCAGGGTCCAAGGGCCCAAAGGGTCCAAGGGTCCAAGGGTCAATCCATTGCGAGTGCCCAGCGATATTTGCATAACCAAACAGTTGTATAAATATTTCTATGCCGTAATGCTATAAAAATTATTATATACCCTCTTTTTTACTATTTCGTACATGAGAATAACGAAAATTCGTATATTATCAGGTCAAAAGGACCAGATGATTGAGAGTTCGGCTCCAACACCTATCAATATGTCGATCCGACTGGAACACAATAAATCACCGACTTGACGATAAGACCTAATCTTAAAGCTTGCAATTGCATTAGATGTACCTAATATGGTTAGAAATAGAGATAAAACACTCTTTCTACTCAACAACAATAACTCGGTTCAGGAATTACCACTATAAATAGGGCAATGGACCTTCTCTTATTAGGCGAAGATAAAATTCAGGCACTAAAGCACCTCAGCAATGGATGCCAGGGGTGCCGTTTGTTAACAGATTTACAGTACCAATTCACACAGTGCCGTACTAAGCTAATTATTACACTCAGTCTAGATAAAACCGGCCTAAGCGTAATCCATGATGCAGAAAGTAGGTAAAAAAAAAAAAAAAAACCTCTTTAGAAACCAATAGCCTCTTAACAGCCAGGTCCTTGTCACTACCACCATCAGGGAAACTGGCAAGCTCCTCGCTTCCCACCGAACAAGGGAAGGGGGGGGGGGGGCGGGGGGAGAAGGGAACCGTCGCCAGGTGTGACGACTGAGAGTTTGCGCAACAACCAGCGTGTTCCCAATGCGAAGGCTGTCTCTCCGAACAAGCCCCGTGCAACGACACAGTAGTAGTTCACATACATGCCTGTTGTATAACTTATTGTTATAATGGCTGACCTAAAGTTGGTAAAATTACAATTGTTCTGAAACAGATCAAGGAGGGCATTCAATTCCATTTCTCAAAGACGTTCAGCAAGTCACTGTTCCTAATAATAATTTCTTACCCATCGATAAACACGTTAATGTATATAGCCATAGATAAGTTATTAGGCTTAAAAAACAATTTCTCCATGTACAGCCACCAAAAACTTCTATCTAGCTACTATTGATTTAAAAGAGGCGTACCTACTAAAACCGATAATCACCTCAAATGTAATTTTTCTTTACGATTTCAATTCGAATCATCTCCGGTGTAAAAACCATCTATGAGTCCATAGAATCCATCTTTACCCTACGGGTTATCAGTCTCTTGGTGCCAACCAAGACCCTCACAAAACTTATGAGATCACGATTTTAGATCCGTGGCATACTTAGACGAAATATTGGGTATAGGAGACAACTATGCTCGGTGTCTAGAAAATATAAACGAAACTCTGTCATTACTAAAAAGGTTAGGCTTCGTTAAAAATTCGATAGAAGTTTATTACACTCACAATAGTCATGTGAATATTTAGCCTTTGTACATGATACGAGAAACCTAACATTACCATTATCTACCTATCGAAAAGCTAAATAACATAGCACAATTAGTTCAAAAGTATTCAACTTTACCACAGTGCATTATACGTGACTTAGCTCAACTAATAGGAGTTAACCTTTTCGTACCCTGCCGCCAAACGCGACTGGCTATACACGAAAATTCTAGAACGATATTAATGTCTTTTGTAATCGATATACGAAGAGTATGAAACCAAAATCAAACTCCCTCCAGGGTTATTGAAAGACCATAATTGGTGGAGCGAGAACCTCTACATTTATCATATGGCTCTCACTCCCTTTAAATTGGAGATTTACACGGATGCCTCCCGGACAGGGGGGGCACAGTGTGTAATAGCAGTGGAGCAAGCGAAATACGTTCAACAAATTACTTAGAGCCTTTAGCCGTCTTCATTGGTTTGAAAAACTTTCATGCGATTGGAGAACAACGGTGTACCTATTATTGCTTTGCGTCGATATTACGACTGCCATAAGCTGCAATTCCCTCATTTAAATGTCCGGGCTCATTTGGCATTGTTGCGAGAAGCGTGATATTTGGATTGTAGCATCTTACGTTAATATACATGAACATAAGCTCACGCTTTTATCCCCGCAGGGGTAGGCAGAGGTGCTAGCACCCACATTTTGCAAGTTTATGTTCAGATCCAAATGTAATAGGTAGAGAGCCTATTGCCCTTCTCCGGGTACTAAATAAATAAATAGATAAACTTGCGATAAATACACACATAACTTCGAAATTACGTTAATATATTTTTATTTATTTTTTTTATAGCTCCTCACAAAAAAAAAAAAAAAAAAAGACGTAATAGTAAGATAATTACGCGGACTGTGATTAAAGAATAATAAATCCGGACATAGAATGGGAATTATCAAATAATGCATTCAAATACTCTACAGCATGGGACTCAACAATTCCCTTTTGAATCACACCTCACAATGATGGTATCCCAATTGATACTAATTTAAATCCGGAGAATATCATTATCAAGTTAGTAAATTCTTCTTGCTCTTTGTACTGCTTATCGCGTACAAACTTGTATTATTAAAATCGGAAATATTCTTTTATTTGGTTTTTCAAACAACGGTATTCGTATCTCGATAACAGACATGATAAAAACTACTGCTTCCGGTCGTGACTAACACTTTTCAAAGATTATATTTTTGTTACAAAAAATAAGTGAACAACCAGTACGGGTCAGTTATGGTTAACACACAAATTACCACATATATCAGTTACCACACAATCAGTCTTAAATAGGTGCTGACAGAAAGCGGCGTTGACACGTGCTGCGTGTCTAGCGCACACAGCACGCCCAGGGCGCCTCGTCGGCCGCGCACTCGCGCGGTCTTTCAGTGGATACTTTAGTAAAACTGCAGAACACATCCAATACATTCGCAAAACTTTATAACTGAACAGTAATTGGTCACGAACATTTCCGCTAATTCAGTATGCTTAGCATAGTGCTACCCACATAGTACCTATGTTATTAGATTAAAATTTGTATTAGTATGTAATTAAATATTTAATTAATTACCTAAGTAAATACGCGTTTTTGTTCTTAATATTCATTATGCTCATATTAAGAGTTTCACTGAAATAAAAATAAAAACTTTCTATGCTACATAACTCTGAAAGTCTACCTGGTTAATTATATCAAAGAATGAAGCGTCGAAATATAATTACTGATCAAGCGAACTTCGCAAGTGAAGTTCGATCATAATTATATGAGACGCTTCATTCGAAGATATAATCTCCCTCCCACCCATTGTACACAAACAGTATTGTTAATATGTTTGATAACTACTGTACCCAAAGCAAGAAAGTTTTACGAGGTTTTTTCCTCTCCTCTCTAAAAAATGAGTATCTGTCAAGAGTGTAGCACGGTAGGTAGACCTACTCGATTCAAATCTAGTCATATTCATATCTCTTAAAAATGTGCGATGTTGCCTAGTAGATATAAGGGACTACCTGGTTAATTATATCTTCGAATGAAGCGTCTCATATAATTATGATCGAACTTCACTTGCGAAGTTCGCTTGATCAGTAATAAATAATAAGACTTGAACGTTCATAGATCCTAGTTAACATATTAAATCATCCGAGAGATGTTTGTCCTATATAAATCTGCAGTGAGCGTGTTTTTAAAAAGTTATTTAAACTCAGAAGATATGTTAGGAAAATTTTCATTCATTGACGTAGAGAAATGAAAACTTCTTCAAGGAGAATATCTTAAGAAATATTCACTTAGTAAATGTGTAAATATTTATCAAATAGATATTTGAACTTGAAAAACCATTGTTTATTTCAACAGTAGGTAATCTTTTTTGGGTATCATTAGAAAATAGCACAAAGTGCTACGGCTCCACCAATCATTATCTTAGGGCCTCGTTTTTCTAGTGATTTAGAATCAAAATATATGCTGAGAATATAGAACGAGAATATTACACTAACGAACTGTACTACAAAAATAAATAAATAAACTACATGGCAGATAAAATTATATTACTTTTGTCTCTGCCTATCCCGAAGAAAAACGGACGTGAGTATTTATATATGTCATTGAAGAAGTTATTAAAACTAAGTGATACTACTATGTAACCCATATCACTAACGATATACTTCAAAAAGAGTATTCGTAATGTTATTTACGTGAAAAATAACTTCCGACACGTAGAACAGTTCTGTCAAAATTTGTTTCTGATACGCCTAACATGAACACATTATTTATTCAAAAGAACAATCCCGTACGCCTGCTTTGTTTTCTAAACTGCACGTAGTTAACATAAATAATTCCCTTCAGAATACAATTGAGTGGGTGAAGGCAGCCGGGGTAAAGTTTGGTGGTTACGACAAGTAGAAAAGTGGCAACATTAATCTGATCCCCGGCAGCAAATAGCTCTCGAATGCGGTGGACGAGGGTAATGCACCGTGTGAGGACTAGTTGGAGCAGAAACTGAGCGGCTGCGACCGATGTATTCCTTACACAACCTAATTTACAACCTCTTTCACATTTATACCTACTACCAAAGTAGTTCAAGTAAAGTCAGGATACACCCATGATATTGAATGGTCACCGTGACTTATAATTGCATGCCATAAATCTAAGTAAAATAGTAACACGCTTTACCTAATAACTAATTCAATTAATGTCGTAAGTAAGATGCAAAGCTGTGATCTGATCTATTTCACTAATTCCTGCTGTGATCATAACCATATTTACGGCGTACATCACTGAATCATTCAACCTGTAACCACGGTCAGTGGAAGGTCACAACATCAGGTACATTAAACGTTTGTAATTATATGTCTGTATCTACACCATGATTAAGTTAATTCCGGTTAACTATATCAAAGGAAAGTGCCCTCCTGTTATCACTTGTGGTCCATTACGCTGATAAAGTGACAATTATTTTTAACGGGGCTTCTAAGTCGTTCTCTGTTAAAAACTATTATTTATTTAGCATGCGGGCCATGAAGCAAGCTATGCTTGGAGTCTCTATGAAGATAAAATATTGCCGACAAAGAACTAAAGTTACCGACTTTACTCGTAGAATAACCAAGCTGAATTTGCTAACTGGTCGCTGGAGCAATCAAGGTCGAGAAGGCATACGGAAGGTAGGACGACCTAATGAGGGGGACTGGTGACCAAAAAGGTGACTAAGACGGGCTGGATGCGGAGGACGGAGTATCGGGAGCAGTGACGCATATCAGGCCTATGTCCAGCAGTGGACTGCTATAGGCTGATTTGATTGATATTATTTTACTATTATGTTATATGATTGAGTATAGTCAAAAGTATGAGTATCACGGTTCTAAATGACGGTTCTAAATGGAGTACACCGAAAGTTATATATATCTTATCTAAATCATACCACTATGTGCCAACCTCTGAATTTGTTTGATACACTCACTGGACGTACGAGCGGATCCAATTATATTATAAGTATCTCATATACTCGGGTTGAAGTATAATAATACCTTGAGGCAGATCACAAAAGCTGTATAAATATTTTGCTAAGATTTATCCGGATATTTACCTCGTGTGCTAGTAAACTTTAGTTGATTTTATATTTTGTTTTGTTCTATAAAACAGGCATAGCATGTCCTTGTATTGTGCCATGACATAATTCGTACCTAAATTATCGGGTAAAGCAGTGTATGTTTTGTGACCTATGATACAAAAATTGCAATGAATTATATATTGGGGGAGAGAGTGGGACCCACTACTCACCCAGGGTTTAACAATTTCAATAATCACCATAGTAAATTATTACTAATGTCATAGAAAGGATTGCAAACCGCACGCTTCAAAGCAATTAAAAAGACTTGTTACCCGAGGAGAGATGTTGTCGTATGTGTAATATTTTGCAAGTCAAAAGACAAACCTCGACACGTGTTTCACCTCTACTCGAGGCATCTTCAGGTGCGCTATTAAGCGAATGACTGCAGCTCCGTGAGTCGGCCATACTTATATCACTCTTCTACCTCCCCCAATATATAATTTCTTGTAATGGATTTCCGCCAGGTAACGCCTACATCTATATCGTATACAAATAAATATTTTTAGTTTTTCGAGAGTATAATTTGGTTGTGGAGGTCCGATGGCAGTCGCTTCACGGAAAATATAAAAGTTAAGCTAGTTAGTATAGAAAGCCGACCCCAACTGAGTTGGGAATAGGCTCAGAGAATGACGATGAATCTGTGCTTTGTCGAGAGGCCTGAAAATGTAACAAATCACCATTATTATCACTGAAGCTACTTTCAGATACAGGCGGTTGCCTCCTGGTTGATTGAAAATCATCTTTCACTGTTACAAAATCTAAATTATATAGGTATATCGAGTGAAGCTAACATCGGATCGTGTTTACGTAGGATGTTAATCGCACAGGACAACCATCAAGCAAGTGGCATGTGATTAGCGTCACACAACAAGCTGACACAAACACAACACGACCCAAATGTCACGCATAGCAACGGCTATCTCGGATAATACCATCTTAGACCAGGATTAAGGAGTGATACTCCTGATGTTTGCCCAATCGGGCTGCTCTGTTGGTATGGGAGATACCATAGCGTTCTATCTCCATGAATCGTAAACCTGAATTACCAATTAAGTATAATTTAGAGAAAACATAACATAACATAAACTCAGGCCTGTATCCCCGAAGGGGTATGCAGAGGTGCTAGCACCCACATTTCGCCAGTTTATGTTTAGGTCCCAATGTAATAGGTGGCGTGCCTATTGCCATTATCCGGGCACTTTCAAACCTGTGATAAATACACACATAACTTCGAAAAGCATCGAAAAGTCATTGGTGTGTGCCATGGGAAAACCTGGGATCGAAACTGCGAAAGTAGAGAAAACTACATAAAAATTGTGGTTTTAATCAGGCCGACACGACTGCGGGCAAACGCTGGTTTTATTAGTAAATGAAATAGAATACTATGCGGAACTCATTGTACTCTCACAGCTTCATTGTACTACGAAAACAAATATGTACAAATATTTTACATGAAATGAAAATGCATAACAGTTGAATGTGATAAGGCCATTCATTGTACACAATGGGCGACCTTATCGCAGCAGCTATGTCAATATCTGAGGTAATAAATATTTTGAAATATCAAATTAAAATGTTTACTTCGCGTCAAAAGGGGATGATAATTTTCACATTAAAAAAAGTAATTTTAAGCAATGTCATCTTTATTTCAGAATGTGTCCATTATACCAACAACACATTTTCGTTCGGAAATAAGTATGGCTCTATTAATATATTTTTAAAGTTGATCGAAGCATATTATTTTGAAGGTTTATGCATGTAAGTAGCCAACATCCATATCTACTCAAACACAGTCCAAAATCGAATCACATAATGTTCAACCACGTAGTAGTTAAATATAATTTACAGTTCAGGAATAATTAAAACGGAATTTTTCACATCATTAATTTATTTTTAAAACCCTCATACGGTCTTTATTATTTCAAGTGTCATTGGAACTCATGTATTCTATTTACAGTGTAGTTATGTAAAGTACCTGCTAAACCCATATAGCGACCGCACATCAACTGATAGCTGATAAATTGAAGCGGCCTGTACGTGACTCGTCGAAGCAGCCTTTCACACGATGAGATCATGCTGAGTCATCTTTGTCGCGAATGTGAACTCCGACCAACGCGTGGTTGGACAGTACACGATATTTGAAACAGAATTCATATCTGTCTCTCATTTGTAAAAAACGAACGGGAACATTTTATTCGATATATTAATAAATGTCTTTCAGATCGAGCCTTGAGTTTGGTAGATCGAAATAGAATGCGTAGAGTTATTACTTTCTGTGTCAGAAATAGATCTTTAGATTTGAAACATAATTCACTACGACCGCTATCACTTAAATGTAATGGGTAGGATACACTTTTTACTCTATTATTGAATTAAATAAACTGTTACAGTACTCGTATTTCAATGGGCAGGTCGAGAACCAAAGATGAAATTATTTTCAGATTTTCCTAATACAATGCGTTATTGTTTTTGACGTTGACGTCGTCCTAAAATTTTAAAATTGCCGTTCTAAAATTAAAAATACTCGTGACAAAACAAAATTGAGGGACATTTTTGGATATGTGTTAATTTTTTAAATGGGAAAATCTAAATGTAAATAAAGCGTGTACCAAAATACCTCAGTCGACAGTGATGAACACGGGACGTCACTTACAAAGAGTGACGTCCCGATGTTAGCAGCCCAAGCTTGCTTACTCATCTTATTATTAATTCATATGCATTTCATGTTTATTTTTGTTAGCCTTTTTAAATTTTTTGATTTTGCATATAAAATAGCCTTGACACCACTACGGTGTGCATTGAACTGCATAAACAGAGTAAACAGAGGTAATCTAGGAAAGTGTTCATTATACAGTGATAAAGCTAAGTTTAATTTCCCGACAAGTATACAAAATGTCTTTATTTATTTACAATAAAGTTACTAAAATTATAATCACTTTTATAATTCTGATTTCTTTATGTATGATTACACAAAAATGTTAGAAACATTGTATATAACTAAAATTTTATGATTGATGTATAATGCTACGCACGGCAAAATTTACCAACGGATAATTAAAGACAAAAATGTATAGGCACATAGAAAGTCATATTCAAAGAACTTGATTGGAATGAGTTACAACAAAAGGTCCATTATTAATTTCGATGATAAAGCATTTTCAAACTCGAAGGTCCAATCATTTCAGGTTCGACATATTTCAGTGATTCGAAATCACCTTTTTGAAGATTTTTCATGATTTTTTCTGTTATTTAATATCTTAAGGTACATGCTCATCTATATGCTCTGTGGGTAGGTGCATAAATACCTATCAGATTAAGTAGTACTGTTGTTAGTCTTGTATGAATGAAAATAATAGAAATGCCGTTTTAAATATGAAATATTTATTTTATTACGTTTGAATATTTGATAATTATATAAGTGAGCTCTATAATATTTTTAATTCACGAAAGAGAGCCAGCACATGTTTTCTATAAATAAATGATGGAACTAGTGTAATTCGGTGCCATTGCGCATACAATAATTTTGAAATGTAATCTATTCATAGGTATCAAGTGCGATGTTTAACTAAATGCCTAAAATGACTATGCAGTAAAATGTTAACATTATTTTTTGATTGGATAAGTACATCATCAATTTGAGGATTTGTAAAGGAATGATTTATGACTGCTTCTGTGGTGAGGAGGTAGTGAACGCGAATGCTACGCAGCTCAAGAGGTACCTACGGGTTCGATCTCCGCTAAGTGCAAATATTAGTATGCATGAATGTGACTATTTTGCACTTGTCTTTGAGTTCCTCTGCCTTCTGCCTGTCTTGCCGCTCTTTGAGGTACGACCCAAATCAGAGAGCGCGGTTGCCATACAACCATCTATGGCAGTCGTTACGGATAGTTTGAACCCCAAAAAATTTAACAAAAGTTCACTATAGGTGTGTAGGCCAGATAGCAACCGCTTCACGGAAAATATCGAGGTTTAGCCGCTAAGCAGTTAGACTGTTCACAGACTCTGAGGTGACAGCTTCAGATGCAACCGGGATTAGCGCATGGATGAATGATGGTGATGATGATGGTTAGGGGAGTGGTTCATGGGGAGAACACTTTCATTTCAAATTATTAATAACTTAAATAAATGCTTCATATTAATAATGTGTCAATTTCATGAATATAACAAAGCTATCATCTCAATCTATATTACATAATTATGATCAAGTACGGAAGTGGTTCGATATTTCTAAAAAACTGTTAATTTTTCTTTTTTGTTTAAGAACTACTTATTATTGTTTGTTGTATTATTACTTACTTTTATAATTATTTCACTTATTGGGTCAGACACAAAATAAATAAAATTTTAATAAAATATGCAAAACGCTGTACTGTACATAGGTTACATAATTATAACTGTGTAACTGGGTCCATATTTGTTTTCCCGGATTTAATAATATACCCATCAGATTTTGCAAACTCCTAAATTTATTTCAGTAATGTGTATTTGTTAGGGTTTACGTGCCAGATCATTTCTGGTGCTGAGACTGGCCATCGCAATCCAATGTGGATGCGACAACTGTAATGGGTACCTTTGCTCTAGAATCTATATCTTTTTTTTAATATCTGGGGCGGGTTATACGATTAGTTAGTAGTACAGACAGTAATTATGATGTATTATATTAGGTACTAATAATTTCACATTAATATAAATTTTAGAATAAATAAATATAAATTAAATAATAAAAAGTATTGTTGGACGGTTCCCTTTTTGCATAAAAACAAAGGATATACATATGGTATAAATAAAATTATCCTACCTACTATACATTTTCAACTCACATGAACATAATGCATCCAACTGGTACGAAATTGTAGATTGTAATCGCAACTTGCCACCAAAGTCCCATAAACTGTAAAATATGTAGAACAAAATAATTACAAAAGAGATCGATAGCACTGTAGTGCACATGAACCTGAATGTTTTATACCTCGCTTGGTGAGATTTATGTTCGTGTGTCCCTGGCGTTATTACCTTACGTTGAATAAGCAAACAATTTGCGAACTTTGTTGAAATCAACGCTCGTCAGTACTTTGCCCGCGGCCAATCAACGTGAAGAAAGCCATTAACTTTGATTGCGGAGCTATCTTTATTCGCTAAAAGGATGCTTGCCCAACAGAAAAAAAAGTATTGATGAATTAATCGTCCGATCAAATTTTAGATTTTTTTAAATCTCATGTCATTGACGCTGTTTTCATTAGGGATTGATTTAATTTTTCTGGACCTTTTAACTTCAGTTTACTTTTGAGACAAGGATCTCGATTAATCTTCTTGTCAAACTAAAATTAACAATAAAAAATGGGTTCGTCCTCTCCTCGAGTAAAATATTAACGTTGACGTAAACATAAAAATTAACGACTGCCTGAAAATGAGCAATAACTTTGAATCGAGGGAATTCAAGGTAATTAAAAATAATAATGTCTCTCAAGCGTAATAACCTTGGTAAACGTATTGTTTAGCTGAATAAATTGTATTTGTAATATTTATCATCATCACCCTCCTTGGATTAATACCGATCACATCCGAAGCTGTCGTTTCGGAGTCTTGGGTTCGCTTTTTCTAGTATAACTGCGTTGCGGCTGAACTTCAATATTTTCAGTGAAGCGGCTGCCACCTGACTTCCATAACCATTGATGAAAGTTTTCAGCGATGGGCAAAAAACCAGATTGGATAATCATAGTTTATAAGTTAAATATAGAGAGTAAGAAAATATATAAGTTGTTACAAAGAATTAAAAAAAACTGGTGCAATATCAACCACCTTCCCTTATTCCAAAAGAATGAAAGGAATAGTATGAAAATGCGAGAACTTGTATGACACAGAGACCAGAATGGAAGAAGATATATATTACTAAAAACAGCTCAAATACATTGAACCCTGAGAGGGTTTCGTGGGATAGAAGCCTATAAAATAAATAAGTAGACAGCATAGGCTTTGAGAGCGTGTCGAAAGCGCTATATAAAGAAAAGACTTCCATAACCCATTGAAGATAACGAATTATTGTAGTAAGACCAGTTATTGAACTTCTTAAAGCTCCAACTACCCATAACGACTGCCAAAGTGATTTATAGTTCTTCCGTCGAATAGGCGGTATTTTTGAGTTGCCATTGTGGAGTAGTAATTTGTTTCACGACAGCGCCGCTACTCACGGAGAGGGTTCGAGCATAGGTTTTGCTCTTTAAGAAGGTTTGCTGCGTTGTATGGTAATCTGGACCGACGCGACGGCTTAACGAGCTCTACGAGGCACTACCAGACCAATGCAAATATAATATTTGCACAAAATGGAATTAATGTCACTTATTTAGGAATTTCGACCTCTGGTGCCGAAGATGTAGTTGCTGCGAAGTGTTGCAGACTTGGTATATGTTTGTTTCCTTAGCTGTGGAGACGTTGGGCTATACTATAGTATACGTGGACACGAAAGTGTTTGTGAAGAACATTGGGTGGCAAATTAGGGATAAGGTAAAAGCTTACTTAGGCGTGAAAAAGTGACAGAATATACGAGTCGTGAAACGTTTTTTATAAACCATTATCAATTTGACAGAAATAGATATTGCAGTGACGTTAATGTTTTTATGCTAAAAGGCACTGCCACTGACATTTTAATTTCGGTAACGTGGCAATGAAGAAATGTGGGTAATTATATAATAAAAGAACTAGCATAAAAAGTATGCTAGTAATATCAATGTCTTTGTATAATAGTACAATATTAATATTGATGTCTATATACATATACGAGTACAATAATTTTAATTTTTATGGAATATGCTTTCAGGCCTTATTTTATGATTTTATGTGAGCAAAAAAAAAATTTTACCTTAACGTACTTGTTCACAGAAAATTATATCAAGTTATCATATCACTCAAATTTTAATTGATATATACGTCATAAGTGCTTGGACAGCTTTTACAAGTCCATCTGTTTTAAGAAAAACATACTTCTGTTAATTTTAACGAATGCCTTATAAACGTTTCATCGCACTGTTTAATAAACAAGGTGCAACTATTGAAGACAGTACAAGGATGTAGAATTTCTAACAGTACAAGTCTGTATTTTACGATCAAACGACGAACACATACGTGAGTTCATGTTTAGCCTGGCTTTCATGTTCGCTGACTTTTAGAAACGAAAATGCTTTTAAAAGTAAAGCGTTTTGTTGTTTTCAGACGTTAAAGATCTTCTACAATGTTGTAACTATAGTTATATACTTTTTATGTAGGCGTATATACACTATTCATTGTCATATTGATTGATTCATCATCGCCGAGCCTTAACCAGAGATGCAATTTCGATAGCAGTAGGTGCTTTTTATGTTGTAAGCTTCTACTAAGCTAAGAAATTAGTAGAAGTGGGTTCTACTGTAATTTTGAATGGTGGCGTGAATATTACCATTGCGAAAGTTTATAATCATTACTACACTGACTTATGAAAACATTCAAAGCAAAATCTGCTTTATTTCAAAGAATATGGTTACAGCATCAGGTATTATAATATTTGTAATTATATTCCACCGTGTGGTGTAGAAATATAATATTTCAATATAACACGAACATTAAATTAAAATAAAGTAAGATCAAATTAAAGTCACATTAAAATCAATTCATAATTAATCTAAACTCAATTTATCATAATATGAAATAAACATGAATCCTAATGTTAAACGGTAGAAAATATCAGAAGAATTTATTTCATTATGGAATTAATCGTTTTCTAATATTATTTTATCACTTAAATATTCATCCATTGCATTGTAGCCTTTTTCACTTAACATTCTACTCGTATACAATTTTCTCCGGAATGGAACGTTATGTTACAAGTTACCTAATAGTTGGAATAATAGTTGGAATGTGATATTAACAAATACAATTCAGGACAAACATTAACACAGCAAACTCGAATATTATAAGATAACATTATTAGACTGCTACTGCCATGAACAACTTAACGCAGCGATTATATTTCTAGTTTCAGTCAGATAAACTGGAAAGACATTATGAGTGTTTCCTGAGACTTCGCTTTCATTTTACCATCAGGCGAGGAGTCATACTGACATGCCATAAATAAATAAAAACTGAGCGGAAATCGAACCCGCGTCTCCCACGTAGCAGCCGCGGTCACTGCCCCTTTGGCGTGGCGGTAGTAATACAGAGATCTTAGCTCTTTGATATCCAATAACCCGTTTATATTAAATAATAAACATCAACTTTGAATCCACATTGGTTTACGTGCTGTTATAAAATAATATATTTATCAGCATTCACTAATGAATCAGCGATGTATTTATAATCAAAACTCGATATTCATAGATGTACCTTATATAGAGGACAGTTTGACTTTCCCACATGGGGCTGTATAATGCTTAACTAATTTCGCTAAAAAAGAACGTGGCTTAGCTTGTCCGTCGGGAGATGGTTCAATGTGACCCTTATCAATTCTTTCATGTTGTCTGTCTAGCTGTGTGTCGTGTCCATCGTCCTTTATTGCGTATGTTCGGATCTCACAGAAATAACTTCCTCCTCGCTAATAATAACGATTGGTATATGAAATGTCCTTTTTTGGATACCATGAAATGTTCGTTACTTAGTTTCTATGTGATTATTTATATCCATCATGTAAATGAACTATTTAGTGCTTGAAATTGCGTTACTGAATTTCTCTAAATGGTGAGGACAGGCAATGCTGAGGGATTGCAATGAAGAAAAGCTTTTCAAAAATAATTTAAGTGGATCAAAGGCCTGGGAGGATAAGCATGATGCATTGGGTATTTTTTGTGATCTATCCAAGGCTTTCGATTGCGTCCACCATGATACGTTAATCAGGAAATTAGAACATTATGGGATAAGGAACAAGGCTCTCGAGCTTCTGACTTCATATTTGAACAATAGAATTCAGAGGGTCGACGTTAACGGTACACGCTCAGCAGGGTCTGTGGTTTCTATGGGCGTTCCGCAGGGGTCGATACTTGGACCTTTTTTATTTTTAATTTATATTAATGACCTCCCCTACTACGTAGGGGATAAAAATAATATTGTTTTATTTGCTGACGATACTTCGTTAATATTTAAAATTAAAAGACAGTTACACAATTATGACGAAGTGAATAGCGCAATCTCAAGAGTGGTTCATTGGTTTAGTACAAATAATCTTTGCCTTAATGGTAACAAAACAAAATGTATAAAATTTACACTACCTAATGTTACACAGGTGGAAACCAATGTACAGCTCAATGGACAAGTGTTGAACCTTGTGGAATCGACAGTGTTCCTAGGCTTAAGCATCGATGCTAAGCTGCAGTGGGGAACACATATTGAAAAAATAGCCAGTAGGTTAAGTTCGGCTTCGTATGCTGTAAAGAGAATAAGGACTTTAACAGACGTGGATACGGCTAGAATAGTTTATTTCAGCTATTTTCACAGCATTATGAGCTACGGAATTCTCCTTTGGGGTAATTCCGCGGATCTAAATGCAATATTCGTTCTTCAAAAACGGGCTGTGCGAGCCATTTATAATTTGGGCCCAAGAGTCTCCCTCCGAGATAAGTTTAAGGAAATAGGCATTCTTACCGTAATCTCACAATATATATTCGAAAACTTGATGTATGTTAGAAAAAATATTACAAACTTTCCAAGAGTTTGTGATAGGCATAACCTAAATACCAGACACAAAAATAATCTCGTTGTCTGTGATAGTAGACTCCACAAAATTTCAAATTCTTTTCAGGGTAATTGTATACGCTTTTTTAATAAGCTCCCCTATGAAATTAGAGATTTGCCTATCAATAAGTTTAAAAATTTAGTAAAAAATAAGTTATGTCAAAAAGCTTACTATAAAATCCAGGATTATTTGGATGATAAACAAGCCTGGAAATGAACTGTTCACTCCACTTGCTACTCAGCTAAATTTTGTATCTAGACTAAGTAAACTATTGTAAATAGACCAAAAAAAAAGAAAAGCCCGCTGAGTTTCTTGCCGGAGTCTTCTCAGGTCGGGGCCGCGTTTCGAACCGGTGGTCCATTTGCATTTGATAAAATATTGTTTGTATTGACGTTTTGTAAGTGCCGTTTACTGGTCTATACAGAATAAATGATTTTTGATTTTGATTTTGATTTTGAAACAATATCATCTTTGAAGCAGATGGTGTGTGGAAGGGTGGTGAATTCGATCAGGACCACCATCAAATCTTAATGAAACATTTAGAGTCATTCAAATGATGGTCACTCACAAGACACTCAGGTGCATTTTCTGTGACATTTAGTTTATTAGTTGTGAGAAGTCCCTATAACTCGATTCCTGTCTGCACCCCTTTGCAAAGATGTGATAATACAAAAATAAAGAAGTATGAATTAATGTTTTGAAGTTGCCAAAACAAAATAACGTTCTTTAATGTTTCACAATCAAAAACACAACATGAAATACATAGTAATAATAAATGTCAGTACTGACATTGAATAACTCCTAACTCATTATTAATTTTACTCATTTATTTCATAAAAGTTTTACACGTCATCAACACATTTGTCATACAACATAAAGCTTTCAAAATGTAACATTAGGTAGTTGATGATGAGATGTTAAACAATCCAGGTTACAAATCAAAAAATTACAATATACAAATCTCTTACAATGTCAACAAATTATAATAATTTTATAAGTGACAATTTATGCAACGTAGTTGTATTAATTATGTTATTATGTTATTATTATTTGGTCAAATGAGTCCCCCTAATCGCTCCCAGTGTTGAAGAGCCCATTACAGTCGTTGCGATTCCGTGCAATGACCAGTTTCTGTACCAGAAGCGTCAATAATATAATAATACCTATATACTTGAATATAAACGTTGCGTGTATTGTGTCATTTTATCGACTTTTTCCCCAAATTTCATTCTCACTCGCCAAATAATTTAACTAAACTCCATACGTAGGTACCTACGTGCTTTTTTACATTTAAAAGCATTTTTGTTTGACCGCTTTTTCATCAGAACTGTCAAGCACTTTATGCCAAGCAAAGGTAAAAATATATTTTATTTTTGATCTTTGTAATCGTATAATATAAAATTTCACCAATCGGGAGTAACAAACTTCTCTTGCTAGTAGCTTTTATGAATAAAATGGGGAACATTTCAACGTCAGTACCTTTTATATAAAATAATGGAAAGTGACAGGGTCTTGACCCTTTTTTATTTTGTGAATATGTATACTTACTTAGGCAATATCCCTACTTAGACACATCAAATAAATCGTTAAAAGAAAAGGGTTGGCCAAAAAGAGAGTTTGTTAGTATATTAATTATTTCAACTAGTTTATGTATTATTGACTCATCATCATCATTACCGTTACCAGTTACATTCGAAGCTTTCATCTCCCGGCCTTCTGCTACTTTTGGTTTTACTTAAGTGTGCCCGGAAAGTCAAACCTCTATCTACCAGAGCCTCGTCTGTTATTCAGCAGGTGCACCAGTTTACAGGTGAAGTTACCTTGGTCTCGTAGTCCCTGATAAGGTTCCAGACAATTATATCTAAAAATAATAAAACTAAATATTTTTAAAATATGTTCAAATTACATTTTCAACCATTAAAACATTTTCAATTTATTCCGACTTAAAAAGTAATTATATTATCTTCAATTTAGTTTTTTAGTTACACAAAGAGGGGCAAACCCACAGTTTTTAATTACCTATCTTCTCTAGGGGAACCAACTTTTTAAATGATTCAGATAAACAATAATTACGGCCTTTTCAAATTAGGAAGTTACGAAGAACTTTACGATATTCAAGGCAAACATGAAACTCAGTGCTGCGTTCACCTAATTAGTTAAGTTTGTAAATTTGTTACCTATTTGGTATGCTAAGTGCCCACGAGATGAGGTACACGCCATTTTTATGATACTATAAAATACTACATTACTTACATGTGGAACAAAGTTGGGAATTACAGACTGTCGTGTAATTTTGATAATTTTACCTATGTTTTAAAAATGTTTAAGACTCTTTAAGGTTTGCTGAGAGTAATTTTTGATAGAATTTTTATGAAATTTATAACTAATGGTTCGGCATTTGTTTACCGGTATCAGAAACAATTAGTTCATTACTGATAAGTTCAAACATTTTTTGCTTTTAACACCTAATATTTCATATCTAAAGTCAAAGAATAACGCAAATAATCAACTTCCATTAATACATATATAAACCATTGCAAAAAAAAAAGATTATCAAGTACAATGTTCATTTTATTTAAATATCAATAAAATTATGAATACATTACATGAATGTTAAATGAACAAACTGATGCAATGATGGTAGCATGACTTGATCCTGATATTTTTCTTATTTTATTAAAAAAACGAAATTTCCCGTATCGTCGATATATGAATACAAAACAGTCAATTTACATCTCCACCGCAAAAAGAACATATAATTCGATACCTTAAAATTACGAAGACAGACATCAGGCGTAATCTAATTTATGTGAAATTATAGTCAGTGTGTGTGGTATGTAACACTGAATACATATTTAGTAGCTATTCGGCCCACATTCAAGGCGCGTTCGCATTTGGCAAATGACAGACAAATTGGCGGGCTATGAACGTGACATATGGCACCGACACCCGCTATCCACCAACCAGTTACAATAAAGTGAACCGAACTCTTACAGTTTGACTTTGGAAGCTTCGACTTTACCAGTTTGTGAACTTGGCGTGCGCATATTACGTATAACACCTATTTGTAATGTAATTAAACTTCGAGTAACTTAAGGTTTTGTAAAAGGTTTAACTCCAAGAATTTTCATTTTCCAACTTAATATTAACGAAGTAAACGCAATCTCACAAATTAAACAACTTATGATTAAAAGTAAACGGAATCTGTAATTAGCAAATTTTGAATACAAAGTCTGTTAAAAGTTGTTTTTTAGAAATGTATGATGAGAAAATATTCTTATCTTATATCTGAAAAGTGGATTATACGATATGTTGAACTCACACAGTGTTGCGACTGAATCAGGCCGCGGTTGGATAACGTTGAGCTCAGCTGGACCCAGATACTAGATCGAGCGCATGCAAACTGTTATATGGACGTGACGCCTCACGCCAAAGCAAATGTTACCATTTGATATCGATTTTGACATTATTTCAGATTTTTTAAAATAACGATTTTGATACAAAAGTATATTATTCCGACTAGTCCCTTACAGGTGGAATACACTAACCACTGAGCTACGGAGACATTTTTGAGCATTAGGAATTCTTTTATACAACCATTTTAAGGCGATCTAAATCGGTTTGAATAGATACTTAGCATTTTCCGATCAAAATCTGCTCCATCAATCAAGCTTTTTATTACAGTTTAAGTTTTAGGGCTTGGACTACGCTAGGAACGATCATCTTCTGACTCCGAGAAAAATAGCTGCGCCAGAGCATTGTCCGTTCATCAACAGGTGAACCCAGCTTGCAATTGACCTTGACTTGGACCTCGAAAGCTTTAGAATCTCAATCACCAAAAATTTCATGAGGGTGTTTTCTTACAAAATGTCTTTCCAACGTAACAAATTAGAAACCTGGTTAATTAGTATTATTATGTCTATATAACTGTACAAAGTTTATGTTTGTCCGCGATGGACGCAAAAACTACTGAACGGATTTCGAGGCGGTTTTATTGTTTGAACGGGTTTGATCCAACTTAAAATCTTACGTTGGTTTGATTGCAATCGGTTAAGTAGAATCAGAGTTATTATTAGTAATATAGAATTTGCACAGATGGCGCTTAGGTCGCGATAACCGACAGCAACGCGGGCGGAGCCGCGGGAAAAGGCTAGTTACTTAGTATAGAAGTCAATTGATGCTCAAATCTCAAGCCAATATATTTTAGGTTTTAAATATTCAATCTAGAAAGATTTACTCAATACGTTCATTCAAGTCTATAATCAGAATTATTCATAACAATAGGTATATTCATTCTAAAAGTGATTTCAAATAGAAAACATAGCCGACACTTCGTCGAAGACTCGAGTTTGATATGCAGGTCGTGAAAGTTTTTCTATTAGAAAACTTTTCAGTATTAGCTCGAGTGGAACTGTACCTGATAAATGGTGATAGATGAGTCTGTCTCCGAAAAGGTTGCCCGCAAACTGAGCAACCATCCGAAGACACTTTTTGAGGTATACCACGAGAGATTTAATTATATATAGCACAGTCGTGACTACGTAATGTTAGTCTTGTAGCCATCAATCACAAACATCATTGGCTCGCTTCATCACTTATTCAGCTCTACTTTGTTGTTCACGAGTTGAGCCTGTGACATTTTTGTGAGATTGTAATTATTTTGAGTGGTTCCGGCCAGCTGTGACAAGGGGACGAATTTAAAGGGGATGCACACTGTCAGTTACGCGCTGACTCATTGACCTGACGTCTGAGTTTTGGCACGATAATAGGGTCAGTTATTTGTGGAAATTTTTAAATCGTTGGTACTAGGATGTTTATTTGATATTTTGTTTTTATATGTGCGACGATGGCCAGAAAAAAGTTATTTCTACATTTTTATTTAAGTAATAATTCAAAAACAGCTAGAGAATTATTGGTTGTGAATCTGTACAAAATCAATTTTATAATCTAAACTCGTACTCGTAAATACATACAAAATTGAATTGAATAAGAAAGTAATAACTGACAAATATGAAGAATTAATGAAACGACTCATATATCAATTATAATAGAATAGATGATATTAATTCAATTATTAAAGTAGTATTAAAATCTAATGTGTCCCTTCAACCATGATGTTTACGTCTTGTCTATATGCTCCTTAAGACCATAAGAACGCAATATTCTTAATGACGCCAGCAATAAAATATTATCAAAGTTGCTAGCACTGATTGAACATTACGCTATTGGTCGCTCCAAGCAATCCTGTACAGTCGATAAAGAATACTGGCAACCTTGTCATGTAACTTTATAGGAACAATAGTATACTTAGGTATATAGTTACTGTTCAGGACTTTATCATTCTAGCGTTTTTTATACGGTTGCTGTATTTTTATATTACTCGTATTGGATGGATTAATCAAAAAACAATTGAAAAATTGTTCATCGTTTCCGACAGGTCGTTGGATTGTATGTGATGTCTTCAACGTCGGCCCCTGAGACATGAAGGACAATTTGACGTCAGCAGACATTATATTTAGGTACTATGAAAAATCTTGATAGTTTGTTAAAAAAAGTTCTATTTCAATGTAAAGTATTCGTTGAAATTTCCGACAATATCAAGAGAAATTCAGATAGCCGAAAATATACCTGTGGTGAAACATGATTTAATCTCCACCATTTCAACATAATAAATAGAAGTAAAACTTCTAAGAGATGCTTGAAACTATAAATAGCTACGGTTTCCAAGAATAATTATTTCTTTTTGAGCATCTCAGAATTTGTAGAAGACGTTAAATTTAGTATTTTACTTTCCAAATGTTTCAACAGAATTGTTAAAGATCACTTTGTTAAAGATTTTAAAAATATGAATAGTTCAGAGGCATATCATTTATAATATGATTTATAGACTTTCAAAGGCTTAAAAAGCAGCTTTCACTTTCAGTGATTTATTATACTGCTTCTAAGTATTTGTAAAATAAAACAGTAAGGTATTGAAACTGCCGACAATCAATATCTGTCAAAGCGAAAAAATTCAATTAAACGAGCTCGAGAATTCTTTCATTGGATAAACGGAAGGCGTGAGAATTGAAAATTATGTGAAAAGATTTTTTCTATACACGCTCAAAGTGGTGTTTTGTTGATGGAAATACTTTGAGTATCGATTAAATTGGACAATGAGCTGTTGTATCTGTAGGGAGACCTTTCTTTGATGATAACTTTGATACGCTAAACTCATATATTTTTATGAAATGAATGAATGATGTTAACAATTACAGATATCGGGATTTTGCTCCTCGATAGCTGTAAATAGCCATGAAGGTTATAATCATATTATTATATAAACTTCTGTTGAATTTGGAAATACATGTAAAAGACAGAAATTTTGTACGAGTACCTAGGTCTATAATAAAGATAAGTCTGTGGTACATGACAATTAGATGATTGGAGAAACATTATTTGATTAGACTTGCAATAGTCATTGTTACTATTAAATCTTGTTTAATTAAATAATCAATAGATATTGCACCACACAAAGTAGGTTCATAGACTTATGGACTTAAGATTGAAGAATTCACTGTGCCGCACCGCCTTAAGTCTTGGAATTCCTTACCAGGTCACGTGTTTCCTTCTTGCTACAGTTGCGGTTCTTTAAGCGGGGCGTGTAAAGGCATCTGATGAGGCCGTCAAGCTGAGTGCCACCATTGTAACATCGTAAGTGTATGTAATGGTGACCCTCTTTTCTGAGCCTTTGCCTTCACCATCCAGTGAGGTGAAGTCGAATTGACGGGTATTACATAAAAATAATAGTATTAGAACGCATTGTTGCTACGCCACATACGTCGTTGATTTCATAACATAGCCATTGTGCTGCCAATTTTCTCGTCTTTCAATTTTTACTGAAATGCTGCCACCATATATGTTTTGTCGTGAATACCTTAGTTGCGGTTAGCGGTCTGTTCCTGGAAGTTGACACAAAAATGCTTTTAACTCATTATTATATACACGTAGGAAATTAATATCAATTAAAATAATCATTTTACATTTTATTCACTTTAAACCTACGAATAATGTATCTATACTCCATTTGTTTAGGTACTTAAATAAAGGTAAACAATCTTGTGCCAATTTTTTATAAAAAATACATGATAAAAAATTAACTAGACTAACTATCTGACTAACAAGTGGTTCGATACAGGTTTTAGTCTTCGAAATGCGTTAAGCAGAAAAGTCCTACTAATATTATAAATGCGAAAGTTTGTTTGGATGGATGGATGGATGTTTGTTCCTCTTTCACGCATAAACGGCTGGACTGATTTGGTTGAAATTTGGTACAGGGGTAGATTAGAACCTGGAATAACACATAGGCTACTTTTTATCCCGGGAAAAGGTTCCCAAGGGTTGCGGGAACGGGAACAAAATTCCACGCGGGCGAAGCCGTGGGCATCAGCTAGTATTTTATACTGAGGTTTTAAACAAAACATTAAAATGACACACCAAGATTGTTTACGTTCATTTAACTACCTAACTAAATCGACTATTGATATTTATCAATTATAGCTAGATATTCATATAGATAGCTTGTTTATTATTTGTGAGCCAAAAGTATTTTGAACTGTATTTGTAAACTGTACTTTCTGCAAATAAAACTTCCCTGTAATGTCTTACCTCAAATAAATTTGATATACGTATCTTTATTATGGCGTCATTCTTAATAAAGTAATAAGATCGCAGACAGAGGCCAAAGACCGAAATCTAATACGACGATACCCTTCTAAGGTAATACCAGAGAAACCTTCAACAAAACAAACGTTAATTATTACCCCACTGTTAATGAAATATTAAATTTCTTTACGATAACGAAATAATAATAATTAATATAATAACAACAGTATGGAAGCTCTTGTAAGCTGATATGTGATGGCAGCCATTGTAGTTGGAAGCCTCAATATTGCAGGTGCCTTTTGAACCGCAATGAAAATTGATAGTTGTAGTGGATTCAAAGGAATTCAAAAATGTAAGCACCGGGAGTGTGTTTGATCTCTAATCAGCTCGAAGCTTCAAATACCCGTGCTGGCAATGTCTTATTTTTCATCTGAACCGCACTCCCAGTCACATCCAAAACTTACACTAGAAACTTGGGACTCCAGCCTTTGTAGGAATGAGTGCGGTCCTTATACATATTTCAATAGGTGATCCGGAATATAAGGTCTCAGGAAAGAGGATCACCATTACAAACACGTGTTGTTACAATGATGGGGAATGCTGTTCTACGCCACCAGAAACTAACACGATTTTGAGACAAACTATCATCATCATTCACATCATCATCATCGTCGTCATCACCACTATCATCATTATCATCTTCTTCATCATCACCATTATCATCATCATCATTATCAATATCATTATGACGATCGTCATAAGGTCGTTCACTGCTAAATATAAGCCCACCACCTCTATAAGATAAGGAAACCCATCGACCACCAATCCGACCGGTTGGAGGAGGTCTGGATCCAACGAATATCCGTGACTCTGACTATGTAATTCTTTCATCACACACATGGGCCGTCTTATACCAGTAGCAAAATATCATATTTTTATAATTTCCCGCTTCCTGCTAAAGAAATCTAGTTTCACTTTATTGAATATCTTAAAAAAATGCTAAGTCACTAAGAAAAAATCTCAAGGGCACTCAAGAATAGTTTGATTGATGGTTCTAATAATCATTAATTACTATTTGTATACCAAATCGGCCGACCCAAGGCTAAGTTCTAGAGATTGATCTTGGAAAAATCTGGTCAAATGTGAAACTGACTCGCGAATGAAGGGTTCCGGACCATTAATTGGCTTGAATCTTTAGATCATTCTGTTTTTTGTACTTATTGACATAGCGACATTAGAAAAAGCATCATCTGGGTATATTTCAACTAAATAGCTATCATGGTTCATAAGATACTGACGGATAGTTGAGTCCTAGTAGTAGGGTTCCATTTTTAACATTTCGGTACGGATCTCTGAAAAAGTAGACTATTCTGTAACTATTTTGCATTTCAGCTGTATACTACATATTATTATTTCCTAAAACATAACATAAACTCACGCCTATATCCCTGAAGGGGTAGGCAGAGGTGCTAGCACCTACATTTCGCCAGTTAATGTTAAGTTAATCAATGTAATAGGTGGCGAGCCTATTTCCAATAACCAGGCACTTATAAACCTGCGATAAATACACATATAACTTCGAAAAGCATCGAAAAGTGGGTGAAATTAGTGCATACCATGGTAAAACCTGGGATCAAACCCGAGACCTCGTCTCAGCAATCCTTTACCCATACCACTAGGCTACCGCGGCTACCTAACGGTATATAATTTCCAGTCTGAGAATGGTCGGAGGTAGGACACGACGGCATACCTATTCGTCCCAATCGAGCAGTCCGACTGGGGAAGTAACTCCACCCTACAGAATATCGCCGTTTAATAACCTTGTGTTATGTTTTCGGTGGTGAGTAGGGTAGCCAGAGCTCACTAGAGAGGTTTTGTGTTGTCTGTGAAAACCAAAGGCTTGTCCTA
Source organism: Pelosia muscerda (assembly GCA_963691645.1). Classification (NCBI taxonomy): domain Eukaryota; kingdom Metazoa; phylum Arthropoda; class Insecta; order Lepidoptera; family Erebidae; genus Pelosia; species Pelosia muscerda. The sequence continues at coordinate 10,435,499 of OY829106.1, forward strand.
CATCTTTTGCGCTGACGACACAGAATGTCTTTGATCTTACAGGGGTTGCGGCACGAGTGTTATTCCTCTGGTGTTACACTCGCCCATAGGCCACGGTAACCACTCACCATCAGGTGGGCCGCGTGCTTGTCTGAGACCTAACGTGTATAAAAAAAAAGAAATACCGATGATGAACACACGAGATTATTAAATTTCTATAGGTACTTTAATTCATTGAATAAACATGAAATATTAGTATATTACATTTATTCAACTAGCTACTAAATCTAATTTTGATTAGGCTTAGGATTTATTCAATTGAACCAACAATCGAAGTTGATTTCTACAGCGTAGGAGGTTAACATGTATCCCTATAAAGTATTAGCTGGAAACATGCTACGAAAAGCTACGGCGATCCGTAGTTCGTAGCTCGTAGACAGTCATAATCATCATTATCATCCTATCGTTAGTCCCGGTCGCATCCGAAGCTTTAACTTCAGATTCCGGGGTCCGCTTGTACGCCGGGGTCCGCCGTACACAGTAAACTATACTGCAAAAGAGAAGAAAAACATATATAAAATGTGGACGCGACCGTTATGGCTTATACCAAATAAGCAATAAATACTAAATAGGCAATATATTATATTTATGGCCGAGAAGATTAACTTAAGACTACCTTAAGACTAGCACATGACAACAATTTGAACTCGGGCTATTGATCATAAAACCCGGAGTTTGATTCCTGAAGTTTATTTGTTTCTCTCGAATCCTAACTATTGCTTTTTTTTCATAAAGACGATACTGTGGTGTGACTAATAAGTGACTGGTACGCAGGAGGGGTGGGTTCAATTCCCGCTAAGTGCACATATTTGTACACTATGCATGAATATGACTAATTGCAATAACTTGCTCTCGTAGCGTAAACCCAGGTAATAATGCGATTTTATGGTAAATACAGTAATTTACCTTTTGATTTACTTGAAGTTTCGTCCAGGTTGCACTAGCCGTGGTCACAAGCTGATTGGAGTATGCCATGCTGCAAGGAAGGAGAAACTTAACTTACTAACCATATTTGTACAGTTGGTTGTGCCTCAGAGAGCACTTAAACCGTCAAGCCTGGACATCTATGGCAGGCGTTACAGGTAGTTGAAGCTCTAAAAAGTTCAACTAGTGTAAGCACAGAACTTCGATATCGGCAATAACTTATTGTGGCTTCACTGAAATAATATCGAACACTAGAAAGCTGACCGCAGCCGAGTTGGGAAAGGCTTAGAGGATTATGACGATGATGACGATACTCAGAAGCATGTTTGGAAAAAAGAGCGTCGTGGAGGCTTGAAAGTAATATAACGTCAATTTATATATGTCGTATATATTGCTATACACATGCTGAAAAAAAATCTTAAAGTTATCAATCAAAGAGCACTAAGTTACTCGTTGATGGGGCTTTTATATGTATACATTGTACAAGAAATGTCGGCATATATGATGATTTATTACTTGCTAACTTTTGGCCGCGGTTCCGTTCGAGTTAAAATGGAATAAAAATATTCATAGCCCAACTCCGACTCAACGTAAGTCTAGCGTATATTATCGGAGATGCTTTTGCAGTTGGAGTTTATTACGTAAAACATCCACTTGTATACATATACAAAGCTGCTTAACAGAATTTATTATGATAAAATAAATTTAACACCTAAAACCCGACTACTGAATTAACTTGGTATAAAAAGTATCAAACAAGAAAATATTAAGGACAATAATCGTGGTGATATATTATATACCAGTTAGAGGACGCCACACCCACACATGCTTAGTACTACGTCATATAGCTTAGAACTAGATGATGATCAAGATGATTCTAACGATACCTCATTTTGTCTAGTTCTAATAAATAGCTAAGCAGCTATGACAGATGAACAAACATACTTAACCAGCTAAAATCATAACCTTGCCGTTGTCGGATAAAAACTAAAGGTATTGCCAGTTGTTCAGCAGGTGAGCAGGAGAGGTTGACTTGGCCCAAAGGAGACCTCTCTTAGGGACATATTCATTTAATTATTGCACAATACAATATAATTATGTATGATATGCTAGGCACATACACTTCAATATGATAATACTGCTTATTGTTTTAGTTTCTTGCGACATTTCAATAAACTGCTCCTGCAATCTGCGTCGGTTACCTATAGAATCATACCTTAAGACTTGATGAAGCTTAGAAATAAACTGTTGATATATAAAATTCTGAATTACAGGTTTAAGTTGTAATTACGTAAACAATAAACATTTTTCCTCAGATCAAAAAATAACTTTTTCTAACAAATGTGCAAAATGGAAAAACAATTTATGTTGAATTCGTAAAACAATTTGAATGCTTCCCCTGCGCACGTAGGTAAAACAAGCAAAATGTCAGGGTGAGTGATGAGGTTGCAACCGTCACTCACTGTTCAATCACTATTTCAGCATAAAAGTGTTTATGAAGTCACTATGGGACTAGAAATGTTGAGAGGTAAAATTACTCTGGTAAAATACGGTAAAAAAACAATAGGTACATTAAGTAAGTAGGTAACATTTTACAGTAAGATTACAAAAATGACCGTATTTCACCAGCATTTTCGGTAAATTACGTAATTTTGCAAACCTATATGGGACAAGTTAAGCTCGTAGGAGCTTACAATTTTAAAGGAATACTGATTCAGTTTTCAATATTTTATTCCATTCTCATTAAATAATATTCAGGTCTCAACATACTCATAACTCAACATTGAAATTTTATATAAACTATATCATACACCAGGATCATAAAGGAACTATGAACATCATTATGAGAGTGATCCTAGCATGTGTGGTTCGGTATATTACTCTTTAATATTATGAACTAGGCGCCTAGGTTTGCTTCTGTATAGATACTGATGTATTGTCGGGGTGAACTTGTGAAGTGATTACTTCACTTCCGTAGCTGGGCACCGCCCGTGCCGCACTTGACTTTATTACATCGCGCATTATTTTCTTTACGCGATATGTTTTAAATTATACATTATAATTATTGTAAATTTTGACAATTTTAATCTACATTAAATGCACCATGCACCTAACATATTCAATTGGATAAGGAATTTGGATAAGGCTCTATCTCTAAAAATTGCTAGTAAATGATGTTGAATTTTTGTAACCTGAACAGAATAAAAATGGTTACTGTCTGTTACCCTTAGGAGATAGACATATAGATATATATAGAAGACTTATTAGCTAACCTTTTTAAGTCACTCATTTCGGTGGTATATTATTTTAATCTATCTAGTAGAGTTCAGTCAGTTTTTCAATGTAAGCGCAAAAAATTTATGTATTTTAGACATCACACTGTTTCTCTGCTATATTGTGCACTTAAACTTACCTCAATTACTTTCCCCCAGTTTCCGAAAGGCTGATCAACGCAAGTAACTAATCGGCTGTTAAATCTCTTGTCAAGTAGCAATTGGGTTGCTAGAAACATGTTTAAATAGCTTAATTTTATCATCGTGTCCGTTAACATGCTTCACCAGTTAGAGGACCTCTAACTGCTGTCCCCCGACAAGCCATATATATATGGCGTAAATATTCAAAGGTTAAAGTAAATCTATATAACATATCACTAACACTAACATCCGTTACAGACGTTCTGTAACTTTATATCGCTTCATCTACTAAAAAACCACATCAAAATCCGTTTCATAGTTTTATAGATCTGCGACAGACAGACGGGAAGTGACTTTTTTAAACTACGTAGTGATGATGTGAAAGTTTGTAAATCTGTTTGGACGTATGTTGTTTAATCAATGCCTAACGGCTGATCGGATTTGATTTAAATTTATTATGAGGATATATTATATTGCAGTCTGTAAAACAGTCTCCGTGGCGTAGCGGTGGTGCACACAACTGCTTCGCTACCGCTCAGTGCAAGAAGTTGTATGCATGAATATGGCTGTTTGTACTGGTGTGGTCGTGCCTCAGAGAGCACGTTAAGCTGTCGGTCCCGGTTGCCATATAAACATCTATGGCAGTCGTTACGGGTAGTTGGAGCCCTTAAAAGTTCGATATCGGCATTGGTCATTGGACCATTGGTTGTGGAGGTCATGTGGTAGTCGCTTCACGGGAAATATAAGTTTAGAAACAACACAGTTAGACTGGAAAGCCGACCCCAACTGAGTTGGGAAAAATGTTCAAAGAATGATGATGAGCCTGTATAACTATGTAGACTTTGTGTTCAAGGAATAGGTTCCCATATGTTGCCGGGATAAAATTATAATTCTACTTGGGTAATAGATAGTAACACAATAATTTTGTTGGCTTACATTTATTTAATTAGATTAAATTAAACCATTAAAGTATTTACTGTGAAAACATAAACTCGCTAGAGGTTGTGTCTAATTGCGTGTGAGGATAAGTGTACATATACCTATAAAAGTGTGGTAAAGTTTGTTGATAGCTGCATTAAGCTGGCTGTGTTACAGGATTTGAGAGTGGTCATCAATCTTGAACAGAAAGCTGCAATAGAACTTGTGAAAGAGTCTGTGTGGTTGCTACAGAAGAATTTTGAAAATGGTGATATGCAATCTCTATCAATAAGTTTAGATCGGAAAAATGTATTGTTTGTATAGTTTTGAACCTAATACATTAACAATCTGGGAATTACTCTATTAGTTAAAGTGCGGAGATCGTTTCAATGGGTATACTACATAAATAAGAAAACGTGAATAGGAATTTCATAATTCCAAGTGATTCGCAATTCCGAATTTAAATTTCATTAAATATTCAGAATTTATATTTCATATTATTATTATGAATAAGTTTGTATTTATTAAACCTAAAGTAATTTATTTCAAATTTCACTATAGGTATGGACCTGCGAAAAATAATTTCACCAACTGGACATGCGTGTATCTAGTTTCTCGTGTCCAGTAAGTGAAGTCATACTACATTTATCATCATTGTTCATTACCAATCGATTAAACTGGATCGTTTCAAGAACTTCTTTATCAATAATAAACTAATGTACAAACTACACATCAGAGCTAAAGACACGGAAGCAAATAAACTAGCAAGGTTTATGTTATGTTAGTAAAACCATTGTAAAATGCCCGTTGCCCGCGACTAAGCCGTTAATCTTGGCGGTTAGCTCACCACGATACGACACAACACAGCATACTACGTAATTGATTTTACACAACTAGCGCTGTGCTAACATAGTACCGATGTGTATTTAATAGTACTTAAATGTAAACGCACAATGTATGTCAATATCGTGATCATGGTGTGGATATTCTGTGCGCAATGCTTCACTATATTTCTAGGGAGAATAGGTACATTTTTTTAATCGTACCTACAACCGAAGGGTGTTTGGCTGTAGGAACCACGGTGGCTCCGTCTGGCCGCCGAAGAACTGAATCAGCCTAAATGCTCCTATATCTCTTTTCTATTTTCCTGTTCCTGTGGCGCCGTCCACATGAAAAGCTACTGATTCACTAATAAGTAGTCTACTAGTAAATGCTCCACTATATTTCTTACCTATGCGAACACCTGTGTCAAGGGGTCAGCCGATAGTAAAAGTTACAATAAACAAAAAAGGGAACTTCAAGTACCACGGACCCCTCTAACTTTAATTTCCCCATTTTCCTCTTTTATCTCCCTCTCCCCTCTGAAAGATCGCGCATGGCCATGTGTCGCTACCTGTAGACCGAGTGAACCGTAAAAATGCCATCAGATGGACTACCTATGTATTTATTTAGTAGTTTAGTTAGTATACAAACCAATATGATATTCCGTCAAATTACCAACGTATTTTGAAAGTCCGATAAAAAAACTAGAGGGCATAATAGTAACGAATACCGTAAATTAATTGAAACTATTTTTCTTATCTTCTTCCCTTTTCAATTAAATATGTATGTTATAGAATACTAAATTACGAAATCTACATTACAGGTCATGTATTATATTTCATCACAAATTTTATTAATAAAAATACATTTTGTTCATTCATTATGTATAAAACGAATCCACAAACCGCAAAGGGACTAAACATTTTTAATTAATTAAAACTTTATTTTGCAGTTGTTTAATGAACACAATAAATAACGCGAAAACTATCTGTTACATGTACATACAGATTTAAATCACACTAGGTAATTCAGTATAAGGGGCGAAACAACACGGCGTTACACTCGTCGCAGCCATAAATCATTGTGTTTACGCAAACTTAAGTAAAATAAACATAGTCGAAACTAATTAGTGTAGAAAATTCACGTGGGACCAAACAGGGTAATATGGGCGAAGCACAGTTTGATGTTGCGCTCACAAAATTAGGGAAGTTTAGGGCCAAAGTCGCCCCGTCCGGAACAAGTTAATTTAAACTGCCCGAGTAATTTGCACAGAACCGTGACACTAATTCAATTAGTTACAAGGTATGCAAACAACACGTGCCCTATACAATTGTACTACAGTTCCATTTATTAATAAATTAAAAACCGGTCAAGTGCAAGTCAGATTCGCCTACCAAGTTCTGTACAACCTTGAAATGATAGCTTTCAGCACTCCACACTATGCCAGTTACTTAAGCAATACCATAAAAGATTTAAAGTAAATGACGACTAGATGCAGATGGAAAATTTCGGCCTCTGTCTACTTCAAAGGGAAGAAGGTATGAGAATGTGTATGTTCTTATATTTATATTATTTTTAGTATATTGTAGGTTTCTCCAAAATTAGTCCTTAAAACGTACAATAACAATAAGCAGTTCATATTAAAAATGGAAACCCAATTTATTGTATTATTTAAATATTAAATTTGATTCCGATTTGTAAATGACGACGGAAAAACGAATGTACAGTAATTCTTTCATAAACTTGATCATGCATTGTGAGGAGGCTATACATCTATACACGACATCATTACATCATTACATAGCGCTCGCCGAAATTAAGAACGATAGTTTCTATTCATTTTCAATTATGGAATGCTTGAACCATAAAGGTTCCTCTAATTAACATAGCGGCGTATGTGTTGGCAAAAATATTGTCCAAGAGTTTGTGATGGCGTCCACACATTGGAACTAGTTCGCAGGTTGTTCTTATAGTTTCGGTGTATGCCAATATGCGAACAAATTTATTAAAGTACTACTACTACTACTACTAAAAGATATTAGTATGCAGAGTGTTCAAATCAAATTAGGCAGGAAAAAGAGCATGGATTGGAAAATCTAGTCTATGCATTCACTTTTTCCTATATAAAATTAATTCATCAATATTAATATTAGGGCGCCAACTACTTTAGTTACTTATGATATTTCTATTTTCATGATCAGTTATTTTTTTGGTACCACAATTATATTTCCGCTGGATAGAGCTCTATAAACTGAAAAGTTTCTATTATTGGTTAATGTCTGAAACTGAATACAAAATCTATAGGCCTTTTCTATTAATTATATAATTTATAATTTTAAGATACTTCACTTTTGTTATTAGAAGATGATTCTTCGTAATAAAGAAATATAAAATTTTATGTCCCTGAAATACTTCATAATATTTTTTGCAACACTTTAAGAAAAATTACTCCACTTTTGCATTTTCATTTTAGGGCGGCATAAAAATAAATGCGTATTCAGGTTTTCCAATTCTATAAGTTAAAATATTCATGAACCGGTTCAATGTGGCCCGTGTAAGCGTTTAAGAGTTAATATTCTTCTGTAGGAGGAGATGGGTAAAGCTTCCTCATACCACAAAGGGATTTGAAAGGTTAACCCACTTTCTGCTGTAGGTAAGTTTAATTTAGTTACGTTGTTGGTCGTTTGTACCTTTGTCAAATTATATGTCTACGTAATTCGTTTGTTGCTTTCTTGTATATTAACCATGTTGAACATATTCTTGTCTCAGAGACCGTAATTGAATTTTAGATCATGCTCGTGAGAGGAAATATTATTACTATATACTGAGGCGATTTTGATGATAAACAGTAATCTATTAATAGAAAATTGAATTCAATTCACTTCGACGCAATTCCATCAATAGAATTCTACTTTGTCTGGAGGCTTAGTTAATAGTACGTTCCCCTTAGAGAATGTTCCACTGACACAGGTACAAGTTCCATTCTGGAGAAAAACTTTCTCCAATTTAAACGTATCAGGTAAAAGTACCTCACTTATCTATCGAACACTACGGGGTGCCTCTGGACATTGCTCTTAATTTACTAAAATATTTTAGCAAAAGTAATACCAAGTGTAGCTATGCTTCAGCGATTATTTTTAATTTCCCCCGGGACCTCTTTTTCCCGGTAAAGGCGGAATCGATTTCAATCTTGGTTTCAAGTTTCCATAAAGTAAGACTAGGATTTGTGACCCGGTTCTCCGCCCTGAGTATGATATATATGCCAAAAGGGTAACCTATAAAACACCCGTTAATGAAGGTTTCATACACCCGATGGTTTTCCGCAATGACCCATAATATTTATTAGTCCATGTTCACGTGTGCACAGCTACGAGATACGATGAACATTTTCAGGACAAAGAAAAGATAAATATACTTCGTGGTCAGCTGAGCCCACAGCCAATTCAACCAGCGGGCTCCATTGAACACTGCCGTATTTTGTACTTGGTTCGGCCTATGATAAGCAAAAAAAAATAAATGACAAAATGATGTCACTAGTGTATGCTTCTTATGTATATGAACAACTACTGTCAAATCTTCTAACCCGTAATCAAAACCTGAATATTAAGCGAAACCAAAATTGAAGAATACCTTAATTAATCAAGATCCACGCCAAGTTATGAATAAAGCTGTTATAAGTAAGTATATCATGAAGGTTAATAGGTTTTATATGTATAACAAACGGTAGAGGCATGTAATGCACTTTACATGATCATTTATCCTTCAGTAGTAGTCTTTTTGAACGGCAGGTCAATGGGAATGAATTGTGTAATGTATGACACTGGATGGATGTTGACGTAAATATAATATGATTGACGTGGGATTGCATGCATCACCCGTCATGGGAGCTTTGTAAATGAACAGTACATTGTACGGTGCGGATATGAATAGAGTCGCGATGGAAACTGATTTGTCAGTTAGGTAGAGTTATAGTACCACAAATATAACCTGCAAATGAATATGTTGCTTTCCTATACTAACTGCAAGATTAACAGTGTATATAAAATAATATGTCCCATTGCATTGCATTAATGCAATTTGCAATTTGAATTTATGTCCTGTCTAGATTGAATAATATTAATTTATACTTAACTCGATCCGGCAAACTTCGAACTATAACATTTCTTTCAGTCCTCGTTTTTTTATACCACTTTGGTGGCAGACAAGCACATGGCCCACCTGATGAGAAGCGGTCACTGTGGCCTCGTGGAAATCAGACTTCGTTTCCACTGAACCTTCTATTACTTGCACTTTTTATCCCTGTTCTTATGATAGCTTCAACAATTAAAATGGTTTGAAGTAAGTTGTTTATGTTGGCTATACTAATCTCTTTCTTCGTTGTATGCCTATACTCCCATCAAATTTATTTTTTATATCGTGTCACGTCAAAAGGCTTTCTGCAGTCTTGAAATAAAAAATGAACCACGTATTGTGTTCCAATATCGAATAAGCTAAAACTGTTTCCAAAACATCTCAATATTTTAGCCAGGCAAATGTAAACATATTTTTTTCATAGCATTTATTTACGAAAATGTTCAAAGTGAACGCACTTAGCCAAAAGAAATTCGCAAGTCTTGGTAGTTCTGTTCATACCACTAAAAGGCCACTATGAATTTTTAATACAAACCATTTTGCTACGAAGTACGAATCGTATTATTGTCCTCGGGTCACACTGGGGTCTCTTAATGTGACCGGAGAAAAGTTTCCATTAATAAGTAAAACACAAACATGCTATTGTTTTTCAGGATTCACCTAATAGTTTACGGTGGAAAACGTCATTAATTGACTGGAATTTGTTTTGTGTCCTGCTTTGTTTCTTTCATAAAAATGTATGTAGGTATTTCAAGATGAGATCAGAAACTATGGCTTAGTTTGATCAATCATTATAAAAGCTTGTAGTGATTTCTAAGTATTTACTGAGTAGAAAATTTGGTGACATCTCAGTTCATCGTAAAATCATGTTTCTAATCTGAAATATTGAAAACTGAAAATCAGCTTATTTTTTTAAATGTTTTCATAGCGTTATAAATCTATGTTTTCATACCTTTTATTTTGATGTAGCTATCGATCAGACGACTTTAGTATGCATTATTTTGTGCCATTCAGTCAATCACCATTGTTTTATATAAATATTTGATTTGTGTGTGTGTGAAATGTAATTAATTAATTTTTATTTGCCAATTTCAATGTGTTTGAAACAAAGAAATCGACAGCTAATTAAAGTCAACACAACATCATTGATTCTGACGCAAAATGAAGTTTGCCGAGACCGACAATCAATATTTTTATTTTATTGAAGACCACCCTTCAATAAAATAAAAACATAAATTGTCGTAACATATTTGAATGTTGTAAATAATCTTGTATAAGAGAACAAAAGCTTTTAATTTGTAAAATAATTCAGTACTTTAAGAGTAGGTTTCCTAAGTCGATACTGTCACTGACACTACACGCAAATATCACTCATTGAAATAAAACTATTTCTATTGAACATACGGAACGAGATAAACGAATTCTACCAGATACGTTCCTATTGAGCAGTCCGACAGGGGAAAAACCTGCATCCCACACAATACCGCGACTAATAATAACCTTGATTTGTATTTCCGGCGGTGTGTAGGGTAGTCAAATTTCACTGGAGAGGTTTTGTGTTGTCAATGGGAAAACAGAGGGCTTGAGTTAACACTGCTATGTGATACTATGAAACCTTTGTCTTCTGCACTCACAGCACAAAAACTTTCATACCCTTCAACCGGGGGAGGTCACTCTTTCTCTCTACATGGCCGGCAGCACGAGGCAACGTCCATAGAAAATTGTGACCGCTTTCCATCAGATGGGCTTTAAGTCCAAACTACAACCATGGTTTTGAAATGTATTTGGAAGAAAGCAAATTAATTACACTTTATATCTACTTCTATCCTTATGTAAGAACCTTTTATACCAGTCTTTTGGCTTCGAGTTATTTTATATGACTTTTTTTATTCATTACATCGTCAATTTGAGTTGCAAATCATCTGTCCGGTTTGAGTTTACAGTTTGAATAATAAATACCTGTTCCTTCCTTCTCGACATCTTTGATCCTTATTGTTATAATCAAGGACTCTCCCCTATCACTTATCTTATACCCTCACCGAGAAGACAGCGACTTATTTTCGTCGATAATTAACTTAATAATTTCTGATGACATCATAATTCCCTCAGGTATAATTAATTATTATTGATAATGTATGAAATTAATATCCAATATCGTATCACCTTGCTTAACATAATTACTTTCGAATCTCATAATATAGGTATAATATATGGTCAATTGAATGTATATCCATTAGGCGTTAACTTGATACCTAGTAGGTACAGTAATTTACGAGTACTAAAATATTCAGCTTAATGAACTATATACAACAAACCTTATGTAACCTAAATATTAGGTTTGGAGCCAAGTCTACCTGTGAGGCAGTACGCCTGCTTGTTAAGAGACGAGGTTCTGAAGCTGACTTTGCCTTATTTTTAATACCACTTAGGTGGCAGACAAGGACACAGCACTGATGGTAAGTGCAATACTAGGAGCGTCACACTGAGGCCCCTCCTCCTCTCCTCTACAAGGTAAGAACGGAGGGGAAAATGAAGAAATAGGAGAGTTTGTGTACTGTCATTGCTACAGCAGTCGGCACACGGCAGTCGTTCCTATAATAATAGTCGTTAAAACTCTATCAATTTCATACGAAAAGTCTCAGATGCTACTTGAACAGCGTTAAAATAATGATGATTATATTAGTGAACAATGTGGGCATCTTGTAGAGGGGAAGGTAAAGGGAAGAGAAAAAAGAGAAAATAGAAGAGTTTGTGTGCTGTCAGTGCTAAGTCAGTGCTCAGGGTTGAAAAAGCAAATGGCAGACGTTCCTATAATAGTCGTTAAAACTTTATCAGAGTCATACTAAAAGTCTTAGATGCTACTGAGACAGCTCTACAATAATGATGACTATATTACAAAATGTAATCAAGCTCAAAATTTATGAAAAACAGACACAGTTTCTACCTATAGAGTATATTCTACATAAACCTATATATTACAATATAAGTATTATAAATATGGGTGTATTGTACTTGAAACTCATTCTTGTAGAATAATCGAGCGACATATTAATTACATTCTGTTCTGCAAAGCTAATACGATATTAATAAAATTTGATTTATAAAGTATACATTATGTATTACATAAATTACGATATTGCGCACTCAATATTCTATTAATATGATAAAAATGCGTGAAATGTCCAGGGGTTCAAAGATGCGAGATCATTCGATAAGGGCCTCGAACGACAAAACTGCTATACGAGCGGTTACCCTATCCTAGACAAATATTTGAAATATCAGGCAAGCCATAGGGGAAATTTGAGAAAACATTTTATACCGTAACCTTTATTTTATTTATTTCATATCATGTTGAAGTTGAATTTCCCAAATGTTTCCTGCGTAAATAAAGTATATTAACAATATATTTGCCAAATATGATTCTCTGATCTAAAAATTATTTTCTTTCTAATAAATAAATGAAAATAAAAATATAAGGAACGGAAACGGGACAGACAACTCTCTGCCAATATATAGATATCATAACCGATACATGAAAGGAAGCAGAATGAAATCCTTGCGGTGGGAAGGTTTCACAGTATGAGACTCTGGTTGGCGCACACTCAAGTGGGTGAGTTCGAAAAGCAGCGTAAAGCATTTCTAAACTTAAGCGTGTCAAGATCAAAGTCAAGCAACCTGTTGTTATTAATAATAATTACGTGGACGTTTATATTAGCCATCTTCAAGCGCACGAGCACAGTTTCTAGGAGTGCGTATAACCTACTTGCTGTGGTTTAAATAGGTATCATCCTAGGATGAATTGCACAGCTCAGTTTAAACTTAAGTAAGCATAGCATGTTAGCATGTATATTGGTTCGAGGACGAGGACAAGCATTAAACATACTTCAATTTGCTTGTAAATGCCAAATGGATACGTTCAAATGCATTAACTGTTTAGATATTGTTATTCGAACTAAGCAGACATCGAACATCTTCCTACGTAGCAGTTTCAGGTGTATACACAAGAGAATACATGTAGGCCGGGGGTCCAAATGAGAACACTGGGATTGGGTACTTCACACTTTCTTATTATATTTACTGTTTTACAAAAATCATGACCGCACATCTTAAGTCTTAACGATCGCCATCTTAATGCAACTCCTTAAAAAGAGTGAGTTACTGAACTATAAGAGAGTGAATATCAACCATTCTATCCGCAGTCATACATCTCGCTCACTTCCTGTTCCTCATTGGGTTGCCATCCTACATTCGGTCATCCTGCTTCTATGTCTGCCCTCAGACATAGCAACACAAGTTATACAACTTCAATTACCGCAATGACAACTTACGGTAAGCCTTAGAAAACAACATGAACAATCAATAAAAATCTAAATGGGAAACACACATCATAATAGCAACAATTCAGTTTCAGTTAGTACGCAGAATCATCTACAGTTACACACCAAATAATAATAACACAGTATACATTGTTAGAACAGAAAATCTTAATATTGTAAATTGCAGCACAGGTTAAAATAAACAAAAATGTTACAGAATTGGTAAAAGATGTTTCAATCATACTCCCCTTTCATTCGTCCCTTAAGACCTGAGTTACTCACCTAAATCTCTTCATTATTAGGGACTGGCCATTGCTTCATAAAATCGGCAGAAGTTGACGTTTTATTAGGCCCCTCAGAGGCACTATCCTTTTTAATAACATCATAGCGATCATTACGCTTTACTTTAATCACCTGATAAGGACCTAGGAACTTGGGCTTCAACTTTAGTCCTGGACCAAATTGAGTTCGTTTTATGGCCACCAGATCTCCTTCCTGGTACCTGCTGCTTGGCTTTCTTTTTCTATCATATGTTTTCTATTTTCCTCTTGAACTTTGAAGATTTGTTCTTTAGCTTTGAGTCTCCTTTCTTCTCTATTTTCTTCGTACTGGTTCACTTCTTCTTTTTGTATTAACTCAACTATCTTTAGGTCTTCTTTGACCCTCATATCAGCACCTATCATAAGATGAAATGGGGTGGTGTCTATACTTCTTTGATACGTGCTATTTAAAGCCCTCTGCACCTGGCTAACCTGTCGGTACCACATTGATGGATTTTCGATACAGAGCTTGGTTAACACAGCCAAAATCGTCCTGTGCAAACGTTCCACTTGTCCATTTCCTCGCGGCACCCCTGTGGTAATGGTTATATGCTTGATCTTCTCCTCTTCACAGTAGTCCTTGAACTCTCCACTGGTGAACGCCGTTCCTCTGTCACTGATGATCCGGACTGGATTACCAAAGTGCTGCTGATGTATCTTTAATTTTTCAATCGTCTCTCTACTCGTAGTACTCTTAGTTGGGAAAATCCAAGTGAATTTGGTAAATGCATCAACAATAGTCAAAATATGGTTATATAATTTCTTCGTCTCAGTCAACGGTCCTAAATGATCAATGTGAATGGTGTGTAAAGGTGTACTCTCCTTCTCCAATGGATTCAAAAATCCCTCTTGCCTTCCGGCTTTTCTAGTTGCTAAAAGGCAAGGTATACAACTTGTTATAAAGTTTTGTAACTTCTTATCAAGATTCTCAATGTAGTAATCTTTAGTAATGGCTTCTTTCATTTTCTTGATTGCAAAGTGACCTTTATTATGTACTTGTTTAATAACCTCTTTCTCCAATGCCTTGGGAACAACCAATAGCTTCTGCTCCCCCTTGTAGAGAAGACCGTTGTCTATCCAGTAATCTAAATATGAGCCTTTCTGTAAAACCTCACACATAGCTTTCAGACCATCATCCATCTGTTGAGCTACTCTTATTTGATCTTGCAAGCTATTTGCAACAATGGTCATGCAGGGGTTTCGACTCAAGGCGTCAGCATGCTGCATCTTAGCGCCTGCACGGTGTTCTACCTCATAATCAAATTCATCCAAAAATAGAACCCAACGAGCTACCTTTGGTGACAAGTCCTTTTTCTTTAAAGTTAATTCAAATGCTTGACAGTCCGTGACTATTTTGAATTTAATTCCATACAAATATACTCTGTACTTCTTAACACCTTCAATAACAGCGAGGGCCTCCAACTCATAGCTGGAATACCTTGTTTCTGCCTCACTAGTTTTTTTACTCATGTAAGATACCGGATGCCAGCCGTCTGCGTGCAGTTGCATAAGTATAGCTGAGTAAGCAATAGAAGATGCATCTGTATGTAATTCTGTAGGTAAATTACAATCATAAATCTTTAGTACAGGGGAATTCCCCAATTTTCTCTTTAACTCATTAAAAGCAGACAATTCCTCCTCCTCAAACTTGAATGAAACATCTTTCTTTAGTAGATCAGACAGTGGCCTTGCTATACTGGCATACTCTTTTATGTACTTCCTGAAATAAGATGTTAGTCCAAGAAAACTGCGAACTTGCCTTACTGTTGTAGGCTTCGGATATCTCAAAACCGCATCTGTCTTCTCAATTGTTGGTCTCACCTCACCGTCCTTTATAAGATGACCCAAGAATTCAATCTCTCTGAAAATCAGCTTGACCTTCTTCCAGTTTATCTGCAGACCATACTGCCCTGCGATAGACAGCACATTTTTAAGCCGCTTCACCGCCTGATCTTCATTTTCTGCTGGGATTAACAAATCGTCTATGAAAATGATAACTTCTCCTTTGGAAAGCAATTCTCTAAAAATTATAGATATAAACCTCATGAAATACTTCGGACATATGGACAGTCCGAAAGGGGCACGTAGGAACTCGTACTGCGCATTATGCGTAACAAAAGCAGTATACTTTATGCTTTCCTCACTTATCTTCAAATGGAAGAAACCATTTTTCAAATCTAACACACTGAAAACACGGGCATCTTTGAGTTGGTCAATTAAATCGTCTATAATGGGCAAAGGGAATTCATCTTTGACAATCTTTTGGTTAATGGGCCTGTAGTCCTCACATACCCTAGTACTACCATCCTTTTTTTTCACAAGGACCAATGGGGAAGAATACTCTGAATTACTTACGCGAATAATGCCATCACTTAACCACTCTGATACTTGCTTATTCACCAGTTGCTGTTCAGCTTGCGATATTCGCCTTGGACGCTGAGCGATGGGTACGTCGTCTTTCAATACAATGCGCAGCTGTAAGGGAGCCTCCTTGGTCTGAACTGGCCGATAACTTTCTACCATACGGATTACTTCCTTCTTCAAATCCGGACTTGCCATATGACCTACAACAGAACCTAGTGAGCACACTTCACTCGCATAGCATCCCAAGCGTTCCCAATCCTTGTTTACAAACCTTACATTACCACCTTTTAACACAACTGTAACATCGTTTAGAAATTCCTGGCCCAATATAACATCATATGGAACATATTTACTACTTAAAACATGGAAAAGTACTTCGGTATAGCATTGTTTATCAACACACATCGTTAGTCTACACATTCCTAATGAACGCACAGTTGATCGTCCGATTCCAGACAGTTGGAGGTCGTCTTTGTCACAACGCGGCTTTCCGAGAGTTATATACACGTCTTCTGAGATAATGTTCACGTCGCTGCCCGAATCAACGAGTCCTTTCACACGAAAACTGTTTAGTTCTAACATCACAACCGGCTTATTTCCGTCTTGTACTGATCTCTCATTTTCGTAAACAAACGCCGCCATCTTAGACGTTTCGTCATTCCTCGTCAACGCCGTTCGACTCGCGCGCTGATGTTGGCACTCGGCTATCTTCGGGTCACTCTCGTCGTTCGTATTCGTTCGGTCGTTGCGTTCGACTTCAATATGGCCGTAATCTGAACTTGCAGAACTTGCAAACATTGCAGTTTTATGTCGATGCTTACTTGCTCCACCTGCTGATTTCTGTTGATGTATATGACTCGCTTCTTTTTTTCCAGCTTCCTCGCTTGCTCCTGTGGTTACGTTGATGCACTCCTTGCCAACGTGGCCAAACTCATTACACTTGAAACACTTGCGACCCTTACTTTTGTGCGGGCAATCCGCCGATGTATGCCCTAACTCGCCGCATCCATAACAGCGAACGAACGCCTATACGACCTTTTTCTTGACTTGAGCGCGGCTTACTAGCTGGGCTTCTTTGAGTTGTCTTCATCTTGGCGGCAATAGTTTCGTAGATTTTGAGTTTCTCTTTTAAATCATGATAAGTCGTAACGCCGTACAACATCATCTTGTTCGTCTCGACGTCGGGAATTCCGTCTACTATATATTTGATAGCCACGTAGTCCGCCATCTTGCCACGCTTACCAAGTTCTTTCATCACCAACATGTCGCAGGCTTAATGGAACAGTGACCCATTAGTAGATAAGTCAGAATTGAGTTACATATAGATACAGGCTTTGTTTAGCGCCATCTACCGCCTACCCGTTGAAATGAGTTGCAAATACGAATTCTTGTTGCCGCGGCGATATAATCTGTCTCTTTCACTTTTGTGCGCTCTCTCATTGACTTTAAGTCGCATAGCGACTCATACCAGATTGTGTCCAACACTTATATTGTGAGGTTATTATCGTTTCATTGAACGAAGACCCAATCGTAGTTGAGTGTGTTTACTATCAAATTCACAGGTAAGTTTAAGCAAACTGTATAAACTTATAATGACAAGTTAAATTTTAGGTTAGTTTACTACTTATTTTCATAATATATTTGGTGACACATTCAGTTTTTAGTCAGTTTATCATTAAACGTTGTTATATTTTTCTAGACTCCTTACGAGTTAAGTCTATTTACTATTAAAACCTATCCATTATTAATGGTAACACTTTATAATATTCAAATATAAGTCTTTTTACTACTGAAAATAATGTTAGTTAGTAGACAGAATAATAGTTGAGTCTTTGTTTGGAAAAAATATGAATATAATATTATATATAAATTTTTAATTGCTTCTAAATATTATATATTGAGTCATTATTGGTCTAAAATTGTGCATACATTTTTTCATGTGTACAAGAGGCCTGATATTATTATTTATGTTCTAGGATAACCTAGAACATACTGGATGACAACAACATACATAAACTTACGCCTTTATTCCCGAAGGGGTAGGCAGAGGTGCTAGCACCCGCATTTCGTGTAATGTGGTATGGGTAATGGACTGCCGAGACGAGGTCTCGGGTTAGATCCCAGGTTTTACCATGGCACACACCAATGACTTTTCGATGCATTTCGAAGTTATGTGTGTATTTATCGCAGAATTACAAGTGCCTGGTTAATGGCAATAGGCTCGCCACCTATTACATTGGGACCTAAATGATCAAGATCCAATATACGAAGTTGCGTCTAAAAAGCGAAGACAAGTGCCAGTATTATCCAAGTCAATCAAAATCATCTGGGAGCTCATCATCATCTACGTCTTCTACGTCCTCATCATGTGCAGGATCTTCTAGTGATAGGTCGGATATGGACTCTAGTGATGAAAAGAAGGTAACTCAAGATAGCATAGTTCCAGTAACTGCAGAGTAACATAAACATTAATGAACCTACAACAACATGGATGTGTGGTGTGACGAGAATGAATAGAATAAGGAATGAGTATATTAGAGAAAGTTTGAAAGTAGCACCTGTAAATGAAAAATTGAGAAGTGAACGTCTGGCGTGGTATAGACATACTATGAGAAGAGATGATAGCAACATTGTAAAAAAGGTCCAAAGTATTAGTGTAGTGGGCTTTACAACCAGAGGTCGGCCCAAAAAAAGATGGATGGACTGGGTGAAAGAGGATATGGCAAGGAAGGGAGTGACTGAGGAAATGACATCCGATAGGAATGTATGGAAGAGAATGACATGTTGCGCCGACCCCAAATAATTGTGACAAGGGCAGGAAGATGATGAACAACAGAATTTTCACTAAACCAAGAAAATAAGAAGAAGGGTAAAAAGCGTAAACGTAATGAAGAAAGCTGGAAACAGAATAAAGCTAAATTTCTGAGAAATGCAGGTAAATCATACACTACCAAGAAAAATAAAGCAATCAAACCTCGTTCTGTACAACCACCTTGTGGTGATAAATGCAGTCCTAAATGCTGTGAAAAGATAAGTGTAGTTCAAAGGCAAACAATTTTTGATATGAAATTAAGTTATGTAATGCCTATACACAACGCCAAGACAAGACAAGAAAGACAAGAAGCTCCTGACAAAAAATTGACCAAAGCTTTAGTTATGTTTTCCTTAGAAGTTTTATGTTATGTATTATAGTAATTTACCTAATTGTTTATTCTGACTATGGGTAATGGACTGCTGAGACGAGGTCTCGAGTTCGATCCCAGGTTTACCATGGCACACACCAATGACTTTTCGATGCTTTTCGAAGTTATGTGTGTATTTATCGCAGGTTTATAAGTGCCTCGGAGAGCACGTTAAGCCGTCGGTCCCGGTTGCCATACAAACATCTATGGCAGTCGTTACGGGTAGTTGGAGCCCTCAAAAGTCCAACCAGCCTAACTTGGAACGCATCACAGTTAGACGGAAAGCCGACCCCAACTGAGTTGGGAAAAAGGTTCAGGGAATGATGATGTTTATTCTGACATTGTTTTATTTTATAGTGGGTTTGTGTGTGTGGGTTGAGTGGTTTTCATAGTGAGCTAGAACTTGTTAAATTTTATTTTTAGTACAACTATTTTCCGCCTTGATTTTTCTGTTGACTCATAGAATCTTCAGCTGTTGCCTTAGGCAGCACCCGCAGTTTAATGTAGTAGTTTTTGGGAGGAGAAAGAGGAAATTTTCCATCTAATCAAACTTTCACATTTGTAATATCCGACGAATGATAAAGAGTACTGATTGCTAATTTTGTTCCAATTTTGTAATAAAATATTGATGATTATATTAATGACTTTTAATTCGTTAAAAATGCCATCATTAAATTGATTCACGATCTGCTAATTTGAGAAAAGAGACCCAATCTCCAAATATATTTTATACGGTTATTATAATACTGACTAAATACTGATTAAGTCACAGTAAGTGATACATTATTTAAAATAAAACCGGCTTAAAATTTAATGGCGCACTTGCATTTTAAAAGTATGTTTATTTTTTTTATAAGAAACTGACCTAACGTAGAATGCACATTTTATAATATATTTTTTAAATATAAAGAAATCATTTTCGATACCTTTTTTAATGAAACCTTATGAATAGATTATCATACTTTCAAAATACAAGCATTCCTGATTAATTAATTAATTAGTTTTAGATTTATTCATCAGCAAATAGGATAAGTCCTCAATGCACGATTTTATTTCACGATTTCCCAAAAATCGTCTTTTTTGAGTTAAGTCAGTATTCCAATAAGCCTGCGATGTAGTCCAAGCATGTTTCGTCCGCCTGCTTCTTTCTGGCGCTCATTAGTTCGTGTATGACCTTTACATCAATTGTATCTGGAAATTCTTTCTGTATGCTTGCTTTTAACTCGTCCCAGCTTTTGAATGGCCGTTCCGCTCGCAACCATAACTCGGCCGTGCCGGTGAGCGATCTTCGTGCAACAAGCAGCTGCTGCAGAGGTGTCCATCCGAATATGCTGGCGTGATCTTCTACATCATCGATCCACCGTGATACGGGATAAGTTTTATCACGGCCGCTGAAACTTGGAACAAGCTCCGCCGTCATCTGCAGCATGTTCGCGCCGTGAGATATCGTCTTCTCATACCCAATACTGTGATTTGTCCCCGTAGCCTGTTCTCCTTTCCTAGGCATGCTGTTGTTGTCGTCGTATTTTTAAGTCGTAACGTCTTTTCAACTTTCAACACGCCGCGGTAAGTGTCGTTTAGCGTGGGAACACGAGGTAAGTCTTGTCGCGATCCCGGACGAGCCCCCAAAAATTTGTAGGCCGGGGGTCCAAATGAGAACACTGGGATTGGGTACTTCACACTTTCTTATTATATTTACTGTTTTACAAAAATCATGACCGCACATCTTAAGTCTTAACGATCGCCATCTTAATGCAACTCCTTAAAAAGAGTGAGTTACTGAACTATAAGAGAGTGAATATCAACCATTCTATCCGCAGTCATACATCTCGCTCACTTCCTGTTCCTCATTGGGTTGCCATCCTACATACATAATCGAAAAACAATTTATATAAACCATATTAACATAATAATAAACATCATGATTATTAATCGACGATCGTAAATTAAGTGCCAAAATGTCTGGTGTCAAGTGGTTCTCGAATCAAATTGCTAGATTTTAATACACATATTTATTTTAATCCATGGACGCTCGAAAATATTATGTAATATATTAATAAAGCTTCACATTTTTTATGAAACCTCTTCACTTACACACTTCACAGGAATATATTAGACTTCATCACACTTCGTGCCAATTTCACTTAAATCCTGATGTTCTAGTATGATTAAATAATAAACATTCGTGTTAATGTTATATACATATAACCCATCCTCAGGGACTGGACTATGAAACGCTAAAATATGTTTTTGACAATTCGAATACGTATATGTACTTTCAGGTGAATTAATTGGAAATCTTTTAAATTCAAGGACTGTATCCAAAATTTGAAAATTTCTGAATCTTATTTACCATTTTCACCTTTGAAAATCAGTCCGTAAAAATGTTAGTAAGAATGAACGGCCCATATATATCACTAGGAAGCGAATTCGTTCTGAATAGGTGGAGCAAAGACCTATTACGATATTTCTCAGAATGGATGCAATAACGACAATGTCGCTATGATATGTGAGCCACTTGGTCACGTCAATGTCACTAATCTTAGGGTGGAATTGGGTAATAACGTTCATAGTGCGGCCTATCTATGTTACGGGTAAATATTAATTAAGGTAATGTCTATGATGTCAATATAAAATTGGGTCAACCACGTACGTCTACTGTACTTTTGTTCACAGTCACATCGAGTATTGCACGCATGAATTCTTTTTTCGTGCGCATAGACCTCACGGATACAACTCTCACTGAAGCCATTGAGAGTGGTTATGTCAGACTCGAACCGACAAAACTGCACGTTGTCTTTGGATCTTCGGTTGCCGGTGGTGATATAGTAGCAATAGGCTGTTGATTGAAACTTGCGACTGCTTATTTTATGTTACATTTGTTTTTATTATGTATTCTAGCTGTAAAGTCTTCTAAAGTATATAATAATATATACTTGACTTGACGGAGAGCAGACGTGTGCATACAACAATAAAATTGAATACTGCATTTAAATTAAATTGTTGACTAGTGACCTCCTTTCGCGGCAACAAAGTGTGTCAAATGCAAAGTGTGACAACTGTATAGAATTAATTGGAAAATTTTAGACAGTATAATGTGCTGTTAATAGAATATATCAGCAAGATGGACCATAGTCCCTTTGGCAGGGGTAGCAGGACTGCACGCACGCCGCCGCCTTCTCCCGCCCCGCATCCTAATATGGCAGAACAGAGCCAAAACTTGACGCAAGTAGAAACAATATCTACAGCAGAGATTCAGAAGTGGATGACCTCTATTGAACAATGCCTAAATGAGGTATGTACCATCGCCACCGACGGTGGAAAGCTCAACTCTGACCAGAAATTAAGGATTGCCACATTGTGCCGAAAAGTGTCGCATGGCACATCCCAAATGGCAGTGCAATACCAAGACCTTAAAGCCAAGACTGCGCAAATGAACACTCTTGGTCTAGCCCTACAGGAGAGACTGAATATATCGCAGCAAATGGGAGACATAAAGAAGGCCATTGAGGAGACAGAGAAACGTAAAACGGGTACATCATTCGCCGACATGGTTAAAAAGGGAACTAATGAATACATACCAAGAACTAATTTCAGCTCAGTCGTCATTTATCCCAATGACAAGACGAAGTCAAGCGAAGAGACCAAGACCCTTGTGCAAAAAATCATCCGACCTGAAGAACTAAAACTACAGGTTAGGGGGTTGCGCAAGACAAAGAATGGTGGCGTAATAATAAGCACTGATACAAAGGGAGACATCGAAAAATTGAAACGATCAGCCCAGCTCACTAACTCAGGATTCACCGTAGACGATCAGGTGAAAAGAAAACCCCGGGTTATAGTTATCGGAGTACCTGCGTCTATGACAGAAAAGGAGGTATTTACCTGTTTATACCAACAAAACCTGAGCGACAAGCTACCGGACTGCAGTCTTGAATTATTCCTCGCATCGATTAAGCTTAGCCATAAATCGGGTAAGAGGGACGCAGAGACCTGTAATTATGTAATCGAAGTACCAGCAAGCATACGTAAAGTCCTGATCAACAACGAAAAGGTATTTGTGAACTGGTCATCTTGCCCTGTTAGAGACTTTACGCTGGTTACCCGATGTTTCAAGTGCCAGCAGTACGGTCATGCAGCAAAAACATGCAGAGAGACGACGTACACTTGCGGGCAGTGCGGTGAGCAAGGGCACCCGACGAAGGACTGTACGAAGAAGGCAGAGGAAGCAAAATGCGCGACGTGTCTAAGATTCAAGAAGCCGAGTAATCATGCCACGGGATCGCTCGATTGTCCGGCGAAAGTAATGGCGGAAAAAAGGTACATTAACTCCATTGATTATGAAGGCGCCTAAGAGCGCCCCTAACCAAGTTTCTTACTGACCTTTTTATAGGTTTAGTTTAGTTAAGTATAGGAGCAATGACTCATAATTTAATTAACGAATTAGATAGCTTCTCTGTGTCTGAGTCTAGGACATGTGAGGCAGAAGAGTGCAAACAATATCTGAAATCGTGCAATAACCCATTAACCATAATAACACAAAACATACGTAGTATCTTTAAGAACATAGATGGATTTCTAACCCTACAGCATAGAATAGATATGAATCTAGACGTCATAATCTTAACTGAATGTAGGCTATCTTTACCATATAACATACCACTATTACAAGGATATAACATGTACAGAACTAATACAATATATAATCAGAACGATGGGATAGTAGTTTACATAAAAAGTGAAATAAACGCAACTGTAGAGGAACCAATTATGCAAGAGTGTAATAGATTATTAATAAAAATAGGAACAGACTTGGTAATAGTAGCAATATACAGGCCCCCTGCTTTCAACGATAAATACAAATTTATCAATTCATTAAATAACATCTTGCAAGATCTGTCTTCTTATAAAAACATTATATTAGCTGGCGACATAAATATAAATATACTACAAGGACAACAAGACATAAAGGAAGATGCTCTTCATTATCTCAACCTCTGCTCATTTCATGGCTTATTCACCACACATTCTTTTATCACGCGTCAGGTAAGTGGGTCTTGCCTTGATCATATCATGCTAAAAACACAATATCCAGCACACGTACTTGTCATCAATTCTGCTGTAACAGATCATAACGCTGCCCTACTAACCCTAAGTTGCAAGTTACCTAAAATAGAAAAAAATAGCTTAGTCACGAAATTAAACATGGATAAACTTGAACACGATTTGCAAGACATCGACTATGACCCAGTTTATTATTCTGATGATCCGCAATTTTGTATGCAATACTTTATCGAAAATGTAAAGAATGCAATACTTAAAAATACACGGGTAATACGATTGCATAACAAAAACCACAACTTAAAGCCGTGGATTACACCAGGTCTGATCCGCTGTATGAAACACAGGGATCAGCTTCATTTGAAATGTAAACGCAGCCCTGATAATTTAACGTTACAGGTGTCTTATAAAAGATACCGGAATTTTTGTAATGACTTATTACGAAAAGTCAAAATAAATCACGATAAACTTGAGCTGGAAAGGGCGGGGTCAGATAGTAAAAAGATCTGGCAACATATTAAGAATGTAACATACATGAAAAAGCATAAGGAATCGCATTCAAGTTTATTAAACTCCCATCCAACACAGGTAGAATCCGCTAACATAGTAAATAAGTTCTTTATTAATGTAGGTAAGCGATTGGCACAGCAAACGCAAGCAAAAATGATGTGTTCCACAAGCCCATCATTCCCGAATAGGACTGCCCTGTCATCTTTTGTGCTATTAGACACCGACGAAAAAGAGGTTGAGAGGATTATCTCGAACTTAAAGGATGATTGTGCTATTGGCTGGGATCACATATCAAACAAAATCCTGAAAAAATGCAAGCATGTTCTGGTACACCCGCTAACTAACATTTTCCAAAAATGTTTGGCGACAGGAGTGTTCCCTAAGTGCCTTAAGAAAGCTGTGGTTGTCCCTGTATATAAGTCTGGAGGGAAAGATCAAATAACAAATTACAGACCCATTTCCATACTCCCCGCTATCTCCAAAATACTCGAGAAAATAATAAATATCAGATTGATAAAATATTTGGAGGATAACACGATTTTATCAAACAAACAGTTTGGATTTAGAGCAAATAGGTCTACGGCCGATGCGGTGCATCATCTGACGGACCACATAGCACAAGAGCTTGATAAGGGTAATCGCACAGTGGGAATATTTCTGGACCTTGCCAAAGCGTATGATACGGTCTCTATACCTAGATTGTTGAGCAAACTTGACAGTGTGGGAATCAGAGGCCTACAGTTGGGACTCCTCAAGAGTTATTTAAACGAACGTACCCAATGCGTAAAGATAGGAACTGTCATCAGTGAGGACATGGAGAATACCTCCTTTGGGATTCCACAAGGAAGCGTATTAGGAAGCACACTGTTCTTAGTTTATATAAACGAACTATGTAATTTAAAGCTAGAACACGGCACGATCGTATCATACGCGGATGACACTGCCCTCCTTTTTTCTGCTGAATCAGAAATGGAGGTATACGGGCATGCGCAACGCGGTTTTAATATTGTAAACAATTGGCTTCAATGTAACCTACTAACACTTAATGCAGATAAATCTAAATACATTAGTTTCTCGATGCGTAAAAGACCTATAACCCAGGCTAACCAACTTCTTTACGCGCATCATTGTGGAGAACCCAATAATAAAGGTAACAATTGTACTTGCCCGGTTATAGCTATAACAGACAAGATAAAATATCTTGGCATTGTAATAGATGAAACCCTTTCGTTTAAAGAACATATCGAAACATTAATTAAAAGACTACGCAAATTGATATTTGTTTTTAAAAAAATAAGACATATCAGTGAGCCTAAATTGATTAAGCAAATCTACTATGCCCTCTGTCAGTCAATATTAACATATTGCATAACAACCTGGGGGGGAGTGGGTAAGACACTGCTGCTACCCGTTGAGCGAGCTCAGAGAGCGATCCTCAAGGTAGCAACGTTCCGCTCTTTCCTATCTCCCACAGACCTCCTATACAAATCTTGCGAAGTACTAACAGTCCGCCAGCTATTTATATTGAGTACAGTACTTAAACAGCACGCAGCGCTTCCCTACAGCACCGATAATACTAACAAAAGGCGGAAAGATATTGTATGCACTGAAAGAATTGCGATAAAACACGAATACATTGGCAAATTTCACCTGTTTTTGGGACCACTTCTGTACAAAAGAATAAATGCTATAACAAGCATTTATTCACTAAATAGTGTGAATTGTAAGCGAGCTGTAAAGAATGTACTCCAAAAATTGTCCTACGATGACACAGAGAAGTTAATGTCTGTTTTAAAATAAACAATAAATTACTTTGTTTAGCAGTAGTGAGAAGCTATATATTGTATATTTCTTAATATTATTTGTTGTCTATGCAATAGTTTTTAGAAGCACAAAGTAGAAAGTTGCACCTAAAGCCTGAAACACAGGATTACCTAGTTCAGGCACAACTAATAAATTAGTCCTAAGCAAAGACCTATGTAAGACACTTAACTGCACAAACATTATTATATACGCACCTAATATATATTACTTTATATAAGATAACTACTCATGCACAATGTAACAACGCACGATAGATTAAGAACTATGTAAAATATTGTACAATGATTATTATGAAATAAATTTGATTTGATTTGATTTGATTTGAAAGAGTAGAATAAAATACTACATGAGTCTGCAACATAGTATGAATTGATTTCCTTTCATGATGACAAGAATGCACTTTGATTTTATGTTATTCCCCAAAACCTCAGCAGGCAGTAATGTTCCTTAATATTATCAACAATGTTTATGAGCTTACCTTATTTAGAGATTTCTGATATGGCCATAGGCTATTAAGCCACTATGAGTAAATATTATTCATTTCAGTTATATTTTTTTTAAATGAGTATTTTCCCTTTCTCTAAGTACGATTGAATCTGTTGAGCTTGCTTTTATTTTAAGATATTTAGTTTTGGTTTGAACACACTCACAGTGTGCAGTGCAAGTACTTAGTAAAATGAGAGATTTACATTGTTTTCTATATTGGAAGCCATTATTCCCAAAATTTCCCCAAAGTAATCTCCAAGTATTTATTGTAATAGAACTATTGTAAGGCGCGATTCACTTAATATTATTTATATTATTTAAGTACACTGTGTCTAACGTTTTTTCTTGTTTTTCAGTAGCTATATCATGGGGAGTCTACCTATGAAGGAAGCAACATACCCACTTAGATTTTGCTATACAGAATCACCTGATTTTGTACAGCAAAATCTTCATCATAGTTTCTTTTCTCTCGTATTTTTATCTCGATTGCTAGACCAGTACTATTCCAGCTATACAAACTTTTGTATTGATCTCAGGCATATGAATAGTTACCTGACTATAATAATATCTCAATAAAAAAACATTTTCTTCATAAAAACATAATGTTGTCGCTGGCAAATCATAAAAACGAATGCGCGCCATTTGTTAATGTTGGTTACGAATTTCAGTTCAATAAAAGCGTTACATTCAACGTTAAAGGCGCCGACACGATACAATAACGTTTTAGGTGAATGATAACCGCTATCGAAAATACCAGTATTGGGAAAATGATTAGTACTACCGATATTATTTCAGAGAATATATATAGATATATAGATAGAGGCAAAACACATTAAAAAGGTTACACGGTACATTTATATAAACACTGCATAAACCGTTTCTTAGTTAAGTCGGTTTCAGCTGATGAAGTATTCCCCGAACATTCCCATTTAAGAGATTTTCCCTCAAGTAAATTCCTACACTTATTAAAATTTCATTCTTACGCAAGAAATCATTTCATAAGGATTAACAATTTAATTTTAAGAACACAGACTTAGTAATAAGATCATGGGATGAGTGTTTTCAGAACGAAATAGAATAATGTTTTCTGTTTTCTTATTATTAAAGAAAAAAAGCGCTTCCATAACGAAGTAGGTACAATAAACGAATTTGTGAACGATTAAAAATATTTTTATTGTTAAACGAATAGTTTACGTTATTTTTAAACTATTACGGTGTAAACTCATACTTTAATATCGGTTCGAGACTTATCGCGATTGAATACGAATCTTATTTTTGTCTACGTTTCGGATGCGTTGCAGCACCCGTGGTCACGACTTGACTCGATCAATCAAGTTGTGACCACAAGTGCTGCTTTTTATACCGCTTAGGTGGCAGACAAGCACATGGCTCACCTGATGGCAAGTGGTTACCGTGACCTATGGACATTAAGGAGGGGTGAATGTTAAGAGAGTTTCTCTGCTGCTAGTGCAGAAGACTAAGCAAATTTTCTCTCTGTCTTCCCACTGATAACACAAAACCTCTAAAGTGAGCTCTTGCTACCCTACTCACCGCCATAAACACAATACAAGCTTATTTTTAGCCGCGGTATTCTGTAGGGTGGAGGTACTTCCCCAGTCGGACTTCTCAATTAGGATGGGGTATATTGTCATGACCACCGTTATCCTGATAGGCTGATGACCTGAAAAAGCCGGCAGAGAGAAACTGAATGCGGAAGGTCGAGGTTCGAGTAGAGTACGCATTGGAAGAAGCATATGTCCTTCAGTGAACAACAATAGGCTAATTGATTTGATTGATCCATACATATAACAATCATTGTCAATTTTCAGTATTACATTCCATTTTGTGAATCATTTATAACTAAATAAATATGCCTACTGTAGCGGACAAGAAATATTCAAAAAATATTGAACGTCAAAAGGACGCGCTGTAGGTATAAAAAAATTTAATGGTTTCTTTCTTCACCTGACTAATGATCACTGCGTAGACAAGCTTTCGGTTGAGCTACTATTAATTACAAAAAGCCTTGGTTTTTGAATCCGTTGCGTGATAAGTCACTGTAAACACACAGACCAGACGAAGTATTACGTTTAATTATAGGGTAACAAAGACCTATGCCGGCTTATCGGTAGCTATACCAAGTTAACAGTTACAAACACGAGTGACTCTTGTACAAATTATATCGTTGAAGACTTTAATGGATATGGTGGCAATATAAACGTGTATTGGTGCACTTTGATTGTTAACTACCAGTTTTTAATTATTAGGAACGCAGTTACTTCGAACGTAAAAGTAGTACAATAATATTAAAAATGCAATACTATATCGTAGTTTAATCACAGGCTGTTTTTAACTAGGATTGATTAAATAAACCAACTTTAGAAATATATTTTTATGAATTCAAGTAATGAAATCAATAAGAAAGGGAGGGTACCTACCTACACAGAGTAGTATAATACGAGTAAGTAACGCACCCACTTGGTTTAAGTGGTACTGTATTGATAATAATACTTATATGCATTGATACAAATAGGTATAATGATTTGTTTGTTGTGTTTGCGAATGAATCTACACAAGTAAGACTAAATCAATTTGCCAGCACAACCTGTGATTCACGATTTAAAGATATTTATTTCAGACTTGAATCCATAACGGTGTTAGTAAGAATTTTCTTATGATCTTATGTTAGTAATTACGCAGAGATGTGAACTATGAGTAGGATGTTGGTATATTTTATGTAATTCACGGTA
The DNA here is from genome assembly GCA_963691645.1 of Pelosia muscerda. NCBI lineage: Eukaryota > Metazoa > Arthropoda > Insecta > Lepidoptera > Erebidae > Pelosia > Pelosia muscerda. The sequence goes on from OY829106.1 coordinate 10,465,560, forward strand.
AGTGATCGAATCTAAACATATATTGCGGAGGATAATTGGAATACCACAGTTTGGTTTTGCCTATGAAATGGATATATCAATACAATAGCAATGCAATAATCTTACATACAAAATAATATGTCTTAAACACTACTAGTTCAGGAGTGGGAGCTGCTCTGTTTAGTTCTGACTTGCATTATTCTTACTATGGCAGAGGTGATTGCCTTATTTACAACATTATTAACTGTACTTTATACTTCCTAGTAGAAATCACGTACCTGCCTGCCATACATAGTTGAATGTTGAAATGCATTTGATTTAACTCTAGATTACACATATACATTCAAAATAATCTAAATTCAAAGATCTATTAATTTGTGTGCCTAACCTAACCCAATCGATTATGCGCTAGTCAATCGATGTGACGTGAAGTGTTTAAGTGACCGCTTAATTAGTGTTGAAACTGAATGCAGATAACATAACATGCGAATATTATATCAAAGCAGACTAGGGGTTTACTATACCAATTATAGGTTATTATGCGGACCTCCTTCTAACATAATATTATTTTATTAATATATTATTAAAAATAGCAAAAATATTTGGAAAGTATAACTTGTGATAATTGTTGTTAGAAAATTATTCAAATTTGATTCAGAATAAATTAGATGGGAACTACATTTGCACAAAAAATTATTGTTCTTATAACAACTGCCTAGAAACAAAAATAAGTATAGCACGGAAATAAAATAAGTATTGTAAGTGGTAGTTAAATTAATAATAAAACCACTAACTGTCAGCCGCATACGGTGCAGAATATTCCATCAAGAACCAAGCGGTTCGGTGAGTCTTGCCATAGCTGCACCATTATGTCTTGGAATTCCTTATCAACTCGAGTAGTTCCTTCTTCCTACAGTCGTGAAAAAGTATGTGAGGAAACCGTCAAACTAAACCATTGTAACATTATAAAATTGAATATTATTGTAATTGCGATACTGTTTTCTATGACTTTGTTTTCAATTTACCATCAGGTCAGAGAAAACTCAAATTGATCCAAAATCAAAAAAATATTATTTTCCAATTCAATGCTATTTTATGTAAGCGACACCATCGATATTGGTGATTGTCTACCAATATCGATGGTGAAATTCCGAATGTTGTCCTAAAGTAGGTATAACTTATAACATACTGTATAAATTAATAGCATCACTATAAAGTTACGACATCTGGCAAGCGCAGCTGACAGTGACTTTCGACTTATTGGAATTTGGAAGCTTAATATTAAAAAAAATACTCCATAATAATGTCATTAGTTGTAGGCACGCATATCCTTACGGTACGACTGGATTACCATGTTGACAAAGCTCTTAAGATTAACCGGATGATCAAAATAAGTATTCGAATTCTTATATCATAGAATCTTAAAACTAAATTTAGAATGCCAATATCTAACTTACGTCAATACGGTACCATAAAGTTAATATGTAATTCGATCAGCGTATCTTTTGTTCAATATTTACTTTCTATGTGCTGAATGCTTCTAAATTCAGAATGTATGGCTTTATGTGTGAAACGGAGTCAAAGAGAGAGATATCGGGAAGTGCTCGGTGACGCCGCACGCCGCCCTGCGCGGCTACGTGAGAGATGGCTTTCAATATCAAATTGAATTCCGCGGTTCATTGATTTTCAATTTGTTAGGGAGTACTCTCATCGTTTACTATAGACACACTGAGGATCTACTATTGTAAATCTTCAGAAAATTTCACGACGAACACTTATCTATAATTTTTCTTAAAAGTTAGAATTTAGAAAGAAAATTTCAGAAATTCTTATGAAATTCGTTCACTTTTTTTATATTTTATTCAGGATACCATTGATAGGAAGTCTCTGGAAGGCAAATCACCATTACAGACACCATCAATATTACAATGATGATCTCCAGCCTGACGTCCTCATCAGATGCTTTTCCACGAACAGTTTAAAGGACCTGGGACTACACAATATAATATTTTAAATCCATTGGTTTTGGCAATGCTGGTATACCTTGATTGCAGTTGATTGATTAATCTAAATAAATATAGTTCGTGGAACAGGCGTATCAAGTATTGTGCGACTTTCATTATTTTCATCATTATCGTAGCATTAATACCGGTTGACACCCTACTTTTATTTTGATTATTGTGAGTTTTATTGGAGTGACTGCCATCCGATCTCTTAACCCCATACCGAAAAACTTAGCAGGTTTTGTTGTCCTGTTGGTTAGGTTGTTATAGGTCCTGGAGATTTTGGTGGGGCTCCAAATGCACACACTTTAACAGTGAACTGTCACAACATTGTGATAATTACATTACCAGGGAACTATGCGTCTGCTCAAAGTTCGTTAAAGTTTCAGATAAAATCTAGTTACAATCTTCTTACTCAAGATTAACTACAAATTATGCATCGCGTTAATATATTACAAATTAAAGTGTCAGCTGATTTACTTCTACTTGGGACTTTCGTTATATCTCTGTTAACGGTACAGGGGTACTATTTTGTTTTGATCCAGGTCAATAGTACCCCCAACCCGGCGTGCATGTATGGAAACAATCAAGAAAGTAGAAGCGATAGGCGTACGTCGTGATTGTAGCAATTTTTTTTATTATTGTTTACCGCAATGGGAGGTGGGTGTGATTACATGTACCTATGTGTATTAATGAAAAAAAAAACAATTTTAAGCGGTTAAAAACAGTTATAGGGCACGCAATAAACACTTTTTTGAAATTATTTTTATTAACAACAAAGTAATTTCCAACAAAAGGTATTAATCGCCAAACACAATCGGTGATTCGGAAACTACCGTGTCAGTTTGCTAGCACGAAATGGCAGTACGTAAAGAACTGTAAACAAAAATGATCAAACTAAAAAAGGTTAGTATTACAGCTGTACACACATGGTCGGAGCAACTTTATTTATCAATAACGTCCAAAGAAAATAGATTTTGCCCTGAGCATTTTGTGGAAAGGAAATGTGTGTTTCCCATGATTTATACCCCGAACAGGGGCGTGAGGTGGCCGGCTCATATGAAACCGGCTGCCCGTTGGCGATAAGCTGAAGCCTTTCTGTACACAGAATACACACTAAGAAAGAAAATAAACAAGCTGCCCTCCCAACCTTACGCTCTGCCAATAATCTCAGAGCCCGAATAACATTGGGTCGTTATATAACTCTTATTACAGACGCAACATTCACGAAAGTATCGCTTTAAGTGCCCATAAACTACGAACTCCATAAAAAGAAAAGGGGTTTTCAATTAGACTGTAGCGCTCTTTGATTTTTATATCTTATAGTTATTAACTGACCGACAATGTTTTTTGCCATTGTTTTTATATACATATTTTTTATTTGGTGTGTTTTGCTTGTTATTCTACGTAAAATTATATCATTCTCCTGACTCCTCCCAGACATTCATGAACTGATTTGTCCTAATACGTGTTATTATTTACATTGATCTCGAGATTTCATTTGCTTTTCAGCAGTCATGGCTGCCAGCATCACTCACGTGATGTTAATATCTTACTTTCTACTTCTATATCAAAATAAAGCATCTTAGATATGAATCAAAAGTTCATAACTATCCATTTTATCTGAACCCAAGATATTTTATTGCTTTATAAAATTTTATAACGAGAAAACTAATCCAATATTTTACTAGATATTGCAAAGTATAGAATTCTTATTGCTTGGCGGTTTTATAGAAGAGCCTTTTGAGTAAATCATACTTATTTTGAAATTTCTTGATCAAATATTACTTTAGTCAATGTTTAGAACCTTCTTTCATACACAGCAAATCTACTTCTGAACTGAATTATATATTTGATGAGTTACAAAACTAATTATAATTATTAACGCTCTATTCCCACCACTTGGTCCATTAAATGTAAATTTATTTACTAACTTGCTGTTGCCCGCGTGTTCACCCTCATAGAAGTTCGATCGCTTCCACCTAGTATTGCTATTATTTTTTATATTAATATTATATTAATATTCCAGACGATCGTGCAACCCAGGCTTATTGTATCCGCTTTAGACCGTTCCGTACCTGCTTTAGACACTACATCATACACCTTGTCAAATATTCTTGTAGAATTGAAGTTAGTACCTACAGATACAGATTATAATATGGAATAGCATACACCACTGATTCAGTATTTCACGTGAGCTCCGCTCACGTTCTTGCGGATTATAGCTGGTAATAAATCGATAATTTGAAGTAAAGGATGCAATAAGTCTTACAAATATCTTTGAAGTCTACCATAAAAATTGTGTATCTTATAAAAAGTAAGGCAGCAGATAAATTATTGTTTAAAAGCTCAAGCGAATTATGTTATGGTAAGACCGTAAGTGACTTTAAGACAATGCATTCCGAAATAAATCAAAAATTACGTTCTAAATATTACTCAGAATTTCATTGTGCTGTTTATGGTGTACAAAATATAATAAGGCTCTCTGTTATAATTTCTTCAAAATTATATTCATCATACCATTAGATTACAGCTTCACATTAGGCAGGTACGCCTGTAGAATTAAGATGAACAGCTCAGTAGGCCAGAGGTTAATTCAACGGAACATTTTCTGTGCAGGTGCGTTGTAACTGTTATCTACATCAACTACTTCTTCCATATATACTTCGAATATTTATGCAAATTGAGCTCTGACGTTGTTCAAACAGAATTGATACATTTATTTCTTTTTGTGAGAAGTCATCACATAAATGTAATATTATTATTATTAGTAAAAACATTAAAGCAATTAACTATTTACCCGATTATTCCTAGTTCAAAGGATAGCTATTACAATCCAGCGTAAGTGTGATAAACGGTAAGAAAGTGTGATGGGCACTTTTACACTAGGAACGATCAGAGACAGGCTTATATAGTTGAGAAAATATATATATATATATATATATATATTATATATATATATATATATATATATATATATATATATATATATATATATATATATATATATATATATATTTATATATATAGGTATATATATTGATATGGTATTTGCATAAATATAATAAAAAAATAAAATCAGTACTTATTTTAATATGTATACCAATATAGGTATTTGACCACATCTAGGAATTTCAGGTTGGAAATTATTGAGGGTTGTGAGTAGTTGTAGGTTTTTCTAGTAATTATTAATAAATCTGTACAGATTATTTTGCGTAAAGTTGCGTAAGTAGGTACTTACATAACGTTACGATAAAGAAAACGAACTAAGCAGGACGTTCATTCTTCTTTCTAATACTTCGTACCTACTTTCGATATTCGATATTATTTTTACTTGCTTAACTATTTCAGTTAATGTTATTTATTTCCTTTGAAATAATAATTGATACATTAGTAGGTTCACATTGGTAGACCCGAGCTCATTACTAAAGTCCATATTATTATTTTAAATCAGAAGTAACTCTATCTTTCTGTTACGCTTTCGCGTCAAAATAACCGAAATGATTTTGAGGAAATTTGGTACAGAGAACGACAAAAACTTGGGATAAAATGTGGACTGTATTTGGTGGTAATAACTGACGTCGCACGCATGCGACCGCTAGGTGTAAATTTTAAGATGAGAGGTAGAAAACCAGAGGATGAGATTGCAGCGAGAATTTGGTCAACTTTGAATTTTTTATTCATCAAATTTAATACTGGTTGCTTCCGTAGTCAGGTGGAAAATCCATTTACCTTCAGTAATCGGATTTCGTGCTTGACTAGAGAAGTCCTCTCCACTCAAGGAAGTGATTACTGCTATATATGTCTACAGGCAGATAAATATGGTTAAGTACAAAAATTGGCAAAACAAACAACCATGGGCATCCTCTGCTGTTAAAAGTATTTAAAGCACTCATAGCGTCTCTCATTTTTATAGGCTGTGCGTTTCTTGCAAATCATAAACCCTCAATATTTGCTCAAAATAATACATAAGGTTAAATAAAATTGATCACAGCTCATAGGAGATTAATAACATTTCCAATACCCAGTTAGGATGGGTCGCTATTTAAAATACAACACGACTTCACCTCCAAGACTTTACTTAAGCTTAAGACAAAGTATGAGGAAAGTTTATCATTGCATACACCATCATTTCCGTTATATTATACTTTATCGCTGAAATCAAAAGTAGCATTACCTCTATATTAAATTTAACAACGATAGTTAGCAACTAATTGGAGACCATAATTACCGAAACAGAGCAAAACATTAGTATAATTAATCCTAGAAATGCAAGCTAATCTCTCAAGGGAATGATAGAGCCCCGTATACACTAACCTCCACTTTGCCTAAGCAACCTCTTTGTGTTTAACGTTTCAGGAAATGGATTAGTTAGGCAAAAGGTTAATTTGACTTTACTTGTACTAATAAAGTGAGAATTCTCTTGTATTGTTCTACGTATATGTACCTATAGAACTTTTAATAAAAACATAAGTATTTTTGGTAATAGGTTTACGTTTGACAACTATCTCAGTAGTTGGTAAGTGATAATCCGTCCGACGGAGTAGCTTGCCTTGAAAGTAATCCTTTCACTCTTGACTTGAAAACTCCCTTTTTTATCGTGCGCAAAATCCCCACAGATACCACCTCCCGCTGAAACCTGTAGAGGTGTTATGTCGGACTCGAACCGACCAAAACGCACGCCGTCTATGGGTCTTTGATTGTCGGAGGTGACATCATACAAAACATATCTCTCGCACCCCGGTAGATCCGGGGCACCTGGTGGTGAGATCACATCAGTCAGTCACTACACTACCATAATAAATATTATATTATTTATCATATAAATTACAGAATAATATACTCTGGAACAGTTATAAAAATAAAGTTGCCCCTGTGTAAATTATAATGTAAAATAAATTATCTAAGTATTTTAATAAACAACCAGTTGTTGCTGAGGTTTTTATGCTTGTTTGAAAGTTAATAATATTTCACGCGTTTTAACGTTACCCCTATTGTTTAATATGGGATAATCAGGCGATGGCCGGTAAGAATTTAAAATATTTGTTATAATTTGCTGGTATGTGTACGAAAAAGTTATCAAAGGCACTGTCATGTGTAAATTGCTTGGGACAATTCTGACATGAAAATGTTTTGAAAATGTCGTATAGTAAAGCCTCTTTCTCATTGTGGTTAGGTGCTTTACACTAACGACGATCCATGTCTTTAGCCTCTACTACTTTCATCAAATAATCAATCAATCACTACGCCAATTGCAGTCCACTGCTGGACATAGGCCTCTCCCAATATACGCCATTGCTCCCGATCCTCAGCCTTTCGCATCCACTTTTATGATTATTTTCAAACATAGATCACTATAATCTATCTAATAATCTGTTTCCCATTCACATTCGCCTCATAAAACTCTTTGAAATGACGAAACACGTCAATGTACTTTCGTATATTTTTACTAAATGTTCAAATCATTACTTTTTCTACATTAGGCACTACGTTTTTAACGACGCAGGACGTTCGCATGTTACGCTTTTCCATGCTAATATCATCAACGTCAATCTAGGGAGGGATGCTGTGATGAGACTTTTCATTTTCACAGCACTCAACTATAAGCCTAAAATAATGCTCTTCTCTTATATGTATCATAGGTACTAGCTGACGCGCGCAACTTCGTCTGCGTCACCCTGTTTTTGCAAAATTTTTTGGTGGTAGCATGATGTTATATGCATATAAACCTTCCTCTTCAATCACTCTATCTATTAAAAAAGTAATTTTAAAGATTTAAGCATACAAAGGGACGTAGGGATAGGGACAGACAACGCGACTTTGTTTTATACAATGTTGTGATTATAAATACTGCCTTATTACAAATTGGAATCTTCGTATTACTTTGAAAAGTTTTACTTGAAAATATTTTAACCGTTTAGAAGTTAATTATTATAGCTAATACGGATTTATGATGGTCGTTCCGATCATCCTAGCTTGAATCTACGTTTGGTTTTCTTTCTAAAAAACAAATGTAGTATGGAAACGTTAATAGTGTTATTCCATTTATTCAAAGCAAACAAAGGATATTATTTTGTTAGCCGTATTTGCTTTAGAAATTAATTTTCTATTTGTTTTTCGGTTATCTATTCACAGTACCTACTCAGCTGGTAGATACTCAGTTTATGCTTCTATTAATTCTTATCCTCACCATCTCGCCCTTGGTTTGCTCTCTCAAATATTCTTTTCATTTGTTTTGGCTGGTTTTCTAATTTTTGAAAAAAAAAGAGGATTTTCCAAAGTGTCACATGCCTAAGGGGTAGGCAGAGTTGCTATCACCCATATTTCGCCTGTTTATGTTTAGCTCCCAATGAAATATATGGCGAGCCTATTGCCATTTACTGTGCACTTATAAACCTGCGATAAATACAAACATAACTTCGAAAAGTCATTGGTGTTGCCATGGTGAAACCTGGAATCGAACCCGTCTAAGCAGTCTATTACCCATGCAACTAGGCTACCGCGGTTAATTAATCGTTTGACAAATAATTACTTGGTAATCTTTCATTTGACTAAGTATTATATAGTCAAATCGCCTCTTTGCTTCTATAATGTGACATATCCGAAATTTCGTTTTTTTTATTATTTGATAATTGAAACCGCCGTGATCGATTTTATTTTCTCAAAAAACGTGGTATTTTTTACGCGGTAAATAGCGAATCTGTGGGCGAAAGAGATAGCGTCATTGTGTCAGATCACAATATCGCACTGGCTCTTACTGCATCAAGGATTTTTGCGAGAACGTAACATAACAGTAACCACTACGCACTTACAGAGGAAGGAGCTCTTGATTTTCTACGAAAACGTGACATAACGTGTTTATCACGTTTTGATTGTAAAAATAAGTCTTCATTCAATTATGATTTTAAATTTTATAATGTGATATATGGATGTGACACATTAATACTGAAAAATAGTGTGGAATGTTAATTGTTATATATCGTACATGTCACATTGCTGTCGAAAGTATGAATGTTTTATTTGGAGTTAAATTAAGATGTAATGTTGTAGGTGATGAAACTTTTTCCAAATTAAAATTCAAGCGATGGATAATTATAGATGTTTCGTTTTTGAACAAAAACAAATGTATTTATTTAGGAATATTCTAATATAGTCCGTTGTAAATACTAAAAGTAATACCCGTTGGTACTTAAATTTTTCAGATGGAATCTAGATGTAAGACAAGTGACAAGTGCAGGTAACTATATTATGTGAATATTATACTTTGTGGTGTATTTGACGTATCTTAGTTTAATAAAGAACTACTTATCTTAGCAAACAATTAAAATAATAAAACGTATTTTTAGAAAACTACTCTTCATTAAGCGTAGCGGGGGTGATTTTATAAAAATACTAGCTGTTGCCCGCGGCTCCACCCGCGTGGAGTTCTGATCCCGTTCCCGCTACTCCATAAAAACCTTCCGTAGAGTTCAAGGAACAAATAGAAAAAAGAATTACTCGAATTGGTCCAGCCGTCTTCGAGTTATGCGCTTACCAACATATTTCGCGATTCATTTTTATATAATAGATAGGCTGCTATGAAAACTGATTATTAATATTTGCATCAAATAATACCAAGACTATCTCTGATTGCTGTGTAAGATCATAATTGATTTTAAATTTTTTAATTCTGTCTTAACTCAAAAGTAGATTTATTCTAATTTGATTACTTATTTTCAAAGGTCTATTTTGTATTCATGTTTTGACTAAGTGTAGTCCGTTACATTTGTATTACAATATTGGTTAGTTAAGAATTTTTTTTTAATTTTGTATTTTGTTTGAAACTTATAATGCTATTGTCAAGCCCTGTTTAAAAAGTAAGAAGTGTCCAGGTCTCCCTAACACCGCGACGCGTACAATGAAGCAAAGCGCGCCACTAAGAAAGCTTGAGCCAGACGAGACCATATATCTCTGTGATAAGTTGGAATCACCTGAGGGGCGTAAGCTTATCTATAAGTTGGCGCGTTCCAGGGTCAAAGCAGCACAGGATATATCCAAATGCATTAAAGACCCTGATGGCAAGCTGCTATACGATAATGTTGCGGTAAAGGAGAGATGGCGCTCATATTTCCATGAGCTGCTAAACAAGCAGCATAAAGATGTGCAGCCAACGGATCTCCCTCCGAACCAAGGACTAGTGCCACCAATAACGCCTGACGAAGTGCGGACTGCTCTGCGTCGCCTCAAGAATCGGGAAGCTGTCGGACCGGATGGACTTCCCATCGAAGCTTGGAAAGCGATGGGACCCCGTTGTTTGTACACCCTCACAAACCTCTATAACCGCATACTCCAAACCGGTAAGATTCCGAACCAATGGAGACTGTGTATCATTACTCCGGTCTTCAAAGGAAAGGGATCGATTCAGGGGTGCGGGAGCTACCGCGGTATAAAGATAATGTCACACACCATAAAGCTCTACGAGAGGATAAAAGACTCCCGGATCCGACATGAGTGTGCGCTCGGAGTGTCAATATGGGTTTCGCCCTGGTCACGGAACGATGGACCCAGTTTTTGCCCTCAGAATTGTCGCGGAGAAATACAGAACGAAGAATACGCTACTGCACTGTCTGTTTGTAGACATGCAGAAGGATTTCAACTGTGTTCCTCACGCGGTGATCTGGTGGGCACTGCGGGTTACAGAATTCTATATTGACACTATCCGAGAAACTAAAATTCCGGTCCGGACCGCTGTTCAGTTGGCGACACCAACCCCCTCCCCTTCACCCTCGGAGTACACCAAGGATCTGTTCTTAGCCCGTATCTGTTCAGCGTGGTGTTAGACGCTCTGTCGGACAGTATCAGAAACTTATATGAGCAGCCCCCGTGGATGTTCATGTATGCTGATGACATCGCCCTGATGGATTCGCATCTCGAATCTGGGGCAGCCTCCATGTCCATGACATTGCAGACAAAATGCATTTTAAATATTTGCTAAGCCTTCGCTGGTACGGCCATGTTCAGCGGCGACCACCCGGCTACGTGGGTAACAGATGTCTGGCCATGACACCTCCACCGGGTCCCGGGTCCAGCTATTTTATATTAACCTAAATATGCTGTAATGTAGATGTCAAAAGTGATTTTCATTAGGCCTACAAATTGTGATTATTTATAGTATTAATTTGTTTTTGGTTTTTAATTTTATTATAGAATTAATTATTAAGTGTGGTTGTAGTATCCCTCTTTCTAATAAAAAAATATTCTCGAAACCAAAAGTTTTTATTTCAACAATGATTGTTTGTGGCAAAACTCAGTGTCATGAGAAACGTAATATCATCAACAACGTGACGACTTAGGTTGTAACACTCATAATACTCACTATTTGCAAGAAAAACGTGATATATGTTCCCCTTTTTTTAAATTGATGCTAATTTCATGTTAAACTTTCAAATTGCCAGGGTTTTAAAAACTATTCCGATAGTTTATTTACTATCTCAAATAATAAATTAAAGATCGACAGTAAAAAAGTTATTAGTTTTGTCACAGTTTTATTTTGTAAGTTTAAAATCACTCTCCTGTAAAATCACAGTTTTCGAGATAACACATTATAGAAGCAAAGAGGCGAAATAATGATTTGGTATAACAAGCTCTTCCCAAAATATAACATATCAAATGATTTACTTAAGTGTCAAATAATATAATTATTCTAAAATAAATTATATTGTTATACAGCAAGTTCGCTTCGCTCGGTCGGCTCGGGCTCTGTAGGGTCACAGGTCTAATCTAACCTAACCTACTTTTCTAACAGTTCCAATCTAGCCTGCATAGCCTGGATAATCTATATGAATTTCATTAAATTTGTTTTCCTTTTTTTTATAATTATTATTAATGAGGCATGCTTTTCATGCCGTTACAGTTTTTCACCCATATTAAAATATAAATTTGAAAGAACTTAACTTACTTAACTTTTACAAAATAAAACATTTGTTAAAAGTTATATTTGACATAATAAATCTTAAGTGAAAGCTGCCAAATTAATAATTTACTAAGTGATTAAAATGTGAAATATAAATTTATTGAAGATTCTTTTGTGAAATGAAACTATGCGATAAGTTTTTTGGGAAGTGAAATTTGACGAAAAATATTTACAAGCGGCAGGATCCCGTTTTGACTTTTACAGAAGCCCTTTTTGTTTTGTCTGAACTCCCAAATCGAATACAATATCCAGCAAGAGTCAACATTCAAGCCATGATTCGAAAGCGAAAAGCAGAGAAAAAAGATTTTACAGTAATGCTCCAAGAACTCGTCAAATTACGATACGCATTATTGCTACGCCCTCCGTATTCACCAGATTTAGCCCGATGTAAGCTTTTCCTCTTTTCAGATATAAGAAAATATATATCAACGCAAAAATGGAACACGAAGGGACATCGTGGAACGTGTGTATAAGAGTTGAAGGAGGATGTCACTCAGAAAAAAAGCCATATTTAATGAAGTATTCTATTAATTTAGCACTCAGCTTAATATTTTTCAATAATGTGAACCCTCATTCTTTTATACTATAGGTATCGTCTTTAGTCCTTAAAATATTATTGTAAATAATTTAATACACAAAAACATACTAAAAATAGTTATTTGACTCCTACACTATTATACGCCACATGCAATATCTTGAACATGACTCTTAAGTATCAAATTTAAATTAAAGCAGCTTCGATTATTCGGTAAACAAACTCTAAATTCATATTATTACAACATATTTGAAGTTACAAGGTAAGTAATTGTATTTATTGTTAATTGGTTATAAAGACGGCAAATTTTAATTTCCTCCCGTGAATGTTCTAGGACAATATACATAACGTCATCTAGACCTATGGTAATCATAGTTTAACTAATTATATTTGCCGTGATTTGCTACAGCAATGTTTATTTACTTTATTACTAAGCCTTAATAATAATTATTAATGAGTATTTTATATTGTTGATTGATTTCAACAATGTACAATTAGTACCCAAATTTATCCAAAATTTTGTCATCAAATACGACGCAGGGATATAGCAGGCCTCTATTCTATAGCTGGGTACAGTTATGTGGTCCATATTTAATGGTGTATTAAAACCACAACTCTCTGTGGACGCTCTAAAAGTGAGATATTGTCGGTTTTCAAGTTCTCTCCTCCTAGTTGTATGTAACATATATTCGTACTATCACTTAATTAAGTACTAATTTTTATCCTTATATTTCATTTTTCAATTCTAAATATTTGGACACTTCACCGGACTCAGTTGAAACCAGCAACTTGTGTTAAGTTTTCTTATAATTTGAAATTACAGTCAAATTATAAAACATACCTGCCTTTTATCATATTCTAATTGCAAAAACCCAATATTTATCCCCATGAATCAATGTTCAACACAACAATCACACGCATTTTGTGAAATTATTACATTTTGTGTTTCAGCTTCGTGATAAAAGGTTAAAGTTACCCTTAATGCTGCTAACTACATCTGCAAAAATATACCAGCAAAAATGGTGCTTACCTCCGGAGTACACAATATTAAAACCAAATTGTTTTAACCACTCCACGTCTAACTAAAGTTACAGACATAGCTCGCAGAATAACCAAGCTGAAGTGGCAATGGGCTGGCCACATCTGCCGGAGGACCGATGGTCGCTGGAGCAAACGAGTCCTCGAGTGGAGACCACGAGAGGGCAAACGGAAGGTAGGACGCCCCCTAGCTAGATGGACTGACGACCTGAAAAAGGCGGCTGGGACAGACTGGATGCGGAAGGCGGAGGATAGGGAGCAGTGGCGCACATTAGGAGAGACCTATGTCCAGCAGTGGACTGCGATAGGTTAATTGATGACTCCACGTCTACAGTAGCTTTGAACAGAAAATTGCATCGCGTTACGAAAGATTCAAGAGTAAGCGAGCTCAAAAATAACGGAAGGGAGAAATGGAATGGAAACCGTTCATTTGCACAACGCCCTGTACCACGGGAATACATTCCCGGATTATCGGATGCGATCTTGATTGCGACGCTAATTGCGTTGTGGTAGGATGCGCACGCATTTCACACCGTACACCCGGACTGTAGGGTCACTGTCACAAGCAATAAATCCAATATCTACAGCCTACTAAATTAACTGTTCGGTATAATGCTCTCGGCAAAATTTATGCCACGTAGCATTCTGTTATACCAGGTGAAAATAATCGTTCACAATAGGAATGTAATTTTTTAGGGTTCGATAAAATTGCTAACAGTATGAAAAATTTGCTATAGGTAAGTAATTTAAGATTTATTCTCATCGGTATGTCCTGTCTGTTCACAACCTCCTGCTTACAAAATAAATATTATCAGAATAAATAAATGTAATTTCAAGATGGTTCAAATAGATGCGAGGAATATTTGTTACGAAATTTTCGGATATTTGTAACATGTTAATTTCGTATATTTTTTTCTACCCAAGTTCGGATGTTACCGGTAAACACCGTAAATGTTGGAATATATTGAATCACTTTGTGTATACCGCTTTCAAAACCTTTTCATTTAATCGAATTCAGTTAAACTTTACCTCGAGTACATAAATAGCAATGTAGACTATTTATAAGGAAATTCAAAACAACATATTCTTGTATTTGAATGATAAATAAATAAAAAATACTCTTACACCAATGTAGTTTGAGTGTGCGTCTAATTCCTGCATATTTCTAGTGTTAATTGTATTTTTGGTGAAGACTAATGTTATATATTTCGACCATAATATTAGCATGAATACACTAAGATGCCACCGTTGAAATATCTCTCTAAATTATCTCTGAGAACCCGAGTGGGTTTCTCTCCTAGAACAAACTTGTAACTAGCACGTACTACGTTGTACAATTAATGATGTTACTTGTTGTACATGCATGGTAGTTACTAATATAAGACTATATGATATTATACTATATTATGACTAACTTCTGTGTATTTTTTTTATTTAATGAAACCTTCAAATCCGTGAACTTTAAATCTGATAATGCTAATTAATTTAATGTTTATATTCCTGTAATGCTGCAACTGTAGTTTTCCCAAGCGACATCAATATGGGGTTCTAGGGCATTAAAAAGCTTCTACCGGGTCACGGTGACCACTTTTCATCTGGTGGGCTTTGTGCTTATCTGCCGCCTAAGTGGTATGAATAAGAGAAGAGAGCCTCTTCTCTTATTGGTACCACTTAGGCAGCAGTTTTTTGTTTAAAAGACGTTTCAGGACGTTTCTTAACCGATTTTTACAAAACATGGCACACGCATCGTTTCATTTAAAATAACTATAGTTGAAGGCTTTTTTATTGGAGGGAAAATCAGGGTGAAAAGAGGGAACTATCCCTTTTTACCTGTCATGTCTTTATGAACAGATCTTGGTGGCTTTTGGCTGAATCATAAAGTACATGTCTCCTCACAGATGTGCTAAGTACAGTACAAATGACTAGGAATCCACCCTGGTAATGCTTTGTTTTTATCTTATACAATATAAAAGAAATGAGTAGTTTTTATAAAGACATCTGTATTCGATTTAAATGAGAGTTCTCATCATCGAGAATAGAGTTCTCGGTGAACTATTCAAATATAGGAGAACAATAGGCGTTCAATAACAACGGCTGTATTACGAACGGAGTTGGTTTTATTCGACCCAGATTGTACACATTTTCTTGTAGATACACTATTTGATATAACATTTATATATTCGAATAACTACATACCGATGATAAACTCATCAATCAAATTTGGATACATATGTTTTTGTACTGACTTTACACATTCAAAATTGTTACCATCCTGTCTTGATTTTTATTTTCCTTAGAACACTGTCGTGAGTCGTATGTATAATTTGTATGTTTAAATCTTATCTGATTATTGCCTAGTCTATTGCTGTTCACTACTGGATAAAGACCTCTCGCAAAATGCTATCCTGGCCAGCAGCGGGTCAAATGTGTCGGATCCGAACCGACCAATTTCGCACAAAGACATTTATCTGAAACTTAAGTATATTTCTGGTAGCTGCATTGTTTCCATTCTAGATATTTTATGTCGTCACTAATTTGTATTTTCAAATTTCATTTGCTACAAAATTACAGAGTAAAGAATGTGTATGCATTGACCCTTTTCTTATTGTCTCTTTTATAGTGGAAAAACACTTTGTTGTACTTTTTGTGTTCTTCAAAAGTAGCACTAGCACTCACTGCTCTGTAATTTTTAAATAGCTCTTTGCAAAGTTAATTCTCACTTAGAATCACAGTTTCTCACTTTGGATGCAACTTGTAATCATAAAGGAGTACTTGTTTCTTTAGCACTATAGTAATAAAATACTAACCATTTTACTCCCACGACTGCTTCACTTAAACAGGGTACTTTTGTGTACGTATAAGGAACATTAACGAAACAGATAACATTACGGTGTACAGTAACAAAGGCAGACGCGTGGGTTTTACCGACAGTTTGTTTCCATAGTCATACCTTGCCTCAAGTCACGCGACTTCAGGTGCCTGCGAAAGTTTTAGATGAATGCCCAAGAAGTTTACTCGTGAAGAGTTTACTGAGTTACGTGCCGTCGCACTTGGTACGTATAGACGTTTACTGTGTCGAACAACTGCACTTTGAAATTATGTTCCAACCGTTTTTGAACGTAGAATTCAAAACTTTTTTATAGATGTGCTAAAGCGGCATTCGAGTCAAAACTAACTTCAAGTGAGTGTGCAGAATTTCAAAAGAAGGCATTTTACATTGAATGCCAATGATTTTTCAAATATGATCATTATCACAATGTAAGCTTGTACTTTAGAACCTGAGGTCTCCTACCATCCCTTCTGATCTATGCTGATCTGGTAGTCGCATCGGCTTGCGAGTTTGTTTCGGCCCCGAGGGTTTTTATAGAAACTCCATAATAGTAAATAATAATTATAATCTACGCAAAAGCAAAATTGTTATTATTTTCTTAACTAATCACTTGTAAACTCAATCAGAGGCAACTTAGAAAGTTTAGACATAACAACATCTACGCTGTCCAATGGCCGCTATGATAAACGATCGCCAAGGGAATAAAAGAAAAACAAAGTGAATTAGCTGCTTATCGTACCGCACCACTTTGGAAACTCAACCAGGCATCCCCTTAAAATTATTCATGGAGAAATTCATTCCGCATAGAAGTTACATTTTCTTGATAAAATTTTGAAAGACTTATTCCAGACTAGCTCCTTCAAGCGGCACGTGGCGGTTGGTAATTGAGGAAGCGAAGGAACTCGTAGGTAGTTACATGTTATCCTCCAGGTTCCAAATTACCTCATACGTGGTTTAAGTAATGTAATAAACTTACCAATAGCTACTTTCACATTTTTTTTTATACTACTTAGGTGGCAGACAAGCACATGGCCCACCTGATGGAAAGCGGCCACCGTGGCCTATGAACGTGTGCAACACTAAGGGTGTCACACACGCGCTGCCCACCCTGAAGGGAAAGGGGGAGAGCTGGGAAGGGGTGGGGAGGCTAGGAAGGGGAGGGGAAGGAGGGGTATAGTGAGCTCTGGCTACCCTACTTACCGGCGGGAACACAACACGATGGTTATTATGACCGCGGTCTTCTGTAGGGCGGAGGTACTTCCCCAGTTGGACAGCTCATTTCGGACGGGAGATACCGTAGATTACGCCAGAAATTAGAAAAAAAAAATCACCTATAATATCTGATGGTTGTAGCTATATTTCAAAGGAATCACGGCCCCCAACGTATTTATTAATTCAAATAAATTACTCAACAGTTTTAAAGCCACATAAAACTGAAATCAACGTTCCTGTGGAGATTTTCCAGGAAACAGCTCTACTACGGCGTTACATTAAAGTTTCAGGGAAAAAATCGCACTGGGGGCTACTGACGCCTTTTCTAAAGCACATGTTACCCTGTTTAAGTTCACACTACAGGTTTTTAGATAACGATGTACCTAATAACGTTTGCTTCGTATATTTCGTCTACTAGATTGGCACACCTGCTTCTAAATATTTATTCCACATACATTTATAATATTGTAATCCGACCCTTTGCAAGATACTAAAATTTTATTGGCTTACAGCTTATCAATATAAATAAAATTACCCTTGAAAATAGAATCACCGACCATAATAAAAAAATTTACCACGTATACTAGTACTGAAATGCTTTTACTCTCATAAATAAGAATAAAGCTGAGCAAAAGCTTACAATAACGCGTGATTTGGAATAGCTACGACCATAATTAAATTCTAGCGAGCGGAAAATTTCTCGCAAAAAAAGAAAGTGGCATTTCTGACGTCAATTACCTCCATTTCAAGATGTTTCAAGAATTAAACTTGACTGTTTCTCAATGTCAATTAGATCTGAAACTGTCACATGGTACGTCCATTATAAAATAACTATTTAGCTGTTTTTATATTTGACTACCTTTCGCAATGAAAATGTAAGAATAAAAATGAAAAAGGAAATAATTTTACCCGAATTCAAAAGTAGGAGGTCTGGATATGGTTCGTCAATCACAAGTGCGCCAACTAGCAATTGTATAAAAATACGAGTATATGGTTAGTGAAATCCGGATATTAACGCAGGTATTAACCATATAACATACTAGTATACTATCAAATCGAATAGGTACCTAAAAACGCCATACGAAAATGAAGGACATTTAATTTGCACCATCGCGTCAACATGTAAAACAATATCAGTTCAGAACACTGTTCGGAGTCAGTTACTATTGTTAGTTATATTATACGTTAATATAGAGTGCAACATAAAGGCGATTTGTTACAAGCACACTGCGACTGCACACAATGAAACAGTTAACAATTGTTTAGTGTTAGTTTATGGTTGTGCTTAACAATAGAAACTTTACTCATTCTGTGTCATACTCTAAGCTACAGAGCCCTTTGAGAATAGCTATATACAATAACAGATTATAAAATAATGAAATACGAAGACATATGTAGGTGCATATTTACTGGCAACTTTATGACAACGAAAGTAGTCACGGTTTTGATACTTTTGTAAAGTTAAGGTAGCGAATGAAATTTGAAATAAGCAGTTCACAATTTGTTGCATTGAATCTTAGGCTAGTTTTTTCGTTTGACTAAACTAAATTTTTAAGTTATTCACAAAGGTAATATTAAAAAGACCAATTACTACTCTTAATAATATTGTTAAATGAAATTATATCCGATAGTTTATGACTTTATGAAAAAAACCACTTTGTACCAAAAGGCACTTTTAAAACAAACGTATCGAGCTGTGCGTTATAACAGGGTACATTTTGCCAAAATTTATTTCATATACGCTTTATGTTACGCCAGTGGACTGCAGTTGGCTAATTTATTGATTGTATGCCTTGATTACTATTTTTCATATCTCTGGAGAATTTTTAAGGAAACTCATGAAAAGCAAATTATTTTTATTGAACACACACCTTAGAATGTATGAACTGAAACTTATATTGAGAACAAAATATTTTCTCTAGACAAATTTTACCCCACCACCGAGAAATTCCTAATTAGTTTTAACAGAGTCAAATAAAATTAGCAGTAGAATATTTCAAACCGTGAAACGTTGATAGTTCAGACTCGTATCAGAAATGTTAGTAAAACACACGCGCACAGAAAGGGCTCGGAATAATGAAATAAAGTTGTTTGAAGCATCTGGCGTCTCGTGGACAGTTGTAATGGTAATACGATTCAACGATTATAGCAGGACCCAATGTTCCCCTTCGTAGATGTTTGGAATAATGAAAATCTTAACGGTTTGAGACCCAAATTAGTTCTGTATATTACCTACACCTTACAGATGGAATTAGGTATGGCAGTACGGATAATGGTTATGGAAACACAAGGGAACTTCTGAAATTGGGCGATTTTTCAGACACCGTTTTATGTTCAATGTAGATAACGTTTTTAATAAGAACTAATTTATGCCTCCAACTTCGTCCATTTAAAATTTGGGTAGCATCTTTTAATAAGAAATTGAGTATACGCTCATGAGATTCTATTAACTATTAAATTAATCTAGCAAGTTAAAATTTGGACCACGAAAGAGGGTTATTTTCTTATTGCATTTATTTATTGTCACTTGCTAAGTTCTGAATGGCGTTATTCAAAATTTTTGAACAATTTATTCAAATTAAAAAGCCTATAATGTAGTTCTTACAGCCGTATGATAATGAGCTAGCGACATTTGTTGAAAGGAATCGTCCTTTACGTGACCATCGGGTCACAAACGACTCTACTGAATACCGCAAATCAGTAAATAAATGTCAGAACACCCACCCTCTGCCAGATAAATTGACGAAGTAACGACCTGGCTTATAGATTTTTCTAATAACCCATCAACTTGAATAATAAAATATTTTTAAAGGAAGTCATTGATATTATTCCGATAAATTCTCTAGTGAATTAACGAAAGAGGATATCAACAATTTTTTTTTTTTATCATATCACGCCTATATCCCCGAAGGGGTAGGCAGAGGTGCTAGCACCCACATTTCACCAGTTTATATTTAGGTCCCAATGTAATAGGTGGCGAGCCTATTGCCATCAATCGGGCACTTACAAACCTGCGATAAATACACACATAACTTCGAAAAGCATCGCAGTCATTGGTGTGTGCCATGGTAAACCTGGGCTCGAACCCGAGACCTCGTCTCAGCAGTCCACCACCCATACCACTAGGCTACCGCGGTCACCAAATATAAAACGGTCAACAAATATAAAAATTCATATATACAGAAATTAGGAGTTACATTAAATAAAAAAGATAACAATGAAATATAACAATGGAATATTGCAATTTTATTTGACTCTAAAGAAATATACAACACTTTATCAATAGGAAGCCTGGCCGAGTTCAATACTATTCTTTACAATAGATTTTGGAACCCCCGCAAATGCTTTGTACTGTGACACAGAGATACTGAACGAACTAAAAACTCTCGAGACGACATTGAGTTTCAATTTGTTTAGAAATGCGTAGCTAGACAGTTAGTACGCGTTCAGAATGTATCACTAATCGTTTATCTATTTTACTCTCATGTTCGCAAGTAAGGCATGGCACCTATTGTGTAATACACCGGCACCTAGCGGGGTATCGGGGGTAAACGCTGGCGAACGTTCCCTCGAACAAATTGAAAAGCAATGAACCGCGGAATTCAATTTCATATTGAAAGCCATTCATCTTTGCCGCTTCTTCGAGACCGTCTGAAAGCGTTACATCTCGACTTTGCTACTCTGCTTTATCCCTTAAAAAGTTCGCCTTTTTCCCGAATTGTATTGAGTAACCAGGTATAACATAGTGTTTTGCGACGGGGTGAGTTTGTTATATTTATTTGATAGATGCTGTGTCATGTTGGTACTTACGTCGGAAGCATATATATAGATACGTATAAAACGTACAAAATATTTTTGCTCATAGTTTTCTGGTGAAACATTTTCCCTGTATTCCATTTATTTTCCTTTTATCTTTCGATGATGAAAGTGCTGAAATTAGGAGGAAAATGTAATTAGCCTAAGGAAAAGTAGCAGTATGATGCAGGCCAGATGAATTGCTATAGGGTTATATTTAGAGATTTCCTTCTCTCTTTCCTTTTGTTTTGTTTACCCCAGCAATTACTCATCGAAAAGTGCTCAAAGAGCCTAAAGAACCTTTATCTTCAAAAAGCTGTTAATATTTACTGCTTTGTTCTATATTATGTAGTTCACAAATGTAGGTACACATTAAACAAATAAGTGACTTTTACTTTTATGGTTATATGGGCATTCATACTTTCCAATCATTATTACACAAAAAGTAATATAAGAAGTAACTTCGCTAACTGAAAGTCTTTTGCGGCTTTATAAAGGTTATAATGCATCAGTTATTTTTTTTTCACGCAAACAAGTTTCGGTGCAAACATTAACACTAATGTCTTGCCGTAAAATAGAAGTACAATTTTGTAATATAATTACCTTACTTTTGTACCTTAAAATGGAAAAAGTTTCAGCGGCAAGGCAAATTCACTAAAGTATGGATCCATAAGTGGCTATGAAATATTAAATTACCCTTTTGATGACGTTCGTATGTTTGCATTTATAACATTTTGCGAAAAAATGTTATATTTGAAATGTTGAGTGCACTAACGCATTCATGCAAGAACTAATATAAAATTTACCGACTACCTATGCCAGTATTTTTGCAACTTACAAGTACTATATTTTTAACGTGGGTTTTCCATATCATAAGTGAACGACAGCTTGTACAAATGTTGCAATTGGATACGAAGCAAGATCTATTCCGCCAATAAAAAAAGTCAAGTCAAGATCTATTGCCAACATTATAATCCTATCTACAACTATTTTTACTCCCACGAGAAGAGATGGGTCGAGGTGGCTACGGAAAACCATCACGGGCTACAAACCTGGTGTCCAAAGTAACTTTTTTTACCACTTAGGTGGCACCTGAAGGAAAGTGGTTACCGTGATCTATGGACGTTTGTAACACCAAGGGTATAACCCCTCGTGCTGCCGACCCTATAGAAACCTTCTAATGCTGTTCTTGAAGAGGTGTTGAGGGCGAAGGTTGAGGAAGAATCTGTGTCGCCAGAGCAAGCAATTGGTCATTTCACTGACGGCATTAAACTTAACTCGCCAGTGACCTCTAACTACCCTACTCACCGTTAAAAACACAACACAAGGTTATTATCAGTCTCGGTATTCTGTAGGGCGGAGATACTTCCCAGAGTCCTACCTTCGTCAGTACATCCGTCCGTAACTAATTTTTTTGTTTGTAATCTGAACTAACACTAAGTGACGATGGTAAGGAAATCAAGAGTATGTTTCCCTTAGCCACCTTGTATTCATTTCACCAGTCGATAACTAAAGCTACTGAGTAAAAGAAAGCTTGAAAGCACGTTCTAGGTATAAAGTTCAAAGGTCTTAACGGTGCATAAATAGATCAGTTAGCCAGCTTTATCGTAGTAAAGCCATTATTTGATAGTGCTGCTGCAAGCTCTATAAACTGTGTGACCTATTTACCAAGTACTTATCTAAGAAATTGAAAGTAAAACGACACTTTGCATGTAAGTTTCGACTTTGGTTTAGTTAAGTACTATCATTTGCTCATTTGGAAGTCCACGCTGACCATAGGGGTGATAATAATGAACTGGAACTAAAACCACACTTCGTCTCGAGTCTCATTGGTCGAGTAAGGTGGCTCAAAAAGGCATTTTTCTTGCACCCAGCTGACCCTGTGCTAACTGCGACTTTGAGATGACTCTTAGGGGTGTGGGAACCACGGGATCTCCATCTTGCCTGGAAAAGAGGGGTACACATTTTGATAGATTTTTATAATTGTATAAGTACAACCATGAAACAGCTATTTTTTGTTATCTCGTTGGTGGTCTTGTAGTTTACTATTGAAATTTTTATATTCATGAGCAAGTTGTTGACACGGATAAATACAGACATAATTTGCATCTTCTAAAGTATAAAATATATTTCATTATCTCTGGCTCCATATTTTGAGCAAATTATCGTTGACATTATCAGAAATTAATACATAATTACCTATACAAA
Source organism: Pelosia muscerda (assembly GCA_963691645.1). Taxonomy (NCBI): domain Eukaryota; kingdom Metazoa; phylum Arthropoda; class Insecta; order Lepidoptera; family Erebidae; genus Pelosia; species Pelosia muscerda. Next base: position 10,489,112 of record OY829106.1, read on the forward strand.
TAATAATGGACGTGGAAGGCGGCAGATTGGGAGAAATGGCGCACATTGGGAAATGACAAACACCTATGTCCAACAGTGGACTGCGATAGGCTAATTGATATTGATACAAATAATAGCATTACATAACATAAACTCACGTCTTTATCCCCGAAGGGGTAGGCAGAGGTGCTCGCACCCACATTTCGCCAGTTTATGTTTAGGTCCCAATGTAATAGGATCGCTACGATCCATTATGAAAACCTTGTGTAAGAAAATTAAGCATAGCAAAAAGTGAACGAATATGAAAGAAAACATGGGTTAAGCCGCATAATCACTATTGCCTACCGTAGGGTGCTTATTAATAAAACCCTATAGAAAGCAACGCACAAACACGAATGACCCGTGAAAAGAGCTAGTGAACGTTATAATGTGTACACAAAAGCTTAAGGGTAAAACATCTAACGTTTCCACCCATTATGAGGCGAGACCACCATTCAGGGGCTCAAATGAGTCTTAATGAAAGGTACGATACCATTATGAAGGCAATTGTGAGCTCATAAAGGAAATTAAAAAGAGACAAAAAAGCTAGCTCTAGTTCCTTGCAAAAAGACGTAACAAAAAGGTGTGCGCGTATTCGCTGTGGAGAGGTGCTTTACAACGTAGATGAAAGGAACTGGCTTTTTGTATGACGTACAATAATGATGAAATGATCGTGATATTAAACAGAGAAAAATACGTAATAAACAAGGTGGGCAGCACGAGTGTTTCGCCCCTGGTGTTGCAAACGTCCATAGTCTACGGTGACCACTGTCCATCAGGTGGTCAATGTGCATGTCAAAAGAAATACATGTGATATAGTTTACAAAATTTCAAGTAATTTGTAGCATAATGGAACCGTATTAACATCCTGTTCCATTTGAATTTGAAGCCTTAGTCTGCTCAAAATAAAACCACGCTTTGGTACAACTTGTTTAGTGTTATGAGTTTAAGAGATTTTCTAGCTACTGCAGAAGCCATCTTATGAAGAAGTTGACGTTGAGGTTTTCCAACTCCTCGAAGAAGTGTAGGCAATAGAGAATCAATAATATCTGAGGTACTCGTAGTCACCTGGTCTTGTGATACTTCGGATGAGTTGAATAAAGTTAGTTAGTTAGTTAACCCTAATTCATACGCTAGAAGTGTTATTTGGGAGCTCTGTTTCAAACTTTCTACTTGTAACCTTTTACTTAATAATAAATTACAAGATTATAAAATATGGCAGAACGATCGAACGACGAACGACGGTCTGAGGCTGTCCTGAAAATACCTCGTGTAAAGACGAAACACGTACTTATCGAGATTTGTTTTACTTGCTTTGAGGAGCGCGGTTTGTCATTCCTTTCTATAACAATTAGTAAGCATGTTACTACTGTTATCGTTGTGATCGTTAAACAGTGTTCGCAACCCCCCCTCCCCTCTCCCCCAGATTATATTTATGAATGTATTCAGTCATATATACTTTGAGTTAGTCCAACACCATCGTCAATATCGTTGCTTCAGTAAGTTCTGTAAGTCTTGTAAGACTAACAGGGGGATGTACTGGTTGACAAAATCTTATTTACGGGTTAGTTTTTTATTACAACCTTTTTCTTATAGTAAAATTATTTTTTTATACAAGACATTTTCACAGATTGGAATAGCCTTTGAGAGCTTTTTTAATTAAATTACTGTCCACAGTATTGGAATTTAACTTATAAGAAATATCCTTCCTAAACATTTCTGATTACATGTTGCAATTTTCGGTCGTCGGGTTCACAAATTGTAAGATGTAATTTATTATCTAAATGTTTTGTTTTAATAAACGAGCAGCGTATTAAAACAAAATGATTTTTAACATTGTTTTTCGAAGTGCAAATTGCTATATGAAGGAAAAAGAAACCTGAATATCAAATTACATGGAGGACTTTACCAATATTCAATCAACGAGACTGTGTGTTCTATCCACTGAAAATGAAATAATAACATCAGAAATAAACTACAATATGAACTTGTTATTTTAAAATGAATAAGAATCTTTTTAGCTTCAAGCTTAAATAAAATTGTTTATTACATGGCACATCAAGCGTTCTAATTGTGCTTCTTTCTTTACCCTTTTAAGTCAGTCAGCGAAAAAATTACTAAGAAAAAAGATTTCCAACTGAATACAGGTTTTGTTTATTATTTTTCTGGATAAGATGTACAAATTAAATAACAACTTTTGTTTTAGTAAATTTAAATGGTTTTCGTCAAGTTTTTCAATGTATAATTTTGTAGAATATTTTATTATTCATAAATATTATAAGCCTACTTTTTATGAATCTGGGCCGATATAAAACTAGTATAGCAATTTCCACAAGGTCTCAAGTTAGAGCATTTTTTCCCTAATCCGGCAGAGGTAGGTATAACTACAATTAGGTCTGTTTCAAAATAGTTAGTAGGTTCTTTGAATTGGACGAGTTAATTTTTGAATCTAACACTGAATATGCCTCAGTCAAATCATAGCTTCGTTAGAGAGCGCTCCTGAAAATGCATCATGTAGAGGCGAAACATGTGTCAAGGTTTCTCCTTCGCACTTGCGGAATATTGCACATTGTATAGGTACGACAACATTCTACTCGGGTAAGAAATCTTTTTATTTTGATGGGTGCGGTTTGACATTCCTTTCTATGACAATTAGTAATAATTTACTCTTGTTATCGTTGGAATTGGTAAACCGTGGGTGAGTTGTGGGTTCCCCTCACTCCCCCAATATATAATTTCAAAATGATTAAAAATAATGTTTAAAATAGTTCAGCTCAAAATAATAATGAATGAAAAGTCACTCAGGTTAGAAAGTTTACTTGTTTACTCCTTACTTTTCTTTATATCTGACATAATTCTCTAACTAAATTTGCTTTTTGTTTAATGAATAAATCTTTACTTAACTAATTAATGTAACCAGTTTTATCTTTAATTGTATAATAAAATTATAAGTTCCACATTGTACTTATTACAACTTTGTCTAAAGTTCCAACGCAATTTCATATACGCGACCGAGAATTAAGACGGCTTTGCCATTTCATTACTTAGTTATTATAAGTAAATAAATTACTGTCAATTAAAATTTAGTTTTTGCCATCGATAATAATATTGGCCGTACAAAATTTGTATGTATCAAATCTACTGTATTATTATGACGAGACTTAGAAAAGAAAGAGAAAAGACTAGAGAATTAGAGGACTCCACGTGAGCTAATATTGATAAATTATGTAGGCAGCACAAGTGTAATGCCCTTGGTGTTGCAAACATCCATAGGACTGACCACTTTCTATCGGCCGTGTGCTTGTGGCAAAAACGGTACGCTCATACCGACAGCGCGTGATTACGACAAGCAGCCTAACCGCCTTGGTAAAGCAATCGGGTTATTTCAGAATATTTTTAAGTAATACTTACTTTCGGCGCGTTGTACAGTTAATATTGAAAACGTTGGCTTTGGCATTCTGATGTCTATCGAATGCTGAAGGACGATAAAAAATATAGTGATTAAATTGTAGACGGCTAGTACTAGGTACTTGTGATAATTAAAATTAGGATAATTATTTTTCATATGTGGTTTCACAACTTCTTTCTTCTTTGACGTGATAAGATTTTTGGTCTCGTTATGAAAGTAAAGTAATTTCTTCTTTGTGAAGTAAATAATTTTTACACAAAGTGTTTACATACGTCGGCATTCATTTCTTTCCAAATTATTGTGATTGTTCATCCTACTATATAATACTAACAACAGTACAAGTGTGAATAAAATTATTACTAATTCCATACATACAAACCCATATAGAAAATCAAAGTGTGTTGTATTTATACACCCACCCTTCACGATCTCTCTTTTCATAGTATTCGCTGAGACTTACTATATTCTTCTTTGAAATTATTTCTTGCTCCCGGCTGTTATTTGTATTTGCAAGAGAGCCCACAAAGAGTACGCTAGTATTGTAACGACGACTTCGTTTTGTAACTTATTTTTTTATCTTCTCTATAAAAATACAATGGCAAAATACAGCAGCATACACACACATGTATCCTCGTTACTCTTCGACCAACGAAAATCTACATCGCATCGTGTCATTTCGGTCTGTTTTGCAAGTATTTCTTTGGTCGAAGAGAAACGTAGAGACATGTCTATATCGAAATGCTGCGGTTTCAAAACTAACGCAATACCTGATATAGAAGATAATTAAATATATATCTATTTAATTGATACCATCATGTATGTTAATATTTACCTAAAATATTCTATTGAAATATATATGAACATAATAAACTCTTCCAGGATTCCATTCGTTTTTACTTGAAGTACTTTTCAAATAAACAACTCCGCGATCAAAAACTACAAACTTAAATAAACCAAGAGTCTTCCAACAAAGCACTCCCTTAGCTTATATTTTCTACGGCAGGTCTATCCCCATAAGAGAGCGAAGTTGAAATAAACTTACAGATTGAATTTTCCAATTCACGCCAAGGCACGTGACAAAATGCTCTGAACAGCTTTATTTGAAACTATTGTAGCTTATCATTTAATTTTGTTGAAAAATACAATAACGCTGTGTGGCATTTATGAACAATTTAACATTTCGCACGTTTTCAAAATGTAATGCTAAATTTCATAACACTTTTATCGCAAGATAGATTTTCATGAAAGTTAATAACAACGTCGTCATACATGAAAAATTAAAAGTGACATTTTGAAGTACCTAGACGTGGTTTTATGTAAAATGTTGATACAATGTCAAATACTGATTGCAAGATAACATGCGGTAGCACATTTTATCATTTGGGCTATAAAGCTTTGAAGACCTTGCGACGTGGTGGTAGTAAACGCGAGTGCTACGGTTTCGATTCTTTCTTTGTGAAAATATTTGTGCGCCTGAATATGAATATTTGCAGTAGCCTGGGTATTTCTATTTGTGATAAGTAGTATTTACAAAAGATATATCTAAGTATGTTCATTCGCTTTTTTGAATCAAAACTCTTATTTTCTCATGCGAAAAACCTCCACGGGTACCCTGAAACTCTCTGAACTCTGAACTGAGACTCGAACCGACTGAAACGCACGCTGTGATATAGTAGCTAACATAATATCCCTAGCACCCCAGCAGACCCGGGGCAGCTAGCCTAGGTGTAACTTGTAACTGTAGCTTTCTACTAACTACATACCTCGTTATGACGATCCTACCATCATCTTATAATAAAACCATAAACCAGCAGTATGAAAATTCAGTAACTGGGCAATGACTACTTAAGCAAAAAATTTAAATGGTACCTATTCATGACAATAACTAACAAACAATTTAATCAAAACACTTTACTATAACACATTTAATCTAGGCTTAAACGTCTAAGGAATTTCAAATTTAGCTTGTTGAGTGTTCTAGATTAATATAATAATATTACTATGTAAGATGTCTAGATAGACTTTGCTTAAGTTGGGGTAAAGTATTTCCATAACATAACCAAGTCAATTATTGAGGCATTCTAGGGAATACGATTATTATCATGAAATAACTATCAGGACGAATCTATACTAATTATAAAGCCGAAGAGTATGTATATCGGTTGTTTGTTCCTCTGTTAATATATTATAAGAAAGTCAACTCAACGCCCCCTAGACCCATGGTAAGCCATGCTTGCTTAAGTCTAGCGTAATAAATCCTTGTGTAATGGCATCTATATAGCGGATAAGCATAATTAGATAGGTAACACAAATAATCGCACTGAGCGGGAATCAAACCCGTGCCTCCTGCGTAGCAGTCACGTTCACTACACGGCACAGAGTTCGTCGTCTATTTCCCTGGGTTTCTCTGACCCCACATCTCGTACCTACTTTCTCTACAATCATTTCAAAACTTTCAACCAAAATCATTGATTCAGATAGTTTCTGGCTGATCTTTTATCGATATCGTCGTCGGATGCCGTCGGACCGATAACCATTGGGGTAAACGAGTCCTTGAGTGGAGACTGCGAACCGGCAAACGTAGTGTGGGGCGCCCTGTGACTAGATGGAGTGACGATATCCGCAGAATGGCTGGTGTGGAGTGGAGGAGGACAGCCGAAGACCGGGCTAAGTGGCTTGTCATGGGAGAGGCCTATGTCCAGCAGTGGACTGCCGCGGGCTGATCGTGAATACATACGACTATATTATATTACAACAAAAAAGTTCACTTTTATGCGCCACAATATTAAAATTTATCTTCCAATTGAGTAAAACAGACTTATAATCACTTACATTAAATTAATAGCTAATATATCATATTAATAGTAAACAACGTTATAAATTTCGCGGCCATGAACATTCAAATGAGGAACAATGTACTATTAGGTATTTGGTGGCTATTAAACCACTATGCTACTAAAATAGGTCTCGCCATGTGTATAACATGACTGGTTCATTATAATATACAAGTAGTATTCAGAAATTAGTTTTGAAATGGGCTGTTACTCATGTAGTAGATAGTCGTTTTCCATAGTTGTAATGTAGACTCCAATGAAGACTCTTGTAATGCAGACTCTTGTAATGTAGACACTTGTAATATAAACTCTAGTAGTCCCATTTGGGTATTCCCTCTTTCCAATATAAATCGATTTGAATGGCGATCATGCTAGCAGTTAGCATGCTATGCTTCAAAATTTTGAAGAAAAATCTTGAAGTTCATAATAATGCATTTTGTATTATATATTTGCTTCTTTTGTATTATAATTATATGTAGCAAAAACTTTGTCTAATACATATCATCGTATTAAAAATGTAACATTTTATCACCACATAGGGAGGTAGTAACAGACATTTTGCCAATAAACAATAAAAATACCATTGATTACGTCTATCAACAATACCAGTTAACAAATGATTCCGTAGCACGATGTCTATTGTTGCCTTTTGTTGACTTTTACATGATTGAAAATTCACTCCCAATAAACATCGTAGTACAGAACAAATATGACTAACAACTAATTTTCGTTGAACAGACAAAGCAACAGTAGTACAATAGAGTGAATAATGGTTCGACGACGCCAGGTAAAAAGTAAGCTATAAGAGGCTTCGACGCAAATGGTCGGAACATTGTCGCATCACTCAGCACAATGTCGACTTCGTGACGTCTGGACAGCCCTGATAAATGATACCTTTTATTGAAAATAATTTTATTATCACCAGACCTAAATGTCACAAATGTAGGAATCAATATCGTGATACAGAATATTGAGTTATAACTTAGTTATAGTGAAATATTTGCTTACATACAACAGCTGCAAGCTGCAGTGCTAACCAAATACCAAATATCATTTGACGGGACTATAACTTGGTTTATATGCCGCTTTCATATGGCTGTATTAATCAGACAAAGGCGCACCGAATGCCTTTCTATAGCACGTGTTTGTTTATATACGAATATTACATAATTTTTATTAGGAAATTGTGTTACAGTGGCAGAATGAGTATTTTTTTTCGTAAGCAATATCCCCACGGATACCACCGATCGACACCGTTGGTTGACCCGAACCGACTAAACACGTACACCATCTTCGGTTGCCGGAGGTGAGATAATACGTTACATATCTCTCGCACACCGGCTGACCCAGTTGTGAAGCCTACTGGTGTGGATCACCGTCACCTCCAGGCCGAGCCTAAAGCATCCTCCGGTGCCAGTCCAGCCGGAGACGGTAGCAGCCCAAGCGTTCGCACATCACACCATTGCTGAGATCAAGGCGGCGAATGAGTATAATAATTTTTCGTATTAGATGACTGTGCAACTTATTTTACGTCAAAAAGTATGAAACTTAGGTACAGTGAACAGTACTGGACAGTTTAAGATGAAGTTACTATTGTTACCAAAACTGAAAGGTACAATGAGAAGAATAGAAAGCATTATGCATTTATATATTATAATAACTATAATATTAAATTCGTTGTCAGCACTTTTATTTACTTGCTAGATTTCGTGTGGCAGCATTTTATACTTGAACATCAAATAACACAAAAGCCTCGGACGTAACCATGAACAATGAATGCAACAAACAATGATTATATCTAACGATAACTTCCATCTGTTAAGTATGTTTCACGTGAATGAGAGCTTTTGCCCGTTTCCTTTTTACAGCGTAAACAAATGTCTTTTATTTGCTTAGTTAAATACCTCACCTAGAAGAAAATAATTCGTTGTTAAGTATACACCCTGCTAAGTACATCCTTATGGCCTACTTTATTTACGCTCCATTTTCATATTTTCCTTCGCAGTTATCCACTAATTATGGTTCAAGTTACTGGTTGTAAAACATGAGCAAGAACTTTATATTCATATCAAAATAATATATTACCTGCATAAAATGTATTGTTGTTTTTTATTTTATTCATTTTATTATTATTTAAAAATAGATTTAGCTCGGACTTCATTTACATCCAAGTCAGGACTTGCTTGCTGCAACCAATAAAAACTGATGTGCCGGGTTTGCTTGAAATAATCTTGGTAGACCCATAAAGGTGGCTCCATAAATAATGTTAAGACTCGTAACACGAATCTAACGTAGTTTTTACAAGTGTTATCATTAAGTATTAAAAATTCGAAAGCCCAAGAAACATTTCTTAGTTAAATAATACAAAATTCATTTTAGAAACTGTTTTAAGTCTAAGACAGTCAAGATGTTCAGTGTAAGGACACTGAACATCTCGTATATCTACTGAAGACTTAGAGTTATCTCGGAGCAGTTTTAAGATTCAGGTTACAATAGATCAACACAATGCCTTAGCTTAGCTAGCCGATTAAACTAAACTATGAGACTTTACAACTACAAAACTTGTTAACTTGATAACAAGTTTTGATCCTTTAATAAAGGCAATTTGTAGATTAGGGTCTTTTCTAGTAGGCACATTTTACATTACAGTTTGGACTTAGTCACGATAAGTAAGGCACAGGCTCGATACGAAGACCTCATCCTTGAGGTATGAGTTGATTGTCTTAGTAACATTATAATGTAGTACGTCGTTCGACATAATGGTCGTTACGGGTAGTTGGTACCCTGAAAAGTCCGACTAGTCTAACTATAGACCTTCCAGAACTTCGATATCGCCAATTTGGTTGTAGAGGTCAGATGACCTCCACAACTAAAGATATGGCCATGAGGCAGTCACTTCACGCAAAATATCTAAGTTTAGCCGCATCTTAATTAGACGAGAAAGCCGATCCCAACTGAGTTGGGAATAGCCTCAGAGAATGATGATGAATATGTGGTTAATAATAACTATTGTAATGATTTTATATGGTTCTGAAGCGTGCGGGTCACGAAGACGAAAATGCTGTAATGGATATCACGCCAAAAAATCACGTGAGGAAAAAAGGAGGACATCACTGTTAAAATGCATCTTCGTTGGTGCTGTCACATTTTGCGAAAATCAACAAGCTACGTGGGTAAAAATGCCTAGCAATGGTACTCCCACTGGATCCCCATATACCTACAGACTTGACCTACAGAATTCAACCACGATTATGAAAATTGCACTACTATTTACTAGATACTCGCGTTCATAACTGAGATATACGTAGTTGAATCAAATTATCAAAATAAATAACATTTTTGAAGAAATAATCTAATAATAAATAATATCCCAAATGGACTGCATCTTCTTGTCGCTTTCTTCCAGTGTTCTCCTACACCTTTTCCTTTATATTTTAGTTATGTGACTGTAATGAGAGCGACACTGTCTGACCTCCAAACCCAGAGAGGAAAGCCTGCACCAGAGCCTTGTCTGTTAATCAATAGATTTACGAGATTGCAGATAAGGATGAATTGGCTCCATGAAGCCATAGATTCCCATTCGCAAATATAAACTAATCTTTCTAAAAGTTATTTAAAATTATAACAAATAGTCTACCATTTCAGCAGAATGGGTTAAGATAATTCAAAAATAAGCACGCTAAATCTGTTGTATTAAAACTAAAGTACGCCACAAACCAGTGCTACTGTGTCCAAATTGCTTATTTTGACCTCCCTCCATTCATTATGCATGAGAGGGTGGGGACTTCTGTCCGCGCCAGATACACCCCGACATATAAAAAGATTGCTATGAAGATAACACGTCTAGTTAATATTATACGCAGACTACCCGTTCAGATGTGAAATTTATTCATGAAATTTTATCGGTGCTTAATTGCTGGCAATCTTTTTTTGCAATTCAATAGATTTGCAAATTAAACAATGTGTATGTAACTCATTGTAAAAAATGATTGAATGAATAATTGGCGCGCTGTTTGCTTGTTTCTTTATTCCAATTTTATATTTTTCTGTTACTGAACGTATTATGCCTCAAACACCCTGGGGTTCAATTTAGTTAATTTGACTCCGATTATAAGAACATCCCGTTAATAAAACACTTCTTGATTCTCAATACATGTGCTCAATATTGCCGTGATCATCGTTAGGTGACCCTCTGTGCGGTGGTGAGAGATGACTCTATTCCCCAAATGTGGAGACCATGGTATCGGCCATCTAGCCCCTGGGTAAAGGGTAGCACTTTGCGCCGCCGATACACTGATCATCGATTTTTATAACAGCGCATACATCCAAAATTGCCAAGAGTCATCAATAAGGGTAACTAGAAAAATAAATAAAGACCAAGATATATGTGAATAAAATTATCTTGAAAACATTCTATGAAAATATTACGAACATAGCCTATGAAGGTAAGAGTCAAATTAACAGAACACGACTGACTCACATTAGAGAGTTCATAATTATAAAGATTAATCCTGCACATGAGACATTACACCTACAACCTTGGTATAATGCGACAAGTCTTCTTTGTGTACGTGAGAGGAACCGGTTAACACCTTTCGGCACCATTCAACATAACAAACACTGAACAGCACTTCAACTTTGAATGTAATAGCTGAGCTTTACGATTACGAGACGAGCCCTTGTCTCTTGTTTTACTTTACCTTAAAATTAGTTATACTCGAGAATAGTTATATATGGAGTGTGCAGAATCCTAACAGCATGGCCTAAGCCAACTTCGTCTGCGTTACCTACAAGGTTAGGTTGCTTAGTGGTTAAGAAGTCGGCCTTACGATTGAGAGTTCCCAGGTTCGAGTCCTAGCGACGATCGATGTGAATTTACTTCTAACACAAACCATAGAGCTAAGCTGGAGGGATTAGAAGGAGAATTAATAATTTCCGTTGGTAATATTCCTTAAAAACAAAAAAATCATTGACAACTTCCAAACAATGGAAGTGGCGTAGGCGCAGGCTTTACTTTCAGATCAGGCCTAAGTCACTTCCGAAAAAGCCAATATTTTAATCTAGAAGTTACCCATTTAAAAAAAAGTAACACCGTGACAAAAATAATTATACTGTTGAAACTTTTTTTACTAACGAATAGAAAATATAATATGCATAGTTCCTCATGTGTAAAGGTAGGTCAGATTAGCATGACGCGTCTAACTCTCATTAGACGAAATTGGTGTAATTATGAAAATTAATCCTGGAAATGAGCCATTACACCAACAAACGAGATATGACGACGCAAATCTTTGTACGTGAGGGGAACTGGTTAGCATCTTTTGGTAACATTCGACATAATACACATCAAACAGTAATTCAACATTAAATATGAAAACTGTTTAGAGAACTTTACGCTGTACTCTTTTATCAGTCTAGGTGGCAGACAAACACATGGCCCACTGAAAGCCGTGCCATTATCGTGGCCTATGGACGTATGTAATACCAGGGGGCGTCACCTGGTGCGTTGTACTGTAAGGAACTTCGGATGCCTTTCTTCAAGAACCTTATTTAATAAGATTAAAGTGCGAGTATTTTATATTGAAGGAGGGAGGGCTAACCAACCACTCACCCATGATCGAGGCGAAACACGTCTCAAAGATTGTCCTTCGCACTTGCGGAATATTGCACATACGAAAACATCTCTCCGCGGGTAAAAAGTCTTACTTTACTTGCTTTAAGGGTTTGACATTCCTTTCTATGACAATTAGTAATTATTTGCTATAGTTATCGTTGGAATTCTTAAACCGTGTGTGAGTCCCCCCCTCCCTCCCCCAATATATGATTTCTTGCAATGAATTCCCGCCGGGTAACGCCTACATAAAATGTGATATCATAGGTAAGAATTTGTTAACGACTCTATACCATATTATACATATCAAGACTGACTGCTGGTGCGTCACCCTGACTCTCGATGGTTTACACCCAGCGGTTTGTGAGTTACACAAGAAGGTCAGCGGTAGAGCGACGGAAACCGTACTATTAATCGCTCAATAAATCGTTTCCTTCAATGTAACTTAGGATTGATAATAAGTTCTATTACCTTCGAGACGAGTGAGGTGATAGAGATATGCCCGTAATAGGGCAGGTCTATTCTGTCGTCTTTTTCGGTAGTTATATTGATTATAATGGGGCAATGAAATGAATCTTTAATTGAGCATAAAACTTATATTTTATCAACTTTTCAAAAATATATTGGCGGCATAGGCGGCTATTGACAATACCCCCAAAGATGGCTGACTGCTATTCGCTGATTGGTGGCCCGTCAATATGGCAGCTTTGGCTATGGCTGGCTAGGCTGACAGCACACCTATTACATAAAATAAATTAAGATTTATAAGTAGCTATTCATAATAACATCAGGAATTATAGCCCGAGTACGTCTGCCGATATATAAATTATAAATGTAATAATGTTAGAGTAAGAACCCATTAGTGAGTAGCGATCGGTATAATTCAATCAAAAGGCCGAGCTAGCAAAAGGCAAAAGTATCGTACCTTTACTTTATTAATGTATTATCGCGATAAAATGTCGTTCTATACTTAAATAACTGAAGAATCAGTCTTTCAAGGGGAAAATGTGAAAAAGCGTCAAATAGTCCCTTTTCCCGTTCAGTTTACTATGAGTGCTTGACATATTTTCGCGTCATACCTATCACAAAAAAGAATTACCTCTAAAAAAAATATTCAATTATGTGGCACAAAAAATCTCTTAATCTTATGCTCCCCACTATCACCTCTTCAAAAAGCATCATTAGAAGGTTTGTCCTCCAAGTGGGCCATGTGCTTATCTACCACCTAATAATTATAAAAAAAATATTGAGTAATTTGAATAGTATACCCACATATAACAATCATTTCATCTCTTTGAAAATTAATTAACGTAGGTACATAAAAGACGAAAAACCAATAATCCTTTCACATTTATAATTTCAAAAAGGAAATAGATACATTCATAACGTTTTACGTTACGTTAAAAAAACACACCTGTGATAGGTAACCAAATAGACTCATCAAAATTGTTATAAATATCTAACCATTTTATCTGAGCTTATTGTTAGCGGAGTCTAAAAATAGTAACAAGCGATAAAGGTCTTCATCGTGGGATAAAACAAAAAGGTATTCTTACATGTTAACGTGCGTATAGTCATTATACGAATTAATTGTCCGAAACCCGAAACTTACTAAGTGTAACCGTATTAATACAAAGGTGTGCGAAGAAAATACGTTTCCCCAGTACCATTACGAAGTTCTGGTTTATAAATAGTCATGTGGGTACAGAGGTAGTTAGTTAAGGGATCAGGTAAGTCTACAGAAATAGTATAACCACACTGAATAATCTATTTCGTGCGACTTGATAGACCTTCGTACAGTCAGTCCTATTACAAACAATTTAATAAATAGATAGAGGGGTTAGAGGGAATTTATATCATCGCACCGCTCGCCACAGGCATGAAGTTCATTCTTATACATTACGAGAGTGAAATGGAAGAAACTTCATCCCGAGCACGCTCAAGCTGTAGAATGAGCTGTGGTTTTTCCAAACGACTACAATATGGGGGTCTTCTAGAATGACATTCGAAAGTTTCTACGGGGTCGGCAGCACGAGTGTGACGCCTCTGGTGTTACAAACGTCCATAGGCTACGGTGACCAAACCTTTGATTCAACAGACAGATACACAAATATAATCAAACTTATAAAGCCCCTCTTTTTTGTTGGTGCTTGAATTTTTTTTTAATTATTCGATACTGTATTTATAGAAAAAAACGGGTAAAAATTGCAAGTACCTAATTATTATGTGTTGTCGCCATGGCGTAATTTAATGAAAGCTTTTCTAGCCTTCTAAGCCCCTCTAATCTCCTGGAAGAACGGCTTTCATCGTCGAACGTCATGTCACGCTAAGATATTGATCTGATTTTTCGACGAAACTTCAAAAATTTCACGTTAATACCGCAGGGAATGACTGTATTTAGCTGTTTTCCAGTGATTTAATGTTGGTCAACTGGTTTTTGCTTTGGAATGTCTAGATTATTTTGCGGTTGAAGGCGGATAAGTGAGTTTACCCGTTTTTACTTATGAGTGTATCAAGTATTGTATTACAACATAACCAAGTTAAAGAACCGCTAACGTTCTTTAATCATCTTTTATACTAATTTTAAGTGTTAACCGCCTTCAAATTTGGCATTGTTAATGTTGGATCTATCCAAACCGTAAACTACTTTAGAAGCTTTTGAGCCTAAGATTGCTCCTTAGCCGTTCTCAAGTACTGTAGTAAGTAGGTACATTTTTTGTACAAAACTGCTTTAAAAAAAACTCCATTTTCAAATTAGTTAATACCAGTAAGAGTAACCGTTCCTAGACAGATAGATAGAGATTTTTTATATAAGATGCTATTAAAATATGAAAATTGCCAGTTGTCACCTAACTGCTTTTTAGTCATCGCACAGCAGAAATGTAAACTGTACAACGCACCTCAAAAAAGTAATAAAACGAAATCTTCTGAGTAGATATTATTATACCTAACCCTATTTTTCACATCATTTTAGTTATCATCGTTCTCGATAAATAAACTATGTGTATTTCCCACGTATACACATAACTATGTGAGCAATTAATATAAGCAGGAATATAATTTTCATGGAACTAACAGTATCATAGTAATGTAGACATTGTTGCGGATAGGTCACCAGTCAAGTGAAAGATTAGGTTGATTGGTCACCGACAATTGGATACACATGATATGCATCTATGAACACCTATGCATATATGTGACCCTATTACTAAGCACGTATACCTATTGATTGCTCAATCAATCAAAGCGAGGTGTAGATGTTAATTAATATTAACATACATTGAAGATACTTATTTGATTATATTCTGAAATGGTTGATTTGGTGAAATACACACGTCAACAGGCTACGGTAACCACGTTCCATCAGGTAGACCTTGTGCTTGTTTGCCATCTAAGTGGTATAAAAATAAGTTCGAGTAGGTTATTTTGCATTTGACGCTTTCATTATTATTTTCCCTTCTCATAACCAATTTCTTCAAGGTCGAGGGAATCAGTTTTCATCAGTCTGTGAAATGTAGGTGAATGAAATGTATAATAAACAGAATTGTGTTGAAACCACAGTAAAATAAAGAAATTTACTTGATTAAAACGATAAATTTTCATCTTATATCAGTTTTACGATACAAGATTAAAATTTTGTTGTAGAACTTTTTAGGTGATAAAACCAGTGTTCTGAAATAAAAACGAAAATTTTCTTGCAGTTTCATAAAAACAAGACGTCGTAAACTCTGTTGTGAATATGAGGGTGGGATGATGTGAACATAGTAGAGACAAACATTTTCTTCTCACTAGATTAACGTACAGTCAACGAAAAAGTAACTTGACAATTTCTCATATTGATTTATTGATCACCTTAGCTTTTCACTACACTGGGGACTTTATAACTACTTTCAATATAATGCCAAATTAATAATATCAATCAATCAATTAGTCTATCATAATTCACTGCTGGACAAAGGCATCTTCCAAATATTGAAGGCTCTGGCCTAATGTTTGCACGCTGGCTAGGCGCCTTAATGCATAGTTTTATTTCGAGTTTTCCTTCTCTAGCAGTAATATCGGCTGCGTTTTCCGTCAGTCACCTCTTACAGATGGGGTGGTAAGTGTTCTTTCTCCGTTATCCGGATTTTTAATGATAATTGCATTCCAACTCTGCTGTCAAAGAGACGTTGCGTCGATAACGCGTCAGGGTCGCTAGCACAGCAATGATGATGACGATGATGATGAAGTTAGCCACACTTCCATCATTAACGAAAAATAATACGTAATACATAATTTAATTTCAAGAGCTCTTATTAGGTATCCGTTCTCATTAAAATGCCGATAAAATAAGTAGAAGATTAATTAGTTTATGGAGATACGTGTATATGGTTGGTTTTATATACGAGTATAAATGAGAACGAAATTGCAAGCAAACACCTACTCGAATATACCAGATTGCAATTTTGGCAATGCGTTGTGGTGTACTCAGCTGCTGCTCCAGAGCGTAGCTTCGTCTAGTGTAATACAGTGAAGTCCAAATGTCATTTAACTAGTCGGAACTAGTTTTGTTCATAAGCTCATTGTAATATTTCAATTCAAAACTACTATTCCCCGTTTGCTGGAATAGAATTTCAAATGTATACTGCAAACTATACAAGGAAATGCTTGTTCAATGGATTACTAACAGTCATAAGGATGTGATACATCAACAGTTGTTTACGTGATGCTCTAATTAATCTATTTACCACTGTTATATAATCAGGCTTATTGATGAGACTTACATAATACTATTATGCCCATTTCTGAGAACTGTGGCAGGCATAATCTACGAGTATGAAGTATGAACGTGTAGTATGGTAACGCTTTAGAGCAATATAATAGATTTGTATCCTAAATTTAGAAATGTATTAATTATGTAGCTCTGTCGTAAACGCTCCTAACTGTCATGGGGTATTGTGTGACGTCACTTGTTGAAAAAACACAGAGAAAAACCCCTTTAGAATCTGATAGTTCACTATAATAACTTTACTTTGATTTCCACAAATAAGTCTCTGAAGTATAGCCAAAATATATACATTATGTAGATTGTAAAAATAATTGCAATTTATACCGAAAACACACACTGAGGTTTTATACCCTCCGTTTGTAATAAATAATATATCTAAATTCTAGATATATTTTTATATAAACATGCAAATTCGAATTTAAGAGGCACCTAGTAAAAAAACTCACGCCACAGCTATATTTTATAAGTGTGACAGAGGCCCGGGTAATGGCAGCATGGCAGACACATGACTAAATGGCTTCCACTACGAAGGCAAGAGCCGGGAGATATTAATATCTACATACGTAATTCGCTCACTTCATCTTCATAAGTCCCTGCCGTACATATTACGCAATTTTTATTACGTCTCCGGCCTACCCATTACCCGCCCCTTTAAGGAATTCACTAAACAAGAAACTGCAATGTCCGGTAGCTAATTCATTGCTAGTATTAATCTTGCTTGTAGTATTTTTTACATTATTTGGTAATGCGGTCAAGCATTTATTACCTTGAACGTTTACATTTGTTATAATTAAGAATAGTATGCTTTTAGAAGATGAGTTTTAAACGTGCTTGGAGGCACGGCTCAACATTTGGTGACTTAGATTTTCCAGGTATAGCAAAAATATATAAATGTACACTGAATAAGAGGAGATTGAAAGAAATGCTCGCATGTATATTTAATAAAATAAATAATGGCTCAATCGGAGAAGAATGAATGAAAGAAAGTAGTTATTTTCTTTTTCAGTACCAATCTTCGTTGCACCCATCCGTTTGCACTGAAGAACCAAGAATCTGATCTATTTAAAACTCCTATTTTTTCGGACCTCCAAAACGAGAGACGTACACCAGAGTTCATCAGCCAATCAGCTCACTTTGGTATGGTTTATCCTACACCCATTAACACTATACTATAGTATTTATTTCAACATTCAAAGTAATAAATCGTTAACGTTATCGATGCTTATAGTAAATTATTTGCAGCGTCTAACATTCTGACACAATACATAAAAGGTATAGAAAGTGGACACTGGACTTACATCGGATTACTAGTGCATTTTCATCTTTTATTATCGAGTAAGTACCTACTATAAGCCTCATTAAACAACGTGAAAACGCACGTGAGTTCATAATTAGTCTCGGTCCCTATCCGGTGTTATCCGTTCTTAGTCTGTATATTACTAGTCAAATCTATTCAATTTTCCAAATGCAATTTGCTAAGCATAACATGCTAACAGAGCTCGAATAAAAACCAATTAGTCTCATACTGATGAACATACATGATAAAAATATTGGCAACTACCGACTATACACGTCTAATAAATATCAATAAAACCCCGATAAATTTTGTGAAACTCAATTTTATTTATTATTTTCGTATAAACCGATCAAGTGTGTAAAGAAGAGAGTATCGCCAGAGATTGTTGGCATAAATCATTTTTCAATTCAATTTAAACGACACAGTGTTGTTGTTCCCGATACGGGTCGCGGGAAGGCGTTTGCGGATACCGGTGGATATTCCATATATTCTATTTGTTATTTCTGTACAATATGTGTACAATATGTTCTCGTATGAGTCTTACAAACAAATATTTATTCATCGTTATTTGTAATATGTATATAACTATCAATATCATAAATCTATATGGTAATCACATGAATTCAGGAAATAAATTCAGGTCAAATGAATTCAGGAAGATTTTTTTTTGTAAAAATCTTCAAAAGATTAGTAAAGAAATAGTTCATAAACTACTATTATCAATTCATTCACAATTTTCTTTAATCTTTCTAGTCCAGCTAACCTAATACACAACATTTCTTAAAATCATTATTTTATTTAAGTACATGTTAACTATACTTAGTTACCAGTTTGTCGTTACCATATCGAGATTATAAAAGTACAAAGTTCAAATAAACGCGAAACTACAAGATCAAAAGATAAAACGACATTCAATTCCATTATTTATAGTTAAATAATTGTTTATAGAACTAAAATCAAATTTAAATTGAGGAAGATCCACACTATTCCAACAAATCCTAAAGCAATTTCGCCTTGCAGTTTATCAAATCCAACATTTAAATGACCAAAGTCGGCTTACAAACAACTTGTTTGGTTGATGGGATGGCATCGTTGCTCGTATTGCGTTGTTTGGACCTATAAATCTGTCTCTAACTTCTTCTTAAAACGTATCTAGTGTTTCGGCGTTCCGTTTCGCAGACGCTCTGGAAAACCAATTTTGGTATATTGCATTAAAAGTTGTTGCCAAATGCAGTTTGTGAGTTGATTTGCCCCTTTTCTCGATCCTACTGTTGCTCTATTCCGCATATGAATACGCATTAAAGTAAGATTTATACGAATTGAATCTACTTAGCTAACGGTAGATATCTAAATCAAATGTTATGAAAATTAATTTTTGCGTTAGTTTCATAGAGGTTGAAACTGTTGCTGTCCTTAAATTGTTGTAGTCCAATAGCTCTTACGAAAATAATACAACATAGTTTGGGTTAGTAAGTTTAATCATGATTAAGTATTAACTTAATTTATATCATTATTTTATAATGCATGTAATAACTATCAAGTCAAGTGTAGATAACAACCTCCACTGACAGAAATTCTGATGGTAGCCATACATGTTCAAGTATAACTGTCTAGAATACTTTGCTTCGTCTTTCAATAGTAAAGGTAATGCAATAGGTAAACGTCCTGGAGTTATAAGCATAGCATGGCACTAACTATTCTTGTTAGAAGGTACGGCTATGAATTGTCCCTGAAATTACTGAATACAGTATAACCCAACGTCCTCAATATATCCTCGTGAGTTTTATCTAACATCAAAAACGTCCCACTTTTACTGCTCGCCGGCTAGTTCACGGATAATAACATTCAATTTTAGTCGAAGTATTTACGCGTCCCCGCTAGGTCCCAACGCAGCTGATATTTATGGAGGTCTGTAGCAGCCACCCCAAATTGAAATACATTAATATTTTACCATAAATGCGACACTTTCATGCGGAACATAACGTTATCGTAATTGGATTCTTCCTTCAAAACGATGTGCGTCCACATATCATGAAAACTAACCGCGTTTCAACTAAATAATTATATTTATGAGTTATTTATGATACCACTTGGTTTAGTCGAGGACGAGAATTACTTGTACTGACTAATTACCTCTGCTACCATTGATTAAAATTATAGACCAGGACATTTACTGCTACCGAATGTAATGAGAAATGGGATATATTGAAATTGTCAGAAGACAGATGTAATCTAGAAAATTTCCCTCCCTTGCCCTCCAAACTGCAATGCACAAGTGACACCTATGCTTACTTCACACCTTCCATCTGGTCCTTAAGCACTACAAATATATACTGTATAGACAGTTGCGCAAAAAATGATTATTAAGTTTCGTAATTGATGACATTGATCGAATTTATTCGAAATAGTTTCATAAAATGATTGTTTAATCACTTCGTAAAACATATAAATTTATATTTAAGGAATATGAGCCTACAAAACAAAATAAATAATAATGTTGACTTTATCCTTATTATTTATATCAACTGTACTTATTCCGACCCACCTCATAAGAAATTGACGAGACATGTAGAAACAGGTACACTATTAAAGTTAGTACCTAAAGTCACGTCAAAATAAATAATGGAGGACGTATCTACGCGTACAAAGATACACGCACCAACTCGGCACGATGCCGCACAAACATCACTGTATTCCTAGTCGTATGTCGCATGTGTAAACCCACTTAGAACCGCTCGCAGACTCTGGCAATAATGTTGCGTTCGCAATACTTTTTAATACACTAATGGTTTGCTCAACCATTCAAATACGAATACGTGGAGATATCTTTTTATCTGGCGTACAAATCGAATTTTCTTCTGTCGAGATATTTCACGAAAATGCAAGCGGAAAATTCCTTTATACGTATACAGATATTACGGGACAAATGAGGAACTGGTAAAGAGCGCATAACTCTACCACTGACAATCGGTATAAGCACGGAAATATTTCGGACGAGAAGCGTATCTTCATTACAACTTATTGCTGAATACGAATTTCATAAAAATATTACAATAACCTCTCTTTTTACTCTACTTTATTTCACATCACTTTGCGTTATTGAGTAAATATCATTATAAAATATATACAAAATTGCCACTAGATGCCACTGTTCCACAATAATCCATACAGTAAATTACTACTCACGCGCAACCGAATACCTACCTATATAATATATGTATAAAATATGAATTTCATGTTAGTCACGGAACATTTTATGAAATAGCCCTTCGCTAAACAAGGTTGCATTTACGCACACATTCCCTGAACAAAACACAAAAGTAAAAATTTGAAAATAAAGTGAAGAACACAACAATTTGAAATTGGAACAGCATGTAATTGAATAGTTTGACCTGTATTTTTAGACACAATATTTTATCTCAGTAGAAACTTTGATATTCCAACGAAACTACTCAATTCAGTAGAATTTTGTAAATTGTTTACTGAGTTTATATTGGGTAACAAAGTAACAAACAAGTAAACTTTCAAATTTGTGATATTAGCATGAACAACACCCCTTTGAAAACATGCCGCGCACAGATGGCACCCGCTCCGACTCAAACGAGTTCATACTACGTGTGGATGTCATCTGCTTGGCTAAAGTAATGAAACTGTATTTTTGCAATAGGAATATGTAGTTTTAATAAGTCTGCAAGCTCGTAAACAAAGTATTAATTACAATGAAAATAAAGTGTTACGTGTTGCAGAAAATGTCATAGCTACCGATGACATGGAATTTTATTAAAATTTCACAAATAGCTGTGTCAAATATTTCATTACCATGCCTACTCAACCGAAAATTATTTTACATTTCATTTAGATTAATAGTATTTGGTACAGATGACGTCGATGAAATTTTGTGAGCTTTGAAAATAGAGTGACCGTTGCAGTTACAAAAAAAAATATATTTTATTGACTGATGGCGCTTAGTGGAACTTGTCACTGCTAATACTGACTAACTAATAATTTCTAAACAACACTATATTGGATAGTAGTGTATAGGAATTGGAATATTCATAACTGTCAATGTAAACCTTTGAGAATGCCGCAAAGTGAAACCGGAGTTTAATAATAAATATCGCGGAGTACAAGTGTGTGTTCAATACGTATAAAAATGATAGTTCTGTACGCTGCACATATTTTCGCCCAAGTGCAGTTTAATCTATACTGAAAATAGTAAATGCCCAGATGGAACTTGATCCCACGATCAGTTCCTTACAGGGCAAATGCTCTGTTCACTAACCTACTGCGCGACGTCTTGAGCATTAGAAATTCTTCGTTATGTCTTGGAGGGTGACGTGTGCTTAAGAGTTCTTATTAGTGCAAACATGGAAACGTACCGGATTCAATTTTTCAGAAACGTAAACACTCAAGTAATGTTGATTCAAAATGTTTATTAAGTCAAAGCTGCGAGCATCATTTAGTTTAATCATAAAAATGTTCATCAGTCGTTAATGCTACCGTTAAATCATAATTAGCAGGGCTTAGCTCACACAGTGCAAATTTTTCCCCTGCAAAATAATTTCTACGAAATTGTCGTAATCATTTTTGTCTCCTGTGAAAAATATTTCACTTTTATGCGCACTCTTCTGTAATTTGTATTAATATGCTTGTGTACCGTAAATATCATTCTACGTATTTTAGAACATTATTTTGAATGGCCTGTGGTGGCACTCTATTTAACACGAATGAAACTTTCGAGCCTGTACAACTAATAATTATTTATAATATAAACAGACAATGAGGGTTTTACAACACTACCTATATGTGTGGAGTCCTGTGAAATAGAACACCCTGTATCTACTTGTGTTCCCACGGCTGCAAGAGATTGCTGAGTTGAGTAAGTATGACTCGTATCTCATATTTGATACACACAAGCATTTCTAATATAGACATCAGTGCCTCAACGAAGTAATACTGTATTTTTTATTTTTAGATACGAAATAGCTTGTATTTATAGAACAATAACCTTGTCAGGCTTAAGTGTAGGTGTGTAGGTGGTTCTTTAACAAGCATCTCAGATCCTCTATCAACACTTCCATATACTCATAATATAGCTCTTTCAACGTAAAAATATTCGATATTTAAATAGCGATAAAAGAAGTTAGTCCAAAAAAAAGTTATCGGAGATGTCAGAAATTATCAGCAAATCTCTCAGCCTCCAGAGAAAATGTGCGATATATTTTATTTTTAAGGTCAAGCAGATCCGCCGCGAAGGGCCATTAAATCACAATTAGAGGTAATGCGGGTAGATGCGTGAGAGGCGACTGAGGGCTTAGCGGCCGCGAAACCTCGGCCATAGGGCTTTGTTGGACTTACGAACGAGTCTTTTAATACTTATTTTTAACGCTTCCAATCACAATTTATTACCGATAATTAACTTCTCGCCTTATTTAGACGTAATCTCGTGACACAAAAACATAATGGTGGAATGGTAAGGTTATCACCTCTTCCTTTCTCAAAAGTGGATCACATCAACCGGCCTAAGAATATTACAGATCATAATATGCAATGTGATGAATTCATATGACAACATTCTATAGTAACAAGACAAAATAGTGAAAAAAATTACATAGATTAAATCCTCCACTGTGATAGTGTATGATAAAATACAAGTCAAGATACTTAACGGCTTATTACGGTCGAAAAATTACTGAGAATAGGTTGTAAATCAATAGATAGGCTCTTATCTAAAAACCAGAGTTATTGCCGACGAGATAATAAAATTATTTTCTTCGAAAACTTTAGCAGTACTTAGTGAGACCAAACTATAATTCCTACACATTATATTTTGATCTAATATTACTGCCGCTTTATGTACTGATTCACTTCTTTTTGCTCTTATAAGATTTGAAAACTTCAGGCACTTGTCAACCATAGACAACTAAAAAATATAATAATCGCTCAAAATATCTTATTCACAACAAATAATTCAACTTTCAAATATAATAATGATTGATTCCACCCCACCATCTAATGAGAGTGGACGTGAAACCAAATTAAATTTCCGGTACTCAGGGACTCTTTTGTTCTTTACAATCTCATTAAATGAGAAATACTTTACAAATACCGTCCAATTCACCGCGAAAATCTTATTATCCCTCAATATCTGAGATTCAGGATGGTGTCTTATTAACGAGAAAAAAGGACAACGATTGACCGGAGGAGGAACACCCGCAATTTAACACGAATTAACAACCACAATGCCTTGAAATAATGAGCGAGGGAAAGAGAAGTTTCCTACAGAACCCTCCAGGGGTTTCGTGAAGATGGTGATTGATAGATCGAGTTAACGGGCGAAACCACTCGTGGTAATACCGATTATTTTGTATTGATCAGATTCACCCGTTGTACCTTATCTTATTCGTATTTATACATACTAATTGGGGTTCTTGTCGAGGTCAACAATGAATAAGGAAGTATTTGATGTATGTATAGACACTTCTTCAGTAAATGAGGAAAAAGTATTCGTAAATATATAAAACTCATAATATAATATACATATTATACAATTATCGTTGTAAAATATTTAGGTACATTGTTTTAAAAGGTATAATGTTAGTATATACCTTTGAGAACACCAGTAGACAAACAATTTTGTGGAATAGTACCACTTATTTTAAGGAGAAAATATATTTAGTGACTTTAACTGTCTCACATACACTAGATTTTTCACAGTGGCATTTTACACAAGGTGTATTATAACACCTGCTCAACTAGGTATATAGTTATCTATTATAGGAAAATAAGTCTAGGTTACTAAATGTTGCTGGTTGCGACAGTTTATCCAATGAATCAAATTATTTACATATTGCTTTTTCCCAGCTAAGTCGTTGGTAAAAATAAATGTATCACAACGACATTGTGTAGCAATTTTATTCATACTGACCTGTATATGCACGAAAGCATAAACCAAATACCTACCTACAATGTAAAAAAACATACATCACACACATTGCACCTGATATAGTATATTTGAATCCTCAGAAAATATGTTTTAGTGTCTATTTATTTATCCGACAAAAAAGAATTTCATAAACGTAGTTCTGTTAAGCGACTTTTGTTGCCGACTGTAGCTGTATTTAAAAATTGAAAGCGGGAAAATAGCATACGTTTTTTTTATTTATCTTTCAACTTCTGTTTTGTCAGATGGTACTTTTGAGTCACTTGAAATATCGGCTTTCTATTCATTGATTGAATTTGAACAAGCAGTTGCGCGAAATTTTTAAACTAAAATTCTCCGTTTTGTGACTGAAAATCCAATGAATTCATTCAACGGTAGTTTAATTAACTTTTCAGTCAGTCTATGCGCATATGTGAGATTTTTACATTTACAACCCTATATTTTTTTAATTTTGTTATAATTTTTAATTGTATAACTTTGACATGTGTATTAATTGTGCAATTATGACATTATATTATTTTGACAAATAAAAGTTAATTTAGCGCCATTTCTGCAGAGAACTCTTCAGGCAGAGATAGTCCGGTGCCGTTGATGAACGCGTCAATTTTTTCGTTTCGTCAACGGGGGTTTTTACACATAAGTGCATTTAATTTGCCACGAACCTTCTGCGATAGTAAACTCGGAAGGGCGTTACTCCGTTCAATCATACTCACAAATAACTCACATAAATCTTTATTGAATTCGATTTGGATTGAAGTATCCGAATTAGAAGTCGAAATATGGTGCAGTAGTTGTTATCGACATACAACACGCTAAATACGCTATTGAAATAAACACTATTAGTAAAGTACCAAAATATGCAATAACCCTATAAAAAACATAATTATATGCATTTGCATATACAAACATGCAAATGCATATAATCTGATGTCTAATAATGAATATCGAACGACACATTGCATAAACACCTTGGTTAGTTAACACATCGTCTTGAAAAGTAAATGCATAAAATATTATGACAATACAATAACACGCTTAGTCACAGTCTTGTAAACGAGAAAGTAAAATATGCAGTATACTAGACAGCTCAATCAATAAATCAGTCGTCACAGCGTGCCATTAAGTAACAGAGCAATCGAACATTGTTTGAATGTAGTGCAGTGAGCGCGCTCACTCGTCCGGAAATGAAGAACTATTCAGTGTTGAACGACTGGTTATAGTGCAAAACACAACGGACATTGCGATTTCTTGTGTACCTTACCAGTTCGTTTTACAAGTTTTTCTGTTTTTTTTTTACGTATACTACAGCTCCGAGTGTCCAAAAGAAAAGAATTGAACATATCTAACAATAGATAATAATAGAAGAAAATGTAACTTAAATTAATAAGAACTAACTAACTCTAAAAATTAGAACAGTTCTTTCAACTAGATTTTGTACATAAGCCTATTGACGAATATTTTCTTCTACAGAATAAACGCGTGGGTGTAAGGCAAGAAATAATATATTATATTGCAAGGAGGTATATCACGGCGGCGACAGGTGTGCGGAGGCAATCCTCTTTACCCTCCTCCGAGCTTTTCGACCCCAAGAAACCCCTTTTAAGTAACATGACTTTTAACTTTGTGACCCATCTTTGCTTTAAAGTGCTCAGACTTATCCAATTCTGGGCGCTTATTACTGAGCTTCCGAGCCGTAATTTAAGCGGAAAATCAGTACGTTCCAGGCCATGGATCTCTGTAACGCTGCCTTCGCACGGATTGACGAGAAGTTATTTAGGTGAAAAGTACATTATTTACTTGTTTACACCTAAATTATGGGTATGTTACTTTATGATTATAAATGAAAAGCCTTGCTGGAGCAATGGTAGCCCATTCGACACTGGTCTCGTGATTGGTTTAGAATTCAGGCAAAAAGATTTATTGAATGTTGGATTACTAATTTCTCAATAATATTACCATGTAGGATAGAATACCGCCCTGTCAATAGCTGGAGATGCCTTCTTGTTCGCCATTTTGTACACCTACGGTATATTTACAGAACAGTATTTCACGAATATGCCTGTAGTCCTACAGGTTTGCACGGTAGCTTATAAATAAATAATAATTGATGAAAGAGAGTATAGCCTGCAGCGTATTAAGTATAATATTCCATGGACATATTTTCGGCCTCCATTTTCCAATGCCGATCAACCCTTTTGACAATTTATCGGGCCATCACATTTTCATACAAGCGGGTGGCACGAACTACGCGACCACTGCTCATACATATTCAAATAACGGGGCCTGTACAAAGCAGAAACACGCTGCGCCCCCGACGTGTTAGAATTACAAAAAAGCACACCAAATATGCCAACTGATAAACAATCTATATCGTGATATACTGGCTACAGATATGATCTACGAGTGTGCCTGTGCCACGGCTTTATGATATTTTTTTTTATAAATGATTCAATTATCTTCTCTTTGTTTTTTTTTGGAAATATAAGTCAATATATGTGATGATTGTCGAACGAGGCTTTGGTGTAAACGTACCTTTCGAGATAGAAGATCAGCTGCTACCATAAAAGTCGTATAACAAACCAAAAAGAGAAAGAGTAAGTAGACTTCGGGCTACAATAGAACACTAATAGTCCTAAATAAATACGCACGTGTATATGACTAATATATTTTGAAAGTTTTATGAAGTTCGCCAATCTGCACTAGGCTGCTCAGGAACACAAAGGTTCGTGCAGTCTTATGAAGTAGTTTAAAATTTATAAGTCTTTCTTTTCTTGCAAAGAGAGTGAATTTTAGGTATTTGGTTAAAAATCATTACTTTTAAACTTTCGCGTTGATGGATATATGGTTAGCAAAACTGGGTATTAACGCAGTCATACGGTAAATACAATAATTTACTATTTGATTTGCTTGACGTTTTGCGCAGGTTGCACTAGCTGTCCGTCACAAGCAGACTGGAAAACGCGTTGTCATGACTCTGTGGTTCTATTACCACCACACTGCATATGTTACGGAACTTGTTTGCCACCACTACAGACCGTGAAACAACACCATGCAAAGTTTTTTGAATCATTGGATTCCATGCGAATACAATTTGAAGCCCTCTTCCCGATTGAAATTGCGGTGTTTTCTATTTTCTATCGTTTCTCGCACAATGCGCGGATATATGTACCTATCGCTCGGTGGAGAGTACTAGTGGACGATGAAACTCAATCGAGTGGTTCGTGCTTACCTCCACTAAGTCAAGCTAATCAAGAGGTACCTAAATTATTTTACCCGGGTTTTGCTAACCATTGAATTGTGGTTTCTTTTCGAAGTATATAAAGATCTAACCAAAATGTGGTAAAAGTTAAAACACATAGTCACCGTCTTTCCTCAAAATTCAAACAATTATTACTTTTATTCAACTTGAAGTTATTCTATAGGTTTAACTCAGGTCAATTAAAACTTGGCCTTAATTTCCAAGTTACGTCTTTGGTCCCGGGCCAATGTTAATATCTATAAAACAATTCCGTCACTTGATTAAAATTTAAATAAAATTTGATTTAATTGCCATCTGAAAATTACTAAGCTTTATTACTGCTTTGAATAATTTAATAATAATGTTAAATTAGACGTGCTTTATCCAATCCTACCTTCCTTACTTAGGATAAATCATAAAGAGTAATTAATTTTGTCTTATACCTACACACATTATACCTGTGAGATATTCACTACCTATAAGATCTTTAAAATCTATGAAATTTCTTTTTTTCTAGTTACTTTGTTACGGTTGCTGTCGATTATAACGAGGATGGAAGGTTAAGTCGATATCAAACCAATATTTTTTTCAATGGTTTTACGGCATTCGAATTATCAAGTACCTTTTTTTTGTATCGTGCGAAAAATCCCCACGGATACCCCCCCACCGGAGCCGGTTGGGAAGGTTATGTCGGACTCGAACCGACTAAAACGCACGCCGTCTTTGGATCTTCATTTGGCGGAGGTGAGGTTGTAGCCAACATATCCCAACAATTATCAGGTACCTAAACCAAAATTTCAATTACAGTTAGATCCATACCAAACGTGATATTTCCAATTTACTTCAGTTGCAAATAAATTGTATTATATTTACAGCTACACAGTAGCTCACTAAAATTTGGAATAATAGCAAGTAAGTATTACGTTCGCAAAAATCAAAGTTGAAAGACATAAAGCATTGCAAAATGTCTATCTATAATATCTGGCATCTCGTTAAGCAATAACTTTACAAAGTTGCTAAATATACGGCTTCCATCGACAATGACGTAGCAAGAGCATCATAAAAGTCTATAGCAGTTTCGAACGTTTAAATGGACGCTCCTCGGTTGTGTGGAATTGTATTCCAACTTTCAACGGCAGCTACGGTTTGAAATTCTTTGTGGTTTTTGTTTCAAAAGTACTGTATTTTCTTCCATCTTTACTTCATTTTCTGCAAAAACTTGTTTATATCTTAGACTTTAACGATTCTTATGAGTGAACTCGGCTTACAGTGCTTTCCTTCTTGAATAAATGATAATGGAAAGCATCCTTAATAGCAAATACCTGAAGACTGAATAACGAAAGCTCAAAATGAAAATATCTGACTTGTTAGCGAAGGAGTAAGAAAATATTGTTACTGTTTTTAAATTGTACAAAGGAGTTTTTTTGATGAAGAAAATGTATTTTTTAAACTATGTAAACGATTTTGTGAGCAAAGCCCGAACCATAAATAATAAAGAATATATTTTTTGTAACTCAGGCAACTTGTATGAAAGTAGAAGAATAGTAGAAGAGGTTTAATGAAAGGAATATTTAAATCAATAGAAACTGAGTGGACTGTTAAATACATTGAAATGTAATGGTTGAACTCATTTTTAAAAGCGATCTCTTTGCAATGGAATTTTCTTGAGGTATTTCTGTAATTGTAACTAAATCAAAATGATATACTTTACGAGTATTAACTACTGTAATTAACTTCTTTTATTTTAGCTATTGCTATGATTGGGTAATTTGTCAATAAAGCTATTTAATAAATAACTTGTTCTTTAAAAATAAATCAACATTTGACACAAATACTAATGGTAGATATAATTTTAAGTAAACTTAGATCTAGATTTTTTTATTGTATGATTTTAGATTGACATGATCATTCATACTACTATTTATTAATGCATTATAATAGTGATCGAATTAATTACCTTGTGTAATCAATTTACATCAAACTCAAATTTATTATTTATTTTCAAACTGTCACTTTAGTGAATAGTAATAATGCATAGGTTTGCGAGCATATGCTACGAGCTACAAGAGTTATACATATATAGCGAAACCGTTGAACTCTTTCTCATCACAGGAACCTCATAATGTTACAATGTTATTATTCAATTACGATACCATAACAAAATGAAAGCTCAACCCCAACAAGATACTATGAAGCCCTGCAAAAAACAATTACGAAAATTGAGGTATAAGCAGGTTGGCTACTTTTGCTGGCCAGCATTTAAAAACATATTCTTGCCAGCATATACTATTTTTCTAATTAACGCTACGAAAATTGTCTGACAAACATTGTAACGTGCTAGATATATAAAAAATAGTCTCCAAATAAAATTCTGATGCGAAATAAAACTGTATATTATAAGTTTTTCAAACTAAATTGGATTTAAAATCGGGCGAAAGGCAATAATTTGTTGCGTAACATAAGTTTAATTTTGGTGTTGAAAAATATTTCTGTTATTTTAGAAATATATGGTAGCTCGTCTGCTTCAACCCTAATGAATATGTGTGGTGTGAAATTCAATCCGTTCGTTAATTGTGCCATGTACTCACCACTCACTCCAAACACTAGGTATACATTGTATGTAAGGAAATTGCGAAATAAGGCTTCCAAATTAGAAAATTATATAAAAAGAGAATGTAACAGAAGCTTCTCCGTAAATCCTATGACAGGAAAAATTTAAGTATGTGGTGAATACTTTTTCACGATAATGCAAGTAGATATTTAACAAGTGAAAAGTGTCACGAGTATCACCAGGGCAGAGATTAGCACATGACTACAAATTACGCAACTGAGACGCAACATTATTGAAGCTTCATGTAATCATGACTGGCATATTTGTCAGTTATGGCCACAAAATGAAATGTATAGATTCTCCGATTCCAATAATTTTAACCACCTTCTCATTTCATTTTCAAAGAGTTGAGTTTCTTCTTAAAATTGCATTTGCAATGGTAGTAAATGAAGCAGAAGGAAGCGCTTGTCACAAGTGTATATATTTGATAGCTCACGGGAATCAAACTCGCAAGATCTTTGTTTTACAAAATTATGTACTAATTCCGTATATAATATAATAATAAATAAATAAATAAATATTCTAGGACAATCTACACAACACCACCTAGACCTATGGTAACCGTAGTTTAACTTGCTTGTGTTATAGGTTCTAGAATGCGGATAAACATACATTTTTCACTTTTTTTTGTAAATACATACATATTATACATAGAAACATCCAGACCAATGCAAATATTCATATTTATACACACAAATATTCGCACTGAGCGGGAATCGAACCCACGCCTCCTACGTGGCAGTCTAGTTCACTACCGCCACGGAGGTTGTAAATATA
Source organism: Pelosia muscerda (assembly GCA_963691645.1). Classification (NCBI taxonomy): domain Eukaryota; kingdom Metazoa; phylum Arthropoda; class Insecta; order Lepidoptera; family Erebidae; genus Pelosia; species Pelosia muscerda. The sequence goes on from OY829106.1 coordinate 10,520,618, forward strand.
AAAGTGTATTAATATTTCCCACATTTACAGTTAGTTGGCATGTGTATTAATATTACTTATCACAGCGTATTCTAAAAAATCTATATTTTATTTAAATATACAAGCGCTTCAAAAAACTTTGTACCTATACTACATAGGTAAATCTCTGGAAAGTCATCAAAAAAACTTACAGGTTCATCAATATTAAGAGTTTATTTTGCAGACAATCTTCAAAGTAACGGGCACTACGGCCGCGGGGCGATTATGCCGATATCTTTGTCGAGTTTAGATACGTACTCATGTAAAAGCGAGCGCCAAGTTGTAAAGAGAGCAACGTCGAAAGCAATAAAATGACCGATAAAATTGGTTCACCGTCCAAAAGAGGAAACTTTGCATACGAAGAGCACCTTGAAACGAACATTATGTAGGTACCTTATGTACATTGAAATAGTAATACTCAATTTGTTGCTTACTTGTCTCTAAAGTTACATATAAACTTACACGGTACGTTCTATAGTTAAAATGAATTTCTGGATAGGTTACTGTTCTGTAAAAATAATAGATAGTAAATTTTTAAGTAGCTAAAATAGTACCATGATTTTTATTCGGGAGAAGTGGTATAAGGACTGTGTAATGTATATGACAGGATGGTGTAATGGCCGGTTTGGAACCCGGGACCTTTAGATCGCAAGGTCAGCTTCTTTGATACCAACTAAAATGCATATTCCTCTGTACCATTTACACAGTGTGTCATGTGTAACGTTTTTTAGATTTTACTTTTGGGCAATATCTGCCGAATTTGGCACTGGTGACCCGATATGAGTATTACACTGGTAGCCTGAAATACAGGTAGTAGTAGTTTGTATACCAGTCTCCCACATAAACTAGTATAAATAATATTAAGATAACTCTAATGATGTATAATATTGTGAGGAAAATTATTTTTTATTATTATTATATTTGCTTAATAGCCGGTATAATAATAAATTCATGAGTAAGTTGCGTTAAATGAATGAGGTCCATATACAACGATCAATAGTGCAACATTAAATAGAAGTTACTATTCCACCATTATCCCTGGAGGATGTACTGTTAGAACTTTGAGAATCCAATTTAATACTCGAAAGTTCTAAAATTAAACTGTATAAATTACCTGTGTTAGGAATTTGGCTTTGGATACTTCACAAAATTAATTAAGAGGGCCAATATAAAGCCCAATGTAATGGATTTCTACTAAACCTTTAAATCAGTCATCGACCACTTATAGCAGAATGGCAGAAGAGGACCCCACTAGTACAACCTTTCAATATATAATATTCTGAGCTAGATTACTCAACTGACAGGTTGTCAGAACTATTCTGGATGAGTTTTTCATCTATATACGTGAGACAATCTCACAGTCAGATGACACAATCTCACTCAAGTACCTAACTATCATATATAAAAATTATTTGATTAAGAAATTTCTAGAGATTTATGAAATACAATATAATATTTATAATAATTATGTTGTAAAATTCTTCTGTTGTTTCAAAATTTATGAGAATTATCTGACGTATATTTGCAATTGTAAAATGAAATACAAATTCAATAATTAAATAATCACATTGTTCAACTCAGTACAAAGATAAGAACAATAAAATACAGATATGCCAATGTATTCGTAGGCACAAGACCGTTCGCATAAACTGAACGTCCGATAAGGACTATGAATTGGAATAGGACCGGGCACAAAATAAAATTAAAACTGTGTACATGCACTAAATCCAGGGGCCCAAAGTGAGTGTCGCCCGAGGATTTGGCAACCGATACACGACTATGCACTTAGGGACAGAAATCGCCAGTCCATTGGCACTCCGACTGTTCTAATAACAGTCTTATAACTTTTAGCCGTAGCTGCGATTGATGTGCCTATGAATTATATTATTATTATAATGAAATGTTTCAGACTCTATCTAAAAGCTGAATTGCTTTATGACAAAGAAATTCGTTTTGATCTGGAAATGTAATAAAACGGTTTACTTCCTTGTCTACTCGTGTAGAAATTATGGAACGTATTATATCAATACAATAGGATCAATTTGTTAGAATGTATGGGTCATTGTTAATATGTTGTGAGCTATATTGCCGAACAGTAAGAATAATACGCTTAACAATATAATATAGGGCTAGGAGCAAGTGTTTTGTTTGATAACCCAAATATATGTACAGTGGGCTCCAAAAGTTCCTGGACACCTGGATCTATAATACTTTGACAGCCAAGTGTAATTTAATCAAAAGTAACATAGATCGCGTTAATAAAATAAACTATCGATGTCTTCCTACTTTATGAGAAAATAAGTAAACTAATCACTTCATGCAAGTTTTTTTTTCAAATCGTCAAGGAACTTTTTTAGCCCACTGTACAAAACAAAACACGATATTTTATTGTAACATAACATAACATAAACTCAAGCCTATATCCCCGAAAGGGTAGGCAGAGGTGCTAGCACCCATATTTCGCCAGTTTATGTTTAGGTCCCAATGTAATAGGTGGCATTAACCGGGCGCTTATAAACCTGCGAAAAGCATCGAAAAGTCATTGGTGTGTGCCATAGAAAACCTGAGATCGAACCCGAGACCTCGTCTCACCAGTCCATTACCCACACCACTAGGCCAGGCTCATTTTAAAATGTAATTCAGACTGAAATAAAACTACACTAATGGGTTTTATCTTGTTTTATTCTGTAATATTTCGTTAGTTATATTAATCCCGACGTTTTAATTACGTTTCAGCAGTCATCGTAAATAAAATAACACAAAATAAAATGCGGTGAAAGCCTTTAAAATGATTTCATTTCAATGTGTAATATTCACATTAACTTCCAAACACCAGGTTGCAAACAACCATAGACTCCGGTAACCACTTTCCATCTTGTGAACCGCATGCTTGTCTGCCACCTAAGTGGTGTACAAAAAAAAATATACAATATTTTTTTGTGATAACTAATACACATTTTATATAACGGCAATACAAATATTATATGAAATAAATTATACAAGTAAAAGCAATTTCAGTACGGAACCGGAGATTCACAATCCTCAGCATTTCTCTGTTCGTTTTACAAAATTCTGTTAATATAATAGCTATAATAGCTATTCCAGTCACATGCCTTTCCTATTACAAGGTATAAATACAAAGTGTCAATCTAAAAATAAAACAACTGTAAACAGAAACCTCGAAATTGAAACCAAATAGAGCATGCTTTCTAATAATACTTCAGCAGAATAATAGATACCATTACAAGAATATATCTTTTGTGGACCGATATATTTTTTCATTCGAATTGAATACGTTTTAAACATTATATTTTTTATTTACGTGATTACTTTTCAATTACCTTCATAATATTATATAGAGAATTTTCAATTACAGTCCGCCGCGGTTGGACTGTATTGTTAAGGTAACGTTGATTTCATTTATCTCCTTAATCACGTCACACAAACAACTATTAATGCCTTCATAACGTCCCCGTGCTATAACTAACACGTAGTATTAGCACGGTAACATCAAATAATAGTTAGGTGTGACCAGCCGTCAAAATGTCCATGTGAAATGCAAATGTTCAGTACACGTGTCCTATCAATCAGTATTCAAAATGGAATTGAAATCCTTTGAAGAATTAACCATACCAATATAGACGTGGAAGTAAATCTGTGCGTATGTATATATACTTATCTGTCTGTCTATTACACTTTCACATCAGAACTACTGTACTGATTTTGAGGAAATTTTATAATTATCAAAGTTTGGGAAAGGTCAAACGGCTAGGTTTTATCGTTAAAAAGAATTACATACTTAAGGGGGTTCAAATAGGGGATGAAATTTTGTATTAAATTTTATATCGTAGAGCGGTTTTCAAATTTCTACATATGTGGGTATGAAATAGGGGGTGATAGTTTGTATGGATATTCAAAGTCATGCTTTCACTTCTTTAAGTTCGATTTTGGTACAAAAACAGAATAGAACTTGGGGAAGGACATAGGCTATGGTTATTCGCCTCAGCTTGTAATTAATAATTAAACTTCAACACCAGGAAAACAATCTCAATTACTAACTAACTAAAATTCAAAATAGAGTAGGAATTGTGGTTGCTTCAACATTTACAGTGACAGGAGGGTGTGATACGCAATCTATTTGTTGATTAAATAACTCTTCACTTTCAGATCAGTACCGCTGTGGGCGATTCATTTGTGAATAAATTTTGGAAAACTAAAGATAAAGATAATAAGCAGAAGCTTTCTTCACCTTCATCCCCCTCAAAAAGGATATTAGAAGAAGAGAGTAGGCTGTAGAAGTGGTGTTGGCTAAGTGGTACAAAAAAAATGTTCTTTCCAAACAGTAACTATTTGGTATTAAGCAACATTCAAATTGATTACACGTGTCCATATCCTTTTAGGGACTCATTTTCTGTAATATAAAAGGAAATGGCTCGAACCGTGCCTATTAAATGTAGTTTTTGTTTTCTTCGTACCAGGAAAAACACAAAGTTAGTCCTATCGCCTTACCGAGCCTATTTTTGTTTATACGAATATCTATTTCGTTTTATCTCTCTATTACCAGATAAATATGTAATTGTTTAGCTAGATAATTACATAATATGAGTGGTCTTTGAAAAAGTTTTTCAATTTGCTTCTTTTTAAAAAATCACATGAAATTAATAATGTCGTGATTATCGTCATTTTTGTATGGTCCTGGGTCACTTCCAAGACCCCCATCCTGAGCCTGACGCGTATGTACACGTGAAAGACGTGAAAGACACAATAAATATTAACTGTAGTACAAAATTACTTATGATGCGTTGATTTTTTTTAATTCAAACTAATTTCTAATCTAAACAAATTATAATTCAACCAAACGATTCCGTGACTACCTCTCTGTGCCACACCATTAGGTTCTGAAACGTGTTACTAGTTCCTGGATGCTTTAAGCGGGACGTGAAAAAACATATATCGAGGATTTCAAAATAAAGATCGCCATTTTAGGGGAAACATCTATCATGGCCACTATTATCTGGACCCCAAGCTTAATATCAAGCGGGGTGCGGTCATTCGACGACTTAAATATTAAGAAAAACTTCTAATTTAGACAGACGTACTTACCTATAAATTATATGTTTTGAAAAATAATATAGCATAGAAAAATGGAAGGAATATGATCAAAAACGGGTAATAATATAATTTACTATACCCTGTATTTTATTTTATTCAATTTTCAGCCACCCATTTGAACTTTATTCAATTTCGATAATGCCAAAATATCTAACATCCGTAAACCAATAAAATTAAGCAATTTTACATTTGTTACAACCCCCTTTAGCGTTCCATTCAATTTTCTTGACAAAAGTGATAGAAAGTCTGGCTGCCGTATTCCATTTTAAATCAACGGTTCACCTGTTATTGGCATTGACAGGCACATTTCATGTTATAAGTCCATCAACAAATATTTGATTACAACTGTACGTTCATTTGAATAGACTTTTAATACTACGCATCACTGGACACAGTTATTTAACATTGTTGTAAACATGCTAACAAATTGAGTTGGGAGCGGTCAGCTGAAAAGCAATAACAGTGTTGAACTTAGTAACACAATAAAGTTTGGAATTAATGTAAATTTAATATTGGCAAATATTTTAGACTCGCCATATTTTATACGTGTTATACGCCAGCTGTTAATATCAGTAGATATAAGTATTTTACACATATTTGAAAGTAATGAAATTGTATTAATTTACTTTGTTTACTCATTTTTAAACCATCAAGTGTCTGGTCTTCACACGCATAATGTGATCCTTAACCGAAACATCCTAGTGATTACATTCCAGATGATTTTAAAACTTCCATCTCTCAGTCTGGCACCCACTTGCCAGCTTTTTTCTCTTATCATTACCAACTAGCATTCATACATGAATAAACTTTAGTTTCAAATTGCTTTTGTAGAAAACGTTTAATTTTTAAATTGCCTCTAACGAGCATCCTGTGTCGGACAATAATGGCCGATACAAAAGAAAGGTAGCGTCTGTTCTATAATTACTGACATTCTTACAGCAAATAAACTACTGTAACATATTACTGTATTATTTGAACATACTTGAAACGTAATTGTCCCTAAAGTCGTCCTTTGAATTGACTCCAAAAGAACGAGCATAGGGATGTAAAATATTGGTTGTCATTGTAATATTCCTACGGTTCCATGGCGCGGAACGACGGCCAGCACGCATGCATTTTGAGGGATGCCACGTGCGTTCCCGTTAATCCTAGCCATCTGGGCCGTACCGCACTGTCTCCAGCATCTGCTTTCACAGACGTGGCAGAAAAAAACGCGGCAAATATATGGGCATGGCTGAGCGGTACATTTTTGCACGCTTTGTCCATGAGATGATGGTCAGTTGGGGTGCCAAGAACTTAGCGAAATGGGACGCAGGTCGAGGGTAAACATTGACCGTTGCTATTCAGCGGGGCAATGCCTCTAGCGTCCTGGGCACATTTGCCTCTGGTACGGTGAGGGAAATTTATGACTTAATATATGACTTTCAATAAAATACCATTATCAGTATTCAGTATAGTATATATATCAGTATTAGTACATTGTACATAATAAAAGTAACCTGAAATTTAGTAAGGAATCCATAAAGTTATAAATTTGTACTTATTTAGATTGTTTAGCTTTCAGATACTCTTTTTTTAAATTAATCACAAGACAAAAAATCACGCATAAGAAGTCTTCAAAAACAAGTCTAAATAACTTTAAATAACATGAAGGAGCTGTTCCACTCGAGAAAAATTCACACTTCCCCCTGTTGACAATATAGCTCAGTGACGTAGGTACTCAAGACAAATATCATTTTACTTCCAATGCTATGTACGGTGCAGGGACTTACCCCACCCTATATTTCTGATTTAAAGAGAAGATGTTTGGCGTCTCTTTCTCTAAACTATCATGAACAAATAACAAAATTACCTTCTTAAAAGTTTTGTAGACTTGATGAAGAAACTTTGAATACTACTACTCAATTATATCTGATACTTCTTTATCAAGAAGAGCGTTTGTGAAAAACTTCTTACTTTGACAGTAAGGGCTTTGAATGACGGGTTTCTGAATACTAACTCGTAAGATAAACAGCTCAAACTTTAGTAATTAGTTATCTGGGAAATTGGGGGCTGTGTACTTGAAACTTGAAATCAATAGTGAAATTTGTTAGATGACACTGGACCAATTAGCCCTAGCAATCGAAAAGAACAAAGGTGCTTAAACTACCCAATCATATATGGAAAGTATGATGATAAGCCAATTAATAGACATGAATTATATGTTGAATTTAAATGGAAGATAGAGGCCTACATGAAAAGCTCTATATTGATTACGAGTAATTCAAAAACCTTATTATGTGGTTGGCAAGGGATATCCAATGTGGAACCAGTCCATTTAAGGGTGATTTCAAGTTCAAATTAAATCAACCGTAAATTTGATTGAATAAGCTCGTCCAAATCAACGTAAACATTAAAGGCCTCGGGTATAAGTTGTGTGTTGCGTAACGTTATATAGGCTGACATAAACCCATAGAGCGTTACGCGGTACAACAGTAGTTAAAAATCATTAGAGAATAAAATTAGTAAGACAGGCATGAATACCTATTCAGTGAGGACTATAACTAATAAACTCTAGAATTATACTAACTTATTCTTTATTTCTCATTTAAAAAATGTCCACGGTAATTCAGGGCACCTTACTTGGACATAATTTATTACCTCTGATGAAGGGACAAAGCTGCCAATATTCTCAATTGACAATGATGCAGAGAAAATATATTATGTACGGATATGTTTGTAAATATATATTAGGTAGAAGTCCAGGTTTTCATCACAATCATCATCATCTTAGCGTAATTCCCCGTAGCATCTGAGGTCTGCCCCTCAGAGCTGGAGATCCACAAACACTTCCTTCTTTAGATTTAGTTTTTGCAGTTTTCCTGGCAATTAACGACTGCCATTCTGGTCTTCCAAGATTGAGAGGAAGGGCGAACAACTATCGAAATCGTAATGTAAAGGTATCGAGACAACGGAGCATTACGTTTGGCGGCTTCGAACACACACAGGTTCAAAGTGGACAGGCTTAATAATACGAATATGTGTTGTAAAAAGTGACTTTGGCTTTCATTGTTGTGTTGTCATGTATTTTTTTTCATGACTTACCATTGCAGGAATAATATCTTGTTTCACAATATGTGATCCAATTTACCTTATGCTATAACATATTTCCATCTCTGAAAGATAAGTTTCAAACGTATTACATATTTGATAGAACTACGTAAGTATATTTAATGGAAAACATGGCCTCATTATTTTTAGATCAATCCAGCTATAGTTGTTATTCAAGCCAATTATTGATATCAAAGGCACAACAATACTGTCATAGAATTGTATAGTGCTCGTGTCTGTACATTGGGATAAATAAACTCAAGTAGATACGGTAGATAATTATATTCGGAAATAACTTTTTTTTCGTGATTCTTGCTTGTATGTTCGCAATGGGTACATAATTTGTACTGATTTTGATGCGGACTTTTAATTAGATCTTACTTTAATCTTACTTAAATCTTACATAATATGTTTCATTGCAATCAGTTGAGTAGAACCGGAGATAAATGTACAAAAAATTATTATAACTGATATCCACGTGAGCGCAGCCCAGACCCCAGCTATAAGGTTGGTACGCGATTACTGCTGTGTTCAATTATGTAGATATTCATTACAGTTACAAAAGCAGATGGTAAATCTTCATTATTCTAGTTGGATAAAGTTCAAAGTTATAAAGAGAACCATATAATATTCGAGTACCTCATAAACATCGTGTTTTAATCTGTACACAGAACAAAAAACTCGGCGTATACAATAAAGAAAGCTTAATGTAAAGATTCTGTTTTCTTGTCACGTTTTTTCGCCGTTTAAACGTCCCTCCAACAAATGGCTCGGAACATAACTACATCGACACAGACGTATACCTAATACAAGAAAGAAAAGAACATATATATTAAATAGTACATTTGTCTTTTTTCACCTCCCGCCTAATGTGAATAAAAGTTTATGCAGATAGGAGGGCAAATAGGAATAATGTTACAGTGAGGATAACCTGCTACCCTATAAGATGTCACTGAATTCGGATAGAATTCTCATTCTCATATTCATAAAATCTCAGGTCCTTGATTTGGTGACTGAGTTGCCTTCTGGTGTACAATCGCCTCTTTACAAAACATATCGTCAACAAATTTTGGCAATAAGTGCCCAAGCACTGTCCGCTCAACCAAAGAAAAAGCCTCATTTATAAATGTGTCACGTGGACGTTGAACTCTGGCCTATGTGACACATGTGCCTACCAAAACAAGTACCTAAGATTCCTGTTGGTATTTAATCTTTTGCTACCTATCAACCAGTATATAGTATTAAGATTATCAATGTGAATATTGAATGCCATAAAAGTCTTCCCGTATCTGTTTTTCACCTGTCAAAATAAATGAAATTTGATGCCAGTATTTTGGCATGTCTCCATTCCAATATCAAATCATCTAAATCTGCTTATTGTACTTAGCTGTATGTATTCTAAGCTTGGCTATGAACTTTGATACAAATACAAATTCCAAAAGCCTATAGTGGTTTAAAAAGGATTGAATTTCCTTAAGATGAAAGATGGCTTTGACTTGAATTATTTAAATATCATCTTGAGCCATTGACTGATTGATGAAACGAGAATCGATCGAGAGGAGAGCTAATTTCATTAGCAGTGAAAAGTGAAGTCAATGGAAATGCATACTACCAGAGTAATCCCTTAAATAATACACAATCATACGATATTTATAGCATCTACCCGTTCCTGGAATTTCAATTCAAAAATAAATTTCAGCGAACTTCAAAAGACAAAAGAGGCATTAAAAAATAACTGAATTTACAAATTTATAAAAAAGGTGATAGAAATTTAATGAGGGATATTGTGTATGTGTGGACTGAGAGCCCATTTTTATTTTTGCGTATTTTTGCAGTTAAACTAACAATAGTCCTTAGTAAAAGATGTGGAAATATTTGTAAAATGAATATTAGAGTTTGTAAAGACCTCATTCAAAAGATATATCGCTTTAAGTTGGTCCCTCAGTTCACACACGTAAGCTCTCAAATCTAGATATCTAATGAGTTCACCAACAAATTTTGGTTATAGACTCTTAGTAAAACATGAATAAACATCTATACAACATTAAAAAACTTAATGTGAATAGATAATAAAAAATTACAAACGCACATGTATTTACTGAAAATAATAGAATATAACACGAACATTAAACATAATTCATAAGCCAATCGTTAGTAAAAAATGCAAGGAAACTTATAAAACTAAAGAAAGATCACAAATAGTGGTAAAAACTGTAAATTTCACGTTTTTGTTGGTGGTCCCTCAGTTCACACATTATGCAAATGCTAATTGCTAAAATATAATTAAATACAACGATTACAAAAATGTGGAGCCTTTCAGTGCTTAGTAAAAGTCTTATATTATCGATCAGTATTTATTTTGTCACTGGTTTTATTGTTATTTTAGTAAAAATGTACAAATTAGGTTCCCCATACTAATAGGGTGTCCATGCAGTCAAGAGATAATATTGTTTCAAGAACTATTATACATATTAGGTTTCAAAGTACTTGCATAGTAGTAAAGTGTGAGATAAAGATGAACTGTTGTTGTTGTATGTGAGTAGTTCAGAATTTTTATTTATATGCGGAGAAAAGTTTTTGTTGTTGTATGTGAATAGCAGTGTCTTCAACTGTCACAATCAAAATACCCGACTGCGGTTGAAAAGATCCAAACAAGCTAGATAGTAGTGTCCATTTGTAAATCATAAACCGAATGGCTAAAGAAGTTATCGAAACGAACGACAACAAAATTTAAGTACTACAAGTTGCCGCCAATTCTTAAGCTAATTCTCCTAAATTTTGAGATAGTCAAATTAGAATTGCCATTTCACCTCATACTCGGATATGGTTAAACAGTATTCCCGTAATACAATTTTAATTTCCAAACGTTGGCATAGAATAACAGTTTTTTAACAATTTTCGAGTATGAGGTGAAGTCGCGATTCTATTTATCCGTCATAAAAATTCGGAAATTTGGTCCCAGTTTTGATTGTCTTTGTCTAAATAAAACATTATTTATATGTTTATGGTCTAAACTCTGACATTCAGAAACTTGACAATTTTAAACCGACATTCTAATATTACATTATTTGTCATATTTATTAACTTCGTAATTTGGTAGCATAACTTTCAGCGACTGTTTAAAAACTAATTTAACCGCTATGGGTATTGGTTCTTTAAGCAGAAGCAACTAACTAAATAACTAAATAATAATAACTAAATAATTACTTTTAATTATTTATATTTTCCTGAGGAATATTAGTTGGAGATAGAACGAATATATATAATTAAAAATGTGGACTTAAAATAGAATAAAATTACTGTTTTATTTTTTCGTGCTTAACTGGTCTATGTGTCAGATGTATACTTAGTCTAGCCATAAATATTGTTACGAAGAAAAAACATTTTTTTTATTGCAAATAATATTTATTACTTTTACAGTGTGTTAGTTTAATACATAAATATAAAACAATTTAAAATTTAAAAAACTTATTCGAAGTGATCTCCATTGGCTGCAACACAGTCCTTTAAACGTTGAGGCCAGTTATCAATAGAAGCACGCACTCTTTCCAATAGGTGAATAGAGAAAATGGTCGTTAGATTTTGTTTCATAAGTTGTTTGACAATATTTCTGGATCTACCTAGATGTTTGATAGTTCTTATCATTATTGCATTGATTTTATTAGAATGAATATAAGTTCAGAATTTGCTTCACCATTTTGTTCCTATTCACCCATTGATCTATATTCACCCCGTTTTACTCGGTACTGTAAAATTTTAATCTATAAGAGATTTTTTTTTTTTATAAGTGCCCATTTAATTTTAATAAATGATGATAATATAAATAAACGTTACTTTTGTAAATTATTTATCTATAATAAAAAAAGAATACAATATTAATATAATTTTAGTAGTACAGTTAAAAAAAGTAAATTGCGTTGCCGTAATTTTTTTAATGCCAATATGTTATGTTCGGGAGTGTTTCCCTTACCTACATCCTGTATTTTAATTGGATTTCCAAGAACTCAGTTCTCGTTGGATATGACCTTCTTCAGGTCAGGTCTTCAATAAAAATAAGGTTCACTCTTGTAAAAAAAAGGTACCTACTAACTATATTCTTTTTGATGTTCAGGGGTTGATAGATTATCATTTCGCTGGATATGTTATCATATCGGTGTACTGAAAAAGCACAAGTAATACTGGGTCTTCTTAGATTCAGCAAAAACTAACAAGATGGATTTAGCACTGATGGCCTGCGAAGTGAACCGTACCACCTGGAGTCAATTACTAGATCCAAATATTGCATCTGTACCTTGATCCGAACATTACAGAGATCGGGTGGATCTTACCGGAGCGTCACGTCATGGGTGTCAATAAATGAACAGTGCTTTCCTAAAGTGTGGACACCCCATACCGGGCTTAGTATGAAAATCAATAAAAATACTTATAGTGACTAAAGCAATAAAAAACCAGTGACAAAATAAATACTGATCGATAATATAAGACTTTTACTAAGCACTGAAAGGCTACACATTTTTGTAATCGTTGTATTTAATTATATTTTAGCAATTAGCATTTGCATAATGTGTGAACTGAGGGACCACCAACAAAAACGTGAAATTTACAGTTTTTACCACTATTTGTGATCTTTCTTTAGTTTTATAAGTTTCCTTGCATTTTTTACTAACGATTGGCTTATGAATTATTTTTAATGTTCGTGTTATATTCTATTATTTTCAGTAAATACATGTGGTCCCTCAGGGACCACATGTAAACGTTTGTAATTTTTTATTATCTATTCACATTAAGTTTTTTAATGTTGTATAGATGTTTATTCATGTTTTACTAAGAGTCTATAACCAAAATTTGTTGGTGAACTCATTATATATTTAGATTTGAGAGTTGTAAAGAAAATAATTTATTTGCACCAATAAGAATACGAATCTTCCTACCACCAGGTACTATGATTACATAGTACCTGGTGGTATACACATAGGTGCTCTTATTATACGATATTATACGATAATTTCAAATGGAGCACAATTTTATTTTATTTTTCACGCAGTCAATTATATCGGTACCTGATGGTGGAAGGCTAAGCTTAGAGTAGCTAAGGCTTCCTCGCCTGTGCTCAGGTTTGATTTCGAATCGACAAGACGTTAGGAATTTACAAGGGAAAACATATATTTCAGTAGTTTAATAATCTTTGCCTAATGTTTCTAATAAATGCTATCTTTAAATACGTTCTAAAAATCAGAATTATTCGGTATATAATGAATTGATATTATTATTATTCCATATATTTTTCTGTATACAATATAGAAATAAAAAAAACCTTTTACAACGTCTTTCAAGCTGACCACAAATTACGGTGGCATTGTGAATTAATAAAAAGCTCACGATCCTAAGAAACAGAAGCTTTTTTCGTACTAAAACAGAACCATGTCTTAAATAAATAAGTTGGGAAGTAGGATTGTAATGTATTCATTCCAATCTCATCCTAAATCCTTTTTGTTATTTTCTGTCCCCAATCCAGACGTCTTTGCAAGAAGCAAACCTCCAAAATTGCAATCACGCAAATTGAAAATTAATGGACCGCGAAATCCAATTTTGCATTAAAGCTTTCTGGTAGGTAAGTAGGTACTCGCCCCTCCTACCCGCTGAGTGGTCATGGTATCACATTTATGATTCTTGAGACAAAACTGAATGAACGTTTTTGTGATTTGCTTAAGAAACGAGAAAATAATTCGAATGTATTCAAATATATATGTATTTCTAGGTCGCAAAAGGTAAAAATACCAGATTTTACAATCAATAGTACATACTGTATTCCATGAAATTAAAAACTGTATCCATAAACAATTTGTCATCTAAATCCTTACAGTAGTTTCGGGGGTGATAGTGTATGTAATGTGTTTTACATTACAGACGTTATAGCTAATAGTAAAGATTAGCACTTTCTACATCTATCAGCTGTCTGATTAGAATGACTGCAAACTTCAGTAAACAATTTGTGCACCAAATCGTTACAGTGGATTTCGAGGTACGTAGGTAGGTGTAATACATAATATATACTACGTTTAATGCAGTTTTCTGTTTCTCTGACTATTTCCATCTGAACCCGAGAGAAGAACTCACTCCTCGTCCTTCAGTTATATCAGTTAATATTGCAAACCCTAAAATACATATTTCTTTTCTAACCGACAGCAAAGAACTTGATGGATAAATCCCTCAAAAAAATTTGCGTTTACGTTTGATGCTCATTGTATTGTTTAGGGCAGGAAATTATTTCAAAATATTCAGTTAGCATTTGTAAGTGAAAGATTATGAAGGATTATAGACGTTTCACGGGCCATCAAAATAAATTGAACGTGACTTCGGGCGCTATACCGTTCCGCCACTTTGCACAATAAAATACAGATTTTTAATGTTTGTCGTGTACGCGAACGCTAAAAACAAATATATAGTTTCATTTTACTTTTTACAGCTGTCAAATGAAAAGTATCGTCAGCTATTTTTTTTCCTGTAAATATGCGAAGCATTTTATTTAACAATTCTGTATGTATATTTGTTTAATACATTGTATTTATTACATCAGGTTTATTATTTCTATTTAGCTTTTTTATACCACTTAAGTAGCACACACGCCCATGTTCCACCTGATGGACAGTGGCTACCTTGGCCTATGGATGTTTGGCGTGTGCCACACACTCGTGCACACTTATGCAACCGAGCCAATAGAAACCTTCTAATGCCTTTCTTGAAGTGGTGGGTTAAGAGAGCTTCTGTGGAGCCAGCGCAGGAGACAAAATGGTCTTCCTATAGAGAGCAAAAAACTCTGCAGTAAGTTCTGGCTATTATCTGGTATTCAACGCTGGAAAAACTCCTGAAAAACCACACAATTATCATCGGCCGCAGTATTGTGTAGAGCGGCTGGACTTCCCCAGATGGACTGCTCAATTGGGGCTGGAGATACCGGTGCGTCCTTCCTCGTTCTGAATACCATACGTCGTTCTGAAAAAATCACATAGAGTTGTAATATGGGCCAAATACCTAACAAATAGTTATACCATGATATTCTATATTTTGTTGGAAAGGACTCGACACGAAAAATATACCTACTACTGGGGAATATAGCACAAACTAATTGTTGTTCATATATGTCTTGTAGCGTTTAGAGTACAACCAATATCTTATGAGAGTCAATATCTACCTCTGCATACTTCTTCATGAAGCGTATATCTAAAAATGCCAATTCAGTGGCCACGCCCACCACTGGGCGTACAGCGGCGGGCAGCTTTGTCCATTTCTTACAATACAGCACATCTGACCACATTTGTATAATGTTGAGTTTATACAAGCTGATTACATTAGACCTTCGTCCACGCGATCTGTCTATTTCCTAAATAATATGCCATGAACAAATATACACACATGTACATTTCTTCGACGTACCCTCTTAACTCGAGGCCCGGCCCGAGAAAAGTGTCGTTTACCCTCACGTTATCTTCAACTTCGAATGTCCACATTCGTTTCATTTCGTTACAAGTGAAATATAGTTAAATCCAAAGAGTAGAACCGAGTAAAGTGACATTTCCTACGTTTGATCGCGTCTACATTCTTCGATGACAGGAGGTAAAGGTGAGTACAGACTTATGATCCACTTATTAACTTGTTATTTTTAACCATCTTTTGAAAAAGGGGGAGGTTTTCCATCCGGATATCTATATTTTTGTAATATTTGTACGCACGTAGTTCTGTCACTCCTGACGGATTTGTGAAATCTTATTTTTTTTTCGAAAAGGGTATATTTTAAAATGGTACCATTTAAATCTGATGAGCGGTTTCCATGATAGACCACTCAACTCTTTCATGAATACCAGAAAATCAGTCGCGCTTGCTGCAATCGCGTAATATTGCATTGCTTATGGAAAGTACATTACGACTTTGTGTACGCCTTGATTGTATGCAAAAGTATTAAGTATATATTTAGTAAACATTTTCCGTTGTTAATGCACCTATTTTTAAAATTCTTTGTATTGGTTTTGGTTTAGCTTTGAGATATTCATACATAAATTTTATTGGTATTTAACATTGGGTGTCGGTGGCCTGTAAGGCAACTTAACAATATTAAATAGAAAATATGAGATGCTCGATTTGCTGTTATATTTATGACCAATCGTAATACGGTATGTAGATTACGATTATCAAGGACGTGTAGACATGCAGACGAGTACCTACTTAACTATAGCTGATTACGCTTTAACGATACGCATTTTGACTATCAGGTTTGAGTTATTGGAGGAATATTATTGATCCTACAGGTAGTTCATTAAAGACATAATTAGTATGCAGCATTCAACGATCTGTCATCGTATGGTCTTCTACTTTTCATTGCCTCCAAGTTTATATTATAAGTTCATATTTATGTAGACTATTTCAAGATAAACATCTCATCTTATTTAATATATCACTGTCTCATACGAGTGAGGTGGTTGATGGGCTTATCCGAATAATTCGCTTTCAGTAAATAGTGTTACGTTCACAAAAATGGAAAAATAAGTTTACTTTTATCAAAAATAAGTCAACCGACTTCTAGAACAACAATACACGGAAAAGGAAAAATAAGGCAATTACAAATATACCTCAAAGATAAAATACGTGTGAAAGTTTTGACTATCGCACATATTTGGCGGACCCAGTAATACAATTCTAACTTAATTAATGTAATAAAAACTTCATACATACTATATTCATTGTAATCATTATCTTCACAGAAAATACCAAAGTTCAGCCGCACCTTAGTTAGACTAGAAAGCCGACCCCAACTGAGTTGGGAATTGGCTCAGAAAATGACGATGATACTATATTCATATGTAGGTGTGTCTTCGTCTTTATAATTTTGCCCTCTTCTAGCGCATTTTTACTGAATGCTATTTACTACTTGCTGAAGCTCACTCGATTTTTTTAGAATTTAGGTACACCTAAGCCAACGTTAATAGTGTGAGAGTTTTCATCAAAGAGCTAGAAAGGATTTTCGACAAAATCTGCTTTCTATTTAGAGACCACTTAATGGATTTGATGCGGGGGTGTATTTTTGATCAGACTAGTAAGAGTGAAAAATTGGGCAATCAAATACAGGTAGATACTAAATGATCATTAAGCCTATGTCAATATACGTTGTAATAACATCTGAGATTATATAGCTGGTCTTCGTGCCTGGTATATTATGTTTTTATTTTTTAGAATAAGTCTAAGTGAAATTAATAAAAGCCTACTCTAAAATAGAAGGTGGCAAGCACGTAAATGCTTTCCTCTAGCATAAACTGGTCAGAGGCGATGGTGTAAAAGGAGCTACATCACCATAAAACTGCAAATACCAGTAATTTATTGGCCGCTGAGGTCTGAAGCTATTCCGCAAATGGTTCTATTTCTAAATTCTCACCTTAATGTAGCGTTGAGGTAAACGTTTGTGGGGAAATTCCCCACAAAAAGAGAAATCAAATAACGTTGGCAATGGTTTATATACACTTTCTACCCATCAGAATGTTTTTTCTGAGAACGTGTATTGAGATATATATTATAACGTATGAATGCTTTTGGTTGCGGTCAGATGGTAGTCGCTCCACGGAATTAATGTCAAAATTGAGCCCCACAGTCCCACTAAATTCAGTTTAGACCAGTTAGTCGACCCGAACTGCGTTGGCAAACGACTCAAAATAATAAAAACATTAAAGGTACAAATTTAAACTAAGATAAAGATATAGCGGGAAAATTTAAAATAAATCTATAACGATAACTGAATTCAGTTTGATTCCTCCATCTGCGCTAAGAACCATTTTCAATCAGTATCTTCTTCAGGTAAGTATTACCCTACTACTTAACCCTTTCACCATCATCACACCGTTTCTCACAGTTTCATCCTCCACTCGTACGGTTTCATCGTCCACTCTTTTAGACCCCTTTTACATTAGGCAACTATAAGAAACTAGTGACTACGGTTGCCTAGTGCGGAGTCGCTATACAAATGTATGTGTAAAACTCTAGTTTCGCGGCATCGCGGCAACTCCAGTTGACAACTCGAGCCTGATTTGAGTTGCCTAATGTTTCTTATATTAGGCAACTCAATAGGGCCTTTCTATTTCTTCCTCTTGGTTCATATTTCTTGGCTTGCAAATGCACAAGTGATATCTGTACCTAATATAGAATACGCTTGGTAAAATTCTAAGAATTCGCAGTACGCAATCAATTTATCGAGATTGATAGCAATCATACGTAGGACAGAAGCGGTGGCAGCAAGCCAGAATTGTTCGTTTATTCATTTTATTAGTCCCATCGTTGTCGAATGAGAAATTTTTGCATCACATTTTTCATTTTAAAGCCAATTTTTAGTGCGAATTTTTACTGTATCCATTTATTTTATTAGGTTAGAATAATTGAACTTGTCGACAACATTCAGTACGAGTCATAGACTTCTTTTCGTAGTAAATCCTTCCGTTGAAACGATCGAATCGAAAAACGAACGATCTTTTGTTTTTTTTTTCATTTTAACATATTCTCCAATTTTTGTTTTTTCACAAAGTATCCGATAGAGAGCAATAGTTTCTTGACTATATTAAGTTATAATGTCAAACTACAGGTGTAGCACGCAAACGTAACCTACTACAATATACCTATACATTTAAAATTAAATAACCGTACTGACTCTTTTCTTACATAAGCCGTAAAATTTAAGACTAATCTATTTGTTTAAATTCACATACATAAAAAAATATTTAAAAAAAAAACTACGTGCCCGTGCATCGTTAAATGGGTTCAACATGTTTGGATTCGATGTCACGACCTCTTGGCACACACGCAAACACATTACAACAAATATCGCTTAGAGTAGATTTCTGTGTATTTTAAATATATTTTTAATTTAAAATGCGTGTATTCATACGGTTATAAAATGGCTACATCAGTCAGTTACATGATTTTATACTTATTATTGCCAGTATTTTATATTTAAAATTGCTCACTGTCTGTATTGTTAAGGGCCCAGATTGCCCAGACGCAACATCGATTTCGCGCGACCGCAGCGCTACTGTTTACTGAAACAACCGACCGGGGCGGGTGAATGACCCAGAGAGAGCCACCTTTTTGTATTCTACTTACCTAAAATTCCAACTATGTATTTATTTGTAATTTTACTACCACAGTTTATTCTTATTTCGTAAAATATTCATTCAATAACATAATTGCAAATTCAGTAGCAAGTACGGTCGAAATAACATCGAGCCTTTCCTCGCTACTGTTTATCTATACGCAAGGATATGTGCCTATTGGATAAACTCAAATAATTACTTACTATTTGTTTACGATCACCTTGATATCTTAAAAATCTCCTAGGGTTTTACAAAAAAATATCAATAAATGAAACACAAGTATAAAAATGATTAATATAATTTAAAAGTAGGTAAACAATAACAAATATGAGTCGCCAAGCGTGCTAGGGTTGTGCAAAAATTTGTAAAACAAGTTTATAAATTATTAATATACAAATTAAAAGTAAGTAAACAATAACAAAATATGAGTTCAAAATTCTAATGTTTAAAGTTGTTTAAATAAATTACTGAATAAATTCTGATTTCTGCTAATTTGATTATAAAATCAATTGCTATTGCAAAACCTATCAGAATGAAAATGTTACCAGATGCCCGATTCACGTAATAAAAACCGTAGCGTGGTGACTTCAAAATGTCACTTTGTTTTTTTGCAAACAACCCCTTTTAACCGACTTAAAAAAAGAGGAAGATTCTCAATTCGCTGTATTTTTAAACCGATTTTGATGATTCTTTACACCAGGTAACTCTTCAAAATTGTATAAGAATTGTACAGTAATTGATTTATGACAATCCAAGACTAGATAAGTAAGTGCGTTTAAAACAGAAAACCATAAGGCGATTTCTAAGTTAAAACAACTTTTGGATGCACGTGAATCGACCGGCTGGGTAGTTAAGTTACCTCAGTCTATTTCAAAATCCTTAGGCGTCCTTCTCTTTCAAAACACGTAAAGTTCTTTCTTTCCTCTCTTTCGTAGCCTCTATGATACTGGAACTGGGCGCGTCACGAATTCGCTTCGTGACTGCCGAGGATCAACTAATTCTGGAAGTAGTCAATCGTAATAAAACCAAACTAATTTCATCTCCATTTTCTCCTTCCAAAATTTGACACTGACACTGCTTACTCTGCTTCTTCCTTGACAGCTTCTGCCATGGATTGTGCTCCTGTCTTTTCCCATCAATCGCAAACCGTATTATAAATTTCATTATATAATGAAGGTGACATAATTGGTAGGGCAGTTAATGTTTTTAACTGAAAGTAGCTCCCACCAGATGATATGATACCAGATACAATTTGATGATTCACTTCCATGCTATCTTCTTCCTTTCAACCAAACACACAGTAAATTTCATATTACACATACTAATTACACATACATTTCATGATGAGTTTTGAGTCCCGACCAACTTTTACTTCACCTATTATACTGAGGATACAATCCATTGGACCGCGGTCCCCTATGGCCTGAACAGCTTTAAAAAAAAAAGAAATATCTGCTACTCTACGCCCAACTTCCACTTCAACCACCTTTCCTTCTTGACGGTTTTCAATTACTAGTTCCTGTAAAGAAAGATAATGGCTTGATTGTTTTTTTATAAAAAATAATAAATAAAGAATGGGCCAAATTTCTTCAAACATAGCTAAGAAGTCCCTTAGAATACATCTTTGAAACACATAGATCAAAAACATAAACGTTTTATATAAAATGTAAAGTCGGTTTAGGATAATAATTTTACGGGATAACATTATAATATCATTCTCCATCGCTTGTTCCATGCTCTTGCTTGACCCTAACGTGACATAATGTGACACTTTTTCGTGCATGTTGCCTTTGTTCATCGATTTATAAGACGTTATCACGTCAAAAAATAAATAAATCTGACTACATATATTATAAATTTCCTTTACGCTATAGGTGTTGGTTTTTTATGACGTCACCTACTCTATGTCACTCGGACTTAAAAGACAATTCTAATGATTCTAAAATCATCAAAATCGGTTAAATAAATATTATTTATTATACCTACATACATAAAATATGGGATTTTAACGAGAATTTTCTTTTGAGAAAGCAATTGAGAACTATTTAGGTACTAATGTGTTTGTCACCCAATGAAAATAATAAATATTGCAAGAAAAAAATCTATAGGTACTGAGATTTTGTCTTTGCCCATCACTAACTAGGTAGTTCGTTTGTGTCTCCCAATGAAAATAATAAATATTGCAAGAAAAAAATCTATAGGTACTGAGATTTTGTCTTCGCCCATCACTAACTAGGTAGTTCGTTTGTGTCTCCCAATGAAAATAATAAATATTGCAAGAAAAAAATCTATAGGTACTGAGATTTTGTCTTCGCCCATCACTAACTAGGTAGTTCGTTTGTGTCTCCCAATGAAAATAATAAATATTGCAAGAAAAAAATCTATAGGTACTGAGATTTTGTCTTCGCCCATCAGTAACTAGGTAGTTCGTTTGTGTCTCCCAATGAAAATAATAAATATTGCAAGAAAAAAATCTATAGGTACTGAGATTTTGTCTTCGCCCATCACTAACTAGGTAGTTCGTTTGTGTCTCCCAATGAAAATAATAAATATTGCAAGAAAAAAATCTATAGGTACTGAGATTTTGTCTTCGCCCATCACTAACTAGGTAGTTCGTTTGTGTCTCCCAATGAAAATAATAAATATTGCAAGAAAAAAATCTATAGGTACTGAGATTTTGTCTTCGCCCATCACTAACTAGGTAGTTCGTTTGTGTCTCCCAATGAAAATAATAAATATTGCAAAAAAAATCTATAGGTACTGAGATTTTGTCTTCGCCCATCACTAACTAGGTAGTTCGTTTGTGTCTCCCAATGAAAATAATAAATATTGCAAGAAAAAAATCTATAGGTACTGAGATTTTGTCTTCGCCCATCACTAACTAGGTAGTTCGTTTGTGTCTCCCAATGAAAATAATAAATATTGCAAGAAAAAAATCTATAGGTACTGAGATTTTGTCTTCGCCCATCAGTAACTAGGTAGTTCGTTTGTGTCTCCCAATGAAAATAATAAATATTGCAAGAAAAAAATCTATAGGTACTGAGATTTTGTCTTCGCCCATCACTAACTAGGTAGTTCGTTTGTGTCTCCCAATGAAAATAATAAATATTGCAAGAAAAAAATCTATAGGTACTGAGATTTTGTCTTCGCCCATCACTAACTAGGTAGTTCGTTTGTGTCTCCCAATGAAAATAATAAATATTGCAAGAAAAAAATCTATAGGTACTGAGATTTTGTCTTCGCCCATCACTAACTAGGTAGTTCGTTTGTGTCTCCCAATGAAAATAATAAATATTGCAAAAAAAATCTATAGGTACTGAGATTTTGTCTTCGCCCATCACTAACTAGGTAGTTCGTTTGTGTCTCCCAATGAAAATAATAAATATTGCAAGAAAAAAATCTATAGGTACTGAGATTTTGTCTTCGCCCATCACTAACTAGGTAGTTTGTTTGTTTATGTAACAAGTCTAAATTACGTATAACAACTTACCTCTATACAGCGCGTAGCAGTGTTGCTCGGAGTCTCGGCCTGAAGGTTTTCTTTATTTTCAATACTGGAAATATTAATCATCAATAGTATCCACTTTTATTTATTTTGTAATTTTTGTACAACCCTAAACCAGACTCTAGGCGCGTCGCGCCGCGCGCGTCTTTGACGGCAGCGAAGTATGTACGCCCATGCTATTTCAGATAGGAAACATACCTACTTCCACCATCTGATATTTAGACAATATGATGAACATGAAAACGAATATTTAACTATATTATGTAATAAAATTAATTATTATGAGAATATTCCTATAGAAATCGACTTTATTACTTATAATACAAACCAATATTTACATGCAACAACAACAACAAATGCGAATATATTATTATTAGTACTTAGACATGATAAAGCACTCAAATAAAACTAGAATTTTTACATGACACTTTCACACAAATCTCGTAATTTTTTTCCTCGGTATTTATACCTACTTTACAAGGTTCATAAAATAACCTCCTCAACAAACTACGTACCTATCTAAATAATTTTGTATTTTTTACGATTTATATCTAGTTCCATCATGGTTTTCTTCCAGACATTCATTATATCGGTACTTCCTACTTACTAAAAGTGAATTAGTTATAAAAATGTTATACTTACAGTTTTTCACAAAAAACACAAATTCACAACACGTAATATTGCTGGCGCATCCGACACGCGTGGTGTCACCTTGAATTATAAAAACGTACTGCCGATCAGTAGCGATGCGGGTTACTAAATCATAATATCGGGATGCGCGTGATTTTTCATACATTTTTCTATGGAGAATTTACGTAGAACATATCTAGATTTTAGGGCTTTAAAAGAGGAAGTCTTTGTTTGTAAAGGTACAAAAAAAAGTACATAGGTTTAAGTATTGGTTTCTTCAGTGTTCAAAAAGTGTTTCTTTTTATCAATTTGTGTTGATTTATTGGGTAATATTTGAAGAATACGAAGGCATGTTTTTGCATTTTTGTCAAATTTTGTGCGTTTGTTGACGTTTATTATATAGCAATTATTAGGTTTTAAGGATTTAATATAAGACTAACATATATTTTGGTCTTTGATTGTAATATATACAAATTATCATTGATATCAATCATATCTAAATAAGTTAAATATGAAATATCGTAACACTCTTTTCGGTGATTTTCACGATCTGGGCCCTTAAACTAAAATATTATTCCATACGTCTGTCGAAGGACCGACGGCCGGTGGAGCAAACGAGTGCTAGAGTGGAGACTGCGAATATGTCCAGCAATGGACTGCAATAGGCCATCAGATTACGTGATTGACTTAATTCATCGTAGTTTAACATAGTATATTTTTTGTTTTGTTTACTTTTATAGACGTAAAACAATGTATATTTAATATTTAATTCCATTAACATATATTTTTGTAATTCAGTTCTTAGATAAATTATAGTCTATAATAATACATAGGCTTTTTATCCTTGGAATAACAAAGTGGCGAGTCCAGTTTCAGATACTTGATAATTCCATTAGCCAAATAGACGGGTCATTGAGAAAATTATGCAAAATCACCCATCTCTGTTTCAAATCGCTATTAATACCCGTGAGAAAACGATGACTTGCGTAACTACGCGAGGACTCGTTCCATTGAGACTCACTTTCTTTACCTTTTTACTTTGACACCATTTAAAATCCTTCAATAGGAATGTATAATTTTCAAAAGATTAAACACTTTTTCAAATTTGTAAAATGTGTTTTTGTATTGTATGAAATTTAACGCATTAATGAATGAATAAGAGCGAAATCGTATAAATACTTATTGTATAACATAATACTGTATAACAACACTATGCTACTAGCAAGCTATTCATTACACATGTTAACAAGGTTTACACATTAAAGCCCCAGTGGCCACTATGCCTAGTAGGCAAGTTTAGGCTTTGTACCAAAGGAGCACCTACAGTCTCCAGATATTCATAATTAAATTCTAGTTAGGAAGTGCCTATGGCACAAAGTAGCTTTTCAGAAATGGAATTTAACAATTCAAGCAAAGTTCCAAGTAGAGACGGAGAAACTATAACTTGGAATAATAGCATTATATATGCATAATTTGTGGGAATTGTGACTGTAATAGTTTCTCTACGGGATCTATTGTTTCACGGTATATGTACTTACCTACGATAACTTTCATTCCTTATATGGAATACCTTTTAATTTGAAACATTTTGTAAGGTCCTACAGTTAAAACGATGAAAATGATGATGATAGAAAGGTAAGGTAGATGTATTGTGCACAACTCGGTCCTGGTGTGGACGTTGAATTTAATGAATCAAATAAAATTCTCAATCTTATCCTACGAGTATGATATCCTACTAATATTATGAATGTGCAGTGAAGATACGTTTGAAAGTTTGGACGTTTGGACGTTTGGACGTTTGGACGTTTGGACGTTTGGACGTTTGGACGTTTGGACGTTTGGACGTTTGGACGTTTGGACGTTTGGACGTTTGGACGTTTGGACGTGTGGACTTATCAACATTTGCATGCTAGATTATGCTTCAACGGCTCAACGGATCTGGCTGCAATTGTGTACAGGGAAATATTAGGCAGACCCTAATATTTCCCTGTACTTACTACGTACTACTTAATAACATATAAGTTTCGGGAATGGGATCTAAGAGCTCAGTGGGCGAAGCCGCAAGCATCAGTTACTATATTATAAGCACAATGTAAACAAAATATTATCGCAAAATACCATAAATATCCTATTGAACAAGTTACAATTTATTATGAAAAAAATGATAATCACACATATTATTCATAATGTACTTATATTACGTATTCTCACGTCAGTACTATCTATGCCGAAATATGAAATTCAAATTCGAGTGATGCACCTCAAGTCGTTACAGACTCGTTTGGCAACAACCTTTCCCACAGTTGATATATTATTTTCATTTACTGTAGCGAGTTATTCAGCCTAAAATATTTAAGAAAATATTACATAGGTACACAACTATTTGAATATCAATAGGAACACGATGAGATGTTATTTGTCAATACGCAAAAATATTTTAGATTCACAGATAAATATTCTTGTTTAGTTTAGGCTTTATCTAGTCTATGTGAATGGTATGAAAAAATGAGTATCATATCGAAGCAAAAATAAACTTCAAACGAAAATAAAAATGAAGCCTAATGTTACAAAAAAGAAACAGTTTCTTTGAGAGAAAATGCTATGAATCTTTCGCTTTCCTTTTGATTGAAAACAGATAATAGTTAGTAAGTGGAACAAGTCTGCAAAAAAGAAGGTCGAAAAAGTTGTAACAGCTCAGAAATCGAACACTTGGAAAGCGGTTCCCTTTGATACTTAACCGCGTATTATATTTTCGTGAAATTTGCATCATCATTTCGCGTCAAATGTCGAATACGATTTCCCTTGTAGGCACGAACAGGTCTATTTCCATTTTGAAATGTCGGCCTGAAGCTAGAGGCTCAAGTGTTTCGTCAGAATATTTGAATATTTTAACATCGACTCTCGTGCTAAAATAAAATATAAATTTTTATTTTATCGGTGAACAACTCAATAAAATACCTTTCGCGTTATATGATTAACAACGGCTGATTGTTTCTTTCGTATCACTATAGCATTTTTTCTGGGTAGAAAATAACTAAATAGTTCATTGTAAATGGTAACTAATGTACATATACCAGGATGTAAGGGAAACACTTCCGAAGCCGAAGGCCCCTGGTAGTACTCCTGGTACACAGCATATTGGCATAAAAAAAAAAGGCATTTTTTTATACCGTTTGAATTGTGTTATTCACTCTCAAAAATTTCATGGAAAGATACTCGTAAGATAGCGCAACTTGTTTTATTTTTCAATGACGTTTTTATGATATTTTCGTTTCATTTAGCTTTACTTTACGATGGAAAGTAAATAATGTGAAGAAAAAATATGATAAATAAAAATTGCTCAGCCGTAATTTTTATTTTCATGTCAATTTTGTTGTTGTGTAACAGGAGTACTACTAGGGGCCTTAGCTTCAGAAGTGTTTCCCTTAGACCCTGTATACATACTTACAGAGGAGCAATGCTGTAAGTCCAAAGTAAATGGATCACCTATTTTTGAAAGATTATGTTCGATGCAGCGTCAAAATTAATTATTCCAACCCTTAACTTGCAACGGAATTTGTCTTCATAAACAATAGAATTTACGAACGTTGGATTCAATTTTAGTTTTACGTACAGCAACTGACTCTAATCTAACTTTAGAATAAATTAAGTTTGTGTTTGGTTGCCATGTTCACTGTACCGTGTGAGTTTGTGGGATGAAAACAATTTGAACACCGCCAAGGCTCGACCACTTTTATAGTGACCTCTATACGTGGACCGAATCCAAACCGCAGGACATTAAAGCTGCAATAGGCATATTGCGCCAGCGCCACACGGCATTACTTGCTAAATTCACTAGCTGGACAACTATTGGCATTGTGTTTGTGCCACACGGTATTGCGCGATATGCAATAATAAACTTTACGGTCGTGTATACGGAACTTTTGATCTGTAAATTTCAAAATTTAAGATAATTTCATTATTATATCATGAATTTTCGGTTATTATAAAATTATTTAGTTACGGTACAAAAAATATATAATTGTGTATTTATTCCCACGAAAAATTAAAAATTTTGTAACGGTAAGGGACCCCGTCAAGATTTTCAGGGAACTTCACCTACAGGAGATACCTGAACATTAACCAAGCCTTGCTATCTGCGTCAGGCAGTGGACACTGCCATAAAAACTACCATGGTAATTAAAGGAAATAAGGAGTAAGAAGTCGCACAGAGTTTTTTGAAGTACAAGTTTTAGATGAAACAAGTAAGCCTGCCATGAAACATCCGTAGTTATGAATCGATATGGGTTCCAAAATAGGTACTGAAGACTATAAGTGACACTTCAAATCGATTGAATCTGTAAGAAAATCAAAGTGTCTTCATGGTTCCTACAAGGCTAAATCTTCCGTAAATGTAGGTATTTGTTACGTATAGTCCCGAAGTTTCGGATGTCTTGCGATAGCTCCCGCTGGGTTGATGCTGATGTAAAAAAGAATACTAAAGTAGTTTATGTTACCAAAGTAGATAATGTAATAAAGATAATGATAGTTATCAAACAGTTACGCTAATTTATGAATAAATAAAATTATAATATAACTAAAGTTTTTATTCCGATTTAGTTCCTAAAAGGTTTATGTTATCATAACCTTCCGTTCAATCAGTTTATTGAAGTTATAATGCCTGAAATAATATTTTGATCAAGAACAAAGTTTATTGAAATTTATTACTATAGATTGGCTATAGCAGTAGATTATATTCTGATTAAATGTCTTATTATCCTTTCCGAAGATGAAGTAGATTATAAAATATATAGTTTTGTTTTGCGGCTCGGGGCCAAAAATATTTGATTGATTAGTTGATCAAACAGGAACAGTATCTTTTTCCTGTAACACAACACTGTGAGCAGTTGTTCTGATACTATGAACACGAACAAAAACCAATATCATTCAAGAGCAAGTGTTTGGCGTCACTTTTCTACAAAATAAAATTGTTCATTATCACGCGTATTATCTAATTTTTACAATTCCAGGTCTTTTAAGTGAATCTGCAAAAATATCTAATGCGACCGTCTAGCAGAAAATCTTCGTTCTCATTTGTACTATTTATCCTTTCTACAATAGTGACCTTCATTTCGGAGATTTACCCTTTAGCTTGCACTCAGACAAGTTGAAGACATTTTGGTGGGTGGATTACAAAAAAAAATACGCAGAATTTATTATGTAAAATTCTATATACTTTAAAAATACAAACACGCCCAATAAATATACTCCTGATCGAAAGCAGATCATGTAAGTCTAGTTCGAGTGGAATAACACTAAGTCCAAGAAAAGAATTTGTGTCGCAAACATGGTAAACAAAGGAAATTGGAAATTTAAACCTTTTATATAGCGAGTATTCGAAGGTATTTTCCTCGTTTTATCTAAAATACGTTTCACATCTGTACAAAAAGTAGTCCTGTTTATATATATTTGTACAGCTGTCATTTTACATACATAGTTTTGTCATGTGCGTATGTATTATACATATTTTAGCTTACAATCCCTCGGGGCTATGCAGTATTGAAAGCAAAAGTTGAGTTTCCGTCTGGGCTTTTTTCATTTTACATATTTATTAGACAGGGATGATGCTATTAATATTAAATGCTGACAAAGTACACAAAAATGTGTACATGATAAAGTCACGTATTTTTCGAATATAAAAGTAACGTTATAGTTTTAGTGACTTATTTTCCTAATGGATTCTGCCCTTCGGCATCACTAAACTTGGTAACTTTTAGTAGTACCCAGGTGCTATGATTCCTACACCCGAAGAGGATCATCTCGAAAGAGAAGGTCTCGAGTCTGCTGGGGTGCGAGGATATGTTCACTACTAGCTCACCTCCAGCGACTAATGCTTTCTACTCACGCAATTAAAGGTTTAATTCCGACACAACCTCTCTCACGGTATAATAATATTATTATTAGGTAGCGGTTTTGGAAGTTTGGGAAGATTTACAAAAAATTAGGTCGCATAATGCTATACTAGCACACAGCATATTATGGCACTAATTAAGTACCAAACTGTACCGAGATTTACTGCTACTTAGCTGTAGTAATTACAAAGTCAGTTTGTCTATCAAATAATATTGATAAGCTGACAATATATTTGCCACCAATGGCTCATAAAACACCAAAATACTTCCGTGTTATTTGTGGTAAAATCAACAAAAGTAAAAAATCATCAAGCAATACCATTTCTAACGAAAGGGGCTAATTTTGTTTATTCCGGGTTTGCCAAACGTTACTAATATGAAAGGAAAAGTGTCATAATTAGTTGACTAACCTTTTTGGCCGCGCGAACGTGCAGGAAGTCGTTAATTGCGATCTGACTCGTCGGAAAACCCACACAGAGCGCATATTTATTTGTTCCTTATTACAATGGAATAAGGTTGGAATAAAACGTAAAGTGAACATTATTTGAAAACACATTGCAACGTTGCAGAGTTAAAATTGAACACATGGTGCCTGTCGCGTAAGCGATGGATGATGTATGAAATATCATTTTCTGACACATAACATAAAATGTATTACATTTTAACTTTGTGTAAGCATTTGTTTTTGATACAGGCCCCAATAACTGCTATATGATCCGACTTTCTAATAACATTACCTATACTTAAATTGGTCTGTATTTTATTCAACCAGTCCGAATGGATCTGCCTGAAATTTAGTGCAGAGATTGAATAATACATAGACGGGAAATAGGTGCCCATGGGTTGCAGAAACGGGATCAATATTGCACGCGAATGAAACCGCGATCAACAGCTAGTATAATATAAATATTGACTATCTCATAGGGATAATAAATGACAGTTTTCCAGAAAAAAAGTTACCACATAGATAGAGGTATAAAAGTCATAGCAAAAAGTAAAATATTCCTTTACCAGACCAAGTAACATAAATACAATTTGGCATAATTGGCCTGACGGGCGAAGCAACGGGGGCCCATCAGTAACAGATATCCGACCTACATTATTTGGGAAGAGTCGAATGAAGAAATTTACAATATTTACATAGTGTCTACATCAATTTACATTTAAGTGATCAATATTGTATTGTGCCTACAGGAGATAATACTATCAAAACTTGTAATTTTTACAAGCGCCTTTTAAAAGCATGGCATCAAAGACTTGGAATGTGAAAGAAGTTTTAATAAATAAAAATTATAGTTAATTCAAAGATATTTGATATTTGATTTTGAAAATATTTTTTTTCCTTTATTATTTGTTCATTAAGAAAAAATCTAGTCAGATGTCATTTTGCGGGGTAATAATTTTTTATTGTCTACTAATAAAACAATAATAAATATGAGTATAAATTCCGTCAACACAGTTTGTGAATATGTACCTAGGTAGGTACTTAGTTCACACTTCTTCGAGTGGCAAATATAACCTATTATTATCACAATATTTGCTGCCTATTAGTTTGGACGAAAATACATTTTAATTTGCTTTACGTTGTTGTGGCAATTGGTGATCCTATCAATTCATTTTAGCGGCGCACTGACTGCGATATTAAGTTCCGGATTATGTTGGTATCTAGTTAGTGAGCCTTTACAAAAGCGACCTAAAAATTTGGCAACGTTTCGTATAATTTATGAAAGCTGACAGTTACAAAGTGAATTTTAATTTCCATGTTTTAAATATTAAAATTATTAATTTGTTATAAACATGCCGTAATGAGCCTATAAATATTAGTTTGAAGGTCTGAGCTATAAAAATAATATTATTTACCAACTTAGCTCGGACCGATCAAATTTCAGGACGATACTTGAAACCGCAACCAGTTACTTAGAGGATTAATACTCTAAACCACTGAGCAACCTGAACCCGTCCTGGATATTTGTTTTTTTTTATACATACGTCTTGTGACTATTTCCCTTTTATCCCCTCTTTCGTGGCAGACAAGCCCATAGATCATCATATGGAAAGAAGTAACCGTGGCCTATGATAAATTCTTTTAAAATTAAAATTGTTTATTACTTCTTACTTTACGAAAGAAGCGACTATTTTAATTTAAATCAAGTAATAGTAAATGGTAATTACCAAATAATTTTAGAAAAATAAACGAGTAGCATCTTCAATGTATTTATCAAATAATATTCACGAGATTAGAACGTACATAACACACGCTACCAGACTCTTGTTAATAATTCTAATGAATTATAGTTTAATCGAATATGTTAACAAATGAGGACATTACGAGTCTCTAAAGTTATTACAAGCAGCACACAGGTCGTAACTCGAATGTCGGCACTAAAGGAGCCAACATTTTCCAGGTAACTTGCTGTTCATACTGTAGTCTTGAACCACTGATTCTTAAGTAGAAGTTACTGTTGTAGAGAAATTACACTGTGGTCAAAAGTAGCAACATAGGACATGTAATATTCGTAGTGCAAGGGTCTTATGTACCTTTGTATATTAATTAGGAAACTGAGAAGGGAAGGCTTGTTGGAGACAATACTTAAGATTTACTACCGACCTAAGCTCATAAATAAAGGTTGTTGATTGTAATTTTATCGATATCATAAGTTATGGTTAACGAGGCGAACAGTCAACTCTGATTTAATGCAGCAAACGAGACGGAAAATGAAGCGCCTCATCTGTATCACATTATTTTCAAGATCTGAAAATTAATTAAGAACGAGCAAGGAATGTATTTTTGATTCGCTGGAATGGCAATGATCAAAGCTCTGCTTATTGTTTTACCTTTTGAACGGGGACTCGTTTCAATCACTGTTATAATTTGTATTTATGCTTCGTTAAACTTGAAGAAAACCAGAGACCTATTTTATTATTTCAATACAGTGATCTATAGAAACACAAATTAAATAGAAATACCAATACTGAAGAAGTAAATCGTGTTAAAATACCTAACTGTTGCTACGTCAATCGAATAAAAATCAAGAAACATAAATTTATGAGGCCAAAATGAGCTTATAAGAATATAACACATTATATTACTACTCAGAGCAGCTTTACAAATACTTATATAACGACGATATCACGGTCGTAACGAAAAAATAATTTTGACGGCTCATGTACCGAAACGCCCATTTATTGTTAAATAGCTTATAAAATGATAATACACGGAATCTGAAGCACTCACTTTGAGCACCGCCTAACACTTTACTGCGAAAGTTCGGCACGGCGAATTTTTATGAGTGTCGCCTCTAGACGACACACGAGGGACCCAGTGGCTTTTGAAACGACTGGTAGTCAAAGAGAAATGGAGATTTCCCAGTTACAAATGTGGAAGCAGTAGGTAGAGGCTGTATTTCTTCGCGGATTACTTTCTCGAAAGCACACTTGTAACGCGCGTGCCGGAATTTTTATTACTCGCGGTTCCCAGAGGTACAGTTTCACGACAGAGATACATTCCAATCATTATGTTTTGCTTCGAACTTACAGTATTCACGCTACCTCTGAATAAATTTTAAATAAAAAATGAGTATACGCCAGGTTAACTATAAAATTGAAAGTCTATATTCAACTTATACACTGTCGGAATATATATAACGGCATACATTGTCAGTTAAACTATTGATCTAAATGGCAGGCTGCCTAACATTCCTAGCTTACATTCCAATAGCTACTTAATTAATTCTATGATTGAGGTCTATGATAATCAATTCATCCATAGCTCATTGATTAACGGCTTAATACAGTTTATCGCTCTGCAAATCCATTTCACTAATATTGATATTTGTTAGTGTGTCAATGTTTAAAACTATACCTAGCAGCAATAATTAAATGATTTTACTATTTGTACCTCCGTTTGATTCCCGGTCGTGTGTTCATACTTTTTAGGTATATTTACGCATAAAAAAATAAATTTTGAGTTCCTTTAACATAAAAGAAAACAATCGTCAAGAAACCTGTAAGCCCTACAGTTCTTTGTAATGTGCTCTTAGACCTGTACTGCCCGCCAATCTGCATTCCGCCAGAAAGGTCGCCTATGCTGGCAGTCTTTTGGGACGTAACTACAAGAGGTTTGCGATGCAGTTTAGGTTTTGAATACATTGGGTTCCTTTTCTTTACTATTAACCTATATTTTTACGTGAATTTCAAAATCATAACATTCTCAACTATTTACGAAATAATAACATACACTAAAGGTTAACAAACAATAACTAAGGATACTTAACTTCAGATTTACTTAACAAAATACTGTACTTGATTACTTAGTTCAATGTTGTCTTCCACGTAGGTATATATAATCTTACTCCACGTATGCATTTTTTTAAATTAATTTTCATACATATACAGAATGGAAATTTCTGACGTTCATGAAGTGATATAGAGATATAACGAATTTCGCTCAAAGCAAATATTCCTTTAATAAAAACGAACAACATTTATAAAATCACTTGCGTGTAAAAAAATTGTGTCCTGTAATTTAATAGCTTCAACCGATAGGGTCAATCCATAGTGATCAAAATTTTCTAATAAACGTAATAAATTAACTGACAGATAATCCCTAAAATTCAGAAATAACAATTTGAAAAATAAATGTACTAAAATCAGTTAGTCGAGTCGAGTAACATGCGATTATTCGGAAATCTATGAATGCAGTATTATGTATTTTAAAAATTTGTGGATGTTTCCTATGATTCGCTATTTCTAGTAATTAGAATACTTTCTTTCCATGGACGGTAAATAGGTAAATAGATAAATGACCTTATGATTCTTCTTCTAATGATCCTTCGGCATACAATCAAAATATGCTGATAATTAAGTAAGAATTGAATGCAAACTCCTTGGAATCGATTTTAATTCGATAATAAAGTCACAATAAATGTTTCAATCAGTTACATACACACTTCGATTAGATCAATGATTCCAAATCGTGTTGAACCTCACATAAAACAAGATTCCCTCTTGCTTGCCTGGGTCTTAATTGTTACAAGGCCGTGTATCTTCACAAAGTGCTCAGTGGTAGGGGATAACACAGTATATTCTAATAAATGAAATCGCCCCTAGCTGTGTAACACCTAAATCTTATCACACCAAATTTCATAACAAGTTGCTGCAGTACCCTTGTTACGTAGTTATTCCCAACGCCTCGGCCCGCTTTTATTAAGGCTTGATGAAAACTTTACATCATCATATTTTCTGGATCGTTCACCTAAATTAGAGGTAATTTATATCCCAATGTACACAGGCGGTGCCCGTTTGAGCTTTATTAAACAAATAAAGTAATGAATTGGTGAGCTTTCATAAACAAGCGTGCAGAAATTTGAAACTTTATTATTTACGAACGGTAAAAGACACAATGTTCAAATAAATTAAGGGTTTCCATAATGGACCAGTGAGGTTTATTCGGCTTATTTATGGTGGCTAGACTTTTGAAAGTCGAACTTTGAGTTAACAGAATCATCTGCTGTATTTCGCTTCGATAGCGGAAAGTTGTTATTTAGGCCATCACCATCAAAATTATAGAACAGAATGCCCGGACCAAATAAATTAAAATTTCCGTGAAACTTCGGAATACAGAGAAGTCAAAGTTATTTCGCACGCTACAAAATTTTGGTTACCAATACAGTTGATTGCAAATGGTGTTAATTTGCAGCTGTGTAGATAACTGGTAGTCTAATAATAATCTGTTATAGTGCCCTCAGCTAATGCAATGAAAGTTTGGCTGTGTACCAAAAATATTAACACAAAGGAGACTGAAATGATTTCATACAATCTTGGGCCCAGGGTGTAAGAAGATGAAAGTGGTGTCAATTAATAGCTTATATATATTATCAACCTTTTGCTGAATATTCTGCGGATTTTGTCAGTCTGAGAACAGAGATATAAGAGATTATGTAAAAGTGACGTTATGTTACAATCTTTAACCAACAGCTGATTCCTGAAGTGCAAAATGTGTTCTTTTGCACTCATAATTATTATATTAACTAGAAAATGTTTGAAAAATCATATGAACTTCAAGCTATAGGTAGGTAACAGGTGAAAAGATAGGGAAAGGATGTCTAAAATAAAATAAAAAATCATTTAATATAGTGTTTTATTCGCCTTATATTATAATTAAAATGTCGTCTAGAATATGAGCGCAGCAGCCTATAGGTCGTTTCCCTACAATACAATTGCAGTACCAGTAACGCATTACTATAGCCTCCCTTCTTCTACGAGAGCCGTCGACTAAAATATTAATAAAATAAGTTTTATTAATCTTCAGCTACATTAAACAATACATAATTAACTGTTCCGTATTAGGGTAATAAAACATTGTTTGATAAATAAATAATTCTTTGCCATAACTGTAAACAATCTCCATAGGCCTTCTAAATATATATGTATGTATTTTACACCTGCCAGGATGGTAGCTGGTTAGATGAGGTTATATTTACTCACAGACTGAGGTGCAAGCCATTGCCGGATCACTGACAGAATTGTTTCATCGTGTAAGGGTGGTCTACCCAGTGTATTGCAATGACCAGTGGATATCCCACAATTCACACAGAAATCCATAGTTTCAATAATATCCAATTCACAAGCCGGCGGTAAAATCCAAAATAACAATCAAAATTAAATCATTCGGTGTCCAACGTAGTATAAGGTAGGCAGGGTCAGAATCCGTAAAATACAAAGCAATGGTCGTAAAAAATTACAAATAATCGGGAAAGCAATCAAAACGCATTGGAAAATACGAAACTAGAGATGAAGTGAATATATTAATATTAGTTAAAAGATTACTTTCAAGATTCAGGTATTAGTAATCCGACCGACTATGATATGGTAATATTGCTGATATCAGTAATATTTCAGATCTTGTTTACTATCTGACATAGTCGTGTAATATCATTCTGTTTTCGATTGGTGAATATTAGTCTATGGAATCACACTAATCCGTGTGTGATGTATTCGCTCGGATCGTATTAACTTCGTTGCTGATTGGTTGCTGACTGAGAATAAATATTCACTACTTTCTTATACACAGACATAACTTGTATTCTAAGTCTATGCTATACTTCTTATATTGGAAGCCGAGGGCAACAGCTACTAGAAACTAATTTACTTACTTACAAAAAGAAACACAACTGGTCCTAACCTACCTATATCTGTATTTAAAATATAAGAAAAATGTGCCACCGACTTCGAGTAGGTACTGTAACTATGTTTGTTATTATTATTATTCCAGTCCTCAATCACGATGTGTTAAAGTATGCTGTACCTACTATCATACATAAATCAAAATCATTATTAATAATATATCAATCTTTCATATCTTCAGCGATAATAATAGGTACCTACCTAATCAGTCTATTCAGCGCAAGAAGATTGACCTATAGGTATTTATTAGTGCAATAATATGTCAATATTAATACGATCATAGATCACCGCGGTATTTGAGGATTGGTTGTCGGTAAAATATTACTAATATTCAAATATTAGTTAAGACATTATAATATCATGAAACTAACATATTAAGATTAGCGAATACCAACGAATATCGGTACTAACCCATCTCTACACGAAACGAATGAGCAAACAAAACGGCAACTGTCAGTGTCAATGCTATTATTATATTTTTATTTTTTTACTGTCATGCCAGTGACAGCCTAAAAATATAAGAGAGATTTGAATCGATATTAAATCGATAATCTTTAATATTGGTTTTTCAGTAATTAATTGATATTTGGTTTAATAATATGACTGTAATTATATGCACTATATTGCATGTAAGTATATATAGTGCATTTAATTACTTTGAGTTAATTATTTACTGCAAATGTGTAATCGATTACTTAATCGATAAACTGCCGAAAACTATTTTCTCATATTTCTCCGCTTCCAGATTGAGAATTGAGGTGATTTTTCATATTCTAAGACACAAAAATATGACTGATTTTTTAGATCATATCTCAACCTATTCCATTTTGGGCCCACCGATTTCCGTCTCCTTTTAATATAATCTCTGTGTTCGGTGTAGCGTAAAATTAAAAATATAAATATTATGCGACACCGCAGCTGCTGTTAATCCGGCCCAAAGAGATTACTGTACAGTATCTAGTACAGCTGACCATATACGAAGTAATCACAATAGCACTAACAAGGTTAACTATTAAGTATAGGATGTTTCTTTAAGTACTTTACTTTTATAACTTTGTGATTGTTGTTTTAGTTAATATCAATAATTCGAAGAACTGCAAAGCTTATGAAGTCAATGAACCTTCAGCTGTATTTACGAGCCCAGGTAACGGGTACCTCTAATTGTTAGCCATCCTCAAACCAGTGAGTTTTCAAAAACTGCCATTGCAAACTGCAGTTTTCGCCTGTATAGACACAGGCTTAAAGCTGAAAATTATATGAATAAAAGTTTATAACATCCTTTCCTTCAATCCACATTATGCCATTGGTTTTTAGACTTTAATGCATTGTTGTATAGTCTAAAATTCAATGGCATTTATTGTGATCTCAGTGGTTTGACAATGGCTGATAATTAGTAGAATCGAGGACCTAAAGATAACACAGTATAGTCCTAAGTGTCTCAGTATACAGATTAATGACTTATATATGAAAAACATGTCACACCGAGACCGATTGCCATCGAAGGCGATACTCGAAGTTGTTCAACAGACATATTCACATTATTACCTGGGGCTAATTATACTGCTCGATAGAAACCACTTCGAGAAAGAACTAGCCAGAAGGATCCAATTGAGCTGGGAAGTATTTGGCAAATTACGTCGGGTCCTCTCCTCCTCCCTACCACGATGCGTGAAAACAAAGTTCTTCGTCAGTGCGTCCTACCTATTATGACCTACGGTGCCGAAACCGTGGACATTGACGGTAGGGTTAGTCCACAAATTGAAAGTCGCGCAGTGAGCCATGGAGCGAGCTAT
Organism: Pelosia muscerda; assembly: GCA_963691645.1. Classification (NCBI taxonomy): domain Eukaryota; kingdom Metazoa; phylum Arthropoda; class Insecta; order Lepidoptera; family Erebidae; genus Pelosia; species Pelosia muscerda. The sequence continues at coordinate 10,558,968 of OY829106.1, forward strand.
GCTTAGAGTCTCTTTGAAGGATAAAATTCGCAATGAGGTCATCCAACAAATAACTAAAGTTACCGACATAGCTCGCAGAATAACCAAGCTAAAGTGGCAATGGGCTGGCCACATCTGCCGAAGGACCGTTGGTTGTTGGAGCAAACGAGTCCTTGAGTAGAGACCGCGAGAAGACAAACGGATGCCCTCTATCTAGATGGACTGAGAAAGGCGGCTGGGACAGACTGGTTGCGAAGGGCGGAAGATAGGGATCAGTGGTGCATATTAGGAGAGGTTCAGCAATGGACTGCAATAGGCTAATTGTTTGATATGACAACAAGTAAATAATACAACCTTAATGCTTGTAAAATTACAAGCTGATAGCTATAAATGCGTGTTTGTCACGTAGTCTTTACTAAAATTTGAGTGATATAATACGTGCCCTGACACAGACACATCGCTCTTTTCGGTTTTAATTAGAAGTGTGAGAGCGAAAACATCGCTTCACGGTATCAAAATCGTTAATCAACCGCCGGCATCCAGGAATTTTGCGTGATAGCCCGCATTCTGTTTGATTACATTGACTAAATTACCTCATTAAATCCTAAATCTGAGCTAGGCTTATGTCAGATTAACTAATGGTGATAAACTGTAGTTCAAGAATAGAAGATTGATTCTTTGAGCCTCTAACCTAATTGAGTACCAAACATCTAAATATCACAAATTATCACACTTTTAATATTAGTACATTAAGTAAACACGTGATGTCAAACTCACACAGATGTTGTGCACTCAATCGCAATAAAAGAATCATTCAACTTCAGTAGAATTCCTGCCCTACAGGAATCTAAATCTTGGACTTAACTTGCACTGCATTCCTTGCAGCATCTAGTGTGTCAAATCTCTTGACATACTAAATGCAGAAAAGAAAGTATCGCTGTAAATATCTACTTATAAATAAAACATACTGAATTTGTAACTTTTAAACTATCGCGGCGTTTACTCATAGTGTTTATAATTTTCGGGACTTCACGCGATATATTTTTGAACACTTACTTTTGTCGACCTTTCGAGTGCGTTGCAGCACCCGTGGTCACGACTTGACCAGTCAAGTCAGTCAAGTCGTGACCACGGGTGAATTTGTATGAAGATTTTACATTGATTACATAGCTATCTATACCGTCATGGTTTTGTCCACATCACGACTTACCACCTACTGAGATAGAGCACTTACCACAAACGCGAGCCTATGGAATATAAAAAGTAAGCTAAGAAGATGATGACATAAAATAAATATTATCTTAAATAAAATAAATCTTTAAAACCGAATCATTCATGACGTCACTTATACTCGCACTTATGACGTCACCGCGTTACCCCAGAGGTATGGGTAATGGACTGCTGAGGCGAGGTCTCGGGTTCGATCCCAGGTTTTACCATGGCACACACCAATGACTTTTCGATGCTTTTCGATGTCATGTGTGTATTTATAGCAGGCCTATTTATGCCCGGTTAATGGCAGGTATATTTGGGACCTAAACATAAACTGGCGAAATGTGGGTGCTAGCACCTCTGTCTACCCCATTGGGGATGTAGGCGTGATTTTATATTTATGTTTATGTATGTCACTTATATTTCATCACTTCCTTGTAGATTTTCCTTAAGACTCTGCTTATCGCACTACCATATAATACATGAATACATGCAACAGCCAAATGCATCATATCATATTAACACTGAACACGCTTTGTGGCTAATAAATGACGTAATATATCACTGCGTATTAAACGCTCTGTTCTAGCGACACTGCAGGTGAGATTAAGTCGGTGTGCGATGTACAATCCGCCTCTTGATTTATACTGTGCACTGCAATACCTCCGGTGTACACCTTACTTTATTATGAATCATAATACACAATGCAAGTGTCACGGGCCTTATCATTGCAAGTTTAAATGTTATTTGCGAATCTGGAGATTATTTGACGTCATGGTCTTGTAAAGTTGCAATTTGATTAATTATAAATTATAGAACTGTTCTACTACATATTACATAACGCCACCTAAAGACACATTATGCGTAGTTCTACGACATTATTATACTACTACAGTAACTGCGTTTTGGGTTCAAGAATATGGATAAGCTCTTCTTGCACACATGTTTCTTCCTTCTTACAATATGGTTCCTTAAGCGGCGTGTTCAAAAGTATCTGTCAAGACTGTTTAGGTAGCGACCACCATTTTACAGCATCCAGAATGTTAACTCATATCTTCTGGGGTTCAATTTAATTTCTCGAGTCAAGATACAGCCTGTTGATGCCCTGAATATTATAATAAGTCATTCACAGCATTGCTATTAATTTTATATTCTGTTTATATAGCAATAGCTTGAACAGTCAGGGTCATATACCTGTAACTTCAAACTGGCTGTGGCCGGGAAATTGAAGTCCTGAATTTTCCCCAGTTTTCATTCGAGGACGTTACGGAGCTATAAAAACTTCACTTTATAAACGGGTGAAAAAAATGAATGGTAAGTCTTATTTTTAGTAGCAGTAATATATTTCTGGGCTGTACTTAAACCAGGCCTTCGTCATAAAACCTGCGAAGCAGCTGCGGTGGCATTCTCATGAGAATCAAAATTGTTTGCAACTTTTAAGTAGCTTCACAGTCAAACAACAACATAAGTTTTTATTAGGGCTCCACCGCAACAAACAAGCTTCTCTTACCACAAATAATTTATATATCTTGCAAGTTGTTATACTTTTTAATATTGCTTCTTGGAAATACCACAGCAAATAGCATAAGAGCTTTAAGTTTGGAAGAAGTCTCCGCGAGATTCGTAATATCTTAACGAAACTTTGCATCGTTTGCAAGATTTCCGCGGTTAAATTACCCTCGCTTTCATATTTCTGTGAAGTATTTCTGCAGGTCACAGTAGGTGAGCGACGTCATGCAATGCGTTCCTCCGTCTCTACATCAATGGCCATTTTATATTCACATGAATTCTTTATCGTCTTGGTTATATTTCGTTTATATTTCATAGAAAGTTCTGAGTGAGAGAAATGTTCGCTAGAATATAAAAGCTCCAGTACCTTTTTGGATTGAGCGTGTGAATTTAACCTGACCTCATCTGATGGTAAACTAAAAGTTAAGTGTCAGAAATTATGGCCTATAAATGCTTTTTCACACCCCTTTAAAAAAATTAACAGGTCATTCAATGTGGTGTCCAAGCGTTTAACAGATCTGTTATATATTAAATTACGGCTGTCTAAATATTATTTAATTGTATCTAAGTACGTAGATAGTACTTTGTTGTATGTCCTACAATATTAGTATTGTGTGATTATTACTGTTATTACTTTGAAACACTACTAAAAACAAACCACATTTTTGATAAATATAATCCACTTATAAGAAATAACCGCACTTTTGACAACTAAGTAACTTTGAGACGCTTTAAAATTAGTTTTAATTTGATTAGTAAAAACCGAGTATTAACATAAAACGGTGAAAAACCACATAATCTCTTTAATATACCTACGGGTTTAGCTCACCATAATATATCATACAAAGCGAAAGTTTAAAAATTCTTATTTGTTTTTGATTCGCAAAAAAATATTCCTCTATTTACTTCAAGGGTAGGCAGTGGGGAATTAACACCCGCATTTCAACAATCATACATTCGGTCCCAACTATTGCCGTACTATTATTGACTCGAGCCATGCATCTGAGACTAAGTGGTATATATCTGTGTGGTGTTAAACAGCCTCATTCGTTCGTCACCTTGTACGACACCGCATGAGAAAAGATGGGGAGGCCCGAATTCTATTCTACTGGGAACCACGCGGCAACGTGGTTTGTTAATAAACTGTCACAAAGTTACCCAGGTCTTCAAAGTAACCTCAAATTACGCCGAACTTAAAACGTACTACTGCTCTTTTATATGTTACTAGACAAACAACATATAGTTGTGTATTTTCTCAACATATAATAAGATGCAACATTGTACAAAGACAGGTTCCGTATTCCGTTTGTGTTCATTGCTGATGCAGCTCCGTAGTGCAGTCTTGCAGTGCCACATAAAATTCTGAATGTAGATATGCTTTATTTTGCTGCACCTCAAACTTAGAATACTGTTGTGTTTAAGCGATTTCAGTATTCCAGTTTTATTTGCAAAACGTGCTTTTATTTAAAACAAGTAATAATGTCATGATTGCCGTGCCTATTACCTTGTGACATTGCCACCTAACACCAACTATTGAGCTTTGCTTAGGAGTTACAGGGAATATTAGTAATTTTGGTTGCTAATATTCTGTTATTAGGGTACGCTAACTGCTTCCTGTCAGGTAGGCCGAGTGCCTGGCAGCGACCAAAACAGTATAACAACACCGGCTCTCACTCTCTCACTCACCGTCACCAGATGTACTTTATTTTACTAAATATTTTGTCGTGAGAGAGTTTGAGTCCGACACGAACCGACTAAAATGCACACCGTCTTTGGGTCTTAGGTTGCCGTAAATGAGATAGTAAGTAACATTACCCTCACACCTCCGCCGATCCAAGGACATCTCTAAAGGGATGGCTCTCTTCGCTGTGGGTGTAGATCATGGTGTCCCCATCCAGCCTCCGGGTATGAGGATGCGCGCACACTGCCAGAGTGTCAGGCGACTCCACCCATTAGCCCTAGGCGCGCTTAAGGAGAATGGGGGTCACACTACGTCCTCAAGAGCCACCAGATATACTGTTTGCAGGTTTGTAAGTTTGTACTTCTGTATATGATTCATAACTCTAAATGTCCAAATAAAGTAATAAGGGCAATGATATTTCTAAATAAACGTAGTTCATGTATCATTTTATGAACTCGTAACATCAAACAAAAGATAAAATACGAAACTTACGTTATTATTACAGTCACAATTCACAAACCAAACCAAGGGATTAACTAGTTAGGGAACATTTATTACTCTTTGTTAACCGCTAAGAATTTCCTCCTAAGTTAGCTCCTCGTTAATTGAATCGATGCGCCATAACTTACTATATTAAATCGATCGATCTCAAATTATGAGACTGTTATGGTACTTGTACAAAAGTTATGACGTATCCCAGGTCTATAAAGATTAGTTATGTTATGTTAATGAAGAAAGATACCACGCACCTATGTTATTTCGTATTCAGACACTTTGACTTTATGGTATTGCGCTAATGTTCGATACCCGGCTCGAACAAAGTGTAAATGAGTTTTTTCTAGTAGTAAATTCTTGTAAGTAGCAAAGTTCCAAGACATATAACTTATTCATATAGATTAGGAACAAAATTCATCCGTGTAGTTATGTCCAGCAATTCACCGTCTACCAGGCACTAATCAAGCTACGAAGATTCTACGCGTGTAGCGGCGTAGACAGGTGCTACGTGTTCTACGACTTTCAGAAAATGAGCGCACCTTGTGGTAAGGATTTTATGTACAGTTGTTTAAATAGTTTTCATTACCTGGAGAATGCTGATTCATAGTTCACGTATATAATTGCTAACAGTTTTACTGGCGCAAATGTGGAAACTCCAGCTACGAGTAGAATATGGATAGAAACGATGAGCACAAAACTGAAAACTCATGTTCCGCTTACAGATATTTTAGTTTGTTTTTGGTCTGTGGCAAAACACATTAATTAACTGCTTTACGCAAACCGAGATCCAACACTTATTATAAAAACTAGAACTCTTCTTATCAAAACAAAATCTAACATTTTTAGGTTAAATTTTAATGGGAATACTTTGCTCTGTAATCATTCTCGCACTCGTTAATTAGTGCTTACTTCAGAGGAAGTAAATTTATGTTTATATAACAACGAAACGGTTGGAATAGCAAGATGAGAAACAAGAAACAGTGTCTGTAATTAACATAGTAATTATAGGCGTCTAATTGCCTCACTGTTCATGTCTTGAGTATCAAACGGGCGTGACAGGACTGAGGAGTGCCGGGGCTTCGACTCCGCCGTATAATAGCTATGACATTTAATTAAGGCGATACTGTAGCATCAATGCGTTGACAGCTCTGCACGAAACGTGACTGCGCTTAACTCCTAAATATTAATTAATATTTATGACAAGCGATAAATATAAAATCATAAACGTAATCCAGAGACACCGGCTGCCTTACAAATAAATTCTCAATGGATCCAAAAATTAGAAGCTTTTGTCCAATTAATGAAGGCTACCTTATATTCTTACTGTATTTAATAGGTATTCGTCTACATATTGAGTGGAACTCATTTAGTTAATTACTTAAGTAACTTAGTGAATTAATTAATATAATAAACAACAGTTCATTCAGTTAAGAAGTACGTAATATAATCCAAGCAAGTTATCAAAAGATGAAGTATTCTCCATCTTTTGATTGAGAGCGTATTGTGCTAAAACATTAGGTCAGTATAATATGGTAAATCACCGCGAGTGCAACCATAAAACATAAACGTATAGTGTGCAAAGGTATTATTGAGCTATGCAGAACCCTATCAACAAGTTTTGGGTCCTAACCAACCTCACTTGATAGTCGGTGTACCTGATTTAAACAACAGACAAGGCATTGACCTTGCTTTCAGAGTTAGGAAGTCAGAAGGCTGATACTCCCTGTAAAGTCAACCCAATTAAAAAAATGGTACCTGGGCTCCAAAGAACAGACTTTGGGCGCAACTACGATTTAATTTTAGTGCATATTTAGTCATAATCATCCTTGCGTTAATTTTGATCGCACCCAAAGCTATCACGCCACGGCTGAACTTCGATGTTTTCTGTGAGGCTTCCAAAACCTATAGGCAATATTGAAGTGTTGGTGTTAGATCAGGTGTTGGACTTTTTAGAGTTTTCACGACGCGTTACGACTGCCATTAGATATTCGTATGACCACGGAGAATGATGTCTTAACGTGTTCTCCGAGGTACGACTCAGACCAGCGCAATCAGTAATTTTTATGCATGAAATGCAAATATTGAGGTCGAACTCGCGGTTCGTTCACATTTAGTAGATTTTGTTGTGCACATATTTAGTAGGTCTGAGAAGCGTTCGTAAACTGTTTTTTTAAACTGGGATCAGAGTTTAACGGATACGCACGACAACTATTACTATATATGTTATGGACGTAGTGATAAATTGGTGACTTTTAAATAAATGTGTGATATATTGAAGCAATATATATAATCTTAAGATTGCTATCGCTCCAGTAAACAGTACAAATCAGAATCCAAGAACGCGTGTTACTCTAATCACATACCTACTAGAGTTCAAGTCACATAAAGAACATTCACTTACGAATAGTTTGTGTGACCTATCATCTGAAATGTTTCAAAGCATTCCCAGCTTGTTTCTCATAAATTACTACTGAACGTTTCATTCGTTGTTCAACTCTTCTTCAGAAGTCCAAAGTTTAATTCATATTGGTTCAATCAAAGTACAGAATGGATCCTGACTCTTCTAATAGTCGCTGCAGTTAGCGAAGGATTTGCATTTAAACTTTATTCGACTGAAATACGTCTTGCGTAAGAACTTCGGTCTGTTAGCAAATGACACTAAAGTAGTTGTCATATTTTTTCCTTTTTCATATTTTTTGAAGAGAAAACTTTTTAGGCACTTTGAGCACTTTTTAGATGAACAAAAGACATGGAACTCACGTCATTGTCACCGAAGGTGTCATGCGTCAGAATGGTTAAAGCCTAGACTTTAACCTTTCTGATGACGTCAAGACCTCATAACCATATACACGCGTTGAGTACTTTTTGGGTAACCAAAAATATATGTGCATGTACTTCTCCACAGTATAAACATAGTTCATATAGTACAAGCAGCTTTTAGGTAACCAAAAAGTTTTAACTTTTATCGTCCCTATAAACTGCACCACATATTTGTTTCTTCCAACTGAGACGGTAAACACCCTAAAACCTCTATAATTACATTTAATGTGTTTTTAATTTGTTGTGTATTTCCAGTACAATAGTGACCAAAAATGCTGATTTCCTTCTTTAACTTTCAGTTAACAGTATTTTAAACTATCTACAGTGCGTATGTCCAATGATGTAAAATTAATTTAAATACTTTCCATATTAAAATGGGTGCGCGGCTCATTGATTTTCAATTTATATGGAGTGCTACGTCGGTGACAGAGGACATTTGGGTATGCAACGGATGAATAAATCTCTTTGGAGCCTGTGGCGAAACAAACTACTTCACTAAACTATTTTTTCTATTTCAGCACAACCAAACAACTCAAAAACATAAAAAAGTGTATAAAAAATATTTTGGCGAGTAGTTACGCCATAGTAAGTAACACATTATAGCGTATTATCCTATTAAGATATTTGGACTCCGGGTATTCAATGGGTATACCATGATTCCCATACCCGAGTAGGGCATTTTGAATCGTAGATGGGTAATGCCTTATTCGGGAAAACAATGTTTAATCTAATATGGATGGTTGGTTAGAGCATCGAAGATGTTAATAAAATCCCACACACAAACTAAATGTTATTTTTTGAAACGAAAACATATCACCTAGCTATTGTGATAATAATAGTTAATGTTCACAAAATTATAGGTTTCACAAAATAACGAAAGTACTGTTAATAGAAAATAGTGAAAATTCTTTAAAAGTCTGACGTAATGTACGATTGTTTTGTATCGAGAAAATATTCATCAATTGTGTTGGACATATCCGGATATGATATTAAAGTTAGTTGCTTGGAATAATGTGTTTATCCCCATGAAACGAGTATATTGTGAAGAAAACAATACCTCACCACGTATTTCTATGTATAATAGTTGTGAAGAAAACGATACCCACACGGTACCGAAAAACTTAGTTTTGCAAATTCCGGGTGCTACCTTTTTATAAGTAAAATTAAATATTATGTAGCAGGTATATCTTTGGAACCCCAGGATGACCTTCGATCAATTGGTTAAGCCAATATTAAATGAATTAGAATCATTCAACATTTAACATTTTGGCATTCAATTTTTAATTTGTTGTAAGCTCTCACGGCGATTAATAATGAAAGCCATGGAAGCTTGAACTTAGAAAAAAATATTTTTTTTATACTACGGAGGTGGCAGCCAAGCACACGGCCCACCTGATGGAAAGCGGCCACCGTGGCCTATGAACGTGTGCAACACTAAGGGTGTCACACACGCGCTGCCCACCAAGGGAAAGGGGGAGAGCTGGGAAGGGGTGGGGAGGCTAGGAAGGGGAGGGGAAGGAGGGGTACAGTGAGCTCTGGCTACCCTACTTACCGGTGGGAACACAACACGATGGTTATTATGACCGCGGTCTTCTGTAGGGCGGAGGTACTTACCCAGTTGGACAGCTCATTTCGGACGGGAGGTACCGTCGTGTCCTACCTCCGTAGAGCTTAGAAAAAATTATAAAAAACCCACCATAGAACTATTGAAAAATAGAAGAGCGCAGCTACATATCCTATCAATATCTCTTTGTCTTCCCCAGAGAAGTTACCGGTGGAACAAGACCCGAATTTAAGCGTCTAACCGTTTAATAGGTGTTCAGTTAACTGACTGATTTAATTCGATGGCTGTGACATATACGTACATTTGCTTGACACGTGCTCTTAAGTGTTCATGCCGTCCACTGTCATGGAGTGTTGTGGGTTTGATCCCCACTTAGGTCTAATTAATTATAGAACGATCACAAATTTTGTTCTGGATATAGATGTAAAATTAAGATTTATTTTAGCTAACTGCATATGAAAGGGTATACAACCCTTCATATACTTATCGTAGTTTTCGATTACCACTAGGCGCTTTTATACACCTCGAAATTGTTTAATGGCTGACACCTATAATAAGAAGAAAATAAATAGAAAAATCGAATATTATTTTTATCGGTAAAGGTTCCAAATTTAACCGAAAGATAGCGCATTGGATAGATACCGCCCTAGTTCTTCACTAAAACTATGGTATTGATTACGCTTTAGTGTTTTTGATTCTTAACGTCGTAATTACTCTTCGTTATGGTTACACATTATATACAATATTTATCAATATATTATTAATTTTATTTAATTATGTCCTTGTAACTTTTACGTACCGTCTAACCTAACACCTAGCTAAGATTGAGTAAAATAGATTAGTCTTTTATGTAATCATAAACATAATAATTTGTTGCCGTAGTCATCTTCCAGCCTTTATTTTGATATATAAATTGGATATTATTTCTTTGAAATTTCACACAAAATACACAAGAATGTATAAAACATATACAATCAATCTCATCAACACATTGAAAAGCATCTATTCAACAGTTTCTTCACGCTAACCGATCGTCGCACAGTCTACATGAAAAGTGTATTTGGTGCAGAGGCGGGCAAGCATTGTCACCGCGCGCACGTACAAAGTCACCGGTTCGCTCGCCGGCACCGGCCAGATGTATTGGAAACCTAACAGGATGTCTCGCAAATAGAATGTGGCTTGCATACCAAATAGAACAACATTGCACCGGCGAAATGAAAAGCGAAATTACTGGTTCTGCTAGGAATGTTTAATAACAGTTGGGCTATACTGTTAAACTGCTGATTATAAAACTTATATAAGTTAGAGTAAGACATTTGTGTTTCTTAGGCGTGAGCTTTCGACTGCTAAGATAAAGGTAATTTTTTTTTACATTTTCTGTCAGTGTAAATTCATGTACATGAATATAATTATATATATGAATTATATATATGAATATAAATACATATGGTATAGGTTTATATGGTATTCACAATAAATAATAATATAATAACATTTTTGAATATCTAAGGATTCTAGAACCCACTATACAAACCAGATAAATTATGCATGTTTTGGTCTAGAGAGCGCTGTATATAAAGTCGTAAAGTACCTATTATTTATAAAAAATTAAGTCATTGAACTTAATAGAAAGAGGTTGATTATTATTTCCAGTGGGGACACGGACAATCTACCCACGATCCCTGTGAACCACTTCGTCCACTTCCCCATAAGGACGTTGATGCTACTAGCAGTATTTTAAAACGAAGCTGTACGTGCCTGCAATCACTCTGCCAACTAAAAGTTCGCTTAACTACATGAATGAGAAACTACAATATATGTATTGAACTCCGGTATCATTTGTTCATTTTGTCTACCAGCATCCAATGTTTAATCCATAGCTTCCCCTTTTTCTTTTCGTAATTAGTCATATCGATGTCCATTTATTACTGAGATACTAAAGCTATGGTATACTAATAACAGTTTACCGAAAAACTAGAATTATAATAATTTTTGTTAGTTAAAATATTAGAAAATTAGTGTTAGTAACTGATTTTCAATTGAATCAGCTGTATTATGTCAAAAAGAAAATAAATCTAAGATAGATATCTAAGATACCAATAAATAATTTTATTATTAAATAAATGCCTAACTAAGCTGTTAATTCGATATTTAATTTAACTGTTGAGTTTTGAAATCAATGCAGGCTTTATGATATATTCAGAAAGTAAAATAATAATACAAATTACCTACCCTGTACACCTGTGCCTATGGAAGGCAGGCCGTGAGAAAAACAACATGAATTTGCACTGCCAGTGCCAAATTTTTGACCTTAATGTTCAAAATTCAGAGGTGTGAACTCAGTGAATCCGAAACCGTAACGAAGTGTAAAAAACCGGTCAAATGCGACTCGTACTCGAGTAGGTATTGAGGGTTGCGAACGGGACAAACTTAATGTTGCTTTTGACAAACTGACGCCGAGGCGTTTTATCTCGAAACCCGGGGAACCGGAAACACTTCCCCATCTTGCTCGATTCTCGAAATCTCTAGTAATGAAACCACTGTCACGCATATCATCCCGTATGACGTGAAACAAGCCGTACTTGGATCTTCCTCTCTGCGGCCAACAATAAAGTTTGGAGATGATACGTCCGCAGCGTAACATCTCCAAACTTTGTTACTCACGTGGCCAGACAAAAATACAGTTACCACCACCGCTCAGTGTTTTTTATCATCCTAAACAACACTATGAGTATGATTCACACAATAATGCTATTAAAATGTTTTAAAAATCATTATCATCGGTTGGAAGTAGCCTGCATCCAACGAGTACTCACGGGTTTAAAAAGTATGGCAGATACTAACCAAAAAAGAGTAATGCCATGTCTTCTAAAACCTTTAAATAGCATTATTGTGTGACTTGTGTGAATAAATAGGTTTGATCAATCATGGTAGATACCTACTGAAAAGTATTGCGCAAAAAAGGGACCCAATGGTAAAAATGATCAGTAGGTAGTGTCAACTGTTTTCATTTTCGAGAGCATTACTTTAATACACTCTTTATATTGAAGGATGTGAATAGACACAGTTAGATTTTGTAAATACAAACACATTAAGTATTATACATGGTTTTCCCTGAATCAACGCAAATAGACCTATTTTTGCATACAAATATTCTCAGAAAGCGGGAATGGAACTCACGCAGTCGCGTCACAACCGTCACCCCTCAAAAATCGTCACCCAGATGTCTATGTAACAACTGAGACGCAAGTCGCAACTTCTTAAGAATAGTCGCCCATCCAAAGATCACTAAGGCTAATGTTGCTTGCAATGTGTTACCCTACTCGATTACCAATAACCAATGATCTTGTCTGCAACCTAAGTGGTAAAAAAATATTGATGGTTTTTTTAGAAATATACACACATAAATGCAAAATGTTATAGAACACAATTTTGTATGAATATATTAGACAAACAAATATATAAGACACAAATAAAAGATGTAAAAATAAAATAATTCGTTGTGATTAATGAAGATCTATGTCTCTAAGTAGTAAATATTTAAAAATAGTTGGTTTTTACACTCGAGAATGTATCTTAAAATAGGTCATTTTTTTGAGGATCACACCTACATATTTAAGTGCGAACATAAAAGTCAAGAACCGCTGTGCCACTGCGAGGTGCGGAAAGTCCCTAGACAGTCATTCGGACCCAGCAACCGAAAATTGTCACCTCGCAGCCGTCTTCATTTGCAACAAATACAGGGCCCGAAGCTAAGCAATAAATTACTAAATTTACTTTGCCTCCGTTTCCTCAGACGTGCTATTTTTCAGGCTCTTTCTAACGTTACAAAAAAGGACACTTAGCATCAATTCTCTTCGTTGGAATTGCGTTTACAGAGACACTGCAGAAGTAATAACACAGCCACATTTGTCTGTTCGCCGAAAGTAATGTGACACGTGGTTTAGGCTTTCTTTTCAGTTATTTAAATGTGGTATATAATAACGCTAAAAGTATAAAAGTAGCGTGTAAGTAAAATATGACAAGTTGATACGAGATTTTAAGTCTGTATGCGGATTGACGGGTGACAAGCGCCTAAAGTGCTTTCATATTATATCAGAATGTATATTTTATTTCTTCAACATCAGTCAAACGTTGAATTAAGCTACATCATCTTGCTTAACACATAAAAAACATTAAGAAAATATATTAGAAAGCAGTTTCAATTTATAAATGTCAAAATATAATGAGACCAGGATTTTATTTACAAATGATGGTATTAACAATAAAATCGGTTCTTATTTGCTGTTTGCAAGTACTTAAATAATGGGTGAACCGGTGAAAGGACTTTTATCAAACCAAGGGTCGGTACTAAATCGAAGTGTCAGCCACAGAGGCCTTGTACTTGACAATAAAGGGGGATATACAGTCTCTTTGTTTTGTTCTACAGGAGGTTAATGTCACAGAAAAACTTTTAAATTTATCATAATTATATTGTCGTTTTAAATCCTGATACAGGTAATTATTTTTATTTATCATTCGTCTAAAACAAGCGGTTACTCGCAACATCGTTTTTGTATCATTTACTGCCGAGTATTCTTAATTTTTGTATCAAAAAGAACCATTATCAAATAAAAGGCATTGATAAATTTCATAAAATATTCCCAAGTTAAGGCGTGACCAATAGAGATTGAGATTCATTTTCATGTACGTAGATGGAGAAACGTAATACAAATTTGTACTACAACAGCTACGTAAAATGAAATATATATTTGCATATTCAAATGGTGGTGTAGTCCACTTAGAGAACCCAGCCTCACTAGCCTAATCCACTAAGAGGCACAGTAATAACTTTAGAAAACCAATTAAAATACACACAAAACTTTAATTGTCTATACATGGGACTCTGATACCTTGATACTGACATCTTCGGGGCTTCAGCCCGCCTCATCTGCAAGCCGGTACACCTTCTAAATGTTGGGCAGGGCTCTAGAACAAGTAATCCTCTCAGAGTTGCTCTCTATTAAAAGTTAATTACCATCACATTAATAAGATTATACGATTTAAGAACTTTAGACTTAATATTTCATGAAGTACTTACCCTCTTAATTGTGGCGGGAAAAGCACGGTTCTAAACTACCTACTTAAACCTCGTACTAAAATCAAGATAACAAATAATAACAGCTAATAAATTTGTCCGAAGAACCGCCTAAGTCGAAAAATAAGAAGAAACATCAGAAAACATATTGTTTCCCTTACTAACGGAAACCTAAAAATTGTAATAGTCGTATAATTTAAGTTGAATCGAGTTGGCACGGTTCCAATTGTTAAACTACCTATAATTATGTATGTTAATACGTGCGAGGTGGTTCAGATATCGTCTAACGACTTCCTTTGATAAAAATAGTTGTGTTGAAATTTTAGTTCCGTAGTTGCAAGTTTATTGCCAAATTGCGTGCGGGGACTTGCAATCTAGCGTTCACCATCGCCCTTTATATAGACATTGATTTAATTTACATACGAATGTGATGAAGGTGATAACGACGATCGAGATGTTACAATTTATTATTATACTGCTTGATCGGTATCGGAGGGTTTTGTAGTAAACAAATACTTTAACAGTCAGGCTTGCAAGAAATTCTTGACGATTGAAGTAAGAATTGGAACAAATAATGGGAGACATCGGAGAGAAAAGGTGTATTACATATGCAGTTTTTACTGAACTAGTTACAGTATGTGGGATTTAATAACATAAATAAATATTAAAGTATATTTGAAGCGTTTGAAATTAAGAATAAATTATTCACGTGATAAAGTCTGTGCACGCGTCATTGGTGTGTATTTACACAAAGAAGAATAAATTCGACAATATAAACCTTTATGGTAAGAAAACGTCTAAACTTTTAGTCGATATTTTGTAACAACATTGTTACTAAAACAAAATAGAAACAAACACAAACTATTTACCTTCAGTTAAATTCTCTTTCATGTTGTCCGAACAGAATAAAATACAATTAGTGTCGTATTTCTTCTGTTTCCGTTCCTTATTTAAAAATCACTTAAATTTAAACACAACTCAAAGGGAGGCCCTGAGCGATTACATTAAACATTTCGATAGGGATTACGGAAGTCTGATTTCCTCTTTACAAAATCGCAATTAATACGAAAAAGTGTATAAAACATGTTCGACTCCTCTTTACCGGATCATTAACAAAGACTTTGAGGTGTCGTTCCAGTAACATTGTTTCATATTTAATGTTGTTTACTCTTTTACACGCAGACAACACGGTAATTTGTTAAAGGATAATATTTGAGCTCGTTTATGAGAGCGTGATGCGGCCATATTTGTTTGTTGCTCTGCACCAACAATACGAAGCTCTCATCTGTCAAGCTCAACTGGCGACAATATGTACCAGCGGACGACGAATAAATTGGCCATCATTTATATTGATGAGTGACACCGCTGTTGTTTTAATATATTGTGAAAATATTAGGGCGACAGTTTATTATTTCCTTCTGCGGGATATTGAAAATATGATAAAGTGTCCAATAGTAGTAGTATAACACAGTTATCTTCGGGTGTCAATTATATACCTACCTATGAAGGGCGATTCCAGATTCTGCTTATTTTAACTTTAACGTCCAAGTGTCCTTAGAACGACCTGACATCCTAAGTCTTTAAAGTAACACATTTTACATGACTATAATAATGTAGTACAAATACTATATAAGTACTACTACTACATTAAGTATTACAATTTAAATATGAAACTTGTGCCCTTCATTTTACGATCAGTTTTTAGGCTTACAGGTGAGGTTGACTTGGCCCCTTAACACTTTTTGAGCCCCGCCCCGATACACCGTGGGTATCCTCTCTACGCAACTTATTGTACATTTTTGATCCATTACATCTATGAGGTGTAGTATATGTGAGGTCATGCCTTGTAATGATGAAAACCTAAAAAATGATAACACCCATACCGTAAATATCCGCAATATGTAACACTGTCATGTTTAATGAGATTACTTTAAAATTATAATTAATAACTATTTACCTCTACTATTACTACAATGTACGTATAATTATATCTACATTATATTTATCTACAATATGGTACAAAAGGTATATAACATGCCTATTAAACGAATATGCAGCTCCACCTGCTCGAAATTGTTTCTTACGTCCCATAGGAAATTAAAAACTAACCTACGTCACTTCCGGGCTCATGAACCATCTACCTGCAGAAAACATGCTGACCCCTCGCCGCCGTATTTCTTTGACCCATGAACGTAGACAGACAACATATTATATGCTATATGTTTTAGATTAACATGGTCTTTATATTTTCACTATTACACTGTGTTCTTTCTTGGCACTTGTAATAGCGCCGAAATATCGGTTACACCAAAAACCAACAAACATGCGCAATTTCCCGTTTAATTTAATAATGAAAGAATGTAAATAATTTTGAAAAGGGTTTGTACATTGACATTGTTTTTATAACATGAGTGACAAAGAACTTATATATGGAACCAAACTTTTTTTATTAAAATCGCGTTGCGAGATTTTTAAAATTCAAAGCGTTCTCCAACAGTAAATTTGAAGATGATGCAAAGATAAAAAGGACAATAATTTCAACCCTTTTCAACTCCCAACGGGTTGCAGTAACAAATTTGATAAATTTGTCGTAGATACTTACCCTTCAAGGATCAAATAACCAGTATTAGTGGTTTCATCTTAAAAACTGAGCAAGTGGATCTTACCCAACGAGAAAGAGTTTATGTATGTTTGTTTTTTTTCTTTTAGTTTTTCTTACATGAACATTTTGATTGTTGTAATCTACAAATTTAAGAATCCATACGGCCTTGATCTTAAAGTAAATTATTTACCTCCGTAATCTCATCTCGTCTACCTGATAGTCAGCGATCGCATCAACCGATGCAACTATTAACTAACTAACTATTAACAATCATAATTACCAACGCCACTTCATTCGTGCGTGCCGATACCGACTATGTTACAAAATAAACATTCACTCCATCCGCCCTTGACTTACCTTATACGTGCAAATAAATTAATAACATAAATAAATAATCTTTAAAATCATATAGTGACTCTGGTGCTATATAGTGTGCGGTTCCCTGCCATTGACGCTTTACGTGTTCACTGACGCTCACGCATTTTATCGATAACTAACTATGGATTTCGTTACAGAAAAGTACCCAGTACCTTTTTCTCAGTTTCTTTTTCTTTATATAACGCAAGTAAATGTAGTAAATAGCTGCCACTTTTTCAACGTCCATCTTGGATACAATCGCAAACCGCAACGTTTTTAAGCGGTTGCGGCTGACCGCTACAATACGGCTAATTGCATTGCGGTTAACCGCATAGTGCGTATGTAGCCTTATGTCCGCCCTACATAAAGTTACAGTGGGCGGACAAAAGAGTTAACTGAGTAACTGTAGGATGTACGTATGATTTATAATTTTGTTGTATGTATAAGCAAACAGCGGCAATCGAATACGAGGTACGAGTAAATCACATTCTAGTATATTCTGTAGGAGCTAGCAGCATGTATCTACAAGTTTAATTTGAGTGTATATTACGTTTACTCGAGATAATTTGTGTTAGCTCAAATTACCGTATGTTTACATAAGAACATGCGGCATTCGAGTTTTTTGTAGCGACATGTACAATTGTACGTAACTATAAGGAATTTTCTTAATAGATGTGATGATCAGGCCCTGTCCTAATTGAACGCGACTACGCGAGAGATTAACAGAGAATTACTTCTCTAGAAAAATTTAAAGATACAGTTTTTTGGACAAATGTATTTTGCATTTAGCTTGGCATAAGGTAATTTTTCAGGGTTTCTTGAAAATTGTACGAAATTTAATAATATATTTTGTTTGTTAAATATGGTAACCATGGTTCGATCCCAGGTTTACCATGGCACACACCAATGACTGCGATTCTTTTCGAAGTTATGTGTGTATTTATCGCAGGTTTATAAGTGCCCGGTTAATGGCAATAGGCTCGCCACCTATTACATTGGGACCTAAATATAAAAACTGGCGAAATGTGGGTGCTAGCACCTCTGCCTAACCCATCAGGGATATAGGCGTGATACTATAAAAAAAAAAAATATATGGTAACCAATACAACAAAATTCTAGATTAACGCTACGAAGTGAAAAAAATATTTAAAACTAAAATTGTGACTTACAGTGAATTAAGGCGAATTCCTTCAGTAGTTTGGTAGACCCGTCATATAAAAATTGCAAGTTTGATGCCTAGCCTGTTTGCCTGTTTTAATATTTAAGTCTTATTACAAAGATACAAATTGCAGATGTCAATATTGTGAACTTTACTTGCTAGCAAACAATCATACATAAATTATTAGGCAAATTTAAAACACGCAAATAATTTGCATGCACGTCCTGTGTTATTCACGTTTTGTCGGTAAAATACAAGCAAGACGTACCTTCCATTAACTGAAAAAGCTCCAATTTCATTACCGCTGCCAAACAAAGCGTTAGAGGAAGGCACAACGTTTTTTTTCCTACGAGAAATGCTAAAACGCATTTCGTTCTGATTAATTTAGAGGGACAAAAAATACTAATGTCGTTCGAAGACTTTCTTGTTTCGTCGAAAAGAAAAAATAAAACAGATTAATCGCGGAACCCTTATTAACAAAGCAATTGTTACTGGGGCTTAATTTTGAAAACCAACAATGGAAAATAAAAATGGAGTGGAGTGCGCTGCGTCCTCTCGTCCTAATGAATGAGGAGTAATTTCAGTTTAAATAAAAGAGTGAACAATAAAATACCCATTTTAAAAACAGTACGATGAGCAAATTACCGCGGCATCCAATTTATAGACAATGAGGAAGAACTGTTAACATTGCTATTCCCATTAAGAATAGCGAGCGTGCCACGCTGTTACACTTCGTGGTTCTGCTTTTTATATTATCGTTACACACACACACAGAAGCTTGCCTTTATACGTTCACGATCGCGCTTGACATGTCAAAGTAGGTAATGCTCGGAAACAACTGCACAGAAATGTTTTATTAAACTTTATATTCTGATCATTCTAATGTACCTACATACCTCAAAAAGAATATTTAACAGTTATTGATGAATTTCTATAATCTATAATTCTGCCGCGGTAGTCTAGTGGTATGGGTAATGGACTGCTGAGACGAGGTCTCGAGTTCGATCCCAGGTTACCATGGCACACACCAATGACTTTTCGATGCTTTTCGAAGTTATGTGTGTATTTATCGCAGGTTTTTAAGTGCCTCGGAGAGCACGTTAAGCCGTCGGTCCCGGTTGCCATACAAACATCTATGGCAGTCGTTACGGGTAGTTGGAGCCCTCAAAAGTCCAACCAGCCTAACTTGGAACTTCGATATCGCCATTGGTCATTAGACCATTGGTTGTGGAGGTCAGATGGCAGTCGCTTCATGGAAAATATCGAAGTTCAGCCGCATCACAGTTAGACTGGAAAGCCGACCCCAACTGAGTTGGGAAAAAGGTTCAGGCAATGATGATATAATTCTGCAGATTGTGTTTTTTTTGGACACTGAATCCTTATTTAATGATTGATTGTTTTTTTAATACAAAAATTTTATATCGATAACAAATTATGTTTTTAGAATAGGATACAGGCCTATGTCCAGCAGTGGACTGCGATAGACTAATTCATTGATAAATTGATTTATGTTAAATTTTTTCAGCCTCTGTGGCGTGGCGGCCGTAGTAACGGATAGTTGGTATTCTAAAAAATCCAACAACTAGTATAACTGTATTGTTTTGATAACCAACAGGTTATGGAGGTCATATAGCAGTCGCAAAATATCGAAGTTCAGTCAAACCCATTGTTAAATTAAAAAAGCGGAGCCCAGACTCCAATGTGAAAGCTTCGAATGCGACTGAGAGTAACTCTAGAATAGAAAAAAATGTGGTATTATATTTTTAAAACGTCGTTTGACACATTACGCATTCACTAAGACTAGTTAGGCTCTCATGCTGTCGTTAACTCTGAACCAAATTTTGTATTACTATTTGTATAAGAATATGAGGCTATTTTCCAGGTAAGTGGGTCTTACGACACATCTTGACATTCTCACTACGTAATCGCTAGTTAGCTAGTAACGGGTAAGATTAAACTACGAGTACTAAGAGGTTAAACCAACATTCAGGCCAGCTTATGGTAAGTAATGCCGAACCGCCAGTGGATGCGTGTGAAAACAGAGTTATCACTTGTGTGGTGTCAACTGTGCAAAGGTCTGGAAATTGGGGGCGGGTTATTAATACATAACATATTACATACAGGTAACACATACAGAAATTGCAATTCATATTTTTTTTAGATGATCTATTAGAGATTTCGTGTGTTAGGATTGTTTGGAGGGGGAGAGCGCAAAATTGTGACCTGAATTTGAGAAATCTTAGCACTATAATTAATAAAAAGACACCATATGAATTTAATTTAATTCAACGTTTTTGTATGTACAGTCTTTGTTAACCCTTTTTTGTTTTTTAATTTATGGCACGTCAATTTGACTTCACCTCGCCGCATGGTAAGTTGAAGGCAAAGTTTCAGGAAAGAGGGTCACCATTGCAAACACGTACAGTATTACAATGGTCGCCACCATCAGCTTGATGGCCTCATCAGATGCTTTTCACGCTCCGCTTAAAGGACCCAGAACTGTAGGAGTAAGAAAATACATAGAGAGAATGACCCTGAACAAAAGTCGAAATTTGCAAACGTTGTGATTTCTAACATGTTTGAGTAGGAACTAGTCCGAACTGTAGTTCGGGCTCTCAAACCTATCAGAAAGTTGCTGTGCTGTGGTACAACATTTTTCACCACTTTTGTCACACTAGAGTGTAAAAATTAAAATTAGTAATAATCATTTTAATCAGGCTTCCATTATGTAAATTTCGTGTAGAATGTCAGCAGTAATTTAGGTACATGACAGTGAATCAAATCTCCGCGTATGCATACATATAAGAACATACTAAATGAGAAAAGGGGAGCTTTTTTCATTAAGTCCCTAAATTGCTACGAAATATTTCATTTCGAACGAATGATTGGCTCCCGCCCAACTGTAGGACTCGACGGATGCTGACAGACCTCCGCCGTTCACTATCAGATGTTCGAGGTATATGCTATTTTTCTCCGTAAGAATACAAATGTCTTGCCAAATTGTCTACCGCCGAACTAGTCCAATTTAGAAAGCAATTTCGCAACCAATTCGTTTTGTAAGCGGATCAAGAGGCCAACCTTAAATATGGCCATTAAATCGTTTGCACCGAACCCACATTCGTCTTTTTAATGCGAACTACCAACATTAACAAATAAGAAGCTCTTATCGGCTCTAACATATCACGTCTGCCTTGCACGTCTCACCCATAGGTACAAGAATAACTCAAATATGCTTAAGATCATTAGTGTATATATATAATTACTATCATCTTTTAAGTTTGTTTCATTTCTTTTGTCAAAAAGTGATATAAGTGCGTGTAATTCGATCTTGTGATCCTCTTACTCAAATAATAAAGTGTATATAATTTCGCCTCGGAATAGTTTCGCTGACTCTAACTTATCTACTTATTTGGATCTACTGAAACTTTGAGGCATAAATGCATATTTACTTTCTCATAATCGACTTGATATTAGAAACACCGACTGAGTGATCCAAAAACAATATTTAATAATGCTTAAAAAATTGTTCATTGTTTCCATTAGATAACTCCAACGTTACCTTCAAGACCTGATGGAAAATTCCGAATTGCGTAAACATGGTTTAGTAGCTCAAGTGGTCAAAGCATTCCTCCTAGGGCACGTCATAGTAGCGTCGGTAAGACCCACCATGGAGAACTGGCTAGAGAGGCCACACGGTAGCTTCTCGTACCGGCTGACACATGTGAGGGTGCCTTTGGGATTACCTGCATTGGATCGAGAAGGAGCCAACGTCCGAGTGCCATCACTGTGGTGCGAGCGAGGACTCGAATTTGTACACGCTGACTGGATGCCCGGCGTAGGTGATGCCGAGGCGGGTCATTGTGGCGGCCCTAGGAGTGAGGGTTCTTTCACTCGCCGCATTGGTCGCGCCAATGCATGGCACGATGCGCGAACGCTTGGGCTGCCGGCGCCTCCTTCTGCGAGCAAGTAATGCTCGAGAAGGGGACGGCGGAACGAGTTAGGGGAAGACTCCGGACCCGCACAGCCCGCGATGAGCAGAGGCGCGGGCCTGGGGGTGATGGGTGGAGCCGCCTGTCATCCTGTCAGAAGCAGCCAGTCCATCACTTTCTCTAATTTTAAATCCTCCTATCACTTTTATACGGCTTATTGGAGACCTCTCATCTGAAAATAAACCAGTGCCAGAGCCTCCGCCGTTTATCAAATCAGCAAATGTACTAACTAGCAGACAGGTTGGCTTGAACCTCACTCAATCTAGGACCAAATAACTCTCGATGCAAATTAGTAAGTACGATAATTAAACATTAAATAAATCAAAGTCGAACAAACGCGCACTTAAGGCCAATTAATAATTTAGTATCTAATGAAATAAAAGCATATATCCAAACGAACGCCTACAGCTAATGCATGTGTATTTATATTGATGGAAAACTTTGTTGACAGGGGACTTTCAACTCGGCGGCGACATGAAAGAGCTGTGTATGTGAAACGTTATGAATAGACATTTGTTGACATGTATGTGGTCTAACGAGCGAAGTTCTGTCGTGATTGAAACCGTTGCCTTCCGATAGTCATCGCACCCTTTCATTCAACACTGACCCTCGGGTCTTACCCATACGACATAATGTAAGCCACCGCCTTCATATTTGGTAATACGGCTTAATTAAAACTTTACATAGTTCCCGACCGGACGACGGAGTCGCCTGTTTATATTATTCTCGTTTGATAACATCTTTTTAATTATGTAGGGTTGGAATTAATTACACCGAATTTAGTTTTTTGAATGAGATACTGATTTATTTGCTTGATTTATTGTAGAGTTGGCTCACTAACTTCTACTTAATGTGATTTATTCTGAAGTTGACAGATTTATTGACATAATACAGTAGTATTACGCGTGTAGCATAATTTTATTATTCGTGTTGATTACTTCACTGCGATTAGGTAGAATGAGTCCTTTTATAATTCGATACTTGTCTCTAGTTATTTATTTTAATTTTTTTTTAATATTTGTGATTGAAGTTACTAAAATTTCCTCTAGATACTCCAGCTAAATTAGGAGTAGGTTCACGTCACCACGATTTGAACCCGGGACCTCGCAATTGCAGAGGTGACTCGCCTAACCTAACGTAAGCTATGCTTATCTTTTATAGAAATTATAAACATAAAAAATATCAAATAAATAACCCTCCACTGTCAATGACAAAACAAAATGGACATAAACCATTTTATTACTTAGCCAATGGTGATCTACAAAAGATTAGGAAGGTTATGCAAATTACATAATAAATAATGCAAACAAAAATGGTATAAACTCAAACCACAGAATAAATATAAAGTACTGATGATATTACCATGTAGTTATTGTTTTTTAATTTTAAATTTTACATGTAATGTACCTATTTCACAATCTAAATCATACGTAAAAAAACAATTATTTCATGTGACATTTTAGATTTGCCATGTACCTACTGTTTTCTTTTGTAAAGAAGTCCGTGAAGTATCGATTAATTTTTATTTATTCGACTCATGTACATGTTCTGAAAATATTCATATTTATAGTTTTCATTATGCTCAAATATATCATCATCATCTTTATTACGCATGAAAATTTCGCAAATAAAACTCACAATTTTCGAAATAACATAACACATTTATCATAAAGTTAACCCTAGAACCTACTACAGAGTCGAGGAGCGTGAGGGACTAAAATAAAAGTCACCCTACTTGTCCTTATTTATTTTGTGTTATAGCTATGCAGCAATTTCACTTTGTGTTTAATTATAAAGGGAATTTTATTCGAACATTCTTTGTTAGAAATAATTGTAGACATTTTTTTATTAAGCGCTTTATTTATGAATTTGTTGAAGTAAACAATCAATTTTAATAATAACTGTTTTCATTATTGGATTTTTTTAAAGGAATTTATTAAATCAAAATGAAGGGAAATCACCGGACCGAACACAAAGGTGAAGGCCTCAGATGCGATTGTGATTAACGCAATAATAATGATGAATGATGCAAAATGCGATTAGCTGATGGATAGTTTGTCAATAAAAATTTAGTTACTACTTAATAATTTTATTCAAATAAGTTAATTGAGCAGATCTTGTCGTATCGGTTTCTTTTGAGCCCCGGGACCGATGTAACTAGGATGGCGTTTATTACATAAATTACTAGCTGTTACCCACGTCCTCACCCGCGTGGATTTCTGATCCCGTTCCTGCTCCCAAATCTCACCGGTAGCGTAATGATATATGGTCTATAAAACTTACAAATAATGTGGTTTTCTATTGATAAAATAATTTTTCAATGCGGTTCAGTAGATCCACAGATTATACCTACCTAACAAATGTCAAGTCGTTATAATAATAGTACCTATAGATAATTATCTCGTAAAAATACTACCTAATTAAATCGCTATACAAATAAAATACATTCCTATTTTTAAATGTAGTCCATAGTCTTTATAAACAAGAAATTCGTACATGTCAAATCGATCTGATTACCGAGTACGCACGATTCCGTATTCGGAACATAGTTGACATTGTGTGCCGAGAGCGATCGAAATTTGATTCGATATCCGAGCCAAGCGAGCTGCACAAGCAGTAAGGTAGCCATCGCACGTTGGCAAAGCAAACTCGCGGTACGTGAGGTACATAAACTTGTAGATCAAGTCGCCGAACCCTCCCAGGACATATTGGTCACGTATTTTCACCAACTGGTTTTATTATCTCTCCGTCGTCGCTTTTAATTTTCTGCCAAAGTTAATCGTCGCTAAGCCGACTAACTGCCGTATTCTTCGCAGTTGGTTTTATGTCTCGCTTAATGACTCGATGTCTCGAACTTCTGCGAACATCAAACTTTATCAAAGGAATTATTTGAAATATCTCCGAAACGTTATCGATGGTATATTTCATAAATGGCATTGTTTTAGTCATTTGTGGCGCGTCGTATGGTTGATTCACAGTGATAAATTAATATAAGCAAGGTTTATGCGAGTCAAAGGCAATTCATATACAGGAATAACTGCAGAGGCATCATTTTAGGCGTTGAAACATACTTACCATACTTATTTAACACTTTTCCCGTGGGGAAATACCCCTGGATAGCCCACCGCCAAAGTCAGTGAAGGTGGTGATGTCGGACTAGACCCGATCCAAACCGCACGGTCGTCTAGGGCCATCTATTGCGAGGATCATGCCGCTGCCAACCCAAGGCCATCGAAGACTCTCTCGGGTGTGGGACTACGGTGTCCACTGGAGGACGGAGGTCATTCTATAACCATCGAAGCCCGTGCAAAATATACTAGTGTAAACATTATGAAACGAGAGTTTCTAATACACGTACTTCAAAATACTCATAACAGAAGATAGGATTACGTGTGAACGATGGCGACAAATTTTACATAATGGAGATCAAGTTCGAATAGAGTAGTAAACTGGTTTTATTTTAATACGTACATACAAATATTCCTGTTTTTCTTTATTAATGTGATAGCCAGATACAAGAGGTTGCTATTTGCGTTTGATTGATTCAAATAGTCGAGTTCAAAGATATTTTAGCAATGATCATAATCACGATTGCATAAACATACAAGAAGCCTATGCATTTTATTAGGGTTATTTAGTAAATCCGTCACGAAAACATTCTACATTGCTAAAATTGGGTTCTTAAAATGACGATTATGGTTTTATACGGTAGCCGTATCTGGGGAGAGAAGGAGGAGGACGAAATGCTGCAACTAATATTGTGATGCCTTAATCTAGTGGACTGATTGATTAGATCAATATAGTAATTCCAAACCTCGGTGTTCTTAGGTTTAGATATAAGGGAATGCATTGCCCCCGACCTGAGGCAATTCATTGGTCATCGTTTAAAACACAGGAATAGAATAAAATATTAAATGTATCCGATTGATCATTATTTTGGTGTTTATGCCAGGCGTGAACGAATATCAATCTCATCAGAACTTCTATTTTATTCCCTTCTACGTTACAACTAACAAATTGCCACTTGGCAAGGCGGGAATGGAAATAATAGTAAATGGCCTGCTTAATACATTTATAGTAGATGCGTATAATAGGATATGAACACTTCTCAAACTTAACCACATATTAGTATGGTATTTTCAGGCGAATTCCTCTGAGACCTGAACTATTTACGCTCTTCCTAGTATGGTGCTGCTACAAATGCACAACTGCTGAACATTAAACTTGTGATACTTGTTTAAATATGTTCGCAAGTGTTGTGGGTTTGACTCCCGCATGGAACAAAACTTTGCACCACTGATAGTTGTTTCCATTGTACATCAGCATCATTACATGGTTTTGAATTTGATATTGCCCATCTCATGGTAATTTCTTCCTATCAGATGGGATGGCTTCCTATCAGACTGAAACCTAACTGGTATAATAAAAGATTTGAAGGTTAGAATTTTAAAAAATCTCATATCATCAATCTCAGTCATTGAATCTAGATCTCATCATCATCTTCATCCGTACGTTAATCCCGGTCACATCCGAAACTGTCACCTCGGAGTGCGGGATCCGCTTTTTTCCCAGTCTAACTTATTTTCCGTGAAGCGATTGCCATCTGGTCTCCATCTCCTATAGGTATAAGCGAAATCAAAGAATTGCAGCTAGACCAATTGTTGAACTGAACTTGTTATAACGACAACTACCCGTAACGACTCCTAGGCACAACCAGACCAGTGCAAATAGCCATATTAATCCATACAAATATTCGCACTGAGCGGGGATCTACCCGCTCCTCCTGCTTAGCATAACATACATAACATAAACTCACGCCTATATCCCCGAAGGGGTAGGCAGAGGTGCTAGCACCCACATTTCGACAGTAAATGTTTTAGGTCGCAATGTAATAGGTGGCGAGCCTATTGCCATTAACCGGGCACTTATAAACCTGCGATAAATATACACATAACTTCAAAAAGCATCGAAAAGTCATTGGTGTGTGCCATGGTAAAACCTGGGATCAAACCCGAGACCTCGTCTCAGTAGTCCATTAGCCACTAGGCTACCGCGGTCCTGCTTAGCAGTCGTGTTTATTACCGCCACGCCACAGAAGCTGTTATTGAATCCAGATATGTTTCATCATCATCATCATCATCTATTTGACAGACTACTAATTTTGAGTTGTTAGCTACTACTATAATAAATAAACCAAGTAATAATAATGTATTATTTTGGCGTTGAAATAAACATGTTTACGTGACTACATTTGAGCTCTTTCTAAGTTTCTTAGAGATAAGGATAACCTCTTATTTGTGTAAGCTATTTGTCTTACTACTTGGCTGCTTATCTTAAATTTCTTTTCTGTATAATTATAACTTTCTGACTGATTACACTGAACCTGAACTTTCGTTGCTTTAATTATTTTGGTGGTTTATTTTCACCTTTATTAATATTTCAATTAGTTAAAATACGAGTATTATAAGTTTTTATGGAACATTTAGAATTCTAAAGAAGTTAATCACTCGATAACTTTTTGTTTGCAATAACTTTGAAACTTTGGCGTGCTGGAATATCAGTTTGCCTGAGATCACTGTCTATTTAGCATAATAAGCTAATACCATAGTTTTAGTCATAAATACTTACGAATTTTGATATTTCAAAGTTTTTAAATATTGCTATACATCTTGTTTTCTTTCTATCCAATTACATTTCAACACAGAATTTATTTTCAATTTATTGAAATAACTAACTATTTTTAACATATCCCATCGTGATTAATTTGTGTTATTTAATTTAAGTTTCAGCTAAGTGCGAGTCAGATTCGCGCACTCAAGAATTCCATAAAAAATAAAGTACACGAATAGACTAATAGATTATGGTAAGACTATTCGTAAGTCAGTTGATTGCTTATAAATATAGAATCAGTTTTCAGTAGAATATCAATTTGGATGTATCAAGTTTGACATGATGTATAATACATTATTATAAAAAAGAGCAAAAAGTTTTACCGAATCACATACTATCTGTATAGTCTCGAACACAAAATCAACACATCCAATCAGAGAATCAAATTCAAGACATCATAATAACACAAAATATACTTACTACAGTACTTAACCAAGATAGTAACGATATTTATCTAATCCAAAGGCTGTACAAACTCCGAAGTATTTGTATAACTAACTTTATAATTTATTTTAACGTTAACCGTCAAAAACAATTATCCTCTTAAAAACTTTGATCAAACTGCGAAGACAGTAACCTAGTTTACGAATAATGTGATAGATCAACTAATTTTCAACTCTTGTTTTGAATATTATAATAATTTAAATAGCTAACTGTTCCAGTTATTTACGAACAGATCAATTCAAGACGAACCTTTGCAGATTCGTAGAGATGTTGTCTCCTTGGCAGTATCTTACCGTCTCTACCATGGTGAATGTTCTGATGAGATCTTCTAATTAATCCCACATTCTACTTTCCTACACAGAACCAAACGTGCAGGGGTTAGATGCTACCCGCATACGGTGTGAAATATTCCATCAAGAACAAAGCGATTCGGTGAGTCTTTTCTGTGCCGTACCATTAAGTCTTGAAATGCCTTACCAGCTCTCATGTCTCTCTCAGTGCCGGATCATTAAGCGAGGCGTGAAAAAGCATCTGATGAGGCCGTAAAGCTGAGCGCCATCTTTGCAACACTGTGTGTTTGTAATGGTGACCCTTTTTCCTGAAGCTTTCCCTTCAGCTTACCATCAGGCGGGGAAAATATTTAGATAGTCAACTTTAATATTGCAGATAATTATGATGTTTTCTGGTCTGACTGGGGAAGAACCTCCGCCCTACGGAATACCACGACTAATAATAACCTTGTGTTATGTTCCCAGTGGTGAGTAGGGAGCCGAAGCTCACCGCAGAGATATTGTGTTATCAGTGAAATAAAACGAGAAACCTTCCCTTTGTCTTCTGCACTGACCACACTGAAACTCTTTTATCCTATTTACCACCCCCACTTCCTATCAAAATATTTTAAAAATGTGAGATACTTCTTTCTACCATTCAAAAAAAATAACTGTATTCTTTCTATTGAGCGTTAAGCACACTCATTTCCAGCTAACCTGATATAGATGCACCTAGACAAAGGAACCAACTCATTTTGCCTGGTAGCGTAGTCTCTGAGAATAACCAGGATTAATAATTATTATTGTGACAGTCGAGTGCTAGTGTCACTACCAGAGCGTCACAAGTCCTTGCCTTTCCACTTGATTACTTTTATACAATGGCCGGGGCAAAGAAGAATAAAACGTTGGATACTATTGTTAAAAATAATATTTACACTTGTATAGCAACTGTCTTAGACGTCCAACGGTGAATTTGATTCGTATTTTTATTACAACTGAATGTTCTTCCTTAATATAACTTCTTCAATACTCGTATATATTGATTTTAACACTGCAGTTGCGTAGACCATAAATTATAAACATTTACATTGGATTTTTTTATTATTTTCGTAATTGAATCAACATATTATCGAATTTTTCTAAATTGATATTCCACTTTTAAAATATTCATTTTGTAATTTAATATTCTAACCTTTAGGCATTTTATCTATCTTTTATTATCCTGTGAAAGAATAATACTCTAATTAAAAGTAAATAAGATCCATCCTATATAGTTAAACACATGTTCAAACGAAACGACCTAAATGGCCATCGTAACATGTTCAGGGTTGTAAAATTGCTCCATAAAATAAATTTAATATAAATCCAGAGTAAAGGCGACACATAAAATTGGAGTAAATCACCGAAAGTCAGACGCTGGAGACGTTTACAGCTTCGGAGGCTGTTAGTTCCGGAAGTGTGTCGGAATCGTGGGTACCACTCAAAACGCGTAGTAACCAGATATTTATGTTTGGGCTGCACTCAACGTATACCAATGTAATATAGTATCCGTATTTTTATACAGACAATTCTATATACTCTGTACCTATATAGGCATATAGAGTAATAAATAATCGTGTAATGTATAGGAACTATGTAATCAACTTTCAAATGTTATTTCTATATTATTTCTACGAACCTATAGTTCGTACGCTAGTTATGATAACAGAAATCAATTCTCAAATTTATCTTCTTTTTCTATATTTAAAATTAAATGTACGCTTCGCAATATTATCAGATAATGAAGTTATCGAACAATGAAAGTGCACTTATAAATAATATTTTACCGATAATATACTGATGAAATAATTTCTGAATGTTTAATGGGCCTCCAGTCCATTACTTAAGTACATAGCATACGTACGTAATAATACACTTTAATTACACTTTCAAAGTTATAACGCCTATAAAGTTCTCTGTATTTTAAAATTATATAAACTCAGCCGTATTTCACGGCTGGTAATACATATTTTAATTATACGTTAATTTACGAAAGTTGTAAAATAAAATACAATAAATTTTACTGATATGGAACAAACGGTGGTAATAAATTTATCTTTATTCATATAAAAGTTTTACAATGTATTTCGACGAATACTGACAATAAATATTTACCTTAGAACGTAATGACTAACTTTGTGGATACAGAGAAAAGTTTAATTACTTATCACATCCCATCATACATATCCCATCGTGATTAATGTGTGTTATTGAATTACCTACATTGATCCCAACATTGAGGCACCCACAGAATGCAGAATATTCCATCAAGAACCAAGTGGTTCGGTGAGTTTTTCCTCTACCGCCCTTCCCTTTTTTTACAGTCCCGGGTCCTTTCATATCTTTCCTAACTCATTTTGATTCAGCTTTCAATCTAACTACAAAACGACCGATATTCAATATTTTTCCTGAAGTGACTGCCATCTGCCTTCACAACCCACTGCCAATATTGAAGTTTTATAGTCAGACCAAGTAGATGACTTCTTAGACCTCCAAATACGCGTAACGAATGCCACAATGTTAGTATGATAACTGGGACTGGTGGCTTAAATCGGTCTTCGAGACACCATTTTTTTTTATAATATCACGCCTATATCCCCGAAGAGGTAGGCAGAGGTGCTAGCACCCATATTTCGCCAGCTTATGTTTAGGTCCCAATGTAATAGGTGGCGAGCCTATTGCCATTAACCGGGCACTTATAAACCTGCGATAAATACACACATAACTTCGAAAAGCATCGCAGTCATTGGTGTGTGCCATGGTAAACCTGGGATGGAACCCGAAACCTCGTCTCAGCAGTCCATTACCCATACCACTAGGCTACCGCGGTTCTTTGGTATTGCTGTATTAAGAATTAAACCCATGCAATTATTAACGTTTAGACATACATACCCATAGAAAAAATACTCATGACTTTCTACATACAATGATACCTCTGCTAGTATTGATTTCCTTCTCATTTTTACCTGTGGCAATGAACAATAAATTACACATATTTAGAACACTCCATTTCTTCAATCGTAGCCCCCTCATAATGTCCCAGGCAATTTTCAGTGGATTAGATCGATTTCCAACGCCCTGTATTCGAATACAGCTATTCAGGGCGCCATTCATTTCCTGTCGACTGCCCACCGGTACAGATATATCACTAAGAGGTAATATTAACATCAGAAGGTGCGATATTCGTGACGGTTTATTATAGGGAACGAGGTGATGATTTTATCACAATCGATTTATATACATTTACATTTTTATAGATCATTCAAATGGGGCAATGCAAAACATCACATATTTACGGTTAACATTCAGAAAGATTTTATAAATATTAACACTATGTTTATTCTCTCGTTTAAGGTCTATTTAAAATACAGGTGTCAGGGGAACGCGCCCGTAAATGAAAACATACTACTGACCGTTTTAACAAAATTAGGCAACTTTTTTTCGATGTACCATGATTTTTAAACCACATTTATTTGCATAATTTACGCAACAATACTATTTGAAGGGTTTAAAAATTATGATACCTTTAAAAAGAGTCTTGCAATAAAAAATAGTAGCCCAATTTTGTTAAACTGATCAGCAGTAGATACCCATTTTCCGTTTTCAGGAATAGTCCCCTAACACTCTGTATTCTGAAGCGTGTATACCAACTGGAAGCCAGAAGAGGAAGAAATCCGAGAGACCACAAACACCCGAGGTAGGAAAACGTACCTAGTAATATTATCTCCATGAAAAAGATTAACAACATCACGTTATTGTGCTGAAAACAAAAACGACATCATAACTGAACTACAGATAAACATTTCCGACACAACAATAAGCAATTTGCACTCAAAACAATATTGTCATGTTATTATTTGGAACATTTACACTGCTAAGCCAGATGTAAAGCCCATTTGCCGTGTCGTGCAAACTGCTAGACGTAACTCATATCCCCGCATTAATATCCGCGAAATGTGCACTTACCTCCAAAAATTAAAGTAATGCCGATGGTTATTCGCACCCCCTTTGTGATAAACAATGCGATATAGGACCGTTTCTGTATCTAATTACGAGCTGTTTTTGTTTGGAATTTGATAATGAATTTCATTTCATTTCATTTCATTTCATTTCATTTCATTTCATTTTACATAATTTTATTCACCCTACATTATCTATCATTATTGCAATATCAATGGTTTGCAATAGTTTACAATTTGTGGTATCGGGCCCTGGGAGCTACTACCATCTCTAGAAGTAATACCATCTCGACTACCACCATCTACTTCTATTACTATCAAGGTTTACTACTTTTCACTACCATTCCTACCACATGTACCACCTCTACTAAAATACGTAGTTTCTTACTAGTCTTATTCTGCTATCGTCAAGCTACATAAGGAACATGTATCAATGTAACCATGAATCGGAACAAAAAATGGTACTGCAAAGGACTACAAATCAACCACATTCTGTGACTGTCATATGTACGCCCTACACTCAGGTATGTAACATATTTTTGCCCTAAACTGCTGGTCTAGTGCACTTATATAATACAACAAGTCATTGTTTTAAGGTAAAAATGGATGGATTGATTTTTTTTAAATTTTTTAAACTGATGGTAAGCTGAAGACAAAGTCTCAGGAAAGAGGGTCACCATTACAAACACGGATATTCTAAAAATCAAATATATAGTGAAAATATTTCGATAGTTCAAAATTTGAGTCTAAAATTCAGTCAATTGAAACCAGCACTCGATGCATTCAAAATGGATGAGGGCCTTTTTAACTGACCTAGCCACTGATTTTTCATTTGATTGAATATGTGAATTTAACCTGCCTTTTTCGATGCGCTGCTTTATATTACTAAACTTTATGCGGTCAATTGGCAAAATACACTTTTTTTTTAAAGTTTTATTCCTATACAAACGTGTGCACGTGTGGTCTGATCGTGAACGAATATGAAAATGACAATCCCGGTTGCATTTAATACTTGTACTTGTGACACACAAGTCTAATTGATCGAATAACTTCGATTTTCAAAATGTGCACCAGGGCATCCCATTTGAAGAAGGCAAAGGCTTCATCACCACCTCAATCTGTCTGGCTGGGAAAGATATCTTCCATTATCTTATTCCCGTCCGTAGGCTGCTCTTCTGTAACTCCATTCTTTGATTTACTTTGGTTTCCACGGTAGTGATATCGTCTGATCCCCAACCCTGAGAGACTCCACCCCAGAATCTTGTCAACTAGTTAACAAGAGTACTGATTTGCAAGTGAGATTGGTTCAGCACAGAAGATCTTGCGTGGGTACACTTTGTAAAGATACTAACATCCAGATTACGAAGTTACCAAGTCACATAACTAACCAAACCTACTGTTTATTCCGTACCAAAGAGTCATAAAAGTCTATCTAACCATAAATTCGCTAAAATAGTTGAAAATTCCGCCGGCTGCACTTAAAAATCGCATATCTCAATCCTTTTGTTAGCTCCAACAATAGGTAACTGAACCAGTTGGCTGTTGAAAAAGAAACAATGGAATACAAATTTATAATGCAGTCTGGAAATGAATCACGTCATGCCTGGGTCCTTTGGGATCCGCCCTGAATGAAAATGAACAACAATACTGATTCAACGTGGACATGAATATAAAATATTTTCAAATAATCCATCATAGAGGGCGCACTTGGATTATTTCCTCGGGAATGTACAGGTTGGAAACTTTATAAGCGTGTTTCTTTCAGAGTACGCTTGTTTGGTTTGTTCTTTAGTTTACTTACTTTATGTGGAGTTTGAATAATGTTGAGCATCGATTGATGAATCACAATACTATGCAAAGTAATGGGGTACCTGTTGAAAAGTAAAATATCGATATTTATGTGTAACCACGACGAAAAGTTATCTCATACTGTTACGAGAGGCCTATGCTCAGCAGTGGACTGCAAAAGGTTATTTGATTGATGTAAATGATGGGAACATTGAAAGTGATAGCAGTGAAGTGCCGGCAAAGTTAAAAGTTAGGAGTCACTGGTTCGAACTCAACCCAATTACGATACTACTGACTTCACTGATAACCTTTAAATTAGTAAGAAGTAGATATTTACTTCTTCTATCCTATCCTAGTAGCTGTCAGATGATTGATCTGTTTGAATATTTTTTCCAAACTATTAGACAGACTTGGATGATCGAACTGTTTGGACATATTTTGTCCTAACTGTTGGAATGACTTGAATGGTCGAACCATTTTGACTACTGCTAGGACAGGATGGAATAAGCCTGGTTATTTCGTGTCAATTGTCATATTTATTAATTTCCTAGTACCCGCAGCTCTACTCGGTTGGATAACAGTATTACTCTCATGATCGACAGGAACGCAATTCTATTTAAGTTCCTTACACATATACATTGGCAGACACTCAGAAAACCACAGAAACTCTCCTTCCGTGATATGTGGAATATGTTAGTGTGAATGTATAGCATCCTTTACTTTACGGTTACGGGTTTTCGCTCAGGGGCTGACCGCATGCCAATACCAGGCGTAAACGAGGGGCAGAATGGTTGTTAGACAAAATTACACCACAATACCGGTGTTATAATTCCTCAAAAAAGACCTTTCGTGATCATATTAAGATCTCATATATATCGGTCTCCTATTAAGACACTGATAAAAATGCTCGTAACTTTTATTGAGTCAGATCCAATCAAATGCACTTGTAAGTGTTTTGCATTGAAAACAATTCATTCGCTAGAGAACTACGAAGCCATATTAGGTACATACCCGCTCCTTGTTTAGTCCTTCAAGTCCACCAACCCACAAAGAACTGCAATATATTGTTCTGCGGCGTTGATTCGATACACTTAATATTACAGTCAAAACAGTGTCCAGAGGTCCCGAATGCGAACCCACTACCAATACAGGCAATTTAGCTTGTTTGGAAGGGATAGCCGAAATACTAGTCATTTCGGTTGCTGAACTTATATGAAAAAAAAAAGGAAACTAACAATACACATGTACTATTTTATTATCTGATAAACTAAGATGGCATGAACATTATTTTAGTCCTTTTATGATGTCCAAAAAGTCGATTGTATTGCAGTAATTAAACAATCAAAGCTTGCGTGTAACATTTGCTTGCGTTTAACTTGTTGATACCTATACGATTATACCGACATTGTTCGTAATATAGGATATAGATAGAGAGAAGCCGCGGTAGCCTAGTGGTATGGGTAATGGACTGCTGAGACGAGGTCTCGAGTTCGATCCCAGGTTACCATGGCACACACCAATGACTTTTCGATGCTTTTCGAAGTTATGTGTGTATTTATCGCAGGTTTATAAGTGCCTCGGAGAGCACGTTAAGCCGTCGGTCCCGGTTGCCATACAAACATCTATGGCAGTCGTTACGGGTAGTTGGAGCCCTCAAAAGTCCAACCAGCCTAACTTGGAACTTCGATATCGCCATTGGTCATTAGACCATTGGTTGTGGAGGTCAGATGGCAGTCGCTTCACGGAAAATATCGAAGTTCAGCCGCATCACAGTTAGACTGGAAAGCCGACCCCAACTGAGTTGGGAAAAAAGGTTCAGGGAATGATGATGTTCGTAATATAGGATCATTAGTTACAGAAACGAAAAATCATAAAATCCATTGACAGAAAAACATTAGGTATTTTTAGTGAATATATTTGTTCATATATAGACATCAGTCTACACTAACTTTTTACTTGCTTCAACTGTGAAAATGCCTAACCGTCAGATCCCATAGCTAATGGAAAAATTTTACGGCACATTTTCATCAGTTCAAAGTACCCATAAACACTTGAGATTAAATATATAATCATCTCCAATGTTATTACTTTATCTATTGATAATAAAAGTCATAACTATCCTAAATTCTATATATATATTGTATTTACCTGACGCGATATTAAAGAAAGCTTTAAACTCTTCTTCAAGCCGATGACAACTTTTACTACTATTAGATGTGACCAGCCCAAAATTCAACAACACTGATGGCCTCCACAGTGGCCTTGTTCAAATCTTCAATTGTGCAGGGCACAACGGTCACGATAGGACATGAGCCACTGTTTGTAAAGGTGCGCCACAGTCACACACACACACACAATGTGGCTGCCTCGATGTAGAGGGCGGCTCTGCAACGAGGCAGCCCCATTTCACTCGGATCGTCCCGCAGTAGCCAACCCTGGGACCTTAATCTATTAAGGGAATTCGAAAACGTGCACCGCAGTTCATGCCCGGGTGGAAGGTTTTCGGCGGGTTGGTTGTGGTTTGAAGGGGGAACGTACTCTGCATAAATTGAAATGACTATAGGTTTTTGACAACTCTTCATCATCTTACAGTCCTTACAGATGATTCCTGTTGCATTTGAGGTCTTCAATCGAAAATCTAGTTTTGTTCTACAACCATCAAATAAGGAGAACTCTCAATTGAGATATTTATTTTTTGAGGTTCGGATATAATCATACTTAGTGAAGTGGATAAATATATACTTAGTGAAGTGAATTATGGAGGGTTTTTGTGCCCTTAGGTATAATAATATTACCTCATAGTATTAAGCAACTTTAAACGTTATCATAAATCTTGATAAGCTTTAGAACCTCTATCATCCAACTAGTATGCGGTTTATTGACTCAAATATATCATTTGAACTATAGATGTATGTAAATTATTGTAGCAAAATCTATTTATATGACATACTATAAAGATTTATTTCCTATACACTCCATCAAACTAACATTAGGGTTTGAGCCATCGCAGACCCTTTAAATCCCTCTCTAAAGCGCAGATAATATAAAACATTATATTCATAAACAAACTAAGGACACATCCTAAAAAGCTTTATATTGTTATTCAATTTCAATACGTAACAAAAAGGAGCGTTAGAGTATTAGCCACGGCGTTAAGGAGGCTACTAAGAAATTAGCTTCCTTTTTATCACAAACGCACTTTTAATTATGTATTTTTTTGACTAAAATAAAGGTATTTTATTTTCATTTATTAATCAATCTCAATGCGCTCTCTCTCAACGCTTAAACTGCTGAACGAATATTTTTGATTGATATTCGGCGCTAGGATATTATTATGATGTGAATTATACGTAGACAACTATTATTACTGGAATTGATTCCAATGAGTTGCCGAAACGTGATTAGAAAATAGAGAAAACAGATGGTTTTGGTCAATTTTAAAGCCATTGACTAAAGCCATTAGTTAAAAACCTCAAACTACACGAAAAAAAAGGAATTACATGTCAGTATTTTAATCAATTAATACTCACGTAGTTGGTTGAAAACAAACCCATCAGTACTAATGACCGGTCGGCTCAGCTGTTTAATTAAAGAGCAATCGATAAAACCCATGAACGGAATGACCGGAGCAGATAAAACAGGAGGCTTACACAGACGAGCCTTGTACTCAGAACAATGAACCCGATAGAGTGTTAATCACCTACTTAAGCCCCTAGCACACACCATGGAGTGTGTAAACAAAGATAACCCTTCCAAACCTACAAGGCTGATGTTTAGTTAACCTGTATCATAGCTAGCGTGGAACTCGGATATAGTTGGAGTAGAGATTTGTGTTCGAAATCGATTCTACTAGAGACTATTCTCACAAGAGACTGAAGATAGTCTCGAATTCGGGCAGATACCCTAAATCACCTAGCCTAATCTAGTTCCCTAGAACTTTGTTAGATCATTTTAGCTTAAGTCCGTAAAGTGATTTTATATTGGTAATAAGTACTAAATCAACAGAGATAGAGATGTTCCATTACCTAATATGTAAAGTCATAACACTATTTTGTTATTTAGTAGGAATATTACTATCCGAAATTCAATCTTGCCCATCTAGCTAAGCTCAATGACTTGTGATAGAACTGAGTGAGTTCATGTCGGTAGTGTAATAACCAGTAGTCCTTAACTATTAAGCCGTCAATGGTAATGCTTCAATATCTTCTAAATATCTGAATCTATATATATATATATATATATATATATATATTATATATATATATATATATATATATATAAAATTCTCATTGTAAACGTGATAAATTAATGTAAATACGCCGTTTAGTAAAATGCGTCAACAGTTAGCGATCTTTCTTCTTTTTATTTTACACACGGGGCACGAGAGAAGTAACTGTCAACTACATCATAATCATCCTTGTTTGTGAATGTATCATGTATGTGTCACATAAGTAGTAAATTTATAAAAGCCGAAAAGTTAGACTTTATAAATTTGGGTTCCGTACGCAATATTGTTACCTACACCATGATCGCTTTAATCCCCGTTTAAATGTATGTACACAATCTATTATTATCTTACTTCTGTTATTACCTTAGCCCAGGTAAAGAGGAGCTCATTTATACATAAACGAGTTTAAGTTTCAAGAATATACTTCTCTAACATCAATGGGGATTATATTACTATAACTCACAAATGACCTACATCGTTTGGGTAACCTTATTCTTGAGATAATTGCGTTTTATGAAGCAATTCACCCGTACAATATCATAAAAATGTTTATTTTATCACACCTATTCCATTTTAGCGTAATACCTGCGAAAATTCGGTTTGAAGATGAGAAAATTGTATAAAGGCGAATATGAAATCGAATCGATGTGGAATTTATACGTTTTAGTGAAATATGCAAAGAGGTAGAGTAATTCTGCGGATGAAAATAAAATATATTTAAAATTATGGTAGAGGCAAATATCCTTGTATAGGAATGAACGGTATAATTTTGCGCTAAATATATGTTGTAAATATTATTGCAATGATTTTCAGACATTTAAGATTACTTAAACTTCGATATTTATATTACTATTACATTATGATTATGCGGTATAACGCACAACAAACACACACACACACACGCACGCACGCACTCACGCACGCACGCACGCACGCACGCACGCACGCACTCACGCACTCCCGCACGCACTCATATATATTGAGGGAGGGAGGGGAACCCACCATTCATGACTAAATAACCCTACATACATATATGATGGCATTGTCTGCTTTGAGAGGTGCGGTTCCGCATTTCTTTCTATGACAATTAGTATTCAGTCATTTAAATTATAAGGAAAACTTATACTTGTAGTCATAGCCATTTCTACTATTTGTTTATATCTCTTCGTAAATAGGGGGCTCAACCAAAGAGTTATAGAATATCACTCTTGGATCAACAAAGTAGTAAAAGAATTAGAACTCATCATAAGATACAAGAATTAATTAGTCAACATAATCACGAAGATTATTTCCTTCTTTGTACAGAATAGACGGATCGAAAAATAGCCGATAGCAACGTATTACGTAATAAATAATTGATTAATTATTATATGACTATCTGTAGGCGACACGAAACAATTAGAGAGGAAAGTGACGCGTGAGAGATTAACAATAGGTCAGGAACAGGATGAATTATACGTACGTGCCGCATGTTGCGGGAACGCCACGTCCAACAAACACAGGGCTGTCAATCCGTAAAACCACGTAGTATTTTTGGAGGCGATTGAGCGTACCGCTATTTTATTAATCGAATTTGGAACCTTACGACTGCAGTCTGTATCCAATCTATCCCAGCTTACTTTTTCGGATCGTCAATTTGGTCAGGCGTGCTAACTTCTGGTTACCAAATTGCGGAACGAGAAACCCTTCTTTGTTCACATTGACAACACAGAGACAGCACGAATGTGGCGCCCCCGGTGTTGCAAACGTCCATAGATCCCAGTAACCATTTTTCATCAGGTGGGCCCGCGTGCTTTTCTGTGTGTGTGTAGTATTGTCGAATGCGGATGAACATGCTTAAATATATTTCGGTGTCATATATCTATTGCCGTTATATACGTGCTAATATATTATATATGTATGACCTCGATTATGAATATGTATATATTATATTCATAATCGAGGTCGATATTATAATTATATACCTACTTAAATGCACTTTGTCTCAATTGTACCGTCTCTATTGGATAGACAAACAAAAACTGTAGAAAATGGAATATAACTAAAAATAGGTGTAACTACTACCAACGCGAATCAAATCTGAGCCCTATAATCTGTGCCCACTACTCATGTCATCATAATTATATTCATCTAGAAGAATTCAATAATGGCGTGACCCTATTAATATAACCTATATTTATTGTTTCGTGGTCATAGAGAATTGCAACGCCCGTCATATAGCACCACCCCTACCCCACAAGGGACAGACATTAATATATTTTATTGTGCTAGGTAAATGTTATTAACTTTCATATATCTGTGTTTATGGCGGGTAGGCTGAAACCGCTCCCATGCAATATGAAACTGACAGTAAACTATGTTACACTTGATGTTTCGGATATTGTTTTGGGTTAGGTATGCGCCTAATAATCCTCAGTGTCACTACTTATATAGTTCAAGTTAGTTACTATTGCTCTTGCTTACTAGTTTGAATAGTTCACGTTAGCATGACACCCTCTGTGGCGTGGCGGTAGAGAATGCGACTGCTACCCAGGTGTTATGGGTTTAATCCCCGTTCAGTGCAATTGTATGCATGAATATGGCTCGACGGTTGCCATGCGAACGACTATGGCCGTCTTTACGGGTAGTTGGAGCCCTCAAAAGTCCGATTAGCCTAACTACAGAACTTCGTTATCGCCATTTTGGTTGTGGAAGTCCGGTGGCAGTCCTTTTATGGAAAATATCGAAGTTCAACCACATTCTAAACTAGAAAGCCGACTTGGGGTCGGTGTTGAGAATAGGTTCAAAGAATGACTGCTGCCCCTGAAACAAATTTCGTTTGTATTCTTGGTATTAGTATAATTCATATTCCACGTAAATATTCTGTCAATTAAGGTTTTCGAGATACAGCCCTATGATGTATAGACCTTGGAAGCTTAGTAATAGGGTTCCTTCGTACCCTTGGGTATAGGACTTATGAATATTGTTTCATTTCCCTAATTGCAAATTCTTATTTGCACAAATGATGCACAAACATAATAAGTGACTTGGTTTCGTAGGTTCTAAATGAACATAAAAAATAAAACTACACCTTAAAACCATAATATGAATTTGATTAAAAATGAATCTTCAAGAGCTCAGTGATATAATAAACTATTAACATACACCCACTTTTGTCAAGGAAACTGAATTTCTATTTTGACAGTGGGATGAATATAATATTCCGATTTACAAATAAAACATGTTCTAGAATCCATGGCAAACGTTGTGATATTTAATTATGCCCTAATTCGAATTAACTCCAAAATGTAAAAAATAAACTATAAAATAACTATATAATACAATTCAACTCCTTTCACTTGAAAATACATGTGCCTAATAATCCTGAGTATCAGTACTATATTATAACTATTGCTCTGATAGTTTAAAAAGCTGTCGAATAGTTTCTCAAATGGATTTAAATCCATGTAACTATGGAGTTATTTGTGATTGATTGAATATAATATGTTACTATTTTAATTCCAGCTTTTCTAACTGTACTGCAGCCCCTTAAACAGATTTCGTTAGTATTCTTTAGTTTAAATATAATTCATATTTAATGTACACTTTCTAGCAATTATTTTTTTCGAGATACAATTCGAGATCATAGGGTATGATGGGGCAGACCTTACAGGCTTAGTGATAAAGCTCCTTCGTAGCCTTCAGTATAGAACCCCAAAGACTGTCATTACTTTTGCCTAATGACGAAGGTATTGTAATCGCATA
The DNA here is from genome assembly GCA_963691645.1 of Pelosia muscerda. Classification (NCBI taxonomy): domain Eukaryota; kingdom Metazoa; phylum Arthropoda; class Insecta; order Lepidoptera; family Erebidae; genus Pelosia; species Pelosia muscerda. The sequence goes on from OY829106.1 coordinate 10,601,553, forward strand.
ACATAATAAATGAGTTTGGTTTTGTAAGTGCTAATTCTACATAAAATAAATAAACTTCACTAATTATGCCAAATGAATCTGATTAAAAATGATTCCTCAAATGTCATTATTAACTATTTACATACCTTAATACACTTTTTCTTAACATTTATGCACACACAAAACACACATTACATAATATATTGAATGTTGACTAATGGGTACATTGGTACTGCTTATTGCTCCAATAAATGTCTCCCAGCAGACCGGCGAGAGATCGTGAAAAATAGGAAAAGAGGCATAAAATGTATAAAAGGATACCAATAAATATAGATATTTATCATATATAATTCCATATAATTTTAAAAGTATACTAAATTTAAATGATATAAACGTTTCTTTTTCTTTTTCGGTGATATTCATTACCTAATTTTATTATTTACTAATTATTTTCATATTAAAATCTATAGAAACTTGTGGCGTGAGTTTAAGGTAAATGGCGACCAACAAAAGTTCAAAGTTAAAAAGAAATGTAATAAATAAAATACATCTGTCAAAACGAAAATAAACGAACAATAAAAATGAAGTCTATTGTCTCACTTTTTTCACTCTAACATACATTGTATCGTTCCAATAGAAATAGCAATGAACGATTTTAAAAGTGTTTGTTCCCATGCATGAATCACTCGTACTTCTGACTTTACCGACTGTAACATTTTACCGTCGATATAGCGCTGCGTGAAAGCGGTCTGAAACTTCGTTACGTCACCACTACATTGCAGTGTAACATAGGTCGCAGATTTAATAGCTGTTTAAACAATTCACGCGTAACCGTTTCTCCATAAACCATGTGTGGAGCTAAACGTCACATTGGAAATACTATCAATTCTATACTTTGAAATAATCTAAAGTTCCATACTTTTTCGTTCAGAACATAAAGAAACTTCAACAGAAGTTTATTTTATGTCCTCATTTTTATAGAATAATTTTGCATGCTCACACCTTAGTACTGAAGCAACTCAGAAATATAAAGCTTTATCTAAGTATTGTACTCTCTTTATCATAATATTTATTTTAAAATATTAATATTTCTTATGTAATGCACGCGATTCGTACCTACTCATATACGTATTGATCATCATATAATAATATTATTTCGCGGACATTACGAGGGTAATACTATCTACAATAGAGATATTGTTAGGCAGTATTACCGTGACATTAGTGTAGTTTAAACGTTCACGCAATAGCTATAATTAAGAACTGTGAATCTCTTGAAATGTACCTAAGGTATAAATAAATTAAAAGCATTAAAAAGCCCGCCGCGATAGCCTAGTGGTATAGGTAATGGACTGCTGAGACGAGGTCTCAGGTTCGATCCCAGGTTTTACCATGGCACACACCAACGACTTCAATGCTTTTCGAAGTTATGTGTGTATTTATCGCAGGTTTATAAGTGCCCGATTAATGGCAATAGGCTCGTCACAAAACATAAACTGGCGAAATGTGGGTGCTAGCAGCTCTGCCTACCCCTTCGGGGATATAGGCGTGAGTTTATGTTATGTTATGTTAAAAATATCTTATTCCAGAGAAGGTGTCTAACCAAATAAGACTTCATCACAAGTATACCATGATGCCGCGTATGTACCTACTTAGTGAACACTACTTTCAACACTAAAATATAAACAACAGCCCTTAAAACACATATTTTTATTAGACCATGTAACAAATGTCGGTGGACATACATAGATATATAACCACGTACGTAAACTGCTGTACATAGCCGAGCCGAAGGCCGGTCGAGCAATCGTCCTGTTTATTGCCGTCCCCCTCCGTATAATATAAAACTAGTATGAAATAGCCCCATACACAATCCACTATTGTCCTTGCGATATATGCCGAAAATATATCATTTTGCCACTTTACTCTCGCCTTTGAAATCACATATTGGCTCATTCCGAATCCGATTGTTGGCCCGCGCTGCATCTTGTTAAGAAAACTGCTTCTGAATTCTCAATAGCTCGGCTCATGTTTGTCAGTTGTATCCATTTCATTTTCCGTATTCGATATTTTCTTTTGATTGTGTTTTTTTACACCACTTTAAGTGGCAGACGAGCACGCGGCCCACCTGATGGAAAGTGGTTATCGTGGCCTATGGACGTTTGCGACAACAGGGGCGTATCATATTCGTGCTTATATGACGAAGGGGAGAAGGTTAAGAGAGTCTTTGTGCTGTCAGTTTAGAAGACAAAGAAGGATTTCTGGGTCTACGCACTGACAACACAAAATCTCTCCAGTGAGCTCTGGCTAACCCACTCACCGTCGGAAACACAACACATGGTTATTATTAGCCGCGATATTCTGTATGGCGCAGGTACTTCCACAATCGGAGTGCTCAATTAGGTATGATGCAGTGTGAAAAATGTAAGTAAGAAGTAATGCTATTAATACCAAACTTTAGATGAATGGGTGTATGGGTGGACGATTACCACTCAAATATACCAGAATGATTACCTGAACCTAGATAAAATTTGACACAGTGATAGATTAACTCTGAAATGGCACATAGTTTACTTTTGATTCGAGAAACAGTTTCTTATGAGTTACATGAACACTAGTGTCACATGCGTTACAACCAAATGAGCTATGAACATTTATAATCAATATTATAATAAATTCAAGTGCGTAATACAAAACGTTCTTGCTAAGTCCAGAGTATAACTCAACGATCTATTTACAAACACTGTTTTAAATTACAGTTTCAACGTAAGTTTTCTTTGTGAAATGTTAAAACACGACGTCTATAAAGGCATGAAATCTAAATTAACAATTTTGGTCAAAGCGATTCTGAGATCTGAAGCCACGGTCTATCTCTTGAACAGAACTATTTCAAGTAATTTTGGAGTGAAAAATGACACGGGTTGTAAGGATTCGGACTTCAACCCGACATTCAAGATAGTTGAAAACATAACTTCGTTTACATAGACCCGTCCGTATTCAGTAGCAATTCCTTTGAGTAAATAACATCTGGAAATAACGAGGGCTCTGAAAACGAGAACGAAGGAAGTACCATAACTCAGTCGTCAAATCGTGCTCACCACAATTCACAGAAATTCCGTACAATCTTTAAATAAATGCGATTAGCAATCCACTTACTATAATTAAGACCACAATCCCAAGTAGGACGCGACAAGCCCTACTGATCAAGATGAGAAATCCAAAACAATTTCATTCGAGTTCTTCAATTTTATTTAATCCCAAGAAACTCGCCACGACCTGCGGGGCTCAAGTAATTTCCTGGGGGGTATGAGGGGTGCGCGGGCACGAGCGACGGGAGACGCTTGAAAAACGAGAATTACACCATTCGCTAATTGCAGCAATCAGTTTAATGTAGTCGACGAGACCGAACTGAATGGGATTCAGCCAATGGCCGGCGTATAAACAACTGAGTGTCTTTTTAAAAAGTAAATATATTTCCATCTGTCCCGTCCTCTAAAATATGACTTTTCTTTAACATTTTATTGGTTTTTAAAGAATTTGCTATTTGTTTCTTCTCCACTCAGCATAATTATTAGATAGGTACACCGAAATGACATACATGGAGTTCTGTTAACGTAAAGAAATATATAATTGTAAATATATAAATATTGCGACATTTTATTACATGGGAATTTTAATTTGTGATTGTTGATTGTGATGCAAGTGAGAACTTGGGGTCGCACACAATGACCGAGTGACCAGCGGTGGAAGCGCCTAGACGAGTTCTCGTAGCGGCCATAGGGGTGGGAGTTCTCTCACTTACCACATTGCTCACGGCAATGGTGAGATGTGGATGTGTGAGCGGAGGCGGCTCGGGCGTCGGAGGTCACAAAATGACCTCCAACCTCTATGAGCGCAGGCCTGGGGGTGACAGGTGCAGCCGCCTGTCTCACTAGCAGAAGCAGGCCACGGCGACGGCGCAAAGTGCGCCTCCCCATATCCAGGGGCTAGATGGGAACACTATGGTTCCCACATTAGTGGAAGAGAGTCATCTCCAAGAGATGTCCCCAGGTCTACCGTGGTGTGAGAGATATGTCTTGTATACCTAATAATTATCACTTCCAGCTATCAAAGACCCAAATATGACATGCGTTTTAGTCAGTTCGAGGCTGACATAACCTCTATCACCGGTCGCGGCGGAATTGGTACACGTGGAGCTTTCGCGCACGGAAAAAAAGGTAGGACGGGAACGTCTGATACTCTCCAAGACGTTAATAGGTAGTGCTTGTGCGGCTAAGCACGTAATTAATTCCCTTGCGACTTACACCGTATAGCAAGGAATCGGATTATTTTTTTTCTCCGAATTTATTTTCGGCATACCCATCAAAGAGCCCGCCCCCATTGGCGACAATAGGCTCGCCACCTATTACGTGGGACCGAAAATCATAGTTGGCGAAATGTAGGTGTTTATTACACCTTTGCATACCCCATTTTTCTGAAAAAATCAACAAGATTTCGTCTCTTTTCTCCCCTATTTTAACCTCTATCAAAAAATACGGAAATAGCTTAATGGACTACCTTGTCGAAATGTAGACTCGCTTGTTTCGCTTACTCGGTCAATAAAAATATGTTAGCTGATGTTTGAAATCTTTAGAGTTGTTAGTGAAAAGATAGATTCCCCTTGAACCATTAGTGCCGTTAGAGGACTGAACCACGTCTGTGTCACTGCTCTCTAATTTCCGCTAGGTCCTTTGATTCACTGTACGCAGGAAGTAAATATCTTCGGCTCGAAGCGTTCTCCGTATCAGAGCAATTACTAACAGTCCTCTACCTACGTAGTGCATACACCTACGGATATATTGTTTAATGTAGGTACCTAAACTACTACAACAAACTTTTCGCATAGAAAAAAAACAGTAAGTATATTTTTAAATTTATGGGAAAAAACAGTATATTCATAAAGTGACGACGAACAGATTTGGATAAATTTGGCACAGAGATAATTAATTTCATATTAGCATTTAGGCTTCTTATAGCATGAATAGACACCACTATCAGTATTACTCGTGGGTTGAGCCGCAGGCAAAAATTAAATAAATCAAATAATTTTCTAACATGGTGACACCACACACAGCTACCGCCATCTAACGAAGACAAGCGATACAACAGATCCTGTTTCACGATATGAATGTTCTAACACTGATTACCATATATACAACGTTGGACTACGGCATGGAATGCGTGATCACGTAGCCTAGTCGGTGGCTTTATTTTGTTTCCCAGAATGCTGTACTTAAACTGTACCTTTGGGTAGCTTGTAGATAGTATAATGGTCGTCACATTCTGATTCAAATGCTTATTTGTTGTTTTAAGCTAAAACTTTTGGTATTGTATTATAGGTATACACCACCATCACAGGGTTTATTAGGATAGAATTCAAAGTTACTATGGAGCGCTCTCCTTTTGTTTTGCTTATCTTGACTTTTATGGGAACGACAAAGTTTTCTTGCACTCGGAAACACTCGGTAAAGCATCGATACACTTACAATATAACACAATATTACATCTACTCAATTTAAAAGTAAACTTAGTACTTTAATCATCTACTTATCTGTCTAATTTGAATTAAATTTTCGAAACTTATTACACACCTACCATTAAATAATAAAGGGCCGAACTCCGAACCCACTTAATATATAAATAAGTATTTTCTTTTCTGTTTTTCTGTTTTTAATTTAGGTAGGATATCTTGTTCCATAGAAATGAAATTTAAAAAAATAGAAACATCGAGTAAAGGCCAAGGAAACTGTAATGATGTACAGTTTTTTTCTTTTCTCTTCACTAGGTTACAGCTCGTAATTAGTGGTTAGGCACTAGAACATTGCAGACGGCTAACGCTATTGGAAAACTGACCTCAAAGACTTATTTATATTTTTGTACAAAGATTTTATCGGTGGTTAGTTTTTAAACGAGGCACCCATTAAAGCTACTGCTGAACGTACGCGTTTTACGTGCAAAAATTGTTAAAAATTGTTGATTTTGTTTTTTATATCACTCGAATTATGTTTAATATTATGTATTTATAGTATGTATCAGTACAGCCCGGCTTCGCAGGTTGAAAAGAGAAAAAAGATGAATGAAATTGTTAATGTAACTTACAATTTATTTCGTGACTAGGGAAACCTAGTATTCATTTTGATACGTATAGGTTTATAATGTAAATCGTACCAGATCAATATAATTATAAATTTAAAGTCCTTTATAATGAGATGCATATAATCCTCACTTAATTCATTTATATTAATGCTGGTCCATTAAAGTACGACGAAGCCAATTACATTTTACAGCCGGTTGGCATCGGCAATAAGTAATTACATCTGTCAGAACTGCCCAACACTGCCATTGTGGCCGGTTCAAAATTACCTTGACAATTTGATTTCATTAATTCTCATGAAGAAATATGATGAATTGACAATGGTTTTGCTATTGTAGAATTGATTATATTGAGTTTACCGCTACTTTCTATTGGTTTCCTTATCTCATTTATATAAATAGACAAAATGCTGTCAGTGGGAATACCTATTAATCTTCTACTTCGGCAACACGACCACTTTTTTTTAATGTACAGAGATAGATTTATTATTAGAAATGTGATATTCATATTTATGAGGATTGACGAATATTTCCTTAATTTTATTATATGGAGTATTGTGATGCTCTACTTTTCTATTGTAAATATGAAAGACTAATCTGTATTTACATACACCAAGGTCGTTAAATGAAAGCCACTATTCGAGCACTTAATACTAAATATGTAAATTTACTTAAACGTAAGGAAATTGACTTACATTGCATAACCTTTAAATGAAAAACAGACTTGAATTTGGCAGAGCCTCTAAAACAATGAGTAGACGTTTTGGAAATTTATTCCAATTTGTGATATCCAGCATATTCTAAATGGGATCAGGGAGTAACGCAAAATTAAAAAAAAAACTCTTTTCATTTAATTACGTAAAAAATGCGCAGCTATGTTTTGCAGAGGCAATTTACGTACTCGAAGAACGGTGTGATAGACGCGTTTTATCCGCTCCATTTTGCACGGCCCCAGTGACGTTATTTGTTCCGAGTCTGATCTGAATCTCAGCGGGTAGCGTCCGTGTAATACGGCCTTTTTCACAATTTTAATATTTTATTCCTCTGTCTGACGTCATTTATGTGTAGTCGTTTTTTGTGTGACGTAGCTTAATAGCAATGATTGTTAGCGCGTCAAGCTGATAGCAGTGGTTCTTTTCATTTCATTGCAAAGAAAAAGTTGATTTTGCGGCGCTATTGTTTAGAATTTCTTTTTTATTTTCCTTAAGTGTAGACACGTCAAAAATTTGATTATTACACATAAAAAATAGCCCAAAAGTCATAAAGACCATATTTTTACCGTTATTTTATACCTAGGTATTTTAGTAATCATCATTACATTAAAAATAGACTAGCTCCCATGACCCATGGGAGCCTTTTCCCAGGTTACCTTATGTGTTATTCCAGGCTCTAATATATACCTGTACCAAATTACAGTCAGGTTAGTTCAACCGGTAGAACGTGATTGAGTTACAAAGATTCAATCATACAAAACAAACATTCAGACATGTTTACAAGCTTTCACATTTATAATATTAATACGAAAGTAGATTATGATATCAAACAATGATAAGAACATAGATACAAATAACTCTCACAGGACATAATATGGTTAAAAAAACATGAGATTGAAAAAAAAATCTTCATTGTGTTTATAAGTTTCGGGACTTCACGAGATATATTTTTTTTTAAATATATCGCGTGAAGTCCCGAAACTTATAAACATTATGAGTAAACGCCGCGATAGTTTAAAAGTTACAAAATCTTCATTATTTAGCAAAACGCATTTCAAATTCATGCCTTTTACCATCCATCTTTATAATCTTCAAACAGATAAACCTGTTCTAAATCAGCACGAATCTTGATTGATTTGTTACCAAGGTTTGTTACTTAAAATTCGCTATTCTTAACTACGTAGAGATAAGTCTTCGATTTCAAATGCCCGGTGAATGGAATCAAGAAAAATAAAAGTTGAAAAAGGAATTGACAGGTGCACGTTCCTCCGGCAGCGATCGCACGCAGCGTCGAACTCACACAATTTATTTCACTTTCTGTGCCAGTGCTGACTTTGCGACTTTTTATATATATTTATCATACTCGCACAGAGATCAAAGGAATATACGTACAGTATCAAGGGCTTATCACCGTTCACGCTTGAACTCATAGTGAGAATTATTTTACGGGAGATGACTTAAATGCGACGTGTTAGGACTTCAATATACTTCTTAGAGAACCGTCATATAATTGAACATTGTTTATCAAATCACTCTTTATCGGATATGCTCAGCTCATCCTAAGAATACGTACCTGCAACCCACACGAACCTACTTGTCTCAAACATTCAGGTATATTCATAGAGCCGTGTTCAGTGCCAATTCTGTTGTGCAGAAATGCCGCTATGTAGGGGTAAAATTTAATTATTCTGGATGGTTGCAGATAACTCAGCTAGTAGAATATTCTCCTAGCAAAAGACTGCGCATGAAACTGCGGCAGTCTCATACTAGGAGAAGATTCACCACTAAATTAAAGTTTTGTATTTCAACACCTATTCAAAAACATTTATGTCTAAATATTTTTCACAAAAATTCTGTTTTCGGTGAAACATAGCTATGTATAAAATAAAACTGGCTAGCGGCTGGTAAAAATAATGTAAGGAAACTTGCACTCTGTATGTTGTGTACCTATAAACACGGTTTGTTGTTTTTAAAATTTGTACGCAAATAGTTTAACATCATTTATGTATATTTTATATATATATTTCTATATTTTTAACATTCTGTCTATAAATCATGAATTTTTACGATAAACTACATATATCTCTGAAACGTTCAATGTAAAAAAGTTGAATTTAGTGGTCAATTTTCCGATTTCTTTTTATTTTTATTTTTTTTAATAGGTACATTTCAAGTTTCGGCCCCTGAATGTCTATCACGAACTAAAATTTAAAAAAATAATGATATTTATACAAAGTACAAATAATCAGAAAGCCTTTATTTTCAAATTTTCATACCAGTTTCAAATTAAATAAAAATGCTGAAAAATAAATTTTATCTTACTTAGCAGCATTTGACAATATTACGACTCGGAACTCTCCCACACAAATTCACCCCAAAAGCACAAAGTGATTATTTTATTTTAGTAGCGATTTTAAGAAGTTTCCGCGTAATTATACTGTTACGAATGTCACCACTCATGACGTAAGCCGTCAATGATTGAAGCGTTTGACAATTTCAACTAGAATAATTGTAAATAAAGAGAATCGAAATTACGATCGTAATGACGATCGAAAAGACTAGCGAAATTAGGATTTCCAGAAGATTCTGCATGGTATATAAACAGCACCAGGAGCGCCAAAAGGGCAGTTCAGTCTCAGTGGTTGAAGTGGAAACAAGAAGAAGAAGTAAAGTGAAAAGTACAAGTGAAAGTGCTAGTGGTGCATGTGCAATACTGCATGTGCTGTGAACTAAAAAACCCTTTAGTGAACGAGGACGTTCTAGAGACTGTGTGTAAAGACAGTGCGTTGCAGTACAGTCCTCTAAGTGTGTACGAGTGCCTCGGACAATAGACTGTGTATACGCTAAAGACTGTTGTGTGTTGGTGGCTTGAATAAAGTGTAAAATCGCTCGAGTTAGTTTACTTCCAATCCCGAAACCCGCTTCCCGTAACATTGGTGTCAGAAGTGGGATTGGAAGAAACGATGCCGTTTACACCAAGAGACCATCCAGAGCGTCCCAACACACGGTCCAGAACTACGGGACGGGAACAAGGTGAGCCCGACCCAGCGGTCTCACATGTCGAAGGCCCTAGTGATCGGCGTGATGCTGGCGAAGGACCCTCTGCTGTCCTCGCACACGGTTCAGCTATTCAAGAACCTCTAAGTGCACCTTCGCCGATGGACATAAGCGCGCTATTCCAACAACTGCGCGCTATGCAGGAGGAACAAGCACGCCGCCAGGAGGAGCAAGCGCGCCGCCAGGAGGAGCAGGCACGCCGCCAGGAGGAGCAAGCGCGCCGGCAGGAGGAGCAACTGCGCGCCATGCAAGAGGAACAAGCACGCCGCCAGGAGGAGCAAACGCGCCGCCAGGGGGAACAAACGCGCCTCCAGGAGGAGCAAGCGCGCCGGCAGGAGGAGCAGGCGCGCCGCCAGGAGGAACAAGCGCGCCGCCACGAGGAGCAACTACAAGCGATGGGAGACCGAGTACTCTCAGTAGTTACGGAGACCATTAAGAAAGTGGAGGAGGTGCAGAAAATGGTAGAAAGCCATGAAAGCATGCTGGCGGACCATCAAGCACGCATCTCAACAGTTGAGGGCGATCTACGTAAAATCAAGGCTTCAGGTACAACTGCACCGGTTGCCTTAGTCTCTTCGGGAGGAAGCTTCAAGGTGCCTCCATACGACGGAACATCGTCCTGGAATGCATATAAGCGACAGTTTCAAGCTGTAGTTCAGTTAAACGGCTGGAATGAAGAACAAGCTAGGACTGGACTCACCTTAGCCCTGAGAGACCAAGCAGCAACGGTGTTAGAGGCCATAGAGACTGAGGCTTCTTATCAAGAGCTCCTTGACGCCTTAGAGTCAAGGTACGGCGATGCACATCTGGAACATGTATTCCGAGCACAGCTTCGGGACAGGGTACAAAAGCCTACAGAGACATTGCAACAATGGGCTTTAGAAGTAGAGAAGCTTGTGAGGAAGGCATATCAGTCCTCTCCTGCGACGTTCATTGAGAGGATGCTGCTACAAACCTTCGTCGATGGAATACGTGATAAGGAAGTAAGAGCCGCAGTACGTTTGGCCCATCATCCGGAAGTCAAAGAAGCTGTGGCACACGCACTTGAAGTAGAAGCCGTTCGTGGTGAAAATGGGAGTGGACGCCTGCGAAGAGTAGTGACATCCGAGCAAGAAAATGGACGGAGGAACTTCGCTCCCCGCTGTTATCAATGTGGGGAAAGAGGTCATCTCAGGAATGCTTGCCCGAACCGTACGACGCTGAGGACCGACGCAGGAATACAAGCATCGGAGACGGCGGAAAACTAATTCCGGCCAAGTTTAAGGGGTGGACGTTGGCCGGTAGTTGTGAAGCCCCAAAAGTCAAGATTTATCAAAGCACGGATGGAAATAGTCTAACTGTCAGTGGAAGAATAAACGGAATTGCATGTCAATTAACTTTGGATACTGGAGCATCGCGTACGGTAGTTGGGTTACGGATTTTGAAGGACTGTGGAAAGATAAAGAACCAGACAGAAACTATACATTTAACTACAGCTACTGGTCAACGTATACCTGTTAAAGGAGAACGGGTAGTGGCAATTAAGATGGGCGATAAACTCTTTTGGCAAGAAGTTGTAGTAGCTGATATAGTAGATGACTGCATAATCGGTTTGGACTTTATGAAAAATCATCAGTGCAAAATTGATATCGTAAACGGAGTCATTAAATGTGGAACAACAGAGGTGCCTATGAAGGGAGGTGTTGGAGGTAAAATCTACTGCCTTCGAGATACCGAACTACCACCAAGAACTCAGTCACTTGTACCAGTTACAATGAATAAAGATCCACGAAAAAGTTGCCGACGTTGTTTAGTTATTGAAAAGATAGAAGGAGATAACTCATGGATACCAGCTAGAACGGTAGTCGGGATGTCTAATAACATGTTGGTACCAGTGCTTAATTTGAGCAGTGATACGCAGATCTTAAAAAGAGGTACCCTTATTGGAGTAGGTGAAGAAATAGAGTGGTTAAGAAGTTGCCAAGAGAAGACGAAGGTCTCTGAAGGAAAAATAGATCTCGGTAAAATCCTTGTCGACTGTAAGGAAGATATGAGTGCTATACAGTTAGTCAAGGCAAAGAATTTGTTGAGACATTTCAGTGACATATTCTCTGAGGGTGACAAAGACATCGGAAAGACTGGGTTAGTAAAACACCAAATAAATACTGGAGATGCACAACCAATCCGCCAACGCCCTCGACGAATACCGTTTGCCAAAGAAGAAGAAGTTCAAGGTCTGATAAAAGAAATGGAAGAAAATGGAGTAATAGAACCTTCTTCTAGCCCTTGGTGCTCTCCAGTTGCCTTAGTTAAGAAAAAGGACGGTACAACCAGGTTTTGCATCGATTATCGCCGACTGAATGACATTACGAAGAAGGACTGTTATCCGTTACCGAGAATAGACGACACACTAGACACCCTGAGTGGAATGAAATGGTCTTCTACATTGGACCTGAAAAGTGGATACTGGCAGGTGGAAATGGATTCCAAGGATAAAGAGAAGACTGCATTCTCTACTGGGAAAGGACTTTGGCAGTTCAAGGTTATGGCCTTTGGTTTATGCAACGCACCTGCGACCTTCGAAAGGCTGATGGAGCAAGTTCTTGCTGGATTAATAGGAGAAGCATGTCTGGTGTATCTTGATGATGTTATCATAGTGGGGCGAGATTTCGATGATCATCTTAAGAAGTTGGAAAGCGTGCTCAGCAAAATTAAGGGAGCAGGCTTAAAACTGAATTTAAAAAAATGCAGCTTTTTCAAGAGGCAAGTCAATTATTTGGGACACGTCATCTCTGAAAATGGAGTAGAAACAGACCCCGCCAAAGTCTCTGCCGTAAAAGAGTGGCCGGCGCCGAAGGACAAAACACAGTTGCGAGCCTTTATGGGGCTCTGCTCTTATTATCGTCGTTTTGTGAAGAACTTTTCCGATATCGCGAAGCCACTACACAGACTAACAGAAGAGAAGCGAACTTTCGTTTGGGATCAAGAATGTGAGAAAGCTTTTGAAAAACTTAAGGAACGCCTTTGTGAAGCACCTATATTAGGTTATCCTGACGGAAGAAACGAGTTTGTTGTAGATACGGACGCCAGTAACCTAGGCATCGGTGGAACACTGTCACAGAGGAAGGAAAATCAAGAGGTTGTTATAGCTTACTTCAGTAAAACGCTATTAAAACCTGAACGAAACTATTGTGTAACGCGGAGAGAGCTTCTGGCCGTAGTAAAAACGTTACAACATTTCAAGAAATACCTACTAGGACGCAAATTTCTTATTAGGACGGACCATTCGGCGTTGAGGTGGCTTCTACAGTTCAAAAATCCTGAAGGACAAGTCGCACGGTGGATCGAGCAATTACAAGAGTTCGACTTTGAAATAGAACATCGAAGTGGTGGCTCACATAAAAATGCTGATGCTTTGTCTCGCCGACCTTGTGCCGATGACTGTAAACATTGTGAAAGACAAGAGGGAAAAGAAGACATTATACGAGTCATAAGAACAGATTCTCTTAATGAAAGCTGGGATAATAACGCCATGCGAAATTCACAAGCGGAAGATAACGACTTAAAGCCGATTCTGGAATGGTTAACGAGTTCCTCTCCTCGTCCAGCTTGGAATGAAGTTGCTGGTTTGAGCTCTGGAACTAAAAGTTATTGGGCTTTATGGAATAGCTTGATACTTCGTGATGGCTTACTATGCCGAAAATGGGAGAGCGTGTCTGGAAATGGTACACATATACAAATTATTGTACCAAAAGCAAAAGTGACGGAAATACTTAGAGCTTTTCATGATGGAGTGTCAGGTGGACATCTTGGAGTTAGAAAAACTTTATTAAAAATACGAGAACATTTTTATTGGTTACACTGTAAGGAAGACGTTCAAGATTGGTGTAGAAAATGTGTACCATGTTCATCTGTTAAAGGTCCACAAACACGAAGTCGAGCTAGGATGCAATTGTATAATGTCGGAGCTCCCTGGGAAAGGATAGCTTTAGACATAGCCGGACCTTTTCCTATATCAATGAATGGCAATCGTTACATATTGGTAGTGATGGATTACTTCACTAAGTGGCCGGAGGTGTTCGCAATACCGAATCAAGAAGCTCTTACGGTTGCGGCAATACTGGTGAATGAGGTCTTTTGTCGATTCGGATTACCCCTTGAAATTCACAGTGATCAAGGACGAAACTTTGAATCGCAAGTATTTCAAGAAGTTTGCAAAATGTTGAAAATTCATAAGACGCGGACGACACCTTATCGGCCGCAGTCAGATGGAATGGTGGAACGCTTTAATAGAACTTTGGAGCAGCATTTGGCGAAGATAGTCGATTCGCATCAGAGGAATTGGGACGAGTATCTTCCACTATTTCTGTTGTCGTATCGTACAGCGGTTCACGAAAGCACTTGTATAACTCCAGCTCATGCAAATTTTGGCAGAGAACTTCGGCTACCGGCAGAACTCCTCACGGGGTGCCCTCCTGATTCACCTAACTCAATAACAGATTACGCTGATGAGTTAAGGAGAAAAATGGATAAAGTTCACAGATATATGAGAGAAGCAAATTTACAAGCCAGTGAACGAATGAAAACACGTTATGACAGAAGTGCCAATTTAAGGTGTTTTGAGGAAGGGTCGTCAGTATGGCTTCATAACCCGGTACGGAAGCAAGGATTATCACCGAAACTTCAGCCAAGTTGGGAAGGACCTTACAAAGTGATAACAAGAATTAATGATGTCACTTATAGAATCCAAAAGACGCCAAGAAGCTCCGCTAAAGTGGTTCACGTCGACAGACTGGCTCGTTACTACGGTTCTAACGATGCTCGGGACGAGCATGTCTTAGGAGGGGGCAGTGTTACGAATGTCACCACTCATGACGTAAGCCGTCAATGATTGAAGCGTTTGACAATTTCAACTAGAATAATTGTAAATAAAGAGAATCGAAATTACGATCGTAATGACGATCGAAAAGACTAGCGAAATTAGGATTGCCAGAAGATTCTGCATGGTATATAAACAGCACCAGGAGCGCCAAAAGGGCAGTTCAGTCTCAGTGGTTGAAGTGGAAACAAGAAGAAGAAGTAAAGTGAAAAGTACAAGTGAAAGTGCTAGTGGTGCATGTGCAATACTGCATGTGCTGTGAACTAAAAAACCCTTTAGTGAACGAGGACGTTCTAGAGACTGTGTGTAAAGACAGTGCGTTGCAGTACAGTCCTCTAAGTGTGTACGAGTGCCTCGGACAATAGACTGTGTATACGCTAAAGACTGTTGTGTGTTGGTGGCTTGAATAAAGTGTAAAATCGCTCGAGTTAGTTTACTTCCAATCCCGAAACCCGCTTCCCGTAACAATACTATTCGAATTCGTTGTAAGTGAGTATGACACATATGGTGATACACACGGCCCGTGATATAATTGATAAAAAAATTCACCATGCAATTTTTTTAAATTATATATTCTGTCACTTGATATCATTTATTCAATAAGAGCTACTAGGTTTAAGCCCTTTTGATTCGAATTCCAATTTGATATTAAACGCAGACAACTTTGATTAATAACTCTGAATCATCTTGTACACCCACAAATTGGTTTGATTAACTTTAACTTTGAACTTCTTTGCTCCTCAGACGAATAATTAAAATATTGGTATTTCAACTATGATGATCACTCACTTCAAATGGACCACGATAAATATCCCGATAGCTTGAATAGTAATTCAAATATTGTTTAGTAAGGGTTCGATAATTATCTCCAAGTACGTCTCCTCTCTTATACACAATATATCTAGGTACACATACACACATACACGGCTACTTGTTAACCATCCACTTGGACTGACCACCTAGGTGGAACGTGGTCACTTTACAATACAAACACAAGGTTATTATTAGCCGCGGTATTCTGTAGGGCGAAGGTACTTCCCCAGTCTGACTGCTCAATTAGGTCGGGTGATATCTCCGGTGATATGTGATTAACGAAAACGTTCTCGTACGACCTCCAAAATTTGGACCTACACCCAATGTCATCCATAACTTTTAATTTTGAGCCTGTAGTCTACGCTACAAGTCTTACTTCTGATTTGGCTTATCGTGATTTTTACGGGAGCCGTTTCTGTCCTGTGAGTGGAAAGGCTACATCAGTTTCGTAAGTTACTCAGCTTGTGTACTAGAACTGGTGACTTTTGGATTCCGTAGATACTGATGGACCCCCAGAGGCGGATGAAACATTGAGAACGCCGTAGGCAAGCTCTTCATCGACTTCATCGCCTTCTTTTCGAGCATTACTTGCTCTTCCGAGAGGCGGCGGCAGCCTACGGGCTTGGGTTCTGTGAACAAGGTGCTGTGCGAGAGAACTCCCAATTCGAGGGCATCACAGTGCACCCGCTTCTTTTTTTACCAATTATGTCCTCGCACCCATCGCATGTGCCTACTTTGCCTTTAGGATAATCCACCACTGAGGAGCCCCCAAACACCGCACATTTGTCAAGATTCTCTGAAACTTTTCTCAATTTGATTCAGGTCGACATTTTAGTCTAACTAAGATGTCCATACCTATACATCTTAGCTAGACTCAAAAGTTAACACTGAATTCGATATTTTCCGTAAATCGACTGCCATATAACCTCCACAAACAGTTGACGTCGATATCGTTATGTAGTTAGACTAGTCGGAATTTTAACTACCCGAAATGATACCAGACCTAGCACTACCAGACCAATGTAAATAGCCATTTTCATGCACACAAATATTTGCACTGAACGTAGATCTAACCGACGGCCCCTTCACTACTGTCACGCCCCAAAGGCTGTCTGTATAATAACCAGACATTAATTCTTCATTAGAGTCTGAACAGAGATAAGAAATCTAATCTGATTTTGTGTGGGTGACTGTTATTAAGCAGGTAGGTCTGCATCATTATTTGAGTTATAAAAACACTAAATTTTTGCATGGGTTAGCTCATTGAGACCCTTGTGGGGTACAGTTCAAGTAGAAATGAGAGGCGGAACAATAAAATGCGGATTTTTAAGGCTATGCGAGAACAAATTGCGACTCCGAACGCTCACAGTCAGCTCGGAGATGAGCTTTCGCCCATACCACGAAATAATTTTACTCGCTTTAATCATAATTCAAGTACATATAAATACTTAAAAAGTAAATAAAACGTGTATGTGTAATAAATAAAATTCAAACGTCTGTTTGTATTGTTGAAATAACGATACTGGTAACAAAATAATAATTTTTAACAAATTTTTTTCTGTCTTTCTGTTTGTTTGTGTGAATGGGAAAACACAAGGAAATATTGACTATTTTTATTCGAGCAAAGTTATTAGTGTTACACAAAAAAAGCTCAAAACATGTTCTCGTGGACGATGTCACCGTTAATAGTTATTATCAGATTCAGATTTAGATACATTTATTCACATGTAATGTGGTATCACAAGATGGTAGTATAAAATATTGTACAGTTTCTACTGATACAATATAACAACAATGAAATATCTCCATAACAACTAAAAATATTGCAGTCACGACCGGAAGACTAGCATCAACAGCTCATTTCTGCAGTGGTGTGAACGACATGCATATTTCTCTAAAAAGTCTTCCACCGTATAAAACCTCTCATCCATCAACCTCTTACATAATGCAATACGATTTTCATTGCAAGGCAGGTATATCACCCTCTCTGACAATAAGTTGTAAGTTAATGGAGCCATATAAGCATAACTCAATATACTAGTGTTCAATACTTGTAGGTTCTTTAAAACCCCCAGGCTCAAAATGCAAGTTTCGGGCGAAACCCTTCTGATGATGATAATTATAGTTCTTCAAACTTATCTGAAAAACCCACACAAATAAAACTACAGTTTATTTAGACGTTTGCTCTATTCGGTTGTTGCTTGAACGAGCCTTTTGTAGTGAAACTTCTAACACAAGTGACATGTCGAGAAGATCACAACACGAATACAAAAAGTCGATGGTAGAGGCCGGCTGGTTCATCCCTCCGTGAAGATTTGTTGGTGAGATTTAATTTGAGATACGGTCGCGACCACACGCCGGCGTCGCCAACTTTTCGCAACTACACACAGAATTAGCTGCCATTGTATTACTTTAATACTGCTCTCGGCACATTTCGCGGTTCAACGTTCACATGATATATGGAAACAAAAACTAGTGACATGTTTTTGCTAAAGAGCTTACTTTCATAAAGAATATAACATTATACATATGAAATATGGAGGTACAGATTCTCAAAATATAATTGTCACTTCGCAAATACTCTTTGTTCGAGTGATAAAAATGATGAAGGGAGAAACTTATAAAGTTTTTGTTTCTGAATAGTATACTACTGTCATATAAGAAGTTGGCAAACAAATTTTCATCATAAAAAGTTTCAAGAGTTTAACTCAGTCCTATTTCATAGAGGACGAATCTGCTGCCGTTAATTAAGTTATTCTTTGCCAATTACGGGCCTACCAAGAATATTAACGATTATAACTGTTATAGTTAATATTTTTTCCCAACCAAGGAATTGATTCTGTTACTATTTGTGCTACCGTAGCATCAAGCAGATTACTAAGTTACAATAAACTCTTTTATAGGATACCTACTAAGCAAGGCAATAAAATGTTACAGATAGTTGATGAATAAACAGTAAATACAGAGAATAATGGACTCTAAAGTAATGAAATGTACGCAAAGTAAATTACCAACAAGTTTAGACTATATAGCTTTGCTAAATTTACACAAGAGATATTATGTTTGCTCTATAGTATGTAACAATAGAGATGACAAATAATTTGCTGAGAATTCATACACAGTTTGGTAAGTTATATGAACACTCGCTACGGACTCAGATTTCACCAAGGAGTTCAGAAATTATGCAACGAGCTCAAGTTACGAGTGGCTTGATCGCGTTTGCAGCTAGAAGAGGCGACCGGTGTGATGTATCATTCATAAGGAAATGCGGCGTCTGGCGTACACCGCGAATATTTCACAGTCGGTTTATCGAAAGAGCAGAGGCGCGTTTAAACCCTCATAGAGTACGGGCACAGGTGGCTCGAATATCCTCACCAATAGTATGAAGACGTGATCGGAAAACCAAATTGCAATTGGCAACTCGCGACTTCCTCTTCAAATAATGAAATTTGAAATTTATTGTAGCGATCGAAGCCTTCCTTGTTCCACTGTTCCAATAAATTAGGACGAAGGTAACTCGGTACGCGAAGAGAATTAAGGTAAAGTTGCTGTGAATCTGTTTTAGCACTTGGCTTAGCTCTGGAATTTTAATTTCAATGGTATTTGGTGTTGCCGCCACCAATAAATATAACCGTTACCTTTTATTGTAACTGTTATGACATGAGTACCGACATAATAATTATCTGTGTGAGAGGGTCTGTAATGAAAGATGAAATTCCAGAATCTGATTAAATTTTTCTACCTGAGAATAGATGAAACTTGAACTTGAACATCGGTCCTATCAGTAATAGCATTTTTTGTTTCGTATAGTAGGTAACCACATCCTATGTATCTACCTTTGGAATCACAACACCAACGATTCAGCGATTGTTGCAGCGTTAACAATACAGCATTTTTCTGAGGAGCTTTGGAAACCCTACTTGAGAGGAGCAAAACGTAATTATGGTTATTATAACTGTTAACTTAAGTACCGAGAAATACTTTTCCAGACGAGCGGTCCGAATTCCCAAGAAATAAATTTATTTCACTGCGTCCTAATTATTTCGAAAATGAACAATAAAATGTGTCTCAATATTTCAAAAGAAAATAAATACTTTGTCTTCATTAAATTGAAATATTCCCTTTACAGATCGTTAAAAGTTTTAATGATAACGACGCTTTAAGCAATCATTGTTATTGTTACATTTTCAGTCAAACGTCTCATGTTGCCAATACTGGTTAAAGTAGAACTGAAAATATACAATCTTGGTCTTATACCAGCACGATTAACTTAATTATTGGTACACATATAAAAGGCATTACCTACTAGTAATGCCTTACTAGTCTTTTTATACCTACCGCTAAATGCTGCTAGATTTTTTTATGGAATGATTTTTAATTTTTCTTTGTTTAGTCACGAACTCACGACAACAGGAGATTTACATTATTAACACACTTGTTTAACGCATTTTATCGCAATTTGATGCAATTATTTAGTACCTATACACCATAAAAATACCAAGTATCAATAACAAGGCGTAAACCACGCCTTACCATTTATAAAAAAATATAGTCGTTTTATTTTGAAAAATCAAAAATCGCCGGCACTGAATACTTAATACGTAGTACGCCGGCTATCAAAATATCAATAAATTACAAGTTCGAAATTTAAACGACCACTTTAGAATGATGAATTTGAGATGATGACACAATAAGAGATATTAAGAGAAAATAAAATGACAACGCGTACTGGTAGGTACGCTACAATAACTATAGTATTTATATTTAGTAAAATCAATAAAATTGACACTGTTTGACGGGACTTTCATTAGCAGATAGCTGATATATAAGATGTAACTTGGTAACTCTCATTTCACAAAAATACTAAATACAATGATAACCTCTGTACAACAACTATACAGAAAGGCTTAACTAAGTAGCAGGCCCTATACATTGATTAATAGCATCAACTAAAATTAGAACATGGATGCTTTGCCTACTTTCTTAAATAGATATATGGATTCAATGTTCTGTGGTCTGTACAAATATGTTATTAAACATCAAATCTTTACAGAACTATGACACCATAAGGACGTGGATATTATTATTTAAGTAAGTGCTTTCTAGCACTCTAATAATTTTAATCGAATTACATTAAATGTCTGAGTATTTGCAAACGTAAGACTTCTTGTATATGAATATAGAAACGTTGGGTTCGATAAGTTTGTTTTCTTCAAGTTTTCCTATAGAACTACTTCTACAGATTTTACATGCATATTAAAACTACACCAGGTACCTATTTCACCATTTCTTCATTGACTTTAAATGAAATAACCACAGCCAGGCGGTAATCAACGTTGCTACGCTCTGATTGAAACTGCAGCATTTTTTTATTATTTATCGAGAATCTAGGACCCACTAGAAAGCTGTGCTCAGTACTCAGAGTTCACTGGGGCGGTATAATAACGAAGTACTTATCGATGTTATAGTTGCTATATGACAACTATATTTTCAACAGTGAAAATTTCTATGAAATCTTTTGTTGGTAAGTTCTGTCTAGTACATTCAAATCTCAACATTATATGTTTATTCAGAGCTTTCTTCTCGATCTTTGGAGCTGAAACTGCACATGCTATTCTATGCACCTGCTGTATAACAACGTAATGAATGAATGGTCCCGAGAAATTTACCCTGAGATATTACAAGATCCGTCCAGTGCAAGCTACGCCACTGAGTGGAGTGGTGTACCCATCATTATCATAATTCAAAAACTCATTTTTTATCCAAAGTCCCCTAATTTGGCCGTGCAATTTACGTGTTATGGTAAAACTCATATGTTATATTTAAACTTATGGCAGCAGTACTGACTAAGATCTCATCCCATCCAGAATTGTTTTTTAATAACAATGCACTTTGTTAATATCAGCACCTAGTTCTCCTATGATACTTTACGAGCAATTACTACAGAAGCAAAACTAACACTACAAAAGTCTGGCGGTGGTTCCAACACAAAACATACTTTAAAATTATAGAGATCCCGATACTTCACCTAGCGTTAAAAGCTTTTGAAGCCATAAAAGTTTCCAGCCCTCGTTTTTCCAAAATTATGGCACCTAGATCTAACCAGTTATATTACTTTAATATCAGTATCGAATACGTGGTATTCTTTGAACTCTTGCACATTGTAACAATGAGCACGTTTCCTTATGTTGAAGCAATGAAGAAATGCTTCTATTGTGATCATCACATTTTGATACATCAAATATATTATATAAGAGCTGTTACCCGCGGCTCCGCCCATGTGGATGTAATATTTTGGACTATTCCCACAATATCTTTATAAATTGTATCCTATGTGTTATTTTGATGTAAAATCCATTTCAATAAAATCCATTCGGTACTTTTTACATGAAAGAGCAACAAACATCGGTCCGTCCATTCATTCATCCATCCATCCATACTTTCAAACTTTCACGTTTATAATATTAGTAGGATTAATAAGGCATCGGTTTTGATATAAATTACCCTAAAATTAAAATTATTTGATAAATATTTATTTTAATAAATATTATAGGTATTACTTATTATACATTATTTATTTTTAAGTTTAAAAAAATACAATGACTTTTATGTACAGAGATGTTTTCAATGTTATTGGAGTTATAATATTTCACCTGAAAATATATCCAACAATGTTGACTATCTCCTACTTTTCCCCACTTCCTATTACCAACTGGAGGATTTTCTTTCATAATATTTCAAAGAACTAGAAGCAAGTCAAAACATACCTTCCATTTAAATTATTCGCAAAGGTTACGTACAATAGTTATAATAACTCAACTGAATAACTATATCCCAGCTTCCAGTTCGCACCGCACCAACTCTCCCGCTAGCAATAAACGCCCCGAGAAATATTTTCACATCGTTGTGGAAGTTAAAATGAAAGTAAGTACACCCTGTAGAGCAATAGCGGACCCCTACACCGGCGACGGATAATGCTGGATATTTCGACGAGTTATATAATTTTATTCATGAGACGAACTCAGCCGATTGCGTATCAAACAGTTTCATAATAGATACACACGATTTGCTTTCATCAAAACTTTCACAATTGCAATTCTCACATACTATTGTTCCGTCGATATTTGACAATCGGGTTATGAACATACATAGCTATTCGAAGGTTGTATTCATGTTCCTTTCTATTGTTCAAGTTCAGAGTTTCGTAACGACAGCTTCCAAGCGCTTCGCTTATTAAATTTTACACATGCTGATGATAGATATGAAATTACTGAACCGACAATTTTAGTCTTATGTCTTTTGTTATTCAAAATTGTTACTGATTAATTTACGCTAACGACTGCGTTAATCTAATGTAATTTAGCGTAATTGTATCACTCATAATAACTATTATAAGTTGGTATATTACATGAGATTTGATTACGAAAAGTTAAACCATTTTGATATAATAGGGAAGCGTTTTGATGCGTAGCGTGGTAATATAGAGAAGATCGGATTTTACAATCTTCTGAATATAAATATAAATTCGTTAGAATCAAACATATGATAACACAAGCAAGACGGTAAATTTATCAAAATAAAATATAGATAGAACGTCACCGACATTGAAGAGAAGAATAATAAATTTTGATTACTTTCTCACGTCCGCGATCGTGATTCGATTTCACAATTTTTTACTACGCCCCTTAGGAAAATCATGATTAAAATGGAAAACGTTATTACTTTCAATCATGTATTTTCCGTGCCGCATTTTCAATAGCGATTAGAGGCTATTTACAGTCCATTGAAGAGGATTTTC
Source organism: Pelosia muscerda (assembly GCA_963691645.1). Taxonomy (NCBI): domain Eukaryota; kingdom Metazoa; phylum Arthropoda; class Insecta; order Lepidoptera; family Erebidae; genus Pelosia; species Pelosia muscerda. Next base: position 10,624,903 of record OY829106.1, read on the forward strand.
ACTTATTGAATAGATGATCCCTATAGATTTTTTTATGTATATTGTTTTAGCTGCAGCTTATGAGCGGTACTTTAACCCAAGTTATCTCATATACACTCAATACCAATCATATTTTCATTAGAGTTTCTTACCCCGAAATAACGCCGAAGTTTAATAACATGTTTTAGTACGTAATAAACATGGCAAATTGCATTTTCCTTTACTATTCCACTCATACAGTAATATGGGCGAGGAACAAATTTCCCCCGTACGTTGTTTAGTAGTTACCAAGTAATAAAAAAGTTACTTTGATAGCAGATTAGAAACTACGCGAAGGAAGCGAGTTGGACTGTGGCTTACGTGACTAAATAAATCTGGTTCGACTTCGACCCTCCCTTAGCTACAGAGTTCTGAAGTACCTATCGATGCCGCCGTCTGGAACATTCCAACTGTTAACACACCAGATACTTATCTGAAATCAAGGCTTAAAACAGATTAACTTTGAAAAACAAAGACTATCTACATTCGTTAAAGTTTTAGCACTTTCTAAATTAGGATCTGTGCCAAATTACTTTGCACTTAGGTACCTACTCACTGAACTACTATTGCATTGGTTGTCCTGAGCAAAAAGTATAGATGTACATAACAATGTATATTATTTGTGTTGTAAATACACTGCCGCCGGCGTCACTCGTATAGTGGTATAGAATTTATGAAACAAAAAAGTTGTTTTTTATTCCCCGGAGGGTCCTACTTTCAAGAATGGCTTTGATAAATAGACACATAGATGTCTGTAGTTACATCTGTAAGATGATTTCTTGCCGATTTGGGAATGACAAAAAGTTATGACAACTTCCTATTTCAACTTTATGTCTTTACTTTAAGTTGGTCTTTTTCATAGATAATTTTCATTTTTTTATTTAACCGCTTCCTATATGTAGCTAATAAGATACATATAGGTATCTGAATATTAGATGTATTAAATAACTAAACTAGTCCAAGAAACATCATGAGTAGAATTGAAATTCAGTTTTATTCGGCATATTAATGTTAAAACTAGTTAAACGGTATTAAAAAAAATTAAAATGCCAAATCGTAATTTTTTATTCCAATTGTTGTGTACCTGGAATATTACCAGGGAGCTTTCCGCTTCGGGAGTCTACACTCCTTACACTCTGTTTACATTTATTTTTTAGTCATAAATTACTACCTAATTAACCAAGGTTACATGTGTACAGCTCATACATTGTGCTGTTTCTTAGTTTTGGCGGTTTGGGTAATGTATAATTGTAATATTTTCTGTAAAGGAATTTTGATTACCAGCCGAGTTATGCCGACGTTTATAGGCTTGCATCGCATTATGTGCTACTGAAAACAAAGCACACACTGGCGTGAGAGTTTATATAAAATAAATGAATCATAAACTTATCAATGTGATAAATTCATAATTGACTGGGAGACAATGATAACACTGATTCAGAAATAATAACCAACAGATTAAACTACCGCGTGCATTTTTTTTTAAATCATTGAGTAGTGCTTCCAAACAAAGACTTAATTTCCCGCTCAAACCATTTTGAAATTTGTAAGAACACGAAACATTTACAACCGACATGATTTATCGTTTTTGTTGAAATCAAGATGCTTGAATAAATTCCCTCTCATCAATTTTAATTTAGTATCAACCGTTGTCGACTCGTCGGAGGCAGTCACGCGCGAAAATATACGTAGTACGTAGGTATAATTGAGTAGGTATTTAGCGTTCAGCGCCAAGTGTTTTACGTGAAATATGATTCTTATGAATTTGTTAATTTATACGTTATTGTTATATTTTTTATACATAATACCTATAGCAACTATAGAACTTAGATCTTAACGGTATATAGAGTCACACCTTCTTCACGTGGAAGCCGTAACATCTACTGATTGATGGCTCTGGCGCTGGCTTACCTCGAGATTGGGGGTCGTGCAGCAGTCGCTTCTTTAAAAGCCAAGATAACCCAATCATAAGAAAAATTGCAGAAGAAAAGTAAAGAAACTGCACTTTGAATGCAACCTGGAAATCACGGAAAACCGAAAAGCTACAATACATTAAATTAAAATATTAATATACAAATCTATTTAAAATTGGAAAAAGTTTATGTCTAGACGGGACTTGAACCCACAACTGGTTTCTTACAGAGATATACATACATTATATAATAGCTTCATTTCTGAGCGATTTAGTTTTACCACATTAAATATATATCTCTTAAATTAAATCTTTCAGTTAAAATGTTAAACTAATCCGCAGTTCAGACCATCCATATAAAATTAGTAGCGAAGTGGGTCGGTCCACTTAATCACAAAGTTGGTTCACCTGAGGCGAGTTAACTCAGCGTACTCCTTTATTTCCTTTTAATCTTAAATTAACTCTGAAACAATTCCATCACGTTTAAACCGTAAGTAAGATGGAAAACATGCTTTGTATAAGACGAAGGAGAACCTTAAGGCGTACTCTGATAAATTCTAAAAATAAATTTTCTTACGTCAGGATATTTTTTTAATAAATACTGATACTACATCATTACTTTTCAAAAAGAATAATAACAATCTAAATGATTAATATTCACTCTAACCCTTCTAGCTATGCTCAATGGCTTGTACAAGGAGTGAGTCCACATCGGTATCAGTTGTGTAATGGCCAGGATTCAAACCCGGGACCTTTCGATCATGAGGCCAACTTCTTAATCCGATTTAGAAAATAGAAGTAATTGTATTCTTTAGAAAGTTGTAATCTTTAGAAACAGTAAAACTTTAGAAGCTTTCATTGACATTCAAAAAACCTCATATATTTTTTCCCGAATCCTCCCCAATTATAATTTCTCAATATTATTTTATTGTGTGTGCAATAATTTTTTCAGAGGAACTGAAACTCAACAACTCAAGTAACCATTATAAGAAGTAGGTACGTCTTATTAACTTCAATTGGGTTTTTTAGAGTTTCATATTTGAATTCCGTTCATTAACCTAAATATTAAATGAAAAATTAATTTCATTGAATGGTTTTGCAGGTGGCTGACTCGGAGGATCATTAATTACTAAAAACATGAAGATTGGGCTGCCTTCATACTTTTCTGTGAAGTAACGTTTCGCTTTCATGATGGTATTTTAAGAAGCCCGATGTACTTGCGGTTTGTTTTTAATTTTGGAATCCTGTTCATACTTACACTTTCAGCGACGTTTGTAACACTTTTTTTTACCTTAAGTACCTTCATTATGACTCCAGACTACCTTAATAGGGAACTTTTTTTTTAATTCAAATGAAATATGTAAAAATTACATTTATTAGCGTGTACATATTCTTATATTGAGTGAATATTTTCAGTGGATATTTTTAATTATCCACTCAATCACATTGACAAATTTTTTTTCGGAATAATTTGAATCCTACCTAAATTGTTTTATATCAACATAGCATCTGATATGTACATAATGTAACAAACTAGCAAGGTAATATTATTTTTACTAACATTTGTACGTGCAGTTCATAATATATCGAATGACAGTGCTCTAGCGCTCGTTTTTCTTTGTCTCTGAAGCTCACGAAACAATTGTAGCTTAATAATTGTGCGTAGATAAACTTTTCCTAACAAACACAAAAACGTGACCGCACTTCAAGTTTATTACGCTGACAAAATAGCCTTTGTAAGAGCTAACTTTATATCCACACGTCGAGAGACGGCTGATCAGTAAAATTAATAGTAGTAATCTTCTTAATACGGGTTATATTATGCTTACTGTATTCCTTAGATTAATTTTTAAAACTTATACGTACCTAGATAACATCAGTACTAACGTGCTAGATGAGAACACCGCAGTCGGCGGAGAATCGTCTCAATGTATATAGTCGGAGTGAGACAATTTTTTTGTAGAAACTGCTCTTTTCGCCAGTCACAAGATTAGATTCAAGGGGATAAATCTCTCCTCCCCCCACTCGTGTCGCGCGTTTTGTGTGAAGGCTTTATTCCGGATTATTTATACAGAACATTTCACTTGCCGCCAGACATACTGAATAACGCCATCCTTTAATCTCGCGACGACGTAAGTGTAGTCAACAGTTGCCTCCTCACAGAACCAATAGTCTCGCTTTCTATACTGTAATAAAATACAGTAAAAGTACTGTAATAAAATAGCATTCACTTAAAACTTATCTTAACAAAAATCTGATCTTAAAATATCGCAAATCAATGTAATCTACTGAAATCAATTCTTCTGTTAATTCACATTTTATAATATTATTTCATTTCTGCAGCTAACCTGATGAAAGGTAAAGTAATATGTAAAGAATGAAAGCTACTCTGTAAGAGTAATATGTAAAGAATGAAAGCTACTCTGTAAGAGTAGCTTTCATTCTTTACATATAATGCTTAAATGGTAATCTGCCACTGAACAGCCTCATTTGATGCTCGTTTCATGCCCCGTAGACAGAACACGTATATAGGTAAAGACTTCCAAATCCTGAACCGTTTAGTTCGAGATGCAATTGCTTGCACACCGTACGTGTAAGAGGGAAGAAGTTTATATTAAAAGCTTAGTTCGAGAGCTTTTCACGAGTGCTCTTCATTTTAATAGATGTTGCAACCTTGTTTCTTAGCATGAATGGGCCCCGACTTGACCGGGTAAATACCGACATCTCACCTAATATTGACTGAAAGTATGTGCACAGATGCCAGAGCTTTACTATTTTTTTTCTTTCCGTCTCTTTTGTAATAGCACCGTTTGACTAATATCGGTGGTGGTGCCAGCGTTCATGGGCCACTATTGTTCAGTGTTTTACATTATATAATTCATATAAATGTATTCTAACAGAGAATGCTGCTATCAGAACTAGAAACTTAAACACACAAAAGTACACGATTTCATGAGCGCTAATATTCCAATTCATACTCCTAATTCCAAATTCTCCTATTCCATTCCGCTTCCTCTAATTCCAAATAAATATTTAACTCCCATTCACTCTCTTACGAGAAATAATAATAAACGAAATGATATAATTACGAGTATATGTGCAGGCTGTATGAAGTGTTTCTTGCCTTGAAAATGACAGACTTTCGGACAACCGCTCATTTCTTTTTTACTCCCTTAGTAATGAATATTCCTAAACTCGTTGTTTGTTACCAAAAGTTAAACCTTGTAGCCTCTTTGTTTAGACTGCTGCGTTAATAAATCAGTCGTACAAGTAATCTCCACACCTCACTTCTCATTTTCATGTTATTATCATTTCTACAAATACCACCCGCGCCACTGAACAGAGAATCGTGTAGCGTGGCATTTCTGTAATTAAGGACTAACTATAATGATTTGTCGAAGCGCTTCGAGAACAGCGTGCTCCAATGAACTGGTAGAAACACAAGATCACATTGAGAACGGGACATAAAGAGCAAGCAATTCTTGATGTACCTACAATGAAGTTAAATTGGAAAACTTCCCATGCAACGTGCTAATGTTATATGGCTGTTCTTCTTCAGGTCTGATAATAAGAATAGAACTAGTGAGCAATTCATAGCTGCATAAACATTGTACGACACTTACCTTAATAAGTTTTTCTTTTGAGTTTTTTTTTGGTCTGTTATCAATCTCCACATAAAAGGATGTAAGTGTATTGCCGTTAACAGAGTATATTCGGGTATATAACCCAAGAAGACTTCTTTAGCTCGCTACCGTTGTACAGGAAAAAAACATCCGCCTCTTCCGATTAGTGTGAAGATGCAGTCGGACCGCATATTCAAAGAAATAATCCGCTAACTTACAATTTAAATATTGTTGAAATAGTAGCTGGTTTAATATATTTTGAAATGTCCATTATTTACTATTTTCTGGGACAAACAACTTCGAAAGCTGATTAAATTTACGAAAGTTATTTCTAAAATAAATCTTTAAAAGGGTCAGAAATGATAAAAGATATCACAACATCACAAATGTTTTAGGACTATTCCTCTTGACTCAGTCTTCTCGAATTACCAAAGGAAACCATTAACCAGACGGTCAAAGAAACAGATAGTGTTACAATACCCTCACAGGATTAGAGATTTTAGTTTAAGAGTCATGTAGAAAATATTATAATCCAACCGTGCTGAATTTTTCCCCTAGGTAATATTGCTTCTAGGCGTTTGTCGTAAACAGAGGCTTTGTTGCAGCAATTTCCACGATACCACATTTCTGCGAGATTAAATTCGTAATACGGCTTCCGTTTGGCTCAGTTCTGTATTCAGTGCACCTACTATAGGATTATTCGTAAACGTTAACAGATATCGAGTTTTCTAGGTAAACCTCGACTCTTCAGCTATGATTTATATGAGCCGAAATTTGATTGAAATTGAATCAATATTGTGGGCAATTTTATAACTGACATTAATTTGCTACAAATTCCAGTTACCATTACGTATTTGACTAAACGTAATATGAAGCGGTCGGTAAGCTTATATTGCAACAACGCTTTAGTGAAAATTCGTTACCGAAGCCTCACGTACACTCCATAAAATCATGAACTTCACACATTGTGTCAATGCGTACGAATTTCCAATTACGCACGTAACATTACACATTGACTTATCTATCGATTCGAGAATTTTCAATATCAAATCTAACAAAATGATTCAAGTGGGCATCAATCATAGTGTATCTCAATTCAAATACCAAATTAACTTCAATCAGGAACGATCAATGACAATAATCGACTTTTTCGTAATGATTATAACTGTTCAGTTCAGTGCTGAAACACGAAAATAGTTTGAAACGCTATCGTAGATTTTGAAAACAGTGTAATAAAGATATAAATTTAATAACGTGATGGTTGAAATGTGTGGCTCATTAATTTATATTTCGGCGCGATTTTATCCGCGTTTCTTTAATTGTTATTAATAGTCGTACCCACGTAGTAGGGGTCGCGGGGAAAATGGGATCTTTTTCAGTATGGCTTATTTGTCAATGTCAGAGCGCCAGTGACGCCTGCGTCTGTTTCTGATAGCCTCGTTGTTTCGTTTTATTGGTTAGGCACGTTCTTTGTGACTGACGTATGTAAGTACGACATAATTATTTGCGTGGCTTGAGCTTGAAATAATAAATTTATTTGATTACAATCGATGCAATTCAATATGAAAATGTATAACAATAAATATATGAACATCTAAATGGACATAAGAAGTGATTCTACAGGTAGAACGTATCGACCACATAACCTCGAGTTGAAATTGATATGTTCGGACGCAGTTAACCGATATTGTGGACTAAGAGCACTTGTGCTGAAGAATTTCAGTACAACGGTTATCTTCAAAGATATCGGTTACATAGAGCTCTGGCTAATACTATGCTTACGAATAAATGCCTCCGTTTCAATATGTTAGAACAAATTTATATCCAAAATTATACGTAAATATTGTGCAGCATATATCTTCATTATTTGTATATAATAATATAATCAAGCAATAAATCTCGAAAGTTCGTTGTCAACATTCATCTCATTTCATATCTGTATGTCCGTGAGCACAGCCGTCAGCTATTTGTCATTTTATTAGTCGCGCGCTCCGCAATATTCTGCAAAATAACAGTGTAGTGGGTACGGCGAAATTGCTGCCCAGTTTACTACCTCGACTTGAGACAGCGAAGTGAGAAAAGTTGTAAATTTGGCCCGAATTGGACGTTTATACAACTCAACTGACCTAAAGTGTCTTAACCGCTTTCGTAATCCGGACTAGGAAAAATTTACCTCACCTGTTTTAGTTTGAACAACATTTCAGTCTTCTCCAAAGGAAATAGCTCTAGTAAACTTGTTTCTATAATAAATATGCTGTGTGGAACAAGTTTCTTGTCACATTATTATGATGTAGTATACACGTCATATGCCGTACATGTCACAGATGTATCGTAGTACCCACTAAGATATCGGTCATATCAAGTGATATTTCTCTAACGCTGCGTTTCGGAGAAACAACAAACGGCAAACTGCTATCAAAATGTTCATATTATGTGCTCTAGTTTAACTACGTGGAATATTTAAAATGTTTGCTTCATTTTCTACTGAACAGTTAATAGTGCCTTGACCGTTAGTTGTTGTCCGTTGCAGGTACACAGACTTGAAGACAAGATTGGCTTGACGTGAGGGCTCATACACACATTATATAAATTACTATGAAAGTATGAGCTCACGTATAGCAACGTTACTACGTAACGTGCAACATTTTTCGTTATAATAATAAAAAAACATTGAGGCCTAATCTATCGTTCGGTGTTCCATTGTCTTAAATACAAGTAATAAATATAAATTTCAATTCACATTAACATCTTTTTCTTGTAATAAAAACCGCTCAACGAATTATTATCCGTGCCATGCCCATTAGCAAATTGTGTAATTTTCCTTTTTCAAGTTTCTGTTGGCCGGGTCAAAATTACTTTACCCTCGCAACCCGCCATTTAGTCGAAGGAATGATGAAAATTGACTTTAATAATTACATGAATCAAATTATTCCCTTGTACTGTTGGTACATTGGTACGAAACAAATTATGATAAATATTCTGAAATTTTACTTACATTTGAAAAGGTATGCTGGTAATCTGTGGTGGAGGCAACAGATACTTTGTGATGAGGCATTTTGTCCGGGAAAAGTTGAACTTCTCGTACTAGGTGATAGCACTGACACCGTGATCCTAACAATCTAGGGTTGGGGGGTACTTTGGGTTTGAACGTTTGATATATATCGGTAGCCCAGTGGTATGGGAATTGGACTGCTGAGACGGGGTCTCGGGTTCAGGTTTACCATGGCACACAACAATGACTGCGATGCTTTTCGAAGTTATGTGTGCATTTATCGCAGGTTTATAAGTGCCCAGTTAATGGCAATAGGCTCGCCACCTATTACATTGGGACCTAAATATAAACTGACGAAATGCGGGTGCTAGCACCTCTGCCTACCCCTTCGGGAATATAGGAGTGATATTATAAAAAAAAATCTATATGATTTCTTATCTTTTTTGTCGCACTCGCATGCCTTAAATATACGTAATTATATGATATGGTATTTTCCCGGACCCAACTTTTGATGCTGGACAAAAGTAAGTGTAGTGAGTATGCCATTGGAACATACTATTGAGTAATAAAATAAAGAATAAATAAAAAGAACAAGAAACTCCTTAAATAAGAAAACGCGTCATCCGTTTGTAGTAAAACTGGGTTAAACTATGAAGTTTCTTCACATGATACAAAAAAATAAGAGGCGCTGCAACGAAACAACAAAGAACTTCCCCGTGCCGTACGTTATAGGTACTATGGTTTTTTTTTCATAGGTTTATGATATGAACAAGAAAATTTCCTAGAAGTGGCCTATAACTTGTTGCGATGCCAGTAAAACGTGATGAAAACCGACGTATTTGGACTGCCGCCAGAGCATAGCGGTCGTTTATTTTTCTCTACCAGCCATCGAAACTTTTCAATACTTTGATTAAGTACGAGTACCTACTTAATGCTTCAAATATTCCGTTTTAATAGAACGACATCGTTCTAATTAAACAAAGCAAACTCAATTAAAATTAGAATATGTCTACGTTTAATGAATCATAACTCATGTGGGAATTTCATTTGCTGAGGTTGACATTACAGGGTCTCATATATTACCAAATAAGTACAATTGCTTAATGAAGTAACTTAAAATTAACAGTAATATTCCGAACCGAACAGAAAAGTAAATTGGTATGTGGGTAAATTTAATTTGCATATTTTCCTTGCTGCCTCGGTTTTTACTTCCTTCCATTCATTCTCTGTGTTTCGTGCAAACAACCAATTCATACATTACACCACATTATATTTCGTGTTTACTAAAAAAGACTTAAGTAAACTTGTGCACATGTATATAAAACACAATGTGGCTTTCAAAAGCATTATACCAAAGCGGGCAAACGCAGTTTGACAATAGGAGCAAAGGAATTCATATTTGCTACTGTTCCCTCTCACAGGCACGGAATTTAAATGAACTTTGGCCAACAACAATGACACTAGAGACTTTTGTTCCTTGAACAATACATTTTACCGGTAGAATTAAAAAATGCGGACAAAAGAGTACAAATTCATAATGCAGCCGCAGCTGGGCGGCGATTACGTGCAGCGTTCACCGACTACACCTTCAGAGAAGTATATGTTAAACACTCTTGAATTAAACTGTAATTCATTTCAAAATTATGGACATGAATTGCAAATAACAGATTTTGTGAAGTTACTAGACAATACTCAGCTTAAGAACGACAATGTAAGCTCCATATCAAGAGAGCGCGTAGGAGCGTGAAACTTATATTCCAAAGTACCAGCTTTCGTTGCAACCGGGTGTATCACCTCCGTGGCGTGGCGGTAGTGAACGCGACTGGCACGCAGGAGGTGTGGGTTCGATTCCCGCTCAGTGCAAATATTTGTGTGCATGAATATGAATATTTGCAATGGTCTGGGTGTTTCTATGTATAATATGTATGTATTTACAGAAACAAAAAAAGTATCTAAGTATGTTTATCCGCATTCTGGATTCCATAACACAAGCTAGTTAAACTATGCTTACCATGGGTCTAGGTGTCGTTGTGTAGATTGTCCTAGAATATTTATTTATTATTATTATTATCATTGTCATAATGATGATGGTATGATGATCATCGTTATCAGAATGATACAACCGGTTATTCGAAGTTTAATAATAATAGGTAGGGCGTCCTAGAAGAGAATTTTGGCGTTTGATAAAGCTTAATATTGATAAATACATCCAGGCTCATACTGAGCCTTTATTATAGGGGCTTGCGCAAATAAAATCTGTGCAACGTATATACACGCACGCATCAGATACAGATAAGGGGGGTTGGTTACTAACTAACAAGTGTCAATTTAGCTTATCGCACGATTCAGGCGTGGGAATACCTTCCCACGCAAAGTTGCAAGAAAACTATATCTGGATTTACTCGAATGCGGTTCATTTTTTATTTTATTTTAGCTGTCATATTAGAATAACTAAATATATAAGAAAATATAATTAACTATATACAAAATAGATACCCACCTATCCTAATTATAAAATAAATACAGAAATAAAATACAAAAGGTAGAAAGACTGCAACTTAAGGCATCAAAATATTCCTCCCCATCGATCTCTACTGGTACAGTGCCCAGAAGCCTGACGGCATTACCACGCTGAATGACGATGCCAATAAGTATAAAGTAATAATAACCTTTAAATTAAATGTATGATAGAAGTATGTATACTATAATATTCTGTCATTTCTTCCCCCGCAACTGAAAATGTAAAAATTATAGACCCATTATTCTTTCACTTAATCTGCCAATTTGCCCCCTGAAGTATAAACATGTCCGAATATATAGTTCACCTAAACTATCTATTTTTATTAGAATAAAAGGTCCTGGAAATAATGACACAATTCAAGAATTTCCTTATCATCGAAGACAAGACGTTAATAGGCTTCTAAAAAAACAAACGTTTAAGCTTGCGTAGTAAAAACAAGATGAAATAACAAGGAACGTCCACAAAGCGATTGGTTCCGCAGACAGACGAGCCGACGACAGCCCTTTATCAGATGAAACATGTTATTTGTCTTGAGGAAAATACAAAAGTCAGTCAAAAGCTTCGACCCGGACAGCTCAAAGCTGGCGAACTGTTCAAGAATACAAAATGTCTCTCATTTTATAAAAATGCATGCTTAATGTTACCTAACAACAACACAGACTGAAATATACCAGCGATGAAATATATATTATACAGCAAAGCAATTTGTGAAGGCAGCCGCAAAAATTAAGGTTTAATTATTTAAACAGTATTATTCTGGTTGGTTATATTGCTTAGTTAAATAGGTAGTACAGCGATCTCTGCCTTATGTTAATCGTAAGTATTTTCGTTCAATGGCCATGTTAACTGTTATCCATTATCGTAATTATAATGTTCAACAGATAGGGTGCAGGTGCTCCCTTTCGTAAAATCAACTTCTACGAGTGCCTTCGAACGAAATACGAGTTCCTTTGTAGTTAAACTCTTGACATCATCGGATCCATGTCCGCTTGAAACTTGCTCTATTCGTGTCCAGATGGTCGTTGTGCTTACTCACAGTATGTTACAACTTGTGTAAATAACATTTTAAAAATTGTAGAGGTTTGATCGTATAAAGTTTTTCTAATAATTCAAATCAGTCACATAATTCAACCAAATAATCATACTGTATAAAAACTGAACATGTGTAAATAATTATACCATTCGTTGAACATTGAAAGGGCCAACGATACTCGTATGCTTTTCGTATGTAAAACAGAAATAGTTATTATCCGAGCTTTCGCAGTCGCATTACTTCGTAAGAGAACAGACTCTTATCTCAAAGGCTATGGCTTGTTTATCGTCCGACTCCCATTTATGAGTTCGTTATTTCCCTATTCTTACGACATAAAAATGTCGTCCATAAGAATAACTCGGAGCTTTTATCTGTCTACGTACATTGATAAGGGGAAATAATGAGAAGACTTATACGGATCGATAGCGATTAAGTTGTTGTTGTGGTCGAGTTAATAAAGTCAGAACTGCCATTTTGCGGTGAGATTGTACCGACGCAAATATATTTTGGATTCCTATCTCCAAGACTTATATACTCGTAGTTTAGTGCGTCACGTGTCGTAAACTTCGACTTCTCTGTTTCCAATGTTTCCATTTACATATTTGGGGAAGTTTCATGGTCGACTTCATAATCGACAGATGAAACCTCGAATGATTTTCATATGAAATGGCTTTCTGGCATATCCATTCTCAGTCGCACATACCCACACGTCGTCATAAAATTATATTACGAATAGCTTCTCACAATAAACGACTTATGTCGTTATACAGCGAATAACATAAAGCATTTTTTTAAGCATAACATACACTGACGGACTCATAAACTGCATCAAAGTTCAGGTTTACTCTAAAAGGATTTTTTATAAAAAGTATGCAAACTTTTTAGATTAAATTATATAAATATGGAAAGACTGGCTCTTAATCTTAAAAAAAAATTAAATTTAAAAATAGAACTGCAGTAAAACAAATGAATATAGCCGGGAAAAGAAAATTTACTTGTAGTATCAGATTTGCGTGTTATTTATAGCAAAGTTTTAAATTGATTCTCATTGATTTTTTTTGTTTTGTCAATTGAATTATTGTTACCAGCATAATTGTTGGGTTAGTTTTTTAACACATCGAGAGTTTTTTAACCATAATATGGATACTTCGTCCGAACAAGCGGCACAAATTGTAGCATTGGTGCGGGAGGGCTTGGATCAACGAACGATTGGTAGAAATTTAAATTTAAACCAGTCTATGGTTTCTAGAATATACAGAAGGTTTGTAGAGACAGGTTCTTACAGGAGGAGACGTGGTACAGGCAGAACTCGAGCAACCACAGGTCGTGATGACCGATTTATTGTTATAACTTCCCTGCGAAATCGTTTCCTCACGTCAGTTAACATTAAAACCGAGCTTAATGAAGTGCGTGGAGTAAACGTGTGTGCACGAACAATAAGAAGAAGGTTAAAGGAAGCGGATATCACCCCTTTTAGACCAGCGAATGGTCCAAAGTTGTCTACAGCTCACAGACAAGCTCGCTTAAGATTTGCGCGTCATCACCTGAATTGGACAGAAGAGCAGTGGGCCTCTGTATTGTTCACGGACGAGTGTAGGACATGTTTATATGGTGCAGATGGTCGCAGAAGAGTCTATCGTCGACGTGGGGAGCGATATGCTCAAAGTTGCATTGAGGAGCGTGTTCCTTTTGGAGGCGGTTCATGTATGGTCTGGGGTGGCATATCGATGAACGGGCGAACAGAACTTGTGTTCATAGACATGGTCCGTCAAAACGGTAATAGAGGGGGTTTGACAGCACATCGCTACATAACAGAGATATTAGAAGATCACGTGGTGCCTTACATGGGATTCATAGGCGAAAATTTTACTTTAATGCAGGATAATGCCCGGCCGCATGCAGCTGCACAAGTTCAACATTATTGCGAAGAGGTTGGGATACGTACAATGAATTGGCCAGCACGCAGCCCGGATCTTAATCCCATCGAGCATGTTTGGGACAATTTAAAAAGAGCTGTATATGCGAGAAACCCTTCGCCCACGACAGTGGCAGCACTAAGAACAGGACTTTCAGAAGAATGGGACAATATTCCGCAAGATCTTTTAAAAAACCTTATAAAATCTATGCGGAACCGATTAGAATCCGTAATAAGGGCACGTGGGGGTAATACACCTTATTAAAACACAAATAAACCCTTGCATAAAGTTTGTGTCTATTGTTAAAACCAATTTTTTAATTAAACCAATTTTTCTTAAATTTCTGTTTTTTCTTCAAAAAAAGTCTTAAGGTCCTTTCCAGTACATAAACTTAAACTTAAAGATATGACCCTACGCTGTTTTAAAGTTCACGAACCAATCTAGAGGTTTCAATTTAAATCTGTATAGAAAGTATGCATACTTGGTTAAAATATTTATTTCAAAGTCGTCTATTACTTTGATGCAGTTTATGAGTCCGTCAGTGTAAATTACCTGCGAGTTATAATGTGTTTAGGGAATCTAATTTCGATGGGGAGATATAACATATTGTGTGCGAATAAGAAAAATAGCCTCGTGACGTTCTGACCGGTGACCCGTTTCCACCAGGGGCACGCGAGTGGTCTTATTATATTTTATGAAGCTCCCTTGCATGCCTGAGGGGATTTGTAATGTTTGCCACTCGGCGACAATGTCGCTGGATCTTATTACCACCTTTCCACATAACCCTCTGCTGTTAGTATTTATGTTCGTATGTGACGTGATTTGTGTACATATAGGAGGAAATTGTGTAATATGAGCTAGCTAATGTATTTTATTTGTAGCAATTATGGCAGTATTTACCTATTAGATAATAATGAAGAATAAAAGCTTTTTATGATTTCATTTAGAGCATAATGATTGTTGAATAGAGTTGTTTTAAAGTGTCAAATATAAAAGTTCCAGTTGACAATTGCTCTCTGGCGATGGCTGTCTTCTAAGGATTGCAAGACCAGATGGCACCACGCTCTCATAGATACTATTTCAACTAAATCAAAACGAAGAGAAGAAGTAAGCCAAAGAAATAAAAAGATAGTATATACACATATATTACATAGCCAACATATTCCTCGTATTCCGCAGACCCGCGGTCCGTTCTTCCGAGATGACCCCCTTCGGGTTTAGGGACCACGGGGTCACCTGGTTTGGGGTGGAGCCCTTCGCATCGTTTCCGTGGCCTGCTTCTGCTAGGGTGACAGGCGGCAACTGTTATCTACATACTTGCGAGAGAAAACTCGAAATAAAACCCTGTAACAGTTTCTCTGGCTAGTGTAGTCACAGTAGGCCATTAGCCTCCCAATGGAAATAAGCCAAGAAAAAAGGCCCCAGTCAAAATCAGGGCCGATGATTCTACTAATTGTGAGTACACTGTACGCTCTCATAAAAGCTATTTAAACCAAATCAAAACGAGGAGATGAAGTAAGCCAAATAAAGAAAACGTAAGTAAGGTGCGTACTGTGCGGTATGAAAGGAACTTCAAGCTTGCTGTGGTTTGTCCAAGCGACTACAATAAGGGAGTTCTTCACGAAGGGCATTAGATGGTTTCTACTGGGTTGGCAGCGCGTGTCTGGTGTTGCAAACGTCCATAGGCCACGGTGACCACTTTCCATAAGGTAAGTACTTGTACTTATCTGCCACCTGAGTTTATATTATAATGATGGTGATCACGACTTCTCAACTTCACTTATTAAATTTCGTAACGTAACTGTGAGTATTAAACTAAGATTGATTGTTGAGAAAAACGCCAACAACAGAGATAAAAACGATTCGAAATATGTATAACAAAAGTTCGTGTAATAGCAGCTAATGCATGTGAGTATGGAGAAAGTTTCCGAGCAGCCATTCTCAGCGCAATCTCAAATTAAATCTACGCCAGCGGGTCGGAGACGCGAACTGGCAGCCGTCGTTATAAAATATGTATACAATAGTCTTTTTTCGGGACTTTTATTAGGTAACGTATAGACCACGAACTTTTTTGTTAGAACGCGAAATGTTTTTAAACTAGACTCACTCTTTTCAGGTGTAATCAATGAACAAAAACTTCATATAACGAACTCGCCTTTATTTTTTGTCTGTTTATTTTTCTTTAACATTATTTTCTAAAGGTAATTACTGTGGACGTTAAAGAATGCTTTAATATTTATAACTTAATTCAGGGGAGTTAGAGCTATAGCAAGCAAGCCTGGAAAATAACTGTTCACTCAACTTGCTATTAAAGTAAATAATTGTGTCTAGACCAAGTAAATGTTTGTAAATAGACCAACAAAAAAAAGCCCGCTGAGTTTCTTGCCGGAGTCTTCTCAGGCCGGGGCCGCGTTTCGAATCGGTAAATTGATGTCATCTCAGATGCATTTTAACTGACCATAATTAAGTGCTTAATGCCAGTTTATCATCTATTCAATCACAAATTTAAATGTGATTGAGTAACACACAGTCAAATATCTTCATAAACATTCCTATTTATGAATTAGTAAAATGTGGTTTGGATGGACGTCACTCCATTACGCCAGAACTGTTATAAAGCTGTATGGAAATTGTCGCAGAGTTAGATTTATTAGGAAATTTCATCCGCAGCAAGCTATCTGTGGCTTAGGAACAGGATCCAGTTTACTCAAATAAAAACAGACTGTGTAAAAATATGATATGTACATTTATTTATCAACAATGAAACAGCAATATTATTATTCCATCTTATTGTTCAATACTAAAAGCACTCAAATTGTTCAATACATATTAAGGAGGTGTACAAAAGATAGGAAGAGGTATTCGATAAACAGTATCGAGAAAGGGTTATTACTCTGTAATCCTACTAAATTATCGTTCACAAAACATTGTTCTACTGGGAAAATAAGGTTAGCTACCGAGGCACGAATCTAATTATAATAAAATTATCGAGTTAGTATACTATAATAGTGTAATAATAATGTTTTGTTGTACAACAGATATACATAAAAATACGCTAAAGTTAGATACAGATTACAAAAAACCATAGACTAAATACTCATAATTTGGACTCTGACGCCCTTTACTCATAATAATGGCTCTCTTATGGCGGCTTTCCACGGGGAGTCATACCACTTAAATATGGCAGTTCGAAGAACGAAACCTATGCTCGGGCCCTCTCCGTGAGTAGCGGCTCTGCCGTGAGATAAATGAGGTACTACACCACGATGATGGCAACTGCAAAATGCCATCGATTCGACATAAAAAGAAGATTATTTAGATATATATATACACTAAGAGAGGTCAATATCCAGCAGTGGACGATAGGCTTAATGATTATGATAAACACACTAAATAAAAATCTCGATACTGTTATAACTATAGCTACATTCTTTTACATGGCAACAGCTTCTAATAAATCAATAAATGTCGAAACATCTCACATAAAATTAAATAAAATTGTACAATATACAAAAGTCATAATTACAATAAATTGGCGACGACTAGTCACTATTAGCTTAATTACACGAGTGTACTTACAAAACGAATTATATACAAAATGTTAGTCTGTAATCTATTCAGTGAATTCGGAGCTGCGTCCTCGTTATATTCCAAAGATCATTTTGCCTTGCTTCTGCGGTAAGTAGGTACTAGGTACAGTCGCCTTCAAAAGTTGTACAAAAGTAACAAATTTATAAACGACTAGCCGTTGCCAGCGACTCCGCCCACGTAGATGTCGATTATCGACTCTCTGTACTACTTCTCCTTGATGTCATGACAACGAAAATAGTTAGCGATATTATCACTAATGTATAGAAATCTACCGGATTTATTGAGATTTATGATTATTGCTCCTCTCCCTTGAATGGTAGCGTAACGATATATAGCCTATATTACTCCTAAATATTGTAGCTTTTTATAAGTGAAATAATTATTGACATCGATCCAGTAGTTTCGGAGCCTATTCGTACAAACAAACAAACAAACAAAAATACAAATCTTTCCTCTTTTTATTATAAGTGTAGATGTTTACAACGAAATAAATAATTATGTTTTAAATATTATGTACCAAATTTACTAAAAGTTATTGTTTATTTATTTATATATTTTTACAATTGCAAATACAGGTATGTATATGACATATTAATATATTCGTACATTTAGGTAACAATATATTTAGCTTCGCGGCGTTAGCCTAAAAACCCTGTATTAGAAGTGGGTATCACGTCGTCGATAGTGTAATGACCAGGGTTCCTACTACGATACTAAAATCGATTTTGTTACAATTACTTTTGTATTACATTATCTGTTCGAGGACAAATTAATGATTTTTCAAATTATTATTATTCTCTGTAAAGTGTTCAGTAACCTGGAATGTGTTGAAGTAATAATGTTGTCGACTGTACCTGAATTGTTCGGAAAGGGTATTCTTTAGAAGCAGTTTTAATATCGATGAATACATCTACGAAATCATAATCTTGACAATGTCAATCTGTACTTCAATAATAAAGCTAAAGATGTTGTTTTTACAAGGTTTTAACGCCATAATATCTGATACTACTACTACAAATAGATTGCGCTATTTGCATTTGATAGCTCAGTTCTTGGGAAAGGTTATAGGCTATAATAACATCATGCTTCGACCCTTAGCAATAAAAAAGGTCAAAATGACGAAGGGTGGATAGGCAATGCAATGTGACACTATGAGCGGCCCGTTCACTCTAATAAAACTAATCCGGTGGGTAAAACCGCGGTGCACGCCTAGTATACTAGGTTAGTTAAATTTGTGTAATAACATTTTAATATAAACCACATAATGTGTATTATTTTTTTATTAGTCTTCGTTTCATCAAGGTGACCGATTTTGTTTTGGTCTGTGGTTGCGCCAAATTGTGGTGTAAAGGGCATTTCTTAACCGATCTTTACCATACATGATACACAACGTGTACAGCAACATTAAAAAAAACACTTTTTAGATACTAGCGGAGAATTTGGAGCAAAAAGAAGGAATGTTTACGGTTGCATTATGTATGAACCGATTTTGATGATTTTTGGCTGAAACATCGAGGATACGATTTTTCAGTATTTTTTTTTAAATCTGGTGCTAGTGCTTACTATTTGTTCACACCTAGTCTACTTACTACAAAACTATGAGTTATATATGACGGTTACTACAATAAGTAGGCATGTGACTTCTGCTAAATACAACTCAATCTAATGATGGCCTTAGGACTTAATTTTAACAGGACGTCAGCTGAGTACCGGCCATCACCCGATTGTACTGAATAGATTACACGACAGTTACAAAGGGAGCGTGTCAATTAAAACTACTTCCTCCTATAGTTTTCGGGAACATAGTTGTCTTTACCGGGAATTCCTGTCCCACCGGAGTCACCTAACCATGGATACCTGTAACAGAATAATAATGTTATAAGTATGAATAGGGTATTTTATGGTGAATAACAGAACTGTAAGTGAAACTTTCGGATGCTGGCAAGTTTTCACTTCAATCTACAGATTTGTTATACGTCGCCAATGTACGTCTCAGATTATAGTAAGAGTTGTTAACTTTAAAATGGCGGATCACGTCTTGTAGGTTTTACAAAGTAAGACGACATGGTGGCATCGTAAAAATAAAATAAAAGTTGTAATAACGTAACCTAGCCGCTTTACCACCCATAGACATTGACGACACGCGGAAAATGGTTTTGTGGCCACATAGTAACGGAGAAATATATAGGTATTGTTAGTATAACACGCATAATAATTTGCCGTGTTAGTCTCCGGTGGAGTGCCACACCATCTCTTCCTAAGTGTATCGTAAAAGACGATAAACGGAAAAAGTATGCAGACTAAACCACTTTTCTTTTCCGGGTGCAAAATCTTCACGGATGCCAATCTCAACGGAGTTGGTGAGAAAGGTTATGTCGGACTCGAACCGACTAAAAGACTCGTACTCTGCAGACCCGCGGCAAAACCCTATAATAATTTTTCTGACCAGCATGGTCACAGTAGGCCAATAACCTCCCAACTAGCCAAGAAAAAAGGCCCCTAGTTAAAATCAAGACCAATAATTCTACTAAATGTGAGTACACTGTTGAAAAAAATATGCTATTGAATTATAGACATTACGTTATGCTGTAAAAGTCAAATATTAATGGTACCTTGTAGAGTAAATGTAACAATGTAATTAATTATTATTAATTAATTAATTAATTGATTAATTTAAGTTCAGACTAAGCAAATTAAGTCTAAAATTTAATACCATTGTTGTCATTCAGTGGTTTGACAATATTTGGCAATCATACTTGGCAAAATGTGGATGCTACTGTTAATACACCTTTCCTCGATCCTTATCTATATTATCTTATATATATTTACAAACGTATGATAATAATAATTTAATTCCACAAGTAAAAACATTTTTTTTTTTTAAAACCTCTTTCGTCAGTCGGAAAATCTATAAAAAGTGTGGTATAGCAGGAGAACGTTTGATTGCGGTCGTAGGTCACAGTTTCGATTCTACTAAATGCATATAACATACGTATTTGTATGCATGAAAATATATAGGTATTAGTACAATAGAATAGAATGAATCGAATTGTAAAATAAAACCAACGTTTCCGTGAAATGACTAAATAGGAACTATGGTTTTTGCTGTAAAATGCATAAAAATCAAAGACAATACGCAATATAACATGATTTGACATTGTTGAAAACATAGTAGCGGCCTCACTCACTTCTCGGAAATATTGGTTTTTCTATGGATAGCATTCTTTTTTATTAAAAATGTTGTTACGTTTATGAGAATCGTAAATGTATGTCAATCCTATACATAGCTTACTATTGATTGATCTGTGGGTGATGTATAATAAATATATAACTAGCTGTTGCCCGCGGCTCCGCCCGCCTGGACTTCTGATCTTATTCCCGCTGCTCCATTCCGAGCATTTTCATATTTGTTCACCTTTTAAACCTTGTCTGGACTTCCACGAATCATTCAAGACCAAAATCTTCTCGAGTTTTTGCGAGACTAACGAACCGAAATTCATTTTTATATATATTTATAGATAAAGATAATTATAACTCACTGATTAGGGCATTCGCTGCAGGTTTCCATGTATCGAGTGTCGGTGAAGTTGCTCTCGGCCCGTTTGAAGGATAGCGCGCACTTGTTAGGTAAGTTGCAAGGCGCTGGTGGGAGGTCCTTGCGGTCACACTGCCATGCCTCGTAGTTGTTCAAAGCTTTCACCGATTTCGGGTCCGTCATCCAAGTCAGGGCTTGTGTAACGGTTACGAACCATACATCTGGTCTGAAAAGAAATAGTGATAAATTGTAAATAGGTAATAAATACATAATATATAGGTGAATAAAAGTGTTACGGGTAGTTGGCACCCACATAAATAAATAAATAAATATCGCCAAATGGTTGTGGAGAAAAATATCAAAGTTCATTCGCATCTTTGACTAGAAAGTCGACCTCAACCGAGTTGGGCAAAGGCGCAGAGAATGATAGGGTAAAATATTTTAATACCTACATACATACAGGATTAAAATCCCTCTAGTACCTATGTTTAGACATTGTCATGTTGGAAAATGGTCTGTGGGAATGAAATGAATCATCCTCATAGCTATTTCTTAGTTGTGTCTAGTGTGCACTATGGCGTATGGAGCCCGAGGTCCGCTTAATATTGTTTGTTTGATATATCGGCTTTTTACGGAAGCGGTTATCGTCTGATCTCCTAAATCTGGAAGAGAAAACTGCACCAGAACATCTTCCATTATTGAGCACAATCAACTTTTGTAAGTAAGATTAACTCGTGCCTCAAGGATGTGGATACGGCCCAGTATATCTCTCTTTGGTTGCAAATGAAGTAGGTAATAATATAAAAACGATTATAGAATATGTTTCAATTTAATCGGCTTACATCTAAAACAGTATTTCATGAATAGCATGCGCAATTAAATGTAAATGTGCTCCAAAAGCTTTTATTCCAAATATTATCTATTCCTATTATTTCCATTATTATGTAGTAGTTACATGTCCGTACACAGAATTCAAATATGGAACACGTTGAATGAATGATTCATGTATTAACTACGTTGGACATCGACCATTATTATTATTAAAAGTAGATTCTAGTCTCTTTGTATGAAATAATATTTTTATGAAATTCAAAGTTAAAATTAGTGTTCAAATAAAATTATTCAAATCATAAGTTAGATTTTGATCTCAAATAATAATTATACTGTTCTAGAATATTCTACATAGAGCTGCTTAGCCCTAAAGTAAGCATAGCAGCATAACGCATGCCATTATAAGAACACCTAGTACTCATAATGGCGCATAGGTCATTGCTATGCCACGATTCGTTTGAAATTAATAAAGACCGGACAACATGATACCATTTGCGCATCGCGATAGCCAATAGTACGCCTCTGTATACCTACCATTGTCGTTTGTACACAATGGCGTTGCCTTGTCATTGCCTATCAAGAGCTATTTACAAGAACGCTTTACATAATATTACCACGAAATACAAAAAAAAAGAAGTTAGTAAAGGATGACGGCGCAAATCAAATCAATTATAGTCAACTTAGTGTATCTACATAGATGTTTATATGAACTACCTACTAAACTTCCAAATATTATATGACATACTAAAAGATAATTCACTCTGTCAATGTAGTAAATCAATTTGAACTCTCAGCCGACTTATGTATAAATAATTACAGTACCCACAAGTACCCACATTAAATAATATAGTTAGTCATATACCGTAAACTTGTGGTATTCATCAAAGAGGATTCCAGGGGAAAGTAAAGGTTATTATCGTACACAGTTCACCGATAACGGTATTTAAAGCTCGGGGCTCAAACCCTTTTCAGATATAATCAAATACAATAGATACATACCTACTATTGTGTCTACTTGAAAATGAGTCAATATTGACAGAGGTTACGAAATGTAACAAATATGTAACATTGTGTCAGGTTTGATATTCCCACTGAAGCGATATTTTTTAGATTCTCTGTATATGAACAGAGATTTGTTTGTTCACTATTGTATTTTTTTTTTAAATTGTTGTTACTCATAGCGAATGTTTGGTGTATTATGATCCTATGTTAATCAGTGATAACCGTGAAAGGATATAAACCTAAGTACTTAGTTTTAGTACCATTATTATACATTGTGTATTATCTTTTCCTAATACTGAAAAAAAAATACCTACTAAGCACTTTGTACCTACTGTAAGGTATTGAATGTTTTAATGCAGAGGTGTTCTTTATTTGTTATGTCTAATATATAATATTATCGTGTCACAGTGCTTGTCTACAAATGTCTCCGGAACGGATTGATCGATTCTCATAATTTTCTTAAATTTGATAATCGATCGATAGATATTTGTTTAATCCCTAAATCGACGCTGGCGAAGCTGCTAGCAACAATTAGTATTACTATGAATGATTTATGAGGAACACGTGATTTTAGTATAGTTCTTCATTGACCATAATTTGTTTAACTTTTTCTCATTATGCGAAATAATACAACGAATGGAATATTATTAATTAAAAAAATGTTACATTATTGAATTATGTAATACAATCACGTTATATAAGTGTTACTTAAATTGTATTTTTAAATTCTGAAATTAATGTAGTGAATCAGGTACAGCTTCTTTTTATTAAGCCTATTTATTTTATTATATATAAATATTATATATATATATAATAAAAATTATAAAAATGTACTACTTAGTAATGGGGTACTAAGCAGTAGATTTTTAGTAGGAATTTTAGTGAAGATAATGGTGCAGGAAGTGTCAGTACAGTATTAAGCTTACACTAGTTTTAGTTGCCCACATACTACATTTATATTTGTGTACAAGGCATAGAACATTTCCTAATTTTATATCTACATATAAACCATGCAGCCTCTGTGGCGTGGTAGTAGTGTACGCGACTGCTACGCAGGAGGCGCGGATTCAATCCCCGCTCAGTGCAAATATTTGTATGCATGAATATGGCTATTTCCACTGATCTGATCGTGCGTCGAAGAGCACGTCAAGCCGTCGCTCCCGGTTGCCATACGAATATCTATGGCAGTTAGTACGGGTTTTGGAACCCTCAAAAGTCCAACATATTGAAATCATAATCATCACCACCTGTGTTAGGGATGATCTGGCTCTCGCCTCGGAGCAGGGTCCACTTTCGGCGTATTGTGTCGAAAGTCATAACCATAAGAGTACCTACTAGAATGTGAACAATAGTAGCGGTTACACAGTTTAAAAAACAGAGCTGTGAAAAAAAATTAGACCGCAAGATAATGACACAAATTTCCAGGTTATTTGTTACTAATAATTAGTACATGTTTAAAATACAGACATCGCAATATCGGATTGGAATCATAATTATAAAATCAAATTTAAATTTAGCTATCACGTTTTCATCAATAAGTAGTCCTTTAATGGACGGTTTAATTTGGGAATTACCGTATACAGTTCACATTAAAAACAGTATAACATTTAAAACTTGAAATTGATTTCAATGTTGCGCTCTTGATTAAATAGATTGTGTTTTTAATTAAAATTTCATACATGTTGTGCAGATTCTTTCAAATTCTATTTATTTTTAAGGCACTTCATCCACATGCGTAAATAAATTAGGTAAAATTAGTCTCAGCAATGTGGATATTACGTCTCGTATTCTTAGAATTGTTATACGCATCATGATTATTAAAATGAACTTTTTTTTAACGGATTTACTTTTGAGTTATTTTCCTCTTTATAATGATTTCCCAATTGCTTTTTGTTGTTGGAAAATGTAGTGTCGATTTCTTTTCACAGAATACACGTCCCTGGGGCCTTGATTGACATATCGGTTTTATATAGACCCATGGAAACCTATAACGTTGTACGAAATTAAAATTAGGTAAAAGTATATACTCACAAATCAGCAGCCCAGTGTAAGAACTTGTGAAGTCCTTGCTCTAACTCTTTGATCTGGAACCAGTTAGTGTGGAATGGCATCATGTATGGCGCCCTGTTCTGGTCGTAGTAACGGAGGAAGTCCTCTTGTAACCATTCAAGCACCTAAGAAATTAAATAGATTATACAAGAATAAAAAAGTAATATTTTATTGTTAACGGTACTTTATGAATCAGAACCCTCTAGACCATTCGTTGGTAGCCGTTTTGTAGAATGAAATAGAATAGAATAGAAAGTTCAACGTATAGCACTGAAACGTATATTGACGTTGACGCCTGTCAACAGCGCCAAAATATCTACGACCACTAACTAACTAATTGCCACTTGTCTAGGGAAGCAGGTGAGCCTACAGAATGTAGAAGATAATCTTAATTGAAATCATCACCATGTAATTATAAGATGGGTGTCATTCACTTTCGCGTGTGAAAAAGTAAAAAGTTTATTACGGAGTTAGGACATGACGTTATCTCCCATTGGGGAGTCCGACTGGGGAAGTATCTCACGCTACAGAATACCGCGGCTAATAATAACCTTGTGTTGTGTTTCTCATGGGTATTAGGGTAGCCAGAGTTCACTGCAGCAGAGGTTATGTGTTGTCAGTGCGAAGACCGAGAAATCTTTCTTTGTCTTCTGTACTAACGGCGCAGGGGCTCTTTTAACCTTATCCTTTTCCTCTATATGGTCAGCAATGTGACGCTCCTGGTGTTGCAAACGTCCATAGACTACGGTAACCACTTTCTATCAGGTGAGCCACGTGCTCGTCTGCCCGCTAAGTGGTATAAAAAAACTTCACCTTAAAGTACCGTCTGACCGACCTCCACAAAAATGTGTTCTAGTGGAGGTTTCCATGAAAGACCATTATATCCTAAGCCGTATTCCGTCCGTCTGAACGTAATTAATAAAGGATTCACTGGAAACCCATATACCTAAATGAATTAGCTGAATCCGCCACACTCATTACCTAACTGTTACCACTAGGGCTGTCAAACAAATCTTTCGAGTTCTATAAAGCCCCCTAAACTTAACTTAATATTCTAAATAGACAAATAATACCAATAATGATAAATGTATTATCCATTAAAAGTAATTTGCTTTATAACAACGTTATATTTTTTTGAATCAGTAGCTAACTCAACTCTCGGTAAACCTGTCGCTTATGTTTAAAGTGCTCTATTAGAGAAAACTGCGATATAATGAGTTGCACGTGCCTGAGTAATGAAACTATAGCGACATACGTGAGTACAAATTACTCATAGAGAACTCATACTACACTCAAAGCACTCATTCAGACGAATTTACTTAATACATGATGATATCGTCGAGATATCCTCGGATCGGATTGGACCACAAACTGGCCAACTAGATAGGTACGTGTTTATGCAAATAGAGTAGTATAACGTTTTTATTGTCCGTGTAATAAGGTTTAGTTACGCAGAGATAAAATAATAGCCCACTTCACTGTACGTGAGTAAATGAAATTATTCTATAAGCCGGCTTCCGTTCCACTTCTCAATACTTTATGCAACTACAAGCACTAGCTTACCTAGATTTTAAAGTACATTATTATCTTTACTTAACGCAAGCTCCACATACTATAATAGTTAACTAATGCATTATAATAGTAGTTGCCTAAAACCGGTAAATAGCGAGTCGGAATTACCCACTGCGGGTTCTGTACATAACATTGAGGGATAAACATAACATGAGATATTGAGGTAGGCGTTACATGGCAGCAATCCATTGTAAATAAAAATACTATGGGAGTAACCATCACTCACCCACGGTTTAATAGTCTCAACGATAGCAATAGTAAAATACTGCTAATAATTATAGAAAGGAATGACAAACCGCACCTCTCAGTACAAGTAAAAATACTTCTTACCCGAGAAGATATGATATCGTATCTGCAATATTCCGCAAGTGTGACGAACAAACCTTGACATGTGTATCTGTTTGCCTGTATCTGTAGCGTTCCTGAACATCTCTCGTGTAAAGGCAAAACACCTGTCGAGGTTTGTTTTTCGCACTTACGAAATATTGCAGGTACGAAATCATATCGCCTCGGGTAAAAGTCTTTTCACTTGATTTAAGGGGTTTCTGTCTATGGTACGATTAATTATATTTCGTATTACTATCGTCGGGATTGTTGTTGGTATATCCATTACCATGACTTAGAAAATTTCTTTTACTTCGAGAAGTTGTAGAGCTAAGTATTTAATGTAATTTTAGCTCTATATCTCCACGCGTTCCTGAGAAAGCGATCTTGACAGACCGATAGACCAAAAATTGAAACGAACATAAGAACGGTTTTTTTTCTTTGTTTTGTAGGTAATAAATACGTAACCCTTTTTTGTCGTAGTACGTAACCCTAAAAACTAATGTTTATTATAAATATGAAATACTGATATATTTCTTCAAGGCGTGTCCATGCAGCTCAGTTGGTCGAGGCACTAGTTGCGTTTCCCGTTAGTCGCCTCTTAACCCGTCACCCTTTCGGATGAGGTGGGGTGGTGATTATGATTCCTACGTCACCACGCACCTTAAAACTAATATTTATTATGATTATGAAATAATGTATTTGGTCGTTTTTGTAATGTATTTTAGTGTCGCAGCTAGTTACAACGAGCAACGTTAAGTCAATGTAAGCTTTTTACAGGCTAGTTTATAGACTCGAGTGGCTCATAGGCGACCCCTAAAAAATTCAAGGTTTCTATTAGACGGCAAACCTAATTCCATGGGTAATGAGTAGATAAAACTCTTTTTATCTGAACCGTAAACATTGTTTTTTGTTACTTATAATGTTATATAATATGAAATTTAGAATTCATTACGAATTATTTGCTTTTGAATTACTTAACAAAATCTTAAAAAGGTGATCCCATTACATAAATCTGCATCTAATGTAATTTTTACATAACAACGAAGTCGCATCTCTGGCTTCACTTACCAATATTATTAGGTCTAGGCTGTGGTCTATACTCAGTTTGTTTAAGTACTTAAATAAACAAAACCAATCTTGGTGAGACTTTTTAATATGTTTTGTTTAAAAACTCAGTATAAAAATACTTTTCTGCTTATAAAAGCACTAACCGGTAACTAAACCGGTATCGAACCACTAGTTAGTCAATTAGTTAGTCTAGTTTATTTACTTAGCATGTGTTTTTTATGAAAAGTTACTACAAGATTGTTTACATTTATTTAAATACCTAAACAAATGGAGTACAATAGGTCTAGTGTTTGGACACTTTGGACAAGTTGTCTATACTTTGTAAAATATAGCTTGGGTCCTATGACAGATGTCAAAATGAAGTTCATAGGGATGTCCGGAATTCGATGAAAATATCGATACTACCAGCTATTATTGATGCATGTTACATATAATTAGGTTTAATTTAATTGTATGTATGCATTTAATTGTAATGAGAACGGGATATACGTAGCATACAAGGCGTCGGCACTCGTACTGATGAGAATGAGTGGAGTGGATCAGTGGAAGTTCATATCAAACAAGATGTTGGCGCGTGTATCTTATGCCTATATTATGCCCAAGAGCCAAACGCGGCGTGTCTTCTTACAAAATCCAAAAACCGGTTCAGGGCGTTGATGAATTGAATGTAGGATTTTATTAACTCAATATAATTTAGGATCAAGTATATTGAAATATAAATATTATTATGATATTAAAATGCCTAAGCAATAAGATTAAATTCTAAATATTTTTTTCTTATATTAATTTCAATTTTAAATTAAGCTTTATTCAAAATATAGATAGTTTATAGTATGTGGTCACGATGATTCATCGCCCATCACTAATTAGCTCGATATGCCCATAAAGTATGGTATTGACAGCTACTACATTCATTATTAGAAAATTCAAGACTTCATGTGTGGGATTTCACTGACAGCTGTCATAGGACCCAAGCTACATTTTACAAAGTATAGTCCAATGATTTTTGAAATTTTGTTTTTTTTTTATAAACTTCTATACGTGTTTCCTTGAATCACTAGTTGAGAAGACTATTTAAAAATAGATTTCCGGATGTTTTATTAAGAATATAAACATATTTTAGGGAATTTTATTGCCAGCAACAACTGGACTTCATCATTTCACTACGACTAAAAGTCACGAATAGCATTTATAGTAGCGTTCTTTGAAACTGGTCAAGAATTTATGGTATTTCAACGTTTTTATGAGTTTTCTTTATTTCTATCATATTGGATAAGACCGCTTTGTCTCTACATTAGTTTTGGATTTCTTTGTCCTATTGTTTTGTGTTCTACTATCCTCATTAATTCCACGTACTCGAACTGCAAGTACGTTTTATCTACTTGCATTTTATTGTTCCGCACTCTCTATGAAAATTATCAGGATCGGATGTTGGGGCTGAGAATTTTTCATCATTCCTGAACCTTTTCCCAACTCTGTTGGGGTCAGCTTTCCAGTCTAACTGCGATATTTTCCGTGAAGCGATTGCCATCTGACCCCCACAACCAATGGTCCAATGACCAATGGCGATATCGAAGTTCCAAGTTAGACTAGTTGGACTTTTGAAGGCTCCAACTACCCGTAACGACTGCCATAGGTGTTTGTATGGCAACCGGCTTAACGTGCTCTCCGAGTCACAACCAGACTAGTGCAAACAGCACCATATTCATGCATACAACTTTTTGCACTGAGCGGGAATCGAACCCGCGCCCCGTACGTAGCAGCCGCGTGCACTACCGCCACGCCACAGAAGCTGTGTAATAAACTATCTACGAGTACTAGCACTGCAATGTTTAGCCGTGTCAGCGATTTAGTTTGTCGAGCGAAAGTTATATCACTTTATCATTCATCGATCAAAAATTCCGACATCCTATCGCTTGTCGATAAAACAATCAGTCGCACTAACGTACGTCGAGGTGATATACTGTCCGGCCACTGATGGGCGACATATTGTACTGTCGTCCTAACATTTATTTTGTCGCGTACCTATTTTGTTTGTCGCAACTATAATACGAAGTCCACCCTCGTATTTCTTTTCCAAGGCTGCCAATATATTATGTATCATTCACAAATAGAAGAGAAACTAATTTCAGCCCAAAATAGCACGGTCATAACGGCAAATTGTTACCGAATTATTTATTCTATATGTAAACGCCTAATAGTGGTCAAAAGGTGTGTGAATACATACTGTAATAGGTATTTAATTCTCACCCATTAATGGTAAAACTAATGTAGATATATTGTTAAAATTTTACGGCAAGCAATGAGTCAATCAATTTTGAAACCCATCTAGAGCCCATAGCACAATTTATGATTACTATTATGGGTCTAGGTGGTGTAGTGTAGATTTTCCTAGAAATGTATTTATTTATTAATATAGTAATAGTGCTTTTTTAATAATGTCACCTGTATGACTGCAACAAAAAGTTACGTTTTCTGACGTTTCAAATAGAGAGTTCTTAAAAAGAAATAAATGATGCAAGCGTTGTCGTGTCTGTGGACCTCTGATCGGAATACCGGATACTTCGTCAAAGATTTTTTTGTGTCCAGGGTTTTTTTAAATTGTTACCCTTAGTTCGAAACGTTGGGTTAAAAGTAAAAAAGTAAGTGATATAAAAAAATAAAAAAAATAAAGTGAAAAGAAAAGTGGTTTCGTTTCAGAATATTATCTTTGTTTAAATAATGATAAGAACTTACTTCATCTGCATCGTGATTGTGTAGAACGCACTGATCGAGATACGGGCAGTGTCCGCCCTCGTAGGATTCCACATAGTGAGCGTTGAACGGCACCTCCCACAATCCTGTGAATAACATTTTAAAATACATCCATATATTTAATTAAATTTATATCAAACGCTCATGTAAAATTGTGATACCGTTCATAGGAACACCTATTCTCGGGTAAAATGTCTATGTGTTATTCCAGACTATTACCTATTCCTGTATCCAAGGTCCAACTGTACAAACATTCATTGCATTGGAAGTAGTACCTAGTAGTAATCATAGCATCTATTACTTCACTTGTGAAACTAATTGAAGGAGCTTAAACGACAAAAGCAATACTTCCAACTAAGTTTATACTAATGTATCTGATAATTTCTAATTAGTTTTGTATGTGCTAAAAGTTATAGGTACTAAAACAAAACAGAAGGAATATTTCAAATCTAAAAATATTTATTGTCAACAAAGCTGATACTTGGCTGACAATTTTTATTTGGACTTGCATCTGGTATGCAAAAAGTTAAAACTAAATATAGTCTGCAAACTCCAGCATGTGGACAAAAATATTGTGGAGTACAAAACAAAAAGAAACAAATTTGACAGTCGAGTGCCAACATGAAAGAAAATAATCAAGTCGACTGTGCATAAAACTAATATAACTTGAATAGACAACACGTGATGCAAGCGTTTGTGACTAACCTGGGAATGATTTCGTGGGGCAAGTGCCGGACTTGCACTCGTGGGCGATCTTATAGTCGAGCGTGTACGGCCACACTGGGATGGGAAGCGGCGGCACGCCCACTGAACTGTCGTAGATGTAGCCGAAGTCTTCCAACACCTACCGAACACCATTTTTAGATAATCACAAGGGTCTGTGAAACTTTTATGACTTTAGTTAAGTAACATCTTTTAAACACTCGCACTACTTACGCTTTAGTGTCATTAACAGAATTTATTTGTAAAACTTTAAAATAAGAATTGTTTTTTTTTATTATAAAGAACTGCATACATGATGCATGCTTTTGAAATCAGCGCAATTCTTATATATAAAAATAATTTTTTTGTGCAATAAATTTTTAAAGCTCATTTTAAAGAAGATTTTTATTTTTTTTTTCATATATTTACGAGTACTAAGTTACCTACACAGAAGTACAATCAACAACAAATTAATGCCCAGCATATATCTCACCACAACTGTGCATAAAAGGACTCTCCGAGTTCGATTCCCGAATCGGACAAAAAGTGCCATTGGGTTCTTCGTGTTTACGAAATTCTTAGCCGTAGCTCGTCTCAGGCAATAATGCCTGAATGAGTGTCACTATGTAGGATTGAAAACTCTACCTGTCACACAGTCCTCTGCTTACTCCTCGGGGATATACAATCGTGAGTACACATGTAAATCTCCCTATAAATCTACATACGTACCTAAAAAGTGTACTTCAATCAGTTTTATTTAGATATGTATTCGATCGGTTTCTATTGAACCCTCGGTTCACAACATACCGGTAGGCTTGTTTGACAACTGACATACTCGTACACACGGTAGGTACACATCGTGTGACGCATAACCAAAAAATCCTCCTCCAATTTCACTTTGTATTGCGTCAGAGCGACGGCGGTAATTGTCAGGTAACGAAGAGCTGTAGTAGAAAAATATAGATGCAGAATTCTTCTTTCCTGTTCCAATAACTATATTAATTTGCTCCATATTCTCTATATTCTTATTGGTTCTATAGAGGACTGCCAGTAGGATGAGTTTGTCTAGATTATCCTGATATTTTATAATGATGACCTCAAAACAACTTCTTGTAAAGTTTATTGAACATGATCTGAATTGACGTGGTTGCAACACAAAATGAAGCATGCATTTGACTACTTACTGTATTTTACCAACAACGATGGTGAATCATTACCTGATGACGGTCATGGTCCTTATAAATGACCGCAGCTATGGTATTAGTATTATTTGATCTAATAACAATATAACTAAATCCTTGAAAAGTGATAAACTTTTGTGATAGTTGACAAGAAATTACAATATTATACGCCAACAGAATGCAATTACGGAGTCGGCAAAAAATTCTGAACACGTAACGTATCTCACGTCATTCCTAATAACCGTGTCACTTATTAATGTGAAATTCTTCCATTTTGTTCTTTATAAGGGACTTTAGTGTAATTTATTTATAACTAAAAGTTACCAATGCCAGTGGTACTTCTGAACAAATTATTTGGTGACATTTTGCGATCTAGTTTCCACAAAGAGAATTTATTGAGACTCATATTTTATTACGCACCCAGAGGAACGACTAGGATGTTCGGGATAAACAGTATTCTATGTTGGTATATTCGAGTATGTTTACCGTATTCTAAATTTTTTTTTATGGAAGTTGATGGCATGAGGTTCTTTAAATAAAATTCACTAACGTAATTTTTTGATTATTAAGTAGGATTTCTCTACTGATAATATTTATAAATAGTATTTAAAAAGATGGTTGAGATTTTAAATAAAAGAATAACAAATATATTTCATGTGATAATTATGGCAGAACATGATTGAACTCGATTATTAAATCTATTTATTTATAATAAATAAGTTAAAACCATAAGATAATAATAATTTTCATTTTTTTGGAATGTGGCGGATCCGTTTACCTATCAAGTAGTTTTTTTTTCTAATTATTTATAAGTAATCAATCGATCAATTTCCCTACTGCAGTCCACTGCTGCACATAGGCGTCTGACAATGGCTTTGGCCTACAGTTTCCACGCAGGTAAAACTTACCTTAAATTGTGTGTTTCTTCCAGGCTTCAAGAATGGTGCTCTGGTGCCGGTGATCTCTGAGCGGGAAACATTTGCGAACTTGGATAGTATCTCGCGCATACCAATCATTTCTCCCACCCATTCTTCATAGCCTTTGTCCTGGAGCCCTTGCTGCTGTGATACCGTACCAGTCGCTATCTGTAAAATAATTGCACCACTGAAGATTAATCATCCTGACTTTAAAATTTAACTTACGCGATATAATGTACGAGTAAAAGTTTAAATGAATGAACAATTCTCAAAAATAGCTGAACATATACGAGATTGAAATCTGGAATAGCTCTTAAGATATGTTCTATTCCAGTTATAGGTTACTGCTGGTCTCGGGAACGGCATCAATGTTTCAAGCGTGGTTGATACTTACTGAAGCAAATTCTATATGGTACGTGTGCAGTCAATCTATCAACTAGCCCATCACACATCCACACATAGGCCTATCCCAATTCTAGGAGGCTTTGGCCTACTGTTCATACGCCTACGCCATCATACGGATACAATACAAAATATTATTATTTAATTTGTGTCCCAAAGGATTTCGTTGTTTTAATACACTTTGAATGTCTAGGTGACCTATAATGGTATTTTATCCTTCATTTATGGAGCGAACTTACAAAACGTCGTATCCAGACAACAGTGTTCTGTTCTTGCTTGTGAGAGAAAAGGGTAACACGCGGGCTATAAATCTAGTTTTGCGAACGTTTACAAGCGCAGGGTACAATCAGATAGACCTTGTGTTATTTTACTTTTTTAGTAGAAGAAATGTATTAGACTACGTCAACAAGAGAACTACGTAATAACATAAGCCTTTTCAAATTTGTAATTATCGCTATCATTCTGGCGTACGTTTCAATATGTTAACTAGCCCTTGCTCTAATATGAATAGGTACTTTATAAGAACAACTAATTGTCAGAATAAAGAAAGTATAACTAACAAAACGAATTACAATTTGATTACAATGCGCAGAATTAGCAGTTTCTACTACGCTACTAGACCATTGAAAACAGAAACTCAAATTATAATAAAAAGGTGTATTTAATTTATAACCTTATAAAAGAAGTATTTTTGTTTAGAAAAAGTGTTTGGCATATTTTAAGAAATACCTACTTTAAAATAATGATCAAAGGGTGACAGTATGCGTCAGCGGTATTTGACCTTTTATTCACCTGGCTAGTCATCAAAGTCATCTCACAATGAGGAACGAAATATTGAAGATACCCTCCCAGAAAAGGCAATAAAGAAAGGTAATAATATATAGGAAAGGAATAGTTAAGCTACTAATCATAATATCCGATAATAAAATACAATTACCAGCATTAGGCAACGCGCACGTAGTGAACATCACATTTAACCTCTATAGGTATAAAAATTCAAATTGTTTAAGTCGTACGATGCTATGGGTCTAAAACTGGAGGTCATACTAGAAGGTATCCGAATTATGTATACAGAAAAGGCACGCCTTAACTTAATTGCATGTAATAGACATGCAACTAAGTCAGCTTGTATATTGGTGTATCGGAACATCTCCTCGCCTTTAGCATGCCTTAAGCTCGCCTCGTTAATACGCGCCTTTTCTGTATACATAATTCAGCTACATTCTAGCTTAAAGAGGTCACAGCGTTGGACAGACTTTTATTATCAATCATGTTATTCCACCTGGCTATTATAAAGCGGTAGAGAAGAGACATCATGCTTTACTTGAACAACATCTGATCCCAAACCCATTAGAGTTTCCGGTAAAAGTTTAACTGATTGACTAATGAAATTAAGTTCTCATTAAAAACCAAGCGCGTTCAGCCAACTGTGTAGGTATTATTTACATACTGTAATTTTATGTCTTCATTATTAACAGTTGCATAAACTAACTGAAATCTGGTAGTGAAATGAGGAAAAGATAAGACTGAGGCTTACGATGGACCTGAATAACTTTTATTTAAGCCACTGTTTCGATTGCACAGTACAGTTACTCACGATCATTGGTGACATCTATGACTTACATAGTATGTAATAACTATTTTATTTTTCTGTAGAATAATTTTCCCTTCACCCGCAAATCCTCAATACACTAGGGCTTAACTAAAGTACCTACACAGAAATATCATCCAAATCGGTTCAGCCACTTAAAAAGAATTAACAAACAAACAGTTATACAGTTAACAAACACACGTACGGAAAGCATTTAATTTTGTACTCACCTCATGGCCATCATGTGCGAGAGCTTGCACCTGCACGTAATTACTGTAAAAAAGAAGCAAAAGTTAGTTCAAATTATGATTGCAACCCATACAAAGCAAGTATTTTGGAGAACGTGTATGTAAATAGGTGACATTTCTGGGTATTGCGAGCGATTACAAGTTTGTATATCCGCATACCATTAATAATAATAGTAGGACAATGTGTTAATACTCATGTATCACCTCATCTTAACCATCTTTTCTTTCTATGCTTATCATCATATTAAACACATTAAAAAAGCAAATTTCAGATAATATATAGAAGGGTACCTAGGTACCTACTTATATCGGAACTGTGTCGTGGAACGACAATGAGATTACAATGTTTTTGAATAAAATATTACAGAATGAAACTTGATATTTGAGGTCATGGGTTCATCAGATATACTAAATTAAATTGATTGTTAGATTTTAATAACTTTATCATCTATATAAAGAAATAAGAATAAGAATATAAATCACATTAAGGCAATATTATTAGTTATTCATCGTTTCTTCAATATAATTAGCTCGTTTATAAGCACAAATATTAACCTTTCTGTGTTAGGTACATAATCTAAGGTCGTTACATTATGTCCGTTTAACATTATGTTATAATAGTATTAAAAAAGGTGACGTTCATATACAATAATAATAATATATTTTATTGTCGTCATACTAATGCACGTTAAACAGTAACTTTAAGAACTTGCAGTCTCTCGCTTCAATAATAATAATAAATATTCTAGGACAATCTTACACAACGCCTCCTAGACCCATGGTAAGCATAGTTTAACTAGCTTGTGTTATGAGTTCTAGAGCGGATAAACATACTTAGATGTTTTTTGTAAATACATACATAATTATACATAGAAACATCCAGGCCAATGCAAATATTCATATTCATGAACACAAATATTTGCACTGAGCGGGAATCTAACCCGCGCCACCTGCGTAGCAGTCGTGTTAACTACCGCCACGCACAGAGGTCGTCGGTTAATTTCGTATGAATGGCAAATGATAAAATGTTTGAAACATTCTTTGCAAAGTTTTACAAAAAGTAGAAGATGTACCTAGTTATCAAAGTAGTAGATATTATGTGGAAAAAATAATATATAAAAGAAATTGACGAAGCAGACTTATAAGGCAAGTGTAAACGGGTAAGCCTATGAAAGTCGACCGAGATGATAACGATAGGAATCGCATATTTCGATACACATTAAACAAGTTGTAACAGTACATACATGAAACCGGCGAACATGTATAAAAAGAAAACACTCATAAAAATACAAAAATGTTAAGATGCCGTGATCATGAAAAAAATTATAAAGTCCCAAGGGTATTGAATTTATCAATTAATAAAAATATACCAACGTCTACTTTTTTACACGTGACTGATTAGGCTGCTGTAATTTCACCAGGTTTTTCGTAAAGAATGATGAAAATATTAAGAAAGAAATTAAAATTATTTCTCAAGTTACCTGTACTCGTGCGAAAGGAAGAACGTGCCTCTCACATTACAGCCGTTGGGGTTCTTAAGCTTTCCATTAAACACTTTTTTATATTTTTCGTAATTGTTCAAATTTACAGCTCCATCGAATGTCAGCAATATCATCTGGGGTGTCTGTAAAGAAACGGTTCTTGTTTAGTATAAAAATCATTTAAATCTTTTCAGTCTTATAATATGGATCCAGTTTAATTTATTTTTGATATTTAGTCTCGTTATTTTTATACATTAATTTAACTAAAACATGAAATACAGAATAACTGATCAACAATGAAATTCAAAGCCAATGACGTTGTTCAACAACACGTAGAAAGTCTGCTTCGATTGTTTTACGTTGTCTTCGCAGACTGCTGTATTACAATAATCATTTGGTTCTATTGGTTCCATAATCTTGTAAGAAAAGTTCATTGAATTTATCTAAGCTACATAATTTCCATATAGACTGTCATAAGATAGTCGCAGGTAGTCTACAACGAGACTTTTTATGTCTTATAATTTTCTTTGAAGCCGGTAGTCGGGAAACTGTGTAGTTTTTCCAGAAAATAATTTAAAAGTTCTTGACAATTTTAAATTTTATCACCATACTTCAAAGCAAATTATTTGATAAGTAAAATTAATGAAAAGGAGCTAAATTAAAGTAATAACAATTTATGAAATCTACGGAAATATTAGTAACTCTAAAAATGTGTTACCTCATTAAACAGCACATAATATATTAGCAATATTTGCAAAAATGTTTCAACATTTTGAAAATGTCGATATTGAAGCCAACTTTGCTTAAAACAAGCCCACAGGCCAATCCTTTTTAATGGGAATACTTTTTTATCTTGTAACCGGCTATGGCTAAGTGGTTTTGTTAAAGTCAAACCATTTGAAACCAAATGACACCTCTACAACATCGTTTAATCTGGACCGAAGTATCACACACCATCTTCAGATCTGATTTCGGGATAAATGTGATCCATGGCACCATTTTTTTGTGGGAAACTAATTACCCCATCAGTTGCTGCCCAGCAAATCTGACCATACACTTACCTCCGTTACATCTTCGTTTACTGTTTAATTTATCTAATTCACATAAAAAATTTCGCGTTGTCCGTTCGGTCGAACCAACAGAAAATAAATGTCGTCCGATCAGTCGGATGAAGCTGTCGGACTACGCGATCATAACCTCATCGCTAGTTTAATTTTCAGAGTAACACTCACATAAAATACAATCACTTTATAAACGAACTTACATCTTCTGGATCCATACCGCCTGGAATGATCGTACCATCTTTAGAGCAGAAGCAGTAAGGCAGCTGGCACTCTGCAGTGTCGCATTTTGTGGCTAGGTCCAGTGGCACCTCCGTTATAGGACTGGCAGCTATGTAACAATTTGTGCTGATTGTATTAAAACGGTCTATCTCATCAAGAACTGCGGGGCCTTGAGCCCAACCCAACACAAAGGGCCGCATCACCTGCTTTCCAGGACACCGGTTGGGCGCAGGCCTTCAAAGGATTTGAGGGGCATAGGGATATTGCTATCACAAAATCCAAGACAAACCAAAGCAACAAAAAGAGTTGACAGATGGACCTTCAAATTTAAATTCCTAACAGGGATCCACTATACAGATCCTATATCTCATTATAGTGCAACTACAGACAACTCTAGCTTGTAGCTAGGTATCTGTCTAGTATCGCATCGCAATTTTGCCCCAACACCTGAATTTAGCCTAACGCTTTTAAATAGCTCATTAGGTAATTTTTTAATTTTAAGCAATATTGTTCAAAAGCTCCTCCAAAAGTCACTGCAAGATTTTCAACATAATTCTCATGGTGATTTGCTCCTATCTGATATTTTCTTTAAGGATTATTCTATTAAAAAAATAACCAATCACGTCATATTTTGTGTGACGTGTATGATCATAATATGTGAAAGTTTGGTGACACTAGTGGAAACGGAAATATCAACGTAATAACTAGGTTTTAGGGCATTTCCTGTTCACATTAGCCTACGCGTTGTACGTACTTAACTACGAATTACTTCAAGTACAAGTTATTTCAATTAAATAAATCATGCTTACAACATAGTCGTGATACTTTCAGCTCTCTAATAAATTACTAAAGTTTACAGAACAATATACTTACTGGTAGCGAGAGGGCCACATCTGGCTTCAGTTTTAAATGTACAGTACTTGTTAATATCATCAAAATATAATCCAGAAGGACATCTGTTTACGTAGGGGTATCCATCGACGCACTGAAAGAAAAATATATATTTTTTTTATTTTAATAGGATAACTAGACTAAAGCTAGCGTCGATCTAAACTAAAAAAAGTTAATGATATTTTAAAAATAATAGTCTAACTTTAAAAATTTTAGTGTGCTCATAATGTGTCACGCCTAGTTTCGTAAAGGTCTTTGACCTAGTGATATTAAATAAAAATATCAACACAATGCTATCATCATCATTGCGTCTACTGCATAGTACCTTACCTAAGAACTTGTTATCCACGATCTATGTACAATTTGACAACACATTAGCAGTTTACTTCACCATTCACAGATTCCATTTTATTGCTAGCAAGCCCAAATTTGACAACTATCTCACATCCGTCTATCTACTGTTAATATTTTTTATGAGTGAATTATTATTCGAAATTTAAATTTTAAAGCCTATTACAATGCACCTCTGGACTTCCTGTGCGCCACAGCACACGATGGACGATCACTTTCGCTTCCAATCTATTTCAGTTCCTTTTTCGGATTAACAATCTGAAAAAGAAACTGAAACAGATTGGAAGCGAAAGTCCCTAGTTTTAATACTAAAATCTTCTTTCTAATTAAACACGTATTAATACTCTATTACATGTTTTAACA
Source organism: Pelosia muscerda (assembly GCA_963691645.1). Lineage (NCBI taxonomy): Eukaryota > Metazoa > Arthropoda > Insecta > Lepidoptera > Erebidae > Pelosia > Pelosia muscerda. Next base: position 10,665,057 of record OY829106.1, read on the forward strand.
TCGTTTTATTATCTTTTCATTTTCATATAAGTACACGTTAGCCTTTATATTTATGTTCGTGCAATGTTGTGAAAAAAGATTACGTATATATTTTCATTCCTAATTTGGTTGTAGGAAAATGAAAGGAAAAGAGTCCTTCGGGTTAATAATGTGTAGGAATGTAGGTATGTTTTATTGTAACGTATATTCTTTAACATACATGTTTCCCGGAATTAAGTTTCCAACGTGCATGTATTTATTTCTGTGAACTGTATAATAACCATTACTCAGACATACCATATTACATGTAATCTTAGTTCATTGGTATTCCATTAAGATCACAAAGAAGTATATGTCGAATATGCTAAAATGATTGCTGCATAGATTCATTCAAATTTATGAACCTACTAACTTTTATTTTTTATAAAAACTACTCCTGTATAAATCTCTATGGGAAGGTTTTCACTGATACACAAATTTAAGGACACACAACAGCTAGTACACAAGTTGTATGTCTATCTTTTCCTTTTTTCATTATGTATGCTTAAATCTTTAAAACTACGCAACGGATTTTGTTGCGGTTTCTTTTAATAGATAGAGTGATTGAAGAGGAAGGTTTATATGTATATAACATCATGCTACAACCGACTGGTGCGGAGCAGAAGTGAAAAATGTTGCAAAAACGGGGTGACGCAAACGAAGTTGCGCGGGTCAGCTAGTTATATATACTTATACCCTTGTTTTGTTATCATATTTTGACGTCAGTATCAAGTATCAACACAGGTTTAAATTTAACAATAGGTAAAAAATACTTCGATCGCGGCAAACTAGCTCAAAATAGCCATGTTCTAGAAACCCGCTTAAAAAGTAAAGCACCAAACCACTAAATAGGACAGATATTACCTAGTTATGGTTATAGATAGCCGTTTTTATTTTTGAATCCGTCCAATTTCGCGGACGTAACATAAACTCAACTGTAATCCCACGAGGGTTAGTCACGCGGGGTTACGTTATTACATACAACGGCATACGAAAAAAGGAATCCAACGTTTTATGCGAAAAATGTTCGGTGTTTGTCCATAAAAATATGAACATAGCTGTTATACGTTCCTTCGCGGGATATCAGAATAGAAATAAGAGGCGGAAGATATATGAAGAAATATTAGAATGTCCACGATTTACGTGGATTTCCACATAAGCCGTGGGCATTGGAATGCTTTACAGTAACTACTTGTGGTGTTGTTAAGCTATATATTCATGTGTACCTATATCAATATTATCTGCTCAATATAGGAAGGTTGGTGATGATTAAGATCAGAGTTTATATTATTAAGAATCCATAACATAAACTCACGCCTATATCCGCGAAGGAGTAGACAGAGGTGCTAGCACCCACATTTCGCCAGTTTAAGTTTAGGTCCCAAGTTTAGGTGGTGAGCCTATTGCCATTAACCGGGCACTTATAAACCTGCGATAAATAAGAACGAATGTTTAACTGGTTAGAAACAATGAGATTCTTTAAAAAAATCGAGATCCCATAGTATCTCTACCGAATGACCCATAACACATATGATAATCATATGGGACATATGAAATATGTATATTTCATCGTGAGTAGAAACCACGACTCTTTCATTGGAGATGTCGAAAAGTCGTCTTACTATTCGACCTCTATTTTATTTAAATGCTGCCTACTCAACATGGTACCATAAAAACGAATCGATTGGAAAAACTGATACATGAAGTTCCTGTAAGCTATATGAGTACCTATCTAAATAAGTAGTATGGAAAGGTACAGTAATCTCTGAAACTTTTATAGTAGGGAGTGAATGGAACCTACATTATCTATACCTACTGCTTTTTATCTATACTATTTAGGTATATTGCAACAATAAGTGAGGTTTTGGGGAAATAACATTGGAGATAAATCTAAGGAAAACCCGGCCATGTGTTTGCTTGATCAACTTCCGCTGTTGATTTTTGATGTAACCAATTAAATTGCATGAAAAAATATCGATATTTAATATTTTTTTTCATAATTTTCACAATATCATGTATTTCAGCCATTTCAGTATTATCACGAAATGGATTTCAGCCGTTCCAGAAATGCTGGAACGGGTCATGCGTGCTGAGTTCTGTATCATGCGTTAAGTAAATATTTATTATATTATTCTTGGTGGGGAGGGAGAGGGTGGGATAAATAAAAAGAGCTCATCTTCTTAGGAAGTGTAGTGGCAAATATTCTTACTTGCCATTACACTCGCATAAAACGTTGGCCAGTGTCAATGGACATCTAATATTTTTATTATAGTCTATTTAATTGATATGAAATCAGTCCTTTCCTATTTGATAGAATGAGGTCTGGGCGCCTTTCCTATTTATTTATATATTCTAAGATATAAAAAAACTATTGCCACCGGTATCGGGTACAAGAACCAAGTTGCTTAAGGCTCCAGAGAGAAAAAGTACTTGACCTAACTGCCCAACGAGAGCCTCTTAAGGTAAAATTATTATTATTACCTCTACCGGTTATTACGAGTACATGTCGGTGTGACAAGTATAAAAAGTTAAATTACGAACTTAGAACTATGTCTTAACAAAATTTGGAACGAATGTAGTATGATTATCTTAGTACTGTGGATCTCAAATACTTACTTACTCACCGGTCTGGTCGATTGAAGAAGTTAACTGTTAATATGGGTTACTCTTGTATTTACTGGTAATATTCAGTAATTTTTAATACCACTTAGGTGAGAGACAAGCACACGGCTCTGATGGAAAGTGGTTACAGTGGCATATGGACGTTTGTAACAAACAGACACATTTCATCAACGACAACAACATTCGTGCTGCGTGTTGGAGTTTCTGAGCTGTCAGTGCACAAGAGAAAACAGGGATTCTCGGACTTCCCAGTACCTCTATATTGACTACCCTACTCCGAGGTTATAATTTATTAATCGCAGTATTCTCTAGGGCAGATGCACTTACTACGGAATGCTCAATCAGGAGGGGGGGTATCGTCATGTTCTATATTTTAATAGCTATAAAAACCTTGTATACTCTATACTACTATACTCTGCTTAAAATCATATCTCTTAAACTTCAAACGTTGAATTTGCAAAATAAACACGGGAGCACATGTTAGCGGAACCGCGGGTAACGTTTTTCCACAACAACTGCACAAACTTGGCGAAAGATGTTTTCTTTTCTAAACTTGAGCACTAACAGTGCTGAAATCGAATTGAATGAAAGTTGTGCAATATACAGCATCTTATAGACGTTAGTAATATCCTAGCCTTGACAACTTACTGAATAGAGACTTTCATTAACTGTGTTCAAGGGTATAATATCGCCTAGGAATGATACTGTTAGTGAAATCAACAACATAAATTTATAAAATAGTTCATAGGTCACATGAAAAGAAACAGTTAAATGTACAGCCACTTCTGGTCACGCGAATTATTCAAAGTCCAAATTAAACGTTAGTTATAAATACAAACGAGTTCTTGACTGGAGACCACGAGGCGTCAAACGGAAAGTAAGACGTCCCCAAGATAGATGGACCGACTACCTGAATAATCTGCTGGGACAGACTGGATGCAGAGTATTGCAGAGAGTGGAGGAGGGAGGTGGAAGGTCAGAGAGGCAGTATCCAGCAGTAGACTACAATAAGCTAATTTATTGATGGATAGATAAAAACAGTTTCCGCATATTATGAGTACCTGCTTTACGAATGTATAACTCGTAAAGTACTCAAAATATTCGGAAAGGTAAAAAATAACGATAATAATAATATACACATAACACGTAATACAAGTACTTTATTCAACGTATTATTAATATTCTACGTACATACGGCTATAAAGGCGCATGAATAACAAAAGAACCGTACAAATCCTACTAGCACAGCATAAAAATATCAGTATTTTATCGATTAATATTTACAATACAAAGGAGTGAACTCAAGTTGAGATTTTTGTTTCGAAGCAACCAATAAAATATTTGAATGTCACCATTAACATTCTTATTAGACAGTTAATTCGAGTCCGGTTAATCTACATGAGAAAATAAGTGCCAAAATAGTGATTACTCTATACTTCTACGAAGTGATTTATAATGCCGCCTTCAAAGCAAACACGGATTACGGTAGTAATAATTATAAACAAGTTTTGTGGAAATTGCTTTTCGAAATAATGACATAACCAGTAACCACCTTCTTGACGTTTGTCCACAGAGATTCCAATTGGAATGATTTTGAAATTTTTTTTATACATTTATCAATAAGCACTTCACTGATGGTTAGATACTAGGGTGAAATTCAGACATTATGGGCCTCCATTCATTCCAGGTCTTAAAGTCAAGGATATTTGGATCTGGACTCCGAGATGTGACCCTCAGAGGCCTCAGATGCAGTCCATCAGGTGGAAAACCTACCAGAAACTTTACAAAGGAATAACTAATTTTTGCTTAGTATTTTCGATTCCTGAATTAATTTTTTTTTCAAACGAAAGAAACAACCGATATGTACACAATTATACATACATATATACATGTCATGCATGCCTTAAAGTATCATTAGGTTGAGCCCTTACGCCTAACGTTTTTAAATTAACCCTTCCAATGAGATTACAATTTCATGATAATATTTACCATTTAAACCTTTGAATTTGGTTGGTATATTTTCATTTTATATGTATTATATTTATAAAGGAAAGATGGAAAGGGTTACCAAAAGGATACAATGGTTACTGTGTGATGTTAATTTAATGGGTAGGTAGGTAACGTTTATTAATTAGGTACATATTGAGTCTCATCTCCAATCATTATTAAGCAACATCAGAATGGTGGCTAATAATTAGTTCGTGTATTTATGCTATAAAGTGGCAGCTCTACTCCTGACTTTAATTACAAGGCATCATAGCGTAAAACATAGTAGGTACTAGATATATATGTTTTGAATCATAAGTTGTGTAAATTTTGATGAAAATTAGGCTATTGTTCCTACTTTTCTACATTTTATTGTCGCTTCGGCATGTTATTTTGAGTAATGATTGGTAATCATCATCATCATCATCATCCTTGGATTAGTCCCGGTCGCATCCGAAAGATTCACCTCGGAGTCCGGGTCCGACCGAAATGGCTGAGGAATGTTTCTTATGTATAAGCCAGTCATGTCAGCCAATGTCAAGTATTGTCAAACTCATTTTGATAACTTACAAACTAAGGCTAGGCTAAAAATATTTACTAACAAATGAAGAATATTGTGCATTTAGGCACCGCTTCAGTGCATAGCCTATTATCTAATCTGTAACAAACGGCTTTAATAAAACTCGCATATTATGTGAACGATTACGATATCCAACGCCATCTAGGGCAAAGGCGCTGAACTTCTACGGAGCTACTGATCCTGCATCGCGCTATGTATATATACTATATACGCTTCATTAATGTTGCCGGTTAACTTAAAACTATTTATTATTACGACCAATTTGCTTGGAATTTTCGATGATGCTAGTTATCGATATATCATTAAATTTTAAGCGACAGTGTATCATTTGATGTACGTTTTGTCCTTAACATACATTTGTTACGCTCACCTACCTACGGAAATAGACGATTATTTTTTTTATAGAGAATAATATCATTTGAATGCATACCTGATAAAACCTTCTACACGTAGCTGGATCTGCGAAATTGCCATTTCCTGTTACACCTTGAGGACATTCGAAGTCCTCTTCCTTGTCTTTCTGTTGATAGGTACCTGAAAAGTAAAAACCTGTTTTAAGAAACGTATTCTCTAGTATTCGCATACACCTCCCGTATACTCTCTTAGTTATTAAATTACGTATTACTACTACTTTCAGTGGGGACGCCGTTGACCGGACGAGCGAATCAGCCCTTCTGTATAGGCCATTTCCCCTGTAACAACTGCCATAGACGTTCCTATGACAACCGGGACCGACGGTTTACCGTGCTCTCCTAGGTACAACCAGACCAATGCAAATATTCTTATTCATGCACACACATGGATCACAAATTGGATGTGTGTGAACACGTTGCATATTTTAGGTCCTGCAGCTTATCCATAGACTGGTCTTCATTTAATCGATTATTGAAACCGGTTTAATAAACACTATGAAATCTAAATAACTTCTCAAGCGATACTCTTATATTTTCTGATGATATCGCTAACCTTATCCTCCTGACCTCAAAATAAACCCCTGTACTAACACGTCTGGCGAACATGGAAACAGTACACCAATACATTACAAACATTGGGAGAGGTACATGTGTATTATTGAAATTAAACAGAATATATGAATGTGTGATATTTATTCTAAATGTAGGTACATAATTTCTTTATATTATTAAATTAACGCTAACGTAAAACCTTAAAAGCATTTCTGCCAAGATTAGATTATACAACTTAGGTTGTTTCTGTAGTATTGCAAGGTTCTTGTAATCGTTATGTCAGGATAGGATTAATATAATGGTGTCGTTTATAGTCCAACCACTAACGGGTATGATTTGAATATACTTTCTACTAGTATTAAGCATTATTAAAAAGAATAATTGTATTGAAAGAGAAAGTTGGTTATATAAAACGTTTCATAGTCCCGAAATGATGTTACTCTCTATTTTAATAGGGAAGTCACGATTTTGATATTAATTGATTTAGTCAAACTTCCTTGTGAGATAAATTAGTGAATTCCTTGACCGAAAAATCAAGATGTTTTAAACGTTGCCATGAAATTTAATGTAATTTATACGGCGGCAGATACACCTTATTGCTTTATTTGAATAAAGGTTATAAACAAGGTTGATATACTTTTAAAAACAAGAATTGACAGTTGATTGAGGTGATTTTTTATTGAAAAGTTGGAATAATTATAATCGCTTTAGACTGTTTTTCAAACATGGAAAATGTTAAGTTAATTTTTTTTAAGAATATTAAGGGTATTTTTAGGGTTCCAAATGGCAAAAAACGGAACCCTTATAGATTCGTCAAGTCTGTCTGTCTGTCCGTCCGTATGTCACAGCCACTTTTCTTCAAAACTATAAGGCCTATGCTATTGAAACTTGGTAAGTAGACGTATTCTGTGAATTTCACACCACACAAAAATAGAAAAAAGCAATACATTTTGGGGGTTGCCATACTTAGAACTGTACCTCATTTTCATAGATAGGTCTTCAAAAATGCTATTAAGGTTTCTAACATCATTTTTTTTCTAAACAGAATAGATTGAGACGGAAACACTTCCAAAATAGAAAAATGTGTCCCTCCCTCCTCTAACTTTTAAAGTAAGAGAAAATCTAAAAAAAAATATTTGATGCCATGCAAACTTCCACCGAAAATTGGTTTGAACGCGATCTACTAATTAGTTACTATAAACCACAATTTTCGCCTTACTTTCAATTAACTCAAAAATTATAAGGCCTAGCAGCTGAGAGCCTATATGGGCTCGTATATAGTTAGTTGCTGAGGTTACTTGCTGCTACGGAACCCTTCATGGGCGAGTCCGACTCGCACTTGACCGGTTTTTTACTTTATTCCGTGAACGGCGATGGATGGCAAAAGGACCCGCGCCCGACTTGCACCCGCGCCATATGTGAATCGCGGTTTAAAGTAAGTCAAGAGTAACTATAGGTAAATAATAGAGTCAATTGTTCCGTATTTGTATGGACAATGCAATACTCACCGCGCATGCAGGTTGCAAGATACCTACTTAACCCACTGTGCCATGCGTGCTGTACATTAAAACCTGTCTTTCACACAATACCTATGACAAAATACAATATCGGCTGTTGGAAATCAATGAGTGTCCATTTCAGTTTTAGACCACGTTCTACAGAAGGTGTTTAGAACATAAATTGGTGTTCTATTGAGTAAGTGATGAAACAAAGTTCGTTGTAGCGCGTCAACATAATAGTTGTTCACAGATTCAAATGCAGTAATAGATTCATTTCTTTACTGTATTTGACCACAGTCATCGTGATTGAACATAGCATAACATTTTTACATAATTTCTTAATAGGAGAAGGTATCCAGAGGTGATTTACATTAACATTTTCCTTAAGGAGTCAAGCGAATTACTCCAAACCAGGCATTTATTCGTCAGCTGTACGCTATTAAGGGATATATTATTTGTGCTTCTCATGCCTAATGCATGAAAAACAATAATATTCCTTAAGCAAAAATTCACCAATGGAAATCCGTACTAATAAACAGAATTTTTATGTTTCACTCGATGTATGACGAACGATTGATCATGTAGGGTAGCTCTTAAACCTTTCATAAAATAAATAATGAACGAGACATGGCATATTTAACGTCGTCCTCTTTAGATTATAAAATAACATATAAATGTAGATACTTTAATGTTAAAAGGTTGGTAAATATTTTAGGGTTAAGCAGCTTTTGCGGTTAACTGTATATATCTGAAATGTTGTTTTAAGTACATCTTCCTAAATAATCTTTACTTAATCATCGTCATTTAAATATTTTATTACGAGATTTGATACAACATACCTTGAACGCAACCAATTAATGCTAAACCAGTTGCGGTCAAAGAACGGCCTCCAGCCGTTCACACTATATAAGTTGTACAGTGCATTTTACCGTTTTATGCAACAAAAAAAAACATATTTCCGGTCTGCTTATACCTTCACGGAAATAGTGATGCGGTTTAGACTGGCATGATTCTCAAAAATTACGTGTAGGCCATTTCTTTAGGTACTTACTTAAAAAGACGTAACGCATTTTGAAGACTAAAAACCTGTATTAAACCACCTAGTTATTCAGTTAGTCTAGTTTATTTGGTTAACGTGTATGTTTACCTTTATTTAAGTACCTAAACAAATGGAGTATAGATAATTATTGATCTTATATTTGATTAACTACTTACAACTAATAAGGCACCTAACGTACAAATAGGTATAGGTACGGACGACAGAAATGTCAACATTCTCACTACTTTTCCCACCAGTGTCCAAACTTTCAAAGTTTACACTTTGTAGAGCGGAGTACACTTATTATTAATGATTGATAGTCGGCTATTCCACAAGCTACTATCGATATCGAAGTTCTGAAGTATATTCAGTCAAGTTATCGATCTCCAACTACCCATGACGAATGCAATAGACGTTGTTTAATGATAATGATGATGATTGTTCATATGACAACCGGGACCGACAGTTCAATGTGCTCTCTAGAACCTCGATTATACTAATTGTAATCTATTGTCAAACCACTGAGATTACATAAACTACCAACGAATTTTTAGTTTTATCGTTATAGGCATAAAGTTCAGAATTAAATGTCGAAGAGTCCATTCACTCTACACGATGCTGTTTAATTTTCCACTTTAACTGCTTTACACGAAAATCTGGTATTCCATGACATTTTTTGGAATTTCAGTAGTTTGACAATGTGTCAACCATAGTTGAATTGGGGCCCAGATCTCTATATGTTAAGAACCCATTCTAAGACTGACCTGACTAGTATTGCTTAACCTTGCAGTGTGCTAAGCTACCACTTAGCCGCTCAAAATTAGCCTGGGGCCAGTATGCCTCTTTAGAGTACCAAAGAAAGGGAAAGAAACTTCACCTTTTTGAACAAAGATTACGCCACAATGATTTTCTAACCAATACTATTTGTGTGTTAAATGGGTGGAATGTGCTGGTTTAGTTATTTACTAACCTACAAAAATGAGTTATAACATTATTATATTAAATATTAATGTATAAATAAGCAATATTACTAGCAAAAATTCAAAATCATAACTATAGATTAAACAATCAAACCTATATAGCAATTAATACCACGAAAATAATCCCAGCTTAAGCTGTACTTTGTTAAATCCTAATTAATTAATTAATTTACACGATGAAAATTGTCAACCACATCGAATACAAAATAATTAAATGACAGTGTTTAAATTATTCACCAGCTATTTCTAACAATTAAGTATATTTATACAATGGCTCTGAGAGTTTTTGAACAGTGAGTGTGCTTCCTGTTAATTGAATAGAAGATTAAATTTTGAGTGCTTGTCTCACACTCCGTTCGCAAACAGGTAAACCACAGTGCGTTGCTCATTCATAACTTATTGGTTTACTGATTACTAGGATTAATTTAGTGGGGCTAATATAAGCTTGTTATTGTACATACATACATATGCACACGCCTGTAATCCCCGAAGGGGTAGGCAGAGGTGTACCTACATTTCGCCAACTATGATTTTCAGTCTCACGTAACAGAGATATTACCACGATTGGCGGTAATATCTCTATTACGTTTGCTTTGTACAAAAAAATTGATATGACGAAAATAAATTCCTATAAGAAAATAAATTTAATTTATTTTATTACAGCTAAATAAATTTGGAAAACAAATTGACCCGATTCCTCGGTGTAAATCATTACTAATTAGCATCTTGGAGAGTATTAGATTTACTATCCTAATAATATATGGAATATGAGGATGGATAGATGATTGGATGTTGGTCATTAAGTATTTCATGTAACATAGATTGATTCTTTACTATAGGTTCCTTAAATCGTTGGATAGGTTCAGTAAACCATACGGTTGGAACCCAGGGGACACGAAAAACCAGCCATCACCAGAATCGGCCATCTCGGGCCATTAGTTGCAGAGGGCGACGTAGTCTCTGTCATACCTCTCACGCCCCAACTGATGAAGGGCTGCCCCTGACAAGCCCTCACGCCCCGGCCGACCCAGGGTCACTAAAGGCTCTTTCGGGTATGGATTACGATGCCTTCATCTTTTTATGAAGGGGCACTCATCAAGCCACCGCGCCACCGCTGCGGGCTGCTAGGGTAACAGGTAATATTACCCCACGGTCATGGAGGACGGAGGTCATTCCGTGACCTCCGACGCCCGAGTCGCCTTCGCTTACCGCGGGCTGATCGAGCCCGGAACCTGCTTTGAATCCGCTCCGCCGCCGCCATTCTTGAGCATTACCTGCTCACAGAAGGAGCCAATGGCAGCCCACGTACGTGCATCTCACCTAACGCAAAAACGCGTTAACGCTAAAACGATGACGATGATTCATCAAATACCAATTTACTCAAAATATAGGTAATTAGTTTGTTTTAATTGTCTTAAAATTGTATTAAATTAGAAAGCACTTCTTACTAAATGTTTATCAGACTAGAACATTTGGTTCATATTCATACATTAGTTTAGTTACAGATACCTAGATCCAAAACTATAGTCAATCAAACACTGCTGTAGTCTGTCTGTAAGTAAGTACGAGTATGTAAGTACAATTACCAATGGGAATAAATAATTCACTGCGCCATGGGTTATCCCGTTGTATGTGCTATTGGTTTGAATTTCTGCGTGTATTCGATTCTGCTTTTATTGAACTTGATGATTGACTATTTAACTCTGAAATCGTACCCGGCAATATGTAATTGGTATGTCTCTAATCACCAAAAAATATGTATCTAAAATTAAAGAAATATGGGTATAATTATCTACCTTCTCGGAGGTAATTTACACATAATAATAATATATTAATGTATTAGGAATAAACTACTACAGAAACAACTAAACAGACGGGCGATCCCATTAGTAACAAAATGTTACCGATTAAATGCAAGCAAAAAATATCTCAATGCAGTCTGCTGTAGGTATACGGGTTTAAGACTGGTAATTTATGTAGACACAAAATCAGGTATACAGAGTACGTACATTATTTACAGTCAAAGACAAAAGTCGCTGCTCACTAAAACATCTACAAACCTTTTTTACATCGGAATACATGTGCCAATATTTGATAAATAAATAGTTTTATCATCCTCAGAGGATGATGTTCAATGTTCCATTTTTATTTCTCAATTTATGAACTATTTAAGTGGTAATGGGATTCATGAATCAATATTTGTGAAGCTACTTTTGTCATTGCCTGTACATTAAAGTGTCAATATCCTGGATTGCAACCGGTCATATGCCTCAATGTCAAGTGAAAGATAGGACGTGCCAAACTAACCACAATTAAACACAACATATTTGACACTTTCTAACATATTTTATTCGAATTTTATGTAAGCAATGCGAATTCCTTCTTCGTTTATCCCACGCTTTCACATCTGACTCTATATTTCGATGTTTGACTAAAAATGAATATCTAAACACGATAGATAGCTTTCACTATGCATTATTTCGTGTAACAGTTACGTTAACGAATTGATCGGCGGACCGCTTGCATAAGATTAAGAATTACGCATTGCTTTTTTAATTCCTCATATGTAGAAATTGATGCAAAGCTCATCTAGTAACATTTCAACATTTTCACCACTGTCGTGGATGTCCACCAAAAAAAAGAGGCACTAACCGTTTATGAGAACTGCACAGATAAGGAAAATTCGCATGTATGATAAACTGGTCATTATGTTCGCGGACTGCGCACTGCTCACTGATATCGACATGGCGCCTTTCACCGTCGCGCGCGCACTGGCGGACAGCGCCGGCCGCTCGAAGCCATCACCAACCGACCTCCACCAACGGCTTTCTCCTCAAACTCCTGACATTCATCAAATAAAGGTAAGGTGATTACATACTCCGGTGATGTCAAGTTATGTTCCATATGACAGATGCAACAGTAACTGCTGATGTAATTATCAAACTGCACCTTCAACACATACTCAATTATTGCTTAGGTCAATACGAATGGACCTTGTAATAATTATCTAATGTGACTCACCATTTCGCTAGTTTAGAATGCAGAAAATAGTAAAGAAAAACCCGCTGAATTTCTTGCCAGAATCTTATCAGCCCGGGGCGGGGCGGCGTTTAGAACCGGTGGTGTGGTCCAATTGCTAAAATAACCTTTTTAAAATATTTTTAATTTCGACGTTTTGTAAGTGCCGTTTAATAGTCTAAAAACGGAATAAAAGACTTTTACCCACTACCTACAAGAACCTATTCTTAAGTACCTTAAGTCTTGTGTGTCCTTTTGGTTGTAGGTACTCTAAAACTCTATATTTCAGACAAATGCTCTCTCTCTCTTTAACCTATCTACCAGTAATCTACGTTGTCAACAAAGTCTGCATGAGGGAAAAAGATGGTCATCCCTGACAGGTACAGTAGAACTCAAAAGTGCAGTAGCAATCCTACGCAACTATAGCGTCAACATTCTAACGCTACTTGTGACCTTTTTCTTTTAAGACAAGCCAGCGTCGCCTCGTATTGCATAGTAACATTACACACACATATAAGCGCGCCGGCCGCACGCTAAACCATTTTGAGCCTTGATGTGCTAATGCACTTATGAGCTCTGACTGTACCTATAGTCATGGTTCTTGAACTTAAAGGGACTAGGCCGTGGCGCGTGATGAGGTTTAGATTTAGAAGATGCAATCTATGATGGTTCCAACACCGTTGCACCCCTATTCTCAGAAGACAGACCAAAACGCGTACTGCGCATATAGATAGTATTTTGAGTACATTCTGTCCACCACTCGTGCCTATGCTGCAGAAGTGCAGAATCGTTTGGTCTGCGTCCGTGACTGTGAAACTTTACGCAGTGGAAACCCGGCGCCTGGTTCCAGAATTAACATAATATCTACCTAAATCAAGAATATATAATATGATTTTTTTGTAACAGTAGAGCATTCCACTAATAAGACAGGTCGCGGTTCGATTCCAATTGCATCGATATGGATGATGGGTGTTTCTGTAAATACTCGGTACTCTTCATAGGTATATACTTATAAGCCGATGCATTAAAGAAAGGATTTATAAATGGCGGCTTGTACTTGCGTTGACAGATAGTAAAGTTAGCATATAAAATTTCAAGTCAGTTTTTTTTTTTCAAATGTAAAATAATAAAAACAAGACCGGGTCGTAATGATTTCTAACTAGCTATTGCCAGCGGCTTCGCCCGAGTTAACGTTAAAAATAGAAAGACAACTGACGGCATCTATTTTGGTTTTCATCGGAAACAGTACCTACTTTAACACGTAGAGTCCTTTCAAACGGACATTGAGTCCTTTCATCCCGAAAAAAGTACCTGGCGACGTATATCACATTCAACCAGGAGGATCATGGAAGTTCATGATGTTGGTTAAAATAAAAAATTAACATTATAATAAACAAATTTATTAATACTGTCTATGAAACAGTCTTTCACCAGGATTATCAAAGGGTAAGGATAAGGGTTATTACTCACTAAGCGCGTCAAGAGCACAGAGCGTGGAAGAAAATAAATACCAATATTTTTTTACTGTTGACGGTACGCGCGTGAGTGAGTATAGACAGCACTAGTGTGCGAGCGAGAGGAGGTGAAAAGCTCCGCCATTTTAGTATCCTTTCTTTAATGAACCAGCTTATACCTAATAACAAAAGTACCTAACTAAATACCTATACCAAAGTATTTGTATCCGCATTCTAGAACAAATATGCTAAGTTCAACTCTGTTAACTTGTAGATGTCGCTGTGTAATATAAAAACTTTTTGCAATATCATTAGATATTATATACAGGGTGTAAGGGAACACTCCCGAAGCCGAAGGCCCATGGTAGTATGCTACACAACATATTGGCACTAAAAAAAATTACGAGCACGCATTTCAAACTACGATCTTGAGGTGGTGGGACCGGTACAAATACAAGACACCTCGCTTACTAATCGGCACAGATCTTGGACCTACGTCGTCAGAGAATCGAAGCTATAGTACGCTAGGATTGTTTTGATATAATCTATGATTAGGAGATTTGCTCTCGTCCACCACCGTTGCACCCCAAATGCGTCATGCTACCGTACCTAACTCAGTATACTCAGTAAGTATAGTATATCATTTAAGCACGAGTAATATTTCCAAATTCAATATTTTATACATAAATACATTTGAATTTTGGCGCGTTTAGATTAGGAAAAACATTTATACCTACTCTGCAGCTATACATAGTACATAGTACGAGTTACCTATACCTGTAATAAGGACATTACACTGTTACATTATACCTGTAATAAGGAATCACTTAAAATGATTTTTCTCAGTGTAATCTGCAACTAATCTATAGTATAATCGCCTATAATAGAAGAGTACTATTATCTATTCTGTGATAGAAGTTTTCTTTAAACGTAGGTATATTACTTACTTTGTAAACGTATTCAAAATATTGAAGTGCGGCCGACGTGTCGCTGTTACAAATGTCAAATTTGACAATATGAAATAATACATTTCACTGAAACTATGATTATTGTTTTACGTTATAATTACATGTTAAATTGATATTACTGTTTAATGAAAGAGGAATTTATAAAATAGCCAAGAATGAGTACCTTACGTGAACGTCAGCTCAGTGCGTATTAATTTTTTCTCTATGCATATTGATGAGTTGATCACACAGTGCATGTTATGGGTATTAATTTGAAATCAAATTTTACAGATGCCTTAAAGCAAATGCTGAATTTAAATCAGCCTCTTACAAAAAGCGTGGCTTGTGAACCTACATGGAAAGTATTAATCTACGACAGAGTGGGCCAAGATGTAATATCTCCGTTGATATCAATCAAGGAACTTCGAGAGCTCGGCGTGACTTTGCATGTGTAAGCGACACCTCATAATCACTTCAACTACGTTACATATTCCGTTTACTAAAATTTATTGGCACAATAACTTTTCTAGCTATCAACTAAAATATTCTAGGACATTCTACACAGTCCTATCTAGACTTAGTAAACATAGGCTAACTAGCTTCTGTTTTGGGTTCTTAAATGTTGATAAACAAACTTAGATGCATTTGTTGAATGTAACACCTTAGCTCTAAAAGCAATATCTTACAGATATCCTTTAGATGACTCAAGTTGTATATTGTTATTACATCAATAACAATCCGGTTATTGGTTTAATAGCAAACATAATAATTTTAGAAGATTTCTATTTAAAATGTACCTTGAGTGATACAGACAAGTTATATACTACACTTAACCACTAAGTAGTAGTATCAATATTCTTGAAAATCACATTTTAAGCATCATAATTCTTAGGTTTCCTATTTATATTTTATAATGGCATACTTTTACATTGCCTAATGATCTCTACTTAATATTAATTTGGCATACATTGTTGGGTGCCTTTTTTACTATAGCTACATTTACATAATGATTTAGAAGCATAATGTTAGAAACATAAAATATAATTATAGCAGAATTAAGTAAACAGAAGACCTAGTTAGCACATGAAGTAAAATTTGTAACTTTTTATCATGAAAACTGCATTTACAATCCCATTTGATAATACCAATAGACTTGAAAAATGACAATGAGTAGATAAAATGAGTTGCCTACTAATTGATTAAAAAATATGTTTGTATGTTTCATACTCTATATTAATGGTTCATTATATGTATGTTTCAGCCAATTGCACTCTGATCGTGATCCTATACCAGAAGTACCAGCTGTATACTTTTGTGCACCAACAGAAGAGAACCTTGGCCGCATATGCCAAGACCTGGATAATGGCATATATGATCAGTATCATTTAAACTTCATATCCCCTATCACGAGGCAGAAACTTGAAGATCTTGCAGCATCAGCTATTCAATCCAATTCCGCAGTAAACATTCACAAAGTTTATGATCAGTATTTAAACTTTATATGCTTAGAAGATGATCTTTTCGTCATGAAACATCAACAGTCAGATTCTTTAACTTATTACTGTAAGTGAACTTCAGTTTTTATTATTAAAAACTCTGAGCAGGAGTATTCTCCATTCCAAAGCCACGTGGTGCCTGACTCAGTGATGTAATGATTTCAAACTGAATGATCAATTAGAATGTAAAACTTAAAAAATAATAAAAGTGTTTATGCATTTTTTCAGCCATTAACAGAGGTGATGTGAAAGATACTGAAATGGAAGCCATAATGGACAGTATAGTGGAAAGCTTATTTTCAGTATTTGTGACATTAGGTAAGTGTTTCTGATGAAACTCATTCAGGTTAATATGTCTAAATAATAAAAATATATTGGTTTGAATGTTGCTCTGATTATATAAATTATCAGTTATATATACTATTTTGATCTAGGATTATGAATTATTGGTATAAACTTGTCAACTAATATAATGTCATTCCCAGACTTTTGAGAGTTAATCAGAGTTTTTTTTTTTATACTTCGTAAGCACACGGCCCACCTGATGGAAAGCGGCCACCGTGGCCTATGAACGTGTTCAACACTAAGGGTGTCACACACGCGCTGCCCACCCTGAAGGGAAAGGGGAAGAGCTGGGAAGGGGTGGGGAGGCTAGGAAGGGGAGGGGAAGGAGGGGTACAGTGAGCTCTGGCTACCCTACTTACCGGCGGCAACACAACACGATGGTTATTATGACCGCGGTCTTCTGTAGGGCGGAGGTACTTCCCCAGTTGGACAGCTCATTTCGGATATCGTCGGGAGATATCGTCGTGTCCTCCGTACATTTTTTTATATAATATTATAATATTATATAAAATAAGTTGCGGTTGGTACTTTCCTCCGACTCCTTTTTCCTCTTCCTATGGAGGCACAACATATGGAGGACAACCCTCTAACCCCCAATGCCAAGAAGAAAGTTTTGCTTGTCTGTCAATCAAGGATACCGGCTTAGAAGTTTAATTAACTGGGACACCAAAGAATTTGGAAGCACTCGCCAATAAAACACCGCGTTTTATTATTTATTTGTTACTTTCAAAATAATAAATTTCGGTTACAGGTAATGTTCCTATAATTAGAAGCAGCAAAGGTAATGCTGCAGAAATGGTTGCAAAAAAACTAGACAAGAAATTACGAGAAAACTTGTGGGATGCGAGAAACAATCTTTTTCATGGCAACACTGGTCAAGCCGGTTCCTTCAGCTTCACTCGGCCTATGTTAATATTGTTGGACAGGAATCTTGATATGGCAACACCTTTACATCACACATGGACTTACCAAGCTTTAGCTCATGATGTATTGGATTTACAGCTAAATAGGTTTGATATTTTAAATATTTTGTTATAATTTTAAAATCTAAATGAATTAGCAGGTCCTGATTCGTGAATTTGGTGATACCTTAAATTATATTGTTTTTCTTATATTATTGAATACTTCATCACTAACACAATTTGTTTCCTATTATGATCGATATTAGATACCATATTTATTTGGTGAAAATCGGTAAAACTGTTTCGGCTCCTCCGAAACAGCTTTACCGATTTTCACCAAATATTATAGGCATATTCAGTAGGTCTGAGAATCGGCTACTATCCATTTTCCATACCCCAGTAATAAGGGTTGTTCACCCTTAAAATTTATAATGCAAAACAATGTTTTCCAGGTCAGCTAGTATATGTATAAAACGTAATTAATACAAATAAACTATTTGATTTATAAATTTAAAGGTATTAAGCAGACTTATTTCAGAGGTTCTTTTCCTATTTCAACCATATAGCTTTTATAAAGAAAGTATATAGCCAAACCTAAAAGCATTTGTAATACTTTCAGAGCAGTGGTTCCAGAAAACACGAGCGCGGCGCCAATCCCGGGTCAAAAAGCTAAGACACGAGTTTGCGATCTGGATGCTAAAGATCCTCTTTGGACAGAACATAAAGGAAGTCCATTCCCAACAGTTGCTGAAGCTATACAAGAAGATCTGGATAAATATAGGTATGAGAGTTAGAATGACACATCTTTATTGTGCAAGGTTATGATTTCATTGGATGTAAATGTATGTACATTATTATATCTATGCTTCTAAATCCCTGAAGGGTTAAGTAGAAATGTATTAACACCTACATTTCGCCAAATATGATTTGCGCCAAATATGACCCAATTATCGCGGTAGCCTAGTGATATGAATAATGGACTGCTGAGACGAGGTTTCGGGTTCGATCCCAGGTTTTACCATGGCACACGCCAATGACTTTTCGATGCGTTTCGAAGTTATGTGTGTATTTATCGCAGGTTTATAAGTGACCGGTTAATGGCAATAGGCTCGCCACCATTGGGACCTAAAACATAAACTCGCGAATTGTGGGTGCCAGCACCTCTGCTTACCCCTTCGGGGATAGAGGCGTGAGTTTATGTTATGTTATGACCCACGTAATATGGGACGAGCCTATTGCCATCAAGCGGGTACTTTTCATAGATGGCTCCTACCATCACACTCAAGATGGTTGTATAGGAGAATTTCGAATGCTTCAGATCTTGCTTTGGGGCTTAGCGATCACACCGCCCCCTGTAATTGTAAGGGAAAGATCGCGGGTTCGAATCTCGTCGAATCATTCACTTCTCCGTATCTAAATTTGATTTGAACAATCAGCATACTAAGTGCTGTAGAAAAGTTTCAGTGTTAATTATATTTTTTGATTACTTAGGAGTTCAGAAGCCGAAGTAAAGAAGTTAAAAAGCTCTATGGGATTAGATGGCGAAAGTGATCTAGCCCTCAGCATGGTGAGCGACAATACTCAACGACTGACGAGTGCTGTGAATTCCCTCCCACAACTTATGGAAAAGAAACGACTTATCGATATGCACACTACTATTGCCACTGGTAAGAATACGATGAAGTTGTTTTTATCAGCTTCTATATTACAATGTGTATCCAAGCTTGCCAAAATCTAAAAATATTTTCAAAATTGATACTCCCAATCACCTCTTTTATTGACGATTAAATTCATGAAATAATTGAGGGTCAAATAAGCGGGCGTAAAAAAACAAGGCCGTCGGCTTGGGGACCGCCGCTCCAAGGAGAGCGCCTGTAACGGTGGTCATCATGCTTTCTTCTGCACCCCTGCTTACTAACAGGCGAGGTACAATCAACTTGACGACGATCTGATTATAAAAAAATACATTTTTTTTTACAGCCATCCTAAACGCAATCAAATCAAGACGCCTAGACTCCTTTTTCGAATTGGAAGAAAAGATTATGAGCAAAAGCAGTAGTGTCGAAAGCAAAGCCGTTATGGACTTGATCGCGGACCCCACTGCTGGAACAGCAGAGGACAAAATGAGACTGTTTGTTATATATTACCTGTGCACTTCACAAATACCTGATGACGAATATAAAAAGTTTGAAGCTGCTCTAGCAACTGCCAATTGCGATGTCAATCCTATGGCGTATATGAGGAGATGGAAGTAAGTATTTCATCCTTAAGGCCGTTACATTAGGCAACTCAAACGAAACTAGGAATTGTTAACTGGAGTTGCCACGTCTCAAAAATCAATCAGCAACTGTCAAAAAGCATCGGCAAGATGGCGGATTCCGCGGGATTGGTGGATCTGGTGTTTACTAAACTGCAGTTTTTTTCTAGTTGCCTAATCTTAAAAGGGCTGAAGTGTTAAGCAGAGGTATAGTAACATCCACATTCTACCAATTATGATTTTCGGGTACACGTAATAGGGGACAGCTCGTCTCCTATTACGTGGAGATGTTTTAATTCTGAGGAAAGATGTTGTCGTGTGTACAATTCGCTTGAGAGCGCTCCTGAAGATGCCTCATCATTTAGATGCGAAACACGTGTAGATTTTGCACTTGCGGAATATTGCATATAATGCACATACGACAGCATCTCTCCTCGGGTAAGAGTAAGAAGTCTTTTTACTTGCTTTGACGGGTGCGGTTCGACATTCCTTTCTATGACAAATAGTAACAATTTGGTGAGTGGTGGGTTCCCCTCTCCCCCAATATAAAATTTCTTAATATTTTAGCATGAAAATAAGTTTTTAGCAGCCCAGTCCAAGCCCCTCTGTTGATTAATAGATGAGACTCTGACGCAGGTCTTCCCCTCGAGGTTGGATGTTGCCAAGTTAAGGCAAAGTATAACCTAAAACTGTGGCTTTATTTTGTGTAATATTATACTTTTTTTTTCCTCAGAGGTTTCACGAAAATGTCGAGCCAATACGAGGGTGGTGGTACCAAAACTGTTTCTATGTTCTCCAAACTGGTGTCTCAAGGATCCTCCTTCGTTATGGAGGGAGTTAAGAATTTAGTTGTGAAAAAACATGTAAGTACTACACCTTTGCGATTGTAATTTGTATGTTATTTATTTAGACCGGGACTAACGCAAGGTGATGATAATGATGTAATTAATTTATCAGTAGAGCGTCGTCTAAGATTGCGTGTTCGATTTCTCCTCAGTGCAATAATTGCATTTCTCTGCGATTTGTATGTTATTTTTATTGATTGTACAGAAATTTCTAAGTTTGTTTATCAGCCATCTAGAACCCATAACACAACCTAGTTAGACTATGGGCACATTTCGCAAGTCAACATTATCACAATCCTTTCAATGTAATGGATGTGCACACTTGAGTCGTGCCTATATTATTGGATCACGCTATTGGATTGCGATATTAGTCTAGTCTATATGTCTCTAAACTTGTTCTAGAGAGCATTGTGTAAAAATTGTATACCGTCTGCCACCTGCAGACGAACACGATTCACCCGATGGGAAGGAATAGAATATTTTATTTACCAAAAATATCTCCTCTCTCGCTACACAGAAGCTGCCAGTGAGTCGCGCAGTCGAAGCAGCATTGTGCGGCGAAGCAAACGATCTAACGTGGATGGATCCTCGCGCCGCTCGGACGGACGCTGCTGCACGAGCCCGCGCCGCTCGCCAACCACCTCCCAGCGATGCCGTCGTCTTCGTCGTAGGCGGCGGCAACTACATCGAGTATCATAACCTGTTAGACTTCACTAAGGTACATTACATCACCATTCATCATTCTTTAAGCCTTTTCCCACCTCAGTTAAGGTCGGCTTGTGATGCGGCTGAAACTTCTATATTTTCTGTGAAGCGACTAAGTACCATGTGATCTCCAGAACCAATTCGGGATATCGAATTTCGACTACGACATCGTTATTAGTGTTAAATAGTTCGATTGTGAGGTCTGGTGAAATTTACTACCGATGATATACATGCAATTTAGCTTAGCTGGAGGGGTTAGCGGATTACAACCAAAGATTCGTGCTTTGGTGCCCGGGGTCCACCCTCTTAGGCCCGCATCCTAGAATAATACCAGCCAGAATTTTGTACTGTAACTAAATGTTGATGGATTATATTCTAGATGAGAATGTTAACGTCATTAAGAGAGTTGCTTCACAACTAATCGTTATTACGTAATACGAGCCATAACTATTTCTGTCAATTTGATTTATCTCGAATTTTATGCGAGCGACTGCCATCTAACCCCACTTAAGCTTGTGTCAAACCTCGTCCATTAGCAGATGGTGAAGCCCTCTCACGAAGATAGATTTGATGACGAACCATTCTATATTTCAGCAACAGGCAACAAGCGGCATCCCCAGGAAAATAATCTACGGCGCGACCACCCTACCCAATGCATCGCAGTTCTTAAAGCAGCTGTCGCTACTTGGGGAGGAGATCCAGTAAACATTCCTTTACTGTCCAAATCTTATTGTATATTGTAATATAAACTCCACATTATAAGTAACTTAAATTATAATAAACGTTGTTCGATTGGTTGTATAGACAATGAAACAAATGTCTCAACAAGTTGGCATTTTATTTACAATGACATTGAAAATATAACTAACATCTAAGAATCTACTAATAAATTTTGATTGTTTTAAACAAGAAGTATAAAATCTAAATCACAAGATTTTTCAACATTAATCAGATCTTAGTAATAAGTTATTACAACTTCCCGATAGAAATTTACGTCAAGTTAAAACTTCGAAAACAAAAATAACTTCACAACCTAAAATAAAAACACAGAATAAATGTTGCAGACATTATAAACAAACTTGTTGATTTTACATCCCAGCCCTTAGACTATTGTGCTTAATTATATAGATATATATATAATTATATAGAAACTAAAACATGTATGTTCATTAAAAACATATTACATAGTTAATAACCTTCGAAAAATAGTAAATATGTTATAGATTACTCTTATACTAAACATACATTAATGAATAAAGAAAAAATAAGTAGTATTGAATGACAAGGAACTTGAATATCTTGCTTAGTATAGCAGTCATCGCTATCTACTGTGATATATTGTTTAAAAGTGTCTAACAAACAAGTACTCTTACATGTTACAAGTACAACTTTATCACTGATTATGATATGGTTTTGGCACAATGAAAACTCAACTAACAACAAAAATGGAAAATATCTAGAGAGCAAACATAACATCGTGAACAAGTATGCTGATAAATGGACATAACTGTGTAACAATGGCAAGATCACGTTACCGCGCGTACAATTGCTCTTTTGTATAAGATAATTATACAACTTCGATGAATATCATAAGTGTTTGTGCTGAATAAGGAACGGAATATTAATAGTTACAAACATGGACTATTTAAATGGACTGTCCAAACTGCACACGACATGCACATCGACCTACGTGTTGATCATAAAGTTTGATCAATCTGTACAGTCCTATAATTTCATGCCCGAGACATAATCTGCATAACGAGCAACTATAAAATTAATTGTTACTTACGTGAACTATTGTGCGTACTTAATGAAATAATGAAATGGAAAATTAAATCAACAACACGTAATGGTAAAAGACAGTAAAAACAAATTACAATTAAAATCATGGCACACTTCATAATTTCAAATGAGCTACTCAGTTAACACATAGTCGATATATATATCAGATTATAATGGGCTGTTTGCCCGTATACATGACTATAAAATCATCTCGTAGGTCTTTGTCACGATCAAGAGTTATTACACTACCGAAGTGAAGCCGCTCCTAACTAAGCTTAGCTGGAGGGGTCAGATTCAATATTAGTAATTTCGATTGTTAATATTCTTTAAAAATTATACATTTGTTTAAAAGAACACAAACGAGTCACATGAATGAAATATAGAAATAAAAGTCGATCAACAAACAAATGTAAAATTACTTGCGACTAACAATGCAACGACGAAACATAAAACAGTAATCTTATCATAATAAATTATAGTACATACAAAGACCACTGACAAAACTACAAACATTACACAGATTATTAAGGCGCGTTTAGACAATTATTTATTGAACCTTACTACACTTATAATTATTAAAAACTTTAAAGCAGTGCAAATGCTTAACAATCAAGCGATGATTTTATTATGATCATAATTCAAAAAGCGTTAACGATTAACATACTTACGGTACTATCTTGGCTAATAGTCTCACAGACGAGTCGCTGTCATTAACAAGCTACTGAATCAAGATATGTTTCAACATTAGAGTTTTGGAAAGGAAAGCCTTTACATATGTTTTCATCTTCGTGTGTGGATCCTCGCAAAGGTAGTTAGCTAGCTTATACTTTAACTTTTTTGTTAGTCTCATAACTCATTATGGTGTTTATAGAAGTCGTAATTCGAATTTCATGTCATATGTGTTGACCAATTGCTGCCATACTTAAAGTTTAAGTTCATGTGTTATATTTCATTCAGACTTCTATTCCATATTAATTGAAAATCGATATTAATAAATCGCACCTGGTCGGTCGTAAATAGCATGGCACATATATATAAGCTAGCTCATTAATTTGTAATGACAATTTAGCAGTGAAAGGTATGGACGGCAGATTTCAAAATGCAATAGGTATAGTACTTTAACAAAAATCAAGAGCTTAGCTTCCCAGGTAATTACACAATTAAACAGTAGCATGATTAATTGATTATACATAAGATAAATACTCCATATTAGAATAATTGGAATGTTCAAAAATATTCTTTAAGCAGTAAAGGCTTTGCAAATATGACTAAATAAGATAACTAAGTACGTACTATTGATGTGAAGTTACATAAGTACATCAACATAACAAGTCAAATCGTGTAAAACAAATTATTTCGTCACATTTTGTTTATAAATCCTTCGTCAAGACGTACACAGACAGCACAATATTTCGATATAAAAATATACTGAAGAAATGGAATGTAAAAAGTTTATAGATCGATATCCAAATATAAAAAATGTCCATAAAGGAATGTACAAAATTTAAAACTTTCGTATTTGAGATAATACGATAAAATAGATTACGAACATATTCAGATCAATGTTATAGAGAGACAGAGAGAGAGAGAGTGTTAGAAGAAATATGAGATTCATTTTCATCTGCATATGAATTCCGGTGGGCTGGATTCTGGAGGAATGGGCTGTTACATTTCAATAAACAGCAAGTTAAAAGATTTACTTTTACGATGACGTTACGTAGCGAAACCAAATTACTACTCGATTTGCAATACAATAACAAGTCATCTACAATTAATTTATTATTTCTATAAAGTTCCACTTTTCAATGGGTATAATTATAGAAACAAAAAATATTTCAAACATCTACGTACGAGACTGGAATCATTTCTACATTGTATACACATGATATTTTAAAAGTAATAAAATTTGTGGGTAAACTGATATAACACAATAATGTTTATAAGAATTAATGCGTCATGGTGTAGGTATGTACATAAATTTGAACTGCCTGATGACTGGCGCATGCTTGCCTTAATTCCTATAAACTCGATTGTATATGACTGAACGCGAAAGTTTAAAATTTATTATTACACATATTAGTTTTACGGGAAATTAACTAGCTATCACTTATAATTTCAGTCTTGCGCGTACAGATCTTTCACATTTACCGATGAAAATAATAAATCGTGTTACCCAAAATAGTGAATTATGATAAATAGTAGGATTAAGTGAGAATTACAAACAACATCACTATTACAGGATTAAACGCAGAGTATTATTATTACAACATTGAATTCAACAGTGCATATAGGTAAGATATAATAATTTAACTACTCAACAGGTATTTGAATATGACAGCGGATATATAGGACTTAGCTTTAGAATCACGAAACTTACACTAGGTATAGCATAGGTGATCATTAACAAACTTTAAAACAACTACATTCAAGGGTTAAATAGAACAATCACAATACATGTTCGCATAGCCGCGCACTCGGTTAATGGCAGGTCTCTATAGGATACGTGTTGTAACAGCGGTTTAACATTTCCAATGCCTCATATTATGTACTTCTATCATTCCCAACCATTATCATTTAAGTGTAAATATTCGTCACTTTATCAATTTGTAATTCTAATGAATTTTGCAACAGATCTTATTATTAAGTGATTTGTCAGTATCACCATACCTAAGTAATAATTATTTAGTCAGTATTTAAAGAGAACATTTTATTATCCTACCTAATTATTTTATTTCAATTGAAATGTATTAAATAAATATTTATTATTGGCAATATTTTATGAGTGGACAAGATATAGCATAAAACATGTTATTAACATTGTCTTCTTATTATTCTGTATCTACCAACAATTTGATATTGACAAAATGTGATATTGAATATAGACAACAAATATATTCATCATGAAATATAAGATAGTTTTAGAAAATTGCAAGAATATAGTGTAACTGCATTGTTACTTTCCACTACAATAATTAGACTAACAATTGTTAATCTATTTATAACTGTATATATTTCTCATGCAAGCAGAACTGATAAAATGACTAGACAATAATGTCTTATAAACAGTTCGTTGATTTTTAATAAATATGTAACATGACTACAATATATATTTTATAAGCACTGCTCCAAGTACAGTTTATTAAGCGCTGATTTTAATATATTATTTAGTTGACGTTTTATAGGTACCATACAGGCTGCCAAATATAGCGATGACAAATCTCAAATGTGCCTCCTAGCAACTGTTAGGACAATCAATATCAATCAATGGAATAAATCTACCAATTTAGCAAGCTTCGGCCTAATGGCCTTGTGTCAAGATCATGTCCAACTTAGTAATTTCAAAACTTTTAAAACCTATATGTACCTGTCTAGGCAGATATAACAGTGGCAATGGGAAGATGGCAGTTGACCAACATAGCTATTGTTTAGACTGAGCGCTAGTACTAGTATTGCGACTTGAGCTGCTGCTATTCAGTGCCATCTTCTGCATTTGTCTGATAACGGTAGTAGCATGGTAAGCTTGTTTCCAACGTGATTTGGCAAAGTTCTTCTTCAGTTGCTCAGATACGGTGCCATGAATGTTCTTGTTGCTGGCAGCGTTTCCTGAAATCCAGGGATGAGCCAAAGCTTGCCTAGAAAAAAAAAAGAAATATTAGTACCTACGCAAACATGATGCAGGAGGCGCGGGTTGGATTCCCGCTCAGTGCATGAATATGTCTAATTGCATTGGTTAAATCTCGTATCTAAGTATATGCATCCGCATTTTAGAACCCAGAACTCAAGCTAGTTAAGCAATGCTTACCATGGGTCTAGGTAGATTGCCCTAGAATATTTATTTATTTACCTACTATTATTTATGATAAGTAAAGTGCGGGCTGTTCGCATTTTCTCGAAAATGTTTCCATGTCTGATCGTAGTCTACGATGCCGCAGACGGTATCGGTCTAGATCACGGTACACCAAAGAAACGCGCCGTTTCGAAACCGAACCGTTTAGAAACAGTCTAGTAAGAACACGAGGTATGCAACATCGTATTGCTACTAGACTATTGCTAAAATATAAGTATGCAGGGAGCATATTAGGTTTGGACCACAGATTCTGCTTGAGATGGTAAACATAGGATCCAGTATTTCATCTTTACTATAAACACCACCGTTCGATTATGTTCAAAGCCCACTCTACTCACAGCTGGTTAATAGCAGGCCGCCGTTAAATTGGATATTAAACTGATGGGAATAGATTCGTAATTTTCTAAATATTGCTTTCACTTAGGATAAGACTTCCATGAGTCTTCAATAAACATTATTATAGCTGTAATATGTATCTAACTATAAATATGACATGTGGGTTCGTGTTTACCCATAAATGCCTACAATAGGAAGCCCGTAAGGCAAGTAGACAAGGCTACCTTGTCCGCGTTGCGTATATGCATTAAAGACAACATAACAACGCAACGATTTCCGGTAATACAACATGTCTTAACCTTCCTTAATAATATAGGGCTACAAAAGGCAAATGTACCTAATCAACAGCTTAGTGGCAGTTGCGGAGATAAAAGCATTCAACAAAAGCTCTTTTTTTAGTATCATAATAATAATAATTAATAACTGGCAACACTGGAATCAACTTGTCGACATTTTTGTCTAAAATAAAATTTATTTATATTAACAAAATCACCCAGCAATAGTATTTTATATTACATCCCAAAAAGAAAATATACGCAATAACTGTAAAATAAACTGAAATAAAATGAAATCTACAACAAATAGTACCACAAATCATAATATGCTGACATGACACCGTCTGTCAAAGCAATCATAAAAATATGATATAATGCTTAAAAATAATAGACAAACAGCAAGATGATCACAAGAGCCCAGTTGAAAGCAGCACGCCTAAGATCTCCGGACTCGCCACATAGCTCCACCCCACAGCCAACCACAGTGGAAACTCCTGGGGTGTCGAGCTCAAGCTCCAGTGGCGAGTATTTCTCCCCACCGACGACACCAATACCTGCGCGCCGGCGAGGGAGAGGCCGGCCACCGACCTGCTTGGGGTCCCGAGGCCCACCGGCCTCGAATAGGGCCCCCGCTACCGGTGGTTAATGTGCGCCGCATGCGATGGACGACGTCTATGAACGAAAACGTCATGCGGGCATATTTTACGGCTACAGCGGGAGGAACCAATCTTACTGCGTACCGTGATCGCATGCTTTCTGTGTTTCAGGATCTTGAACCAACTGTAAACGTTTCGGCACAGCGACTGTCGGATCAGGTGCGGGCTATCCAGCGATGTCAGTTACTGGATTGTTCTGTACTTGAGAGGCTACGTTCTGACTTGCAGAACAGTGATGTTATCCCTCCTCCATCACAACCAGCAGCGGTGGAAGTGATCTCCCAGATAACACATCATGACCATGTTGATGATGGGTTGGATAATGTTGCTTTTTCCGTAAGTACTCAGTACAATGATCAAATTAGGAATGCCTTGGAGTGTGCCATTCGTGATTATCGGTACATGAACTATAATATTAGACCTCGCTTACCGCGTTTGCCTGTACATAAACGTAATATAGCGCTAGTGTGTACCTTGGATTCACTATTACCTATTTATTTAGATAATAGTGAAAATCTCACTGATACACACTCAATTTTATACTGTGCAGCCATTGCAGCATGTCGAGTAGCTGGTATTAAATTCCCAGAAAGTAAGACCGCTACTCGACCAAGTTTTGGAAAGCCAATGTGGCAGTGTAGAATTGAGCGTCGTATCACTGAGGCCAGGGTATTCATTGGCAAGCTTATCTGCTTCAGGTCGGGCAACACACGCCCGAAAGTCATGCGCTTTGTGAATCGGGCATTTTCGGGTACTGACATCAGTCCTCATGATTATGAATTCCGAGTCACAGAGCGCATCGACTTCCTGAAGCAGAAAGTTTATGCATGGGCAAACCGGATAAAGCGATATAAGAAAAGATGTGACCGATATACACTGAATTGCACATTCCAAAGGGACGAAAGGTGGGTGTATAGAAATTGGGAGCGGCCTGATCTTGTGGGTGACGCGTGCTTGCCGGATGTTGCTGCCACAAACACGTTTTGGCGCAACATTTGGTCGGTTCCCGTCACTCACACAGAAGGTGATTGGATGCAAAAGGTCAAACATTTGTGTGAAGCGATACCAACAATGGAGCCTGTGTCAATCACAGAAGATGACATTGCTTGTGTAGTCCGTTCGTTACCGAATTGGAAAGCTGCCGGACCGGACGGACTACACAACTTTTGGTTAAAATGGCTCCGAAGTTCACACGCA
Source organism: Pelosia muscerda (assembly GCA_963691645.1). Classification (NCBI taxonomy): domain Eukaryota; kingdom Metazoa; phylum Arthropoda; class Insecta; order Lepidoptera; family Erebidae; genus Pelosia; species Pelosia muscerda. The sequence goes on from OY829106.1 coordinate 10,694,808, forward strand.
TGTTTGGCTTTTCAATTCCAGTCAGCTTTAGAATCAGGATCGCTTCCAAGTTTTATGACTACAGGTGTCACCCACCTGCTCTTTAAGTCTGGTAGTGCCATGGACCCCAAGAACTATAGGCCGATCACATGTCTGCCTACAGTTTACAAACTTCTTACATCTATTCTGAGAATTAAAATAACTAGTCATATTATTGAAAATTCTATTCTCTCTTACTCTCAGAATGGATGTAGAAGTGGGGCTCGTGGCACTAAAGAGCTCCTTATTATTGACATGGCCATCAATCAGCAGGTTCGCCGTAATCGAAAGGATTTGGCGACATGCTGGATAGATTATAAAAAAGCCTATGACTCCGTGCCGCATACATGGCTCATGAGGGTGCTTGAGTTGTACAAAATTGATGCGACTCTTTGCACCTTCTTGAAGGCATGTATGGGGCAATGGAAAACGGTGCTTTGCTATCCAGGGTGTCGACACATTCAGGATGATGGTGAACTTGTAAAGATTGAGCGGGGTATATTTCAGGGTGACAGTTTGAGTCCCTTGTGGTTCTGTCTGGCTTACTATATTAGAGGATTCAGGGTTAGGCTATTGTTTGCGGAGAGGTGGTCAGGTTATTTCACACCTCTTTTATATGGATGATCTCAAATTATTTGCCCCCAACGACCTCCATCTGATGGCGTTACTTAAGGTAACTGAAACTTTTAGTAACTCCATCAGGATGGAGTTTGGTGTGGACAAATGTGCGGTCATGCATGTGAAAAGAGGTAGAATTGTGGAATCTGAAGGAATAGAACTTTCAGATTCCACAAAACTTAGATCCCTTACTGCAAACGATACCTACAAGTATCTGGGTATGTCACAGGGATTAGGCATTAATGAGTCGGGTATGAAACAGTCCTTGGGGGAACGCTTCTTTGGCCGCCTGAAAAAAGTACTGAAAAGTTTTTTGTCAGGCGGTAACAGGGTGCGAGCCTACAATGATTGGGTCATACCCGTCCTTACCTACTCCTTTGGTATACTCAGATGGACTCAGACTGAACTGGACGCCCTGGATAGAAGAGTCCGTACACTGCTTGCTTCATATCGAATGCACCATCCACGTTCTTCAGTAATGAGATTGTATATCCCGCGGAAGTGTGGGGGTCGTGGTTTTTTAAACATTAAGACTCTACACAACCGCGAGATATGCAACCTTAGAGAATACTTTCTCAATGTTGACGTGGATGTGCATCGAGATGTAGTAACTGTGGACCATGGGCTTACACCGCTCGCTCTTGCGAAAGAGAACTGGCGCAAACCTGCAATACTCAGCATTGATGATCGCAAGGAGGTATGGAGGAGCAAGGAGCTGCATGGACGATTTTATCGGGCTTTATATGGGCCCGATATAGATTTAACAGCATCGGTATCCTGGTTACGATTCGGTGACCTTTTTGGAGAAACTGAAGGTTTTGTCTGTGCAATTACTGACGAAGTTGTAATGACGAACAACTATCGGAGATTCATCCTGAAGGATGGTACGGTTGACATCTGTCGGGCATGTCATCGTCCCGGAGAATCCCTCAGGCATATTGTTTCTGGTTGTTCTCGTCTTGCCAACGGTGAGTATTTGCATAGACACAACCAAGTGGCCAGGATCGTTCATCAGCAACTTGCTCTGAAGTACAATCTTGTAGATTTGGAGGTGCCGTATTACAGATATGTGCCCGACCCAGTTCTTGAAAATGGCCGTGCCACATTGTACTGGGATCGATCAATCATCACTGACAGGACTATTGTACCCAATAAGCCTGATATAGTGGTGATTGACCGATCAGAGCGTCTCGCAATAATTGTTGATGTTACCATTCCCCATGACGATAATCTCGTGAAAGCCGAAAAAGATAAACAAATAAAATATTTGGACTTGGCTCACGAGGTTGTCGACATGTGGGATGTTGATTCAGCAATTATTGTGCCGATTGTCGTATCGGTTCACGGACTGATTGCCAAGAGCCTCGACCAACATCTCAAGAGGCTCGCGTTAGGCAGTTGGGTCAAGGGCTTGATGCAGAAGGCAGTACTCCTCGACACGGCACGTATTGTGAGGAGGTTCCTCTCTCTGGAGCCCTAACCTCCGGTAGCTTGGTCCCTGTGCCCGATACCGGTGGGCTACTATTTTTTATATTTTTAAATATGTTTAATTTTGTTCTTTTTTATGTATTTAAAAATATAATCTATATGTATTTAAATGAAATAAAGAAAATAATAATTATAAATTGATTTCGAGCAACTTTGACTTATACTACCAAGGGTCAGTAACAATTTTTGCTTAAACCTATGATAATGTTAAAACAGAATTTAAATTCAAATTGTATTAATATACATTATTAAAATAATATGTCACTAATAAACATCAATATGTTTTATATCTTATATTGTATAAGGTATAATATAACATACACCCATCACACTCGCCGCGATTCCGCGCTGGATTGCGACGACCAGCCTTTATACCAGGAACGAGCCGTATCGAAATTTAATTAGTATACTTAAATAGGAAATCAATTCTTGCATAGGTGTGCTTTGGGGCGTAAGCAAAAACCTATTTTTTTTTTTCAATTCGTATACGCTACGCTCAGATAATTATATATCATTTCAAAAACCTGTTGAAACATTCCTAGACAAGGAATATGAAATACCATAAATACCAGTAGATATTTTTAAATGTATTCATGTGTAAATATGCGCATATATATACATATTAGTATTTGAAGTAAGGTATAGGTGAATATCGAAAATAACGTTATCGGCTATATTCAAATACTACAACTGCCTAAAAATGGTTTCTCATACTATTAATCTTTTTTTTTATGGCACGTCAATTTGACTACACCTCGCGAAGCTGAGGGCAAAGTCTCATTAAAAAGGGTTACCATGGCAAACACGTACAGTGCTACAATGGTGGCGCTCAGCTTGACGGCTTCATCAGATGATTTTTCACGCCCCGATTATAGGACCCGGGACTGTAGGAAGAAGGAAACACGTGCGCCGGTAAGGAATCAATCAATCTGCTTAATAGTAAGCAGTTACCAACGTGTATGAGACCCGTAGCATCAGACACGCGGTGGCACTTGCTCGTTGTCGACTTCCAGTGATCTGATAACTCTACCGCAAAGGCAATTAATTACAACAGCTAGATTTTATATAACGAGTTACAAAAGTAGCATAATTCTCTGACAACATTCTCTGATCATATTATGTTAAATTACCAGTGTATCACTATCACTATCACTACATAGTATAAAATAAAGTCGTGTTTTCTGTCCCTATTTTTCTTGTCCCTTTGTATGCTTAAATCTTTAGAACTACGCAACGGATTTTGATGCGGTTTGTTTCAATAGATAGAATGGTTAAAGAGGAAGGTTTATATGTATATAACATCATGCTACGACTAACAGGTGCGGAGCAGGACTGAAAAATGTTGCAAAATCGGGGTGACGCAGACGAAGTCGCGCGGGTCAGTTAGTGATATATAATCCACTTACTTATTTATTCTTTGCTTTGACGGTTATGAGTGAGCATGTGTATAATAATTATACCTATTGGTTATGAAATAACACATAAAACCATATAAAAAAAAAAATAACCATGGCATTTATTTCTATGTGGCCAGTGTGGACGATGTATATTGTCCATAGTCCATACAGAGTAATTCTCGTGAAATAGTATCACTCTAAACTTTACCAGCCATTCGCGAATCGCGATCGCTTGAAGTAGACATTGGCATAACTTCTATAAAGTGTTATAAGAAAGATTTACTTATGAGATGATAACAAGGTTCCAATAGTTGTTTGAAAAAAAAGTAACATCCTAGCCGTTGAATTTCCGTGATCTTTAGTAGGTACGCAGCTTACGCAATCACGCGACTCGGCACTGGATATTTTAGAGTACACAATTTCCTTCTGCTCGAGCTTTCCCCTGCATTTCTTCATACACATTAGCACACTTACGCCTCTTATAATATGTAAACGACTTTATTTTCAATGTTATGTCTAGTTTTGTTATTACTGAGGAATATTATTTTTTAAGTCCTTTCTTCAGTAATCCGTTCACCTGACAGTGTTATTTTTTCCTTTACCATAGACGACCTAGCTAAACGTCTAATTAAACTTATTTATAACTTCATACAACGCTTATTTACGATAATCACCAGCATCCCACCCACACTAATATAATGACGTAGTGACGTGCACTGACAAAACAAATGCTGAATTATTAACACGTACCAAGATGTACGTAGCCCCCATTGTATGTCCATGACTGTTAGTGCATCATTATCACTAGTTATTAGCTATTTAAATCTGACTGGCAACAAGAAAGTCATCGCCACCCACTAAACCAACCGCTGCTGTACTTAAAGAGCGAATAGTGGATATACATAAAGAAAAAATAGTAAATATACTGCCAATAGTTATTTTGTAAAATCATCAATCCACCATTAATTCCGATGGTAGCATCCGTTATCATAATGCGTAATGCGTAATCGTATTCATCGTCACATCCAAAGGTTTATGAAGAATCCAGATGAATTGTCTTTCCTAAATTATATAAAACAATACTATAACATTTTTATAATCTCTACTTAAAACACGCGAATCTCCAACGCATTTCAATCATATTGGCTAAAAATTGTCGGCTCCGATACTTGCCGTACTTACATAAAAAAATAATTGAATACATATTCGTTCAATATTACTATTACAGCAAATTATACCAAACCTATACAGTTCTGAAACGTAAGCTTTTTGTAATTGAGAGATTTTGAACATGAAAACGAAATTGATATGATAATAGCAAAACTACGTCAGCACTACCGAAAACGAATATTTATTCCAAACTCAAGTCGAATTTATTTACTTAGATCTTCTTAGATCCAAATATGCAAAAGTACCTCAACAAAAACCTAGTCACATCTGCGAGAATAAGGCTGATATTATGACGTATGTTCAAAATATAATAGGTACCTACGATGCTTGGCTTGATCCTATTTGTAAAATTTGCGTGTTATCCACAAGTCATAGATGAAGTTCAAGGTGAAAGTGTAACGTGACGTGTTGATAATACAGAGTTGATAAAGAAGTTAGAATAAATTCATTTTCATAAACGCTTACTTGCTTACACTTCAATTAAATAGAGGAAGTCACTTCGACAGCGCAAACGGGTAAATTAACAATTAGAAAATAAAAGATATGTCTTTTGTAAAGGAAACTTACTACAGAAAAGACTTTTATCAGTATCTACTGTATTTCCTAAACAAGACTACTTTTAGTATCCTACTAATATTATAAATGTGAAAGTTGGTGAAGATGTATAGATGTTTGTTACTCAATCACACTCTATTTAACTGATAAATAAGTCTGGCTGAAACTTGGTACCTACAGGGATAAATAATAGTCTGGAATAACACGTACTTTTCATCCTGGAAATAAGTTCCTATTGATTATGACCAAATTTGAGCCGCGGATGTAGTTAATAATATCATAAAAGTGCTTATTATATCTTGTAAGAGAAATCGTTAGAAAACGTGTTATATCGCCACTAGTAGTATCTCAGCGCGAGAAAACTTATCTCCACCCAAGCGGGATTATCTACAATCTATAATACATGTTGCTCGATCAGCCTTTAGGATATACCGTTGTCCTATTTCTGTACCTATTTTAGAAGTTTATCAATGATTGCAATTTTCCGAGAACTACGCGAATCAGGAGTAAAGTTAGTTACTTTCGTTAAGTATTGCTTCAGATAAACTTGAAATAAGAATAATTGTAACCTCTGTCAAAAGAATCTAATAATAACAATTTCAAATAAAATTTATCACTCAGGAATATGATAAACTCAATAACAGTGACTAGCATGACTACATGTTTACCTACCATATGAGTTCATCTGTACATTTAGAACAGATGTTACCTATTCATCAATAGTCAGTTAAAATAAGATCAAAGATAGATCAAAGATCAAATTTTCATACATTGGAGCCCTTTAGGCTCCAATGTATGAAAGTTGCATGATATTGTTTATTGGTGCGAACTGGGAAATTTGAAGTTGCCTTCGAAAACGAAGTTACCTAGGTCTCAAGGATGTTTCGGAAGCAAGGTATTCCGTTTTTGCAACAGAATATAATTCATACTAACTTCCTAAATACACTGACAGTGAAAACCGCTTAGAAATCTGTTGCGTGTCTGGATGCACGATATTATGGTGTGAATCGATTTTTTGGATCACAACGCGTTGTCAACAAGTGTGCTCATGGAACCATCTCATAAAAATTGACACAAAATGTGTTTTCGTCAATGTAAGCGAAATAAATCTTGCATTGTAACTGACATTGTATACTTACTATATAACTAACCGCATAGTTATAAATTTTTTGCCTGGTAACCTTAATTAAATGGTGTTGCCGATCGCATTTGTATGTAACCGAATATTTAGATAAACTATTGTACAACTACTGTTATGTAACTAACTTATTGTTTATTGCGACTGTTATGTATAAGATTTGGCCAATTCAATCAATCATTTTCATTCAATAGCGATTATGAAGTTATAAGAATCGATATATGAAAATTGTATATCATATACGGTTTTCATGAACCTGTATTCCAAAAACTATGGCGCTCTGCCACACACAATCGGGGAAGCTCGTTTGATTACCGTCTGCCAGGCATTTTTTCATCACTATGTTCATAACTATGTTTACTATCATATGACAATACTCTACATCTTTAGTCACTTAGTTACACATTCCTAACGGGGTATCATCCTCTCATTGCGTGGATGCCGTATAAGGCGACTGAGGACCTACCCCCTAGCGTATGATTCCGTAGCCGACCGCAACGACAGCTGAAGACACATGCAGCCAATATATATCATTATATAGCTATATACATCAATGCGTGTAGCAGATACAGGGTACCGTGAAATAGGCTTGAATATGTTAATATTGTTTATTGTTTTAATTCCTTGCAACTTCTCAATGAAGCCGTTTACCCATTACATATCGAGGTTTAACAATTAATGTATGTGGAAAAATTTAAATGTGCTGATATAATATACAAATTATTGGATTTTTATGGACATTATGCAATCGGAAGACGTGGCATGCACAGTGCACTGCTTGTTAAACTTTAATTCAGATAACGCTTTTTCCAGTCTAACTGTTTCGCCTTGATATTTTTCGTGAGGCGAGTACCATATAATCATTTAGCGATGAATTAAAACAGTAAATAACATTATCACATTCATATTCATATTACGCTGTAACTGCTGCTGCTGCCTGCGGTCGGCTACGGAGTCATACCTTTAGCCGCCTTATAAGGCATTCGCGCATTCAGTAAAGAATCATCAGCCAGTAAAAAGTCCATGTCTGCACAGCAAAAGTGCCTAGCAGACAGTAATGGACAGCAGTAATGTGGGACCGACAAACTATCGAGTTTTGGGATTTGATCATCTTATTACATCTAAAGTCGATTGCAGATACAAGTAAAAAACGAAAAACAAATCTAGATATACAAGCCCTCTGTCATCAGTAGCCTTAGCACGAAATACTGCACACGCACACAGGTTCACAAGAGGCAGACTGCCAATCACAATTGTCCGTTCTCTTGAAACCTTCACATTAGGAATTCGCTAGGAGTTCATGCTAGTGCTACAGAGCCCCAATCCCTGTTATATTTAATGAAACTTTTCACTTAACAGTCCCATGCCTGCTCTACTACTTTGTCTCTATTAATGTTTCCATCTTGTATACTAAACTTATGAATTTTCACTATCTGATGCATCCAAATCAATATAAATATATTTCACATTGCCTGCATCATATTAGTATTTAGTAGCTTTCTACTTTCTCCAACATATATAAGAAATATAATACTTTAGTCAGCCCAATCATGGCTTCTGAAGGGTAGCCAAAACATCAAGCTAAAAGTAGTATGTAGTACTATTATTTACTCTATGTTAAAAGTAAATAATACTAAATATAATGTGATAGAAATGGTAAAGAGTGGTTACATTTATGACGTAAGAAAAAGTATTTCAATGATACTAGATGGTGAGGTCTCTGTTCAATAAAAATATTATGATCATCATCATCCAAAACAAGCAATTTGAATTTTGTTTTTTTTTTTATACTACGTAGGTGGCAGACTAGCACACGGCCCACCTGATGGAAAGCGGGCACCGTGGCCTATAAACGTGTGCAACACTAAGGGTGTCCCACACGCGCTGCCCACCCTGAAGGGAATCCTCTTTCCTACAACTACTATCTTCTCCTATCCTTGTGTTTATCAATTACGGGACTGATATCTGACTCCATAAACCCAACAAGAAAGCTGCACCAGAGCCTCACCTCTCAAACAGCTGGTATATCAGCTTGCATGTGAGGTTGGCTTGAGTCCTGGACATAATTATTTGTGGGGACTCATAAACACAAGTTATGGGATTTATGTATTGAATTTATTTTATGTTCAGTCAACAAAGGAGATACAGTAACACATTTTCATATAATTATGTATGTAAATTTGGTACCATATCACTTTTGTTGACTGTACTTAATTGTGGTGAATGGAAATAAAAATAGTATCTGCGGAGATGACATTGTACAGTAAAATATGAAGAGAATGATCTGTTGCACCAACCACTATGGCAATAGAGATGAAAGCAGTCAGATCAACCCTGCAGCAATTGTGTGTTGATACAATTACAATTCAACTGGTTACATGTAGAGTTATGAATTCAAAGTGATGAAATTTTGAGGTATTAACATGCTAATTTTATCAAACCAATTTAACATTGGAAAAAATAAATATTAGACGGCACTTAAACCTACCTCCAGTCTCTTACAGGAAGAACACTCTGACCACTTGAGCTAATAAAACATGCATAGACCATTCTAAGTTTACCTCCATGTCTTAGAGGATGATATTGGACCCATGTACTGCAAATCCTAAGAACTAACGGTAACAATGAACAAGTCCCATTTAGATATTCACATTTTCCAAATTTAAATCAATATTAATTCAATACTATTATGAAAATACAATAATAATACCATGATAAATCAATATTAGTTGTGAACTTAAAAATATGATAAGAGCTACTTACTTGCAAGTGTATCTCTTGTCCACATCAACACACATTAAATGCCGAATGAAATCCTTGGCAGAATCACTAATATCATCCCAATATGGAGAGTCAAATTCAAAATCCCCTTTCAAGATCTGAGCAAACAGATTAGCATCATTCTCATCATAAAATGGTGGATAACCACACAGTAGAATGTATGATATTACTCCTATACTCCACACATCAACAGCCTTGCCATATGGTTTCTGTGCCAGTACTTCAGGTGCCACATATCCTGGTGTACCACAAGCTGTGGCCATAATGCCAGAATCTTCAATCTTGGACAAACCAAAATCACTAATCATGATCTTACTGTCTTCATCTGCACTGTAATATAGCAAATTTTCCGGTTTCAGATCCCTGTGTACAACACCCTGCGAGTGCATATAGTCGACAGCTTCCAACACCTGTCTTATTAGATTGGACGCATCTTTCTCGGTATAAGAGCCCTTTTCAACTATTCTATCGAATAATTCACCACCTGTGACCAATTCCATCACCAAATACACTTTATTTTTATCCTCATATGTTTCGAGCAGCTGGACAATATTAGGATGAGAAAACATCTTCTTTTCAGCACCTTCGCCTTTTGCTTGTTCACTGAATCTTTTCAAGACTCTAATTTCGTTCTCCAACGAATCTTCTTTACCTTTGAGAGCTTTTTTGTCAATAATTTTACATGCGAATAACTGACCATTCTCTTTGCTCTCTATCAAACGCACCTCAGAAAATGCTCCTGTTCCGAGTAGATCTTTAACGGTGTACTTGTCTTCGATTGATGGTTGTTTTTCCGATTCCTTACTTTCTTTTTTGGACTTTCGCCCGAAATCTTTTTTGCCAAATAGAGGCATCTTCGCGCCCCACGCTCACAGATTTTGAACTACACTACTACCAACTACTATATTTAATAAATATCTACGTACACACAGTAGATAGGTAGGAGACTGGCTCGCGACAGAACAGAACAATAATCTTGCTCGGTCGGATCCACGAATGTTGCGCAGGGCGCCCAAGGTCAGATTATTTGTCAAAAATTTCTTAACGTTTCGTTTCATACCTCTATGATATCTTTTCTAAAGTCAAAAATAAAATATTTGTACATAAATAGATGTACCTAGGTTAGGATTGTACAAATTCATATAGTATAGAATAATTAATAGTAAACCATGAGCATTATAAAGAATTAAAGTAAAATTCTGCTGTACCTATGTCAACAGTCATAATAAAACGTAGACACTTCGTACATTAAGTTTCGTACCGACCACATTTGAGTTGAATTATTTTATTTTTTTTACTTCTTTATCTGAGAGGTGTTTTTATAAGTCACTCGTCATATTCATTTCAAAGCAATGATCTTCATCAAAATATAAGATCTTATACTTAATAGGTATAATGTAAAATGCTAAACTTCTCCTTTTCGAACATTGCTTTCTCACAGATAGAGGCGGCTTAAAATTTCCATTCCTGACACAAAAAGAATACCTAAATAATATTGCATTTTATTATGGATTTACGGATTCAGAATAGGAAAAGGATGCGTGCCAATGATCTTACCTCCATGGCCATCTACGACCGTGCGAACTGAAAGAGGAATGCCAGAAGGCGAACCTCGAGCTCCGAGTTCACCTCGTCGTCTCGAAAATATATCTCCATTATGATGATGTTATGGGGTACCGAGTGCCAGCGCTTATGTTACTATGAAGTGCTGCAGATTTGGTGCGGTTAAGATATTGCTTATATTATGTAGGTACGCCTATGCCATCTGATCTCCACAACCCCAGCGACATCAGATAAGTACCTAGTTATTCCTACATTATTGTGGAACTTTCTAGGACTCGAAAGACCTACAAAGAGTTCTTTGAAGCACACATTAAGCACTTACTCAATGTTTCTAGGTATAATGGTCTACCATCCAAAGACTGAGCTGACTAGTTTAATTAACTTTGCACCCTCTGTGTTACATAGTTAATAACCCTGAATTAACTATTTGGTATACCTACTTACCTAACAGTTAAACTTATTAGCAACAAAAGTACTTATTTCAAATAAATACTTTATTGGCTGATTGTACCTAGTTACCCGTCCACACAACGATAGATTTTATACAGGGTGTTACGGAAGCGCTACCGATACCGCAACCGATTTTTATATTTTTATACCATTTCAGTAGTCTTGTTCATTCTCCGTCGTATCAATAAACCTAAATGAAACGATAATTTTATAAAAATCGCATTAAGTCGCTATTTTTTTTTTGTTGTGACACAAAAAAAATAGCGACTTAATGCGAGTTGAAACTTTTTCATAAAATTCTTATTTCATTTATCTTTAGTAACAAGATAGAGAGTGGATAACGCTAGTTAAAAGGTACCAGGCACCAGGAGTAGTACCTACCAGGTGCCTTCGGCTTCGAGAATGTTTCCCTTAGGTACACCCATATAGTACCTATCGACATATCTAAATAGATGTCACAATGTCAAACAAATTAATCAAACTTAACTAATAAGTATTAAACTCAACTCTGATATTCAGAAAGGAAACAATAACAGATAGTTGAGGTAGGTAAGTAATGTAGGTAGGTGGGTACTATTACATTATAACAGCCACAAATCCGCTAGGTTACTTATAGATAAGTCATTATAACTAGGTAGATACGTAATATATCGACGTTCTATTTCCAGCACACCAAAGAACAATGTTACCACAATATTATTAACTGAAATATGGGGTGTGCAATGTGGTATCCCCTGTACATTTTTTCCCAAACCCTCTCTACGTTTTCCTTTGTCTATGCTTCCACCCCCTGACGTCACTGTGAAAATCGACCAATCCCATCGGACGCAGTATTCGATGGCCCTCGTAAGCGGCATCACTACCGCGTTTCATTTCGTACCTTATCTTTTAAATGTTTTCGTGATCCGACCATATTATGTGCAGTTCGAAAATGGTCTTGGCTGTGATTAAAATTGTTTAAAATGATCAGTGTCGTTACATTGTCACTGTGAAATTTCATTTCCGTTTTATTTTACTTCAAGTGTATTAGTTTCTATAATATCGAGAGGGGGTGGTGCCGTGATGCCAGTTCGTAAGCAAGGTGAACTTCGATATTACAATATCGACGTTTATTGTCTATAGCGGCTCTGTTTGATTCCTGTTGTCATTGAGTTTTTATTTAATTTGCACAAAGGGCTGACAGCGTTCACTACGACACCCTTCTGTTATTCATATCGATGTAAGAGGGTTGCCAGGCACCCACATTTCGCTCTTTAAATGGGTAGTACAACATGCGCTTCACCTCCAATGTATTCTTTTGACCCATATTAAAACTATAAATCGTGCACTGTTTTGTTTTATTGCTATTCGATCTCGTAAAAAACATATTCAACGTTTTATTAAAATGTAGGTCGGATATTCTTATTTCATGTAGCTAACTTGCTTATTTTTGTAAACTTATAGGTACATCCAATTAAACCAGACGTTATATTTATTTAAATGTTAAAAGATCAAACTTATTACCTACTGATATTAATGTTCTACCTGGATACGTAACAGCTCTGACAGATATATAATGAAATCAAGAAGTAAACATGATCCCATTTCACCGCTCGTATTTAGGTACTGGTGAAAATAAAACGTTGTGACCTTTACTGATTTATTGTTTACGTTGGTGTAACAGAGGCCCACCGAGCATTAGAACTGCTGGAAGACTACCACAGCAAACTGGTGAAGCCGCAGGACCGACAGCTGCGCCTCGCCATCGAGAGAGTCATTAGAATATTTAAATCTCGCCTTTTTCAAGCTCTACTTGGTAAGTTGACAATATTAAATTTGATTATCATATTATTACCTACTATATACTATTATTTAACTATTAATAGTGATGCTAATTGACGCTGTAGGGAAATCCTATTTCGTTTCGTATTGGAGACTGGCTGTGCCACGTAGTCTTATAGAAATAGGATTTCTCTTTGCGCGGCAATTCAATATCGTAGCGTAGGTACTTAACCTTCGTTACACTTTATTCATACTATAACATCAACCATCTGCAGTACCTAATAATCTCGTCAACATCAAGATCAAGCAGTAGGTAGCAGAAATAAAGCGTCAGGGCTCTACGAAATCCTCCTACTAGAGTTTACATAAAAGCTCTACCTAGGCTTAGGTGACTGGGTATTTTATGTAGTGATAGGTACTTGTTCTCACAACTCACTGATATTTTTACTATACTAATATATAATGATACATATACCTACTACTAGACCGCCTCCGCTGATTGTAAGGTCGTAAGGAACCATAAAAATGATATCCCGGAAGAACACAAATAGATGACCAACAATGCGCAACTATAAATTGCTTTCATACAGATAATATTCCAAAAATGTGCGCTATGTTTATTTACAGGTAGGTGTTAAAATTAATTAAGAACTCATTTCTTTTCCCTGAAAACAGGCTTACCTAGTTTGGGGGCTCAGAAACTCACTCTCTCCCATTTTTCCCTTCATGGGTAAAATGGGAGTGGGAGAGAGTGTGACACAATTTGTGGCCTTGACAGTTCTTTTAGTAATAGATGTGTAATATCTGAGTTCTACAGATTTTTTCCACGTGAAGAATTTTAACCCCCTTGAACTTCATCTCATCAGAGCTATTGATGAGGTGGGTATATTACTGCATTCAAGAAAATACACACAAGCACACACACACACACACACACACACACTCAAACAAAATACACACATAATATAAAGTTAGGTATACCTACATTTGTGGGTGCAGGGTATTTGTAACATTTGTATCTACTCTTTAGCCACTCTATTTTACGCATGTGTATTATAATACTGAAAAACTATATAGAATTCCACTTATATTGGCTACACATCGAACGATAACGGTAATAGGCTCCAGTGTGATAAGGTCCAGGATCGTACGCCGCGTAATCAACATGAAAGTATTTTATCGATTGAGTATAAAATGGGAACGGCAAATTTTCTCCGCGCTTAGACTGTTTTAAATTAAGTATAAGGAAACTGCAAAAAGAAACAAAACAAACGATAAAAGATGTACTTTCGATTGCTAAGTCAGCGGTCGTTTCGATTTCCGCTCCGAACATATTATGTTGTTGCGCTTGAATAATGTATATTGCAATTATTTACAAAAAAATGTGTCTAAGTACCTACGTGTATCAATAATCTAGTAATCTGCAATCGATTAATTAAAACTACACCTAAACTACTAATTAAAATTTTGCTTACTTTTACCACACTTTACTCGGTTGTGTCGTGACTACTTAAGTGTCGTGAAGAATACCGTTACTTTTATTTTAGTAAATAAATAATAATGGTAAACAGTTGGGAGCTACTACCTACACATACATTAAAGACAAAAGTTGTGGACCCAAAATGGACGCTGGACGTGCGTTGTTGGGCATTTAAGGTGCGTTTAAGGTTCCACAAGCGCTACTCATATTTTCTCATTTATATTCTTTTGCGGGGTATGTGTTAAGGACTGCTGAGACGAGGTCTCAGGTTCGATCCCAAGTTTTACCATGACTTTTCGATGCTTTTCGAAGTTATGTGTGTATTTATCGCAGGTTTATAAGTGCTCGGTAAATGGCAATAGCCTCGCCACCTATTACATTGGGACCTAAACATTAACTGGTGAAATGTGGGTGCTAGCACCTCTGCCTACCCCTTCAGGGATACAGGCGTGAGTTTATGTTATGTTATGTTCTCTCGCGACTTCGGTTCAAGATCCGTGCCGATAGGTATACAGATAATAAAAGTTAAAAAGCGTACTTAACTTAGTAAATACCATTTTTATACAAATCGTAACTTTTAGTTAATTAAAAATCACCTACCTACAAAAAGGACTGTAGATCTAACCCTAAACTTTGGGATAAATTTGTACTTAAAAGGGTACCTTATTTAAAGCATCCGACTACCTTATAAGTAGGTACAATGGGCTACAAAAGTTAATGGACAATTTGAAAAATAAAATGTATGAAGCTACTTATTTATGTAATTAAGTTCAGGCTACTACTTGCATGAGTTTACTTATTTTTTATATAGAAACAATACATCGATAGTTTATTAACGCTATCTATTTTTCTTCAGTTAAAATAGACTTAGGCTGTCAAAGGACTATAGATCTTAAAGTGCCCAGGAACTTTTGGGGCCAACTGTAGCTCCTTATTTACGCACATAAATCAGTTTACTTCGTGCTTTCATTTCCTTTAAACAAGTTATGACTTTTCTTCAGGAGTTCTTTACTTAGGTACCTACCTACTTCTAACCTGTATCTTGTGAAGGGCAACCATTTAGCTAAGTTTCTGTTGAAAGTTTTTACGTAAAAATCTTTGCTTGAAAAAGGTAGGTAGATAAATAGATATAAAGAAGTAGGTAAAGACGATTCGTATACAACTTAAATATCGACCAATGACAGTAACGACGTTTGCCTGCATAATACATGGTTAACGACCTTCGACACGTGGAGACAATCGATAGCAAATATCATAAAGCATTATGTAGGGTAGGTAACGACAATGAAAATTAGCTCTTCGCTCAGATTTCCGTATTTTCTTAACCGCATTGTTGTGGGACAGTGGCCAAAAGCTGACATATTTGATAAGTATCTGTCTACGAATAAACAATCGTGACTATAGATCTTCATTAGTAAATATAATAATCTAAATAACAGCATTAACGAGTTTTTCAATTTTGAGTTTTTAAAAATTGACAGTTTTGTTTGTGGAAAAAGTAAAACGACGCATTTTTTTTTATATAAAATACGAACTTGATATAAAGTCGCATAAAACAAGAGGAATCATTGTTTGACAACAGAAATAATCTATTCCAAAAAATATTGAAAAGGCCACATTTCCGAAATCGCCTTTATTGACTTACAACGAGGTACTATTGATTAGCAACACTCACACACACACATTGTCTTATCACTAAGTGCAGTGAATTTCCAATTGACCTATAAATAGCCCAACAAAAATTGACGATCTTTTTGCAGTGTTAGCTATGCTTTGAACTTCACTTCGACTTTGAAGTTCACTGGTCGAAGGCACCGGCTCAGTCAGCTCAACAAGCTATAAATATACGGAACACGCGCGTGACCGAATCTCACGTCACTAGCGCTCTTGAGTCTGCCTTCACCACGACACTGCTATTGTGATACACATTATATTTAGCCAGATGTATCTAATGAACACAAACTGTAATGGTGCGCGCTGACATTACTGACCGGTGTAATGCGGCGTAATGTAATGTTACAAAGTGAGCAGGTAGTCTGTATGGGGAAACAAGCTAGAAATGAGCAGCTCGAATATAGTTTTCCGGTATACTAGATGCTCGATGTAAGGCACGACCCTCGCTGTGAATGTTACATTACACTACTCTACATAAACACCGGTCAGGTCATCCGGTCAGCACAAACCATAATGCACTCTACGCACTGAAATCAAATCACGCTTGCGTTTTGCGTAGACGTATAGCAGTGGAGACTTGGCTTTCCGACTACCTCTGTGGCGTAGCGGTAGAGCGTTCGTGGTTCGAATGCTATGTCGGAGGTCGCGGGTCGATTCACGATTACTGCAAATATTTGTATGCATGAATATTTATTTGTACTTAATTATGTATGTATTTACAAAAGAAAATATACCTATCTAAGTATGAATCTGTGGCACAAGCTACGTGAAATATGCTTACTTCGTGTCTAGATAATATTTATTTTTTATGTTTTGATGCGTAGAGGCTCATTACTAATTATTATTTCAATGAAACCAGTGCTGGTTGTAGCTAAGTGGTTAATTAGTTCACATTGGGTACGTCCGGGAGGTTCCGTGTTCTGATCGTGGCCAGGCTATTACCAAATACAGTGATGTAAATGTTGTAAAGGAAGTCAATCCTAAATAGAGATTTATATCATAATCTTACCTTCCTGCGTGCCATTTCATCCCTTAAACCTAAACCGTTCTGACCCATAAGTGTACATATAGGTAAAGTAACTATAATAGTGGATTAATAAACACCAACATACTTTACAGATCACCTTCGCTCTTAAACCTTTCATAAAAAAGGTTTGTAAATATTTAGGCGTTAAACAACTTTTGTGCGTATTCAAATGCACGAGATGCAAATAATTTTGCTCTCGTGTGGCACACATTACTTTTCACTTAGCAGCGAGAACACATAAGAAATATTACTTAGAAGATAATGCAACACTTATTAACAGAACAGAACACCTATTATTAATTAAAATAATGCTGAAAATTTTAAAAGTTAATAATTAATCTAATTACTTATGTATTGCTGTTCTGCAAATTTAAAATTGAAAGTTAAAAGATAAATTTTATACCCGTTATTTTTAAGGTGTGTTTCTGAAACAGCGTACGTGACATTTTATTTTATTTCAAATGTTGATAATAGTAATCATTATAAATACTTATGCATTACTTATTTTGGTATTCAATAACATTACATAATTAATAAATAATGTAAATAAAATACATGGTTATTCCTTTACAAATATCTTTCAAATTTAGAATTTCGAAATAGGACCTTTGACGTGCCATAAATTAAAAAAAAACCTTTAAAAATACTTGTGATTGTCACTCGAATTTTTTTATGGACGGCCAAGAGACAGAGTGCAGTGTATGTAATTCGAAAGTTATTCGCGGAACAATTCTTTTTGAATCTATGGTTGGCACTCTTTATTGAAAATTAAAAAAAAATAATTAAAAAGCTACTTTGTCTCACTGAGTGAGCAAAATCGCATTTTGCACACTGTTTTTACGCAGCAAAACTCACTTGTTTGAGCTGCTGTGGTGAAAATAACTATTTTCGTTGACTGTACGGTGCATGTACCTACTACATAATAGTATAATAATGTATGTAGGTAACATTAAAGTAAACACACATTTGCCATTGTTTATTAAACTATTGGATACTGGCCAATCTCATACCGAATGTAATCTACTATTTCAAAAATCTCTGCGTAGTGTCATGTAGGTAGTTATATAAGTTTGTTATAGATTAACTAAGATAAACGCATACCACAATATTTATCAAAAATTTCATATGGTCAATATGTAAATTCTCGTAAATCTAGGTGTAATAGATACTAATTAGTATACCTATCGTCTAAATCTAAAGTAACCTACTACTGGTGGTACTGGTGTAAATGTTCCCTTAGGTCTATAGAAACAATGCCAAGCGTATTCCCAAAGAAAAACGTTATAAAATTATGAAATAAGTAGGTAGATGAAGATATGATCGAATCAAAATCAATTAGTTCAATTACCTACCAAATTCAAGCTAATGAATGACCACATATTCCTGACGTATCATTTTTCGCATGTGTCCACAACAATTATCAACAGAAGCAAGTTGTTTATTCAGTTTAAATGAGATAATTAGTTGGACCAGTTATTGTTGCCGTTTTATATGTTGCGGAACTGACCTTAAGATAAAATTAATCCTTGTTATGATAGTTTCTTATCGACTAGTAAATACATATACCTATTCAAATATGCTTGCAAATCTTATAATATATAGGGGAAAGTGGGGTAGATTCGTACACCGGGAGCATTCATACAACGGCCATAATTGGAATACGGATCATGGTGGCGCCTTCGTATTAGTGTATGTGCTGCCCACACACACGCATAATATAACCGCGGAGTAGCTCACCAATGCAGCCGCTGGCTTCGATGTGACAGGACATTACGTGTTTTCGATTTGCAAAAGTAATTTTTCGATGCAACTTTGAACGTGTTTATATTCTATAAGTTTTGCTGCCATTACTAAACCGATTTTTTGTGGTATTTGAATACATACTTAAGTTTATTATTTTTACATTTACTTCAACATAATCTTAGCAGCTATTTTTATTTTCAATATTTTAATCGAATTTTTTGGTTGGGGTAGCTTCGTACAGGAATGAACGGGGTGGGTTCGTACTATATGAATGTACTGCAGTAAGAAATGCAATCCGCATTTACGAGACTACTAATAAATTCGGATTTGTCCGGGTTCGTCCTAGTCTAAAAAGTGTCCAGGCGGGGTTTTTACTGTAGTCTGGTGAAACCTAGTGTCCGGGTGGGGGTCCTCGTAAAACCTACTAAATATTTTGAATATAATGTAGTCAGATTTTACAATACAAGTATAATGATCTTATTATTAGGTACTTAGCACCCCAGGTTGTTTCTACGAAATTTTGATCTCGATATACGTTACATTTTCTATAAATAGCACATGTACGAAGCTACCCCGTGAGTGGGGTGCATTCGGACGATTTACTTTTTTTTTTTAAATCGTCATAGCTTGGTTACGGTTCTTTCTATGAACAAGTCGTCTAAGGGAACATTGTAGGCAAATATATAAGCAATCTAGCAATGCTCAAATGGTTATCAAATAGTGTTTAGTTTTTCTGCTATAGAGCTTGAAGTGAAAAGTGTACGAATCCACCCCACTTTCCCCTACCAACTTATTCGCATAAATAAATCATCAATTGATTAGCAGTCCATTGCTGGTTAACTGCTCTCCCAACTTACGCCATTACTTCCGATCTTCTTCAGGTCATCTTGAAGCCATCTTTCTCAGGTCGTCCGACCATTTGGAGGGAGGGAGAGGGGGGAAGTCATTTCACCTTCCTTTTACCTTATCGCGGTCTCCACTTTAGGATTCGTTTGCTCTAAAGGCCATCAGTCCTTTGATAGATGTGTTCATTGAGAATTTTATCCTTCATAGAAACTTCATTGTAACTGTAATTCAAATTATATTGTTGGAGATATCGCCCAGTACCCATATACTGCAGATTCATGTCTTACGAGGCCATGCAGCTAATTAAATTATACAAAATCTTTGAAGTTAGGTATATCTACCGGTCGGTACGGGTCTTGGCCCTAAGTCATAGAAGTGAGAAAATAAGCACTGGCGCGCGTGGATTGTTTTGATAATATACAATTATAGTTGATATATTTGAGCTTGTTCACCACGTTGGACCCCGTACAATTGTTTTATACCACTTGTGCCTTTTATTCTCGAATAGATTCAAAAGACGGGTCTACATCGCTACGCCTGCGTGTCGTGCTACGGTTACGGGCGCATTATTGAGAAGTTTAAGTTATGTTTAACATCGCGAACTCACTACGGTATTTACTTGTTAGTTCTAGAGTGGTACGCATATTTGACATGCAACGAGTATGATCTTTGTTGATAGACTTTATTGGTGGTACAGGCTGCAAACTGAACTTACCGGTTTTCCTAAAACGTATGATTACAAGCGAGTTGTTTGGTACGTTTTCACACTAGATGAAGAACTTGCCTTCAGAAAACTAATAATTCATTAAAACAATCAGATTTATATCTCCTTTTTTATGTAATTTCCTTTTTGTAAACGATAATATTCAATCAGTATTGCGGTCGGCGGTTGCTGGTTGCGTTCGTAAACTCGACAATATGTGCGATGAACTGTTTGACCTAGATCTCGGTGTAAGGGTCAGCGGCTGCACAGGGACTGTTCGCCGACACAGTTCTCTCATCGACATGTTTTAATTGAAATTTTCAAATTAAATTTAACAGTAACATGTTTGTAGTCCAACAACTACCGACGAATACAAGAATGCAGTGTGTATTGCAATTTCCGATTGTTCTGAACTAGTTTTTATGTTTCTGAAGATAAACAAACATATATGGAACGATAGCAGTATTGTTTATCTACTTTTGTTATTGATTAAATACCTGATGCATTTGCCTGTTCTGTACCTTGTACATTTTTCAATACTTGCTTCGATTGTAAATAACTTTGAAGATAAAATATTTTAAGTTTAAGTAATAATCACACTAAATATTAGGTAGAAGATTATAACTTATATTATTCTTTCTGTAGTAAGTCCTCCAGACAGATAGAATACCCACCACTTTACACCCTTGTTTTATCAACTACCTAATTATGTTTTTGTACCACATTTGGAACCCTGGATTTCGAACCTAGGAACCTAGGATACATATTCAGAATATAGAAAAACTTCTTTTTTCTTTGTTCTGTATTCGGAGAGAGTCAACTTAGCGCCTAGGCAAGTATCAGTGTCATAGAGCGACAATGCCTAATATTTTTCTAACGCAATAATGTCAAGTAAGTACCCACGTAAAGCAATTATCTGTTTTGCATCTCGGCACAGATTAATAAATAGTTACTACGTACCTTCGATTTCAATCGGTTCCAATAAATCAGAGCTTTGCGTCATCATGTGTGACCAATGGCATACCTCTACGTAATAACACTAATAACCGTAGAGATATCGCTTATCAATAACGTAGGTTAATATTTCTTTGCGGTTTTAATATATGAAACATAGAATGTGTAACCTATTTTAGAGCGATAAACGAATGAGTATTTAATAACAGTTTTTATTACCGAAAAGTTTAGATAAACAGAGATAGATACTACCTACTATTTAATTTAGGTACCCACTATTATAAGTGTAAATCAATCATTTAGGCTTAGGTATATCTACAAAATACATGTAGCTACCTATTTCGATAGTATTTTACCTGTAGGTAGAGGATATTATAAGGTGTAGCTTAAAGCTAGGTACTTTTATTTTTAAAATAGTATTAGTGTTCCACGTTAATAAATTACAACACCAATCGTCGTAAAAAGTCTCGACAAACATAAAATGTACACTTCTACGGTGCCGTGCTATGTGTTAATAAACTGCGTACCTACATTTTTGTCACGCAAGTTACAATTTAAACAATTTAGTTCACTGTTCAGTCTACACTCCACAGACCTTCATTAAACTTTAATCATTATTCTTATAACGCCACATTCGTACTAATAGGTAAGGTACCTACTAACAATCGAACCAATTCTTGATTTGACGTAAGCAGCTTGGAGTTAGAATTGGACCTCCTCTCCTCGTCAATTCCTAGCCAGTTCTTGTTGGAATCGGTAGCTTAGTGGTAAGGAGTCGGCCTTACAGAGGTAAGAAGGTATAATTTGTATAAAAGCCACCACAATATTTCGTTGTGCCCTCGTCATAACACTTAAAAATATAGGCCTTATCATGATCCTATTAACATAATGTATTGTTAGAGAACTTTAAACTACTGATAGTGAGTAACCACGCTACCTACTTATAAGCAAATTCTATAAAATAGAATCAGCCCACCCCTTGCTTGATCTCTAGTTAGAAGTACGCGTGGAAAGTTTGTACAGTTTGCCGGAAAAGGCTCTGGCTCTATAAAAATGGGCCAGAAACACCTTTTTTACCGCAAGGGACACTCCTCGCGACAGAGAGGCGCTTCCGTCTCCGTTACCCAGGGTGCTACGCTTTGACAAAAAAGGTATTCTGTTAACATAATTTAAAATCACTGTGCAGGTCAAACTGTGAACCATATTAAGTTTGAGTCAAACACTCATACACCTAGGCCACAAGTACCTAGGCCTCCTTTTTAGGTTTTACGCAGACGCAAACTAAATACTTATTCAATTTATTTATTACATAACATAAGTTAGAACAAAACATAACCACATATTAAATAATGGTAACGGCAAGAATGCTATGCTTTATCCACATGTCTAGAGTCGACACTCGACGACCCTACTCTGGTATACAAGGGGTATACCTACTATTTACAGAGTTGTGAGTAGGTACAAGAAGGGCTAGGCTACTGTTGCGAGAAATATGTCTTGTATAATCTCACCTCCGGCAATCAAGGACCCATGGACGGCGTGCGTTTTGATCGGTTCGAGTCCGACATAATCACCTCCATCGGTTTTGGTGGAGGTGGTATCCTATTTTGCGCACGATAAAAAAAGGCTACTATGAAATTCATATAAAGGTAGTGTTGTTAATATCCTGCACCTTGATTACGAAGGTAATTTCATGACATGCACTAAGTTCAGCCACTCTTAATGTAAAACAAAGTGGGGTCGGCGCCCGCACGTTCGATATCGATCTCAATACAGCACGATACGACTCATGCTATAGTTTCCACAACCTATATATACTCTTTGCTGAACGGAATTGTTTCAGATCGCCTGATAGATAAAACAGTTGCTACAACACGCTCATAAGGAAGGTTGTTTGAAAATACCTTTAAGTTTGTGAGGGGATTAGGTCAGGTCGCTTCATAATCGTAGTTAGTAACTAGCGTACGTACGTAATAGTACGAGTATCCTAGTCTAATACCCTGGAGTTCCTGCCTAGTATGTGATAAAACATCCATTTTAATTTCTCACTTAGGCCTACAACCATTACAGGTTATTTTATACCCTAGATCTATCTTAGGGGATAAAACATGTTATGTCCCTTCCTACAGTCCCGGGTCCTTTAAGCGGGGCGTGAAAAAGCATTTGATGAGGCCGTCAAGCTGAGCGCCACCATTGTAGCACTGAACGTGTTTGCAATGGTGACCCTCTTTCATGAGACTTTGCCTTCAGCTTAACATCAGGCGAGGTGAAGTCAAATTGATGTGCCATAATAAAAAAAATAAAATGTAGGCGATTCAGAAGGTCAAGATCGGATTATAGAATCCTAGACCAGTCATGGATCTGCACCTTGACTATACCATCCTGTAGTTTTTACTGTAGGTATATCTAATAGCATCGTGTCCTAACTGATAGGTCAGAAAACTTATAATTTTCTACTGTTTAGATATTTAACGTCCAAATAGTCTTCTAAATCAATATGAATAATTGAAATATTTTTGTCCCAACAGTTAGGTCATCGAAATACTAGTAGGACTAGTAGAATATAACAAATAATCATCTAATCGCCATGGAGCGAAGGATGGCTGACAGCGAAATTGACTTCGCCTATTGTGACCGCCCAAGCCGCATAAACTTCGAGCGAATCTTCACCGCAGTCGCAGTGGCGGTGGCAGGTGGGACTCCTTACCCTCCTGGTGACCAAGATCTCATATAGATGAGCCATGATAGCTCGGCGAATGACTTCTTTTGCCAGTCGTGAATAGTTTTCTAGTTTTCGTCGGGTGTGATTAATTCAAAATCCACCTTCCATCCGTGGATTAATTCAAGTCTCCCCTACATTATACCCGCCGGGTAGCGAATTGATTATTTTCTAGAGAATTATACTGAGATATTCTTTGAAAAAAAAAAACCATTTACCAACGAACGGAAGTGACTATGGTGGGGGGCCCATTGGAACAAGCTTGAATTCATCAATACATCTGTTGTTCCATCGTTGAATACTTTTGCCTGGGATTTAAATTAGATTTCCATCTACGCTACCCAATGGTAGAGTAAATGGAAGTCGTGTCACTATGTGTTCCCATTACACTAGTTATTTCCCCAATAATTTCCCAATGGGGATTTTTGGGGAAGCATAAATAAATACTTAAATAAAAGTTCACAATTATTGTTCCACAGATATACAAGAATTCTATGAACTCACACTTCTCGATGACACGAAATCCGTTCAGCAGAAGACTGCGGAAACAATACGAATTGCCAACAAATGGGAGGCGGACAACACTCGGCGAGAAGTGAGTGATTAATTACTAAACTGATAAGTATACCTCTGTAAACGCGACTGCTACGCAGGAGGCCTGGGTTCGATTCCCGCTCAGTGCAAATATTTGTGTGCATGAATATGATTATTTGCATTGGTCTGGGTGTTTCTATGTATAATATGTATGTATTTATAAAAAAAATATTGTTTAGGTATCCGCATTCTAGAACCCATAACACAAGCTAGTTTAACTATGCTTACCATGGGTCTAGGTGGCATTGTGTAGATTGTTCTAGAATATTTATATTAATTTATTCTATATATAGATAGATACATTTTTATGCTACTTATTTATGTAGTTCAGATTCGATATTATATTATTTTTATTTAAATAACATTAGCAACCAAAATTCCCTCTAAGCTCTCCAGCTAAGCTCAATAGCTTATGTTAGGAGTGGATTCATGTCGGTAGGGTCATGGCCAGGATTTGAACCTGGGACCGCTCGATTGGAAGGTTGAATACTTAACCACTCAGCCAATGATGCTTCGATACTAACCTAACATAGAACAATGAAGATTAAAATCCTGTGCCTAGATAGGTATATATGTACCTACGTACCTAACTAGTAGATACTCGTATACCGCTGCAATAAATGACCAACACACAATTTCATAATATTTATAACTAGCTGACCCGCGCAACTTCGTCTGCGTCACCCCGTTTTTGCCACATTTTTCATTCCTGCTCCGCACCTGTTGGTCGTAGCATGATGTTATATACATATAAACCTTCCTCTTTAACCATTCTATCTATTTAAAAAAACCGCATCAAAATCCGTTGCGTAGTTATAAAGATTTAAGCATACAAAGGGACATAGGGACAGAGAACGTGACTTTATTTTATACTATGTGTAGTGATAGGTTGTACATGCTACGAAATTCAGCAATATAGTTGCCTTGCTGGGTTGCCGGTTGTTTACAGTTTAATTTGAACTGCAAAGCCAATGGCATGGTCACTTGGCACTATATGTATTATTGAGATCACTATTATAGGTTGGTCAGTAGGTATGTCTCTATAAATAGCTTATTAAATGTACGAGTACGTAAGTACCTAGGTATTGTTCTTTCATCTACATACGATGCTGCAATTTGTACAGGAGGTACCTAAGTGTCTCATGTTCCTGCCTGACCTATTTATACAGGATGTAAGGGAAATACTTCCGAATCCTGAACCCACTAGTAGTACTCCTGGCATGGCATAAAAAAACTACGAATTGGCACTGTGTAACAACCTAACTCTTTGTAAAACAAAAAAAAACCTATACTAAATAACCTATACTAAAACCTATACTAAATAATGAAATGCACATGTAACAAGCAGAGGAAGTCAGGTGTAGAGGTAGGTAATTAGTCTATGTAGGTTATCTAGTATACTAGGCACCCGAAATTTGTAATAGTTACCCTACTTTGGGTTATACTGCTAGTAAGTATCTAATTGAATCATGGGAATGATTCAATTAGGCATATAGAGATAGATACTACTTTTAGAACTAAATCCACATCCCCACATCTGTTCATGATCAAATATTATACAGTTAGCTCACTCGCGATGGCGATTAGACTAATTACTTGCACTAGGCATCATAGAACTTACCCAACATATCATAAGAACCAAGAAGTTTCGTGTCATACAGGAAAGCTCGTAGAAACCTAAATAATTTTATAGTATAGCTTTTTTTTCTAACTTCGTTGTCTAAAAAAATATAACCATACCTATTAATCATTATCAATCGAGATATGCATAATGTTTGTATGTAGGTACCTACATGTGCCATGCCCTTGTTCCAATTATTTGAGGCCAGCGCAACATGCCATTCTTTTCAGCCAGACGTCATCTCCTACTCCTCAGTCATTCCTCTTCTTGCCATGTCTCGTCATAATTTACCTTTCTATATTTTTGTCTATTCTCATCTCTATTTAATGCTCAGTTAGAATTTGTATTGTATGTCTTGACTACTAAACTGTCCACGTCTAGTCCAGTAGGTATCATCTTTTTTCTAAATGCCTAAGCTACGTTAAGTATTCCGTTAGACCGAACAAAACTAAGTAAGCAGGTAGATCGGGCACATAAACTACTTACTTAACTTACCTACTTAGTTTTCTTGTAGGTATAATTATATAGTGTGTATCATGGAGGTCTGTATAATACATACCCTACATGCTAAGCTATTTGCCAACAAATATTCACAAAAAATTCATTATCGCTAGTAGGAGTAGTAGGTACCTATTATGTAAGTCATTGACTTTTTTATTTCGTAGATTGCTACAGAAGAAAGTGACTACAGAAGCGTATCCAATGCCTTTCTTCAGGACAACAACAAAAAGACGGAATCACGAAATGTTACACCAGACTCGATGAAGGTTTGCTAGCTTGAAAGATAACATAATTTTATTGACTCCACGAGCTTTTTATACTATAATCCTACGTATAATTCCATTGAAATATAAGAGATTAATTCCTTTTAGGTACATTCTGTCATGTCACCAAATGCAGAAACCGAAGAAAGAAAGGTAAGCATAGCATTCTATTACCCAAACATTTGACTTTTGTATCGAAATCACACAACTGTGTAGATAAAGATATTTATTTGTGTACTAAATGGTGAAAATTTGTCTTAAAAAGTATCAGATAAGTTTGAAGTCCTCTTGTCATTGCTATTTCGCTATTGAAAATAGCGCCATCTATTATTAGTTCTCGATAATAAAAAGAGTTTTAGTTGAGGATCGGTGGTGAATCGATGCGACTGCGCCGATTTTTTTTTTTATTTTGATGACGTGACGTTCACGAAAGTAGCTGAACGGAGCGCTAGGTATCTGGTTTATCAAGTGGACGGTAATGGCGGATGGTTGGTGTTTCGCGTCTCGTAGTACTATTTATAACCTAAAATATAGTACAAGTTTTCGGCGATATGTGCGCTAACGTTTCTTCGTTGTGTGGATTGGTGCCGTTAAATTTCTCAATTGTGCCAATGACGTACGAACACTACATCGACTGAAAGTTTATTATTAATTTAAATGATAATCAGTGAAATGATATTGTACACAAAATTTTGACATTCACACTGCCGAGATTTCGTATTCGTTTCAAGTAAGGCCATTTAATAAACACTAATCTATTTTTAAACATTTAGTAATTTCTTTACACTCTGGGTACGTTTTCAATTCTTGGTGAGACTGCGACTTCAGAGTTTTGTTTGTAACAATTCGCTGTTACTCGCCCATGGTTGTTAAGCACAATTAAAGTACTATGAAACTACATACTACTATTATCAAGTGCCAATAAATTGCACACTAATAACGTAACACGGTCATCATAAGGTTCATCGCTTTTGACATTCATACCATCATAATAATATCATCGAACACAAGTTGGTAACACGCCTAATAATTACTTAGCCATTATATACATACCTACTAAAATCGCTATCAAAAAGGGCTCGGCAATTTCGTCCGTTCATTAGATAAGGACTGCTGCAATTTTATACCTGGCTAACATGATAAAGAGCTTTGAGTGTTATGGGAATACTTGCAAACATAAAAACTGGACTCATACCATAATAAAAGGTCACATATTTCTGATGTTTTGGTGCAAGTTAGTTGTGGGTTCTAGGTAGAGAATGGTGCATGCTGGATATCGTCAAGTAAGCTGAAAATGGACACAAGTGTGTAACTAACAATGCATGCAGTGTACATAGTATAGTACGGACAACAAAATATATTCCCTGACGGTTATGCACACTTGTTTTCGAAAATGACTGAAAGACGGAAGAAAAAAACACATAATGGATTTCTTCGGAAAGTCTCCTCCTTGTTTAATCTTGACACGGTAAGTAGGTGACAAGATGACTTCAAATTGAATCTGTATGAGGCAATCAATATAGACTATTTACAATCAATGAATATTATAGGATTTTCACCATTGTCATATCTTAATGTTGAATGCTTACATTGTTTGAAAATATTATTTAAACTAAATGGAAGTATTAATAATTAACTGTATGTTATATAAGTAAATACCAATAGATATCTTTACTTTACTAACATACAGTTGATTATAAGATTATAAATTACTATCAATTTTATTGAGAATGCTATAAATCAGAATTTATTATTTGTTGACCTCAATGGCTAGTTATCTAAACACTAAACATGAGTTTGAATGAAGTTTACCTGGTGTATATTCACAAAACAACATAACACTAACATTTTCTAGTTTTAAGTCTAAATATTGAACCTTCTCTTCATTTTGTTTCTATGTATACTATGCATTTCAAATGAGTTTATAACTGTTAGTAAAAAATATATTATGTACTTAATTGAAATAAAATAAACATTAAGTAGTGTTGTCACTCATTGTTATTTCATTTATTTTATTTGCGATTATCTTCTCATTTGAAATGCATAGTACCTAGATCTATATAGCAGGTGTGTGATTTAATAACATGTCTGTCATAATTTATTTAAAATATATTTGAATAATAAGTTTTAAGTGAACTAATAGTATTGATACCTAAGTTAATTCTAATAATAATTTACTCACATTTATTATTACTTCATATTTCTGTATGATTTTATACTGACATGGTCATAAATACCAACTATATGAGAATCAATGGGGTATTTACCATATTTCTTTGGACTCATACTCAATATTGTGTATAAACTATAAACTCATAATAAAACAAACATGGTAAATGACTTGATTCTCAAGAAGGTCAGATTTTTGGTAGTTCAGGCTGGATTTCATGTTCATTTCATATTATCACATTTTATTCAATGTAATTCATAGAGTAAATGTTTGTAAAGCAGTTCAGTTCACCTTTTTTTTTTTTTTTTTTTTTTTTTTTTTTTTATAACTTACTCCTTCCACTGCGTGCTGTGCACTTCGAGGAAGCCATTTTACTCCAAAATAATTATAAAAATAATATTAAACAAGTTTATTTTTAAAAAAGTACCCTCTTTGGCCGTTTCTTCTTCTAAGCTAGGTGCTTCTTTCATTCTATCACTTTCATTTCCTTCCTTGCTTCCATCCCATTACTCTCTTACCAACTCATTTTAAACCCTCTCATACTATCATACATTCCGTGGGGCGTGGGGCACCCGGGTGATCAGCAAACTTCCCTCGGAACCACAGACAGCACCTCCCAGTCCATTCTTCCCCACTCAAGTATCGGCCTCCCTCAGCTATTTCTAAAAATAGCTGTATGAGGCCGATCACGTCTTGTTCCTTCTTAGAACCGTCCTCACAACCTTTTCCCAATACTCTAGGAAGTGCTGCCTGTAGTTCTTTGTCACCAGGACTGGAAAGTTTGCTACACAAACCTCCAGTTGGATCCGACACTCCAACTCGTACCTATCCCTAGCGAAGATGGGACAGTCCGCGACCAGGTGCGCAACCGATTCCACGACCCCTGGCTCGCAGGCGCATGATGGGTCCTCCTTACACTTGAAGCGACTCAAGTATTCAGAGAACCCACCATGCCCCGTTAATAGCTGGGTCGTGGTGCCGGCTATCTCCATCTTACGGACGGTTCTGTACGCAGCCACAGCGCACGGAAAGAAAAGCTTGGTACCAGAAGCAGTCGTACCCGTTTTATAGCGTCCGTTCCACTTGTCAAGCGTGATCTGACGCAGGCCACGCTTGACAAATGAGACGGGACACAGGTCATAGTTCGGCCTCGTCTTCGACCTCAAAGCCGCCTCCTTAGCGAGCTGGTCCGCTCGCTCGTTGCCCTCCAACCCTACGTGGGCCTTGATCCAGAACAGGGATATTTCCTTGTTCTGGACCAAGCCCCGCTTGATGTTATCTCTGGCCTCAACGGCCAGAGGGTGGAGGGCACGGGGGTTGACGACCGTTTGGAGAGCGGCTTTGCTGTCGCTGAGGATGCCGAACGTCGTGGCCGCGCCGCGCCTAAGGACCTCACTGGTCGCTTTGCATAAAGCCAGGAGTTCGGCCTGGTAGACGGTACAATGGGGGGCGAGAGCAAGTTTGAGGGTCTTTGTTTCGGCGTCGCTATTCCAAATTGATAGCGCAGCGCCGACACGACCCTCAATCTTGCTCCCGTCCGTGAAGATGCGCACCTGGATGGTGTTGGTGCGCTGGTAATCTTCCTCGTCTACCAGGCTGGTGAAGTCCAGACTTATATGCTCCGCGGGGTGAGGTACCTCCATTGCTGAGGCCATCCGTTCGACCTCTCTGTCTCCCAACCATGACTGGGACACTCCTCTCTTGGCCTCATAAAGTGAGGCCACCTCGCGAACTCTGAGGTCCAGAGGGAGCATTCCAGCCAAGATTAGACTTGAGTGCAGAGAAACCGTCCGGTAACCCTTACAAAGTTTTTGCGCGAACCCGCGCTGCACCACGGCTAACTGCTTCTGGATACCGAGCTTCTCCACCGCTGGACACCAGCTGCTGGCTGCGTACAGCACCGTCGGTTCCACGGCTGCGGTGTAGATGGTCCGGATCACCTCGGGATGTAATCCCCAACCGATCCGGGCCATCCGCGCCAGCTTGTGGTAGATGGCGATAGCCTTTTTGCATTGGTTGGTGACGTGGGTGTTGAAGGTTAGCTTGTGGTCGATGGTGAGCCCCAGGATCTTGATTTCCTTGGACATGCCAATGTCTATCCCGCCCATGCTGAGGCGTGGGACATCGTACTTAAGCCTCCGCGTGATTACCATCGCACAAGTTTTGTGCGGTGCGAATTTCAGCTTCATTCCGATGCCCCACTCCCGCACATGCTCGAGAGAGGCATTGGCTTGTCTCTCAATCTCCAAGGCGCTGTCACCATCGAACACAAGCACCACGTCATCCGCAAATGCCTGGACGCGAGCTGCCCCATCCTCCAATCGTCGCAGTAAGGGATCCAACAAGAGGTTCCACAGTAAGGGTCCGCCAATAGAACCCTGGACGCAACCCTTCCCCGTAGGGCGTTCGCACTCCTCGCCCGCATACCTTACCCTCACTCTCCTGTCGCTAAGGTAGCTGTTGATAACTCGTCTCAAGTTTGCCGGACACCTTTCCTCAGCCAGTCGTACTTTTATAGCTGGCCACCAGGCGCTATCGAAGGCGCCCTCTATGTCCAAGGACACCATAAGGACTATCCTCTTCTCATCAAGTCTAGCCCTTATGTGGCCCATGAGGTCATAGAGGGCGTCTTCGGTACTTTTCTGGGGCATAAAGCCGTACTGGCGAGTACTAATCCTCGGCATTAAGTAGAAATTGAGACGAGTTACCAACATCCTCTCGTACACCTTCCCCAGAACCGGTAACAGACCAATAGGTCTGTACGATTTGGGGACGGCGTACGAGTCCTTGCCGGGCTTCCTCAATGCCACCACCACGGCTTCCTTCCATATTTTAGGAAAGTAGCCGTGGCGAAGGCACCGATTCAGCAGCTCCAAGAAGAATGAGGGGTCGGCCCTAATGGCGTGGGTGCAAATATCGGCTGTGAAGCCATCCGCCCCCGGGGCTTTCTTCGGATTGAACTTCCGAAGAGCACCGAAGAGCTCACCCACTGTAAAAGGTGGGTCATCCTCATGATGACCCTCATCCTGCTCCAAACCCTTCGCCTTTTCCCTAACTCTTCGGTGCCCTTCGTTGTCCTCCTCCTCCCGATCCTGCGGGTAGAAGGTCCGAGCTAGTAGCTCGGCCGAACCTTTTGCGTCCAGGTAAGATCCATTGGCGGAAAGCAGAGTATCCTCTTCCCTTACCGTGGCCCTACCTATCACCCGGTAGATGCCCTCCCATAGTCCCTCCATGTCCTGCCTTCCGCAGAAGTTCTTCCAACTTTCGACTTGTGCCTTTTTTACTTCACTTTCATACATCTCCTTTCGTTCCAGGTACTGAGCTATAACGAACGACCTGCGGACCGGTGCGGCGTACCTGATTCGACGCTTGAAGGTGACCATTACCTTTCTAAGGCCATCGAGTCTTTCCGACCACCACGGTGCAGTGGTCAACCCCACTGGTTTTTTCACTGGGATGCTTTCGCGGCACGCGCTCCCAACAGCTTCCGTATATGCTTCGGCCAAGGCATCCAATTCGTTGGTATGCCTTGTTTCGCCTATCGCAATATCCGGAAGCTGCCGGGCCATGCTAGCCCCGAAAGCCTCCCAGTTGGCCTTCCTGGTGTTATAGGCCCGAGTGGTCCTTTTGATTTGAGTGCCACTCGCTTTTATCAAATTGAGGTTGAACACCACACCGTTGTGGTCTGAGCTCGGGCATAGGCTTGGGTCCACCCTCCAAGCGTCGATCCAGGGAAACGCGTTGTCCGTGCAGGTCGTCACGTCTACATAGCTGCAGTACCTATGTCCACCCCTCACACAGTCGAAAGTCGGAATATCCCCGCTGTTCAGGACATGGAGGTCCATTTCAGCGAGTACCCCACTCAATAACTCGCCTCTGTCGTCTTCGGTTGGGTGCCCCCACCAGGTGCTATGCGCATTTGCGTCCCCACCCAGAACAGTAAGCCGGGAACCTAGGCTTCGTCTCACCTCCTTGAGCCGCTCCAAGTAAGGAGCCAACGGCGTTGGCCTCGGTTCGAAATAAAAGGATACCAGCGTGATCTCCCAGGCACTGGTCCGGATCCCCACCACCGCGATGTTGTCGGTGGTGAGTTGCGGGTACTGTATGACGTCCACGTTTGGGTCAAAGACGGCAATGGACGCCTTTACAGTCCCTCCTCCTTGTCCAGTGTTCTGGAAGACCCTTACGCCCTGGTATCCTTTCATTCTCCCGGTATTGCCGGTATAGGGCTCCTGAATTAGAGCGGCTGTGGCCTTGCGCCTCGAGGCTTCGAGAACGAAGGTTTCGGTTGCCAGCTTACTCCTCTGGAGGTTAGCCTGCAGCATCCTGTGTGGGGTCACATTCCTCGGATCAACTTCAGCACTGGTATTGAGTGGTGGTCCTCGCTATCACGTCCCATCTCTGTCGCACTGGGCACAGATGGCTGAACACACTGTGACATGTGCTGCTGAGCCTCTCCCTCCGGCAATTGGTGCAGGTAGGCTCTGCACCGGCACTGTAGCTCGGGCATGCGGCTTTTAAATGCCCTTCACCGCAGTGGCTACACTTAGGCTCAGTGCCGGTGCAGAATTTCCTGGTATGCCCGTAACCCAGGCACAGGGAGCATTGCACCAACGGTGACTGATCTGCAACCCTAATGGGCTGCAGATCGACGTGGAGCTTCCCTATGCCTAGGGCACGGGCCCATATCGCCGGGGAGACCCTCAGCACCACATGGCACGTGTGGGGGTTCCTCGCCGTCCGCCGGTACAGTACGGCCATCCTCACCTGCTCCGGTGCCAAGTTCCGGAACACATCAGTGTTCCGGGCCTTTACGGCTTTGAGCAGGTCCTCATCCTTGAGGCTTCTGAGGACGCCGTACAGTATGAGGAGCGGGTCTTTATTTTTGACCTCCTCGACGGCGAGGTTCGACTCCCTTTCCAGCAGCCTTTTCTGTGCCCTCTTTCTTTCTTCTTCCGTTTTATACCCTATAAATACCTTCCTGTCTTTCGCCTTTCTTACTTTCTCAACTGTTATCCATCCCTCATCCTCGCTTGCAATCTTCCTCAGTCTCTCCATCACCTGCTCTCCCGTATCACTTTCATTCTTGGACGTGACCACCACGGAGTGCAGTGTCGTACCGCCCGTAGGCTTAAGGCCCGGGCGGGCCGCCACTGCACCCGCGTAAGTCATCGTCCCCTTCTTTTCCCTTTCTCTCTCTCTTTCATCCTGCCTCTCAATGCTCTCCTTTATTTCCTTCGTCGTACTTACACTCTCTTTTAGTAATCTCTCACACTCCCTTTCATCCTTTTTTTACTCACATTCTCTCTTATTTCCCTAACCTTGACCTTGTTCACCTTGACCTTGGTTCCTTGCCTAAAGTTATAAGTAAGACTTTGAGGGATAAAGTGTGCAAGTGACATTCTTTGCACGAAACCTAGGTGTGAGGAAGTGACAGAGTAGTATAAACCGTGAAATGTTTTTTATAAACATATCAACTTGTCACATATAGCTGTCATAGAAAGTGTATATGTGATCCATTTAACATTTTAAATTTGTTAACGCTTTAATGGGGAAACTGTTGCTCTATTTATGCTAGTACTAATAATCTTATAATTTCTTGAAACTCCCTTGGCTCTCAGGCAAGATTTCACTACCTAGTGTTTTATTCAATGAAATTCATTGATTAAAATGTGCTTTTTATATTAAACCACAAATGTTTAAATTTATTTATGAAATTCAGCTTTCTTCCTACTTTTTGCAAAGAAGATATATTTACAATTTATATTAGCATAATTTTCATTAACCTGTTATCACTTTCAGGCTCACGTTACATCACCAGAAATGAAGCAGGTAAATAAACATTAGTTATAACATAAAATTACACACACTCATTCATCCAAACTGATAAAAAAACCAGTAATATCTGGTAACATGCATAACTTATACTTAAGAGCTTGGGGCCACTCTCCTACTCTTACTCATGATTGGACTCATCTGTTTTTGTGGTAGTATCTGCTATCCCTAAGAGACAAGCCTGTGCAAGAGTCTTGTCCATTATTGGAACCATGCACAGGACCTCTTTTAGAAATTAATTAAAATATTACAATTCATTCATGTTCAATTTAAACATTTAGATAATATTATGTAGTTATTCAAAATAACAAGTAATTTAATGCTGATGTTATTTTAATGTTTGAATAACCTGTTCCTACACTCATGGTTGAAGAGACTTAGAGCCCATATAACAGTTCTGCAACATATAGTTGACTCCTATATCTACATTGTATTTAGCTTGTTAGGTGTTTCTCACTTGTATGTCCACAAAAGGATAGGAAGTATTAACATGTGCAATGTGTATATCTAAGTAGTACCTTTTTATTTCTGTCTGATAATATTGTAGCAAGTCTATGTCTCTCACTCTGTGGTACATCTAGGAATCTCTCAACTAAAACACCCTAGAAAAGCACACCCTAGACAAACTTACGCTGGGGCACGCTGCTGCCGTAGTATCGGCGGTAAGACCCATCATAGGGGACTGGTTATAAAGGCCATGCTGAAGCCTCTCGTATCGGCTGACGCAAGTGATTACCGAGCACGGCTGCTTCGGGGATTACCTGCGTCGGATCCGAAGGAACCATGCTCACGGCAATCGTACGATGCGCGAGCGCTTGTGCCGACAAAACCACCTCCGTCAGCTCTGGCGGGGGTGGTAACCTTGGGGATTTTGGCGCCCGATAAAATAGGCAAACTTACGTTACGTTAGCTTTTGATCTATCGAGTCATGCTGGCTATATACACATACACCTTAATAACTCTATGGGTACTTCCAAATATGCTATACATCAAATATTTTCAGCCTTTACAGGTAAATGGTATAGAAGGCGGCATTGAACGTACACAAGGGGAAGATGGGTTTACCTATATATCTGTGGTGCTATCGCGAGCGGGCGGTGCCGGCCTTGGGTTCAGCATCGCGGGCGGCTCGGACAATCCTCACATTGCAGAGGACCCCCACATTTACGTAACCAAACTTATACCTGGGGGCGCGGCGGCCGCCAGTCAGCTGCAGATTAATGATGCAATATTACAGGTGCAATATTACTCAATGCATGCTAGTGAAACTCTTGTACAATTAATTTTCATTGCATTACCTATTTTCAATTATCTACTTTATGTTACGAATGTGGTTGTATTTGAGCTTGTATTTGGAGAAAACCTGCGATACTGCTTCTTATGCATACGACGGATCTTGGGCGCCTTACACTTTGGGGGACACCATTTGAGGCCGAAAAAATACGGATTTTCTCGAAATGCAAGCAGTACAATTTGGAGTGAACATTGCTACAATGTGAAATTGGTTTAAACTAATTGTTTATTTTCCTTTTGCAGGTAAATGATACAAATGTTGTAAACGTTACGCATGCTGACGCAGTAGATGCTCTAAAAAAGGCTGGCAGTACAGTGAGACTGGTGAGTGTTTGTTTACATATTTGATTTACAAACAAAATATCAAGTAAATAAATGATTCATAAACATCAGACTAAAGAAGTTGCTAAAATATCAGCATAACAAGCTCTAAGACATTCCATTGCCAAATTATTTATATTAGGATATAGTTGTCCAATAGTATCTGCCAATTTCGAATCATAATCGAACTACTCAACGCGCCCTAAATGACACAATCCAGTGGACGGCCTTCGTACAAGGACTCTTGTCATTCAACATTGTGTCCCGCGAAAGACATGACTCACTTTTGTTAACACGCCTGTCTTAATAATCGTACATAAGATTTTTTTAATTCATTACAGAAAATACGGCGCCGCGGTACAGATGATAATAATACGTTAAATGTGTCACAAGTGTCAAAAACAGAAGAGTCAGTAGAGATTGAATTGGTGAAAGGTGGAGCTGGCCTTGGATTCAGTATAGCGGGAGGCCTTGGCAATCAACATATCCCTGGTGATAATGGTATATATGTAACTAAGATTATGGCTGGTGGTGCTGCTCATAGAGACGGCCGTTTAAGAGTTGGGGATAAATTACTAATGGTCAAAAATACTTCCGTAAGTAGTTTTATAATGTTTATTCATTAGTATAATTAGGTGTTGCTAATTGTCGAACGTGTAGTGTATTGAGTGTATTATTTACAGCAAGGAGATATAAATTTAGATAACGTTACGCACGAGGATGCTGTAGCCGCCTTGAAGGCGACGGGGGAGCGAGTACAACTCGTGTTAGTCCCAGGTCCGAGGCACGGTCAACCGTCACCGCGCACGTCAAGAGCGAATACACGTAAGTTACATATTAAATGCTGTAAACATTACACCGCCCTTATGACCTTCATACCTCGGACCAAAAAATTGTACTGGGCCTCTAACCAATGTCAAACCTTATTTGTAGATCAAACAAATCAGAGTTGTGTGTTATAACTAAGTGTTAATATGCATGTTAACATTTATCGCTATTCTTGTTATAATAGATTGTTAGGTTAGTATCTTACTTTAAAGAACTGTCAATCAATCAATCTAATTAATCCTATCGTAGTCCACTGCTGGACTTGATCTCTCCCAATGTAGGGTGTTTTTGACCTACTTTTTCGACACTGGCCAGATGGGTTGGTACAGGGTTTAATTTTGAGTTAACCTTCTCTGGCAGTGTATTGTGTTAAACATTTGATGCTTGTAAACACTGATTAAAATTGTCGGTCTATCTCATACTCATAACTAAATCAAAACAAACATAAATGGTTCTCTAACTTCGTTTCGCCAAATTAAAATTTCCAGATGATTTAACTATAGAAACTGTAACCAAAATCTAAACTATAAAATCAAAGTGTATATTTGAAATGAGATTTAGAACTTGATAATTTTCTATCAGTTAATCCAAATTTTCTATCAGTTAATCCAAAACATTGCTTCACTTTCAGCTTCGAGCACTGCGAATTCGCTTCGCCGCGAAGATGTCACAGATAGTACCGAGGAGACCCGCATAGTTGAACTCGAAAAGGGTACTCAAGGATTGGGCTTCAATATCGTTGGCGGCGAAGACGGGCATGGTATTTACGTATCATTCCTATTGGCCGGAGGCCCAGCTGAACGGTCTGGACAGCTAAGACGTGGTGACCGGTTGCTCGCAGTCAATGAAGTGGATATTACTCACGCCACGCATGAACAGGCTGCTAAAGCTTTGAAGGTATCTATTTTTGTATTACTTCGGTTAACACTTCGTCAATATACCACCTAATTCAGTAATATAAGAAAGCAGATAAAAAAGTGAGGCCAAAAATGTATCATCATCGTCATCCTTGCGTTAGTCCCGGTCGCATGTAAAACTTATACCTCTTGAGTCCGGGGTCCGCTTTGCGGCTATTTTTTCTCTTCCACTTCGCACGGTTTTGAGCATCCATGATGGTATATATGGCCTATTGCCACGCATGTCATCCTGCATGACGGCAAGCCAGTACTATGGCTAGGCTGTCGATGGCCAAGTCAGCACTATGGCAGCAAAGCTAAAAATGTATATGTAAAACAATATAGTTTTTTATGTAATAGGTATGAATGATAAACAGCATTTAAAAGTATCAATATACCAGTAGCATTGAGAGCCAGCCAATATTTTTGTCATAGTGTCATTTCATAATAACAAATGTAATATGTGAGATAACGTTATAGATACACGCGGAAAACTGATATGATGTACAGCATTGATAAATCTTAAAGATTAGGTAATATTATTTAATCAAATTATTTACATAACGATTGAAAGTGTGGGCTTGGGTTTGATATATTCTGTGACCATTGTGTGATTATTTCACAATAACATTACAATATGTGTGATAAAGTGTTATTTTGTGACCTATATTAAAAAAAGTGATATTTTGTGACCTTTATTTAAAAAAGTTTTATTTGGTGACCTATATATAAATCCTATATTTATCAGTTCACATACCTACTTAATTATGAGTACTATTACTACGGTTTAACCTGTGGCAGAGATAACGTCATCTCCAGGTTATGAAACTTGTTCAGCGTACGTGTGGTCAGCTGTTTCTCCGAGTCTGCCGCCTCCGGATTTCACTTTGTTGTTTTCATTATTCATTATTTATATTTTATTACTACACATCAGCCAACATTAAATACAAACTGTTCTATTCAAATTTAATACAGACTCTACTGTAAAATGTTAGTATAGTATAGTATATAAAATTCTATCAAAATCATGCTAAATAAACTATATTGATGCCTTAATTAGCTTTCTAAGTGATGTTTATAAAGTTTCAATTTCTTTTCAGAGCACTGGGCAACAGGTTAAACTCACAGTGGTGTACAGGCCTCAAGAGTACAATAAATTTGAAGCGCGCATCAATGAACTGAAACAACACCATACGCTCCTGAGGACATCTCAAAAACGATCTTTATATGTGAGGTAAATTCATATCAATGTTATGCGTCGCTTAATGTGAATATAACAACCGTATCGTATATACTTTGAATACAATGAACCATATTGCTAGCACCTGAAATAGACCTTCATCGTCGTTTATAATTACGCAGTAAAATAGCTTGAATATAATACCAACATTGCAATCAATGGTGGAAATGTATAAGCAATCTAAGGTGCAAAACACACAATTGGCGTATAGGAGTCATCTCCCTGCCCTTGTCCCAATTACTTGGGGTCGGTGCAACATGTCATTCTCTTCTATGTATTCCTATCAGATATCATTTTCTGAGTCACTCTAATTTTTGAATGGCAATTTTATGCAATGCTCTGTGTCACCTACTCTAATAACTGTGTCATCATCTATATTAGAGCGTATTTCATGTTAATAAATTATTATTCATTCATTCATTGAATTTCCATCTGGGTATGGGTAGCCAAAGTCCTAAATAAAGCGAAAAATTTTCAAAGGGTGAGATTTTGATGAAAACTAAAAATGCATGATGCAAATATTTAACAAAAAAGTAATATTGTTAGCCATTATACGAACAGAAACAAAAACCTACACATACATTTCTATCATAGGTACCACGATTCAGATTTACATGCATGTGTGATAAGAAGATTAAATGTCGCGCTGTTTAACCATTCTGGCACACACAATGATGTATTTAAAAGCGTGTCAATTCCATGTTATGTTTATTATGAATAGAAAATTGCAGGGCCGCACGCCATCGATGTTACGCCTAATCTGATAATAAAACACGATCCACACATAGCGCTTGTGCGGGTCAGGCGCGGGTTATTTTGTCATCCATCGCCGTTTAAAGAATAAAGTAAAAAATATATTATAACAAGAAAATAGCGATGTATGGCAAAACGACCCGCACCCGTGCAAAATGTAAATCGCGTTTTAAACTCATTGCTTGCCAAGGATTTTGGTAAATCATACCTTTATTGCAGAAAGATATTACGTTGTTAGTGTCTGGGTTATAAAATGATTAAACACTATCTTATAATAAAGTAGCATCACTGCTCACTTTCAACTAAAAAGTCATTCCTTTTTGGTAATATTGGGATAAAAATGACCTATATACTATGCACTGATGGCATAACTGTAAAGCCTATGATTTTTTATCTTTACTGTACTTTTGTAAACAATAAAAATTTATCTATCTTTCTTTCAATATGTGTAACTAATTTCAATATCAATTCAAAACACAATAGTACCTACTTTTAAATATTGATGTAAGCAATCTAATAAATACAAACACCGAGTTGATTAATGGAGCAGCCACCAATTACTACTCTGTTTCTAAAAAACATTCTTCATTCTATAATTCGGCCACTAGACGAAACGTGTATCAATGCAATGTTAATCAATTAATGATTGAGCGTTCCGTTTCTATAAACAGAGAAAAATATCCTTGAGCGGCAATTCTCTTTCATTACGTGGTGACATTATATCACTGTAACATGAGTTGATATAAATTGTTATGTATTTCAGAGCGTTGTTCGACTACGATCCGGTGAGGGACGATGGCCTGCCGTCGAGAGGGCTTCCATTCAGATACGGTGACATCCTGCACGTTACTAATGCATCTGACGATGAATGGTGGCAAGCAAGGTAATTTATTAGTGTCGATATGCAAACTTTTAGACAGTGTAGGACTTTACGGGAAAAAGTACCTACACTATGTATGTATATATGTTATGTCGGATCTGAGTCGACTGTAGCCTCTGACATATCCCTCACGGCTGACTCGGGCCTTCGAAAGGGCCCTCGGGAAAATAGATACTCTAGCTGCACTTTTTAGAAAACTATGATAATCCGGAAATATATGGTCCGGTCTGGTCCGCCAAATAACTCATGTATAAACTATTTAAGTAGAGGGCATTGTGTCACTGCTGAGTACTATGAATTCAGGTGTAATTGGACATATTCAATATCGGAAAATTCGTTACGAGATTAATTAGGTACTGACCTTTACCTTTATTAGGTCGATTAAAATTAATGTAAATCCAAAGGTTGTCGAGAAGAAATCGCTTTTAACTGTAAGGTCACCGTTCGTACGTTAAGTTAATTATGTATATGGATCCATGGATCTTTAATTAGTTACCCCTACTATATGGAACTAAATATGTGTATGCGTATGCACAATAAAGTATATTTGTATTCTATGTTGTAAACAAAATAATTAACAGATTTTCTTCCATTCTATAGTATTCAAATGTTTCTGATGACTCTCCCAATATTAATAATCTTACCTCGCATCTTATGGCTGAGCAGGAAGCAATAAGATTATCTGTTAAATGACGGAAGCTCGTGATATAGTGTTACTCACGAGAGATAGAGATTTCGTCAACACTGATTCATGATATTCAGTAAAAATTAAATAGAAATACCTCTTGCTAATTCCGGGAATGCATTGCTTTTTTGTGAACTGTAATCGCAACGAATGGTAAATGCATTCGTTATCATCCTCCTTATAGCCACCAGACTTGACTTTTTCTATTTCAATTTATAGGAAACTAGCTGACCCGCGCAACTTCGTCTGCGTCACCCCGTTTTTGCAACATTTTTCATTCCTGCTCCGCACCTGTTAGTCGTAGCATGATGTTATATACATATAAACCTTCCTCTTTTACCATGCTATATATTAAAAAAACCGCATCAAAATCCATTGCGTAGTTTTGAAGATTTAGGCATACAAAGGGACATAGGGACAGAAAACGCGACTTTGTTTTATACTATGTAGTGAAGTTAGTATACTAATGATCCAAATTCTCTAAAAAAAGTCAGACCTTAACCTGAAGTAGATCTCGTAATAACATACCAAAGTTCTGAAGTGTTAAAAAGATATCATCACAATCGTGTGAATGATATTACCTACTTGTAGTAATGTATGAAGGGCAAAACGTAAATATTAACATTCATTCTTATATCTGAAGATAACAGATCTTAACGTAATCTTATCGCGGAACACTAGCCGCGGAATCTAGTTTGAGATATCTCTAACACTCTTTTAACTATTTATTATACTACTATCAATTTTATTATCTAAGTTTAAATTCTCATCATGCTTAGTGGGTTAGTCATCAATTGATAGCAGACATGATGTTATACTGTCTGAGATTTTGTAGAACTCGACTTTATAACTATAGTAATTGTTCACGACTTTGTCCGTCTTGATTATTTATTTAAAAACTAGCATTACATTGTTATAATGTTTGTAAATGACATGAGTCAGTGTTACCATATAGGTAATTGAATACGCGGCATAAATAAATGCACTATTTTAACAGCCAGTTTTGTAATAAGTGTATTCTGCCCTATGAACACGTTACACAGTACGAATGCATAGAGTAGGGTTTTGTTATATGCTTCATGTGTGCTTGGTCAGGAGGATTATGTTAACTAACACATTCACCAAAGTGTGAATGGCACATTAGATAAAATAAACATGTTTCTAATTAAACAAATCAAAAGAAAAACAC
The DNA here is from genome assembly GCA_963691645.1 of Pelosia muscerda. Lineage (NCBI taxonomy): Eukaryota > Metazoa > Arthropoda > Insecta > Lepidoptera > Erebidae > Pelosia > Pelosia muscerda. Next base: position 10,737,962 of record OY829106.1, read on the forward strand.
ACTTTTCTCATGAAGAGGCCGCGTCACGACGGCCGGTACTACATTTATTTTGTTTGTCAACATTAGTCTAATTTTAATATATTGTAAGTACCATTTTAATGGTCTGTACAGAAATATGTTTTTCTTTTACTTGGACAACACTTATAAAACAAACTATTTACTTCAGAAGGCTGGACAAAACGGAGTCAGACGCGATCGGCATCATCCCGTCGAAACGACGGTGGGAACGCAAGCAACGTGCTCGCGACCGGCAGGTCAAGTTCCAGGGACAAGGCACGCCTGTTAGTACTGTAAGTATCTACCGGCGAAGGTTATTCTATTGTCAGTCTTTTATATGGATAATGTATCAATAGAATCGCAACCATGTGCCAAGGAAATCTATTGTTAGAATGACATCACAATATCTTTGGTAACGATGAATGGTACAGAGTGTAAGGAGCGGTTTAATTTGTGTATTTTTCTACTATGGTAGTGAACAACTGTCCTTAGTCGATTTAGATCGAAAGAGTGAGTACTCCGACGGGGCTTGAACCCACGACCAGTCCCTTACAGGCGGGAATGCTCTAACCGCTGAATAAGATTGTTGGTAGATGGGACCCACCATCATCCCAAGATGGTTGTATAGGAGAACTTCGAATGCTCAAGATGTGGCTCCGTAGCTCAACGGTAGAATATTTCCCGTGTAAGGTACTGGTCGCAGGTTTGAGTACTTATTTTACTGTCGAATTGTAGCCTAATGCCTATGACCACTCGCAACACCGCCCATGTTTGTCTTGCCAAGTATATATCCTGATTCCCTTGCGCACCAATCGAATGATTACCAACCGGTTCCATCAATCAACGATACAATTAATAAGTCGACGTCAATCGAGTTTATTTTGCATCGAATGAAAAGGCATATTATTTTTTTGGTCAATGATTAGAATGCATTCATACAATGATTATATCGTAATATCGTTCCAGAGCCAATCCACATTGGAGAGAAAAAAGAAGACATTATCATTTAGCAGAAAGTTCCCATTCATGAAGAGTCGAGAGGATGGAAAATCTGAAGATGGTTCAGATCAAGAACGTAAGTATTTCACTGTAGTTAGAGCTACTTCCTGTCACTGTATACATCACATTCACGGCACACAAATGATTGGTCATATATTTAAATATCATCACAAACATTATAAATAATGTATTATATGGTGCAGTGGTACATGTGTAATATAACAACTGCGTTCAATTAGTTCGAGATTTCCATGAGTTTTACAAACATAGGCGACTAAAATAGGCTGATCAAGCTGAAGGACATGATAATATATTCTAATAACATGTTTTGGTAATGGACATGTATTACGTAGGATTGCTCAATCATGATTGAGCTATAGGGCTAGATGACAACTATATAATAAAATATATGCTATTATAAAATATATACTGTACAATCGGTGTATTATATTTTCTTTATTTTGATTTACTTAAGCGTGTGAGACCTTGTGTATTTTGTAAATAGCTATAACTAATTGTATCATACATTGAGATTCGCGAATCATACTACTATTTCTAGTACCATAATTTCTGTAATGGACATTGATTTAACAAATTATCAGATATTATAAATATCTGATATTATAAAGTCAATAAATTTTTTCTTTTTTTTTTATAGTATTGACTGCAATTAATTCGTCAATAAATATTTTATTGAGAGAAAAGATTAGACGTAATTTAATTGATTGTCTAATTACTACATTATTTTCACCACTTATTCTAAAATATAAATAAAATATATAAAACTATAGTATAGAAACAGAATATATACAAAACTGTAAAAACTATAATATCTAAACAAAATCTTAAAAATACGTTTTCATAACACTCCAAAAATAACATGTATTAGGGTATATTTGTTTAAAAATTCTCAATATAATATTTAGTTCAGCAATATGAATACTGTATTTACTCGAATATGTGCAAACTGAAAACATCCATCGTGGTAACTCGAAATTAGAACCGGTCCTGTGATCGCCTGAGCACCGACGGGGTTGGTGTATGTCTAAATACAACATGAGCTTGGCTGCACAACGTACTAATATAACAATTTTGTTACAGCTTTCATGCTTTGTTACACTCAGGAGGACGCTAATGCGGACGGTAAGTGCACAGTCTCTTCTCCTTCTCTATTTATTACTCTCGCTACTGTGCTGTTAATCGTATGTAGGTCATTACGCAGTTTTTTTTTCATGCGGCTGCTAATAACCACTATTTAAAGTTAGGTCGTTTTTACATTGGAGCTATTCGCTTATTCTAACTACAGAACAACTTCACGTACAACATTTATGAAAGTGAATACGGATAACTTTGTGGTGTTCAGTTTGTTACAATGATGAAAGATAATTGTACACTATAATATTTCATCGCTCTTGGTAGTCCAAGAGCGATGAAATATATATATATATTATATATATATATATTATATTATTACTGTAAGTATTTAAAAATTAAAAACAAAAAATCTGTTATCAAAGTGATGTTTGATTGCTCTTAGTATAAATTTCTATCAGTATATACTATTCTATTTTATAATTTGATTAGGGAATAGCAACAAAGTTAAGTTAACATTTATCATTGATATTTTAATATCAATTAGTAATATTATTATGTATTTTACATTACATTATTTATAACCATATTGGTAACATTTGATATGTAATTACTTATTACCAGACTTGTGACATATTTGAAATACTTGTATTTAAAATACAAATACAAAATACAAAATACGTATTTTGGATTTTGTACTTAAGTACTTTTTTAAAAAAGTATTTTGTATTTTATTTGAAATACTATTCGAGACGTATTTTGTATTTGTGAAATGGTTTGTAAAATACAAAATACTTTTTTATTCTTAGCTTCATTTTTCTAAAGCATTCCGCGATTCAGTAAAAACAAAAAATGGCCACTAGTGGCGCAGCAACTTTGAAAGTCTATGCGCAAAATGACAGATGAAATGAAATGCACATAAAACCTGACCCCTTTTGACAATCCTCAAAGTCACTGTTACGTTTTGCTGTGTTGGCAGCTATTTCATTATTTCTGTGTTGTTCGCTCGAAATGTCTTTAAAAAATGCCAAAACAAATTGTATTTAAACAATATGCCGTGTAGGCAATGAGACGTTATTTTAACGAGTCGTATTTAAGTGATTATGAATGTATATACGACAAATTGAACGTGTTTGCAATGGTGACCCTCTTTCATGAGACTTTGCCTTAACTTCAGCTTAACATCAGGCGAGGTGAAGTCAAATTGACGTGACATAAATAAAAAAAAATACATAAATAGAAAAATATATTTATAAAAAACCGGTACGATTATGCGTCCACACAGACGCAACATGTCAGATGCTCTTTTTGAAGAGCTTGTGATTTTAAAATCTTTAATAAAGAAAATTACCATAAAGTATTTTATTTCTATAAAGTATTTTGAAAATACGTATTTTGTATTTAGTATTTAAATACAAAAGGCAAAAGTATTTTGTATCTTGCATTTGAAATACTATATTAAAAAAGTATTTGCATTTTGTATTTAAATACTTTTCGAAAAGTATTTTGTACATCTCTGCTTATTACAAGAATTTTGTGAGAAACACGATCATAATGGAATTATTTGAGAACAACAGTGTAGTGATCTTATTTCGAAATTATTTGAATCAAAATGCACCGGATCTATGTGAGTAAATTATCGCTTGTAGTGTGTATGGAGACGCATGGTGATGCCTATAATTACAATATAGGTCTAGCAATACTTTGCCACCGCTCGGCATCGGCATATCGCTTGTCGAATTATGTGATTTTGGGCGACCCGGTGACAAACTATGAACTTATTACATCTGTGTGTTAGATAGTTTTATTTTTTAATATGACACTCAGTAACCGCACAACTGTGTTTTGAATTTTTCCTACTTTAACAGAGTATTTAGCGACGATCACTTTCGAGAATATGTAGCAATGGTTATGAAAGAGATCAGTCTCAATAATGTATATCACAGCTGGGCTGTGACGACGTAAGTCTAGACTAGACATAACACGGGTGTGTGGTACGAGTCTCAAGTTACAATTTGGTGTTCCACAAGTAGTTGATGTTGATACTAAGAAGTGATCGCAGCGAGCACACGGGTTGGTTTGAGACACGTCCGGCCAATGTCCCGTGCTTCTAGTTGCCTAACCGTAGCCAACGACTAAATACATCTTATATTATATCATCTGGTTGATAAGACATACTTTTATTTTGCTATTTATTTTTCGAGCGCTATTCATGAACTAGTAGAGTTGCTAAACACGACGTGGTACCAACGCGTCGAACATATTAAGGGTAATTCTGTCCGAACGGAGGTTCCCCATCCCTGGTACCGTGCCCCTGTACGGACGCATTTTCTGCGTATATTTTAAATGTATGTAACGTTAATTTTTCTACGTGTAGGGGAAATCTTGTATCGAGTGGAACTTCCCATGATGGAGGAGATAACGCTCATTTATCTCGAGGACGAGAGTAAGTTTTGGGAGTGAGGCGTAGCTTGCGAGTGCCGTAGCCGATACCTTACCTCCCGCATTCTGGTTATGATCATCAATTAGAAATGTAGTTCTCATTTCAATAACACTCCAGTTTTTTTTTTATTATTTGTCATATTTTCTTTACGTTCAGTTTTCAATTCATACAACGCGATTACTCTAATAGCCTCTCCGCACTCGAAAATATTACCATCGAGCTCACGAAAGTGTTTGGATCATCGTTTCCAAATTGTTTGATCACGCCGGGGGGCCACGTCCCGCTCACGTCACGTTGCCACACGGTAGTGTCGGTTGTGGAGGAGAGGGAGGCACTGGAAGCACACGAGGACACAAGAGCCGCCTCTGTCACTAGCTGACGCTTCAGGCGCCACGCATGCGAGCACCGATACGCGCTTTGCCTTAGTTCCACACGTCACACGCCACACGCCACACGTCACCGGCATGTTCAGTCAGATGTACCGACGATATCACGACATTCTCATCCGAGCTTGTTTTCAAATTCCAAAGTTACGCTGTGCTGGTTTACTTTAGAGTTAGTTTTATCGCTTCAGGCGTCTAGGGATGCTGTAATTATTTTATTAGCCTAGCAGTCGCCGCCATACATGTTGGCTGTTGTATTGAAATGTGTACATTTGCTTATTATCTATTTCTGTTCAGGACGATATTGATGGATATATTTGAGCCAAATTTAAATAATATGTACCTTGAAACATGCTATCGAGTCATAAGGTTTTATTTAAATTTGGCTAGTAAGTAGTGAATCCGATTCATGTTGTATTAGAGTTATTTTGAAGAAAGCATATGCAATTCGACACAAGAACAAACTTGAAATAGTTTGTTGTACAACTTTTGTTTTTTGGGTGACTTTTCAATGTTACCATACTCATAAACTATAAAAAAACATATTCCATATCAATATAAATATTGTTTCTTGTGCAGTATTGTAATTTCTTTTCAGAATTATGTTATACTAGCTGGCAGGTGGTTTAATGCATTTATGATTGCGTAAGTCGAAAGTGTCTCGTGAATTTCATATTATTTCGATTCTATACTATTTACTTCACAAGTTGTTCGTTTTTAAATTTTTTGATCTAGGTTGAGGTAGATAATAGTGTGTTATATTAAATGTAGATGTTTATATTCTGTCACAAAATAATTTTATATAATAAGATATCGTACACATCTTGAATTGTAAAATATTAAATATACAAAGTTGACATGGCTGCACTAGTTTTGCACGTAATACTATTTTGATACAAGCACAATTCGCACGAACGATGTTGTACACACGTTAGTGGAAGTCTGTAATTTGAAGCTAAGCTACACAAGTTTATAAGCATTGCGATTAACGATCACATTGTACATTGAAGATATTCAGCCCATTGTTAGTTGGCAGAATCATGAAAACGAAACACCATTCACTTGGTCAATAGTCCCTTATTAAAAGCTAGATCATTTTATAATTAAATGGTTAATATTTTGGTTGTGTGTATTTTTAAAATGTCATTATGTTACAGGTCAAGATGAAACTGTGCTATCGTATGAGACCGTACAACAGTTGACGATTACTTACACGCGGCCAGTCATAATCCTGGGCCCGCTCAAGGACAGGATAAATGACGATCTAATATCTGAGTTCCCTGAGAAATTTGGCAGCTGTGTGCCTCGTGAGTAACTTACATTCATAATGATATAAGGCGGTGTCCACGTAACCCGGGATGTAGTAGACGTGGGCTCATTTACTATGACAAACATGTCTACATTATCATGGACAAGCTTCTTTCCAAGGTGCGTAATCTACGAAATTGCGCACGCGTCTGTAAAATCGCGGATTGTGGAAAGGTGGTTATGAGGCTTCACTATTGTTACGGACCCTAGGTCTGCTTTCGTCTGTGAACTCTGGACGACATGATTAACAGACTTCGCTTATCGTATTAAATATGTGAAATGTTTATCATCTTAACAAGATACAAATAAGGACTAACTATACGAATAAAGCTATACAGTTATGGACTATGAGCGAAACTTACGTCTAATATGATTGATAGTATAAAATAATAATTCAACCTGTACATCTTTATTACCATCCTATATTATTATGATGTTCTTGTCGCTATTGCAGATACGACGCGCCCCCGCCGTGACTACGAAGTGGACGGCCGCGACTATCACTTTGTGGCGAGTCGCGAGCAGATGGAACGTGATATACAGAACCACCTGTTCATCGAGGCAGGGCAGTACAACGAGAACCTGTACGGCACCTCAGTCGCCTCGGTCAGAGAAGTTGCAGAGAAGGTACGCAATCGATTATCAGTATTGATACAGATTTATAATTATTTAGAAAGTGAGGAATCGTACCAAATTAATTAGTTAAAAATATTTCTAAAGACGTGGTAGTGTGTTATTCATGCTGTCAGATTATATAAACACCTGTAACAGTGAACAAATCCACATGGCCTGGCAAGTCTAGAAGATTCGTGTCTTGGTTCTATGCGACAATGAATTAGCATAAAAATTCAAATACAAATTAAAAAATCATTTATTCTGTATAGACATTACAACAGAAATTACAATACGTTAAAATTAAAAACATCATAGGTAAATTTAGTAAATCAACTACTAGTTCGATATTCTGCCCAGGCCTGGAAAGAAGAAACAAAGCTTTTCTTTGTCTGTTATATTATCGATACCTCTGGGCTCAAAGGTCGTAAAGGACATTTTGGCGAAAATGACTTTTTGATGCAGTTTTACTCAGTTTTTAATTCTCTATCGATCTGTATATTCAGTTCTACGAAATTCGCAAAAAAAATGCCTTTACGACCCACATAATCCGAGACTTTAGGCAAAGTTTACCGTGAAAATATGGAGTAAGTAACACTTACCTACTAGAGCGAAATTATTTTGGTAGTAAAGGAAAGTATAAACAAACTTTTGGGTGTAAAATACATTAAAATTTTCAATTGTCTTATACTCCCTATAAGTCACCTCAAAAATTTGGATATAAAGGACACCATATTTTCAAATTGTCCTATACACCCTAACAATTTAAAATAAAAAAACATAAATGTCCTTTACTACCTAGTTTCATTCTATTTACGTGTTTCCACTAAGGGCGTAAATAAACATGAATGAAGAATAAGATAAGATAAAGATAAAGATAATTTATTTGTGGAAACAATGGAATTGGCCCATAATTCTAGAATATTCAATAAACAACAAGTTTAATCTAACCTTAATACCTAACTTAAAATTAAACACTAAACTATTACTTAACTCACAATTTCGGGGAATGTATTTCAAATCTATCCAAATTATCTATAAAATTTGTAACCTAAACTAACTTATTAAAATGATTCTAATAGGTACTCGTTATTCATACTTATATTCAAATAGCCTCATAAAACAGACTTATTTATAACATTTACGTGCAATCCGAATTGGCAGGAAATTTTAGATAACTTACAAGGCACTAAAAAAGAATATAGACCCGATTTAATAGCCTAGAATTTTTAAACTTAAATTACAGGAACTTTTAGATGACATTACAAGGAAACATATTTTTGAAATACCGAGTGCGTGGTTTAACACCATTGAATTTCAGAAACGTGGGCTTCCACATGCGCATATGCTTATTATTCTAAGAAATGAAGATAAACCAAGGTCATCAATAGATTATGATAAATTTGTGTGTGCAGAAATACCTGACTCAAAAAAAGACCACGAATTTTTTCAGACTGTGTCAAAAAACATGATCCATGGGCCATGTGGCCCTGGGTATATAAATTCACCTTGCATGAAAAATGAAGGAACTGTCTCTAAATGTTCTAAAAACTACCTAAAGACATTTTGCGAAGAAACTAGAGATGGTACCCAAAATGGAGGTTATGCTATAATAAGAAGAAGAGACGATGGAAGAACAATAAAAAAGAAGGACTTCGAGTGTGATAACAGATGGGTAGTACCCTACAATCCCTATCTATGTAAAAAATGTAATGCTCACATAAATGTTGAAATTTGTTCAAGTGTCAAAAGTGTGAAATATATAGTTAAATAAATATATTTATAAAGGTCATGAGCGAGCAAAGACACAAATCACCAGTCCAGTGATCAATCGACATTAAGCAATGAACACCATGATGAAATTAAGGCTTTTATTGATACCAGGTATCAATAAAAGCCAAAAATATTCAGCCCCTGAAGCAGTTTGGCGAATTTTTGAATTTTCAATGCACAAAATGAGTCACACCATTATACAGTTATTCATTTGGAAAACCAACAAACTGTCGTATTTACAGATCAGAATGTTCATGAAGCAGCAACTAGATCAGCTGGAAAATCAACGGCTATTACTTCTTCGCGTCAAAGGGCCGACTTGCTTCAGTGATGTTAGAACTTATGAAAATATTATTTACAAATCATTCCGAGAAGCTGCTCAAGCAAGGGGGCTCCTTTTTGACGATCAAGAATGGGAAAGGTGTTTGAATGAAGCAATTGGTTTCAAACTGCCTCGGCAATTACGACAGCTGTTTGCGTTGATATGCGTATTTTGTGAAGTAACTGATCCTAATGCTCTTTGGGAAAAGTATGCATCACATTTTATTGAAGACTTTAAAAGATCACGTTCTGAAATACTATCCAAACAGTTGGCTTTACAAGCAATTGATGAAACATGAAAACTCCACGGAAAGAAACTAACAGATTTCGGACTTCCGCAGCCAGATATTGATGAAAATAATGTTTTCTTATCTGATCCCGTTTATGACTGTGACCTTGAAAAAGCAAATGGCTATGAAAAATACCAAAAATTGAACACCGAACACAAATTATGTGGTCGATACAATACTAAACGTTGTGAATAATGCCACAGAGAGAAAGCTGTTTTACCTTGATGGCCCAGGAGGAACTGATAAAACTTTTGTATTTACAACTATTTTACATATTTTAAGATCTGAAAACAAATTATGCCTACCCATAGCGTTTTCTAGTATTGCAGCAACTTTGTTAGAAGGTGGTAGAACAGCCCACTCGCGATTTAAAATTCCAATTAATTCAGATGCAGATTCTACGTCTCATATGTCGTTAGGGTCACCAGCAGCTATGTTATCGAAGGAAACTCATTCAATCATTTGGGATGAAGCACCCATGACTAAATGTCATGATACTGTTGTAGTTGATCGACTCTTTCAAGACATAATGAAAAATAAATTACCTTTTGGAGACAAAACTTTGTTATTCGCAGGAGATTTTCGTCAAATTTTACCAGTTGTAGTTAATGGGTCACGAAATGATATTATAAAAGCTTCAAGATAAGCACTTTTCAATGTGGCCAAACTTTACTCAACTCCAGTTGACTCATAATATGAGAGCTCACGATGATATAGAGTTTGCTCAATGAGTATTAAAGGTAGGCGATGGATCAGCTGATGAAGATGATAATGACAACATTGAACTGCCTCAGCGATGCATTGTAGATAATTCAATTATAGACCATATTTTTGGTGTTTCCCTTAACACAAATGATTATAAAAGTTATTCAATGAAATCTATCCTTACTCCCAAAAACGATGATTGTTTTCAATTGAACGACCAAAGTTGTCGACAAAATTCCCGGCCCGCTTAAAATTTATGAAAGTTCTGACGCTGTGGTTGAGGACGATCATAATGATGTTTTAAACTATCCTGTAGAATTTTTAAATTCTATAACGCCTGCAGGATTACCACCACACATTCTACTCATTGAGAACGCGGACAGTGGTAGTGGCGGCGCGCGTAGTAAACGAGTGAGAAAGAGGGTAGACCGATACGGTTGGCCTCAATAAGAACTAGCTTGGCGGTCGTCAGTACACCGTGATCATGGCGCTTGCAACACCGCCGAAATATCGGTTATGAAATGAAACCAACAAACATGGTAAATATCCCGATAGTGAATATACAGAAATATCTACCTATATTTTGCACCTAGATGTGTATTATGAGTCAAATTTACCCGAGCAAAGCCGGGTTTTCATCTAGTTATAATTATTTCATGATTATTTGTAAATAAAATACAGTAGTATACCATAATCCATCTAATAATTAAGTTTATTTAAAAATGAAAATGAGTTAGCAAGTGATCCTTATGACCTAAAAATTATTACACTAGTCGATTATTACCTAATTTTCTTCAGTATTGTGCAGTGAAGTAGATTTACACCCTTCGGTAAAATCTTAGGATGGAAATTTGACGGGTGTAAAGGACTTTTATTTTCAAATTTAAGGTCGTAAAGGACATCTATCTCGGTAAATACAGCACTAGGGTATTTTTTTTAAACTGCTTTAGAAAATACTATGAATTCTAAGCACTTTTTGCCTTGGTTTTATTAAAATAGCTCAAGAAACAAAAAAACTAGAGTAAAAAATATTTTTTTATTTTTGTTTTTTGCTTCTCCTGAAAAGTCGCATTTTGTCCTTTACGACCTTTGAGCCCAGAGGTATCGTTATTATGATCACAATATCAAATTATATTGGACACAAAGACGACGCACGAGACTTTCTTGTCCCGCCACCAGTAATAAATTTTAACTCAATCAACTCATTTAATTGATCAAAGAGACTCAACAGATACGAACATACAGTGCTTTGCGAACATATGTTGGACAATCGCCAATTGTAATAATAATGTTGTATTTCAGGGCAAACATTGCATTTTGGATGTGAGCGGCAACGCAATCAAAAGGTTACAAGTGGCGCAACTGTATCCTATTGCCATATTTATAAAACCAAAGAGCGTAGAATCTATAATGTAAGTACACGTTCAGATGATCCGTATAAAGGTTGACATCTACTGATACATTTTATAATGAAAATTTTATTTTAGGGAAATGAATAAAAGAATGACTGAAGAACAAGCAAAGAAAACCTATGAACGTGCGCTCAAAATGGAGCAAGAATTCGCCGAATATTTCACCGGTTTGTATTTCTTAACACTCTTACTGGAAAATCACTATGAGTATACTCCATTTGTCTACTGTATTTAGTTTTTTTTAGTATGTTTTGTTTAATAACTCAGTATAAAAATATATTTCTGCTTAGAAAACATTGTAACTAGACTAAAAACCGGTATCGAACCACTAGTAAGTCAGTTAATTACCCAAATTTATTTATTTAACATGTGTCGCATACGCTTCTAAAATCTATACGATCGGACTGAACAGTTGAAATTAAACCTGAATCTGAACATGACCTAAACTAATGCATGTATGATAATTTTGTAAATAAACATGTATCGACTTAACAACTAAGTGGGACATGACTATCTCCCGTCCTTATTGATCAGTCTGATTGGGGAATTACCTCCACCCTACAGTATACCGCGATGTTTCCGGCCGAGAAGCTCACAGGAGAGATTTTATGTCGTCATAAGACCGAGGACCTAAGTCGACTTTTCACCTTCAAACCTTCCCCCTCCTCTCAACAGCGTCTGTAACAGGGATATGGCGCCCTTGGTGTTGCAAACGTCCATAGGTCATGGTAACCACTTTCCATCAAGTGGGCCGTGTATGTGTCTTCCACCTAAGTTGTATATAAAAAATATCGGTTAAGTTCGAACGGTACCCAGTTTTCCAGTAGCGTGTGCCATTCATAACGAATATTTTTGTTGATAGCGGTGGTGACGGGCGACACGCCAGAGGAGATCTACGCGAAGGTGAAGGCGGTGATCACGGCGGAGAGCGGGCCCAGCGTGTGGGTGCCGCGCCGCGAGCCGCTGTGAAGTGCCATACGGTCCCCGAGCCCTCCTCGTACTACTTCATTAGTACCTATTATAGTGCCTCGACTCCACCCGCCATCTTAGTACCAGTGCGGACGTCACACGTCCCTCCCGCCGGCAATAAGCGACCCGCCGCACTATGCGGCTTTCGATCTACAATCACTTGTATGTATACTACTAGACTTGTGAGACGGTCTTGACACTAGATAAATGTTATAGCGTGGGTAGTTCCGTGGTTAAGTATGCCTTATGTTCAAGAAGTCCTGGGTTCGAGTTCTGGCTATTACACTACCAATGTTAACCCACTTGTAACATAAGTAATGAAGCTTATTTAAAGGGGTTAAGTGGCATATACGAATTTAGTTTCGTTACTTAGTCTGACGAGCGTTGTACCGCTTTCATGATGTGTGCAGCATGGTGGGGGGACGAGAGAAAGAGAAAGAAAGACGAGAGTGAGCGAGATAGCGCCGTGACCGTTGGCGGTGAACTGACCAAATCTGACGGTTAATACTTCCCCCACCACGCCGCGAGGACCGGTACAGCGCTTGTGGTTATACTAGTACCTATTTAAATGCCTTAATGAATTTTGACACCTACCCTTATAGCCATAGCGCGTGTTTTTAATGTCATTAATATGACAGTTACGAAAACGTGCACGTTGTTGGTTGATTAGTGACCTTTCTCAATATCAATTTGTTTTATTCCTTACAGCTAGTCTAGTTGTATACGTAGAAGTCATTGTCGATCTACAATCAGACTTTCTTGTGTCACCGCTTCATAGATAGACCATATCGGAGTTCATTTAGCGTTGAGAAATTATTTCTAAATTGTAATGTAAATTGTCACATGTGGATAAATTGTTGACCAAGAGTTTCGCTATTGATAGCACTCACCGTTGTTCACTATTTACGCTTATTTATCGTGCAAATATCGTACTATCGATGCGGACGTGTTGTCCAATGCGACTTTTATAATCGAATTTTTATTTTATATAATTTGACAAAGCCCACTAATTGTGCTTCGATTGACTATGTAAATTGTATATTTAATAACATTTAAAAGTGGTATTATACATGTTAATTTACTCAGGTTGCTAGATACATTTTGAATTTTCGTCAGTGTTAAGAGTTTACGATTATAAAACTACAATTTACAGATAGTGGATATACCGTAGGAGACGGATCACGTTGCACAGGTGATGTTAAGTCGCTATAAAGAAGTGTTTACTTATTTATTAGTTATGGTATGGTAACGCTGTGTAGTTGAACCCACCTCACGCATGGCTAGATTAAGACGTACATAATCAGGATTATTTGCTCAAGTGGCAATCTATATCGTAATCATTGAATCTCATGACATTTCTGCACACCGTTATCCTCCTTTACACTTAGGCGAGGTGCAAAGTTGTTTGTTGATCATTTTTATAGTAAGCAATTGTGTTATATGGTGTGAAATGTCTCACCAATTAAATAGTGTTCGAGATTTATTTATTGAGAATTTTATTTTCTTACGGAGTAATTGATGCTCATCTGCAAATATGGCCATAGAAGTGAGCATGTAAATCTTAACTTGCAATAAATATATATATTTGTTACGTCATGGCGAATATTCTGCTAATTGTAGCCTTAATCAAACCAGTAATTATTACCTCTGAGTATTATGTATGTACCTTAGAGTGCACTTTATTAATGAATATACTATTTCCAATATATGAAAAAAAAAACATGGTACTTAAATATTTTACTCTTAATATTTCAAATATAATCAGAATGTTAAAGTATTAATTATTGAATTCATACATGACAAATGCTATTGGCGATTATTATAGAGTATTTTAACTTTCTTGACGAAAGTAATTACGACAAACTTGTTAGTGAACCAGAACTGATAATTTGTTGAATCTACCAAAGAGATTTGACACTGTGTATATTAGCAATATTGGCGGAGAATTCTTCAAATCGTTAAACTTGTTGTTGTTTGTCGTGATTCCTTTTAATATTATTATTTTGTGTAATGTAAATACATAATTATAGATATATTAATTTATTTTTAAGATTCTGTATCAATGTATTAACACCATAGTCATGAAAATGGTTTATTTTAAAGCTATTTATTTTATCTTTTTAAGTAGGTATTTTATTTATAATAAATTGAGTTTGTGCAAATTAAGTGTATAATGTCTTTTTAACACGTAGTTTTAGCATTAATTCACAACCATATTTGCAGATGTACAATGTTTATGAGTTAGTGATGTTCAATAGAATAGTTTGAATAAAATTATTTACGTTGAAAATCTATTGTTGTTTTTATTACCTATACCTACTTTGAGCTTTATTAATGTGCCGATCATAAGTTGGACCGGTTTTCAACTGCAAAACTCAAGTATATTCTACTCCCTAAGACAAAAGTTCGATTCCCAGTCAGTTTAAGTATGTACTCCGTAGCGGTATCCGGATGTAGCAGGTTCGATTACCGATCGGTGCAAATTTGTAAAGGTTTTTGCGTAATGTTTTTACCAAAAGAAAAATTTTATAAGTACTTATGTAAAGCTGCATTCTAGAACTCATAACTTTGGGTCCAGATGGCGTTGTGTAGAAAGTCCTAGTTTATTGTCATTAGCCGAATTGTTTCTTCTTTTAGTTACATATCAGAAGTAGGTATTTTGTTTATTTATTTAGTTACATACCTATATAAATACCTTTTAATATTTTTGGTGTACAATAAAGAGTTATATTCTATATAGGTATACTTACCACCTTACATATATTATACAGATTTTTTTAAATGGAATGGCCATTAGAAGGATCATTAAAATTGGGCCCGAAATCTTTTGAGCACTTTTAGCTATTCCTCATGACGGCTTTATGGCCATCCAGGCCCATTTAAAAATTCACCTGTCCATACTTTTCTTTTCAACATTATGTAAGCCCATTGTCCAAACAAAATTTTACAAAGAAAAATCAAAAAGGGATCGGAGTTTGTTTGTCGACATTCTAGAACCAACTTGTAGGTATTATGTGCCTCTATTACAAGCCTGTAGTCCGTTGTGTACTTTGGGTCTAGATACGAGTAGCATTATACTGTAAATACCTTAGTGTGCCTATGCCTGGCAATTAATAATTGAATAATGATAGATGACGGCTGCATTCGTACCTACACATAATGAACATTTACCATTTGGTAAGCGTGCTTTTAATTAAATACGGATATTGAACTGAAGTATCTGAATGTTCCGGCATCGAATCATGTATATTATCGTTTCAATGCTCGGTAGCACGAAAAGCTATCGAATTTGTTATGTATGTAAAAGTATCGAGGGAGGAGGGGGGAACATTGCGATTGGCGTGCTTCACGCACACAAGCAGGCTGCCTATTGCAAAGCTCCGCTCTCTCGATACGTTTAGGCACATTAACGAATTCGATGGCTATTCGTGCTGTGCTAGTTACAGTTATCTTTAGATATTCACGACTGTGTCTGTGTCTCAATTGCGGTTCGTAGGTCTGGAAAACGACATTCATTAGGCGTGCAGATAAATACTACGCGTGATGGATGTGTAGTCCATTTCGAGAACCTCCGGGATATTCGCAAACGGCTAGATCACGTAATAAGGAATTCTGGCCAGCCTGCCTTCACCGGGCCCCGGTAGACCTGAGCTCGCGGCGTCGTACATAATAGAGGTGTCAACGGATCAACCTACTATGGATACTTAAGACCGTGCAAAGTGGAGGTGCAAAAGTCGGAAACCGGAACTCGAATGCAACCACTCTGCAACCATCAATATTATTTAAATCTTACTTTACTTTTATAGTTTGATTCGGACTCAGGACTGTGTTGTCGTCCATTGATATTTTTGTGTTGTAGGTATATCTTGCAAGACAAGGGTAAATTCAAACAAATTAAACAAATAAACGTATCCACTACAGTAAGAGATACTGTTACGCACATTTCACGCAAATAACCGGTTATTTTCCGTAGTTCCATGGGACGATGGAAAAAAGTCATTTAAGCGTAGTTTCCATTTCCTATGGAACCACCGAAAATAGTTTCTTATTCCACTACAGGTTTACTGAGATACCATTACACTAGTAAGTATCCTGCGTATCCTGACGGACGTTGATGGTCCAAATCATTCAGAATTAAAGTACCTAAGATTGAAATAATATTACTTTTAAGGGGTAAAAAATTGGGCATCACACGCCACAAGAACCGCGGTAGCTTGATGGTATGGGTAATGGACTGCTGAGACGAGGTCTCGAGTTCGATCCCAGGTTTACCATGGCCTTGGCACACACCAATGACTTTGCGACGTTTTTCGAAGTTATGTGTATTTATCGGGGGTTTATAAGTGCCGGTTAATGGCAATAGGCTCACCACCTATTATGTTATGTTATCACACTTGTAGTAACTTTCTAATGCCCAGAACGAAGTTTATGATCATTGGTGAAAGACATCAAATCACACTACACTACAAAACTCGACAGCTCCTAGAGTCCTCAAATGAAATAAAACATATATCAGGTTATTTACATTTAATGTTCTTATATTTCGTCCAGTACAACAGTGGTCTTCTCAGACACATAGAGACCATCTAAGAACTTTCTGATATCCTTATTTTTAACTGTGGTGGACTGTTGGATGAGGGCAGCGGAGCTGGAAACATCTTCCAAAGAGTTGCCTTCAATGATCAGCTCGTCCTTTTGCTTTGGAGAGTTGACGACGGTCACTCCAGGTGCCATCTTTACCCTCCTGATGTATTTCTCACCGAGGAAATTACGGATTTCAATAATCGTATTGCCTTCAGTTGTGACACAGTTGATGGGGAAGTGAGCATATACTGCACGCATCTTGTATTGGAATCCTTTTGTCACACCTAGAATATACAAAAAAAATCTAAATGAAATATTTCGAGTCTGAAATTGAATTATAATAGTAGAATTAGGTTTCATATTTATGAAATTGTATAATAGGTAGTATTTTGGTAATTTAGTTCTGATAACCATGTCAACAAAAAGAATAGTTGGTTATAAAAGATGGAGAATCAATATTTGTTCAAGTTTACATCTCCTTACTCAAACCAAGTTAAGTATAACAGATGAAAACTAATGTCTTCATAACCAGACATAAGGCGATGAAAGTCAAAACGATCGCAAGTAGACCACTTGCTGTTACTTCCGGTGTTTAGAAGCAAGGAAACCTTTCTAACTTTAGTCCATTTGCATACATGTTACATACTTACAAAAACATAAACAATCTTAGCATGTCTTTTCAATGTTTTGTTTAAAAACTCAGTAAGTATAAAAGTTTTCTACTTAGTGATGCATTTTGAAGACTAAAACCTGTGTCAAACCACTAGTTAGTCAGTTAGTTAATCTTATTTGTTTTTGCAAAAAGTTGCCACAAGATTGTTTACCTTTATTTACGTACCCAAACAAATGGAGAATAGATTAAACACATGAGGTACTCTATGTTATCACCTTAGATTAGGTATTTTGAGCCATTCGGTTCTAGCCAATACACACAGCAATCTCTCTTACACAAGGTAAATCAAGAGAATGTAAGCGAGTACCCTGATTTAAAGAAAACCTTGGTCATCATTTCTTCATAATCTATCCTGGACTGTCATTTTAATCCCTATATAACATGGCTGTTACAGTCATCGTCTGATTTCAAAATCACAACCATAACAAACATATTTTTGACTCCACTCCCTAAGATTACATTTCTCTGTACCAAATTATATTATTATGCTATGCTAGGGGGCAAAATGTTACTATTCTGTCGCATTGGAGATTGCTTATATTGATGGATGTATGTCAGAAATAAATAAATAAAAACTATGTACCAAAATTCAGAGATTTAAGTTATTTCAAAACAAGGATAAGTCATAAGCTTAATAATATTACCCAAAGTGAATTAAGAGATAAAAAGGTGTAAACTATGCAAACCTCAGACTGCAGTTTCTAGTGTGAATCACTTATTAAATAAATTAACTAACCACTTATCAAGGGCTTCAAGATATCTTTAGTGCTAGATACCAAAATGAAAGAAGTTATCATAATATCATCGGATATCTTTCATCAATAGTATAAATCCTAGCCAGCTTCACAGTCCATAACATTACTTGTAACAAAATAACCTCGTACAATAATAAGTAAACAAGTACCTTTGATCATGTTCTCAACGTGTGAGCAAACAGTCCTGACAGCGGCGAGCTCTTTCTTTGATCCAAACCATTTCTCAACCTTCAGCAGGCGAGGGCCCACCATGCGAATGTCAACAGCCAAATGCTTGAAATTCCTCTTCAAAACTCCGCGGGGTCCTTTCACTGTCACCAGCCGCGATTTTACATGTACAGTGAGACCCTCAGGGATCTTCACTTTTTGGTTAGCAACTATTTGCTTCATGGTCAAGCCTAAAACAATAATAAGTCCAGTTTAAATCATAACCTGCAAGTTGTAAAACTTGACAACATAGGTGTGTATGTTTTTAGTTTGGTAAATGAAATATTGTTCACAATTTGTGCCATAAATTTAATCTCATCACGGTTGATCACTATCACGTCAATATATTTGGTATTTCTTATGATTTAAATGGATTTAAGTATTTAAAAACACAATCACCTACTTTCTTTGACACTAGAGCCGGAAAAGGCAGAATCGGCAAGAAAATGTTGCTAGTACCAAAACAAAATAACTACTACAGTGCTACCTACCTACGCGCTTCGCATTCTACTCTGACAGTTACACACTCCATAATTTGTTCAAATATCAAAAGTCTCCTATACTGAAATGTTTGATTGAGGCAAAACATTATTAATCAATCAATCAGTCCATAACAGTCCACTACTAGACAAATAGACATCTCTCAATGTTAGGAGCGGTTTTGAAATAAAATTCAGTAGCAACCCGTCCGGCCACCATGAAACCGTAAGTCATAATTAATGAATATTTTTTTAATAGGAGATTTGAGTCTCTTTTTCCTTTCAATGAAATCCTGGTAGTTTTTAGGAGATTGACATTTGAGACTGAATTATGAACTTCTTATTAGCGTTCAGGAATGGCATCTGGGTTAGTTTATTGGTTAATATCTAATGGTGATTGTGATTACTGATTAATCAAACAATATTATTTATGTGCTAGTTAGTGAGTAAAGCCGTTAAGACCTTGGACTTGTAATTGACAGATCTTCATAAGTGGTTTCACAGTTAGCATTTCTCTGTATCGTGGTGGTAGTGAACGCGACCGCTACGCAGGATGCGCGAGTTTGAGCCCCGCTCAGTGCAAACATTTGTATATATAATAGGTATAGCTATTTGCACTGGTCTGGTCGTGCTTCGAATTGCTTCGGTCCCGGTTGCCATACGAATATCTATGGCAATGTGACGGGTAGTTGGAACTCTCAGAAGTCCGACTAGCCTAACTACAAAACTTCAATATTGCTAATTTGGTTGTGGAGGTCCGATGGCAGTAGCTTCAAGGAAAATATCAAAGCTCAGCCGCATCTTAGTTAGAATAGAAAGCCGACCCCAACTGAGTTGCGAGTAGACTTAGGAATAAATATTTCGTTTATTAAGGAGCGAATCAGTAACCAAAAATGTCAAGAAATCCTGTAGATTCCCATAAGCCGATGCACACCGGTTATAATCGATATATTTGGCGAAAAACTACCATATTTGATGTTAAATCTACCATTTTGGGTAGCAACCTTTGGTAGCAGATGTGCCCACAGACTAATAAGATTGAGTCCAACAACACAATATATGATTTTAATATACATACCTCATATTTATTGATTGATTAATCTAATTACTATTTTAATACTCTTAACTAAGCAATAAATAGACACTAAGAATATAAATAACAATTAAAAAAATCAAATAAGTAAACCACTGCTGCTGCTGACTGCTTCTCTTGGTACTTGATATAATTTATTTATATTGATTTATATTTCTTTGACTTATATTTCTTTTTTTTCTAGCGATCCCAACGAACGATTCCATCGACAACTTTTCTGTTTTTTTCTTCTTTAGATAGGCTTCTTTGGCCAGAGGCGTGATCAGAGGACATAAATTAGAAGGATCACTCAACGTTGGAGCATCGATTGTGAGGATAAACTGGATAAACTAAACAGGAGATTGACAGTTGACACTCTTGACACTGTTGACATTGGCAGTTGGACAATTTATTGTCAAACATTGTCAACATTGGGAAAATTGGGGAAGTGGTCCTTTATTTACGTTATTAGAAGAATTATGACTGAATTTTGATATATTCAGTAAGTTTCATACATAATCGAGGTTCATTATATCACATAATGTTGTTCAAGACAATTCTACAGGCTGAATTTAACTTATGTCATCGTATTTTTGCCAGAGGTAAGGCACTTCTCGAGGTTATGTGCCGTTTAACGCAATTAATAAATGTATATAGTAATATTTACTATCAGTTAACTTATATCTTGGTACTGCACACAGGTCTAAATACCAAATCATCATGGGACATCGTAACGGGAGTCTGTATCGAGAGGCTACCAGTGGTCTCCCCGCCCCTTAATGAAATTCAGAAGAAATACAAAGATCTGCTTCAAACCTTAGAAGTGGAAAAGAGCATGAAGTCTGCCCACGAAATTAGGCATGAAACGGATAAGTTAGTATATAAATCTATATTAATTTTTAGGCCGTTATTGCTTCATCATATTGTGAGAACATAATATTATGTTCGTGCAAACCCATTCTTAACGTAAGCAATTTAGCTTAGCTGGAGTGCTTAACTACTCTTAATAGTGGGTACTGGTATACTGGATAAATTAGCTACTAACATATTCATGCATATAAATATGTTTCACAGAACAGGAAAAAATTCATGCCATGTAAGAGATTACGATGGTATTACAGACTGTTTAATTCAAATCACCCAAACTCAGCCAGCTGTTCATATTCCTGGTGATTGTTTAGAACATACCTGAGTTTTTGAAGTACTTAACCCTGCATAATAATCATATCAGTTAGTCTTAAAAAATCTTAAAAAGTAAAAAAAAAATTCTATATATAATCTATAAAAATTATGTGTAGTATTCTGATATTCAAATTTATTGCTTGCTCTAAGGTACAGCGGCAATTGGTTGGCTCAGTTAATTCATATAATCAGGCATCTTATTGGTGTCTTGTTAAATTTTTATTTTTCAATTTTGCTATATTATTTTCAAGAGTGCAGGCTGAGCTTCACAAGAAGGAGTCGGCAGATATGGATGCAGTGAGCAAAATAACAGCACAGGACTTCGAAGACGCTTCCACGGAAGAGTTTGCAAAGTTCCAATTGGCCAGCATTGAAACTGGTACAGTGATTTTTTTTTTATTATTTTATAATTGTGATAATTTAGATGAATGGATTCTATTGGTTACACAATCATACCACCTAGTGTGAATGGGTTTGGATGAAATTTTCTACGGACATTATTCTGGAATGTCATAGTCTCAGTGGACTATATTTAGCCTAACCTTGATCTATTTAACTAATAATGAGCTGACTGCCTTTTGCATTTAATGGTGCAGTTCTTAGGGAAAGATATAACCCTAAAAGCGGAGTAATAATAAAGATAAATTTATTTTTGTATTTATTTACTTATTACAGTATTTCGCAAGGGGTTCACAAGTAATTTTTATATGGTCTGAATATTCTGTATAAAGGGCAAATCTGATTAATTCCTATACTTAATCAGTCTAGCTACATAGCATTTGTGGTATCTACTAAATTATGTGCATAAGTAGTATGGAGTGTGTATGAATAAATGATGAAAAAATGTTCTTTTTCTAGATGCTGATAAAAAAGGTGACAAAACTACAACAGAAAGATGTCTTCAAAGGCATTTGATATTGGTCACCCCAATAAAGCTGGGGTCAGATGTAAAGTCATTATTACCCCAAGGATTGTGGAATGAAGGAGAAACTTTAAGACAGGTAACTGGTAACTGTGGTAACACTGAGTTTTTTATTTTCATGATGATGACAATGCTATGTATGTTATACCAAATGAATATGTTAGTACCAAATGAATGTAGAAAAAAATGTGTCCAAAATTATTATGTGCCCAGTCCTAGAACCCTCGGCCACCATGACCACCATTACTACAATCAATCAGACATTGATTTCTCCAAAATATTTATTAATCATTATTTTAATTATGGTTGCCCCAAGTTTATTAAATATACCTACATACATCGCCATTCATGCATCCCACCATGCATAGCCACATACTTGCAGTACATCCTTTTTAAAATTGTTATTAAAAAGACCATAGTCTTCTTATTTATATTTGTTTTTTTTTTCGTTGACCAAAGTGAGATAGTAAGCAACATATCACTCGCGCCCCTGTTGACCTATGTCTAATGTGACCTTTTTAGACCACTTATATTTCTTGTCTATTAATTTTGTGCGTATGTATTGTTACGAGAATTTGATGTTCAAAAAGTGATTTTAAAGATCAACATTTATTTAAAGATAATATTTTTTCTAAAATGTTTCAGACTGCAGAAAGAATAGTGAAAGAGCAATGTGGCCCCGAACTTAAAGTGCAATTTGTATCTAATGCTCCTTGTGGGTTTTATAAGTACAAATATCCTTCAGAGGTGAATGGAAAAGTGGGAGCTAAGGTTGGTAATTTATTGTGTATTTGATTTCATCTGTATCTAACTCATGCCTATTTGTATGCTAGGCACGGGCTAGATGCTGATACTAGTCCCCCCCCTTCTCGAAAGAAAGAGTCCCAGGTTCACGGGGGTAGGAGCGATTTGTTACATGTTATCTCATCTCCAGCAACCGAAATCCCGGAAACGGCGTGTGGTTTAGTCAGTTCGAGTCCAACATGACCTCTCCAACTATATATGGGTTGTAATATGTATGGACATGTTCTCTACTTATTCTTCAAAATAGGTTGTATCGGATTGGAAGCAATGGGTAAAACAAATTTGATAATAAGGACTTACAGTTTCTCATTTCAATCACCACTTCACACGATGCATTTCCTTACCCATAAGGTCGCTAAAGCCGAGAATTCTACTAGAGTACTGTATAGTTATATACTATACTCATCATCAGCTTATGGAGACGTATTTTCCTTAGATTCTACCTTCCAGTTTTTCCTCCTCTACTATAGGTACACGATCTTAGGCGTCAATTGTGTTATGACTATTGGCACGCATATCATTCCAAATGTCAACCAGAACTTTTTGGGTCTACCTTCCTATTGTTTTATATCACTTAGCTGGCTGACAAGCACACGACCTACCTAATGGAAAGTGGTTAGCGTGGCCAATGGTCGTTTGTAACATCAGTGGCGTCACACTCGTGCCGCTGACCATGTAGGGGGGAAGGGGAAGAGGTGATAGTTAAGAGAGTCTCTGTGTTGTCAGTGTAGAACAGAAGACAAAGCAGAGTTTCTCGGTCTTCTTACTGACAACACAAAATAGGGAAGATAGAACTCACTGAAGACGGTCCAGTGTGTTCTGGCTTCCGTACTCCTAGCCGGAAACACAACACAAGGTACTTATTAGCCGCGGTATTCTATATTGCGGCGGTCCTTTTCCTGTCGGACTGTTCATTTAGACCGGAGGATACCATTATGCCCTACCTACCGTCATCTGTTACAGTTTCTACTATACTGTGCACTAACTTGAACAAATAAGAATATAATTTTAACTCTTTTCACCGTGTTATAAAAATTGTCTGTTTATTTGCTATTAGACATACCGATTGACACAAAGATAGTCTGGAGATATTGTTAATAAGATCTCAATAGCAGTTGAATTATACTTCAAAAGCGGCGAGTTTTTATAGTCGATGATGTGTAACATCTTGATACTTGCGGTTAACCGCAGACACAATAAAACAGATGAGCGATAGCTGAAATTATTGTTAAGGCAATGTAGTCTTCATTGCCTTGTCAACTGTATTTCGTCGACCAGATCTAACTGATTCGGCTTGTTTATAAGCACGGTAGTAATTTAAATTCGTTTTATATAAAGAAATATTCTAGGACAATCTACACAACGCCACCTAGTCCCATGTTAAGCATAGTTTAACTAGCTTGTGTCATGGGTTCTAGAATGCGGATAACGTACATAGGTACTTTTCTTTTTTGTAAATACAAACATATTATACAAAGAAATACCCAGACCAATGTGAATATTCATATTCATGCGCACAAGCACTAATCGAACCCACGCCTAAAGCTAAGGTATAGCTTTGTCCAGCAGTGAACTGCAATAGGCTAATTGATTCATAGTTGTAATTGAATTTGTGTAAGACACTGACTATACCACTACGGGTATATGCTACCAGGCCTACCAGTGCACTTTTGTGTTTTCTTCTATGATAAGCACAATCAGCATTAGAAATGTTAAAGTATTCACTTTTAAACTTTCGCGTTCCATGAACTATGGTTAGCGAAACTCGGGTATTATCGCGAGTATATGATAAATAAAATAATTTACCTTTTGATTTGCTGTTAGCTCGTGACCACGACTAGTGTAACCGAAACGGCAAGGAGATCAAAAGGTAAACTATTATAATTATATACCCGGGTTCTACTAACCAGAAATGTTAAGATTGTACAAAAATAAGTCGATTTGTATTACATCTGTATTGAGAGAGACAGCACTATCATTAATAAAAAAGAAATAAATCTTCCTTCCCGAGCAACTACTGAACTGAACGGTGTGTTTTATTTTATCATTATAGTTTTGGTACAAATTGAACCGAAAATCCCTTTATTTTGTAAAGGGATTTTCGGTTCAATTTGTACCAAAACTATAATGATCATGATGAAGAGACCAGAAAGTTTATTCATTATACCATTTGTGTTACAGGTATTCTTCTACTACGCCAACTACAAAAGTGGAACGCCCACAAATAACACTAAGGCTAACTGGCTTACTAGAAATGAACTAAAAGATATACTACCCGATAGATACAACAAATCAGTCAGAGAATTCTTAATAGAAGAAACATATTGATATTTGTACTCCTAGTGAACGTAGTAATAAACATATTATACCTAATTATATTGCAGTTTTATTTTCACATACAAATATACGGGCTTATTCCACTTTTCTCCGTTGACAAACTCTATTGATGGGGATTATTGAACTTTTTGTTCACTATTCCCCGTTGACGTAAAAAGTTATATAATATGGGGATAAGTGAACTAAAAAGTTCACTAAACCAAGTGAGAATAAATTAATTAGGTAGGCATAGATATACTTCCGTAGGTGTTTTGAAATAGTAGTCGTTACTTTAATTTTGCTTTCGAAATAAACAATATATCTAATTTAATCATTGAGCACAAGCGACTCAAACCTTGGAGATCGCAGAATGCAATGCGCGCCACTCCATATCTACTGGCGTCTAGATGGGGACACCGTGGGATATCTGCTATCTCACCTGCGGTTACCAAAGACTCAAAGAGAGTGTTCGTTTTAGTTGGTTTGAGTCCAACATAACTACCCATTCTGGATACGGCAGGGATAGTAGGCACCCGTGGGAATTTGCGCATAATAAAAAAAATCGAAGGCTTCAATTCCTAATACCTCTGTGGTGTACTGGTAGTGTTCGGCTGCTACGTCATGGGTTGGATTCCCGCTCAATGCATATTTGTAGGTCTTGGGGGTTATCATGGGGTTTCCTAACTCTGTAAACAATTTAACCTGTACATTTTTTTTCATCAATCCCTTTGAATCCATTTAATAAATATAAATATTATTTTCACAATGTAACGTTAAAGTAATTTTAGAATGTCTATTTCCTCGGTAATGTTTAAGTGCGCAGTTAGTTTTCACTTCTTATTGGGTACTAAGAAATATTGTTTAGCGCGAATCTCATGGCGGCAATCGCTTCACGGTAAAGTATCGAAATAGAAGTTTACTTAAACAATGAGCGTGGTTTATGAGTAAACAGTTTTTGGTACCGCCGCGGTCTGGAAGATTCCAAGCATTAGCATTGCTAAATTGAATCCTGTGAAGCGGGTGTTAGATATTATATTTCAGTGAAATTAACAAATATTTAAAGCGAGTAAACGGTGCAAACTGTCGTAGAAATTTAGTTCTTATTGCCTCATTTTAAAGTTCAATGTTATGTATTCCGCGAAAATTTGCCTACTAAAGATGGAACATGTTAACTGCACTTCTCAAGGCTCCCACTTTTCGTTTACAAACAACAGCGTGCTGTTTTTCGTTTGTGTTGTATAATACTTATTAAATAATTTTCTATGAAAGTATTTAAATATAGTCTTGTTGTGTTTCTTTTGAAATGTTTTTAATAGCTAGTAGCTACTTAAGTATGATGACGCCTTTCATAATTCTGTGCTATTAGAATGATTGAATCACTGATACTGTGACAAGGGACGAAGACGCTGTCGCCTACGGAAAATGTCGTCCGAGTTGGTAATACTCCTGTAGAGAGCTGCCGGAGGCTTTTTCATGTTCCTCGGATCGATTGGCCACCTCTGAAGCCCGAGCAAGGGTTGGGTAGCGGGCTGGTTCCACGCGCGCCGGCCTGAGCATCACAGGTGCACGTTCTAGATCACTACTGTCTGCACACCTTGTCCGACTGTCGTCTGTTAGGTACTCGACCTCAAACTAAGTCAGGCTTTTTGACTTCATAGTTGGGTTCCACTTAGTATATGAGACGCACAGTTTGGGTAAGACTATTATTAGGAACATACAATTTGCCAACGGCAGCAGGCCTCTGTAGGTACTTTAAGGATGCATGCAATTTACACGTTATTATTTAAGTATATGTAGTTTGCAGAGAGCAGCAAGCCCATGCACTTAAAGAATGTTCAATTTGCGTGTGATCTTGTGCAGGCAGCATACTCCCGCAGCAAGCCTTTATATTTTAAGGAAATGTAATTTGCCTGTGATCATTTGCTTGAAGTTTGCCATCATGCAATTTGCATGTTGTCACATAAAACTTGATCACAGCTGCAAGCCCTTGCACTTTATGAACATTCAATTAGAGCTTGTTAATAGCAGCGAGCCCCTGTACTTTGAGAACGCGCAATTTTCGTGTGTCCATTTACAGCTTGCCAACAGCAGCAAGCCCCTGTACTTTGAGAATATGCAATTTGTATGTGATCATTTATAGCTTGCGTACAGCAGCGGGCCCCTGTTCTTTAAGCACATGCAATTTGCGTGTATTCATTTACAGCTTGCTAACAGCACTGTATGAACATGCAATTTACGTGATAACATTATATGCTTGCCAACAGTAGCGAGCCCCTACACTTTACCAACATGCAATTTGCGGGTAGTCATTTAAAGCCTGACAACTGTAGTGGGCCCCTGTACTTTAAGATTATGTGTGCTCATATAATGCTTGCCTACAGCAGCAGGGCCTTTGCGTTTGTTCACCTATAGCTTGCTAACAGCCTGCATTTTAAGAACATGCTATTCATATGTTATCATTTATTTAGGCATAGCTTGCCATAAGTAGCGAGCCCCTGTACTTTAAGAACATGCAATTTTTGCGTGTTTATTTAAAGTTTGCCAACAGCAGCGAGCCCCTTGCACTTGTAAGAGATATAACTTGCGTTCATGCAAAGCTTTTTTTTTAATTTTAGTAAAAAGTTTATATATTTGCCAATATAACAGATTGATCATTTTGAAGAGTGGTCGGGTGTTTGTTTGGTTAGTTATCTTTCAAATCCAATCGGCCTTACGGTTCCAGCCTTACAATTGAGAGGTTCCAGGTTAGAATCTTGACTAAGTATAGCAGTACAGACGTGAATCCACTTAACATGAACCGCGGTTGGCATTGTGTGACTGGCGTAGATGTTTGTGGCTAGCTTGCCAACTTAGCGTTATTTTCGGCTGTATTAGGCTGTATTATCTAAGATAGCATTCAGCACGTGTACCGGCTTGGAGGTGAGCTTGAGTTAAATATACTTTTCTTAGTTAATTTTCGTACAAACGAATTAGACAAAACCGGTAGGACGGATCTGGATAAATTTTGGCATTTGGTCTGGAGTAGGTCTTGGACTACAATTATTCCCGGGAATATTCTACGTTTTATATCGTGGCTTGTCCGAACGTGATCAGAACTAGACGCGGGCGGGGCCGTGGGTAACAGAAACACTAATTATCGATGTATTTACGAGGTTGAAGTTCATCGTTCTATAGCTTAGGATCCTGCGAGTTTCCTCGTCGTAATTAGACGTTAGCGATGTGAATTGTCCGTTGTTCTTCAACCAGCCAGTATTTCAAAGCTATAAAGACACGGCTTTTAGACCAAAATGGCGAGAGCAGCTTACAGCTTAGATGCTGGACTGTAGGTGGTATGTGCAATTTCAAATCCAAACATATTTGTAATATTACAGGGTTCTTAACTTTACGGTGAGCTGTGAAATCTAGTGACATTATTACATATTTACCATGAATAATGTATGTGCATATTGATTTTTTTTATACTTTACAGTTAGCATTAGGTACTTAATCTTCATCGTATCAGTAAGCTAAATGAAACGATAATTTAAAGAAAAACACACACAACAACATTATGGGCTATTTGTTTTTTTTGTAGTGATATTTGTCCGATACCTACTGTCCAAGACGTTAACTGGTAGTCCTTGTGCGGCTAAGCACGTAATTAATTTTCTTTGCGATTTACACCGCATAGCAAGGAGTCAGGTAAAATATTTGTTTTCCAAATTTATTTAGCTGCAGCATGTTTCATTTAGCTTTACTTATATGATAGAGAGTGATAACGCTAGTTAAATCGGATTTTTATGTCAATATGTAGTGTAAGTACTATTATTACTGTTCCTAGGCTTCGGGAGCGTTTCCCTAACAGTCTGTATAATACGTAACGTAACAGTCTGTATAATAACGTTACACTATATGTTAATAGCATATTAGTATGTTGTGGTATGAGCTAATGAACTTATCCAAAGTCTAAATGTATTCAGGGGTACCTACACATATTACTTATGTACGTTCTTATCTTAAATGACTACAAATACTCAATCCAGCCGCATTGTGGAATGTAGAAGAAATCGTAAAAGTCCCGAACACACGCGAAGCACTTGTACCCAGCCGTTTGTGCTCAACGTTAAATAAGGCAAACGCTTTTACAATATAGACAACTAATAGACTAAAATTAAAGAGCCCTAATTGAGATATATATTCGATATTTTAGATAAGATATATCTACCCTTCATATATTTCTTTACCAACTCATATATTATACCTCTACACCTTCTAGGTTATATAGGCAGGAGACTTCATTACCTACATGAGGTTTTGGTCAATCCGATTTATCGTACCCTAGTTATCTTGGTGGTTACCAGAGTGTGTGTATTATCTACGTTTAAATATTCATAAATGTTTTATTGTTTATTCTTAAATGTTTGAGCAGAAAATTCTTTCTCTAGCTGCCGACCTCTTTTGTCCTCTCCCTCCCCTTTCTCTTTTGCCCAGATTCGATACAAATACGGGGCAGTGAATTAAGCCAGTTGCATTGGTCTGGGTAATTCCGTGCTTCGAATATGAGCATCGATGGCAGTAATGTATTGCAAAATAGCTGCGGAGGTCAAAATGGTAGCCGTTTCACGGAAAATATCGAAGTTTAGCCGCATTACAGACCTAGTCAAGTCTAGTCTTCTATACACAAAGAACCCCAACTGAGATGGAAATAAAGATTCAGAGGACGATGATGTACGTTTGTACGTAACATAAAGAGGCCCTATACTCTTTAGAATCAGGCAAATAAAGTATTTTTGTGTTGCTAGTGTGGTAGGAACTTAATTAATTAAGTAAACATTTTTAAAACTTGGCTTAGCTGCAAGTAAACAGTTAAAGCTAATCATCCAATATTTTAAGGTAATTGGCACCCGTGGATTGTCTGATAGTATTCTTCGGATACGTCCCTTGTTTAAGTTGTAAAATACTCTATATACCTACAACCAAGTGTGTGCCAAAATGTCTGCCAATAAAAATAAGTCGCCGTGGCCGGTTAGTCTGCCATACCGCAGGTGTAAGGGGTATTAATATCACCGCAAAATAAATTTATGCCGTCATTAATTTATAATTTGAACACCTGAACATTAAATTATCTATCATATTGTTAATAGCTAGTATTTTACAACAATATCAAGTTACCACTCACACCTATATTCTATTTAATTAATTAGAATTAATTACGTAAAATAAAAGAAGCCATTTCCATGTTAACGTCGCTTAAAGGCTAAAGTTGAGTCCCGGCGGGGGGCACAGCCCGTAGCTTCGGACCATCTATAATTGATAAAATTCTCAACACACCACTCAATTTCTTCTCAACATTATACTATTTTAAGGAGTGAGTCATTTTTTCTTCGATTTAACGTTTTAATATATTATTTATTTCATTGATGATGCCGTATGTTTACACTTTATTATATTGTCTACTTATTATACGCTTATAAATAAACAAGTGATTTATTTTACTTAACGTACGTCAAGCCTACTTTTGTGAATAGGAAAATGTAAATTAGTAGACATTTAATTAATTGTGATGAAGATTTTTGATTAATTGACATGTTTGTCGATTCTATAACTCCGTTCCTATTTAAACAAGTTTTGTCGTTTTTAATATTTACTAGAAAAAAAATATATTTTTTATTCCAGTTTCAAAAGTACCTAGCTTGTAATGTAATATCAGTAAAATAAAAATGCAAAATCGCATTTCAAACTAATTAGTCATCAGCCACCAAACATATTTGAGTAAACAAAAAAAAAGAGTCCCGACAAAATTCACATAATGTGCGTTAAAGTTAGATAAAACGGCAAATAGAACTACAGTGGGCCATTGTTCCAGATTTAATGGACCACCGACCGATACGCGGCGGCATCCACGCAAAAACAACTCTGAAATATCGGCATCGGAAAAAGGAAACGAAAAATAACATATTTCGCCATTGAGGTAGGCAGCCGAAGAATTCGTCAAAGCATTTTATCTCGGGCTTTCACAGTTCGACGGCGGTCAGTGTTAAATTATTGCCGAGACAAAGTTATCGACGTAATGTGAGAAGACCCTTTAGACGGATTCGAATACTACTTTGGACGCCGCGATCACCTGCAATCTTCAAAGATCTTCAATATCCTTGCTAATACTTTATCCCAGTACAACTTTTTTGTGTAAAACTTTAAAGCAAGTCTCGTAGGTAATCGTAATGTTTAGAAATTTAATCTGACATGACAAAATATATTGCAATAAGGTTTGACATCTAAAATAAAGTGGTTCAGACTCAGATGTTTTATCAAAAATGTTGTATTTGGCCGTAATTACCTATATTCTCTAAATATGAAATGTAGCCTAGAAAATAAGTTTTTGCTTGAAAAATAAAAAAATATTACTATTAGGTACATATTTCCTAGCATTTTTTAAATAAGTTGGGGAATGGAAAATAAAGTATTTAAGAGGAATAGTAAGTACCGCATACTTGAATTTTGGTTAGTAGATAAATGATCTGAAATACACATTGGTGTACACTAGGAGTAAAACTAATTCATAACGGCAAAATGTACCTTCTAACGGTTGGACTCTTTCCTGTGATGTCTATCATCACGTCAATTAGGAATTAACAATATAATACTTGATTCATTTAGATGTTTCTTGTACCGAAGTTAATTTATTATTACCATTAGTACCTTTCAAAATTTTAATATTTTGATAATATGATTATCGGTATATTTTTACCAAAGTACCTAATTATTTTCAGGTCGATATGGTAGGGACACTGCCGTACACTTCAGTTTAATTTAAACAAGTTACTGTGATTTTTTTTAATGTCGTTTGTTACAGAAAGTACCTTTATCTTTACAAATAAGTCATAGATAAAATATCAAATCACAATGTCACACACACAATTAAAAGATGGGCAACGCGTTAACATTCAGAAATGGCAATATTTAGTGAAATATTTTGCTTACTGTATAGAAACAGTATAAAGTGGGTTTATCAGCTAAACCGTTCCAAAGGCCGTTAATGTAATGTGCAGTGTTGGCGCCGGGGTATTGTAGACAACAGCTAAAGACTTCAAAGGAATAGTAAATTGTGTCAAGTATACAAAAAAGTTTTGTGAATAAGACAATTGAACGTTCCTGTCCGCTCTCCACTAGCCGATTTGTCTAAATATTACCTTCAGTAAAAAAGTCCAAACGTTTTTGTTTTCAAATATTCGACATTACCTAATCATCTCAACACAAATATTTTAAGAATGATTATGTTGTAATATAATATAATTATATATCTTCTTACGAATTGTAACATTAAAAAATTTGAAGCAATTTTCCAATCATTCATCAGCTTTCTCATATGAGCTAGAAACATTGAAATATTTTTTGTTATTGACACCGACAAACATACCACTAAGTATTCCTAGAGTTATTATTAAGGTGTTTAGACCTAGGAACATGGAGGTTAGATCAGTAGTAGTAGGTAGCCTTTAGATCTGGCAGGTACCAGAATTTATAGACTGTCGATCTCATCTTTTCGGAAGAAAGTGAATTTATATTCCCTCTCTGCTGCACACACATGGACACGAGCATAGCATTTCTTTTAGCCTACCTCCATCTTGTTAGTAACAGGTGATTGTTTAAATAACAGTGTCTATCTAGTTACAACTCCTGATTCTAATCACTGGATATGGTTATGGTTTGGTCAAATGTCGCGGGTAAATTTTCATTTGATTTTTAAGAACTTGTATGTTAGATTTTTTTGGCAATTAATAGATTTGTTTAAAAGTTCAGTTTTAGAAACATGCGGTCATTTCTGAAATATGGACGGGTTTAGCATTTACAATCTTTCGTAACTATCTTGAAGACTTTTCACAGTTTTAAATGTAGGAGCAATGTTGGGAGCATTATATCTTTTCTTTTTTATATCTTCATCTGTATTTTGCTAGCAAATTTGGTCAAGTAAGAGTATTTATGACTATAGATTGACCTACAACAATGTTTATCTATAAGTACGAATATATACCTAAGAACGCCCAATATAATTTTGCTTACTTATCTTGAATTTTTTGTTTTAATTTTTTTTACACTTGTTCTACACACGAAAGATGTCTTTCGACATGTTATTATCATGACATAAGCGCTAAAAATAACGTAGTTTACCCGTTGATTAAAATTGAAAGTTTCCGCATCAAACTTTCTCTACAGTAAACAGTAATAAGTGTTGAGATTACGTAGGCTCGTATAGAGGTTTTAATAAAGTCAAGTTCGGAATATACGTATGCAACCGCATTAGATATGCCTAAAGATCACCAGATATTACCAGCCGCAATCAAAAACCAATCATGTCTTTATTACTTGGTCGTCGAACATGAGTTGGCTGATCTGTCCGTGTGTCAGTAGGAATGTGTGGGCACGAGTGTGAGCATGTTGGTGTGCGCGCCTACAGATGTATGAGGGCGGAGGGAGCACTCGCAGGCTGCCAGGTGGGCCCCCATTAGCAGCGCCGAGCCTCGAGCGGCCGCTCTTCATCTTTATGATAATTATTTTCTGTTTGTTTTCGTCGAAGAATCGGCCCGCCTCGCCGGCGAACGCTTCTCAGAACCAACTTCCATTGTGGTAAATTAAAGCCGCCCGGACCCCTGCCACGACGAGAGATAATTCGACAGGATGCCGCATATTATTAATTGCACTATGACTTGTGGAAATGGAGCTTTGAGTTTAGTGAGTCATTCATTCCGGTGGACCTGACGTTACCCTCTCGCGTGGGAACGCATAACGTACGCGATATACGCTCACATTAACGACCTTTTAAGCTCGGTTGAAATCTGTCCATTTTAATTTCCATACGATTTTTTAAATTGAATTTTGTTACTGAAATGACCAACAGGTCAGTTTACAGTCGCGTACACCGCGAATCAATTAAGCTTTGTTGGGGTAAAGCGATAAATTTCCAATTAACTGCAGTGTAAGAACCAAACTGGTACTGAGCGATCAGTTCGTTAACTAGAGTTTAACAAGGTAATAAATAGAGGGTTCGAGGTAGACACCGGTCACCAGTAAAAAGAGCACCGTAAATAAGCCGAAAGCCTGCAATAAAAAAAGGGAACCTCGTAATGTTTACAATCTTGTGGCTTTATTCACTTTGTGTTCCAATTTCATGCTAAATCGAGCGGATAAAATCCTCCTTTATCAGGCAGACTCACCGTCTCGGCGGAGTCCGCACCTCCTCCCGCGTTCGCCCCCGCGGCCCCGTTGGCTGGCGGAGCGACGCGAGAGCACGCTCGCGGCGACCTGTCTGCGGGCATAGGCAACCGCCCTGAGCCGCTATTAAATACAAATCTACATCAACCCTGAATGAAGCCTAATGCGTTGAAAGGATCAATTTATGATAATTCAATTTGTGAGAGAACGAGAGATATATATTTTATGAGTACTTTAAATGTTTATACCTTTTAACGCGATATGAGTAGAGAGCTTTTACGACTGTTTATTTCTGTCCTGATAGGTAAATACTAATGTTTAGATGAACTTATGTGATAAAATCACTCGTAGGTTTGTTTTCCTTTCCAGAATTTATTCGGGAAATTTCATGATTTTTCCGAAATATTAAACCAAAACTCTTATAACTATGCGTAAATAAATTATAAACAGCTAGATAGGTAGGTGGTACCTTTTTTAAAATAGGATTATAAATGTTATTTCTTGTTTATTAACATCAATTTAACGTATTAAAGTTTTATATTTAGCCTGCTAAAAATACTTTACTGTAGAGGTACTTTCCACCACTCATATCCCGTTATGTATGAGTTACAACGTAAGTATGTTTTAGACTTAAAATCGTCATCGTGTGGTCGTGTTTATTTATAAAAAATATATGAACGGAATATACCTTTAAAATAACAAGAACCGGACATAACTCTAAGAATTCCCCATTAGCTAGTGCGATGAGTGCTAAGAGACCATTCATACTACAGAAAAGGATCAAGGGCATTATTCTGCGTGACATTAAGTTTCAAACCCAGTCGAAATGTAACAAGCCGGTAGATTACAATTGGTTAACATAGAAGAGAGAAATGGTACAAAACTAGACCTACTTAAATGAGTCGAGTTTTATGAACGCGCGTAGTTACGAATCGGTCTGTCACTCAGAATAAGGGCCCAGATATAGTTTTTATGATGCTGCCACACAATTAGCCATCATCCATTCGAAAAAAGAACATCGATAAAAAACAGGACTGTATCAAAGTTTATGCGACATTAATGAAAAAGAAGTATTGATTGCCATCTCAAAAAAGAAAAATGCCATTACTTACCTAGAACAATAGCAGACCCTCATGGTTGTATTGAAAAATACATTTTTCTCATTATGGTCGCGATGCCTGTAAGTGAAGTGCGCATGATTCTCAAGAGTGCATTGGTTAGGAGGCTCGACGGGTTATTAATTTTATGGTGTCGATGGCCGCACGCACCTGGCTGCAGCGGTCACTGCCGCTGCGCCTGCGCATTCCCCACTACACCCCCCTCACTCCTCCCTACCATGCGCCGGGATCAATCACGTAGGTAAAGTACCCCGGTACCTACAACATGTTTTGTTGTTATCGAGATAGGAAAAAAATATGTTTAATTTATTTTACTTATGCGTTCCTATTTGTTTGTTATGCGATGCCTTGCTTTGTAAATAGTCTTAAAACTATAACTATTTTTTTAATATTTGTTAAAGTATTCATTTCATTTATTTAATTCAGCATATACATTATAGTATTGTCTAAATTGTTAATATAAAAAAGACGTAAGTAGAGTCACTCGAGTTATACCTTGCAATAATCCTGTCAATAACGAACTAAATAAAGGTTGAAATATATTTATTGCAATACATAAATGATTTTATCTAGTAACTTCAAAGCAAAACACATGTTTAGGTTTTGTTAAAATTATTTCATTAATTAATAATAATTTTTAAATGAACTTTGCACTACTACAACCTGCTATTTGTGATTTTTTTGTCTTTACCAATAGTTATTACAATAGCCATGAAGTCCGAAAGTCTTTACCCATTAGATTTGTGATGTGAACAGCATTCCCCTCCTGATCGAACTGGTTGGAAGCAGTGCGCGTGCATTACAATGTAAATGGCACATTCGTCTACAGGTGCCGTAGAGAACCTGAATTGCGCGCTGCACCGCGTTTGGCATTTGAATAACGCATATCATGTGTCAACCATACATCGCCAGTTCGCAGTCGGTGGTGTAAGCTACATGGCCACAGTTGCACAGCATTATGTAATTACCATTTTATTAGTGTCGTAGCGTGGCGAGAGATTTGGACATGTTTTGGTGAAGGACACAGAAGTAAGTAGTACGAGACACGCGGGCGACAGCACTGCTCAGACGATGTGGAAATGCAATTGATACTAATAGGTAGGTAGGTATATGTATACGATGAGTACTGAGTTTTGGTTAAAATGATGTTTTTACATTTGGAGGTGGTTGACTCTTTATGGGCGTGTACCGTTTCAATGCTGATTTGCGTCAAAATAATATGTTGTGGTAGTAAATCGTATGAGATAAAATCTAATTAATTCATAACGTATTTGGAAAAATAAAAATAGGTAACTAGTTTTAAATTGAGAAAAAATATACATGTTATATTGTGATATACATTTTTTTCTACTATGGAAGCAAACGGACCCGCGTTGCACTTGATAGTAAGCGGTTACCGCAGTCTAAGAATGGTTTCAAACACAAGGGGCGTCTTTTTGGTTTACTGATACTGGGTACATACTGGTTTCAGAATGAGCGGGTCAGCTCATTCAGGGCAGTTGGTACCATTTTTTTTTAATATCGGGTTGAGTAGGCGTTTGCTGTGTGTACTTATTTAGTTTTTTGAGCGCGACTTCTTCTAAGGCGATAGATTTTTTTTCTCTTATTATACCTCTCCGAGTCCTTGAGAGGGTACAGTGGAATTCTTCGTCTAGAAGGATTTATTTGATGTTTCATAAGTTCTTTTAAATATTCAGTGACTTTCACCACTGGCAACGCGCGTCTCCCATATGGTAACTTAACCCACCGTGGCCTATGTAAACAATCACTATCATAAGTAATCATGCTTATTTGCAACATTAGCAGTACAAAAATTCCGTATAATGTTAGCAGGGGAAAAGGTTACTGGTAATTGAATGTAGAGATTCGCTAAATTTATAATAATATTTACGGCATTCTGACTCTACTTTTCATTTACCTTACTCTACATTCTACTTGTAATGTTGGCATGGACACATGGGAAAAATCAATTGTGAGATTTTTTTAAAGTCAATAGCAAAACATATTTTAGCAATAGTGTATCAAAACTTGATCACGAATTCCTTTATGAAGGGTACCTAATGATGATCACATCACGTGCATACCCATGAACAGATTGAACAGTTTCTGGTTAGTGATAGCCTGGAGCTAATAAAAAGTTCATAATTCTTGTAGTTTGAATTATTATGCAGGGCTACCTGATACCCAAATACATATTATTAAATTCTTACGAATGATTTCATAACGAAACTATGATAATGACTGGTTAACATAAGAGATTAACATACCAGATTTTGTATAAAATCAAAAATAAAGGCATGAT
Source organism: Pelosia muscerda (assembly GCA_963691645.1). Classification (NCBI taxonomy): domain Eukaryota; kingdom Metazoa; phylum Arthropoda; class Insecta; order Lepidoptera; family Erebidae; genus Pelosia; species Pelosia muscerda. Next base: position 10,775,869 of record OY829106.1, read on the forward strand.
TCCGTATTCAGCAGACACAGGGTACCGTGATATAGAATATGAAAGCGATAATTGTTTATTGTTTTAGATCATTGCGACTTCTCATTGGCGTCTTTCATCTGTATCAAAGTTTAACAAGTAATGCACGACACGTCATTCAACCACACATATTGTCCATAGAAAAATAAATAATAGTCTCGCAATTCGTTCTTTTGTCTGTAAATACACATTTTCATTTTTCACATACACTACTTGTTAAATCTCGATATGGGTAAACGGCCCCATTGAGAAGCCGCAAAGAATCAAAACAGAAAATATTATTATCATTATTCAAATCCATTTTATTGTATGCTGTATCTTCTGCATGCGTCTGCAGTTGTTGTGTGCAGGCAAGGAAGGTAAGGATACAGCTAGCAGGATGTGTGTTAGTGATTCTGTAATTATTTATTGACTACTCTTGTGTGTTAAAACAACACAGTAAAGCAGTGGTTGCGAATAGGCCTGTTCTAATTGTTCTTCTTCAGTAGAACCTACAGAAGACCGCGGTCATAATAACCATCGTGTTGTGTTCCCGCCGGTAAGTAGGGTAGCCAGAGGTCACAATACCCTCCTTCCCCTCCCCTTCCTAGCTTCCCCACCCCTTCCCAGCTCTCCCCCTTTACCTTCAGGGTGGGCAGCGCGTGTGTGACACCCTTAGTGTTGCACACGTTCATAGGCCACGGTGGCCGCTTTCCATCAGGTGGGCCGTGTGCTTGTCTGCCACCTACGTAGTATAAAAAAAAAAGAACCCAATGTTATTGTGGTACAATGTATGATGTACCACCACATGTTATTGGCCGCCGCGTTTACAGCAATCTGTGAAGGGTATTCAGTTTTCCTGAATGAATTTTCTTCTGCAGCAGTTCCTGGCTTTTATTCTATGGAGGCAGGAATACCTTATACTTTGAGTATCTACTTTTTTCAAAGAGTATTCTCTTTATAATTAGCAGAGGGTAAACAATTAGGGAATATATTCACTGTTTCTAAAATCTCTTGTTCTCGTACTACCTCTGTCTGATCAAGTTGCAAGCTTCTCTCTCTTTAGATTGCTCTATCTCGAGTGGGTACTCAAATAGCCAACAACCCCTATAAATTAACAAGAATTCACTTAATACGACCGTAAAGATTTAAATTCTTTAAAACAAGAGTAAAAATAAGTCAAAATGCGTGTAAAACATTTTATAGTTTCGTGTGTGTTCTCCGTCACAACATAATTCATATGGGAATCTACGTCGTTTGTATTGGGATCCGGACTCTACAACATAAATATCATAATAAGGCTTGAACATTTGGATGGGAGGCGCGGGTGAAAAATAAAACAAAGTCAGTAATCATTTAGTGAAGGCACAAATTCCAACAGAATCACAGCCCGCTGATAGGCTGCCGTGAAGTTCATTCTAATTGACCATAGCGCATTCGATACGGTTTGTTAAGATATGTTTTTATTTATTATTATTTGTATTCTCCGTGAAAATGCGGGGCTAATCTTTGATTTGTTATTTTATAAGCAACTTCCAAAAGGGAGGTTCTCAATTCAGTTGTTTATTTTTATAATATTCATTATACACACACAAACAACACACAACTTTGACATTTATGCACTGATTTCTTTTGTAAATTTAAAAACGAGTATTATTAGTATTTAATTGTTAAAAGTCAATATTCTTAAGTAGTAGCAGGCGAAATAATATATGTGTATACTTAGTAAGGTTGACAACCGATGAATGCAAAAAACTTCCTAAGTGGTCGATGTGGTCAGAAAACCGCAGCGTGGAATGCGCACTCAGCTGTTTCGACGACTTGATTGAAAGTTGAATGTGTAGAAAATACATCTCATATATAGGTAAAAAAATTAGAATGGTTTATTTCTGCGATAATGCGCGGATCAAAGCATATCAAAGGGGTTTTCATAATCCGACCGTTTTTTCTCAACTCACTTGGGGCCAGTATTAAAACGGCCAATTTTACGTGGAAGTACTGCCACCTGATAGGTATATGGGGTCTCATCAAGATCTTAAGCAACAAGCCAGGTGACGTCACCTGCAGGTCAGTATATCTGTTAATTGTAGGTCGAGGCTCTGCGGTAGGTTTGTCTTTTGGGGTTGGAAGTTAGACGGCAGTGGCTCCCATAAAAGTCAAGGTAAATTAAATTGGAACTACTCCTTCAGGCTCCCAAATGATCCTAAGCTTTGAATGGAATCGGATTCAGTGGCGGATGTTTTAATCTATCTCTATGATCTCTACCCGACAGTAAATTTAGTTGTACTACTTATCTGGGTCTGTAACCAAACGACATTCTATAGATGGGTTCGCGATGGAAGCGAACCATTTTATACATTTTATCAGTGGATTACATTAATGCTGCAGTAATTATATAATAATAATAAGAAATAATATTCCTATACTTTGTAAAATATAGCATGGGTCCTATGACAGATGTCAAAATGAGGTTCATAGGGATGTCCGAAATTCGATGAAAATATCGATACTACCAGCTATTATTGATGCATGTTACATATAATTACGTTTAGTTTAATTGTATGTATGTATTTAATTGTAATGAGAACGGAATATACTTAGCATACAAGGCGTCTTCACTCGTACTGATGAGAATGAGTGGAGTGGATCAGTGGAAGTTCATATCAAACAAGATGTTGGCGCGTGTATCTTATGCCTATATCATGGCCCAAGAGCCAAACGCGGCGTGTCTTCTTAAAAAATCCAAAAACAGGTTCAGGGCGTTGATGGATTGAATGTAGGATTTTATTTACTCGATATTATTTAGGATCAAGTATATTGAAATATAAACATTATTATGATATTAAAATACCTAACCTACCTAAGATTAAATTCTAATTATTTTTTTCTTATATTAATTTCAGTTTTAAATTAAGCTTCATTCAAAATATGGATAGTTCATAGTATGTGGTCACGATGATTCATCGCCCATCACTAATTAGCTCGGTATGCCCATAAAGTATGACATTGACAGCTACTACATTCAATAATAGAAAATTCAAAACTTCATGTGCGGGATTTCACTGACAGATGTCATAGGACCCAAGCTACATTTTACAAAGTATAGTAACAAATACCTATTTAAACTCCAAAAAAATAGTTAAATTAAGGATATGTCAATTCTGAACGATTATTGTGTATTGACATTACTGAACGATTCCATTACCATTATCGCTAATAGAATGTTACTTGTCTGGAGGTTGTGAATTTTTACCCGCGGATATCAACCCCCCACCCCCCAACGCACGCCATCTTTGAGTCTTTGATTGTCGGAGGTGATATCATAAGACCCGAGACAGTCTCTCTGGAGATCCCTTTAGGTGTGTGGACAATGGTGACCACATCTAGTCCTGTTGAAATTAATTGTTAGTGTAAAATCCATATTATCACCCTTTCTTTTTTTAAATTCACAGGCGTGCCTATAAGTGTATAAATGGTGAGTAGTAAATGCAGTGTGTGTAACGGGAAAGCTTGCATGTCAGCTCGGTCTCAGCTGGAATCGCGTTCTTACCCACGCTACGGCTTCACAAAACTGTTTATATCATTACGACGGTAAATAGATGGCTCTCTAATTACTTTATTCTAACTTTACTCGTCGTTATATTGAATGCTTTGTATTTATTAGTATTTACAATGTTTATACCTACCTTAAGTTGTACTGTAGGTACGCAGAGTGAATTAGGTAAGTTTTTTTAATATTAAGAACAGTCAGTAATGTAATAAACAGCATTCGGAGCCAGGACGTTTTGATCGTAAGGTCGACTCCTAAATCACAAAGTTATTAGTGGGCGTATAAATAACTAACGTGCTGGGTTTATCCTGGGTTTTACGAGAGCGACTGCTGTCTGACTCCCCACCGTAAGAGAAACGGGAGTTTCGCTAGCAGGTGCTGTTGACTTAGGTCACGAAGATCTTGGCGAAGTCTCCATGCATCACCAAGAGTAAGTATTGATAATATGAGTATCATATATTGATATTATCAGCAGTATTAGTCTGTACTCGGTGTGTATTTTTTCAGAATTTTAAACCACTTTACAAACTAGAAATGGGACAAAAATAGTTACACAATTTTTTTGTAGGTACAAATTCGTTTACAACACATCTTTTTCCAAATAAGTTTTGAATGACAAAACTTTTCTTTACACCTTGTAATGCATTATTTATAAAACAATAGAACAGATTACGTCATCTCATAAAAAAGTAAAACTGTCATTGCACAAAAAAGTATTTACCTACCCACATTAACAAAGGCGAGCGAACGTTTTAGCACCTCCATAAAAACTGAAGCGAAACTATGGTCAATAAATTAATAAGTCATCGTCAAATGCCTCCAATTACTACACAATATAAAGCGGAGTAAAGCAGGTAAACAAAATAGAGATGTTATAAATTTTACAAGAGCGGTTGAGTGGCAACACTGCCTCTCGACCGCATTATGCAGTTTTTTTTTTCACGAACTTTTTGTTCGATGGTATTCGCTTTGTGAGCTTACTTCCGTCTATACATTTTTTTTACTGGTGGCGCTAACTTTTTGACAAAAGATTTAATATAGGATGGAAAATAGTGCGTTTGAGAGCCACCCTGCATCACACCCGAGACCGCCTCTGCACACAATGCGTCATCCCAAAGGCATGCTGCCAATGTAGGGGTATTGATTCTGTAAATGCAAATTTTAATCGATATGCACACATGTATTAACATGTTTGAAATGTTTTAGATCGGAATTTGCTTAACAATTAGGCGATTTATTTGCTATGTTGTGTAAATCGCATTTAAGTACACTCAAATATATTTAATTAAAATTATAATAACTCATACAAAAATAAAAGGAATGCCTGAATGTTTTTTCCTTATTATTCTTATTTTCTTGGTAATACTCGTAGATGCTTAGGATTGTTACAGATTAATATTATAAAAATGCGTATCCACCAAGCAACATTTGAGGCGGTACACGTACCTACACTACCAATTCCATAAATCTCGCGATATTATCAGATAAGGTGCAACATGACGCGCGACTAGTTGTTCGTTCCGTGATTGAACATACGGGGGCAGTTAACAAAACCGCATTCGCGTGTTCGTTGTGCTACGTCGTGCAAGAATGTTGCGCAACAAGCCACGCAACACGTTGTACGGTTACAGTTGTTGGTACAAACTTTACTTTGGTCATACATAAATTTTTTCAAACTTGATCAAATTTGTTTATTATATGTATAAGCTGTTTTGATAGAAGATCCATGAGTTCGGGTAGATTTAATTTTTATCGAACTCCATTTTGAGTTTACTCGGATTCACAAATTTATTTAGTATCGACATACATGTCATAGACTTTTGCAAAACTTTCCAATTTTCAAAAGCATTTCGTAATTAGAAAAATTGTGACTTAATTTAAAAAAAATTACATCGTGTTTTAGTCAAGTAAGAAGTCAATAATATTTTATTACATAGTCATCATTAGTAAATACAGAGAGGAGGCGGCTGCTTGTCACAGCCAAAACGTCATTTATCCATAGCATCTACAAATAAAGAGAGGAGGCAGTTGCCTCCTCTTAATTTAAATTCAAATGTAGAATATAGTTTCGTTTTCAGTAGCGTTCCTCTAACACCCTGTATAGATATAAACTGTATATCTATGGCAAGAAAGTTAGTGATGTAGGTAAACAAAACATACTCGAAACCCATTTTCCTCCTCATTGGTTGTTGACTTAAGTCTCAAAGTACGTACGTCACTTGCAATGTATTGTATATACAATGTATATACAAGCATATGCTTTGCAGTAATATTCAACTGCAAAACATGCAAACTCATGTAAGTATAATACTGTAATTTCATATATTACATTTAACTGTACTTTATGTTCGTGTTTTGTCGATGGTATTGTACTCAGTGACACATTTATTTCCCTGAAAGCCAAATTTCTTAAAAAAAGAAAATATTCTGTTGGTATGACGTCATCGCCAAAGATGTAACAGAACAAGATTAAGGGACAATAAGTGCAATACAAAAGGGTACCGTAAACTGCGCATTTCAAAATAAATATTTGTGTTATCGCCACAACTTTATGTGTATCCAAGTACCTGTTGACTTTCCCTTAGCGCCGCTGTCAATTTTTTTTTCACAACTATGTAATACTGTAATGTCGTGTTTGGATTCCGTCTGCGTTAGATAACTGCTATTGTCCTGCAAGCGCCAGCGGCATCGAATACACGCTTCTGTACTAAGAACTATTTATTTTTATCAACGATTTGTTTCCCTTTGGATACAGTAGGCTAAGTTCTGATTCTTTTATTATGGGAGGGGCGGCGATATGTCTTTGTGAACTCATCTTAGTAACGTTATCGTGTTATCAGTGAAACATTTAAGAGTAACGGTTCTTTTGGTGTGATTCATTATGTGAATAAATCTTTTTGAATATAAATGTATGGTTTCGAATACTTGTTATGAATGCAAATTACAGTAATCTTTACAAAAATTGAAGATGTGGTGAGCTGTTTTCAGAATTTTGAACAGTAGTCCGTTGGAGCAATTAGCACTCACTTAATTCTTTGATGATCTTTGCGAATGATAAACGGACCACCTGCCTGAACCCACTTAATTTTTTTATTTTTCCGAGAGGCAATCCCGGATGCATATTAACTTGGAACCCGTGGTGTTGCTCTCGTACTTCTGCGTAACATATTATGTATGTTATTTGGTTTTTCTTTTGACTTTCACGGTAGCGACTGGCGTCTGATTTTTGACTATAGTCCAGTCAAGTCAAAAATAATTTATTGTACAGATTAAACAATACTTACAAAATCTGTAATGGAAAGTCCTAGGCGACCTATTCTCATACCTTATCAAATATACTTACCGACAAAAAACGTTCACAAACACCGTGACACGAGATTTGTGTGCTTGTTGGATGTTATGATTACAAATTCCAGTAATCTTTACAAATTAGGCGATTGTCAATTTTTAAAATTTTGTCAAGGACTGAAGTAGGATAAAAAGTAAAAATAGCCCATCTCGGTATATATAATATTAATGAGAAAGTGTTTGTTTGTAGGTAGATATTTTAACTATTTATTTATTTAAACTTTATGCAAATATACAAAATAATTGTATAAAGGCGGACTTAATACCATGGGCATTTTCTACCAACCAACCTTAGGCTGATGCAGAGATTTGTCAAGGCAGGACAATTAGTAGGCTTATGTAGACTAAATAAATTTAACTTAATAGTAAACTAAAATAAGTAAGTGAAAATACAAACTATCATGCTCACTCACACTTAAGATCAGAGGGATGCCCCTGTTTCCTCAAACTTGAACTTCAGCTCAGTCTTCAGCTTTCCTCAGGCGAGGTGAAGTCAAATTGACGTATCAAAAAAAAGCATATCAGTGGTCATGGTACTACTGCATTTTTGGAAACTTGAAACAATACTTGTTAAATATCTCGATAGTAATAGGCAGGATTTATTTGGTCGATTTTTTTGCAGGTTGTCACGTGTGTGTGACCATTCTTAGTGTTGCTAGTGTACGGATCCAATGCTATACTTTTTCTCTTTGCTCTATTTGAGTCTAGATAACGTGATTGTTTAGATATTTATTATATTGTCTTCATTATTTTTTCGAAATATAACTACTTAGATGTAATTATGCAGCGACGGGCCCTATTACGATGACTTCTCTTTATGACTTTATGAGGAGGTTAATGAACCCTAGGATTTACTTTTTATATCTCACATGTAATTTTAAACCAAACAATCATACACTGGCAGGAATTTTAAAACCGACTTCCTGTTTGAGTTTTTATATCATTCACTATCGCTATTCCGTGATTGTTGTTTGTTTGCAAAGGCCCTGTAATAAAGGGTAATACCCTACTCTGGGTGGAGCTTTATAAAAGAAAAGAGCTTCTAGACTTTTTTAAGTATCATCATTGTCACCCCGTTAGGCCCGATTGCGTCTAAACTACAAGCCTTGGAAACTTTTCCACACAATCTGTTACGTGAAAAAAAGTCTAAGCAGGGGAAGAAGGGTTAAATAGAAGCTATTTTATATGGTGTTAGGCAATATAGAGTGATCCTAAGCGTATTGTCAATCAGTTATTTATTCAGATGCCGTGTCTTAAAAGTAGCTGTAGCCAATTTTTTAACAGAAATCTTAGTAGAACTTTGTTCGATTCGGAAATCGAATCCAGAGCTTTAGAATTATCTATAAATAGAAGCGCTAGTCTACGCCATGCGATACTCTAAAAATATAGCCTAGTTACAAACATCCGTGCGCGTTGAAATCTTTTTCCCAATCGCGGTCGCGTGTAATTGGTAGTAAGAGGTAGTATTTTAAATTATAATTGTTATTGAATCAAGAAGAGCCATCCAATATTCGATACTAAGGCCGATATAGTAACGTCATATTTCTAAAACATGTGATTTCAATTCTATATTTTTAGTTCTATAAGAGAGACATAACAAAATTTTACAGTAAATAAATATTTTAAATTATCCGTCACCACACCCGAAGGGGACCATCTCTAAATTAATGATGGTTGGAGACCGTGGTTTGCGCATAAAAAAATTGAACCAGAACGTTTGAATGGGTTTGGCCTAAGTATGTCATCTGCAATAGTATGGTTTTTATCCTGGCAGAGCCACGAGTAACAACAAGTATTACATCAACATTTAAAACATAAAACGTAAGGGTATTAGTAATTATGTTCTTAAAGTTTCGATTCGTAGTATATGGTACCTACCAATTAGGCACCATGCCATGGATTGGCGGTCGTTAGTTCCAAAGTGGATAATTTCTTTATCGGCGGTAGAGGGCGCGCGTGAGGTCCGGCCGGGCCTTTGGCCCATGCCGCCGAAGCTCCCAACACCTACCTACCACCAGAGTGTTTCAATTAAGAGAAATAAAATGTATATATACACACACACACAACTCTTGACCATTTATAGTTGAGATTATTTCCGTGATGCAATCTGTGAATGTGACCATTCTACCTTGGGTTCAATTTCTGGGTCTTGGAATACAATTTCAAATGTATATTTGACTAGCTGTTGCCCGCGGCTCCGCCCGCGTGTATGTCGATTATCGCGTTGTACGACTCTACTCGATTCACTACTTGCCTCTCTATACTACTTTTCCTTGCTGTCATGACAACGGAAATGGTTAGCGATATTAACGCCAATGTATAGAAATTTACCGAATCAATTGAGATTCATGATTATTACTCCGCTCCCTTGTATGGTAGCGTGATGATATATAGCCTATGTTACTCGTGGATAATGTAGCTTTCGAATGGTGAAAGAATTGTTTAAATCGGCCCAGTAGTTTTTGAGCCTATTCATTACAACCAAACAGACAAACAAACAAAGTTTTCCTCTTTATAATATTAGTGTAGATGAAATCGTAAGCATTATTGCAAATTTATATATTTTCTTAGAATAGTCGTTCAACTCGTGATATATTAATCGTAAGTAAGCCGATCCAAATGTATTATAACGAATAACTCCTGTACATGCATGTTTATATATAATTGTATAACATTATTATATTCTTTAAATTTTAATGAAATCATGTAGACACAGTCTGTACACATGTCGTTATGTGTTGATTTTATATATACTTACTTTACATTATATTTAAAGTGATGTAATCATGACAAGTTTATATTTTTCTTAAAACATACAGGTATTTAAAATCACAACCTCCGTTTCAAATGTAATGTAATGAAACACTACTTTACATTACATTAGACGTGAATTTAACTAATGAACTCACGTTTTCCATCTTAGAATGTTGAGATGAAAAACATAAGTTACTTTTATTGGTTACGTTTAGACAACGGTATAAGGAGATAAGTAGTTAAGCCCACAATAAAAGGCCCGGTGTTCTTTGAGCCGCCTACCAGTTAACGCTTGTATGTTAATGCTATCCTTTTTTACCCCATCTTTATGGCGTTAGAACGAGCTAAAACAACAACTACTCCTCTAATAGGAATCTTTATCTTTTAGATGAAACCAACAAAAACTCATGTAAGACAAAAATTTGTTTTGAATTGAATTTAAAAGTAAAAGTTACCATTTGGAATTCCGACTTTGATATCCATTTGATACTTTATACGTTTTTTTTCACCCTACCAGATATTTTGAGCCTTTTGAGTCTTCATCCAACTTTGGTAGGGTTCATTTGACAACATCTGTGGCGTGACGGTAGTGAACGGTACACAGGAGTCTCAGGTTCGATTCCCACTCAATGTAAATATTTGTGTGCATAAATATGAATATTGGCATTGGTCTGGGTGTTTCTATGTACAATAATATGTAGGTGTGTATTTACAAAAAACTTATCCGTGTATTCTAGAACCCATAACATAAGCTAGTTTAGTTTTACTATTATGCTAATTATGACTCAAGATGACGTTGTGTAAATTGTCCTAGAATATTTATTTATTTATTTTCAGTCTAATTACGAAACGACACAATTGGTTTTTTTGCATGAAACGACTGCTATAAGCTCTCCACAAACTACTAGCGATATCAAATTTCTATGGTTCAAGAAAGTTGTCCGAGTTTCAGAGCCTTAACTATCAAGTACGTAAGGCACATTACCCGTGCCCATGTGAGCAGGTCTAACGCTGTTCATAAAATTAGAGTAGGTCCTAAAGAAGATATTACATTCATGCATTCTGTATTATCTACCGAAATAACTCGCCAATGTGGGAGAGCCTCTACTCTCGCCCATAAGCTTTGGTGACCGCTTCCTAACCGGATGCTGTACGATACAAACATCTTCTTGTATTCTAATTTCAAAACAATAAAGAATAAGATTGAAACACAAATCGAGATTCTCTCTAACATTTCAAGACACACAATGAGAAATATTTTATGTTTAAGACATCAAAATCAATTATTGTTTTCCAACTGGACCTATCCTTTGGGTTATTTATCATTATGATCTTGATCACAAAAGGACAACGACTGAGAATAACTTATTTAAAATGCGTGCACACAACTTTACATCTTATGGCCTGGGGACGAAGTACGCATATTCTTCTATCGACTAACCGTTCGATGCTCGGAGCGATTTCGATTTGGGATACATGAAAGCGTGCAAAGGATTTGGACTGTTTACGACTACGTGGGTGGTTGTGGGCGTGTCACCTTCTATCCTTCTTGCACTAGTAGCGTTTTAATATATCTGTCTCAACAGCGGCCGCTCCCACAGGACCTTTCTTGTTAACGTGTTTTTTGTTCCTCTCAGCTCACTTTATGGAATGGTCAGGCGAGCAAATATTTACTCACGATTTTGAAAATCTTGTTTTCATACTACCAGTGGTTAAAGTACAGATGATGACTGGTCATTTGACGAGAATTAGGTTCCGTTTTCAACGATGTTTGTTTTATAGGTACAACAAAGAACATTTTGTTTTCATAACAGGATTTTGGAACAAGTTTATTCTTATAATCCTAATAATATGTACTTTAAATGAAAACTTATGTGACAACGGATGTATCAATGCATGTATAGTACTTTTCAATGTAAAAATGGCTGAATGATTCTTCATTTATCATTATCCTTTCTATAGTCCCGATCGCATCCGAAGCCCTCACCTCGGAGTCCGGGTTTCGCTTAATGTAAACTGACATATGAAACTTATCATATATTATAAATAACTATAATAATGAATAAATATTTTAGGACAATCTACACAACGTCACCCAAACCCATGGTAAGCATAGTTTAACTAGCTTGTGTTACGGGTTCTAGAATGCGGATAAACATACATAGATAGGTACATTTTTTTGTAAATACATACATAGAAACACCCAGACCAATGCAGTGATCCATATTCAAACACACAAATATTTGCACTGAGCGGGAATCGAACCCGCGTCTCCTGCGTAGCAGTCGCATTCACTACCGCTACGCCACGGAGGTTGTCGAATTTACGTTTGAAGAATAGAATATTCAATGTATGGGACCGTTTGTTATGCGTTTACAACCGTTAGAAACATCAAAATACGTGTCAATACCATACATTAATCATTATATTGTCTTCTGTTCTACAAAAAATTGACTAACCAGGTTTAATTCGCGCTCTGTGCGAATACCTACTCATATGTATTGGTTGAAATGGTTCCATGTTTTATATGTAAGATGTAGATTATTAAAAATTAAATATATTTTATTATTTTTATCCTAAGATATATTAATTACGATTCATCCGTGAGGAGACGGAGAAAGAATATCAATCTCACTGTCATCTGAAAGGTTTTGTAAGACGCGACAAATAAAAAACAAACTGATAATATCACTGTGAAAGAAGGAAATCTCGAAATAAAACCCTGTACCAACCCGTCTGGCCAGTGTGAAAACAGTAGGCCAAAACCATCCAACATCCGGTAGCAGCATGAGGCGCGTTATTCCCTATTCGGGGAAAGATGCGGACACCGTAGTCCCATTCCCGAGAGGGCCTTCGCTGGCCCTAGGTCAGCCGGGGCGTGACGGATATATCAGTGACTACCTTACCCTCGGTAACTGATGGCCCAAGTTGGCCGTGCGGTTTTGGTCTTCGGCGGGGGATATTTGTGGAGATATCCGCATAGGAAAAAGAAGCCTACCAACATTAGTACATGCTATGTTCGGCAGTGAACTGCGATAGGCTAATTGATTTTTATCCTCAATTTGCAAGCTATTCAACCCATGCTTACTTTGAAATTGACTTTACAAAATCACTGGATACCTGCTAACAAATTTACAAACATGTCATTGAAATAAATAATTAATTAATTGAATTTTCGTAACATTCTTCAATTTTTGTATGTAAAGTTTGGGTTTGTGCCTAGGTTGTAATGTACCTTATACCTATAGGCATTCATTTGCAAAGTTGTCCTTCAAATGCCCACGTCCATCAACATGACACACCTGGAATATTCCAATCGTAAATATTTTTGCCAGTCATTAAATAAAGGTAAGAAACAATGCCTACATATCCCAACATCCATGTATCCCACAAATAAAAAAACCTCAATTCTCTTAAAGTAATATTGTCATAAAAAAGCTGGTCAAATGTGACTCTGCTAACCGCACCGAGGGTCCCGTATTAATTTAAATTCAGGTGCGAACTTATGCTACTTAAAATGCAGTATATTTTGATTGCATTGACTAAGAAGTTTGATTTTTGCAGTCTCAAGATGTTACAGATTCGACACACTATATTAACTATACCTACCTGACGCATTCCTGAGAAAAAATATTTCCGGACAGACGGAAAAAGACGTGATCCTATAAGTGCTCCGTGTTTTCCTTTTGAGTTACGGGACCCTAAAAACGAACACCTAAGTGAATCAATAAATCATGTAAAAAATCACTGGTGGTTTCTGTCCCACCACACACAAATGATTAGGCCAAAATGTTTCAAAGACATTCCAATCGAAATGGTCGGAGCTTGTTCCAGGGCGCATCGACAGCCTATAATTTGTGCATCCACATCGACACGTAATTAGGGGGAACGTGACGCACCATGTTGCGCATTCTCACATGGACACGGCAAGGACAAAACACGTAATTTTGACCCATTAATGTGACCGCAAAATGACTTTAGTCACACCGAAGTCGATGCGGATACGGCACTCAAAGGCCTGAAGTAAGAGACGGCAAAGCTGGCTTAAGGTATGGTTAAGGCGTGAATTTTAAAGGTAAGAAATATAATGCGAGTCTTTGAGTACTTACGCTCAGCTCATAATGTAGGACGTTTGATGCTCCTAGTGCGTGTATATCGATCCAGTTTTGTCAGTTAACTACGAGGAACAGGCGATCAAGATGTCCTTTTAAGCATCGCTTTTAGTACTCTAAGAGGCAGCACGTGTGTGACGCAAACGTCCATAGGCCACGGTGACCGCTTTCCATCAGGTGGGCCGTGTGCTTATCTGCCACCTAAGTGGTATGAAAAAAAATGCTATAATAAATACGTTTTATGCCCCGCCTTATGGTACTTTAAGCTCTTCTAAGTACTTTAACCTTTTTAGTACAATTCAGTCGTAGCAACATCGACGAGGGGCATGGTGTAATTGTTGGTGAATTTGAATTGGCACATTATCAGCATGTGCCGGTGCTAAGTTTTTATTTAAATGTCTTATAATCATGTTAATTTATGGGCAGTCAGCCATTAAGCTTAAACTAGGCATAGAGAATTTGTAACTGAGAAAGTCGATGGATCTTATTTACTTATTTTATTAGTAGGTATCTAGCGGTCAATTACTATATTATACGAAGTACGCCTAATAATTCGTTACAGTTTCAATATTTTTTTAAGATACTACAATATTGGGTTCTTCAAAAAGGGCATTAAATATTTCTAGAGCGTCGGCGGCAGCTCGAGTGTGATGCACGTCCATAGTTGGGACCTGCTTTCCATCAGGTGAGTCCTGTGCTTGTCTGTTACCTAAGTGGTGTATAAAAATTCTCAAGCAACCATTTCTTAATTTTATAGAATTTGAAAAGATGTAAGAATTGATTTGTTACTTTACAACCTTCTCTAGTTCAATTCCTGCATTGGTGCCTGCTGCGTTCTACCTGCTGAGATTGTAGATCTGTCCACGTTCCGGAGCACGAAAAGGTTGACATACTTGCCTATTACTCAATAAGGTGATGAGTACAAGATAGAACTTTCTCTTCTTCACTCTTTGTAGGGACAGAAGTTAAACTACTGTTGTTGTGTCTGTGCCTACCTTTTTTCTTCCTCTTTGAAAGACTCGTAGTCGCTTTAAAATAGAATGAAAATTCTTAAGGAAAAATATATTGTATGTTTCAACAAATTTATATACACTGCTGATTTAGTTGAAACAGATATTTTATACTGATAGGTACGTTCTGACAGTTGTTAACATTAAACTAAAAAAAGGCTTAATTTGTTACATTTCGGTGTCATATACGACGATTGATAAAAACGCTTTTAAGTTATAACTAAGAGCTTTTCATCATTTGTGTCTATTTATTATCCTAATAATTGGTTCCCGCGTTTCAATACGTCTTATGACTTGTGGTTTGTGATTACGTGAATATCCGGTCCTTTTTGAGATCTAAAATTAAATAACTGTGGACCTATACGACATTTATCAACCTGTCCATAAGTAGATAATCTTTGGGTATCCAAAAAGAATCAAATCGCAGATGTTTCGTTATTTTAAAATAACATTTTTATAACCGGCATTAGACACTACCTGTTAAACAAAATTACGAGAAAAACAACTCAAACAAGAGGCCGACGTTCCGTCTGCCTCGCGCGCTCAAAACAAATAAAATATAAAAAGGTGAGCGATGCATTAAGTGCATATAAACATGTTGCCTTAGTGTCAATATTTGCGGCTGTTTTCCCATGGGAACTCCGCCTGCGACTGCGGCTCTACGCTAAATCACTGCGACGACGACTAAAGTATACAGTTTTCTTTTTTGCTATTGAAATGTCACTTTTATCATGTTCCGCAGGATTTAAAATCAGTTAAAAGATGCATCTTATGCCTTTGTAAACATAATTAGTAGCAATCTATTTTGCAATTCAAATCCTAATTATATTTGCTGTTCGTGAATGTAAAATATTTATTTATCTAGTACTTATATGTAGATATAACACAATTTAGAGAAAAGTTAAAATCTGTTCATTATTCCTAAAGTCTTCTATATATTCACCAAGAGCATATAAAATGCATAGCGTCGGTAGATGATCATGAATATTTGTCGAGTGATGTCAGGAGCCAACATAAACTGAGATAAGGTAATTGTAAATGCGTGTAGCTGTCCCTGGGATATATTGCTACACAACGACACAGTACCCACTGCACCCTACTCATACATTTTTGCCCAAATTTTCTTAATTTTATTATTTAGCTTAAAAATATTCGAAGAAAATTATATATCTCAAAGTTGTTTCATTTGCCCTATAGACAAATACCGAAAAGGTCAACGACATAAATGAGAACGGCGTAGATGAATAAAAAATTGAATATTTTAATAGCTGTTTCTAATTAGCGGCGGTTACCGTTTTTACTCAAAGTACTATTCGTCTGATTTGTGATAAATATTTAATGAAGTATTCAATGCATTATTGGGTATTTTTATTGGGATCTGAGATAACAATCGGAATGAGTAAGACGATGACAATAATCGGTTCATGTATCAGTGTAGACGTGCGACATGTGTACACGCGGCACAGTGCGGGCGGCAGGCGCACGGTGCCCAGGTACCTGTGATGGAATGCCCGATACGCTTCTATAATGATGTTAAAACAAACTGTTAGGTTGTCATTAACGCGACTCAGCGCCCAAATGGGGGAGGCCCATTATAAAAATTTGTCCCATCCGTTTCGGCCCAAATTTATGGTTATCGAGTTGCCCCGTTTCTCTTGGGCCATCGAAATTTTATTGCCTGAAGATTAGAGTGGGAACACTGATAACAATGTTTTAGGAGTGGATTTGTGTCATTTACGATGTCGCCGATGAATGAGAGCCAGCAAAGGTCATTTCATTTCTTTGGAACATACCTACCTAGTTATTATATGGAATTCATTGGCAGTTATTACGGGTCTTTATAAACGGGTTAATCTCAATAAAATCTATATAACATTATCTGAATTAATTTTATAACGGGCTAATATTTCAACTCGCGAGAATACTCAGCTCGATATCCATGAATCGCGATATAGATAGGAATTATCTCGGTGCATTGAATTGTAGTAGGTACGTTCATTACTTAAGAGTTTACCTGAGTATAGTTAAGTGTAATCCCGTACAAAGTATCTACCTAGCATGATATATATCGGTTTATTGTCAAGTGATATAACTACTGAATGGTTAATAAAGCACAGACACAGCTACTTTTGTATTTTATGCAAAAAAGAAAACTCGAACGGATTGCCCAATTAATAAGAAAGTTTCTAATAGATATTGATATTCATTGATGTTCTTTTAGAACCGCGCGTATCACGTAACACAGGAGCTGCTGGTTTGCTCATAATGTATTGTATTTTATGTTCGTGGCCTGCGGTATGCAAAACTCGCCTTCGATAATCTTGCGTATGCCAAAACAGATTTTGCAGTCCGTCGATCATGTATGAGGCAGAATATAGACTTTATTACCTTTACATAAGATCATGTGAGTTAATTTTCTCATTAGTTGTAACTGCATCAGTATGTATTTATGTGGTTGTTCTGTAGATACTGGTCCTCGTCGATGGGACCGCGTCAATAACTTATTATTTCTGCAAATATTCCAGTGTCATACGAATGCGGCTGGATTATGATTTTAAAACGACATAACTTCGAATACAAAGTTGAATAAATATTTTATCTTAGACATCATTAGATATTGTAGACAAGTCATTGTTGTGAAACTATGTATCGATGTTGTGTTTGGAATAATATTTAATTTTTATATTCTACTCTCGTATATTCTTTTATTGAACTCTGAAATCTAAAAACGAGTGATTTTTTTCATTGAACTAAATTAAAATTATTGTTTACTAATTTCATTGAATTAAAGCCATTTTTGACGGGATCAGACATTTTTTGAGAATCGTTATTATGATGACAAATATTATTATCGCGTCTCCACGTCTCGAAGGGGGCACTCCCGTGAGTTGTTTGACCCCCTTAAATTGGCCTTATCCGATTTATTTTGTGTTATAAAAGCATCATATAACGTAAAAAATACGAATAAACATACAGTTTTTTAATATCATCATTCTCTGAGCCTATTCCCAACTCAGTTCAGCTTTCTAGTCTAACTAGGATGCGGCTGTACTTCGGTATTTTCAGTGAAGCGAGTGGTGACATCGCATTACCACAATCGAATTGGCGATATCTAAGTTCTGTAGTTAGATTAGACGGACTTTTGAGGGCTCCAACTACCCGTAACGACTACCACAGATGTTCGTATGGCAACCAGGACCGACGACAGCTTAACATGGTCTCCGAGGCACCACCAGACCAGTTCAAATAGCCATATTCATGCATACAAATATTTATTGCACTGAGCGGGGATCCAACTCGCACCTCCTGCGTAGCAGTCGCGTTCACTATCGCCACGCCAGCGCCACTGAGGCTTTTCAAAATCTGATTTCAAATTGAAGATATGCATAAATCTGCAGAGATAATTTTATTTATCTCTAGGAAATATATGTTCCTGTTTGTAGGACGTTCGGTCCTGGAAGCGGCTTTATTGAATTTAATACCTATTTCTTTATACCATTTTCTCTGAACACTTAAGTGCTTATTTATCTTAAATTGCAAATTGTGTTAATGGCTAAGGCACAACTAGATATTTCATCCATTAAGAGAATTTGCAATTAACATACAAAATAAACACAAGTAAGTAATTTGTTCAACGGAGAAAATTAACACTGAGACAGGTTTGTAATTATAGAACGGACACTAGACAGAGTATTTCAATAATTAAAACAGCCTTTTACAAACAAGATTCAATTTATAACAATCTCTGGAAGTGTAAGAATCTCGGTGCTTCATTGGTAGTGAATGCAATTGCTGTACACGTGGTCCGGTGTTCGATTCCTTGCTTGAAAGTGTCATTGAACTTTATTCTTGGTGTTTTTTAAAGTTTAAGAGTCAGATAGTAGGTACTATATGCAATTATAGAAAATTGGTGTCTGGATATATGTATTTATTTTTATTTTTGCCTATGTCTTCGTTAAGTAAACCGGCTGTTATGCATAAGGGTATGATTCTCAGGTTGGGCAAATATTATTACAAATTTGTTTTTGGTTAATATTTCATTAGTCTGTATACGAAGCAGTGGGTAAGTGTTGATCATCAGTGTCGCCGTTATCACGCGGTCACTTTGATTGTTTCGTTGGTCCCTGTCGCATTGACAGCATGACGAATGACTCGATGCAACCCATAGATAATAACAAAAACTTGTCCACTACTAACCCTGTCGGTGTCCTGTCAACGTCAAAAAACAAATAAGTCCTAATGATCGATCGTTAGAGCACAATTTTGGGGCCTTTAAAACACGAGTTATCTCGAGTAAGCGGATAAAGTACGAGCACCTACCTGTTAAAAGGTGGCTAAATTTGTCAGCCGACACGATAGATTCCATCGGGCTGACGTGTCACTGAACGAAGTGAGTTTTTCATGTCACTAGCCTTACCTGGCGAGTTGCGGACCACTAGCAATCTTGTGTGACAACATTAATTTCCATTTAGACGAGGAAAAGCTAACAAACACGAGTTATGAAATGTCTGGTGCATTTCATAGCTGTATTGAAGAGACAGTTGTCATCTTTATTGTAATCTAAATATTGTTTTTTATCTTTTTTATACAATTTCGTGTGGCCCACCTGATGGAAAAAGGTTGCCATTGTCTATGTACAACACCGCTATGGGCGGCTGTAGGTACTTGTCATGTAGGACGGAGGTCACTCTGCGACCTCAGACGCCTGAGACGTCTCCACAAGTCGCGGGCTGTGCGGGCCAGAAGTCTTCTCTTTATTCACTCCGCCACCTCATTCTCGAGCATTATTTGCTAGTCAAAAGCAGTGGTAGTCCACACGCTTGTGCTTCTCAACAACGTCGTGAGCAAGGCAGTGACCGGGGCTTTTATCTCTACGGCCATAGCCCTACCGTGCGCCGTGCACTCGATCGTCATGTGCAACCCTGAATCCTTACTCTACAGTGGCCCGCATCACGATGATGCCACTCGGCCGCTGGCTCGATACAGGTATACACCTACACCACCACCTTTACACCACCTACACCTTTACCGCTCCCGAGTAACCGGAGAAAACAGCCGGTCAGTCTTCTGATTTGCTTTTTCCAAATATAATCTCCAATTTCATCCGTCACAAATATGAGTTAGTTTTGGTATGATCACATACACCCCGTGCATCAATTAGTAGATATTTACATAAAAATTAAAGCGATACGTGATTAAACTGTACATAAATAGTAATTATAAATATTATATAGACTAATACATAAATAGTCTGATTAGTAGATAAAGAACATGAAAACAAATTACAACTGTTTAACGTGGCATTGCATATTCATTATATAAATTATGGAACTTCGACGAACATCCCCGTGACTAAAGTCCCAGGTGGTCAGCGTTCATGCATAAACTAAATTATGCATACAAGTAAATGTGGATAATTAAACCATTAAAACAAGTGCTCGTTAAACTTAATATTCATATTTATGTAAAATACCGTCTTTGCTTCTAAATTATTTAGCGGTTGCCCGTGGCTCCGTCCGTTCGGCAAACTGATCCCATTCTTAACACATGGGAATCTATTTCTAAGATGGAAAGTAGCCTATATGTTATTCTAGATTATAATCTGGGATAAGGAATTGCCATTTGTCCCGTAGACAAATGGCAATTTCTTGGTGGTCGTTTTGTAGAATGGAATACAGAGAGAAGGATAAGAGAGTTCCTGTGCTGTCAGTGCAGAAGACAAAGAAGGGTTTCTCGGTATTCCCACTGATAACATAAAACTTCTCCAGTGGGTTCACATTGGACCTACTCACCACCGGAAACATAACACAAGGTTATTATTAGTCGCGATGTATTCTATAGGGCGGAAATACTTCCTCAGTCGGATTGCCCAATTATGACGGAAGATACCGTCATGTCGTACCTCCGTCAAATACTCTATATACGCATTACACGTTTACGTCTCCTTTCAGAAAATCGTGGAATGTGCCAGCTTCGGCAGTGCGCCTATCCACCAATCATAGATGATATCAAGCCAATCCACACGCCTTATCAAGTTTTTTTCTTAGAATGTTTCCCATCCATATAGAAAAAATATAGTTAGTGAATAAACTACTCATCATCAATCAATCAATCATCATCATTCGTACGTTAATCCCGGTCGCATTCGAAGCTGTCACCTCGGAATCCGTAGTCTTTTTGAACCTCGAACGGGAAATATCCCGTGAAGCGATTGCAAACTGTCCCCCAAAACCTATGGTATAGGCGATATGGAAGAATGGCAGCTATACCAGTTGTTGAACTTTTTTTACGGCTGTAACTACCCGTAACGACTGCTATAGATGTTAGTATGACAACCAGGACCGACGGCTTGAGTGCTCTCCGAGGCACGATTAGACCAGTGCAAATAGCCATATTCATGCATACAGATATTTGCATTGAGCGCGTATCGAACCCGCGCCTCTGGCTTAGGAGTCGCGTTCACTACGGCCACGCCACAGAATCTGACGACTATTATCAATTAATTAGCCTGTCACTGTCCACTGCTGGACATAGGCTTCTAACAATTACTAAATTACTATTACTATATTTTATTATTACTATTACTATACCTACTATATTACTATATTTATATGTAAATCGGTAGTCAATATGTCAATGCAAAAGCCCTATTTGCATTATTTATCGATTGTGGTTATAAACGTGGTCTACAATCTATCTAGGCTAAAAATAGATAATAATAGTAAGAACTTAGCACTAGTTTCATTTTACTTAACTGTTTGTATATTTATAGAGAGAACATACAAATGCACAGTATGGACCATTAATTTGCAGTTATTATTACTTGGATTGATTATTTTGATCCTTCGATATGTTTCTATTTCTAATGCGACATGTTCGAGTGCGACGCAGGAGACGCGGGTTCAATTCCCGCTCAGTGTAAAATTTTGTATGCATGAATATGTACCTACATTACCATTGGTTTGGGTGTTTATATACGTAATGTGTACGAGTATTACAACAAAGACAGTGCCTCTGCAGCAGTGTCGACCGAAGTGAAAACAGTTAGTAAAAAATGAAAAAGTATTTACTTCACACAAAAGTTTTGAATGAGACTAAAAAAGCTTTCAATGTTAAGAGGTGTCTCATGTGAATTATCACAATTTGCTTTATCAAATACGTACTGGCCGCGTATAGAACTTAATGACTTATATGTTTTTATCGTCGTTCGGCATCCGCAGTCACGATGCGAGATACATCATTCATGATTTCATAACAGGAGCTGGTTATAAGCTGTTTGCTTTGGGTCTGTAGAGGGTTCCTAAGTGTATCGGCATACAACCAGGATGGGCGCTCGGGTGACGATAATGGATTATTTTATAGATACGAGAGCGACACAAAGTGATAATAATGTTGAAAACAATTAGTTTTTCCGCTTCGTGCCTGGCGCTAAGGAATGCTATTATAGACGTAATATAGTAATTATGTATGTAATACTGCTACGCAGTTTCCGCCTAATTGCAAATATTTGTATACATGAATATGGCTATTTGCACTGGTCTGGTCTAGCCTCGGAGAGGACGTTAAGCCGTCGGTCCCAGTTGCCATACGATCATCTATGGCATTTCTTACGGGTAGTTGGAGTCCAACTAGCCTAACTACAGAACTTCGATATCGCCAATTTGGTTGTGGAGGACCGAAGGCAGTCGATTCACGGAAAATATTAAAGTTCAGCCGCATTTTAGTCAGACTAGAAAGCCGACCCCAACTGAGTTGGGAATAGGCTCAAAGAATGATGTTAAATGATGATGATGTTATATATTTTTGTGATTATATCTAATTTAAATTTAACATTCGGGATCCACATGAGTAGATAAACGGATACTGCACAAAATCACTCTGCTTTATACACGCGTAATTGGACGTAACTAAACGTATCCTATCTATCATACATAAACAGGCTGTTTTTAGGTCAATCAGCTCTAGTCAAGAGTGGCGATGTTTCCACTTCAACAGGCGTCCATCCATCAAGGGTTCGTATAAACGATACGCTAATCGAATCGCGGCATCCATCAGTATTTAAGGTATTAATAGAACTAGATACAGCAGTGTAACAATTAACATATAGGTACAAACACGACAAGTTGCTATGTCATAGAAAGATTACAATCACAAATAGGCATCATTTATACCTTTCTACTTACAACGATCCTGATATACTTGGCGCCTTCCGCTTCTTTTAAGTTTAATTATAATTATGTAGTAATGATGAGCAAGTATGAATTTCATACATACTCATTACAACATATAACATTATGTAATATTATTTTCATATTCAATCAACTGCATTGCAGGTCGTAAATATTGATAATTAAATATATAATTTAATTTATCATATTTTATGGTCGGTTATAAATTCTATTATCAGCGCACCATTAAAGTTCTTTCCTCGCATATAAAATCATTGCCAGCATTTATCTTTTGGTCTCTCAACCCACACATCTACGTTTATAAAACTTTTGCCCTTTTTTGAATGTATTATTATATACTAAATCTGGGGGATTCCCCCCAGATTTAGTAGTAAAGTGTAATTTCAGCCTCTTGTGACCCACAGTTACCTGTTCGTGAACATTTAAAAAAGCACATGTGCTATTCCAGGTGGTTATCGTTTTCCATCTCCTAATGACTCCATAAACCGTTTATTATCAAATAGAAGGTGAGATGCTGGCTCAGTTAGATGGACGGACGACCTGGAAAAGGTAGTAGGGCTATCCCAACTAACTTTTCGAGGTCGCATAGCCTGGGAGAAGCGTAATAGGCTAATAGGTAATGATGACCCCTTCTGTAATAAGGGTAAGTATACACATATAATACCTACATATATCGTTGCGACTTCTTCCTCGTCAAGGCAATAATAACATAAATGTTTAAAAACCTAGTTTGCAGAAATAACTTTTTTTTAATAAATACAGGCAGGTCGAGGCATCAACTGTAAGTTATTAATCTGAAGAGGTATTTTAAAACACTGTTCTTGCAGCATTGGATGACAAGTCTTTCTAAGAAAGACTAGCAGGATTTCAACTATTCTTTGCCGTGACACAAAATCAATCGATTCTTATACAGTTACACTGGCTGGATGTATGGCATGTGAGAAATGTCGCCGAGAGTATATCAAATGTTAGTCCAAGCTATCGGATGATGGAGGCATTCCGTCGCGGGATTGAACCGCACGCGCGGCGAGCGGCAGAAATGTGGCCGCAACATGATCCGGCGCGCCTGCGCCCGCGCGGCCGCAAGGTCGGCTACTGCACTGCGCATGCGTGACCTAGCCACCGCCGCACCCTTCTCACCCTCTATGGCACAGTCTCGGATGCACTTTTCTTTCATGATTCTATTGAAGTCCCTTGTATGGTCATGACAACGTATAGACACCTTAACGCCGCCGTATTCTCATAGCCAGCTAAGATTTAGATAGGTACAGGTACCACAGAGTGCGAATTTTTAGGAACCTTTTACGTCTATCCCTCAAATCTATTCCTTGAAATATAAAACCACAATGGCAATACATTGCACATACATGTGCAGAGAGAAATGGATGAGTGTGTGTGTATGTGTATGCCATCTAATGAACTACTTAGCGTCATAGTTCTCCTTGAAGAAATACTCTTTTCACAATTTTCTTTGATAGTTCAGTTGCCACATGGATGTAAGCCCTTCGAAGGGACGGGAGGTTAAAAGAGCAGACACAATGAAAGTAACATATTTTAACGTCACATTGACTGTAAGTAGTAGTATCCCGTACTTGTAATCTTAGTGAAACTATCATGGTTCTTATTGTCCGCTCTTTTTTCCTTTTTTCCTTCCCATCTTCTGCTTTCAGAGTGGATGCCACAAATCGCTAAAAAGATAGAGATGGGACTATACCTTTACCGATTACCGGTTTACGCTTTAGAACTTCGTTTTCAGCCATCTCAAAAAAGGTTTTTGGTAGATGTAGTCAGAGCTAGCCTATATAGTTAACTCCAGTTTCTAATAGCAACGTTAAGTTAGTCCCTTACTTAATCCAGTTATGTACAGAAATCTCAGAGTACGATTACAAATCGCACTTATCTGTATTTTTTTTTTGTAAACATTACTAAATAATGGCATAGTAAAACATGGTTTAAATGCATTCGGAAGGTGTTAATTTTTGCGAAATTTTCTCTTGCTAAGATGGGTAACTGAGAGTATCATAATATGCCGCAGCATCGGGCTAAGTATGACGACACAACTGGCTATTTTAATACATATAGTTATAGCAACGACCGGCACCAAGAGGTCTCGTGATAGGTGATAAGTTATATTGGACATTGTTCTTGGTAAAATAAAAATAAACTGTCAAGAACATTGAAAGACACAACCAACATGTGTATCGGCTGCCAGTAAATCATTCACTATCTAAGCGTTATGTGCGTAATTTAAAACAAGTTATTGATTTTAAACAGTGGAGGAAAATCACACGGAAATCTTGGATTCCTTTATAATTTTATTATAATATCTTTAGAATAATTGTTTTAATTTTAGCTTTGTATATATGTACTACTACTAAGGTATCAAGCTAGCTCACGGTACTGCACCTTAATCTTGTTCGTTTATGTAACAAGAATTAAAGAGTGAACCCAAGTCAATGGTACTGACATCTCACGAAAGTGCTTTGCGAGAGAACTTTCGATTTAAATTTAGGTGAGTGAGTTGGTAAGATAATACAGCCAGTCGTGCTAGAAAAACTGAATATAGACTACAGTATGAGTGCAGGCCCGACAGGTGGAGTCACCTGACATCGCCCAAGTAAGATCAGGCTACGACGGCAGCATGATGCGCACTCTTCTCTATCCGGGGAAAGATGTGGACTCCGTGGTCCCACGCCCAAAAAAGATGGCTCTGGGTCAGCCGGAGCATGAAGAATAAGCCAGAGGCTACCTCACCCTCGTCAAGGCGAGGAAACACAATCACTTACATGTATCAGTGAAAAGTCGGTAGGTATTATGTTTCAGTATTCACATTAGTTCCTTCGAAAGATCTATTAAAAAAATGCAGTCGTTTTATTTGTGTGTGCGTGTCTATGTAATTACAAATACACGAAACAGTGAAAGGAATATTCAAATGATTTCCATATCCAACATTGATTTCACCCATTTATACCATAAAAAAGTAAGAGCAATACTTGAGATTTAAAATTTCCTCGGTTTGAAGAAAATAAGGAAAGTACAGATAAACAGGCAACTAATCTATTATACATATATAAGAAAGTCGTGTTAGTTACACTATTTATAACTCAAAAAAGACTACCGATTTAACTGAAAATTGGTGATGAGGTAGCTTATAATCAAGAGACAGATATAGGATACGTATTGGGTCCTGTTTAATCGAATGTGCAGCGGGTACGGAATAATAAATACAATTAAAAATTTAAGAAAATAAATAGAAACAGCAGCGAGAACGAGAGTTGAGCCGGTTGAGAGAAGTTGGCCTGGGCAGCTAGTGTAGCTATATAATAAAATGAAGTTGCTGAAGTTAGACTTCTCGACTACCTACCACTAATAGGACTACCTCTAACAGGAATACGCCAGTATCCCACATAGTAAACACAACATAAATCAAGTAATGTATCATTTAATAGTTGTTATAGTGGAACGATTAAGTGCCATGCCTAATCTGCAATGCGTTAAGTACAAACATATAAACGTGTTGGTTTACCGTGCTCGTAAATACGTATTATAATAAGGTGTGGTACTCATATTATCAGTACTCATTGTATACATTGCAAAATGAAGCACAGCGGAGCACGACGACATTTATACTGGGTATCTACCTCGTAATATTTCCTCCGGTTCACTTATGTAAATGCAGTATATTGACAAACAATATACTTGGAAATATATGAAGTGGACTTATAAAAGTGACAGTGGCTGGGTGTGTACCATCATAACCTAAGGGTATTGCCACACTGCTTCGCTGGGCTGTACCAAGCCCAATTCATTCTTACTATAATTTCAATATACAACACTATTTATGGTTATTAAAAAAGTGACAGGTTCGCTATTCCTAGTCAAATGCACGGTTTACGACGACGAAAGAAAATAAACCAATACTGATATATGCACGTGGCAAGTAAAATGTGAAGATATCGTCGAGTTATCTTTCCATGGTACCTGTTTACACTTTTTATTAAGCTCCCTAATGAAATTTGTGATTCGCCTATAAAACGTAATAAAAAGTAAAGTATGCTAAAAAGGCCATTATAAAATCCGTGATTAATTACGTAATAAACTTGGACATGAACTGTTCAGTCAATTTGGTAATCAAGCAAATCATTGTACCTATCTAGATTAAAAAATGTTTATAAACAAAAAAAACATAAAATCTCGGTGAGTTTTTTATATATATTTATTTTATTAGGAAAAACAAACAGTCACAATATAATTTATACAGTGTACCAATTTATAATAATGTTCGATATTAAATGAGCAATATTGTGGCCCACTACGCCATCTACAGATTATAATATTTAATATAGCAGAGAGAGTCTCCAGAGGTTACAAATAAATAAACTAAATTCAAATATAAAATTCTAAAACAATTCGATAATAAATGAATTAATTTATAATTAAGTACTTACATTTTAGACGAGTGCAATTAATTAGTAGTACAGAATAAATGATTTTTGAATTTTGAATTTTATTCACAGTAATATTTCTGTGAAAGTATTGGTACTAAGGTGACCAAATAGACCATTTCATAGGTGCACCAGTTTTTAGGAGAAGTGTCTTGAACCCGGAAGATATTGATGACCCCCTAAACACCATTTAATAACCTGCTGTTGAATATCGGAATCCGGAAGCAGTTTAGAAGCCAGATGAATTATTGGATGCCATAAAATCGCACACTGGTAAGAAATTCTGCTGCCAATGAAAGTAGTTTCATATTTTAGACCATCGTTTGGGGCATACCACCAAATCGTAAGGAGCTTGTCAAGCAAAAGATGAAGACTTGTCCAAGTGGTTATAGAAGTCCTCGGCATGGCGGCTTGATCGATGCTTTTTCGCCTCACTTTTAACAACATGGTACAGAGAAGGGAACATATATTGTAGGTAGTACATTCCAGTTCTTTATTGTAGACATTGCGGCCATGTTAAAAGCTGAAATGACAGCTGGGTAGGCGCGGACGTGAAAAATGTGCTATTGCATAGGTATGCAAGACCATTTTCCACGGATAAGAATCATAAAAGCATTCGGCCTTCCTAGTAATTCACATCATATAGTCAATTATCGTTCAGAACAATATATTTGTAACATAGCAGTAAATTAATCATACGCACTGATTTTTTGAGACATATTTATACTTGCGGTGCTTTTGTAAGTGATTACTTTAAGTGGAGCAAAACATTGTCAATAATATACATTTATATAAATAAAGTAAATAGCGGAGTTAGTTTGCTGTGGTAACTAACAGCTTTGTAATGAATATATGTAAATGTCTGACAGACAGTGTGTCTGACACGGAATAAGCCGTTACTTAGCAGACTTATGACTTATGTATAAGTACTTAGGTAGGTAATCTCCGATTGATGTGATTTTCACTCTCAGAATATGCTATAAGACATAATTTGACTACTTTTTCCTACTTTAAGAGTTTTTCACAAAAACACAATTTCACAATTTCATGAATTTACCATAAAATTGTGAACAAACACGAATGAAGGCATCGATATTAGCAAGTAAATAATAAAATAAACGTCATTCAAGTTTGTTTACATTCTGTTGGACGTAGAAAACAACAGTGAGCTATAATCGGCGACACCAAGACTCAAGAGTGCCCGTCGAACTGTGCCTCGGTTCGCGTTTATCGGAGAGACCTTTGGCTTGCTTGCGGGGCGCGGCACCTGCGAACTACGATAATGATTCTCGTAATATCCGAGATTTATGTTGGTGAATTAAAATGAAATGTCACTTAATTTAATCAACACTCCCCGCGGTGCGGTGGACATCTGCACCAAACGCGGCGAAATAAACTCGGATGAATCACCTTGTTTTGCAGTACATTCTTGGAACTGATTAATAATTATATTAATTTATCTCAGTAATAAAACAATAATTAACAGTCAGTAGTCATACGAGCCGACGTATAAATTTCCTAATGTGAAACCTAGTGTAACATGATACCGAGATCAAACAGGTCGCTATTACACCTGGGCACCTGACGAGGCTCACGTCAACTATGGTAATAGACCAAACAAAATTACTTTTAATATTCCAAAAATATCGATTACTAATATGCTTCGCGCTTGTATTAAATTTTAGAAAAATAATATATAATCTATGTTGAAACACAGATTAATAAATGGTTGAAACGAGCACCGCCCAGTTTTTAGCAATCATAAATATAACTCGTTGATGACTTCAGGGGTTTGGTAATACGTTTTTACAAATCCAGGCTTCCATTCCGCGAGCAGGTACTTCATAAAGGATAGCCCGTCTGTGTGATATGCTGTCTTTGCCAAATAAGGGCAGGTCGTTGCTCCGACGTCTTCTTTGTTTAAAAAAATAACACTCGTATGTAGGAACATACGTGTATGGAAAATCAACTGAGAATTAATCACATGTAAAAGCCTTCGCTTTATGAATATCTAAAGAAAATCGAAGGTTACATTGTGAAATCTGTCACTAAGACGTCAGGTTCACATACGAGTTTTTATACTTCTATTTATTAATTAAATGTTATTTATTCAAAGTAATATTCACATACTAAACTACTCTTATAAGGGTGAAAAAAGACTACATAAGCTTTTAACTTTTAAAGAACGAACAACTCCTGAAAGCTGTCGTCAGTTTATATTAATTGCCGATTAACTTGATCACCGTAGTGACGATCAAATTCAGGGCAGATAATTAAGAGCGATTATGTCAAATTCGGTCGTTAAACTAGTTGGTTAATGCCATTGTATTATGAATATGGATTTAATGTTGTATAAACATCAAAAGCCTCAAGTTACACGGTATCGAGTGTCGTGACAGCACGGGGTCGAGCCTGCCAGGTGCGCTGCTTGGGACATTAATCGTGATACACCATCGTATAGATCACAATCAAAACCTGTTTTATTATTTTAAAGTTGTAAATGACGCAAGTGGCGGTGGTGCGCTCGCGCAGGTGGGACCGTGTACGGTAACATGGAGTGCGGTAACACAGCTGCGGAAAATGTACAACACTACGTACAGTACTGTTTGTACAGTTATGCAAGTCTTTGACACCCCTATACGATACAGTTACATCCTGGTTACTTGACAATTTATATATTTTTACATTTAATTCTATTTAAGTATGATTATATAAACCTATGGCTAGTCCAAGCTGACCAAATGACGCGTCCCGCCACCTATCTCATGTACCCAAGCAAATAATATGGCTGAAGAAATTCATGAAACAATTGATAGGTTTACTGTTTATACAGATGATATGAAGGTATGTGGGGGACAAGCTATTCCTACCTGCTAACCTACATAGGTACATACAGTTAAACCATGTATCCTAAAATATTTTAGTGAATATTTTTTTATAAATTAATACTTTACCTTGTGCTGTATGTTGATATTTTAACAGAAATATCTTCTCCAATTTCTTGGAGCGCTTCTGATAAGCGCGTGTTAAGTGACTTGATAGCGTAGCTAAGTTCAAAGTTGAGCGACGTAGTGGGCCGTGTGTAGGCGTGCGCGCGACTCGGTCAGGCGGCCCGGCGTCGTCGCGCGGCGCCCTATCGTCTACCGACCGCCTATCATTATTCCCATCCAAACATTATTTACCACTCGACCTTTTTATCCTGAAGCCTTTTTTAATATACCTACATTAACTGCAGAACCACTTATCAGGTAGACAACTCGTGGGATGTAAAATTCGTCGGGCAGACGTTTAGTGCTCGTATAGATAACTGATGAATGTTTATAATTCTTCAGTTAATTAACAAATAAAGCCCATATATACAATCGATTATAATCAATTTGTAATACAGGATATCTAATTCGAAAAGAATTTTAATGTCAAATCCATCGACAGACTGTATAACTAATACCTGGACTCTATGAATGACATGGAAGCAAAAAGTTGGAATAAATTAGTTAGCCATCTATTAATTGTCAATTCTTTTTCAATGATCACTGATATCCTTTTTTACATTGCGAAGAACGCGGATGAGGCTGGAATACAATATTTATTTATAAAGTCTCTGCGTCGGTTGCAATAAGTAATCGAAAGCAAGATTCCATTTATTCCTATCTGTTGGTTTTTCTGGTTCCAGTAACTCCCGCAATGAAGCGCGCATTGCGACCGAGAGGAGCATTGCTCGCGACTTTTATTACTTGTGTAACCTGATATATGTCATGTAGGTACCTATTTTACCTTTTACAAAGTTACAGGTTATGTATATTGTGTCTTTCGATATGTGATCTTGAAGCAAATTTTAAAATCACCTTACTGGAGATTTATAAATTTTAATTGTGATGTGTTTAGTTTATAGTCTAAAAAAGAAGTTGATGTAATGCTCAAGCAATAGGCCAATAAACCTATGTAGTTTATTGGACTCTGAATCAATTTACTCCGATAAAAAAACGTAACACCTGTGGAAGAGTTAGTTATATCCACGCTGTGCTAACATTTTGATTTAGGTTCATTTGGAGCCATAACAGGAAAAATAACCAACACAATAATGACGGTAGGTGAAATAGCTCTTAAATGGTTTTGTTTTCTGATCCTCCATTTAATTAATCCGTTCCGCTGCCTCATCACCTCTTAATAAAGTTTTCATGACGTAATCTAAGGAACACGCAGAATCGAAAACATTATTATTAACGGATTTTTTGATAAAACGAAATAATCGCTATATCAAAGAATCGGTGTAACATTTCATCCATTTTGGACGATATAACAGCAAAATTACTATTTTGAAACGGGTATCTTTTATCTATATTTTATGATTCATTTTTGAAATATGATATCGCGATATAAGCAAGAATATTTTTACTATTGACATTTATGGGTAGGTAATTTATTTAAAAAAAGAATAAGGATAACATTGAGAATGTGATCTTTTTAAAATAAATGTGAAGTTAGATCGCCACCTGGAGATTTCTAGTGTCTATCATGAAGGAAACTAGTTCAGATATCATGTTCCGTTGTGTTTTACTTGTTTGAGCGCTGTGAAGACTTCAAGGCTTGTCTGCAATGTAGGTGAGGGCATGCAGCATGTAGAGTTTATTCTGTGAAGATTCGCGGAAGCAGGGCGAGCGGCGACCGTGCGTCTGCCCGCGCAACGCTGCACCTGCCGGCCCGCAGGCTATTTATAAACCAGACCGTACCTCTGACATAGAATAACCAACTTACTTACTTGCCAAACACCAACCAACTTACGGTAGTGAACCTACAAGGATAAGTACTTTTAATTCCACATATTCGATTACGATGATATTCTATTATATTATCATACTTTTCTATTACTTAAACGATATAGGTACATATTATATTTCATTCTTCTTCTTTTATACTGAATGGTAGCGACACTAATGACACTTTTAATTCATCTGTTAAAGATATAATGTTCAGTGTACAATTTTAGATTTTGGTATATTTGTAGCAATCAGAATATTATTTACCATTATTGTCTGTAGTATGCAACTGTAACAGACCCGAAACATCGGATAGGTACTAAGAATAACAAATCAATATGCTCAATATCCCTATTGTTATACGTAAAACTTAGATATATTCATGTGTGGGAGGGTAGCCAAGAGAACTTCCGCACGAAAATGTAGAGAACAACATTCAATGTATTCCTCAGTGAAGTGTCACTTCTAGACGTTATTTTGTGGCAGTGCTTGGAATTTACATAACAACTTACCTACAATTGTATAGCATCCAAGCTATACTATTATAGGTTTGTATACTTAGTATGTATATACAATACTATATTGTTTATCAGCTTTTTGCGCAGCACCTCTGTCAATAATTTTCCGTAATGTGTGTATTTACCTACATAACAAGAATAGTTACAATTTTTTTTAGTAAACATAGTAGAAATCAGGTGTGATCTTTTAGAGCTAGCTGTCCATTAATAATGTGGTGCGATACAGGCTACCAGTAGTTGAATAAATATTATTTTTAACGATCAGTGCAGCCGGTATTTGTGCACTATGTGTTCAACATGTTTACGTAACAGTGTTCTGATGTCGGGAACAGTTTACCGCCGCGGCCGAAGTCGGTAAACATACCAAACGGTCTTCACCACACGACAAACCAGCCTGATATTTGCTCACCGGTCGGTAGCTGTGTGCGAGGCTAGGCCAACCGCGTTCCTACATTATTAGACAAATCGCGACCTAATATTCATTTCCTCTATCGATCTTAGATTAACTGAGATGGACTTTTTCATTCACAGATTATAATAATGTTGATTGAACTGTTTTCTCAAACAACGTTGGCTATAAGATGTCATTGTCCTCAGGAGTATTCAAGTTATATGTTATGGATAGTTGAAAACTGTGTATTAAGAAACCTTTTGTCTCTGATTTTGTATATCAAATATTTATTTAATAAAGAATGGATTATATATATGACTTTTTGTGTTCAAAGCTGAAAGGGCGGTGACCTTATTGTTTGAAAAGTAGAGTGATGAACTTATGACGCAGGCCGGTATACATTTGTTCCTTTAGCGCAGTTTCTATAAACACAATGGCACCTGACCGGCAATATAATATGATATGGCTGATTTTTCTGCCACCGTGAGCGTGAAGTGAGAAGGGCAGTAGCGTATTGCCATTGTCACTATGTTAATAGTAATAATATTTTAGAGTTACAAAGACACAAATTTTATTAAATTTTTGTAATGATTGATGTAAAACTTATAATTTTCGAAGCGATTCTACTGACGTTTTCACCTTAGGCTAGGCCTAGAGCTTCGATTTTCTATTACATCCAGTACTCTACCGATACAAACTACTCAACTTAGTTAAAGGGGATCAAAATACCCAAAATAAGCTTATCTATAAAATAAACGTTTAACAAATATAGCAATTTTAATGAATTCACACACTTATGTATACATAGTACTTATAAAAATACCGACCGAATACATTGATTGTTGAAATGTGGCTTTTAATACACCTCTCTCTCACCCGAAGCGAAAATAGGCGTGAGCATTATGTACGTGTATGTGATAATATCGGTATAAATGTGTATTGTATCTATGTAATATTGTGTCAAATGCGTAAAACATAGATTGATGGTTGTCTTCTTAGCTAAACTTCATTGCCTGTGTTAAGACTATGTTTACCTAGGTATCTACCTAATGTAATGGCTAGGATTCAAACCCCCGATTTACGTCAAAGTTACTAAAACAATATCGTGACTTTATTGCTTTTTATATCTATAATAGTCTAATATTGACTAGCCTTTGATTTCATATAAATGGAAAAAGGGCGTCTCTCAAAAACCTGTGTGGGGTTATAATATAATCCTCGATACGACTAATGTTAGAGGTCAAATATAGGAATTCACGACAGTGTTAAAAGCTCCGCAAGGTGAACTGAACTGTTAGACAAAGGCTCATCGCGTTGGACTAATTAGGCCGAACGCTGTGAGGAATGCGCGGGCCACGCCGGTAATTGCAGAGCGCGCGCCGCTCTGCGCCCCCGGCACAAGCCATGGCGCGCACACCTCATTGCGAACGAAGCTTTTGCGCCAAGATTTATTTACATCCGGATTCTATAAGTAGAAACTAATACATCCAATATAATAGAAAAGCATAATTTCTCTATAATACCAAACAATTCTTTCTCGTATATTATTTTTACTGCATTTAAGTGCGTATAATTATCACCTTTATAAGGAAAACATCGTGATTAGATACCTACATAACAGTCTTCGTTTCCTCAGATTTAAAAACGGGGGGAGATTTAAAAAATTAAAAGAGGGGACTTACCTCCAGGAGCGGAATAATTTTGAAAAAGGATTAACATTACATATTAATGTTATAAAAGAAATTGAATACAGTGTTATTTCTGCAAATATGTTTGAAAATTTAATTAATGCAAATATAGCAGTAAATAACATCGTCAAAGCAATTTATTACCATTTTGATAACGGTAGTAGGTAGAAAAAAATTGTTTGTTGGCGGCCTAACACACTGACAGAATGTCGGCCGCTGCGCAAGGTTATTCGGTGATGTGTATAAGTTTTTAGGCTATTTACCATTACTGTGTAAGTAGGTACCTACATAATATTGATTTGGTCAGCGTATTTGGTAATTAGGCAACATAATTACGTAGCTATTCATAAAAAAATTGATACTAAATTAAGCATTAGTTCTCAAGAGGTCACGTGGAATGTTTTGCTCAGTTTGATACTGTCGTAATCAGTTATCTTCGACATTTTCTAATTTACTTTTTATATTGCGATACCAGAAACTGTGTTATTTTTTCACCAGAAGAACCAAAAGTATCCAAATTACTATAGGAATCCAATCATATCTTCACAGATTTCCTCTTACCCGATTTGGATATATAACGAATAGAAACTTATACCGGCCGTGGTTTATATTTCCATATTATATTGGATAGTAACCATGACCTGAACCTAAACAGATGAAGTTAAAGTTGCTGTTAATATTGTATATAAGTTCGTATATGTGCCAAGTTCGGCCAGTTTCTATTTATCAGGGTCCAATTTAGTTTAAGGTTCATTGTAGTTCCACACTTGAAATTACCCGATTAGGTTTGAACCTCTTTAAATTCTTTGATTCGATGGTAACCTCATTTCAAAATTTTCATTTTAGGAAGTTGAATTTGGAATTCTCTCATAAGTTCCCGCTTCTTTAAGAAAGAATTTGAATAGTTTTTATATTTTTGCATACCTACTTTATTTGGTATTTGTATAGAGTTAGTGCAACAGTTTTTGTGTGGATATTATTTACGTCGCGCGGTGTGGTCTGGTTGTGGTCGGCCTTCGCTCGCCAAGAGACAAGACGCTAGCTGCCACTTTCACTCGGCCACCACAACATGCATCCACTAACACCTGGTTTTATTTTCATGGATATGGCATTCTACTGAAGCTTATTTGTCTATTACCTATTTGGATGTGAACATCTTGTTAACTTTTAAAATATTGTTATATCCTAAGAAAAAATCTTGTTATATTTTCTTTTTCTAAGCAGATAACGTTTACTTAATTACCTATACATACGTTCGAGAAAATGTTTGGGAAGCGACACAATATCGTATCTATTTATTCATGACTCCACGTATTTCGAGGTTCATACAAAAAAAAAACCGTGTTCAAAACAATAAGTGCCAACACAATTTATTTTTCACCTGTGCCTACTAACACCCGGAGCTTGTTTTGATATTTGCTTCATTAGTTCATTACAGATTATGTGCGGAGTTAACATTTATCATTCGTTTAATTATTTTAGTTACCTATCGAAGATTTGAGACGAGTAAATTTAAATGTTTTCATCTTTATTGAACGTAGACAAACATTGGATAATAATAATAAAATATAGGCATACCTACTTATTTAAAACACGTTTTTTTTGTAAATTTCAACGATAGAACTAGATTTTAAAACTTCTATGATGATATTTTCACTAACGTTGAAGATTTTAAAATCAATCACGCCATCAAAGTATTAGCATTTAAAGTATATAAGTATATAGTAGGTAGGTACAACTAAAGCTGAACTACTTCCACGATTCGAATAGTACCTATAATAATAAGATATACTAGGTACATATTTTAAACTTGAAATTGAAACTAACCTCCATACATTTCATTTAATGGCATGTATATTATAAACTTAATTAACTAGGATCGGCCGGTATGTTGCGATTAGTTGTATTGAATAAAGAATATAGGTACACATAGAGTATGCGTGTGCGCATTTCGAAACCGGTGTTGCGCAATAAGGTCGCCGCCAAGGACGCGGGTTCGTTGCCAGAAATAAATTGATGTTTATGTCTGTCTAGCGTACTGAGCGGACCGCGCGCACTGTTCGCCGCCCGCGACGTGTCGCCAATAGTTTGCATTCTACGACCACTACCGTCTTACCCCCGCTAGAGTAGTGGCAGTTCGTTTGTAGAATTCAATAAAGTAATCAATGTATGGAATTGGCATATTATTTCGGTTATGACTATTATGTCTATCCCATACATTGATTATTATATTTTACTAATGTTGCGATTATTGTGTAGAGAGGCTGAGCCTGTACGCAAAGTGACATTTAATAGAAAAGGACGCTCTTCGGAGCGATTCTTCGCTTCGAAGCGAATTCTTTACTATTCGTGATTACTGGATTATATGAAAATTTGTACTAGGTATAATAAATTATTATCTCGAATTAAAAAAAAATCTCTATTCATATTAATATAGTACCTAATTCAATCACATACATAACGCAGTGATTTCACAGGCGTTTTCACCAATAGAATCTCACTTTGTCTAATGTCATTGTAAATATAATGTCAATTCCATACATTATGAACAATGCATGGAATTGTTCAGATATTTCACAGCTATACGATTCATGCTTTCATGCAAATGTTTGTTACATACATATAGTTAATATGAATTTTAATCCAAAGATCACAGATACCTATAAAATATTCTTTTTATTAGAACCTCTAATAAATCGTTGTCAAGAACATTTGATAGGCTGTAAAGCGTTAAAGATTGACAAATTTGAAAATCATCTGAATCATTAGTGTTTACAGATCATAGAGACTTAGATTAAAAAGTTGCAGTTGATAAGTTTCCGTGAACAATTTTTCTTCACATTGAAATTGCCGATTACGTACATACAAATCATTACTGTGTTAAAAGTGACAAATCAATCAAAATTATGTTTTTCGCTAATAAATTTTGACCTCCTTATAAATTAAAATGATTTCACAAATATCTTTACTTAATATTGACCAACTATCAAAAACTTCAACAATTTTAAAAATAAAAAGTAATAAAATTATAGTTCAAGTACACAATGTTTCAAAAATTTGCCAATTAGGTCCATACAAATATAAACGTTACAAGTAAATATGCCTTATAGCAGTTATAGCCGTAAATTGACACGTATTTCGTGTTCGTTGCATTTATAGTGACAAAATACTCGTTTAGTGGAGTCGAGACGAGTGTGAGATGCGCATTATAACATGCATCGGAGCGGGCGCGCGGGCCGGCAACAAGTGGCCGGTTAAATATGTCATCACCGTTATACAGCCACGTGACAAAACACTACTAGTGGGATTACCATCAATGCTTATTAACTTTATTTTCGCTTCACATGTAACTGTTGTGTGAGAGTAGAGAATTCTTCTTGACCAATTTATTGGTATTGATGTTTTCCAAGAACTTTGAATGATTGACTTGCGTTGCGCAAGAACCATCTTATTACCGTACATAAAACATAGAACTAATTACTTTTATAGAATATAGCATACTAGAATTAAACTTAATAACGATTATCGAACTGAAGGTATCTAATCCAAAATTTAGTTTAACATGATAGCTGTAGATAATGCCTGATTGACACGTTTTACAAAATGCACTTGTATGTCAGGTTTATGTTGGTATGACAGGTACTTAAATAACTTGGTCAGTATAGAACAAAATCCTATTCTCGCGCTAGTGTAGAAGTAAGTACGTAATCGTCAACATCACTAGTATCCATGTACCGCTGCCCTTATGGTGAAAGTCGATTGTGATTGAGGTGCGTACGAGACAAACAAAATGCGAGGTGTGCGAGTTCCGCGGCACGCGACTATATTATTTTTTGTGTCGACAAAATTATTATGTTCCTTTTTCAACCTTCAACATCGGGGGGAAAGGTTGAAAGTATGATGGACAGACAAATTGATGGTAGCGAGATGCGCTGAGCACAAATTCGAAATTCAAACAACTCGCTTGCATACGTGTTAAATATTTCACACCGATCGTTTTATTTCTTTTTCGTTTAGATAAACAAGAATGCTGAAAATTCAACTTGAGTGAGCGCAAAGCGAATAACGTACAATTCTCACATTTATAATGTATAGTTACTATGTTGAAGATTAAATATAAATATATATTATGTCATATGTGTTGTATTAACGTCCTATCCTATTTAAGTGTTCCCGGAAACCTTGCAAAGTAAGGCTAAACTGTCGAAAAGAATAACAGCAGCAATTTCATTGTTGCAGTATGCAGTGAGATTGTATCCGCGTATGTGTAGTGTGCTTTTGATAAGATAAGATGTATCTGAGAGTAGTGAGTGTGCCGCGGGCTCATCTGGTGTTGTAGCGCAGTCGCGGGCGCTGCGCAGCGGCCATCGACCGCGCGCCTCCTCTAAAATATTCCAAGCATGCACAAATTAAACTGGTTTTTTCTTCATATTATTTTATTACCTTTGCATAAAAACATTGTAAGCTGAACAATTTCGCGACACCGTGCAATATGTCACACCTGGCCACTATTTCACATGCTGAGCTTCAAAATAGTTGTCGATAACTTAATTGACATAATTAATGTATTGAATTAACATTAGTAGGTATTGTAAATTTGCGCTTATGTTTAAATGTTTACGTGTGAATAACTTCGATTCGTATATGGGTGTAGCTTTTTTTAATATTGGGCACGTCAATATGGCTTCACCTCGTCTGATGGTAAGCTTGACACCAATAATATTGCAATGGTGATCCTGAGCCTCCATGATTAGTTTTATTCGTCAATTAGCAGGTATACATGGTTGTAGGTGATATTTAAGTTGGCCTTAGTATGTGTGGGTAAAGCTCTATACATCATTACTAACTAGAGCTCTGCAATACAAAAGAAACTAGCAGCCTTTTTTCATTCAAATTCATCCGTTTTCAAGTGACAAACACATATAAACTAACAAACTTTTACGTTCTACCAATATACTCGTAATATATGGTCCACTAAAAGTTTTGCATTTCTACCTAATCGGAACTATTTGAATTTGGAATGTTATATTTTTTGAAACGTGAACCTTCTTAATAATGAAAAATAACCATAGGCGGGAAATCATTTGTCTGCTTTTGGGAGAGAAGCACTTTCTTTGAGCACCGTGAGGCGATGGTTTACTGAATTTGAGAGAGGTCGAGTGGCATTCAAATGCCAAAGAAATAATTGTCAAGCGGCTAATTGAAGAAAACCTACGGATTACCTATGAGACCATTTGAGGACTATTGGCGATTAGTAAGATCCAAATTCAGAAAATTTTACACGAAGAATTGAAAGTTCAGAAATTTTGTTGTCGTTGGATCCCCTCATGAACTGACAGCGGAGCAGAAACGGACTCGCATGGAATAATGCTCACAAATGCTACTGAAGTACGACCGGACTGTTTGTACCTAATATTGTCACAGAAGATGAAACGTGGCCGATTTGTTGTTTTGAACCCGAAAATTTGAAAATGAAAACCGGCCAACAAAAGTGGGGCATGCGAGAAAGGTTGCTAAAACGGGTACGGGCCTGCTTCTGCACAATTCCACTCGAAGATCAAAAGAGTGTTAATGCCGAGTGGTATTCTACCATTAACTTTTAAACTTTCGCGTTCCATGATTATGATAATAAATGTAACCGGGAATTAACGCGATCATGTTATAGGTATATACATACATATGGTATTCTACCATTCATTTACCCAGGGTGTTAGTTAAAGTTCGCGAAAGACGCTCACACACGGCCAACAAAACAAAGTCATATTTAACTTCTGAAAAAGTACTACTCGTCACCCATCCTACGCATAGCCCCGACCTAGAACTCTGTGATTTGAGTATTTCCCTCAAAATCAAAGATTTGATGAGAGCTTTCACTTTTACCAACTACAAAGAGGCAACACTGATAGCGTTCAATCAGCACTACCTGTTATAAAAAATGGTTTGATCGCATGAAAAAATGTTTAAAATGTAAAGGAGAGTATTTTGAAAAGCAATAAACATGATATTTTGGTTATAACATGTTGTTTTTTTAAAATTACGCAAAACTTATAGTTTGACCTACGTATACCTGTATCTAATATATGTAGTTCTCTTGATCATTTTCACTTTGATAATATTAAAAACTTAAATCTCAAAAATCAGCGCCCACTACAGACCTTATCGACCAATCTCTATCTAGGTGAAATATTCGAACTAACCGAGCTACAATGAAACAGGTCTTCAAAAAACACCCAAAAACGGTTGTTACGCATATAATAATAATAATAATCAGCGATCGCGGCATGTCGAGTAGCTGGTGTTAGGTTTCCCGACACAAAAACAGCTCCTCGACCTGCCGTCCCTAATTGGCAATACAGAATTGAGCGGCGTATCGCCGAGACCAGGACACTCATTGGCAAACTATGCTGCTTCAGGTCGGGCAATACCCGCCCAAGAGTGATGCGCTTTGTGAAACGGGCATTTTCGGGGACTGATGTCAGTCCTCGTGAGTACCTACAACGAGTCACAGAGCGCATCGACTTCCTGAAGCAAAAAGTCTATGCGTGGGCAAACCGTATACGCCGCTATAAAAAGAGAGTGGATCGATATACTCTGAATCGCTCGTTCCAGAGAGATGAGAGGTGGGTTTATAGAAGATGGGAGCAACCTGATTCGGATGTGACTGATATGCATCGACCAGATGATGAAGCCACCAGCTCATTCTGGCGTAGCATTTGGTCGGTGCCAATTGGTCACACAGAGGGTGAATGGATACGGGATGTCAGACAGTCATGTGAACCAATACAAGCAATGGAGCCAATATCTATAACAGTAGATGACGTAGCGAGTGCAGTCCGTTCATTACCAAACTGGAAATCAGCAGGACCAGACGGACTGCACAATTTTTGGCTCAAATGGCTCCATAGTTCACATGCATGTCTGGCATCGCAATTCCAATCATCACTTGAGTCGGGATCACTCCCTGCTTTTATGACTACAGGCATAACCCACCTACTCTATAAATCAGGTAGTACCACGGACCCTAAAAATTATAGACCTATTACATGTCTACCAACGGTTTATAAACTTCTTACATCCATTCTTAGAGATAAAATATCATCACATATTGATTATAATTCTATAATGTCAATCTCTCAGAATGGATGTAGGAAGGGAGCCCGTGGTACGAAAGAGCTCCTTATTCTTGACATGGCCATTAGCCAACAGGTTCGCCGTAACCGAAAGAATTTGGCGACATGCTGGATTGACTACAAGAAGGCCTACGACTCTGTGCCACATACATGGCTGTTGAGGGTGCTAGAGTTGTATAAAATTGATACAACTCTATGCACCTTTTTGAAGACATGTATGGGGCAATGGAGGACGGTTCTTCTTTCTCCAGGATGTCGTCAGGTTCTTGGGGACGGTATACCGATTAAGATCGAGAGGGGTATATTCCAGGGTGATAGTCTGAGTCCATTATGGTTTTGTCTGGCACTGAATCCTCTTAGTACAATGCTAGAGAATTCAGGGCTAGGCTATCGGTTGCGGAAAGGGGGTTCAGTTGTGTCCCACCTGCTTTACATGGATGACCTGAAATTGTTTGCCTCCACCGGCCCCCAACTGGTAGAGTTACTTACAGTAACTGAAACCTTCAGTAACTCTATCGGAATGGGGTTTGGAGTAGACAAATGTGCGGTCATGCATGTAAAAAGGGGTGGGATTGTGGAATCTGAAAGAATTCAACTTTCAGATTCTACATGGCTGAGGTCTCTTTCCGCAACTGAAACCTATAAATATCTTGGTATGTCACAAGGGTTAGGTATTACTGAGACTGTTATGAAACAGACATTGCGGGATCGTTTCTTTGGCCGCCTGAAAAAAGTACTAAAAAGTCTTTTATCAGGTGGTAACAAGGTGCGCGCCTACAATGGCTGGGTCATGCCAGTCTTAGTATACTCCTTTGGCATACTAAGATGGACCCAGACCGAACTAGACGCCCTGGATAGAAAAGTCCGGACGTTGCTGACTGCATATCGGATGCATCATCCACGGTCATCAGTAATGAGGTTGTATATCCCACGGAAGTGTGGAGGTCGTGGTTTTTTAAACGCCAAGACTCTACACAACCGTGAGATATACAACCTTAGAGAATATTTCTTGCATGTTGACGAGGATGTGCACCGAGATGTAGTGGCAATAGACAACGGACTAACTCCTCTTGCTCTGGCTAAAGAGAACTGGCATAGACCTGCAATTCTCAGCATCACCGATCGTCAGGAAATATGGAAGAGCAAAGAGCTACATGGACGATTTTATCGGGCCTTATATGGGCCCGACGTAGATTTAAAATCATCTGTGTCCTGGTTGCGTTTCGGAGATCTCTTTGGAGAAACCGAAGGTTTTGTCTGTGCAATTACAGATGAAGTTGTTATGACGAATAATTATCGGAGGTATATCTTGAAGGATGGTACGATTGACATATGTCGGGCATGTCATCGTCCTGGAGAGTCCTTGAGGCATATTATTTCTGGTTGTTCTCGTCTTGCCAACGGAGAGTATTTGCATAGACACAACCAAGTGGCCAGGATCGTTCATCAGCAACTTGCTCTGAAGTACAATCTTGTAGATTTGGAGGTGCCGTATTACAGATATGTGCCCGACCCAGTTCTTGAAAATGGCCGTGCCACATTGTACTGGGATCGATCAATCATCACTGACAGGACTATTGTAGCCAATAAGCCTGATATAGTGGTGATTGATCGATCAGAGCGTCTCGCAATAATTGTTGATGTTACCATTCCCCATGATGATAATCTCGTGAAAGCCGAAAAAGATAAACAAATAAAATATTTGGACTTGGCTCACGAGGTTGTCGACATGTGGGATGTTGATTCAGCAATTATTGTGCCGATTGTCGTATCAGTTCACGGATTGATTGCCAAGAGCCTCGACCAACATCTCAAGAGGCTCGCGTTAGGCAGTTGGGTCAAGGGCTTGATGCAGAAGGCAGTACTCCTCGACACGGCACGTATTGTGAGGAGGTTCCTCTCTCTGGAGCCCTAACCTCCGGTAGCTTGGTCCCTGTACCCGATACCGGTGGGCTACTTTTTTTTATATTTTTAAATATGTTTAATTTTGTTTTTTTTTTTTTTTTTTTTTTTTTATGTATTTAAAAATATAAGGAAAATGTATTTAAATGAAATAAAGAGGAAATAATAATAATAATTTATTTTCATTAATTCATTGGTATTTGTTACATAATTTCTTAATCTATCTATTACTATTTTTTTATACTTAGTGCAT
The DNA here is from genome assembly GCA_963691645.1 of Pelosia muscerda. Taxonomy (NCBI): domain Eukaryota; kingdom Metazoa; phylum Arthropoda; class Insecta; order Lepidoptera; family Erebidae; genus Pelosia; species Pelosia muscerda. Next base: position 10,819,913 of record OY829106.1, read on the forward strand.
ACTATCTTAGATATATTATGTATTAATACATATATATATATATATTATAAATGGGCTCTATATTTGTAAAAAAAAAATAATCTTACGTTAACTATAGTTATTTAGCTGTGCTACATAGCCTGTGCCTGAACTAGGTAATCCTGTTTTTCAGGCTTGTGTTGCAATTTTTACATTTTAAATAAACAAATAAATAATTCATAGGTAACTATAAAAGCAACTTCCAAAGTGGATTATAAATATCTCAGTTACTAAACTACTTAAAAATATTCATTTCATTTTACCACCGTTATCAACTTCTCTGTCTCATCGTATGTCAATTTTTGTAGTAAATTCTTTAGGACATTCTTACACTGGTTGTAGTTCAGAGGATATATGTCTGCTATAGCATTTACTCTATTATACAGCAGTATAAGTGTATGGTTTGTGACACTGGAGTCAATATATTTTGCAGGTAAATTTAGGGGATATGATATCCCCCTGTCTCACTCGACGCTGCAGAGATATGGGATCGTCTTCTGGTCTTGGAGCTGGGCGCATATGGTAGCAATGCCATACGGATATTTCATTGCTTCAATATATAGCCAATCGATCAGAGCAGCCACAACTGTCCATGTTTGTTTTCAATTTCTTTACTTTCGAAATTGTTTTCATGAAAAGCTCGCATGTTGCACGCAGTCTTGATCAGAGCAGAGCTTTCTTCATAATTTCCTTTTAAAATTTGTTTAAAAAAAATCGTTACTATTTATTACTAAGTGCCAAGCAGTATTACGAGTAGATATATTCTCTAAAATATAACTCACGTTTTCATGGTTTCTATCACATAACTGGTGAAGCGTCCGCATAACACGCGTAACACACGCAATTTAGTTTTAAACCAATCAGCTATACCGACCAATCAGTTGTTTGGTATTCCAAGATTCACGTCATTCCAAATGAATCATTCTACCGAAAATAATTGTTTTCAAGCTCAATAATTTAACATTATCTTTCTAGTGGAGTAACATGTTTGTATAGTCAGCTAGTCTACCAGAATTACTCCCACTTCTGAAGCACTAGCGGACTACAGGTATACAGAAAGTAGTAGGTATGTTATTAATCTAAATACTGCTAAGACTAACAGAAACTTGTAGTAAGACCAATAGAACCAATCAACAGGTAATGAGAAGCCATCAACAAACGTAAATACCGTTTACGGTAAATACTATTTCATGTTTTGTAGTTTCCTGGTAGGTACTTCAGATGAAGAAAATTATGGTTTATGGTTGTAACTAATATAATTAATAAATAATACCTTAACAGGGGTCATTATACCATTATTGTAATCAGTAGGTACCAATTTGTTCAGGAAAGTAATAATAGATATCCTAATCGTTATTCATAAATTTTTCATAGTTTTATTAATTCAAAAACTTTAAATAAAATAAAATAACGAATAAAAAAGCTTTTCGAACGTTGCCTTACTTAAGAGCCTAATATCGTGAATTTCAAACACAAATGAAATCTTTGCATAATTAAAAAGTAAAGTATAATCAAACAATAGTATGTAGATAAGTGGATGAGTAAAACAAAAGCAATCACTATCCATGTGAGGCTGAGTCGAAAGCTCGCTCCAATTCATTTGTAGCTTTTTGTCTCAAGGGAATGCAAGTCGTCAGACTTTAGTCTGGTCTGTAGGGCAGCAGCGCGGGGGGCCCGTACCTCGCCCTTTTGTTTTTATACCCGTGCAAGAATGCAAAACAATTATAATTCCCTTTGGGATAAGTCGTAGCGTTCCTTGGGAACCGAGCATACGCAATCAACAAATGATTTTCGTATCTTATTTGGCTTGTGGTTTAAAAAACAGTAATTGGATTAAGCCGGATCACACAAGGTCTCATTTGAGAGCACTAGGAGCGCTGAGTGGCAATTGTGGATTGGTCTGGCTTCTGTTGATGAGCAGGGAGTGGTCGGCGTGATAGAGGACCGTGAGAGGACGTGAGGCGGGCGTTCTCTCACAAGCACCGACACTGACCAATCCATTTACGTTAATTACGCCGAGATGGGGATAAATCGGCGTCCAGCCGTCCACCGCCGAGTTACGAGCGAGCCGACTATAAAATAAATTATACCCACTTCGTTCGCCTCTACTCAGTTTTTTGTTGCCGTCCAAAGCGAAGGAAAAAAAACAAAAGCAAAATCTCGAAAGGACGAAATACGAGGCAAAGACAAAGCTTGAATTTATCTACTGATAATATAGACGTAGGGCGGGTGGCGCGGCAGACGCAGAGTTGCCGGGTGGCCGGCCAAATTATACGGCCGCGCATTCCTGTGTCCAGGCAAAAACATGATATATAGCCGCCTTGTGACGAAATATTTGAAATTCGGATCTGAACCTGCCCGCCACACTCTAAATGGAATCCACTTTAAATATTATATCTGACATTTTGTTCAGACGACTTAATACTACATAATGTGTATTTAAAGAATTTTGATCAAGAAATGAAACGGTATCATGATGTTCACCGATTTTTCAGAACATAATTTCTTACATTCGTTTATATACCCTTTCTGGAGGTCAAGCTCATCAGGTAAATTTTAATATCCGGTATAGCAGTAAGTATCTACCTACCTATGAATCAACTTACTTTGTAGTACTATGTCTAGTAATTCTAGTGCCATGAATTCATAGTATAACCATGTTTCGATTACAATTCTTCTCTCGTTATAAAGTTATGTTTGCCTGGTGTGCCACATTGTCAGAGGTGCTCAAGAGTATAATATATGTTTAGAAAAGAAAGGCAAAGTCGTAAACGTCATGTGGTCTGCCAATCTTCTACAATTCCACTAGATGAATTTCCTTAAAGGAATGCGACGTTGAATGCACGCTGCATACAGATTTTTATTCAAGAATAGACTTTTCAAACGTTCGATTACATTGTAATGCATCTAATGTTTACAGATTACGTACATAGGTACCTACCTGTTTATTTATAGACTTCGAAATCTAAGCAAGCACATTGATATCATTGTTTTCAATTCAAAATTATACTTACCTACATTAGGTCGTTACATATGAAATTGCCGTTTTGTTACAAGAAATTGGAGGAAACCCAATTTTCAGTAATAACATTTTTGCATTTTTTTAGGAATGATAAATTCAAATTTTATGTTTGTTTTTTGTGTATGAATGAGTAAACATTAAGCAAACAGCAACTTTTATTACATTTTTGTAGTGTAACAGTGTGACAGCTGTAATAAAGTAATACGAAATTTATCATCAAATTGGATCGCATTTAGGAAGTAGGTACTGTTTTGAAGATCGAATGGCAATTATCAAGCGGCCAACTTTCGGCAATTTCACATGTAAAGACCTATATACATACATATAGTGACGCCAGGAAGACAGTCATTGCAGTTTTCTGTATTTTTTATATAATCTGACAGATGTCATCAGATACATGGACATCAATATTCAGAATGCACTAAGTCTTTAATCAAATAAGAATTGCTGCAGATATAGAATATGTTTGGGAATCAGTTACCTTATATTGTGACCCGGGATTGACAATCTACCTTGGGAGCTCCCGTTCCTTCCCGCTACTCAGGTAAGTTATGATCTTCTATATATTTTTTTGTGTTGGCAACACCTGAGAGGCAAAAGTGGTTTTCACAAATCCATTAGAGACCCTATTTGCCACCATAATAGTTTAAAAAATGTGTAGAATAGGTGATCGAGTATTCAAACGGTAAACTGAATGTTGAAGTCTCGTGTTTTAGCCATTTCAATTACGACCTTATCTTAGTATGATACATGTCTAAACATTTATTATATGTAAGAATGTTAATGAGATATTTTAGTTACATTTTATATCAGAGAGTGGCATTGATATAATTAGTTCAATGGCATTGATATTTTTTGTGGCCAAAATTCAATGCAAACTTATGCTCAAACATAATAATTTATTTTCAGTAGTTGGTGGGGCTTTGTTTTTCCAGCATAAATACACCAGCGGGAATGATTGGAAACACTTCAGTGTGCTACTAATCAATCAATCAATTTGCTTATTGCAATCTACTGCTCGACATAAGCCTCTTTGAATGTGAGGCATTGCTCCCGATCCTCTGCCTTCCGCATACATTATTTATTCCGGTTCCTAATAAACCCTTTGTGTTGTGATTAATTTGGTTAGTGCTCGATAACGAGTCACAAATTATGTCTTTAGGTGCCGAAACTTGAATATGTTAACACCTCCACACTTACCGAGGAGATCTAGCTGGACCGTTAGACAGACAGACAGACTGCCAGACGTGCACACAGACAGACAGATGAGCAGGCGTGCAGATAGACGGACAGACAGGCTAGTCAAAAAATAGATGAACCATTTTATAAAGGTTCACTTTTCTGTGAGGTACGAAACGTTTTTAATAGAAAATAAAATAACTCATAAAAAAAACTACGTTTCGTATCAAAACTATTTCTTGATTTCTTGCGAAGGTAAGGTTATGAATGAACTGTATATACATTGTCAATATAACAATAGTATTCATTCATATCGAGGCGATGACTTGAACCGTGGCACAAACCTCTAGACGACCCCAGGTCAATGTTATTTTGACTGCAGCCTGAAAACGACTTTTGCATCCGGTGTTGGTAGGCATAACAGTAGCTTTGTGATGACCAATATTTGGGGAATGGGGCTTTTAAGTGCTGGCGCTTTGTTATATCTAGAATCGATATTGGCAAGTTATAATATTTATTTACTCAATTATAGCGTCTAAGTCAATCAATCAATTAAAAACCCCAGTCGTCGTCTAAGTATTGTTTAATTATAAAGTTCTAAATTTGGCCGAAAGGCGCTTCTTGGGAATACTTTTTAATCAAAAGTAGTAGGTACCTTGTCTCGTAGTATATGACAAAGTATATGACACGACTTGTCCTAATTTGAGAAACTTTTAATATACTTCAGGCACAGAGACGGACAAATTGACAGACATTCATTATATTTATAACTATTGCCGTTTCTGTTGGTTTAACGTTGATAGTGTAACATTTAGACATTGAAATTAAAATATTCAAAGCTGATTCTAATGAAACTGATGTATCTAGCACAATATCACAGAGAGCCACTCATATTATAAGTAATTATTATTGTACTTCAAATGGTAGATTTCTTAAGCGAAGACTTAGTATGTTTATATATACATATGCTAACATAAATTTATTTTTTCTATATATTGGTAGAAGATATATTACCAGTACACTTTACAGTACTTTTTATAATTTGTTTTATAGTATAAGTAATGAGTATAGGTACTGCTATCGTTTCTACTCTGTCTAGACGGATACACAATCCGGTATTTAAGTTTTCAAGGAGCTAACTTCAATTTAACTCTTAGTATAAATCTCTCAGAAATAAAAATTGACACTTTATCAGAGTGGCTGACGAGTATCTTCTTGTTGTTTTAGATGATACTGACAACTGTTTAGTCCATAAAATAGTTAATATAATTTTATCGCTTATGTATGACTTATACGATTAAGTAAATACAAGATACGATCAACGTAATGAACGCATGTTATATGGATTAATTGTGCAGTTATTATTTATCCATTTACGGATAACGCGTACTACAAAGTGAATAATAAACAGATAAAATTTAAAATTACATCATTTATTACATCTGCATTTTAATAAAATAATAATTACACGTATATATACACAAATAGGTATGTACAATGTTCGAGGCCGCCACTATATATACACTGGGTCCACGAGTATCACTAGTTCGCACAGGGCGTGGGGGGTGCCTTCGTCATCGGCAGCCGCACCCAGTCACCACCATGTCTTGATAGTTTTTGAGCACCACATTGTTTTGTTCGTCCATATATAACATGGAAATATGGGATAGCTGCGTCGGTACGCAACACGCTTTCGGCACCGCGGCCGGGTTCACTGAGTTCACAAGTGTCTGTACGATCGCGTGATTTGTGCCGTTCAGGTGATCCGCCAAAGGGAACGGGCAGTCTCCTTGGCAGTAGAACGCGTCATAGCCATGAGGAGCGACTATCCAATCACTCCAGCCGACCTCAGCGAAGTCCACATAGAGAGGCCGTCGCTGACAAATCTCGCGGGCCTCCTTACGTCGATGATGGGCTCGGTGGCCCCGTCGTTGCGTCGCACGCTTGTTCCGCACCAAGCGCGTCTGACCGCTCTCCCGAGCGGCGCGCGCTCGCGAGTCTTCTGTATACAGCAGCAACAACGGTTGCCGGGTATTCCACTCTTCCTCCTTCTCCGACACACGTCTACGCACTCTCACATGAGGTTGCCGAGCATCTACGTTATGCTGGCCCGCTTCTACAACGCGCACTAATAGTCCATGATTGTGTTCAGGCTCTCTGAGCCACCGGCGTGCGGCACCGAGGGCATCCGCCGTGACCGCGCCCTGCGCCGACGTCAGCGGCACTGAGTCGAGGAGTAGTAGAATAGGCGCAGTCTTTCCTTTACGACCGGGCCGAACGACATCGTATACAAGTAGGCGTTGAGAGCCCGTTGCTCCCTCAGCTCGGTGGAAGTTTAAGTCGGCTCCACGTGCAATTTCGTCTGTCGGTACACCAGTTAAGTTGAAGAAGAGACGAAATCTGTGCTCGTTGGGGAATCTGTGGTCGAGCTCGGTGGGTATGTGATGGTAGGAGCGCGCCGTGTTGGCTGCGGCGGCAGGCAGCGCGCCTGCCGTGTCGTACAGCACGCGCATGGCGGGCGGCACGGGCGCGGGTGCGGCGCGGCGCGGCGGGCGCGCGGGCAAGCCCAGCAGCGACAGCAGCTGCCTCTCGGCGGCGCTGCGCGACTGCTCGTCCAGCTCCGCGGCTGCGCACAGCGCGACCAACGCGCACACCACCGCGCATGCGCACGCCACACGCATAATTCTCGACCCACCTGCAACGATACAAAAACACGTTATAATTTGAAACAGTAGTAGTATCTTAAAGAGTCGACGATAAGTATTTTGAAAATTATATAATGCTTAATTGACACTAGCGAGTGTTATAGAAGTACTAATAGGTATCTTAAAGTACAACACTAAACTAATTGAGTAAAAATTTCCAAGGAACGTACAATACTGATGCATTTTACTAGTTAACCAACAAAGAGTGACATTGTGACCGACCGGCAGTCGTTTATCTCTAGGTGTACTTCTAATGAATGCACTAACATACATTGTAATGTACTCATGCATGTTTAATTTAATTGAGTAGGCTAAATTTGCCCGGCAACTATACATGACGACCAAGGCTGAATTTCACTAGTATAAATGTTCTGAACCGGGCTCTGATGTTTTAAATTATCGTGTTTCATGATATACAACAATGTTAAAAAAATATATTGTACTTTGGTATGTCTATATAAATAGTTTTGAATTGCCAGAGAGTTTGGCCAGGCAACACTAGCTATGATCACGCATGTTTACCTATACATACGAATATAACATGAATAAATTCATGTTAATGGGTCCGCTTTTTCCAGGCAAATGCCGCAGATGGACTGAAAAAAGCGGACCTCAGACCGACGTGAGAATTCCGGATGCAATTGGGATTAACGCTAGTTATGATGAATAGTACAAACCAATTAATATTCATTGATATTGTTGTAACTCTGAAATAAATTTAAATATCTTATTCAACCGAAAAAACTTAAAATAACGAACACCTACCATTGCACTGTAGCATTTGTATCGCGTGACTATGTCCCGAATACTCCAATATTCGAGAAAAACATCAGACTGTTATATCACTAACTGTTATTCGTATAAATTAAAAAAAAATCGACAGAAGTTTTTATTGAACCGGCAATTATTAGTTAATGACTGGACCGAGCAAACATACGCCTACGAAACGTATTCATTAATTCGGTATCAGATAATGAACGCACGCACGTTGCCGACCGGCTATAAACGTTGACTGATAATGGTCGGTGGTGATGAGTAGTTTTATGTGAAGTTGGGGACCCGCCCCGCGGCCGGCGCTGCCTCAGCATCCACGTCATCCCTTATCACCAAAGTGGTCAATGACGTAGGAATGAGAACCGCATGCTCTCGCATTCATAAATGTGAAATAGCGATATGCAGACGTGATGGAGGCTTTAGATCTATTGAGTATATATTGATGAGTCAAGGCAAGTTATCCAAGAAGCAATAAAAAAGTAGCACTGTTTAAAGATATTGTCGAATAAATATTTTTTTTTGTTTTGGAAGATTGTTCTTACCGTATCGAAAAAAATATTATTGGAATATTATAAATATAATTATGTGCGGAGATACAGTTATATAGTACGTCTAGGTTTAGAACAATTTGAAGTAAATGATATATTATAATTATGATATGTGGGGACTGAACCTGTAAATATTCGACGCAATATTTGGTTTGATGATTTATCAAACCACGCAGTCAAAAGTGATTACGATGACCGCAAAAAACTGTTCTTTTTCAAAATTTTATACACGCGGTTTAATCATTGGTACAATTCAAAATTTGGATAAGCGTGGTGACTATATTAATTGAGAAAGTGTTTTATTAATTGAAATAATTTTACTTTTGTAAGAACGCACTGGTTCTTCAATTGAAAACTTGATAGAATGATTCAGTTTTGCCAGCGCACCACAACAGTGAGTAACCACACATTTGACTGTTTATGTTCTTATCGCGTTGTTTATTTATTTTACACATTTGGATTATCTCTATATTCGCTTTTCCCGCAAGATGTTTTCATGTGCCATTAATTTATATGTAAGGCAATCCAGTACAGTGAAACAAACCAGAGATTACAGTGAAAACGAGTAACACATATACAGCGTGTTGTTAACAGCCATTTGAGTTTGTTTTGCATAACGTGAAAACTTCGAATTTTCGTATCATTTCAAATATTTTATCTAAAATTTGACGGGGCCAATATCTTTCAATTAAAAAGATATTGGCCGCATCAAATATTAGTTTGAAAATTTACAGGCAAATCGCACATTTCTTTTTTGCGTGTATTTACAAAATTGCCTATTTTTTGCATTATTATCTTACTATAATATAATAAATATCTGTTTTACTTTTATAAAAAATAAACTTTATATAATTTATATAGGTACAAGGTTCTTTTTTTTCAAATTATTTTAAACTATACTATGAATTACTTGACACAAGCGAGTGTCTTGTCATTTACTTATAACGAAAAAGGTTATGTAAAAATCTCGAGATCACACTTTATCGTATTAAAAATACACCTTTCATCTTATCCACCATATTAAAATGAAGAGAAACGAAAAACACATGTCATGTTACACAAACATTCAATATAAACATGGTTATATTGCTTAAGCACTTTCCAAAACGTTCTGTAAAAGACATCAACGGGATGCGTTTCGTCTTGTTACGTCTAACCGTACAGGTTACATAGATAACATCACATACTATGGTTGTTTACGTTCTATGTACTAACTAACTAATCTCCCGCACCTTACTTACATTTACACAATACGATCAAGATTTCTATCTACAACTCAACACGCACTGTACTTAGCAACGTCTCATACACAAACATTTTACTGAAACAATCGAAAATTTGTGAAAGTATCAAAACTCAACATATCGCCGTGTGATCTGGAAAAATATATGAACGTCACCGAATTTATATGTTTTTGTTTTAATGTTTTGATCGTTCTAGCGCGGTCGACCGGATTGCGGCGTACGTATTTCGAAAATAATGCGGTCAAACCGGCCGCGGGCTCACGACCGCTCGCCTCTCTCACTCACCCGAAATTTTAACGCATCCAACGTCGACGGGTACACAAAATCCGCGATATCCTCGCGAAGAAACCGCCACTCAACGCTTCGGGAACAGCTGGAGGCGCACTCGCTCACGAACGAACCGATGGCACATAACAACAGAGTCTGGTAACATCACTGGCGGCAGGCGCGCGGGAGTGGTCGCGCGCTCGGAGTGCGTGCGGGGAGGCGGCGCGCATCGCGTGCTCGCGGCGCTGAGCTCGCGGGTCGAGTGAGCGCCCGCCAGACGCGGCGGCGTCGCGCCCCGCCCCCGCCCCGCCCCCGCCCCGCCTCTCCACCACCCTCGCACCGGCCACCAGGGGCGTATTGCGCACTCACCCTCCCGCGCACCCTTCGCTACGAGAGCCAGTCCAGTCCAGACTGTCTGCTCACTGTCTCAATGAAGAGGCAAGAAACAGGGCTTCTCGATGAATCTATCTGTTTACTATCTTGAGATTCACTCAATCGGTCAGTGATGAAGGAAAACAGACCTCATGTTAAAGGTGTATCTTCACTTTCTCCATGGAAGTAGAAAAAGGGCAAAACCCGACAGTGACGAAGGTCCCACGGTAAGACTGCCTGTGACATTATGAGGAATCCTTTCCTAGGGTATAGTTAGGTATATACTACAATACTCATAACAGGTACACGTTCTGATTACCATATTATCTGACGTAACGGAATATCTACAGTATATGATCTTATTTGATCAAAAGGAAATTAACTAAGGCTGAAATGTTACATGAGCCCTTCGATCTGTTATATACAGTGAATAAATTATTCGATAACAGCGCAAATCAATCGTGCATCGATTATATTATACTCGCTTATTGATTTAAATGATATTTCAGAACATTGGTCAGAAATGGAACAATTCATGACCTTGCCACGGTCTATCGCCAGATAACCACCATACTTCCTTAACATCCCACCCAAAAGCAATCACTTCAATACTAAATTACTTCATCGCAACTTCATGATACTCGTATATCTTCTCCATTATTTCTTTTTAGTTTCCTTATTCAAAGTTATTGATAACATAAAATATTAACTCCAAAAAAAGCCATCCGCGAATGACCTCATAAAAGCGTAGACAAGTTTTGATATTTTGCTACGAAGTGCTACGCGTGCTACGAAGATAGTTTTAGGACAGTAATAATGTACATCACCTGTGAGAACAATAGTTCTTCGAAATAGTTTTATTTTACGTAATAGGTTTCAAGAAAGCGTAGCAGACATATTGAACCAGCTGTACACATTCATTAACTTTGTCGTTTTTCCTTTGAAGTATTTCTACCTAGAAATACGGTTTAGAAATCCTATATGCGAAAGTGAGTTTGTTTGTTTATTTGTTAATTACACAAAAACCTCTTTATGGATTTGGTTGAAAATTTTGCACATAGCTAAGATAATATAGAGTATATATATTTATATATATAGGGAGGAGTACATAATGGTAATTTATTTTATATCCGAAAGATATTCATTAGTACTTCAAGTGTTCATAAACTATTAAAAGATTAAACTGTTATATCAGCCACAAACTAGAAATTTTTACACTTGATTTCATTTATGTTGTCTCTTATGTTTTAAGTAGGACATAGCTTCACCTCGCCTGACGGTAAGTTAAAGGCAAAGTCTCAGAAAAGAGGGTCACCTCGAAGGTTACAAAGGTTACAATGGTGGCACTCAGCTTGACGACCTCATTCCTTCCGTCCCTCTCTTCGTGCTTTTTCATCATATTCAAAGTTTATACTTTGGATTCCAGGTCTGCCCTTTGACAACTCCATTTTTTTTTGAGATTTATGTGAAAGGAAAAGCCAGGTAAAGTCTGAAAATACCGGCTTTTCCGATCGATCCGATTCGCTTGAACTTCGAAAACCTGCATTACTTCATTGAACACATCGTAACTAGTTCACTGATGATTTTTGTTGCTTATTAATTTAAAATTGGAAAATTTTATGTCTTAACGGGACTTAAACCCGCAACCGGTCTCGTACAGGAATAATGCTCTGACCACTTGAGCTAAAAGACCATATCTAGACCATTCTTATTTTTTTATTCACTTCATAGGTGGTGATGTTTTAGCTATGTATCTACCGACAATCCTATGAATTAATATAAATGGACATAAACTTTGTTTTTTCTATAATCCGCCCAATTAATTTACTGATATTTTAAATTCATTACTTATTAGGTAAAATAAACATTAAAATAAGAATACTACGACACCTTTTATTATACACTGCATACCGAGCCGCTGGTCCCAAATAAAAGTATTAGTCACTCACCCAATTTCAAAGTCACAACAGATAAGCCCCAACACTTTAGTTTATCATTTACGATGCTTCTTCTAATGCTTTTACTGTTCCATTTTTCACGTATTTCCGATAACGAAGGTGTATTGTTATCATATCCGCAGCTGTTATGACAATGAGCTGTTAAGTAAACATTGAGAGATGAGAGGAGATGCTTACATACGCACCGCGCGTCTCTGTGATGAGTGTGTCGCGAACAATGATCGCTGAAGCTTCAGGTGGGCTTATTCCACGGACGCACGTGCCTCAGCAGATGGTACGATTACAGTAATCAAACTACTTCGTATTTGAATCGAACAGGTGACATTACGACTGTTTGGAGACATACTATTGTGATGTATACACTATACAGATATCATTGATCCATGTTTGTTACTATTCATATCTCGGTAGTGTAACGGTAGATGTTCGACTGTCATGTGTAGGATTATAGGTGTGTATCCGTCTTTAGGAATGCACTCCTTGAGGAATGCACGTATTGATCGAAGAGTAGATTAGCTTTTTATGAATACTCAGTTAGTAAAACAAAAAGAGAAAATTAAGTTTCAATTATGAGTAGGGTGGGCGAAGCGAACCTTGACTTGACACTATCCTATAAAATGAGCATTCTTGTGGTACACTTTACTAGAAAACTATGACGCTTATAGATTTTGTTTTAACACGGATAAAAATCATAACCTTTAAAAAATAAACAGTAATTATTTTGAAATAAAAAATCTACGCTAGCTCTCATAAAAATCTCAGCTTTTTGTTAGTTAAAATGTGAGTGTCAATTTACATCTAACTATACCTTCAAGAATATAATGCCGTCGTGTGAATATACAATACGAAGAGAATAAAATCAAACTTAACCATGGCCTTGAAAAGTCTGTGACGTAGTAGCGACAGTGTAGATGAAGCGATCAATGTGACTAAAGAATGTTGGCACAGGTCAGGTCATAGATTCCTACGTTCCATTGATAATACAGTAGTTAAACCGCAGGCTTGGCCTTGTTTACGACGGAGGAAATTTGAAGGTCACTTCAGTGGCAGATAACACACGGTTCATCTGATGGGAAGTAGTCAGTGTGGCTTATACACAAGGGTACTTACACTCGCGCTGCCGACCCCATAAGTACAGTCTAATACTCTTCTTGGAAAACCCTATATTGTATTTTCTTGAGAAAATCACAGCTCATTCGCAATCATTCGACAACCTTTGCTTACCGTTTCTGGTTGCAAGATGTGACTATTTATCCCCTATCTATCGTGAGCGGTGCGATGATAGTCCTGTCGAACAATTCGTCTACACGCACACCTTTGCACAGGCAGTAAAACACACATAGCAATCAAGTATTTTGATTGTAATGTAATGAACTCCAGTCTCACATGAATACATTGTTTTAGTAGTCATGGTATAAGTATTAGTTTAAAATCGAAGTTCAGCCAAATCCGCAGTTACACTGATAAAAGCGGACTCCAGGCTCCAACGTGAAAACTTTGGATGGGACTGGGATTAACTATTGAAAAGAAGTTAAGATCATTCTTTGACGAAGACCCAGAGAGAATCACACCATCCTATATCTAAGGGTGTCAACTAGGCATGAAACTGAAAAACTATATCGAAATATCTATTTTTTATAACACTTAGGTGGCAGCCAAGTACACGGCACTATTGATAAAAAGTGGTAACCACCAGCTGCCGACCCTATAAAAACCATCTAATACTTTTCTTGAAAGGGTAGTGGGGTGAAGGTTGAGAGTGTCTATGTGCCGCCAGACCACACATTTTCATACACAGTAATATGAACGACGTGTTAATGGGTTCAATTAACACATTAAGTCGAGTACTACAAAATGACATCAAACAATATTTATAGACTACTGGCTGAATACAAACATGAATGGCATTTTTTTCATTTGGACATACGTTTGTACAACATTGTTTGACTAAAGCAATCAAATACGGTGATTACTGCCGTATGTACATAATTACAGAGTCCGACGATATTTCACACTTAAATAAGACAATTATTTACATAACCAACATGCCGATATTTATATAATACGTTAATACCGTTACATTTTTATGGCAGCCTTCTCGACGCCATTTTTGACTCGCAACATAATTCATGATGTTTCTTTTAACACCGTAACCTGAATTATTTGTAATATTTCACATAAATTTACAACGAAGAATTGAAGGAATATCTCAAAAAACATCCAATAAAATTATATATGTTCGTATGCATCGATCCATTAATTGGTAAAATCAAATGTACATTTCAGACTCTCATTATGTCGGATCAAACATTAAAAAAGATACCGGTACAATTGCAGTTTTATTAAAGATAATAAACCTCAATTATTATATAGTATGAGTGTTCATAAATACAAGCTAACCGCAATAATGATTGTAAGCATGAAATTTGGCAACTCATGAGAGCTACCGTGCACCGCGGCATGGGGCAGCGCGCGCGCTTCGCTACCGGAGCCGTTACGCGCAAATAACTAATGCACTGTTCTTTTTTTGGCGCGTGTCTCTTGGAGCCGTTATATGAGGTATTTTGACGGCAGCGAAAGTTAGAATCGGTTTATACCAGTTTTTATTCCGAACATATAGAATAATAATTGATATTAAATCTGCCGGCGACGTATGCCGTTGGAGTCGAAACACTTACAACATTAGGTGCTTTAATGATTAGTAAAACTGGTTGTGAATTCTTGATGTGTTAACATTGTATTGAAGATGGTATTATACAGGACTACTCAGTCGATTTGATTCAAATCTTTGATTATTAGTGTTTATTCACAGCAGAAAAAGTTAGTAACGTTTATTCTTATTCCAAAAATGGAAAGTGTGCCCTGGCTTCTGAGACGCAAGTTATTATCACTGAGATATGTCAGTATGTTTTCTTGCTACCTCAGCAATATAACTATAAATAGGTCACTCTACTGTAGAAATTCAGAAAAGATGGCTATTATGAGAACTTCTCTTAATTATGATTATGAATTAAATGAAATATTAGAGATACAATGTACAAAGATAGCATCGAAAAAATATGCCTAAACATTGATAATTAACTCGAATGCAACCGAAACTAACGCAAAGATAATGATGATGCCCTATTAATATTTAAAAAATATCTCCAAGATCTAGATACCAACGAAAAAATGACTATAATTTACAGAGATACAAATTGCCTGTAAAAAGAGACAAGTATAATTTATGGTCATCAGTAAGTACGTTATTATCAATTCTGTGGTATGGTTTACTAACAAACCATAGATATGCTGTTCTCATTTTGAATGGCGACAGAACGTCTGGTGCTTAGTCTCTCAAGAAACGTGTCTAATCACAGTCGTGCGGCATTTAGTTCCGGAAATTTACATTGTTTGACACACACAAGAAGGAACTGATGTATAACTAAGTAACTGACGCATTATGTCCAGGTTTGTACGACTGTGGTCAAACATGTTGCGGTTGGCAAATTAAACCCATTTGACCAAAGTGATCTATCTATTAAGAGCACAGCCTCCCATAATAAATTCAAAGTGAAATGCTCTTATTTTAAATAAAAAATCTGTTCTTTATTGTCGCCAAAAATACAGTAAAGATACGAAAAAGCAAATTTATTTACAACTTCGAAATAGCATCCACTTATCTTTGAGAGGAAACCAATCCATGATTCTCCTACTATCAAATATATATCCTTGACATGATATGGACATGAGCTTAATGTTTTTATCATCAACTTGTACGTGTATAATATGTATAATATTCAATGTTATTGTACGTATATAATATATGTACTTGTATTAATATCACAAAAAAACCGCATCAAAATCCGTTGCGACTTTGATGCGGTTCTTTTTTTATAGATAGGGTGATTGAAGAAGAAGGTTTATATGTATATAGTATCATGCTACAACTAGCTGGTGCGGAGCAGAAGTGAAAAATGTTGCAAAAACGGGGTGACGCAGACGAAGTTGAGCGGGTCAGCTAGAAATCTATATAAATGAATCGCGAAATGACCAGAAGACTGAATTTTAATTGCTACAAAACATCAACGTTCCTATCCAACAACTTGACAACGACGCAGAGAAATTCTTTACAATAATGTAATAGTTATTTGTGCAACAAGAGAGCAAAACTGTTTTTTGCTGCGAGTGCTGATTTTGAATCCTGAGCAAGCGAGGGATTCTAGGATTGAATCACGAGCGTAGCGAGTGATTCTACTGTAGAATCCTGAGCGTAGTGAGGGATTCAAATGCACGAGATGCAAATAATTTTGCTCTCGTGTGGCACACATTACTTTTCACTTCAGCAGCGAGAACACATAAGAAATATTACTTAGAAGATAATGCAACACTTATTAACAGAACAGAACACCTATTATTAATTAAAATAATGCTGAAAATTTTAAAAGTTAATAATTAATCTAATTACTTATTGCTGTTCTGCAAATTTAAAGTTGAAAGTTAAAAGTTAAATTTTATACCCGTTATTTTTAAGGTGTATTCAGAAACAGCGTACGTGACATTTTATTTTTCAAATGTTGATAATAGTAATCATTATAAATACTTATGCATTACTTATTTTGGTATTCAATAACATTACATAATTATTAAATAATGTAAATAAAATACATGGTTATAAGTCGTGCCATAAATTAAAAAAAAAACCTTCAAAATACTTGTGTTTGTCACTCGAACTTTTTTATGGACGGCCAAGAGACAGAGTGCAGTGTATGTAGTTCGAAAGTTATTCGCGGAACAATTATTTTTGAATCTATGGTTGGCACTCTTTATTGAAAATTAAAAAAAAAAATTAAAAAGCTACTTTGTCTCACTGAGTGAGCAAAATCGCATTTTGCACACTGTTTTTACGCAGCAAAACTCACTTGTTTGAGCTGCTGTGGTGAAAACGTAATTGTTTCTTTAATTCTTGTTTAAATTTTGTTATAGTATATATTGCGTTGATATAGTTTTACATGCATTGAAGATGTATGTCCTACAAAGATGAAAAAACCATTGGGTGCGATATACGAGATGCGTAGACCGGCGCATGCCATTGAAAAGCAGAATAAAATTCAAATTGTATTAAAATTATCTTATGATTACAAATTGGAGCACTCAAAATTCAAAATTCTAAAATCATTTATTCTGTATATACCACTAAACGGAACTTACAAAATGTCAATAACTAATATACAAATACAATACTCCAAATTTAAAATATTTAATCACTATATTCGTCAGCTGTTTCCTCTAATTTTATCCTCCAAGTATAACGCGCTCTTCAGAGAATGATTTTTATTTTTCTAGTTCCTGCTTGTATATCGTCAATTTATTTATCCTTAAATCGCGCTTTTACTGAGAAGTAATTTACAAAAAATCATATAACACTTTTTTCTTGACCCGGGCATCGATAACCGTGACCTAGTGCGTAGCAATCGCACGCTCGATATCTCCTTTTACAATGTGTATCACATATTAATTATATTATTAGCGTTTAACAACATTATTATCAGTATTATATCACGCCTTTTGAAGTCATATTTACAAAATGGCGAACAGTCTTGTCTCAACAACAGTAAAACACGGATACTATGAGTTAATATAAATCACGTTTTACGATAGTGAGTTATGTGAGGCCAGTGTCCACGGAGCCAAGCCGTCTGCCACCCACGGCCGTCCTGCTGTTGACTCACCAATTGTGCCATGTACATAATTAGTCCATTAGCACGCACGCACTGCTCAAATGCTCAATTAGATCAACGACTGTCCGGAATAGCTTCAGATTACGTTCCTCCTGTGTTACAATGATACCCAGGATAAAATGCTCGGTGTAATTGACAGTTCTCTTAGTTCTATGTGCGATAGGATTGATGTTATTAACGATGTAATTTTTCTTCTCAATAGCAGTTAAAGCTTTTCTGAGAAGCTGCAGTCGCATTGACAATGAACTACTTCCTTCGGTAAGGTTTTGTTGTTTGTTTGTTTAGATGGTAATTACTTACTTTAATCAAGGAATCCTGATAATGTTCACTACTATAAAGTAACAAAATATCTAAGTGTCATTGCCTACTTTTTGTCAATGCCTTGAGTGGAAATCATGTAGTATTTACATAATTTTGTATAGTTCATGCAACAGCTACCATTTACCAGATCTGCTTATTAAAAGGTTCGCTGATCTAGGATCTATTTTATTGCTCACATTTTTTTTTAATTTCTTAACTTATCAGATAATACTGGCTAGTGCTAACGCTCCTATTCTTTTGGGGCCAGAAATGACATATTTTTGTACTCACACTTGCTGGATATACTGAGCAAGTATGAGTTAAAGGTTAAAGGTTTTAAGAAACAATTAAAATAACTAGGCACTACACGTACCTCACCTCACTTATAATACCTACTCACAATAACCAACATATACTTTACATTGCACGTCGAGGTTGGGATTTACGATTCATAATAATTCATCACTGTTATCGAGTGGTCAGTAAATTATTTTACACTAAATATCCATGGCCTAATAGGTTAAACCTGGTAAAGAATCTGTCAGCTCCAACGCTTTGTGTATCCCGGTTTTACTCACTCAACTCCTACAGCACCCAGATGAATCCCATAACACGCACATGTTTCACACCTATAGTATCTAGTTATTAATTAGTGCAATTCATCAATACACGTATGCTACAAGTACAGGCAACGATAAAAGTTGCTTAAGAAATTCAAATTTTATTATAGCATTTGATAAAATAAATAACAAAATAAAAAATCTTAAAAGTTTGTTATGTAGTGATTACAAAACATCAAAAATTATTACATGTATTCTTATGTAGAAAATGGTTCGTATATACTTTAGTGTTGATCCACTTTTGTGATTAACAGTACATGCTCATACTGTTACCTGGTTTTTGAATTAGGCATCTGGAACACGTTTAAAAATAGGTCAAATCTAAATATTGTGATGCGTGATCAAAGAGAAAAGTTGTTTATGATGTAATTTGTTAATAAATTGGTTAATATTTTACTAGGGTTATGTGTTTTATCTTATACCTGCTTTGAATGTCGATGTAAGTATATTGTTTTAGTAATTATAATATTAATCATGTTAACATGCTTTTTAAATGAGAAATTCAAATCAATAACAGAAATAAAAAATCGGACGTTTTGATTTAATCATCACTTGTTTTCTTGAGGATTAGATAGATAGATAACTCATCTGAACTACACATCCAGTTGGCGATATTCCACAGTTAGATTGATTGAACTTATGAGGACTCCAATTACTCGTTACGACTGCTATAGATATTTGTATGGTAACCCTCGGCCATCTCGGCCCAGTAGTGGTTGAGTTTAGGTAGCCACTAACCGACGGCCCTCTCAGTATACTGCAAAGGCTTGCGAACGAAGTGATATAAAAGAGAAAGCATATTTTTTATTTTCTCCATCGTCAATTCTTAACATGTCTAGGACCAGAGTAGTTATCATGACATGGCTAAGAGGAGATCCATGGGTTAAGGCCTAGTAGTATTAGTGTAAATTCGACTTAGTTACAGACAAAACACATAATATTAAAACAAATATCAACATTCAACACAGTGCTATCCAGACCCCAAGTAAGTATACTTTAACCACCTTGTGTTATGGAATCTAGAAATTTCTAGTCTAACTAAGACCTTGATATTTTCGAAGTTATTGATATCGAAGTTCTGTAGTTAGGCTAGTCAGACTTTTAAGGGATCCAACTACCCGTAACGACTGCCATAGTTGTACGTATGGCAACCGGGAATGACTGCTTAACGTGCTCTCCGAGGCACGACCAGACCAAAGCAATTTTTTTTTAATTTTTAAACAGTGTTTAAAGATTTATGGTATACTTCACTACAATATTAAATCAATTTGGAAAAGTTACCATATAAATGTCTTAAAGTTTAATTAAACATTAAACAATTTACTCTCTAGAGTTTGAAAATTTAATTTACGTGAATTTGATACTTTGATAATTTGATTTGGTGTCGGCTAACGGAATGCAGTTAGCAAATTATGTACCTACCTAATAGTTATAGTTACAAGAAAAAAAGTCAATTGTATAGAGACTAGATCCTTCAGTCAAACCATCAATTCAGTTTTGGGAGACAAAGATTGTCTCCATATCTATAGGTTTTGGTATATTAGTTAATAAAAAAATTTAAACAAAAAACCACGCAAATTAAACATATCTCGAGAGCAGTAACACTATTATGTAGAGAACATAGCGTATATGTTATCTATGTGCTAACAATGTAACACGTATAGTTTCAAGTTGCATATGCCGAAGTGAATAAAACGCTGCACAGTCATATCATAATACAGAATTACTGTGAACGATCGAAGGTCGTGACCGAGGAATTAGCGGCACGGGGCACCTGTTCACAACTGTATTCATTATTACTGAGCTGTTGACGCTCTTTTTTAATTGACAATCTACTTATATAGTTATAATAGCTGTACCCGCGGCTCCGCCCGCGTGGACTTCTGATCCCATTCCCGCTGCGCCGTTCCATGCATTTTCATATTTGTTCACCTTTTGAACCTTGTCTGGACGTCCACGAATAATTCAAGACCAAAATTAGCCAAATCGGTACAGCCGTTCTCGAGTTTTAGCGAGACTAACGAACAGCGATTCATTTTTTTATAATTTTATAGATTGATAAAACACATAAATAGATAGGAGCCTTGCCAAGATCTTCGGCGCATAGGTTAACCTAACTAACTTACAGG
The DNA here is from genome assembly GCA_963691645.1 of Pelosia muscerda. Classification (NCBI taxonomy): domain Eukaryota; kingdom Metazoa; phylum Arthropoda; class Insecta; order Lepidoptera; family Erebidae; genus Pelosia; species Pelosia muscerda. Next base: position 10,840,769 of record OY829106.1, read on the forward strand.
AGTTAGTTCCTCTGCAGATTGCCTCGCCCTTTCCGGGGTTCGATGGGAATACCGTGCTTCCCACACCCGAATAGGCCGTTTTAGGGTGTAACCACATTAAATTAATCGACGCGGAATCGGCTTAAGCCGAGTGCGTATCACCACACTACTCGGCTTATCGCCGATTAGTTGTTGCGACGACTGTTGACATGCGATCGGCAGTCGATTTCTCCGAACGGCCGTCACGACGGCTGTTCACTTACGTTCGGCAGTCGACTCCTCCGAATGGCTGTCACGGCCTGTGTTCAATTACGTTCGGCAGTCGACACCTCCAAGGCACGCGAGCGGATTCATTCGACTGCTACCCAACGCCGATCGGCCGTCTTCGGCGCCATTCGGCTACCGTCGTAGATGAAGGCATGCGAACGGTTGATTCAACTGTCGTTCAACGCCGTTCGACCGTCTCCAGCGCTGTTCAGCAGCAGTCGGAAACGTTCCGCTGGATTCAGCGCCGTACGGATGCGATCAGCTAATCGACAAACGGTTCGATTCGCCGTCGGCCGATGCCGCGCCGCGTCGGCCGAGCCGAGCCGATGCGAAAGCTATTAGTAACACTCTTATTCCGTCGGTATAAAGACTTTTTTAACCGGCTTCAGCCGATTCCACGTCGATTAATGTGGTTACACCCTTAATACCGTAGATGACCCAAGGTCAGCCGGGGCGCGACAAAAAACCTTGTTCGGTAACCTTACTGTAAGGGCCCGGGCCCAGTGCTGGCACTGGTACTGGTGGACAGCAGGTAGTGCTGCAGCATTTTGCGGCGTAGCGTGGTATCCCGTGGTATGCCGCGGCAGTTAGTTGAAAGCCCAGTCACCGGACTGTGCCGTGAAATGACCGCCGCATAAGTTTCAACCTTATTTCAATTAGATTAACAAACATAACGATACTTTACGATGTGACAACGTATAGGTATCCTAATAATGAAATTGATCTACACAGCGATGACTACCCAGTGAATGAATTACTCAAACATAACTTTTACATTGTGTACAAGTTATTCATATTTCGAATACTCAACCACAGTAGCAAGATTCGAAAACTTAATACAATATTTTCGAGACAATCGGCGGAGCCACTAAGCGTAAAGTATATTTCTATTCTATTATTAATTAGTTCTATTATTTTAATTTTATCTATTATTTATTCTGTTCTATGCCTATTCATGGGTAACTCATCACTGTCGTCTGAGTATAAATCCTTAATCACAAATTTGTGGAATTTTATTCCAAAGGGGAATCATTCAATTTTTGCCGACTCGCAATAAAGAAGAAGAGTCGATGTTAATTTGCAAGTTCCTATTTTCGTTGCGTTACACCACTCAAATTTTGAGATATTGAGCATTTCTGGAAATAGTCTCATTAATAGGGATATTTAACGAACGAACTGGAGGAAGAAAAACATTCAAGTGATTCGATATTCACGGAATTAGGATCTGATGCTGAATTCGTGGGGAAATCGGGGGGGAAAACCCTCAAAATGTAGGTAAAATACCATTTTCGGTGTCTTTATATGACTTTATTTCATTATTTGGATCAGAATGATGCATCTTCATGATGATTGAAACCTACGTCATCGGTATTGGGGGTTAAGTTAGAATAACAACATTTCATAGAATAAGTACCTAATGGGGTTATACCTATCTATACATAAAAACATAATATCCAGCTAGTTTATGTTAGCCATTCACTGCCATCGAAATTTGCGCAAGTATCTTAAAAACATGTTACTATATATTCGTGCAAGCCTAAATTTGCGCAAAAATATTGTGACGGCTACCATTAAAATAGATACAACCTATCGAACTAACGTGAACATGATTATAAGTACCTAAGCATATCATCTTTCTTCACGTGACTTGAATTTTAAAATGTCCATATTTACATGAAAAATTACTTATCGTTTCGTTTTAAATAAATAACCGATTCACTAAAACTGATTATATTTTAGTCCCAATATTAATAATATTTATAAGTATATGCGCATTATTATGTGGTGTCGAAATGTATAGGAAAAGATACGACATGTTCATCTCAATAAAGGAGTCGAGTAAACTGGTTTAGACACAAATTAATTAGCCTGGCGTGTACTATTTACATATTGTGTACTAGTTGTTAGGTACACCTGCTGTTGAACGAATGATTTTCTGGTGTGAACTTTCCTTTTGAGATTGGGAGGACATATTATACAGCAATCTCTCCCATAGAATATATTAACCCAATGTAATGAAATTTCAAAGCAATTAGTATGGTAACTGTTTAAATCAATTTAGATCAGAAAGAGATCGCCTTAAGGTGGTTGTACCGTAGAATTTCCAATGCTCAAGACGTGGCTCCGTGGCTCAGCGGAACTTCCCCTGCAAGGGTAAGATAGCGGGTTCGAGTTTCGTCGGTGCATTCACTTTTTCGGTCTAAATTGACGTTAACCTAAATCAGAAGGATGTGAAAAAGTAATTGGACCTCGAGCTCTGTAGTGAAAGATGAGAATTGTCCTCATCTTTCGGTCATGAGTATATAGTCGTGGGCACATAATAAACTTCACAATCCATCCGCCTAATCTGCAATATTGTATCATCGTTATAATTGTGTCAATGGCAGCTTCCTAGAAATATTAATTGTTGTAATTGGCTCATGCAAAGAAGTACGTATAAAAATATACGACCTATTTACATCCTAACACTTGCTTATAATAAAAAAAAAATGTTAGTGAGTAGGTATACTTCAGTACGTGGCTTGGTAAATATCCTCTGTGGAGTATCAGTAGGCACACTGAGATCGTGATCTATTTACCCTTTCTCCTTCTCTTCTAGTATTAGTTCCAATTGCATCCTAAGCTAAGCATAACGGAGGTAGGACACGACGGTATCTCTCGTCCGAAATGAGCAGTCCAACTGGGGAAGTACCTCTGCCCTACAGAAGACCGCGGTCATAATAACCATCGTGTTGTGTTCCCGCCGGTAAGTAGGGTAGCCAGAGCTCACTATACCCCTCCTTCCCCTCCCCTTCCTAGCCTCCCCACCCCTTCCCAGCTCTCCCCCTTTCCCTTCAGGGTGGGCAGCGTGTGTGTGACACCCTTAGTGTTGCACACGTTCATATGCCACGGTGGCCGCTTTCCATCAGGTGGGCCGTGTGCTTGTCTGCCACCTACGTAGTATAAAAAAAAAAAGAAAAAGCTTCTACTTCGAACACAAGGCTGTAGTTAGTAGGGATGTAAGGTTGGCTTACACCTTGATGAGCGTAGTAAGATTTCATACACCGATGAAGACCGCACAAAATATACATATATGTGGTAAGTTTAAAGAGAAACTGCAACTATCGTAATTTTGCTTCTTTTGAATTGTAAGTATCTAATTAATGTATCAGGTAGAGGTTCGTAGAACTGGCCGTTTCTGCTGTTACATATTCCACAAATCAGGAAGCCAAACAGATATTACTTTTACATTTCATATAAAAGAGTTATTATTTACTTTCATCCATTATTTAACAATTTAGATCTCAGTTAAACTCACAGATTGTTTGTATATAGGTATATTAGGTCACTTTAAATGTCAAAAACTTTTCGGTGAATTATTGATTAACATACACAAAGGAGATACTGTGAACATTTAGATTTGGCGACTTTTAATTTGTGCGAATGTTCACAAACGCCACCTTTTTGCTCTGACACATAAATTAGGTAAGAAGGGTAGAGAGAATTTTAATATGTATTCAATTTTGCACTGCAGTAAAATACTGCAATAACGTATACATATCATAGTAATACCAAAACCAATGCAATATACATATATTCTAAGCAATAAGGTAATATATATATAGTATAGTATCGTGTTAAAATACCACAACATTGTATTTTAGTGACGTAGCTAAACTGACATGTCTGAGCACCATTAAGTTGACCTCAGTTGACTCTTATAGCCTCTCATACCGGCTACGAACACCTCTATTTTAGTGTCCTACCTACCTCTTGTCACATACTCTTGCAATCTTGTTCACTATGTATGTACTAGTTCTAGAAAATTGAAATAATGCCTTTATTCATTTATCTCAAAATCTGATGAAGTCGAATGTTGTACATACATAAAAGAAGTAAATATGCAAAAGATAGATACCTATAGTTAGTCTGAATGACAGGGGGACATCCATATTGTACGAGTGATAATACGTACCACCCATTTCAACCTTGAAGAACTGGTTATGCTAAAACGTAGTATCATGATCGAAAATAAAATCAAATCCATTCAAACAGCAATATTGTGAAAATTGAAAATAATAATTAACTCATCTCATTTAACGAGTCTGTGATAAACGTGACCAATATGAGACGGTATTCTTATATTCATCTATTGTTAAATATACACGTAGGTATGTTCTAGAATTAATCGGAATCGATTTGAAATAAAGGGCTCTGTCATAATGAAACCCTGATGAAAACACATCGTGGTTTTACAGTGAGAGCTATTATTTATTCTGTACCTGTCTCCATACAATAGCAACATTCTTTCACTTATAATAAAGATAATTATTTTTTGTAATCATAAAGATAATAATTTTTTGTAATTTATACTTCTAAAAAGTAACAAGTAGATACCTATGTATAGTTTGATGGTGCATAGCAATAACCCTTATCAAATTGACAGTATAACGTTGATTGTTATATGGCTGAACACCAAAGTAGAAACCCGACCCGATTTACTGGTAGAGATTCAAAAAATTAACACACCTTTTTAGATGCTAAACATCCTTATCAGAGCACCTTCATTATAATTACCTAAACCGTTATGCCCTACATCCTGTAACACCTTCATCGATATGATTTAAACTCGTAGATACTGAACAATCAAAAGAACTTAAAATTTTAGATAAAAAAGTAACAACCCATTAAAATAAAGTATAGAAAGGAGTATCACTACCTTCAGCCACTGTTAACAACAGGTATCGACATGAGGAAGCGTGTGAAAACTACAAGGTACGGCCAAAGTTACTCAGTTCCAAGAACAACACTAATGTTATACTTTGTCTGTCCTGGGTTGTGATACGGAACTTCGAATACATTCAGACTTTAGACCTTACCGCCCTTTGACGGCACCATTGTTTACCCTTAAATAGTCTTAATCTTATCAAAAAATTATCATACAAATATTTTGCCATGCATCGCTTCAATTGTATTTTTAATACTCCTCCAGATTTGAACTTCAATAGAGGAACTGTAAATATTTCATTAATCAATAGTTCCGATTTAATTACTTTCTCAATTGAACTTGAAAAATAATAACAATATATAGATAGGTACCTATTTTTTCCCACGAAGACTTCCCCGTATGGTTGCTCATAAAGCACTTCCCTCTTACCCACCTTGAGTCCCAGAGCTAGGGGCACATCCAATTTCGAGATGATTTTACTCCTCTTGGATATGGGGAAAGTAATAGGTTTTTATAAATTACCGCAGAATTAAACACACTATGGTGAATTTCCTCGACTTCAATTTGGCCCTACCATCTGCTTGAAAAAATAAATCTCGGTCTGTGGCTGACAAATATTATTGAAATCGTATTAATTGTGCTCACGTCTCTATTTCTATATACTATCATAGATTCTGTTTAAAATGAAGTAAACAAGTTTAATACTAATGTTTATTTTTTATGTCTGGAGGCCACTCAAGCTTTTTATGTGTGTAAGGATGATAACGAAGGATGATTTATGAGGTCGAGTATAGTATTACGGTTTTATAAGGTCAAACTTAGGTACTTTACTTAAGATTTTCTTAAATGGTAAATAGTGTTTTAGGTAGACATTTTCATCCATATTATACTATTAATTATTATAGGAGGGATATTCATCACGCTACAAGTGAAACGACCATAAATCACAATAAATATCAGAAGTTCGCCTAAAGCAAACGTGATTGTGACTTAATAGTAATAAGACCATAAAGTTATTAGTAATACCTGACGTACAAAGTGTGCAATTGAGATACCTACACATCTCTATACAAAACCTAAGTCTGAGAAAGTAACAGATGTAACTGGCTGTCATAAAAATGCATATGTATTTAAATGGATGAATATTTTCGGTAACGCGGTAATGAGAAGACTGTTGTTCTATTTACGCTACTAATAATAACTTTAGGTGTGTATAACGTTAAATAGTAAGTTTACAAAGCTTGACGTGATCATTGGGCAAAAGTCGGTTGATAATATAAACACGTGCCAAATATGGCGTGAGATAAATAAAATATAGGTGTTCTGTTTTGCAAATTTATACTTATACAGGGTGTCAGGAACATGCTCCTGAAGCTGTAAGCACCTGGAAGTCCTCCGGGTGTACTACATTTTGCCATAAAAAAAGAAATTAAAACTAAATAAAACAATGATTTCCACAAAAAACATTTGTTTTCATTTACGGTTTTTCGAAACCACTAGTGACAAATGGTACTGAAGTTTTTAAATTAAATGTATACAAAAATTTTAAACCGTATTTTTTGCGTTCCCTTAATACCCTGCATATTATACCATATAAATATTCAGGCCAATAATGCCAATTAAAATGTTCATGCATACAAATATTTGCACTGAGAGGAAATCGAACCCACACCCCTTGCGTAGCAGTCAAACGCTGTACCGCTACGTCAGAGGCCGTCAAAATACAGAATTCTCAATCCTACACCAGGATGCCTGTGCCAAAGATTCAATCAAAACCTAGCCAGGGATAGGCTCTTTGTATAATTTGATTTAGTTGCTTTTACGGGCCCTGCCGTGTCCGACTTGAATTAGACTGGATGTACGCTTATATGGGATGATATGGGATGACGGTAGGCCGGTCTACTGATACACCGATGGGGACCGTTATTCTAGGAAAACTTCTATAATGGCGACCACTATTCTCTGGACTGCACTCAAGTTCACCATCAGGCCCCTACGGTCATACGAAGACCCAAATATAAAAAATAAAAACACCTTCCTCCTCCTTCACATAACGAAAATTTATTTGATATGTTAACACCCAGACAGACACACACACACACACACACACAAACAAGTGTTCTTCTTCCATCGTTTGACCACATTGGTTCAATTTTTCCCATCTAGTGTCTATCTGTTACTCTTTCACGCCTACATCCTAAACCACTGAACTTTTTTTATAAGGGAAACTTCGTTATTTGTCTACACAACTTGATGAGCTACACAGATGTAATAGAACTTGGGAAAGGACATTCACACGGGCAACAGCTAGTTTATTATATACCTATAGGACCAGGACAGTTAGAATTGCCTTTTATATCATTGAGTCACCAGTCTGTCACATGATGCTTTCTAATTATGTAACGGGCAAACGAAATCGTAGCGTTTCGTCGGCCTTAATAGTTTTAATTGTGAAACGCAGCTTGAGACTTTATCATTTATTTAAATTATGTGGTTGTATCGAACGGTGGCTCCATAGGACCGGTTCGCGCACAAATGAGTATAGCACACACACATTGGAACCGAAGACGTGTTGTTACTACACGGCCGGAGTCCAAACCTGCCTCCTAAGAACCTGCATGGATCTGTCTGTCTTGCTAAGACCAAGCCTAATGACGTGCTATTCTAGTGGCTTCATATTAACTTGTTGACATAATAACCTGTCGGATATAATATTATTGACAGTGTTTGTTTATAACTAATAGCGCTATTTGAATTATTGTTTGGAAAAGTTTAAAATAAACTAACAGACAAGATATTGAATGTATTAATAACTTCGACCACCATGCCATGGCGGTTGTAGATCCGACTGCATCGACAATTTCGGTTTTGATTCCCGATCATTGCAAGTTATTGTATACATGAATGTTTCTATGTCCTAGGTATCGTGTCTATGTCTGTATTAACAATTAAACGCGCAACACAGGTCGTTTTTAACCATTGGAGTAGATGCCTATGAAGGTCTTTTTGATGTTCAATTATCGGATCATTATACCATAATAAGGTTTTATTTACATAATTATTTACCTACTAGCTACTGCTGTGCATTAAAATCAAACGTTCCAAATCTAATTTTGGAGTCGGGTAATTGGGGTTATTGGGTTTTCCAGTTTGGTAACAAGTCAATAAAATGAGATTAGAGGTTAGATATATCACCAAATAAAATACATCTCTGCCGACTCAGGCAAGTTTATACACGCTGTGCTACCTCGAGCGTGTGCGGGCACGTGTTTCATACAAATAATTATACACATTATATTTCATGAAATTGTCAGTCGCATCATCATCGTGTTCCTTGCTAATCTTGGTCGCATCCAAGCATCTAATGTTTAGGCCTCAGAATCCGGGTCGATTGCCGATTTAAATTTGAGTAGCTACAAATTTGTAGAAATTTTTAGGGCTCCAACTGCCCGTAACATCTGTTATAGATGTTTGTATTGCAACCAAATCGGTCGTCTGTATAATGTGGCTTCATAGTTACAATTAAAACCCAAGTGTTGCTTAACCTTGCAATTGTTAACGGGTACAATTTCCACTTAGTGCATATATTTGTGTGCATGAATATGAAAATTTGCATTGGTTTGTATCTAAGTATGTTTATCCGTATTCTAGAACCATTAATACAAGCTAGTTAAACTATAATTACCATTGTTCTTGGTTACGTTGTGTAGATAGTCCTAGAATAGAATTGGATGTTATACAAATAAACCCAAAGGCCTCTTGCCCTAACTCACCTGTTAAACTGTTCCAGAACAGAATGGTTGTAGTCACTCAAACCCGATGAATTTATACTTATTCCATGTTCAAACTAAAAGCTAATGTTTATATAAATAGGCAACTATTATGTATAAAGAAAACTAGTACACAGAACATGCGAACCAAGTAAGCATAACGATTTGGCGCGTAAAAGAGGAGGCGTCAATGTAATCAGCCAAGCGTTTACACGAAGGCCTTTTGTCTCTATGCTCTACTGAGTACCAATCGAAGCCTATATTTATTATTAGTATGATTTATAATGTATGGATGTGGTGCTGGTGAAGTAATGACTTTGAAATTAAAAAAGTGGCTTCATTTTATGGAGGGCTACGGAAAAGCGCGCGTCGCTTTACCTGTCACTGTTAAATTTTTGTAATTCCGCAGAAGGCGCGGGTTCGATTCCGACTCAGTGCAAATATTTATGAGTATAAATGTGAATATTTGCATTAGTCTGAGTGTTTCTATGTATAATATGTATGTATATACTAAAAAATATATATATTCATGTTTATACGCATTCTAAACCCATAACACAAGTTAGTTAAACTATGCTTACCATGGGTCTAGGTGGCGTTGTGTAGATTGTCTTAGAATATCATATATTTAATCATGTAATGGTCATATTTTGACTGAATGAATTCCAAGTAATACTCTGAACCCGCCTATCATCCTAGCAGAAGGAAAGTGCGCCTCCCCACACCCGAAGGCTAGACGGGGATACCTACAGTCGACAGGGGTCATCTCGTAAGGCCCCCGGGTTTACCGGGGTACGAGGGATATGTTGGTTACGGGCGTGCGTTTAAATCTTTTTTTTTATTAATTAAATTAATTTAGCCGCTCCAGCGGGCAGGAATCCTTGGTGAGTTTTCACACGATTAAAACTTTAATTTAATTATTTAAAGAACTTTGAACCTTTGAAACTTTCATTGAAGAAAATGTGCTAACGTAATTTAAAATTAATCATTTTCGTCCTTTTCGTCGTTCATAAGTAAAATATTATTCATATAAGAAGCGGTTGCGTAAGTTCAAAAAAATATTCTTTGTTTGGTAAACACAGCGCTACTGTTTATATTTTCTTACGTTTCTGGGTTAACGTGAAAACAAACAGTACCTGATGATTACTTTTATCTTGTCTATATTATTTGGTATTGAAAGTGGGTTATGAGCTTGAAAGTAATATTAGAAATAAAATTATGATTGAGTGTTTACACACCTTGACCTGTTTGGGACTTAATAATGCTGTTATGTAAAAGAAACGCTTTGGTAATTAGGTATGTAACATGTGGAGACATGGTGCGATCAAATATTAAGTGCTAAGAGTTGATAGTTCAAAGACTCTATCTATAGTTCATCCTCTAGATTCAGCTTTGGCACGTCAAAAAGGAGATTGAGAAACCGGCTAAGATGGGCTTGCTTCAGTTTTGTAGAATATTTTTAGATCACATATCAAAATAGTTAAATTAGTTTTTTTTTAATGACTTCAAAAATAAATATGCATATAAACCGACTCTTCTCTCTCTCTCTGGTCTATAAGAAAACCACAAAGTCATCAATTGACATTAAAGTATGTGTGCGACAAACGGACGTATAACTCAATATCACGCCAAGGTATTTAGATGATTTTTTTATTGGAAATGGATTCTTACAAGGATGGTCCCATATCAAGGAAGCCAGTATCTCATGCTGGTATCCTGGGGAAATCGTGGTGATCCGTCAAAATATAGGCAAAAATTCTGCTTAGTGTATTTACATAATTTTATTTAAGTATTTGCCTCTATATTGTGCTGAGGAGTAAAATAATACATAAACGATTGTATGGAATTCAACGAAATTTCATTGTGCGTGTTTTTAGAAAAAAAAATATTAGCGTTTTTAAAAATTCCCTACTAGCCTTGCCTATTATGGCTACTTCTGAAATTTTCACAAAAACATTAATCCGACTTAAAAAAAGAACGAAAAAGGGCACCTGAGGCATAAAAATACTGAATTCATATATCTGTTAAAAGTCGGTGCCTGAGCTACTATGAAGCTATCAATTAAGGTATGTATCATCGGTCAGGCTAGACACCAATTTCTAACATATCAAAATATTCAGTTATTTTAAGATATTTTAGTGTCACTTTTTTGTTCTTTTTTGAAGTCGGTTTCATTTTGTAGTTTATAAAATATTTACACTATAATTTCGGTTTTAACCAATCTAAAAATATATCAAGATGTACTTAGTAGTCCGCTGTATGAAAAAGATAATACTATACGAAATCAAAGCAAACCGATCTTAACCAAACTCTCGCTCTTCTTGCGCGGTATTAGCCGAAATTACGCCTTATGACATCATCATTTGCTAGTGAAAAGACCATTAAAATAGGTCCAGCTGTCTCAGAGATTATGACATATGGACACTTATTTCGAAAGAAAATTTATTTTTCAAAATGTCGCGAATGCTATCCTTGTTTTTACAGCATTCATAACTAATTACTACTAAACTAATTTAAGGTAACCATTTACTATCAGGTGAATCATACCATATTCTTAGTGTTGATCCTCATTGCATAAGAGCTTTTCACATCGAAGTTTGCGATATCTTCAGCTATAACTAATGCTGAGATGTCCCCACGTCTGCCGGGGTGCGAGAGATATGTCTTGTATAGTCTCACCTCCGGCAATCAAAGACCCATGGACGGCGTGCGTTTTGGTCGGTTCAAGTCCGACATAATCACCTCCACCAACATTGGCGGAGGTGACATGATAAAAAAAGCTATAACTAATGCTCGAGACGTGGCTCAGGAGCTCAGTTGGTCCAACATTTGGGTAATTTCGTCAATATAATTATTACTTTGTGTGAGCCTGGTTCAAATATAGGCAAAAGCCCACCAGCTAGTCAGTGAGGTTGACTTGGACTTCCTTTGTATTCAAACTCATCAGGTGGGCCATAATACCGCATTAAGGAAATAGGTACTATTTTTTGAACTAAGAAATAAAACGGACATGCAAATGCATTAAAGAGAATTTATTTATAGGTAATATTTGTTTTCCTGTTATGCTTATGTATTCATTGAATTGTTGTTTACTTTATGTGGTCAGTACTAGAACCGATAGCTCTTGATATATACCTATGTTTATGTCGTACGTCATTCCGCTTGTTCTGATAACAGCCTCACCCAAAAAGTCAATGAGCATATAGACGGTCTGTGATTTAATTGGTACAAGGTAACTAAGTATACCGTCACGTCTAATAATTTATGTATTTATTATAGACATTGGATCTTCTCAGAATTTGTTTGCTAACTTGCACACTATATATATAGTCTAGGATCTACGTACATGTCTTAACTCTGATAGCGTTAAATTTCAATGTGTGTTAATATCACCGCATGTTTGTTTTATTCCTAATTAGATAGTCGTGTATCAGTTTCTGTCAATAACGCATTTGCAATGTGTTATACTTAAGTAGATGTTGGAAATTTGGTGACACCTTTCAAGGTATTCTAATGCTGCATTAACGTCAAACAACAAAACACTCATAAATTTACCTCATGGTAGAGATACTAACATAGATTGTTTTTATTGATTTGAAAATATATGTTTATCAACAGTCAAGTTTGGTAAACTGTGCATGAGTGTTTGTTATTCGGTGTAAAGTATGTTGGAGTGAACATACGTAGCTCATCGCACGTCGTGCAGCAGTGGAGTGCGCTGGGGCGGCGACACCGGCACGCAGTCGCCAGCGGCGGCCAGCTCGCGGGGCTCACAACTCAGCCGCGAGGTGCGGGCGCAGATCGAAAGTTCGACGCGAGATCGAGCGCGCATATGTAAATATCGGCACATTTACAAGCGAAAGGGTTCACCAGAGCGGCGCACTAACGCAGCGTTGCGCGGGAACCAGTCCGGTGAGATTCCTACGGCGTCCGATAGAAAAATGTCGAATAAGCTTCGGGTCCATCACTCGGTGCGGGTGTGTGATACGTAACGCGGCCGCCGCTCGACTGCCGCCCTCCTCTCACCGCCACTGCTGGTATATTTATCGCTTAATTATTGAACTCGTCTGTGTAACAATTATGAAGCAGCTCGGCGAGTGGCAGGCGCTGGCGGAGGGCGAACGGCGCTACCGCGTCTGCTCAGCGCGCTGCTCGCGTTGCGTCACATCGCACCGCCACACCGCCGCACGCGCAGCCTTCAGATTTTATCTTAGCAAGCTGACAGCCAATCCGCTGCTCACCTGTTATATTCATTAAAACATTAACCTCCAACTTACATCATTTAGCGATATCTTCCTGTCTTCTGCTTCCGTGGTATATTCATATCAATTAATGTAATTATTGCATCGCGACAAGTAAACACGTCTAGCACGTTTTGCTATTTTGTCGACTATTGTAGTACTGCGTACAAGACGATAAATATGAGGTCTATTAAAATATTTAAAATGTGGCTATATTTTATATAAAGTATTCTGTCAAACGTGATGGATCACCTACCTACTAAGTATTATGACAATATATTTCATTAGGTGGGTACTTATTATTCAACGATGTCACACTTGATAAGGATGGCCAGTAAAACCAGATTTACGTCTTTCGGGGTCGTAATAGTAGAATAATGTATAAATAAATTAAAGCAATCATTTGCCTTCCCTATTGTGAATCACCGTAGAATAAGTCCAGGTAACAGAATTTTAAAAATCATATTCATATAAAGCTTGTATTGTTAGAATCGAACCGACTAAAACCACGCGGCGTTCCGTCATGGAAGCCTAGCCTTGGTTATTTGTTGAGCAGGCAGACTCGACATATATTGCGAGGAGCCTTGAGTAAGATATTTACTGGTATGTATCTTGACCCCGATCACGTCACAACAAGTAGGTACTCTTTATGCGCAGTAGATGGTGCCTTCATGTTTTTGGGATCTTTTGAGACGGCACCGGTGCTTCGACGGTGGAAACTCACTAATCATAGTACATACTACATGAGTAAGCTCAATGAAGTGACCGATGTAGGTACTTACCACTCCACTGACTGACCCATATCAGCTAAGCTATAGTACTTATTTTAGAAGTGAGTTCAATGAGTTCCAGAATCCATCGCACGCCTCTATTAGTAACATTTCAAGAGGTCTGGCAGCAATACCACGTTGTATAGCAATGCTTATACTTTGTCCTAAGAAGAAGCCAAACTCTTGGTTCCTAGAAGCGTCGACCATACGCTTCTCCGCCTCTCTGAATAGGCGCCCGGGCCCCATAACCCTGACGTTCTGACTCCAAATGGCACAAATCCATAATCTCCGATGAGGTTATTGACGCTGGCGTGCCGTGGAATGTCCCTGGCGTTTCTACAGGTCATGATGTCCGAATTTGTCGAGGGCATCTTCTGATGTATCCCAGTACACCCTTCCCAACATGCAATTTTCCAAACGTTCCCGTCATCAATGTTACACAACACTTCAATCTACTTAAATAGTGTAGATGCGATATCCCTAGTAAATGCTTCCGTACTGTGGACTGAGGACGCTGGTAAGCTGAAACCTGATATTTAGCAAATAACGAGTACCTACACCCTATCGAATCAGCAATGTTAGGTACTCAGTCATGATAAAATTTTGTATGTAACATTTCATTAAATCCCACAGTTTGCTATCATTTAGTCCTAACTTGTAGAGCAATTAATTTTAATTCATTTTTAACATAAGACAAATCTTGTAAAGTTGTCACGACGGCTTCCCCTAGAGTCCGCCCATTGACGAGTCATCAAATCATAATAGGTAGTCTTGAATATATCAATGTATGCTGTCTACCATGCATGGTTTTATTAACACATTTTGGATCTGAAATAAATGCACTGAGCTTTACGCTTCATGGCTGTTACGTAGTATCTATTTAATAATCGGTGACTGAGTTGACCTGGGATATTAAGCCACGAATTTTTGTGACGGCTAAAATAAGATTGCGATTCCACCACATACCTACCTACTCGGTACAATATAGAAAAGGTACCTTTCTGTTATGTCTAATGTATTATTAGGTATGTCTTATGATGTCTAAAGTAAACTCTCGGAAATGTCAAAGAGGGTAGTCTCATTATTTTAGTTAGTAGATTTACATTACGAGACTCTCTTTGACATTTTCAAGAGTGGACATTTACTAATTCTTTATTTCCGAGTATGAGGTGGAATGCCAATTCTATTTTAACTCTCAAAAAATTAGAAGAATTAGAAGAATTGATGAAATAAGTAAAGTTAAAGAAATGACGGATGGTGAAATTGACGCATTCAATTTCTTAAGACATTTGAATTTTCTAAATGAAAAATGCTTTGATTATCTACAAAAAATCGAGAAATGTCATTAACGATGCATATTGTTAATAGCGTCGATTGTAATACTTTCTTAGCTACACTAATATCTACTTTAAACTAGACAAATACTATTATTATTAATTGTTCCTCTCCTTTTTAAAGTTCTAATATTATATTTTGTATGGACCAAACTTATTAATAAGACCGCGAATGTCAACTCAATACATAGAAATATGTTGAATTTTTGAACGAATCTCAGCTGTCAAGTAAATGTCACTGATGTCACACAATACAACAATTTGAAAAATCTGTTCAGGGTCACCGAAAATGTAGAATAAACCAATAAACCAAGGAAGACGCAATATTGGGGTATTTTAATACGGAAATACCTCAGCCGGAATTTCAATGACATCGTAAAAAAATATAGGTATTCTACATGTCCCTAGCCCTCACAATGTATTGCAAAACAAAACTGAGGTTAGTATTACGCCTTTTTAAATGTTTTTGTTTATCTTGCTTAGACTTACAAGTTTTATTTGTCATAATATGAAAGTAAATTTAATTGAATTACAGATTTTGTGGCCCAAGTGCAATAAGTACAATCGTATGCAGGTTTTTAAGTGCAGCGGAAGTATCTACTGCTTTGCGGCCGTTTTATTTCAGTGTCCACCCAGACTTATTTGGAAAATACCCTGAACAAAGAGTAAGTTAAGGTCGTAATCTATATTATCTATACCAATATTATAATACTGAAAATTTTTGTTTGATTGGTTGAACGCGCTAGTCTCAGGCACTACTGGTTCGAATGGGAAATAAAAATCTTTTCGATGATGGTTATAGACTATGTATTATCACACTACTATTCAAGGAAATCGAGCTGTAATCATAAATGTCAACAAAACTGGGAGACTAAAAAATTAATAGACCCCATGCCATGGATGAGAACAGGGTGCCTAAGTGCTTTATAATTTTTAATGTATGTTGTACATATACTCCATTTGTTTAGGTACCTAAATAAATGTAAACAATTTGTGACAATTCTATGAAAACACATGTTAGACATATAAACTAGGCTAACTTACTGACCAACCAGTGGTTCGATACCGGGTTCTAGTCTTTAAAATGTGTTTCTAAGCACAAAAGCATTTTTGTTCGGATTTTTTCAACAAAACAAAAAGACACCAAGATTGTTTAGTTTATTTGGGTACCTAAACAAATAGATTATAAATAGATATTAGTATATTATATGGTATCTTCATACTTCTTTTCAGAAAATAAATGAAAATTCCCTACAACAGTTAAGTGCAGTGCTTGAAGCTCAACAGTCTAGTAAGAGAATGCATACATCTTCTTTACCATTTTATTTGAGACAAAAGGATATGCCTGATGGTAAGTGTTCGGGTTAGAGCTCTGTCTGGTTATAAGAGGCCTATACCTTCCTAACATTTGTTTTGAGACTTTTAGTATATCCTTTTTGTCTACTGTGTTTCCTATAATATTTGTTAAATATCAACAGGTGCATTCAAATTGGTCAACATTCAATTGAATGGCAATGATATAAGAGAAACAGTCGTCAAAGTATTGTCAGCTTGTGACATGTCAACAACTTATGTTGATAAGATACCGAAAACTACTAAACCGCCTGATAGATTGTAAGTGTTTACTTTTATTGTTTTGTTTAAATCTTTTGTCTTGTCAATCATTTTACACATCTACACTGATATTATAATGCTGAACAGTTTGTTTGTTTATGAACATGCCAGCTAGATATTTTTTAAATAAAATATGATTTCATATTTCAGGCGTTATAACTTCACAAAAACTTATGACGACTACAGTAATGAATTTGAAAAGGTTGCCAACATGAAGAGAAAGGTTTATGAGAAAAGAGCTATAAATAATTTGGAGTATGTATTTGAATTTACTATATTTCTAATCTTTTGAGGCAGGTATTAAGATTATTGCTTAGAGAGCAGTGGCAAATTAGTGTAGCCAGTGTCAAAAGTACATTCCATTATTAGAAATCTGTTTAATCATCATATACCTTTGACTCTAAATGGTTATGAATATTTTATAACTTATTAAGACTTGTGTATTTCAATTTAAAGGCCATTAGTATGCGGTTTTAAATCAGTTTAGATTAGAAAAGTAAATGCACTGATGGGACTCTTTGCGATCTTTCCCTTAAAGGAGTATGCTTCCTCGATCGCCCGAATGTGGTTATATAGGAGAATTTATTCATTTATATTTAATGTAAGGGAAATATCAGGGGGTCTAGTCTCGATAAAGCATTCATTTTTTCCGATCTAAATTGATTTATTAACACTCTCTTGTAGCTGACCTATATTATGTAATATGTGAAGCGCGAGACTTCACAATTTTTCTTAAGCCCGCGCGAATGAGAGTCTTGGCATAGCATAAATGAATTAGTTGTCAGAAAGCCAAAATTATTTTTTTCTGTTCAAACTATGTAATACACACTATTACATTAATGATGTGTTCGTGCATGCTCACAGCTGACATAATAGGATGAAATTCACATTGAAATTACGGTTGAATCTCGATTGATCGATACTACCATTCTTGTTAATCTCAGCTTTTAGACTCAGGCTCTATAAAGTCACATGACGCTGTCTGCGAAACGAAACGATGCTGTGAAAACTCAAAAAACCTTGACTAAAAAAGTAGTCTGAAAAAAGTTAGTGACTTAGGGAAACTAGCTTAATTTTTTATTTACAGATTGCAATACAATTTTACATACATCATTTTTTTTTTTATTTCAGGGAGTGGGTATTCACCAATAGTAATGTCGCTAAGGAGAAATATGAATCGGCAAGGGCAACCAGAGAGCAAGTGCAAAGTTTAATAGACCAACTTTGCAAAAGTTATGGTATTAAAGAAGTTGGTAACCTATGAATATTGATAATTGTTTTTCACTGCTGTCATCATTATATGTATCATCATTTGATTATCATTAGTTTCTCACTCAAGCTGCAGCAGTAAGAAATGCTTCTTATATGGGGTCACGGGTTAGACACCCTTTTTTACCCTATGCGGCAATCGTTCAATATGTAGGTATGATAGGAGAAACGTAATTCAATTATGTAGGTATGATAGGAGAAACGTAATATTATGTATGTAGTGTATACATATAAAGTATAATTAACGAATTTTGAACTAAAAGTTAAACTACCAATAGGCCAATCGCTCCAGCACCATCTACTGTAGTCAGTCTGAACTTTTAGAGAATTATCGAATTTAGATCGCGCAATTAATCTCTTGCAGCTTAATATTATCATCTGTTGCGGAGAAATTCTCTCTGTTGATGCACAGCTTTATGATACTGTAGGTTGAAGAGTTTACGAAATATAATTTGGAATAGAGAATACAAATATGAAGTTTTTAATTGTTTTAGTCAACAACAATAAGGTAGACTATATTTCCAGTGCATCGGGCATTGTATCGTGCAGATAATTTGCACAAAATCTTGCTTTGCACAAAAAAACAATGCGTGCGTGCTCTTATATTCGTGACCCTCATAAGGCAATAGAGACGGTAAAGAAGACAGTCATAGCAAAGAGTCGTATTATAGTGATTAATCGCGATGAACGCATCGGGTACGGGATAACGCGAATATCACAAGATGCGGAGTATAACATAGCTGAGGCGAATGAACTAATGTAATTGCCACATTAAGATGTTCGATACGCTCTTTTCCAATTGAGACCTACATATTTGTGCTGAAATCTGCTAAACAACTTCATTTATTTCCATTTTCGCTCGTTTCAACTACTTACTCAGTTCTTGTTCTACTTGTCGCCGTCTCAATGCAAATGGTTTCAAGAGGCATTCATGAACTGTTTTCGCAACTGATATTAATGAAAAATATATTTCTGTACAATTTTTTCTTTAATCACATTCCTTCTCTTTACAATATATTTTTTTATTGCTAAATAATTAAAATTTACAATTTCAATAAAGGTGAAATACGACAGAGGTTGGAACATAAGTCATATAAGAGGAGCACTCCAAAGTCTCGTGTCATTGGCCATACAGCATACTGCGGTTATGGATAATTTAAAAGGTTAGTACCTCATAATCATCATCATCATCTTGCAGTTGAACCCTGTTACATCCGGGGCTTTCAACTTGTGAGCCCGGAGTGGTTTTATGCTTTCTCTTCTCAATATGGATTATACTACTTTATAGAATATAATCCATATTGAGAAGAGAAAGAAGAGAAGCTTCGTCCGTCACTCGGTAGGTACATAGGCCTGGTGTTGTGGTCTTGACAGGACCTTGCACACCCAACCTGTCTACCTCACATTCATAAACGTTAGTGAGCATTTGTGATTAAAATGGATAACCGTTCATGTGCTGCTACTAACTACACAATTATGGCAATAATCTATGTGATATGTTTCGTTGTTACAGACAGAACTATAGCATTGGGACAATTTACGGGCGTCAGTTTGGATGGGGATGTTTTTCTCAGCATAATCGATGTTAGGAACGAATGGTTATCGGTAAGTGACCTACATTTTCTATTATCATCGTCTTAGCGTCAATCCCGATTGCACCCGAGGCTTACACAACATGGCCCTCCCCTAAACTTCGAAAAGGAAGCCTGTGCCAAACACTCGCCCGTTAATTACTTGGAAAGCAATCCTGCTGGCTTATAAAGATTCCATTTCAATTCGATTAGCTGTCAAAATCGAATTCAATGTCAAAAGCGATTACGATGTCAATGTACCTACTTTTTGAAAATTGTATTACAAAAATACCGTTTTTGATATATGGCAATATGTGGTGGCATCGAGACTGACTTTTAACCATTTAATAAATTAGCAGAATGCAGCTTCTGGTAGGTCTATCGATTCTCAGCAGGCAAGTTTTACTATACAAAGCAAATAGTTAATTATTCTAATAAGTTATTTTTTTGCAGCTCATTAAGAAAGTAAGTCAAGAAGATAGTGCCTTGGTCAAAATACCAAACTATGAAAAAACTCTGTCTAGTATACTGAGGGATATCCATATTTGTAGAAGGTAAAATAAATAATACTTACCTATAAGTAATACGAGTAGTAGGTAACATTTTGAAGAAAAAATATATCAATTTCCATTTCACTTTTAACGCGAATATCACTCATTGAAATAAAACCACGTTTTAATGGATTCTATTACGGTTTATTTGGTATTATTTATATTGAACCGGTGAACCCGACGTTACGGCTACCAGCCGCGTGGTCGCGAGGTCACTATTACGCTATATAGCAAAACACACATAACACGGGTGTCCGTTAGGAGCGGATCGGTTCGCCATCCATCGCTGTTTACTAAATTAAGTAAAAACATTACTATATTAAAAAAAGGCGATGGATGGAAAACCGAACTGCAGCCCATCTTAACTAATAAATCGCGATAAAATTGTGGTGTTGGTTTTATTTCAGTTGATGTCTTGGGTCCGATTTAGATAGAATCTTACAATGTAAAACACATATAATGTAACTATCTCGTTGACTTTAAGTCTAGTATAATAATATATGAATGTGTTCAATTCCAGAAAATTCATGCCGAAAGTATCTGCGACACTATACTGCAATCATTTAAGACAATTGATTACTTCCATCGGTGATTTTTATGGGAAAGGTTGTAAATTTCCACCAGGTATCCCAGATACGCTCAGCAAATATGAAATAGTTGTTGAACCGTAAGTTCGTTCACGTAATTCCTTCGCATTGTAAATTTTCGATCTAAAGAGAAAGATGCGATGTAGCCATTAAATTAAGGAACACATGCCAAGTAAATAAACTAGGCTAAGTTACTGACTAACTAGTGGTTCGATACCGGTTTTTAGTCTTTACAATGCATGTCTAAGCAGAAAAATATTTTTATACTGAGTTTTTAGTAGTAGACACCAAGATTGTTAGCACATGGTGGACCAGAGAGAAAGTGGTTACCATGGTCTATGGACGTGTGGAACATCAGAAGCGTCACACTCGTGTTGCCGACCCTATAGGAACCTTCTGATGCCCTCTTTACGAAACCCTTATTGTCGTAGCTTGGAAAACCATAGCAGGGAGTATATTCCGATACGTTTAATATCACACTGTGCACCATTTCTTGTGGCAATGTGTGAGATGAATTCCCTGCCTGTGGAGTTTTAACATAAATATTTGTCCTAGTGATAACTCTGAGTGACCTCACGCGATCTTGTTTCAGCGAAGCTGGACCGTTGATGGTATCACCGACCGGGCAATTTATTACTCCCTCGTCATGTCCTGCAGAAGAGCTTGTAGCTTATATTGCTAAACATCTGGATTTGGCTACCCAACTAATGACCGAATATAGCATGTAAGTTCATTTTTATTAATAAGATGTTTAAGTTTTAGTCAAATTGACGTGCCCTTAATAAAAAAATTAAATAAAATCGGTAACCCCTTAAACAAAAGCCCGATGGAGAGAAGGTTGGTGCACGGATATCTACGTACTACTGAGCATGGTGCAAAGATCGACTCCCACCCCAGTAGTGTGGATTGATAGTGATCTTTGCACCAAGGGTTCCTAAAAATTGCTTTCCACGTAGCTAGATTGTCAAGGTGTTTGCCGGTCACTATACTGTTGTGGCGTCACGGTAGAGCATTCGACTGCTAATTCAGATATAGCAGTTCCCAATCCCACTTAATATAAATATTTGTACGCATAAATTAAAAATGTATGTTTTGCTCTGGGTATTGCATAATAGTTCCTATTATATAATAGTATGTATTATATAATAATTATATAAATATTCTAATACCTACCCATAATATCCAATATATAATATACCCATAATCATCCTATAACCAAAAATTAGATTACAAATATTTTCTTTTTAGTAACAAACATGTTGAAAGAGCACTCTATAAAGAAGTTAAAGAAAGATTTGGGCTACTGGATCTTCAAAAAGATGACAGTATAACACCAGGTTTAATGATATCATGTTGTCAAAGATTACTTACAAGGAGTCCAGCATTGAGTGAGGTAAGTAATATGAATAGATATGTCACTGTAGCTATGCACACATACTTAACTGTTGCTCATTGAATAACAACAGTTATGTATACGTGCACGTGCTATATAGTTCATTGTATAGCTATAGCTTAGATTAACAGCATCAAGAGCAGACTAGAAGGAACTGGAGTAGGCTTTTGTGTCACAAAGACACTCTGACTTCTCATAACTGTAACTATTAGCTTAGATTTTATAAATAAAAAATAGCCACAGCCACTAGCGTAGTAGTTTAGTGTTTAAGTATCTATAATAGCATAAGTCGGCCTTACGATAGAGAGGTCCCGGGTTCGAATCCTGGCCATTACACTACCGACGTGAACCCACTCCTAACACAAGCCATTGAGCTTAACTGGAAGCGTTAAAGGGAATATTAGGAATTCCGGTTGCTAATAATTGTTTTATAAAATTAATATTTCATTATTTAAAGTTCACTCATAAACATAACTAACTTCACAAACATACCTAGATAGCGACCTGCGATATTACATAGTCCCAAAAATTTTCCCCAATAATCCCTAATGGAAACGTAGATATTCTTCTTCTTATCGCATTGATTTATTATATTAAAATACTCATTACTGTCTCTGCAGTCACATGTCGATCCAATCATATATGACTATTTTGCACGATTTTGTGGATGTGCATGAAA
The DNA here is from genome assembly GCA_963691645.1 of Pelosia muscerda. Classification (NCBI taxonomy): domain Eukaryota; kingdom Metazoa; phylum Arthropoda; class Insecta; order Lepidoptera; family Erebidae; genus Pelosia; species Pelosia muscerda. The sequence continues at coordinate 10,863,502 of OY829106.1, forward strand.
TCAGCTCAGTGTAATTTTTAACACACGCGTCGCAGCGCAAGCCCTTAATGATACATGGGGCTAGAATGTAATTGATATTCCTTCTTTTTTATTGCAGAAACTCCATGGAAACCTGCTTTACATTACTCATTATTATTCAGTGTTGTCTGAAGGTATATTATGCATACCTTGGAATTTCAAGTCATGATACCAAGCCAACTGTTTGAAATCGATAAGAATGTCATCAACGCTCGATATTCGAATAACTGGCTACTTGATATTATGTTTAGTTGACAGCGTCAGAAGTAGATGATGATTTTCAGATTTTTATAATATTGTTTTGACCAAAGCAATCTAACTATGTAGTGAACTGTGAAATATTTGTAAATTAGAAAAAATATTCATCCCATTTTTATATTTGTCCTTTAATCATCTACTTTTTATGCGGACTGTACGTTGACCTTGAAAAAATTTGAAGTACACTCAGTTTACATGAAAATGAGTGAAATATCTGTATACCGAATTTTTTTAGCTGTGTGATCTGGATATGGTTATATCAGCACATATACACACATTTTATGTAAGTATAGAATATTTTCTATTCATAGGTAGTTTGAATCAAATGAAATATAATGTTGCCATATGTAATCTCGAATACATCAATGCGTGAGTTCTGGTAAATATATTATAACAATAAAATTATACTGCCTCGCGAGCTTCCCTTCGTGTTTTAAGCTTCATGAATAAATTGATAAAATTTAGAAGTAGCGTCACGTGATTTTATATGTATTTATTAAGTTTTGGGGAACATCTAGTTGTTCAACCGGCGCTGTATACACTTTCATATAATTATTAGAATTGGTTACAATAAAGACGATTGAAGAGAAAAAGAGTACCTACGACAATAACACTGATTGTTCAAAGAAAAATAATTCCAAAGGATAAGAACATATTACCGACAACGCGATTTTCTGGTTGACTATTATTGTCGGTTACGCCCTTTTAACTCTCACCATAAAAAATCGAAATATTGATAAATATATTTATTGAACGTTACTTATTTACACTAAAAGTCTTTATTGGCAAAAAGTATTTACAATACATTGTGAACAATATCATCAAAATTATGTACATAATTTTAGTAGAAGCATTACAATATGTGATAATATGACTGTAGAATATAATACTAAGTCACTAACATGAGAAGTTTAAAAACTAGTGTTAAATATTGCTTAAAAATGAATATAAGGATATAGTTTACAATTGACAATAAAGTGATGAGAAAGTATCAGTGCTTTTTATTTTGCTGTACAATAATGAGTTTATTCTTTTCCTTAGTAACCTTTGCGACGGGAAGATTAGTGGCCGGCATTAGCTGGCGTAGATTTTGACTAGGGATAACAGGTGGCTGAAAAGTAAAAGCGAAATTTTAATCAGAATAACACAACTACCCACAGATTCAACGATAAATAGCGATTCCCAAGAATATTAACTCCCAAGAAAAAAAGAAACCCCGCGTTTCACCCGTCGGGACAGGACCTCGGAACCGACCAGAGCTGTGTGGATCGCACTTAATCATACACAAGTGTTATGGATTGAGTTTGCATACAAACACAACTACTTTTACATAAGTGTCAAGCTTAATACATACATATATGAATATGCTTACGCCCGTAATCCCCGAAGGGGTAGACAAACACCTACATTTTACCAACCATGATTTTCGCTTCACGTAATAGGGGGCGAGCCTATTGCCGCCAATCGAGCTCTTTGCAACAAATGGGTATTCCGAAAATGTTGCAGCTTAAATTTTGACCCAATTCCTTGCTATGCTGCTATAAATCGTAAGGAAATTAATTACGTCCTTAGCCGCACAAACACTAGCAATTAACGTCTTGGAGAGTATCAGACGCTTAGCCTAATACACCTCGCAATTTTATCTTGCAACATATTTATATATCTCTTTACTATTCTTGCAACTTGATACATCCATCGCATCGTGCCCACTCAACTGCGACAAGTACCTTTAGGTGCATGTGGCCCATATTATCATTTCGTCTAAAGTATCAAAAGGTCCATAGTATTATAAGGTCTACAGTATCATTTCGTCCATATTATCATTTCGTCTACAGTATCAAAACGACCAGAGTATCATTAGTAGCACATGGAAGCTTCAGCTAAACTATGACTACCGCATTATGCCTATAGTGAGGTATTATAGTTGATATTGCCGCTAACATATTCAACTCCTTGCCTGATACTCCAATCAGCCGATACACTTTCACGCAGATTTTAATTTGAACCTAGATAAACTTATTCTGCTTACCGGAGGATACCTGGCGAGTTGCTTCATACGATCGACGAGTCGCATAGCATCGTCTGATGTCTCCGAATCTGTCGTCAAGCCTAACGAGAGTGCTCTTTCTGCATTACCACCATCCAAACATCGATGTATTGATTGGAAATGTCTGAAAAGTAACATGGAATTGCTTAGAATTTGCGGCGAATAGGAAATTAAAGCTTTGCATTAAAATAAAAATACGTAATATTTAGAAGAGAATAAGAATAATCACTCTGATTAGTTTTTATAAGGACACCGAAAAAAGTTTATGGGAAAGAGGTAGAAAAGGATAGAAGAAAGCGGGTTGTCGTGTCTGCCTACCCCAGAGAGAAGGCTTGAGTATGCATGTATGAAAATTACAAGTCTGAATTTTGGTGACCCGAAAGGCTTCGACGGATTCACTAAATAAATGAAAATAATATTTTCAACACAGCTAGGTATCATACTGTCTACCATTTTTTTAATTTGATTTTGACAGAGATAGAATGGTAGTGGAAGTGGGTTCCACTAACTCCCCAATATATTTTCTCGTAATGGATTTATCCCCATGTAACGCCTACTTCAATATTTTATTATAAAGGATGTAATTTGGTTGCAATCAATATGGTTTTTTTTTTTACTCATTGTTGTTGATCCTTATTCTATACTTAATCCAAGCATAATTATAATCAATACCTTGAATGATGCGGTTTAACACGTTGCGCGTGTCTCCAGGCGGCAGCAGCTCTCGCACGCCAGGCCGCCGTCTCCTCTGACGCTGCAGCCACTCCTGCCTCAAGTGCAGCACATGCTCCACGTAAATCAACTACCTAAAAATATATACAATTTTCATAATCTATATACACATACACTACTAGCCTATGCCTATTCCTCCCGCGTGGCTGTCAGTTATCGCGACCTATATTACTTCTCATAACTCTGGTTCTACTTAACAGATGGCAATCAAACAAACGTAAGATTTTAAGTTGGACCAATCCTCTTCAAACGAAAAAAAACCGCATCGAAATCCGAAATCCGTCCAGTAGTTTTTGCGTAGCACAGATACAGGTTGGACTCGGGTTGGTTTGCCATCTATTGTCATTTTCTTAAGTGTGAATCGCACTTTAGCGAACCTATGATATCATATATTAATTGTATGAGCGAAAGTGTATAAAGAATGGTTTCCATGGCTCATAATAACATGTAATGCATCACTTACCTTCTGGAAGTACCTATAAAGTAATGTCTTCATTTCATCATGAGATAATTTATCAAGTCGTGCCATTAACATCTGTTCTCCCCTGCTCCTAGAGTCCTTATTGTCTTGTGAATCAGACAGTGATGCAGAAGGTGATTTACCACATATTAAATTGTTTTTGTATTCTATAGCTGTATCTATAGCTTCTATGGCTTCTTCACATTCAAGCAATTTTCGTTCCTAAAAAACAAGGAATAAAATGTAACATTAAGTACAGTGATACATATAAGCAATATTGTAATTATTGTAGGAAATATTATGTTATACCTCAGAATCTGAAAGAGATTTATAAATCTTTCTCTTATGACCTAAACTGCACCTTTGTTCATGCAAGCACTCTCTAGTTTTTCTTAAGTTTTTAATTTCTTTTCTCAGCATTAATTCCTTTTCTTTAGACATCTCTAAATTTTCTAAATCATTAGTCTTTTCCTTCAAGATGCTGTCTAATTGTGTTATCCTATGTGTGAAATGTTTTAAAGAATTAGCCTTCTTATCTTTGACATCTATGGATGTATCGGACAATTCATCAAGTTTTAATTTATCTTTCACAAGTTCTACATCTAAAGTATTTTTCCGTTTCTCGTCTTTCTTTATTTGTCTTTTGATTTGCTCAATTTGTTTTTTATATGTTTTGAGATTTGTTTCATGTCTTTTTATCTCTCTCATAGTATCTTGATCAATTAAACTAGACTCTATTTTCTCAGAGTATGTCTTATTGTATGTATGGCACATAGACTTTGATAAATCACTTATCAGTCTCTCTTTATTTATGCAAAGATTTATCAATTCTTTTAACTGTGTCTGACTACCGCTTATTTCTTTTGACAGTTTTCTTGCTAGTATCTGCTTTTGTGTATATTTTTCTTTTGTCATTTTATACTTTTTACATATTTCTTCAGTCTTTGGTGAATCAATCATCTTAAGTAGTTCTCTTTCTATCAACTTTGGTTCAGGATCAACATCTTTTTTATGAGATTCTATAAGAATTTTTTGAGATTCAGGTGAAATAGCTTTTGCAGCAACCTTACGCAAAAGCTCTAACTCTGCTCCTGAGAGACTTTCACCAGGTTGTATAGTCCTTCTTCTACCTGAATTTGACTGGGAAGTCATAACAGGTAATGACTGCGACCCACTTAGTTCTGATATTGTAATATCATCAGAGTCAATATGATTCAAGTACTCTTCACATCTATCGGCAAATAATATGTCATTCTTTTCTTTAAAGTATTCCATAAACTTTTCAAGTTTATCTTGAAAGACAGTATCAGAATGAGTATCTTCCTCTGAATCTGAATCTACATCAGACTCACTGGGTTCACTTGGCTCTGTATCCTCAGCTATCCTAGGTAAACCTTGCTTTGTATTTGCATCTTTATTATCCACACTTGCATCACCATTTAAGCACTCATCACATTCTGCTTTTAAAAACAACCACTCACTGACTTGGCTGACATCAGCTTCAGATAAAGATTTAGATTGTAGGATTTTATTAAAAAGACCCTCTGCATTCGAAACTAATTTTATCCATTGTGTGGTAGCAAATTGTAAATTAAAATTGTTCTCTGTATGTGGTAACAAAGATTTTTCAGAATAAACAGGAGTGTTATTATCAGCAAATAAGTTAACAGTTACAAAATTCTTTATGCCTCTGCAGCACAAACATAAATTAAGAGTTTTCAATGTTTCTTGATAGTCTTCTGGTTCTGTACTTATACATCCAATAACCCATGTAAAAGCTCTCCCACCAAAAGAATCTCTAAGCATTGCTGTAAGTATACATTGATCATAGTTTATTTGCTTTGGTGGGTTACCTGCTAACAATTCCTTAATAATGTTCTCTAAAGCAAATAATCCAGGTTCAGGGTATGCAGCAAGATCACAGAAACTAGCAGTTGACATTCTATGGTTCAGAACACCATTGGTACTGACCCACTTCTGTTCCACACTGACTGTAAATACAGTGTGATTATTGCCTTGGCATCTTTGTCTCCATCCAAGTTGTAAATATTGGAATGCCTCTTCAACATTACAGCACCTGACGAGGCCAGCACCCAGTACATCAAATATGTTATTATTAACAACTTGCATCCAAGTTATATGAAGAATGAATTCCCTTTCAGGCATTTGATTAAGTTTGTGAAATATTTCAGATAAGAATCGCGGTACAATACCTTGATCACATTCACTGTGGATACATTCGAAACCTGCAATAAATTATTATTAGTGTATTACATACATCTGATATAATAAATTTAATGGTAGAGACTAAGTCTAAGAAAATGGGTATATTTACCAGCACCAAACAAAGTATAAGTTTTGCCTGTCTTAGCCTGTCCAAAAACAACAACTGAAGTATCACATCCATCTAAAAAACAGTTGATTTGAGGTATCATAAATGAGTTGAAGAGGTGCGCCTGTGTGCAATCAACTGGCAGTGCTCTATTTACATGAAATGTTTGACCACTTTCTGTGATGACTATTTGTGTGACAGGATTGCTAAATATACATTGCGATGAATCTGCGAGACTTGGCGGTTTCAGCCTCACGGCTATTTGCACTGGGATGTCCATTATGCCTTGAGTGTTTCCAGAATCAGGCGCGGTAGTCAAAGCTGTATCTACTAGACCAAATAAGTTCTGTTACGAAACAATTATAACTTGCATTATTATAAGTACATAGCTACGAGATGATAATAAAGTAAAAGATCGAAGTACTCATTTGCTTGAACATAAAATGTAAACATTTATATTTTCATAAACACAACTCCTTTCAATCCCCAAAGAATATATAGACCATAGACATTAGACCACAGAACACTTATATCCTACGGCATTAGACAATTATATAGAGAGTAGACAGTCTATAGATTGTACACGGATTTGAAGTTGTAGAATCGATTTTATACAATCTAAATACAATATGTACCAGATTAAGGCAAAAGCTCCAATAGTGGACACTAACCCAATAGTAAACACTTTGGAAAAATCCCTTATTTTGAGAAAAGTATCCATTTGATTTACATACCTATTGACTTAAAAAATGTCTATATGGTATGGCATTTTTCATAAATTCGCTACACTGTCGTAAGTAATTTAGAATTGACGACAGTTAACAGAAAGTAATGTGAACAGGTGAACACTTGCATGTTGTTCCTTAAGATTTTTTGTTATGATACTGATTTGCAATAAGTGTGATTTTTGATTTATTAATAATGATTATTATTAATTTTAGTATGGATGTTATGAAAATGTTATTTGTTGACATAATTAGACCAGTACTAACATATTTTGAATAGATTTTGTAACAGTTTTAAGTGTTTATAACTTGGTTCATTAAAGAAAGGTTTTATAAATGGCGGACGTTATCACTTCCTCTCGCTCGCACACTAGCACTGTCTATACTCACTCACGCGCGTACCGTCAACACAAAAAAAATATTGATCTTTATTTTCTTCCACGCTCTGTGCTCTTGATGCGATGCATAAAAGAAAGGATTCTTAAATGTCGGCTTGTACTTGCGACAGATAGTACACCTAGCATACAAAATTTCATTTTTTTTTTCAGTTTAAAAAAAATATAAACAAGACCGTTGTTCATAATAATGTTAGTTCTTTATTTTAACCAACATCATGATCTTGCATGATCCTCCTTATAGAATGTGATATACGTTCCTTTTTCAGGATGAAAGGACTCAATGTGCGTTTAAAAGGACTCTATGTGTAAAAGTAGGTACTGTTTCCGATGAAAACAAAAATAGATGCCGTCACGTGTCGCGGGCGAAGCCGCCGGCCGCAGCTAGTTGGAAATTATTACGACCCGGTCTTGTTTTTATTATTATTTTTCATATGAAAAGAAAAATATTTGAAATTTTATATGCTAGCTGTACTTTCCGTCAACGCAAGTACAAGCCGCCATTTATAAAACCTTTCTTTAATGCACCAGCTTATACTATTAGTACTGACAATAAGTCAAAACCCAAAAGGGACTGTTCAAAAGTTAGCATACAGATTTCAAACTAGATTTCAAAATGATGTAAGTACCTATGGTGTGAGTCTGTCTGTGAACAGATAAACCGATTTTGAATTCGTTTTTAGTTTGAAAGACGAATCGTCCGTAGTGATCTTAGCTACTTTTAATGACAATTGGTCCAAGATGGCCGCCGTTGGAAAATTACGGATTATATATTCACGCAATGCAGACATATTTTTTGTTCTATATTTCTCCGTGATCCTTGGAACAAACACTGGGGATCCTAGTTCCTGTAGCCGATTCGAAACCCATTTTGATACTCCCAGAGTTATTATCGTCTTAAAGTAAGTTTGATTTCTTCTATAGTGTATACTATTGGTGCCAACTGGTGTTTACTGTTGGAGAGATAGTGTTTACTATTGGTTGCTACGACCAAGTGTATAATAATTTTATTATTAGAAAAAGTATGATAGATTTTAAAGATGTTGTATTGAAAAATTACTTTCTAAATATAGCTTTAACAGTTTAAAAAAAATGTAACGACCATTCTTTAGTAAGTATATAGAATTTCGTAGAGTAAAGTTAGATTTGTCTAGTTAAAACCATTAGTGCTTTTACCTTAGGTATCTTTTAAGTCATTATTACTCATTTAAACCAAAATGATTACTTTTCGTAAAGTGAAGAATTTTTAGTCGAAAGTGTTATCCAGGGGCAGTTTCCCGGTAGGTATATTCAGTTAGTTTCTAAAATCATGAGGAGATGGCGCTTGCATAGCTTTTGGTACTTTTTTAATTTGTATTGTGGAGGCCACTTTAGTCTATGGCAAGAAAGACTGACCGAATGTCTAAATTTGATTGATTGCTGTTACTGATGCGTTGAAGTTTTTTTGTAAGTACCATTGTGACTTCTAAAAGTTAATACCTACAAAATTTTAGTTAATAATACACTGTAGTAAACACAATATAATTACAGTAAAAGCTCCTTATTCGCGCTTCCTTCATTCGCGTTTTCAGTATTCGCGGGTTAAAAAAATGCAACCCAATTCCTATATTCGCGGCTAAAGATTTCTTTATTCGCGGTTTTAATCGGTACATACATAATAATAAATAGGATTCCCAAGGAAGGAAGAAGGAATAGGTATCCAACCCAATATTCTTTGTAAACGCCGTCAAATCGACTAATAAAAAAGTAAAATAGACCTTATTACAACTTTGTCTAAAGTATGTTATTAAATGAAGTCGCCACTCTATTAGCTCGGACTTTGATATTAGCCGACGTTGCGCGAGCGGTGTTTTTGAGAATGTAAACAAACAAAATAAAAGCAACCTTCTCACTAAATGAATAAAGTATGTTTTTAAATGCTGCCGTGAGCTCTGTGATTTTTTTATGAAAATTGATCCGTCCATGGAACGAAGTCTTCTTTTTAAGAGGCAAATTGCTAATGCCACTGCTGAATATCAGTCAGAATTAAAGGAGCTTTTAAAAACTGCCAAGCAAGAAAAAATAACTAAATTCTTTAAGCCATTGCCAAAGCCTGAAAATAATAATTAATAAATGTGGTCAAAAACTTCAATTAAATTCATTTTTTTATATATTTGTGTTTTTATTTTGTCGCCTAGGAACGTATCCCCTATAATCCCATATAAAATACCACTCCGTATTCACGGTTTCTGTATTCGCGGCATATTTATGGAACATATATCCCGCGAATAAAGAGCTTTTACTGTATTCAATATGCGCTCACGGTGTGCTGTTCAGTGTGTTGTACAATATGACACAGTACTAACCTTTGTACAAGTAGGCTTTTTTCCCATTGAGCTTTGCCATGAAACACACTCTTCTTACCAAAAGTGCCGGCTAAAAGCTGCTCATTAGATTAGTGTCCACTATTGGTACCATTACCACTCTTACTTTCCAACTCACTAAACTATAACTAAGAATCTGTATTCATAACTAAAACGGTTCATGACTATGACTGAAACTAGGGATGTCAGCATTACTATACTCTTTGATGCCAGCCCATAACGAATCAGAGTCCCTATGTAACACAGGGCGGCGCTAACGCACCAGTATAAGGAACGACAGCGTGCCAAGGTCACCAAAATCTATGAAGACTTTTACTACAACTAGCAAACTAATGCCATACTTCAAAAACAGATTTATCGACGAACGATTAGACGATGACTGCTTATTGAAAATTTAATGTCCATAATGATTATAAAGAATTGCTAAAGTGAATTTTCTTATAACAAACATGTAGTTTTAAAGATATTTGATTTCGAAAATTGAAACGAATAGCTGGAAAACGGTCTTTGTGTGAGTGACGGCATGACTTCTTAGTAAGTAGTTCGAATGCATGAAGTGCAAGAGAATATTGCATTTATCTCGGTCCCGGTTGTGTTTTGTTGCGTTTACGTGTATGATTCATAGAAAAATAAAAGTCATTTGGAATAGTAAGAAATCTATAAATTATAATCAAAATAAGAATTATATAATTATCTCATGAGTGTAGCATGTTACCGGTCTTTTTAGGTTAATACACGTTAAAAGATAAGTAAACCCAATCGTATTAGTATACGTAAATCGACCACTTCTGCGATAGTAGAAGGCACAACACTAACGTAGTAAAACGTCCATTCATAAGAAAGGAACGTAGGTTCTGACACAGGCACAGCGCAGCGTTTATTTGTAGGTAGGCCCGATCCCCCCCTTATATATCAATGGATTGCACAGTTCTCACGTTGTCATTGTATTTGACAGATCTGACACTTGACAGTTTTATTTTAGTATTTCTGTCATTTCGTGTGTGAATTGTGTGGTAATTTTTGTCTTTTTTTGTGAGAGATGCACATTGCGCACTCATCTTACAAGTCGTTCTCTTATATTTTTCGTTAAATAATGAATTAATTGTTGACTATCAATTCATCCTGTTCAGTCCAGTTATAAACAAATTAACAGTTTATATCCATAATATCAAATACTTTTGTATGACAATAATTATATTTATTTTTGTTATGGATATTCCAGTGATTATGTGATAAAGTGATAAGATTCAGATTTCTACTAAAACGCTGTAAGACTATCGTCAACCAAGGACATCATCGTAAAGTTTATATCGTCATGGATATGGATACAGTCGGCGACATTGGTCTGGGACACCATGAACCTCCTAAATACGGCCTAAAATTACCTTTGAATCATGAATTTCCCCTACAGAGTAAACAAAAAATTATACCGAAACCTAAACAGGCTATTGAAATGATGCCTCTAACTGCCAGGTGAGTTTATTTATAGGTATAAAGTATTAAAGTTGCTTAACCACTTCAAAGAAAACTTAAAGTTTCATGAAATTAACTCTGAATTAATGTAGTCTTTGACACAAAAAGGCCGACAGCTTGTCCAGTTTCTTTTGTCTATTTTAAAACATAAATCTATTAAGTATTTTAGAATGGAACTTGGCACAAAATACTCTTCGGCTCTAATCTGTCCCATTAAAACAGAAATATGTGAGTTTAGTTCTAAATTTGTTAGTAATCAGTGTTCAGTAGGGACATTTCAATTTAACTGGTTGTTTAGATCAAAAAAGACGAGGCTTTGTGGCTTAGCGGTCAGAGTATTCCCCCTGTGAGGGGAAAATCGCAGGTTCACTTACTCCTATCTTAATATTTAATGCATTCACTTATTCCTATTTAAATATTTAATGAGATTAGAAGGACAGAAAACATTTCAGAACTATGCAGAGAGATAAATTGAATTTGTATTATCATTCATAGGTACCTGAAGTATTACATCGGCAAAAGGTGGCATAAAAGGCGACCCATCATGGATTACTTAAACATGGTTTCAGCTCAGAGAATGTATGGTATGTGGACCTTAGTAAATCGCTTGTAAAGGTGTAGACTTAGTTACGTTTAAATATACGGCGGGAAGTATTAAGTCATAAGCGCGTAAGTCATTATCAACGCAAAACCTTTCATACTATCGATGCAATTTTATACTGCGATTGTGTACGAATTTTCTGTATAGTTGACGACTATAAGGAGATTTTTGTATTCATTCTGGTGGAATGAATACAAAAATCGTTCGACATTTTAGGTATCACCCATCAGTATTGTTAAGTAGGTAAGTGCCTACCTGTTGCGATAAGCACCATCAACGTTTTTATTGCTTCGTTTATTTGTATGAAATTTTTATGTCAATAATAAAAAATGTGTGGAATGTTGCTTTACCCTGGTTGCTTTCTGAATAGACTACATTATAAGATTGTGAATAAGCAACACACATAACTTACGTAGATATACCTATCGGTAGGGATGAGGCCGTGGCTGGATTGTTATGATATAATATACTAGCTGTTGCCCGCGGCTCCGCCCGGATAAATGTCGGTTATCGCGTAGAACATACTTTGGTTTCTTACGTCAATAGTATACGCAACGCATGCAACGAAAGACGTTTCAGGGTACTCTTTAACACCTTGAGTTACGTTTAAGTTTCAGTAAGAATCCTTAATCTTTTCGAACAATAAATATAGCCTATCTTACTCAGGTGAATGTAGCTTTCCAATGGTGAAATTTTATCGGCATAGTAGTTTTTGATTTTATTCATTATGAACATACACACACACAAAATTAAAATTTTCCTCTTTATCATAAAGAGGAAAATTTTAATTTTGTAGAAATGGACAAATGTATTCTTAAGTAGTCTATAAATAAATAAATAATAAATAAGACCGTTCGCCATAAGACAGTAAAGATGCAAGTACCCAGTGGAAGACTATAAGCTCACCTCTATTTAACAGAGAAGAGTTAGTCCGCGTTACACACCCACTCAAACGACGTCTTAGACATGTCAGTTGATTTCCAAAAAATGCCCTGTATTTTGTATTTACACCATTATTCTTACTTACTGATGGGAAACGAATTCTGGGTAGTAATGAAATTGCGACAAACTGTCGGGAATACGAAAAGATATTTTTTTTAAATATTTTGTTCTCGATATAGTCCACGCTTTCGAGTGTGTCCACACCCTCTTGAACAATTCACCCTGTATTATTATGGTCGTATATATATTATGGTAGTAGGAATTCATATGGTATGGTAAATAACTTTATGTGCTACAAATCTATTTAAGAGCCTGTTTCCTCGTAAAACACTTTTAATTAACTGCGCTTGAAATCAGGTCTGTAAAATTCATACGTTGAACTCGATTTCACTATGAATCTTCACCTGTGTAATTTAATTTTAACCACACAGCACAGGTTGAAAACCTCTTATTATAAGTGAAGCTAATAAATGCGTGTTAAAAATAACAATGAATGTTCCAGTTCACTTTGATTAGCACGACGAAGATATAGTACCAACTAATATTATTATAAACGAATGGGCTTCTAACTGATTTTAATATTTGAGGTTTTCCCATCCTCAGCTGCAAACCGGTGCGCTTGCTAATTTATCGGACGTGACTTTGGAGTAGGCTTCCGATCGGGGTTTAAAAGGGCAGACGGCAGTTGCTTGCAAAATCCCGTATAAGCAAATTGATAAAAGGAGAAGAAGTAAACGAAACCAGGGCTCCGAACGGGTGGCTCGCTGGAGCCGTGATCTAGGTACATTACGCGGACAATACCTAGTATATAGTCAATATAGATCTTGGTCTTATATGGAATTGTGTGAATGAAGTGAATCTTGAAATAATAATGATAATAAATAATATGGTGGAACTGTAACTCTCAATTTGTATATTCCCGAACGAGTAGCCACTACTTTAGTCTTTACCATATCCGTAATTAATCCACTAAGGTAGGTACTGTGGAGTGTTATTTAATAATTATATTCAGATTATATTGTAGTGTGTTCAAGGATCACAATATTCTTGTAGGTTTTATTACTTTATCTCAGTGAATAAAACAGCTGATTAGATATCAAATATATTATGTCGTAAAAGTGTCGTGATTTAAATAGGAATCAAAACTTAGATTTGGGTGTGTCGTTGCGAAAATAATTGACTAATACCTACTCAATTCACACTCATTGTTAGAACTGAATGTCGTGATTGAGGTACCTGGATCTAGGGGACAGGATGTTTTTAACATTTGAATTGTCAAATTACCGCACATTCAGCTTCTTAAACTGTCTTACTTATTTTCTACTGTCTGCATGTTATGATATTTTGTTCTACGCAAGTACCTTATACATGGTTGTATTAGCTATTTATACTATTTTTTTTAAATTTGGTGACATGGTATCTTGGTGTAACCGAGTGGTTACAGACAATATTGTAACGATGAAACTTAATACGAAGTTGCGGAGTATTTTTTAACCCGAAGATCGCACGTGACACTTCGTTCAGCTTACGAAAGGACATCTTTCGTTCGTGTTACATGCAAGCTCGATGCTTCGTATGTACGTTTCATGGTAGCCCCTCAGCTCTCAAATCTTATTCATACCTTCTTTCGAAATGTAAATTGGACTAATTCATAGTTGACAACTCCTTTTTAACTCCTCAGGGTGTCCTATTGGTGGTATCGGTGGTGGGACCATTGGAAGAGGGTTCAAAGGTGAATTTTGCCGCTTTCAACTAACTCCAGGCCTATATGAATATGTCACGGTGCCTGAGTGCCAGTTCATTGTGAACATTAGAAATGGAAGCAATGAAACTATTTTCCAGTCTGTTTTGTCCACTTATAAGTAAGTTATGAGAACATGATATATAATTAACATATTAAATCGTTTGTAATATTTCGCAAATAATGGTATTATTATTTATGAGATAATATATGATTACATAATAATATTAATAACGTAAGTAAGGTGTGTACCATAACTTGAAGTTAGGTTATTAGCTTTTATATGCACTAGAAAATAATAGATTTTGGTTCCGTTTTTCGGACCATCGACGTAAAATGGATCTTTTTCTAGTAGTTTAATAGCTCTTTTGTACAGTAAGTGGCATGATTCCTAAGAATTTAGATAGATCCTTACATCCGACTAAGACACAGCATGTTTCTTATTATTTCTCTAACTATAGATTTCATTAAAAATGTCTAGCAAATATACAGATTTTATTACCTCTCACTTTTACTGTACCTAGTAAAATTTTACAACTGTAAAAATGATTATGTATGAAAATTTCAGACTAAAACATCTTGTGGAATTTTATTTGACTTTAAAAATAGTCCATATTTAATTCCAAGATGCATTTTTAATCTGCTTTAAATTCCGGCACCAAAATCAATCAGGGAGCATTATAATGATTTTGTATACTTAACGCATGAATGGTTGTGTGAATGATGAATGAATCATTCGTAAAAACGATAATATGTCTGCAATGCTTCGATATCACCAATGGTTGTGAAAGTCAGAAGGCGACGAAGGCAGTGCGACTAGTAGAAGCAAATCCCATAATCTAAGGTAAAACTCTCGGGTGGAACGTTAGGTTAAAAAAGGGGAAAGAATGTGAAACTGAAGGTGAATGGATCCATCTAAAATTTATAGAAAGTTTTTGTTATAAAATTATTTTAGAAATCTCATAAGTTTTCCACCCACGTAACAATATAAATTACAATAAACGAGTTAATTTTAGCAAACCAAAAAAAGCACCGCCTGCATGGGAATGGAACCTGAATGGTGGTGAGTGTGAATATACTGCCCTATATCCTCGCGCATGGACCACGTACGACCTATCCAAATACGGAGTAAAGCTGGTGTGCAGACAAATTTCACCTGTAATACCTCACAACTATAAGGTATCTTTTTCATTGTCATTTTATCCTAGCCACTCACGCACCAATAAAGCTTTTATAGGAACTAAAATTAGTAAGCAGCTGATTCATTATTGTAAGTAACACGTCATCTTGTGATATCATTTGCACTATGTATCACTCATCCTCGTAACCTGTAAATCAATTACATATTAGGGGATTGCAGCTAATGTCCGTTTATGGGGCAACACCAAGTCTCACGCGTCCAGGCCAACCTCACTTGTAAGCCAGTACACCTGTAGCCTTAGCACGAAATACTATCGAATTCGTAATGTAAAGGTATCGACAGAACGGAGCATTGCGATTGGCCGGCTACACACGCACACAGGTTCACGAGAGGGAGACTGTCAATCACAATGCTCCGTTCTCTCGAAACCTTTACATTACGAATTCGATAGGAGTTCATGCTAGTGCTACAGTACACCTGCGGATTGGACGACGAGATTCTGGCCCCGGTTTTCATATTAGTGTGGAGGTTAAGACGGCCAGTTACCGCTTCCGACAAAACATTATTATAAATATCTACTTGAAAAGGTGAAGGGTTAAAAAGGTACCTGGTACAAAGGCTAGCCATTGCAATCCAGCGCGAAAATGCGGCCAGTGTTCTGGGATCCTTTGCACCAGACAAGACTCGAGGCGGGTTATTAACATAACAAAAGCTCGCCTGATCGACATCCATGTATTAGATGAAATTTTTACATGTATTTATGAAAAAAAAATTGATACAATAGTTTTACTTAAAAAGTATTTCAATTGTAGTTCAGTAGCACTACTATAAACCTTTGGCAATCTGATTTTATTATAGGATCTTATCAGCTTTTGTTGCACTAATCGTAATTGGTTTCAGGATAGTAGTATACCATGTGCCGTCTTTGTTTTTACTGCTACAAACCTAACCAATGAGCAAAGAAAAGTGAGCATAACTTTCACATGGACAGAAGTACTTGGAGGACCTAACAAGAAGAAAAATATTGGTATTTAATTTAATTTTATTTTTTATTTTACATAACAATAGCATGAATAGGCTTCCGATCCATCATTCTTACTATGTGGGTTCGTGATTCAGTACGGACTGAATATTAAAAAAAACCCAAGTCATTATGTCAAACAATAAATCAATCATTAATAAATTGGCCTATTGAGGCCTTAGGAGGCTTGTGCCTTCTGTTTCCATACTGGCCAGACGGATTTTATTTCGAGTTATCCTTCTCTTAGCAGTGATAAAAACAATGCTCTTACAATGAAATAACAATATTTTTTACGCTAACATATTTAGTATTGCATTGTAGGGAAATTGGATTTGGAAAGATATTCCGAAGAACACACATGTGGTGTAACTCTTGAACAGAAGATTATCGAAGCTCCATGCACGTTCACCATAGCTAAGAATAAGGTCGAAAATGAAACTATACACGAAGGTTATTGTTTGTGGAATGCGGCGAAGACATCTAGCTACGTATGGGAGTGCCTTAAGAAACACGGGACTTTGGCTCCGGACCCAAGCCTTACGCCCCCTCCGCCTAAGGTACCTGATAAGGACAAGCAAAAAGAAGAAAAGGAAAAGAAAGATAAACAGAAGAAACTTTATAAATGTAATTATTACTGTTATTTTAACATTTTATAGGCTAAAAAGTAGGTAGTTCAATTTCACTTAAAAACTTATCATTACTGGGTGAAGTAACAAGTTCATAAATTCTCTCAAGAACTCTCGCTTGAGTTGTATTAGGATTATAAATTGGAATCATACAAAATTATAAAATAATATCCATATTTCTGTAGGTGCTAATAGACTGAAGCATTGGCTTGTATTGTTATTTTATATTGTAACTTTGTTGCGAATGTTATATTACAGGAAAATAAATGACAGCATTCAACGAGCGTTCTGGATAGCATTCTAGCAAACATTTTCTTGAAAGGACAAGAATTTTTGCATCAACATGTTTAAATTTCGAACGTTCGATATTGTGCGATGTTTGGCTCAGTAGCCTTAGCACGAAATACTATCGAAATCGTAATGTAAAGGCATCGACAGAACGGAGCATTGCGATTGGCGGGCTACACAGGTTCACAAGAGGCAGACTGCCAATCACAATGCTTCGTTCTCTCGAAACCTTTACATTATGAATTCGATAGGAGTTCATGCTAGTGCAACAGTTAGTTGTACAGGTCAACAAATTTGAAAACAGCGTGTGTTCGATGTTCTTTTACAAGTGAATGCACAAGTCTATTAACACCTTCAGGTTCCACAATGCCTACTACTACTTACTGCCTTGATAGATATTTAGTATTGCATGTCACTATTTCCTGCCGTATTGAGTGTGTACGAATACATTTTATAATTTAATTGATCTATTGCAGGTGATTCTGTAGCACTCTCGAGTGTTATATCTTTAGATCCTGGAGGAACAGGAAATACAGAATTTTGCCTTGCTTGGGACATGCCTATTATTAAATATAAGAAAGATACTAAAATATATAAAAGGTGAGCATTTTTAATACAATATACATATTCAAATATATATACTGAGACCTTGTGAAGTGAACAAAAAGGCGGAAAGCGGACCCGGACTCCGAGGTAAAAGCTTCGGATGCGACCGGGATGAATGCAAGGATGATGATGACGATGATTATAAAAAAAACAAATAAAAACTGAAGTACCACGAGACTGCTGCTTTTGAAAAATCTCTTGGATACCGATTGTATAAAGATATAAGCAAACATGCCTCAGAAGAGAGAATTTGTTTTTAATTTAAAGTTTTTTTTTCTCAGATATTATACCAAATACTTTGGTAGTGATGGTATCGCCGGTGCCAGCATAGCTGCGTACGCGCTTAGGAATTATAAGAATTGGGAGAAACAACTCGCAGAGTGGCAGGATCCTATTTTGAATAACAGGTAATAATCAAATTCATCACTTAGAATGATTACCTTGAGAATGGTACAGTCGCCTACGGTATGAGCTTAGCCATAATTGACATATCAAATTTATCCTCTGAATGTTACAAAAATATTTATATCCCAATTCATTCATAGATTCATTTCACCCATTTCTTTGTGCGGCTGTACATTAAAAACACAAATACTTGTGTTTATAAGTATAATAAGCGGCAAACAACATGATGTCGATTTAAGTTGATTAACACTAAAATATTTACAAACTTTTTTAAAATTTGAATACCTACATAATATATCAAAAATTAAAATTGTTAGTTATAAGTTGGACTCAGGAATCATTCATCAGAATTAGAATTTATCAAGTTACTTCTGTCATTGACTATACTCTTGCTGTGCAGAAAGCGATTTATGTCTATATATTGATGCAAAGTTCGTAAGTCACATGTATGAATAACTACGATTATGACGGTAATCATGTTTGTACTGGCTTTTTTTTCAGCAATATACCAGACTGGTTAAAAAGTGCCTTAATGAATGAGCTTTACTTTGTTGCCGACGGCGGTACGATATGGGTAGATGTCCACGACGAGTACCCAGAAACCGACCCCAGGTAACTACTCACATCATTGTCATTTTAATTACGATCCTGGATGAATCTGAAGCTTTCACCTTTGAGCTCGGAGACTACTTATTTCTCCTCCATTTAGCGTGGCTTTTACGTTTTTTATGGGAGCCTTTGCCGTCTGACCTCCCATTCTTGACCAGAAAACCTACGGCAAGATGTTGTGAAGTTGCAGGTGAAATATCGCTAAAGATTTTAGTAGGATTTAATACACTGTAAGCAAGTTTACAAATGTACTAGGTTGTTTCCGTGCCTGTCTCTCTATAATAGAGAGAGGATTTTGATTTCCAATAATGCTTCAGGGTCGCCAATATTGGCGCCCAAAGCTGTTCGAGGTCGCCAATGTTGGCGGCCAAAGCTGATAGAGACACCCTGCCAGGATTCCCGGCAATACAGGCTGATCTGACGAATCACCCACTTCATCACTAATTGAAGACCGAAGGGGCGGCCGCAGGCAAAAAATGAACTAATTCATATTGTTCCTCTTAAGTAATCAATTAGCTTTCGACTTATAATTACTCAACATCAACTAATTGAATTATCGATCATTTTTATACCCATTGTAACGAACTGTTGGCCTTGCCTCAGCGTGTGTTAAACTATTTTATTGTTTCCAGGCATGACTTTGGACTGTTTGGGTACTTGGAAGGTCACGAATATAGAATGTATAACACATATGATGTCCATTTTTACGCTTCTTTTGCCTTAGCACAATTGTGGCCTAATTTACAAGTAAGTTTTTGTATAGTTTATTCATTTTAATAAGTAAATGTTTCTTCCCGTAGTCCCCTAAGTGATATTCGGTAGTACTAATGGCAAATTGCATTATCACTTGTAAGCAACCCTACTACGAGAAATATTTCACTACTATTTATAGTTCACGTGGTTGTCGGTTATTGTGACCAAAAGAATATGCCCTTTCTCAAGCTCTGGGTAGTCCATATCTGCACTAGATATCATCAAAATCGGTTCAGTGATTTTGACCTGAACTCGTAACCGGCAGATAAATTTACTTTCGGATTTATGATATGGATTTAATTCTAAAATTAAACAGTTAAAATATTGTGATTTGTATTCCACATCGTTGTACACACTCCTACTTCCTCCTTTTTTCTGGGGTTTTACGGGAGTGACTACCGCCTGAACACTCCAACCCCTAGAGAAAAGTCTACTCCAGAGCTAATGAACATATCCATAATACTTAATTCGATTATCGCTTTTGATACCTACAACTGACATTTCGTCAATAAAATAACACACATAGGACATTGGGGCAGATTCTTAAAAAAAAATTGTGATTATGATGATTTTATTAAAAGCAGTAGGCACAGTTGACCTCACTGTATTAGTCACGCGATAGAGAACAACATGTACAGTTAGCGATAAAAGTTGCTAAACATTTATAACAAACGATCTCATATTAAGGTTTATATCTTAAAGTTATACTTAGAGGAACCAAATCTGCGAGTGACACATATCTTTATACAAAACTTAGGTGTGAGAAAGTGACAATGTATATAAACCGTGTAAACTTTTGTATTAATCATTATCAGCTTGGACGGAAATAGGTATTACGATGACGCTAACATTTCTACATTAAAAGTCTCAAATCATTACTAGTGACATTTTAAATTCGGTAACGTTGTATTCAAGAGATTGTTTAGTTGATTTACGCTAGTAATGATAACTTTAATATAATTTATACTTCACGAGTACTAGCGGATATAGTACTTCTGAAGGGTAAGTAAGTTGTCTGAACTGAAATGACGCCCCACACATTCACATCATCAAAATGTCAATTGTTTTATGAATTTCTTCGTCACTATAATTTGTGCGTGAATTTAAGAGGTGGTGGGAAGCGCAACTTGGGCTTAGATTTAGATAAGATTTGTGTTGGTAATGTGAAAGCTTTTTTTGCTAATGTGTTAAGTCACTTGTATCGCTGACTGGACTAAAAGCCTCGCCCCTCTGCGACCTTTTCACGACTTCAGCATTAATAAATTACCGGTAATCAATACGAATGCTAATGCTGTATACATTATTTGGAAATAGGGATGGGCATAAATATCATTTGAATCGATACACGTATGATGTTCACACATTATGTCGCTTTATTATCGTAGCATCATATTTATACATGCGATGTGGTTTATATTTATATAGAAGGACTAGCCTATGTATGTAGCCGTTTTCGCATTTTTAACTTCTGCTCCGCACCAGTTGGTTGTAGCATGATGTTTTATGCATAATCAACGTTCCTCTTAAATTACTCTATCTATTAAAAAAAAACACATCAAAATCCGTTGCGTAGTTTTTTACAGATTTAAGCATACATAGGGATATAGGGACAGTGAATGCGACTTTGTTTTCTACTATGTAGTGATAGAACCGAAGTTAGCAACGGGGATCAAAATGTCATTATGACAGTTATCAACTCGTTTGAAACGGAGTAATATATGATAATGGATATTATTTTCCTAGGTTGTACTGCAATATATGTTCCGTGATACCATAGAAATGGAATCTGAAAAATGTAGGCAGTCTCTCTACGATGGCAAGAGCGTGAAGTTTAAGATTAAAGATACGATTCCTCACGATCTTGGTGATCCAGGTAAAGTAACGCTTTTATTTCAAGCTAAGTAGTACTTAGTAGAGCGGTTCGTGGGTTCGATTCCCATTCAATGCAACGAATTGTATGAATAAATAATTAAGTCTGTTTGTTTAGATTTAAGTGTTTCTTTGTATAAAATATATGGTGTGAGTGTGGTATGAAAAGTGTCTTTAAAAATTTAGCCGCATTTTAGAACTCACAATCTAACCTAGTAAACTATAAATAGGGACTTTGTGTCTAGATAAACATAGGACAGTCTTTGTGCTGGTAGTGAACGTGACTGCTACGCAGGAGGCGCGGGTTCAATCCCAGCTCAGTGCAAATGGTATGCATGAATATGGCTATTTGCACTGGTCTGGTCGCGCCTCGGAGATCACGTTAAGCCGTTGGTCCTGGTTCTCATACAAAAATCTATGGCAGTCGTTACGGGTAGTTGGGGCCCTAAAAATGTCAACAACTGTTCTAGCTGCAGTACTTCGAAAACACCTATATGTATAGGTTGTGAAGGCCCGATGGCAGTCGTTTTATGGCAAATATCAAAGTTCAGCCATAACGCAGATAGACTGGAAATATTATGTCCTCAATACATTATTATACCTATCATTACAGCGGACATACCATTCAGTAACATAAACGCTTACAACATACACGACGTGAGCGACTGGAAGGACTTGAACCTCAAGTTCATATTACAAGTGATCCGGGACTACCGGCTGTTGAGAGGACACACGGCGCCCTTCGGCAACGAAAGGTACCGCTCTATGGCGTACATTGACGACGTGAAGGACGGCACAGAGGACGACTTGTATTCCCGCAGTACGGGACAGGCGGACGATGGTGACACCACTATCGAAGAATCACCAATTTCTACTGAACAGTCTACGCCTGTGGCCGCTCCCACGAAACCGTGCGGCGTTGGCGACATATTAGATCTGTTGTACAGGTAAATTAGACGCTATGTTTAAGAGGATGAAGCTGGGAGATTTACTTTTGTACTAACAAATGTGAATGCCTTCTCTAAGCTTTTCTATGCCCTTTTATTGGCGGTACTGACTCCGCCCAGTTGAAATACTTTTTCAGTTTTTGCGACCCACAGTACGCAATTCACGTGATATTGTAGCATTTCATCTAAGTATGTTTAACCGGTTTTAAGTGAAAGAGTAACAAACATCCATCCATTCATACTCACATAACTTTTACATTTATAATGCAAAAATAATGAATTAGAAACATTTTAATTTTTTTTCAAAAGTGATTTAAATAAAAGGAGGATGTTTTTTTAAGGTCTGTGAAAGTACAGACAGCAGCTAAAATACTAACGATTTACATTGAAATACTTTAAAAATGATTATACATACATGAAATGATTAGGATAACATGTGATATATGATAACATTATAGTTGTCACAAAATAAAAGGCCCGTTTTGACAGTTCGCGCCCATGAAGATCTCAATTTTTTACCAATTGCAATGTTATAAAGGTAATTACATTTTTCATGGACAGGTACATACCTCCCACTCGGCTTAGTGCTGTCCATAACGATTTTTATTACGTTGTCCACAGACTATTAATAGTCAGTTAAGGAAAAAAGTAATCGAATAAGATATGATTTTCAAGCCTGATTTTTATTTATTTAAACTAGTGTTTAGACTAAAATTAATTATTGAACTTCACTGTGTAGTTATCTTTTGCTTAAAATTATGAGCTTGGAGCTTAAAGCAGTAAATAATGGCCGCATAGATTTCTATAGAATGACTTGTCTCTGATCAGAGGCATATACGTGTGTTCGCCATCTTGTGAAGTAGACCGTGCGCCCGTTACGTTTGTTTTGTTGATAATATTTCCTGACTCGGCTATGTTTTTGGATTATCTCTGACTTAGATATTCGAAGAGTCGAGTTGTCTCAGCATTTCCGGTTAAAATATTAAATAGAAGCAAATTGACCTTTCATAATATTGCACCATTTTATAATATCTACAATATCAATGGTTAAGTTTCTAATATAATAATTTTTCTAATCAGAACTTTAATACAATGTACTTTACATAATATTCAAATCGATTAAATCCCCATGTAAACTGGATTCGATTCATCATGAGTATCGAGTACCGAATCATATTGTTACATCACTAATTACGTCATGTAGGCAAATGCCAAAACGGGCCTTTTATTTTGTGATCAGTATAGTATACCTATTGACACAGATATTACCTAAGGCGCGAGAGAAACGAGTCACTGGCGCACGTGAATTGTTTTGATATAATCTATTAGGACATCCCAAAAACGCTTACTGTGTGTTACTAACACATTTTGAGCACATCTAGGGTCAATAACTAGTGCCTGTACCTATATTTTCATACACAGGAGCGCGGAGGTTGAAGTCGAAGAAGCCGAGACACATCCGCCGCCTGAACGTGCGACTGCGGTGTGGGAAGCGCGACGTTACATCGCAGACATGTACCCCGCGTGTGTGGTGCTACTGCGCCAGGCTCTGCGGTGGGACGTGGACGGCGATGGTCTTATCGAAAATAGCGGCTTTCCAGACCAAACCTTTGATGCTTGGGTTATGTCTGGACCGAGGTAAATATATTAATGACTAACTGGTGCCCTTGCCTTCGCACAGGTATTTTTGTTGATGTTTCCGTTCGCTCGCGTACAGTTCTGTTTCTAACCTTCCGCGGTACAGACTAAAATTAACTTATGAAAATAGCCAAATCGATGGAGCCTTTATCAAATTATGCGTTACATTCATTTTTATTCAGTAGATTAGCTTTGCGAAGTTTAGGACTTTACCCGCGAATTTTTTTTCGCCATTTGTACATTATACCTATAGTTCGCCTTTGTACATTATTTTTTATATTTTGTACAAAAAGTTAAAATAAAGAAAAAATGCCAGCAACAAACCCTTTGTAAGCATAGCTTAACGTAACTTATGTCATGGGTTCTAGAATGCGGATAAACATACTTATAAACATAATTTTTTTTCGTTAACACATACATAGGTACACCCAGACCAATGCAAATATTCATATTAATACACACAAATATTTGCACTAAGCGGGAATGGAACCTGAGACTCCTGCGTGGCAATCGTATTAGTATATTATAATAGTATTTTTATTGAGGATTATTATAGGATTATTTTTGAGTATATTACTTTTCTTGTTTACTTACCATACTCTCGATTTTTACGCGATCCCTGATAGTTTTTCAAAAACTAGAAAACGCAATTGAAGAGAGGAAAGTAAAGATATTATTTTATTTCAAAATTTTATTTTTTAATAACATATACACGACTTGTATAAAAATATATTATTGATACTTTCAGTGCGTACTGCGGTGGCTTATGGGTGGCATCTATAAGCGCATTGTGTGCCATGGCCCGCATCCTCGGCCACGAAGAAGATGACAGAGAGTTTTCTAAATTGCTCGACCAGGCGCGACACTCCTTTGAAGAAAAACTCTGGAATGGATCCTACTACCTGTTTGATACTAAACCGTCTAACAGCCGGGTAGTGATGGCTGATCAACTAGCGGGACACTGGTAAGAACTGCTCATATTGCATTCCTCTTAATTCAAATGACAATCTTGATTGGATGAAAAACTTTGAAGTTCGGCCATAGATCACCTACAGATAAGATAAGAAGGTAGTCTAAATAAAAATAAATCAAATAATAAAATTAATCTGCATTATTCGATTAAGTTTCGATCACATGCACCCGTTGATATTGAACTAGCGGAGTTAAAATGAGTCGGTAGTGTCCTACTTTTTACCATGATTTAGCTTTTAGTGATGGACGGCGCCAGAGCCTCTTTCATTAATCAGTGGGTAAACCTTCGGTTCTTCGGAGCTTGATAGGGTATTGTCTATTGTATTGGGACTATTTTTCCGCAACTAGCCTCTCTTTTTGGGCCATTGTGCGTGCAGGGTTACTGGCTAGAGCAGCCAGCCCAGCTCCGCCCAGAAACGCAGAAGCTTAATGGGGGCTTCACAAGTTTCGCGGAGAAATATATAGCGCTTGATAGGGTATCAAACATCTAACTCGTTACTAATATAGTACTTACCAAGACAGGTGTTTGAGATTCTATTTTTGTACTTATTTCTAGGTTTCTCCGTGCGTCAGGGTGGAATGAGCAGATATTCCCCGAGGCACACGTTCGCAAAGCCCTAGCGACTGTCTTCGCTCACAACGTACAACAATTCAAAGGGGGTAAGATGGGGGCAGTCAACGGATACGTGGTAGGGGCGCGGGGACATATTGACACCACTGCTCTGCAGAGTATGGAAGTCTGGACTGGTGTAACCTACGGGCTTGCAGCGCTTATGATATATGAAGGTATCTAATATTATTTCTTTTACTTACGAAATCAATTGATAAACAAACAAATACTTTTTTTTTTTATACTACGTAGGTGGCAGACAAGCACACGGCCCACCTGATGGAAAGCGGCCACCGTGGCCTATGAACCTGTGCAACACACGCGCTGCCCACCCTGAAGGGAAAGGGGGAGAGCTGGGAAGTGGTGGGGAGGCTAGGAAGGGGAGGGGAAGGAGGGGTATAGTGAGCCCTGGCTACCCTACTTACCGGCGGGAACACAACACGATGGTTATTATGACCGCGGTCTTCTTTAGGGCGGAGGTACTTCCCCAGTTGGACAGCTCATTTCGGACGGGAGATACCGTCGTGTCCTACCTCCGTCACTTTTACTATCAATAATGTTTGTTACAGGAATGCATGAGGAAGCATTCGTCACTGCTGGAGGGATGTACAAGACGCTAACTGAAAGTGGACTCTCGTTTGAGACCCCGGAGGCACTATACGAGAACGGCAACCATCGTTCTATAGCGTACATGCGGGCCTTGACCGTGTGGGCGATGTACCAGGCGATCATCGCCAGGCCGCCGCCCACGCCGCCCGTCGCCAACGGACACCCGCACCTGGCCAAAGATAAAACGACCTTATAGTCACACGCTGTAAAGTTTAAATTAAATCATGCAATATTATATTATACGGTTCTGACGCAGAACGCAGCAATTTATTTTACAATATGTAAGTTTACATTCTTGTTTATTTTTTTAAATAAATGCAGCAAATGTAAAAGAAAATAGGATATATTTTTATCCTGCTGTATTCAAGTAATTTGTAATTATTTAGTTAGTTAAATTATTTTACCTTATTTTAACATTTTTGACACTGATATGATTTTGTTCTGAATAAAATGAACATTTGCATTTAGTTCAATTGATTTTAACGAAATAGTGATTTTGTGTCAGGAATCATAGGATTCCGAATGATATTTTTATCTTTTAAAACAAATTTTTATACTAAATATATACAGTTGTAAAATTTATACCAGTTCAGTAATGAGCTACATTGGTTAGAAATTTATTGAGATGTGGATATTGGGTGAGTATAATTATTCCCCATTGCAATAAGACACGTGTTACTGATTCTCTTCCCTCGGATCGAAGCTACTAACGCTAAAAGCTTTTACAACTAATATACAGGGTGTAAGGGGAACGCTCCCGATTCCGAAGGTAGTACTAGTACTAGGCTTCCTGGTAGTACTCATGGTACACAACATATTGGCATGAAAAAAATTACGGCAAAGCAATTTTTTTTTTATTTTTGTTTAATCGTAAATAAATTGAAACTAGTAGTGTTGTGACAACACGTCGTCTGCTGCTGTAGGCGGTTGACTACGATCTCTTACGTTTTAACACATGGTAGCGTTAAAATGTACAAGTTCGTACCTGACTGCCGACAAGTTATTATACATATTTGTCACGCGATTTCGAACAGGTGATGAGACCCTGGCATGGTACAGCTAAGATCGACATCCGAAGCAAGGTTTGTAAGTGTTTTCTCTATCGCACACCTCATGTCTACAGCTTAGTATATTTTAGAGTTGTTAAAACCGTAGCTATAGTTAATCGAAACTGGTGTACATTGTAAAATAATTAGAATCCATTTTTTTACAACACAATGTTATAATAACAAAGCAATAATAATGTTAAGAAAACCCATTTTTTTGTAAACTAATACTTCGTGTCTCTTTGTTTTCCATTGTGATATTTTTGTTATTTTCCTCTTTTTATATTTGTAATACGTGTAGTGTTTGAAACCATTGATGAGATGGCTGAATAGGCAATCTTCATAAAAATATTAGCGGTTGTGAATATCTCAATAATGTTATGAGATGTAATGGATAATAAACATGGACTTTTAATAGATTACTGTATTTCATAAGTAACTGTGTATTCAGATGTTCTTGCAACAAACAAATATAAAACTTAAGATCTCGTTATAACTCCTTTAAAGAGATTTCAAAAAGTATTTTTACAGAGGCTATCCTCCTTACCTTATAAGAACCTCCTTTTTACGTTCGGACATAAACTCTTTAGCCTTTACCTTATCAACGATGAAGTGATGCTACTGATCTAATCCTCTTTTTTAATGAAATTTTGAGGCAATTGGTATTTTTTCCGTGTGCAAAAAATCAGGTGGGCCGTGTGCTTTTCAAAAAAAGTCAAATGGTGGTCTGGACCAAACCACCACGAGTTCAGACATGATAAATGCTCTCACCTCCACTCTAACTCCACAATGCCCTCTGTTAAGCAGAGGGACACGAGGAGAAACAGAGTGACACATGTGCGTTTTCTGTTCTTCAAGAACGGAGATTGCACTATCTACTAGAGAGATTATCCTAACTAAACGTTTGGTGAGAATTAAAACCATAGCTTGCTGTATAAACGAATTATTCGTCTATCCCAAATATCGTGCCTAAAGTGCCCGGTTAATGGCAATAGGCTCGCCACCTATTACATTGGGAACTAAATATAAACTGGCGAAATGTGGGTGCTAGCACCTCTGCTTACCCCTTCGGGGATATAGGCGTGATATTATAGATAAAAAAAATCAAACATGTTTTACAAGATGTCTCCTGATGTATCTGGCTACCGAAAGAAATCGCCGTGATATAGGTACACTTGTTACAGAAATCATTTATGTTTACAAAATAACTGTAGTAACGCATGACTCAATAGAATCAATCCATTATGAACACCACTGTTCTTATCTGAGTATTTCAGTAGCCCCCTGCATGATAACCTATTTGCTCGTGTAGGTATAGTTACTAAACATGGGCTAAAAGGTCATGTAGAAAACAAAGTGCTGAAGGTACCTTGATACATTTGTTTGTATGTAAATGAGGTCTCATTCCGCTAACTTTAATCTTAAGTTGATGTTAATAGCATATCGCTTAGACCAATAAAATCGCTCAAATACCACCGGTCACATGACTAACTCTGTACATCTCTCGCGATATCATTGGTTGCAGTCGAACTGCAATCGACTCGCAATTATCTAAAATGTTACGGGAATTAGGCCTCGGATGGGATATGGAAACTCTAAAATTATATATTTCCGTTAGGGTGGTTTGCAAATTGTAATATGTTCAGGATATTCTATTACCTGCTTTCATTATTTATTTCTAAGTGTGTGAATGCGTATATACGTGCATTTAATTGTACATTATACAAAAACAACCTAAGTATGTACCTACCTATTAGTTTTGTTATTTCGTAATTAACATTAAACTATTTTGTTATTTTTTAAGTCTTAATTTATTTATCCCATGTATTTTATGTCGTGTTTTGTTTTCCTAATTTGTCATTGAGTCGCTTACTTACCTATTGTTTGTAATGTAGGTGCCAAAAATAAATACATACAAACTTGAAATATTTTTTTATCTTGATACCCTTGTTAGTACTTTCCTACTCTAGGATCATCATCATCATCATCATCATTTCAGCCAAGAGACGTCCACTACTGAACATAGGCCTCCTCCATCGACTTTCACTCTGAGGATATTGTGCGTAAATTTTGTAAAAATGGTCATGATCCCTATCAAGGCCCTCGGACCCACATCAAACTCACCTGCAAGCTGGTATAGCTGCCGCTTGACGGACTAGAATCTGGCACTCATATTATAAAACTACTTAATCAGTCAGTTATAACACATAACATGATAATCGGAACTTGCGTGACATATTAGGTAGTTGTTGCATTAAACTGGTGAGAAATAAGTAAATGAATATTATTTTTCAATTTATTTCCACAATACACAGTAGGTATACATAGGCTCAATAAATGCACCTTGGAGATGATTTAAGTGATTTAACACAAAAGTATCAATAGAAAAATATGGATAAAAGTTGGCTGCTCATTTGCCAGTCTACCAAATTAATTCTAAGTTATGTTAAATACTTAAAATGTAACTTAATTGCGAGAAATTATACTAATAAAAAGAATATATTTGTACTATTTATAATGTTTATACGTTTCAATCTAAAATTACTACATTAATAAATATAAATAAATGGTAAAAACTTATGTACAATATTTACATGTAGCTTTTCAGTCTTCATTCATTTTAATGGAAAATTCGTACTATGTTCGGTAATGGTAAAATAGATTAACCTGCAGTCTAAAACTTACCCAACACCTTCTCATTTACATTATACTCGTAAGAAATGTATTATTACTTCTATCATCTGAAACGATTATATGACTATTATTTGGCACAGTCACTACCTAATTCCGAAAATTATGCCTAACTATTATATTATTCATGCAACTCCCACGAGAAAATGCTCACGTCTATTCTTAAATATGTCAACATTTCGCGTTATTGTGTGGTTCTACAACACACTTTACAAACTGATCAAAAATAACACTACGTTTCACAAAGATATTCACGTATGCGTGGCAGATATATTCATATACATATGGGCACCGTCTCGGTCATCGCAGCGACCAGTAGCACTGGATCTGTCGCGCGGGCCGAAGTTTAGTCGCAAATGTGTACCATTGTGTAGGTCTGTGTCGCTGTCGAGAGTTTCACGGGAAGCTGATGTTTCACGCTCGACGATCGTTGCCATGTGTTGACTTCTAAGAAATTAGAATAGAATTAGTAATCATAGTCACGGAATAACAACTTTTAACAGTATTTTAACAACAGCGATGGTTACCTGTGGTCGTTTTTAGGGTGTCCGAAAGTGGTGAATTGGGGGCATCCGCCGTTGAGCGGTCGTGGTGGCGGTGGGATCAAGTAATCGTCCAACCGATTTTCCCCATCACATGCCGAATGCATTGTCAATGTGCTGGATGACAACTAGAAAAGAAAATTATATCTTGATATATTTAAATTCTAGACCGTATTTCGTTGATAGTGTGGTATTAATATGATAATATACACTTACAATAGACCTCGCCTTCTCGTCATTTTCTGATTGAACACTATTGGTCTCAGCTACACTGCCACCACTCACTGTGC
Organism: Pelosia muscerda; assembly: GCA_963691645.1. Lineage (NCBI taxonomy): Eukaryota > Metazoa > Arthropoda > Insecta > Lepidoptera > Erebidae > Pelosia > Pelosia muscerda. The sequence continues at coordinate 10,894,252 of OY829106.1, forward strand.
TTAGGCGGCCTGATGAAGATGAACCTGGGGATAAATTATGAATCTCCAATACTGTTGTAACAGAACGTACTTTATATTTAACTAGCTGACCCATGCGACTTCGTCTGCGTCACCCCGTTTTTGCAACATTTTTCATTCCTGCTCCGCACCTGTTAGTCGTAGCATGATGTTATATACTTATAAACCTTCCTCTTTAACCATTCTATCTATTGAAACAAACCGCATCAAAATCCGTTGCGTAGTTCTAAAGATTTAAGCATACAAAGGGACAAGAAAAATAGGGACAGAAAACGCGACTTTGTTTTATACTATGTAGTGATAGTGATTGAAAGACTTATTCACTTACTTTCACTTAGGCTGCTGTTAGGTCTTGTGTTCCCATTACGTTTCTCAATAGTGCCGTGGTTATTGTCAATGTGGTGATCTAAAACAGAATTTCATAATTACGTTTAGATTAAAACTTATATCATAAATTACTTGAAGCTTTACTATTCTTCTAGGAAAACTTACGTTTATTTTTGTTCTTCGAGAACATTTTTTTAACCCTCTCGAAGGGTGTCGGTCTCTTCATATTATCTTTAATTTTCTGCTGTATTCTATCGTACTCATCTCTCATTTTGTTAAGTTGTTCTTGCTTCTCCTTCAATGATTGCTGAGTTTCGTTTCTATTTTTCCATTCCATGACTAGTTTTTCCACTTCAGATATCGTGAAAACGTTATTCTTGAAGTCCGTAATTATTTCAGCTAATTCTTCTTGGCCTGTCAAGGGACAAATCTCTTTGCCAGATTTAACACTACCGCTACTACGAATATCTTTGGTATTTAGGCTTATTTGGCATATATCACTAGTAGGAGTGTCAATGGTAAAAGTCTTTGATTCTTCAGTAGGCGAGTACAAGAAAATATCTGACTGTTGAGGCAGCAGTCGTGAACTATTGGCGTATAAGTTGCTCGGTCTAAACTTAGGGCTCTCTACTTTTATATTGGAAGGTTGGACTAAGTAGTCGTTTTCAAGCGCTTGCTGAATTCGATTAGCCGTACTGTCATGAAGTGGGAATTCGTTTTGATAGAACTGTTCTTTGATTTTCGGCAATTTCAGACTTGGTCGATGTTTTTTTTCTATGGACTCGACATTCTTCTCTAAGTTCTGCATGCAAGCTTCACTGAATGGGTCAATGGGTTCTGAAACGTCCCGATGATCACGAGTAGGCGAATCTACCGTATCACAAGTTTCGATAATCCGTAGCTCAGTATGTTTCCCTTCATCATGACTTTCTTCTTTATCATTGTCAGACATATTTTTAAGGTAGTAATACATATTGGAAAACTCATTTATTTTCTGGAGAAAAGGTAAAACAGTAACAGTTAGTGTAAATTCCTTAATTAAATACCTAATTAATTACATTCAAAATAGTGCTAAGTTACTTACAAGATGATCGGCTAATACATCTGCTAGAGCATGATGTTTGTGGTCTCTAGCAAGGTCTGCAGGCGTTCTTTGTCGGACGTTGCGTAGAGCAACAGCAGCACCACCTCCAGGGCATTCCAAGAGTTGCCAACATAATCTCTCTAATCCGAAGCGTGCTGCCCAGTGTAATAAAGTTGGATATTCTTCTCCACCTAAAATTGTACATTCATAAAAGTATGAACTTTTCCATTAAGTAGTTGTATAAGACAGAATTAAGTCAGGTATTTAGATAGATACTTACTGGTCATATTATCTGCTTTAGGATTGAACTGTTCTGTGGAAGCCAGTAAATTGAAATGTGGTGGTATATTCTTCTGGAATGCGTTCAGCATCCAACTGTCCAGTTGTTCCTTGCTGGTAGTTTTGAAACCCAGAGTCTAAAAGTTGGAAATAAATATGTGAATAAGAAAATTAACTAGGGACCTTTGACATAAATAAATAAATAAATTCTTTATTGAAGCAACATTTGCTCATTGGGTTAGTAACAATTTCTTCTTACTTAGCTATGTTTGTTAAAAATGTACCTATATCTGTCTAGCTGAGCGCCACCATTGTAACACTCTACGTGTTTGTAATGGTGACCCTCTTTCCTGATACTTTGCCTTTAGCTTACCATCAGGCGTGATGAAGTCAAATTGACGTGCCATAAATTAAAAAAATGTATGTAAATAAAAATGAATCGCGAAATACTGTGCAAAACTGGAAGACGGCTGGACCAATTCGAGTAATTCTTTTTTTATATATTCCTCGAACTCTAATAAAGGTTTTTATGTAGCAGAGGAAACGGAATCAGAAGTGCACGAGGGCGGAGCCGCGCACAACAGCTTGTAATTGATAGAATGACGAATTCTATAAGTATAAAGACTATTTTAAAAACTTAAAATAAAAAGTTTTCAAATCTAAACTTACTTGGCACATGAATTCAAGAGGATGATCAGAAGCCCTAAGCAGCTGGTCTAGTTCCCGCAGCCGGCTCTCGCATTTGATTTGTCTTCGTCCCAGTGACTGGCCGTTCTTGCTGACGCGCACCCATACAAGCATGGATACTTCGAGGCACGACTCTGCAAAGGATTCATGTTATACCTACTTAGGTATATTTACTAAATTTTCAAGTATTAATAGTAAATATACTAACCAACCGATTATATAATATTTAAGTACGAAAATGCTGACCCATTTTACTCTCGAAGATATTCATTATTTTTATGTATTTATGTATTATGTACCTATATCAATAAATTATATAAATACTATCTAGAGAAGAATTTACCGGCGTGGGACAGTCAACAGAAAACAGTCTAAACGTATATATACAAGATTTAAATTCTTTAAGTTTTCAATACAAAATTGTTTATCAAAGTTCACGTATCCACGAATACGCGAAAAGTAGGTACATTGATGATATTGACACCAACGCCATTCGTTTGCCTATATTATTGTGAATTGCCGTTATGTTCGAAGAAATTGGAGGAAACCCAATTTTCAGTACTAACATTTGTGTATATTTTTTTTTGGAATGACAATTTCTTGTTTTTTTTATATGAATAACACAAAATTAAGCAAACATCAACTTTTACCTATTACATTTTTGAAAAGTGACAGCTATAAAAAAGTAATGCAAAATTTATCGTGAAAATGGACGTACATTTAGGAAGTACTGTTTTTGAAGATCGAATTTAATTTATCAAGCGGCCAATAAAAACGAAATTTAACACAGAGTTGTACAATCTTAAAATCATCTTTGAAACAAAATATAAATAATGGAAATAGCTATTAAATTACAAGAATAACGAATTCATAAATCTGTAAGAAAATTTCGGCAATTTCATATGTAAAGACTTATATTGACTGTCTAACTTCGTGTTCTGAATAAGTATACAAACACAAGAAGCTCTATTTTCTTACCGGGAATATCAAATTGAAGTGTGTAAGGGTTCCTCTTCTTGAAACTGTTGATATGAATAACTTCGCCTTTCTTGTCCACCATAATCTTAATGCTGTCCTCGTCTCTAATGGGGTCGTTAAGGAGCGCTATTACCCGACTTTGTCCCTGCGTAGAAACACAATAATGAACTCACGACTTGTTTTGGCAAGTAATCTAACTGTATTAAATAAATTTGTGTTCCAAATTCATGTTCTAAGCTGTTTGCGTTAAAGAGGAAAGTTAATTGGCACAATGGTGGTCGTTATTACAATGTGTCCTAACCGTCTTTTTGTTGGTAGGTATCTGACAAATTACTATATATACTACCTATAACAATATTTAAACTATGTACTATTGTACATAATGTGAAGCTACCTAGTGTTGATAGGTGAAATGAATATGAACAGTAAGCACTTATTAAATTGATAGATAATTCTAAAGATTGACTCACAATTTTCACTTTCTTAGGAACAATAGAAAAGCTAGTTCTGTCAGTAGTAGTGTCTTTGCAATCTTTGGTTCGAAGTATGCCGACGGCAGCTGTGAGGAATGTATCCACGAAGGACGTGTCTTTTTCTCGAACGCACATCATCTGCCATTGATCTATTGATGGGTAGTCTGTAAGGAAATAATCAGAGTCAGCAATCTATTATCACCAAGTTAGGTACATAGACCTAGGTACGATACTCACGAGGTCTAGGTTCTTGAAGGAATACTGTTCTGCATCTAAGAAATATCTACATATCAAGAAGGTAACGGAGATTTAATATTCCTGTTGTATTCTAACGGTCCCCTTATTTTTTGTTTATTTTACATGTTTGTTCAATTACTTAAAGTAAATATAAAATGAGAATTGGTGTCAAGTAAAGTATATTTGAGAATTATTTTATTTCAATAATAGATTATATATTATTTTATATAATACACACCTTCACAGTTACCAGAAACTATTTGATTCTTCTCAACACCAAGCAACATAACCAAAACCTTCTCCACTTTGAACAGATTATCACAGTTTAATTGTTTCTTCAGTTCTGGCATCTTGGCGGCTAACATCGGACATAGGATAACTATTTGTAACTGTGCTTTTGCCAGCTTCTCTAGTTTCTCTTGAGAATCTGAAGTTAAAAGTTCTTCCGCAATGATTGGCGTTACTCTGCAATCAAAAATTTAACTTCATGTAAATTGTGCATATAATTGCAAGTAAAGGCATGAAGAAAAATATTTTCTAGGATATTCAACACAGCGCTATTTTGACCCAAAATTAATAAAACTTAACTAGCTTGTATTACCTAGTAAATATCTATAAATAAAAAAAATAAAGCATGGAAACATCCAGACCATTGCAAATAAACATTCTTATGTATTCATGCATACAATATTTATTTGCACTGAACGGGAATCGAACTCAAATCGATCTCTAACTTAGCTATCGAAGGATAAGTAGATATACAATAATGTTTACGGGAAGAATGGAAATTAATATTGCCCTTCGGTAAAATTAATGAGGATATATTTTTTAGACGCGTGGTTCTTACTCAAAGCGTTAAAATCTGTAAAACGTTTCTTCTTTTTGTTTAATAAGGTGTTATTGACGAGATTCAGTATGATCCCATACTCCCATACATACGTTGTTTTTATGCCATAAGTACATACATTATTTATATTGACTTATGATCGAATGGCAACCAACTGTCGTGGCAAACATTAATATTTTAATTCAGTAGAAAATTGACTAAACCGTAAACAACCTATTTACTATTCAATCAAATATCAAGTTGAATACATGAAGATGCGGCGAGCTTAATGCTAGCTTAGATAGATAGATATTTACCTATAGTGATGTCTAGCTCTTTGAGACATTATCTTGTCAAAGCTGGCGACCAAATAGTCAGACCACAATGCACTCTCCGGGGACTCGGAGCTCCACAATATTGCAATATCTTCCATTTCTGAAACAAAGAATTGTGTTAATATAAAAATATATCCAATACTTTTGTATTTGCTCTGTAGATAAATGTACTATATAAATTTTTCTTCAACGATTATGAACTATACTACATTTGTTTAGGTATCTACTTAAATAAAAGTAAACAATTTTTGGCTACTTTTTATAAAAACACATGTCAAACAAATAAACTAGGCTAACTAACTGACTGACCGGTGGTTCGATACCGGTTTTTGGTCTTTAAATTGCGTTTCTAGGCAGAAAAGTACCCTTGATTTTCGGGGTACAGTAGTAAGTAGTAACATTAATAATGCATTATATTGTTTACAGACCATTAAACCTTACTAAACTCTAAAAAAAGTAGTAAACTTCCTTCGAGGCGTTCGGCGAAATACCACCGCCAGTTGGTGGGCCTGTCATGAGATCTATTATGGGCCACGATCCCGAGGGAGAGCAGGGATGGAGTTATACAACCTATAGTGAGCCTATATAACTTGATCGCTCTCTAGCAAATCATGATAGACTCACTGATATTTTGAAATTGTAGCCAGGGTCACATAGGAATATTCGAAATTGATGATCTCAGTTATGGTCAAAAAGCACTCGCATACGTATATGAACTCTGAAAGCATAACTCATTTTTGTGCAGTTGTATAATAATATAACGAAACACGATGCATCTTGGTGCTGACATTTATGTCTCCGTAGAAGGGCGATCAAATATAATACCAAAGATTGAAAGGAAGTGTTGTATGTCAAGGGATAATCAAGACATGAACGATTTCGTTCACTTAGTATCGGATGGAACGGGGGTCATTGGCTGGATCGAAGTTCACGGATCACGCTGAGCGCAACATAAACCTTTAAACACATGTTACCTACTGAGTTTAATTCCAAATAAAGAATGTTGCACACAGATAAAGCGTTACTTTGATGGTGTCTTCACTAAAGAGTTAGTCATCATACCTACCTACTTTTATAAGAACTCTTACAGAAAAAAATAATACTAAGTAATATGAAACATGCAAATCGTACATGTCATTTTAATTAATGTTTATTGCGTGTCTTTAGTTTAATTGTAAAGACACTTGAAATCAATTAACTTACATTGATTAATAAGTGTATTGCATTGGAGCTGAGCGTCGAGCGCACTTAAATACGAAAAAGCTCGAACATGATTGATTATGCAGACAACTTTATGGAGTATTTATCTATTGAGTGCTATTGCAGTTAATAGACTGAAACTCAATATGCAATTGAAAACATCAACATTTATTTCAATTTACACAATATAGATTAAGTATAAGAGCTTTGAACCATTCAAAGCTGTCCTCAAAACACATTTATTCCTTTCTTTGCTCGCATGAATGAAAACATACGTTCGCTGTTAAAAATTTTATTGCATCCAGTGGCATGCATACGCATCGACTGCTTACAAAATATGCTATGCACCGCGCGCGCGCCGGAAACTCGTACGGGTTTATACTTACCCACCTCTGCCGCCAAATGAAGACCCGACTAAATGTAATATCCGTTTCCTAAATAGACAAACGTCTATCAGCGTCGCCCGGAATAACTATAGCCGATTAAATACAGTGGGTAACAGAACACGAGGGCTGAATATGATTCCCGAGATGTGCAGTTATGTGTTGCTACGCGACTATTTTCTGCTCAACTAGAACGGAAACAAATAAGTCTCAAATAAGAGCAATATATTCTCTTTGAATTGTTTTATTGATAAGCAAATAGATAACTTACTTAAATAGAAATGAAAGTGTTCTCTTACTGTAAAACATCCATGTTCCTACTTCATTGCTTTTAAAATTTATCTTTGAGCTCACTCAAGTAGACATGAGCTCTTGGCTGAATTTAATCCTAGCAGCTTGTCTTCCATCACTTAAAACCCTATTTTTATCGCTTCGGTATGAACGTTACGAAAGTTTTTAAAGTGGAGCAAAACAGGTACCTACATATGAAGCATTTGGGGCACAGTCGGCTGTGCTCACTGTTCCACCGCTTTCAGTTTTCAGTTCAATGGCCGCCGCGGACGTCTTTGATGTGTCGGGTGAAATATTGTAGCTCCCTGTAACGGCTCCCAGACCGCCAGGTATCTTTCTGATGTACTGATGATCCTTATGTGAGATTTTGCACTGTACGTATTTGAGAACTCCACATAAGTAATTCAATATTGACACGTCAAACCGTAATTGCCTGCTTGGCACATTAATCACCCATATAAATTCTTAACGAGATTTATATCCAAATGATTTATTCGTTTACTTACAAGATCGCTAAAAAGACCACAGAATATCTACCTTATAGTTGGTAAAAATAACCCTGGTTCTACAGTAGGTACGTATGTATTCATATAGGTGGGTACTCTCGTACATTGTAGGAAAAATAGGACATTTTTTACATCCCCGCTGGGAATGGACGCAGTGACTAGTATTCATTGTAAAGATTCATTATAAGACATTTCCGAGAATTTACGGGTACATACCAGATTTCTAACAAGCATGAGATCACATTTTAAGGAATTACAGAACGCAAGATGTTTTACTGATCACATTAGTAGGCGTTGTTCTCTGAAATCACGACAATAAAACAAACAGATTCATCCGTCTTTACGAATTTCATATCGAAGTTATCTCGTGTCTATTAAAGAAATAAGTGAGTGTTCATATTTTGATAGATGTGTATATAACCCAGTTATTACAGGATATTATTGTTTGGCAAAAAAGGGGCTAAGTCTAAACATGTGGACTGCAGAAAGGTAGATCGAGAGCTGTTGCCCAGCCGATGTATATTTCATGGTATGAAAATAAACATAATTTTGCAACCAATCGTGGTTGAAACAATTTTAGGTAGGCTAGGTTATTAAGTATTTAGACGATTTGTTGACTCACTATCATCTACTATACTAAGCTTGCTGTCTCGGTGGTACATTCACGGACAGAGTCGGACACATGTTGGCTTTGGGCTTAAATAACAAATTCCGCTTACTGACTCATTAAAAATTGGTTAAATAGCACATCCGTTTGTGCCCTTTTACAAGTAACAATGCGCTTTGATGGTATTTTATGAACTGTTCAATTGTGAGATTGATACAACATTTCATTTTTAGACATATATGCCTATGCTTTTTTGTAAGGACCCTTTAGATTGGAAATTAAATGTCACCGTTTAGTAGGTATTAACTAATTTCAGTCTTGTATGCGGTCTTTGATAAGAGCCAGTCTCGTCTCCAGCGTAGGTACGTACACGACGTCTACAGACGTCACAAAGTTATAATTCCATTCGCTCGCTGATAACGTGACATCTTGTAAGACAAAAGAAGCCCTACCTAACTATTTAGTATAATATATATGTTTACTAACTAAACACAACAGTATTGATAGCGCATAATGTCATCACGTCAATGGGGCTACCTATTTCATATTGGCACAGAGTAAATAATAGATATTGGTTCATAAAAAGTGTGGTAGATAGACTTTAATGACATAGATACTTCCGATTTTGGTAACCTAATATTTAAATCTTCAAATAAGTATAACAAAAGCTTTTGTTTATCGAAAACCTTGTTATTAAGCTTGTTTCCTTTTGTTTTAATGTAAAACTGTGTAAACCGCCCAACATTGAATATCTTTTGTCTCTAAACAATTGTTTGTCGCCTGTTCATCAGTTAAACACAATCTGTGGGAGCGATCCTGCACCGATGATATAGACAACTTATACAAGACGTTTACACATTTACATTCCCAATGCGAGTACATTACGGGAGTTGCTTCGATGCATGTAAATTACACTATGTTTATTCAGCCATACATGCCACCCTGCATATATAATGTTGCAACAGCCACATCGGTTACAGACCCGTATATGAGTTCCCTCTCTGAGCAGTCGGCAATAAAGCTTACAATCGCGTGGACTTTTACGTGACAACGGTGAATCTAATTTGGTGATGTTGTACGGTGTTTCTTTGACATTGATTTTGGTTGGAGCTGGACATTTTCAAATCGAACTATGACGTTCTCGGGTTCACTAAATTGAAGGCCGCTGAAGCCGTCTATAGAGAACACAATGGCTTATTCTTTGAGCGTATTATGGGACCATTGCGTGCTACCAAGCTACAGACGTCATTGTATGATTTTAATTATTAATCGCAAAGCGGACATCACAATAAATCGTAAAAACGTGGTGTAAGTAGGTAATAAAAATAGATAGCACAGTAATAACTTTCTCTGCTACAAAAGCTTTTATAGGTTTTCTTTTATTCGAAGTGGAACAATGTGAAATAAGATTTGGGAAAATGTGACAGCTTTGCGTGTAATAAAAATAAATATAAAGGCCGTAAAAGAGATTTTAGAATCTAGAATATAGTAACAAAATTATTTGAAGTATGTTTAGTTAAATAACATTAAGCCGTTAACAATCAATTGTGAACATTGTAATCTCTTATAATGTAGGTAGTAGGTACACTACGTACTCGTAATAGGTACATTAAGCAGCTTGCGAATAGTTAATTAATCCTCTTACAATGTATTGATTGAACAGTATCTACATAAATGCGTGCCAGTTGCCTAGGAGATTCTTATTGATTAATAAATTCTGTAGTCACAAATATTTTAATTAAGTAAATGTAGGTACGTACTTCTTATTTAATCCTACATTTCAAATTAACGGAATCTAAGAACTAATTACTTTAATTTAAAATCACGTCCAACTTATGACTCGAAAGTTACACAGTAGCTAATGTTTAATATATGTAATAACAAACTCACTTGTTTCAGGCACTGTTTCTATTCCTTGATCCTCCATGACTGCGCAAGTTTGTAAAGTCATAAGTCCCGATATTCAAGTTAAACGGTTGTCATTGCACTGAACTCCAGGCAAGCACTAGAAAGCGCACTAAATTAATACAAGAGCCCTCACAACTGTGACAGAGAGAAGTGTCGGTTCGCGAGCATGTGCCGCTCGGCCGGCGACTGTGCGCTGGCGTCAGGCAGCGGCGCATACGCACGCACTTCGCATACTAAAACCTCGTCCCGACAACGATAATCGCAAGTCGCATTGCCATCCCTCATGCCTAATCTTGGCAAACACATTTGGGCCTAAGTGTAAATATTCCCGAAGCGTTATCGCTGACCAAATACGAGACAGTAAACACTAAACACGTTTTTATTATATTCCATTCACTTTTCGCAGATATCTCTGATCGGGGAACAATTACGGTTCTCGAAGAGAGATAAGCGTTGATAGGAAAGATGAACGAGGGAATAACCTTACATAATTTTTTATCGCTTTGAGTTTTGTCTGATAAAATTTGTATGCATAGCGTCAGTGACGGTGCAAAAGCGCGTAGGTGACTAAAATGACTTTACATATCAATTTGTGAAATATTAAGTAATTTGTAGTTTCTACAGAAATTATGATAATTTCACTAAATATCAATAAACAGCTCGTGTGCCACAGGCACATTTGTTTTGTTAGTAAAATAATATAGTAGGTAAATTTGATTTGTTTTTTCTTAATAATTAGACGAGGATTTAGTGTTACTTTTCATGCAACCATGGTCACGAGGAGTTTCGCCGTAGCTACGAGTATGGCTGCTGCTGACTATAGTCAGATTAATGTCACCAAATAAATTGGAATAAAATCTGTTGAAAACGGTGTCAATTTTATAACTTTGTAGTTGTATTTACAACCTCTGTGGCGTGGCGGTAGTTGAACACAACCGGTACACAAGAGGCGGGGGTTCGATCCCCGCTCAGTGCAAATATTTTTATGCATGAATATAGCTATTTTTATTTGTTTGGTCGTTTCTCGGAGACCCGTTAAGACGTCAGTCCCGGTTGTGATACGATCATCTATGATAGTCGTTCAACTGTAATGCTTCTATATCTAATAGATAACTGGTCATAAAATCCAAAAACTGGTCTAAATGCACTGCTTCGATATCACCAAAGGGCTGTGAAGTTTAGATGGCAGTTGTTTCACGGAAAATATCGAAGTTCAGCCAAACCCGCGATTAGACTTCTAAAAGCCCCAGACTCCAAGTTGGCAGCTACGGATGCTTCTAGACTTAACACTAGGATGAAGAATCTATATTTCCGTCTATTAAAATTATAGTTACGTCCTATTGCACTATCATCGTCTCGCAAGAAACTAAATCGCTTTATTGTAACAATAGCATGTAAAGTACAGAGTGCACATTACATATAAAATATCAATCGCACCGCTAAGGTTGTTGAACATTTCGGAGATGGTATTGTATCATGTACCTAAGTACAGTATCTTGAGGGTCGAAGGGCGGCTCGGGTGCAATGTGCTCTCGTATCGGCTCTACGTTGCAATTGACATGTTTACGGTCATTTATCATTATTATTCATTTCCATGTACTCGTACCTACTTTATTATTATCTAATAATAGAGTTTACTGCTCATACTTCCTATAAGATAGTTAACTTACTAATGATTTCATTGTTTTGTAGACGTTCTTATCAATCATGGAACATATTGTCATTGATATCAATAGATGGTTCTAGTTGAGTTGCAATCATATTAATTGAACTGTAATATAAGATTGTCTTCTTCTATGTAAAATGCCTACACTTTAAATTTGATACTATATCGGAATTATAGAGTATTATATATATAGTATACCGTATAAAGGCAATCAAATCGTATTCGTAAACTGCAAATTTTCAGTACACTAATAATGGCGTTACATTTTCTACAACCTCTGAACAAATAAAGACGCAATAACTAGTATTATTCTCAATCTTGCTAGTATCTTGCTTATTCTTGAAGAAATTAAAAAACAGTAGTGCTATCTGCCTAATTAATAAATAAATAAGTCTACAAATCTTCCGGACAATAGACCTATTTCTTTTACCATAGATAGCACTGTCGTGAAGGTGCTCTAATACAATCGACGTTTCGACTGATTTTAAACACAGTATTGACCACTAAGCAAGATGTTATATATCACACAAAAGTAACACCTCTGTACAAATACATTATCTTAACCTTTGGGGAACTTTAATGTGGTTTCCTCTAGAATTCTACGGAAATAGCGATAGTAATACTAGAGCGTTATCTGTAGATATTATTACGTGGAATTGGGTAATAGCATACAATGGTACAGTCGTATAATTATCGGCAAATATCTTGACAATCTGCTCTTGCTGCAAAGCGTTTTTAGGTACTGCACTTGCACCTAGTACCTTTATACCTACATCAATCAATAACTATAATCTGACTATCGTACTGTTTTGAAAGTTTTTTGAAATGTATTACTACACGTAATATTTTTTGTGTCTATATTTTCAGTCTATATTTTTCTGTCTATATCTATAAAATACCTTATCTTGACTCCAAGACTTGACAACCGCACATAAACTTAAGTGCTAATTTATGCTAGGACGTAGTTAATCAGAATTAATCTCAAGAATATATTTTACGCAGATGACATGGGCTAAGTAGGTAGAGCCAGAGCTAGAGACATAGTGCATCCGTATGCCAAATGTGACAGGTCACTATTTGTGACTCATATTTAGACAGAGAAAAAGGTCAAACATTGAGGTAAAAACCATAAAGTAATTAAAGTAGAGTCATCTGTGGTAGAGTCGTGGTGTAAAGTTAGTTTACCTACAATATTGACTCATTTACGCGAAATTGAATAATTGGAAAAATTCTAATGTCAAGACGTTGCGAAATTGTCTAGCAAAAGCCGGCTAGCGGACTTTATACTCCGCATTGCGATTATTGCGAGCTTCAGATGCGAATGAGACTAACAAAAAGTTAGTAATATAATTTAACAAACACTGATAATTGTAAATAGGCGGTATAGTAGTACAGTAAATTTTTGAATTTAAATCATTTTGGTTGAACAGAAATTATGGAACTCGCGTCATCATCGTCAGCTAACGCTTTCGCCGTCACCGAACGTGTCACCCCACTATACCCATTTTGTCGTCACGATACGCGGTGTCCATAAAGTTCACAACTTATTGAGTTCAGACCTCATACAGGTGATGTTTCACCAACTTTACTTAATTATAAACTTCTCTGAAGTTTTGTATACAACTCTCAGAATACGCAAATAAATCATCGCAAATATCTCTCGATAACAGTTTACGTTCGGATAATCTTTCGTCAAATCTATCAGAAGTTTGATTCATTGCAAACAACCTAAGTAAATATGATTATGTTTGCTAAATAAATCACTCTGTATGAGGATAAATCAAGACTATGAGCAGATAAAGTCGCTTTCATTTTATTTACGATAGCTGTGGCCCGCGCCTCTGCCCGCATCGACGATAGTGATCGTTTTTGGTCATATCTCCGGTTCTATTCGATTATTTTTACCTAATACACTAGGTTTTGAGTCGTGTGTACCAAGATTTTTCTAAAAAACCGCAATAAAATTATGTTCAGAAGTTTCTGCGTCAATCACGACTAAATAACATATTTTTGAGTGCAGAACTTTAACATCATCTAAATATTTTTTCTTAATGTCTCTCCAACAAATCGTTCTCTACAGATACAAATAATCGTTCATAGTTTGATGATACCTAGTAAAATATAATTCTGCCGGTGGGCCTTATATATCTTTAGTATTCGATGCTTTGAGTACCTATTTAACAACTTTGAGTGTAAAATACTCAAAGGATTCAACCCTTCCTTATTTGACACCTAATTATACTCGTAAGTCTTTTTACATCAAATATTTACGTACTATTCTTACCTTTAAAAGTGAAGTTCTTTGGCCTCCGTCTCTTAATTGTATCTTCTTCTTTTTGGTTGAACCTCGGCGGGGGCATCCGCGGTACTTCACTAGGAACTGCTGTGACTTCGCCTGCGCCCGCAGCACCAGTTGCCAAATAGCCACCAACTGAGTGCCTTCTTCTGCCTTGCAGAGGAATTGTGTAAAACACTTCCTCACGCTCCTGAGGACCATCTGATGTTACCACTGTAGTGCTTATTTTGCCCTTCCTATAAAAATTAAAAATCGACTTAGTCTTCGAAGAAAGTAATGAATAACGATATCGTATTGGACTGCTAAAAGGTCCCACCGACAAAGACAGTTCACAAAAGAATTTACTTACAGTAACATATATATTATGATGTTCTTTGATATCTTATCTTTGTGAATAGTCGATGTCACTTGCATACGTCGTTATATGTCATTTGGATAACTCACTTAATGCGTGGAGCAGTAGATGTATGCCTCATGTCACCAGGAGCGCAATCTCCAGGCCTTGGTTGCCCTTTTAAGAATGCTTCTGCTTGTTCGGGCTCTCTTGCAGACAAAGATCTGAGTAGAGCCCTGAACTCTTTTCTCCTGGGGCTTTCTGGTTCCCTTCGTCGCGGCGAGCCCAATGATCGACCGGCATCTGGCCAGACGCGGCTGGGCGCTGACCGAGAACATGGCTCAGATGTAGTATGAGCCTCTGTACTGTCAGTTACATCTTTGTTCGGTAAAGCGAAGTACGACGGGTTATCTGTAAGGGCAAACAAAGAACATAACAATTTGGGTTTTACGGAAATATAATGAACAATAATAATTGTGTCTGTTTGATAAGCACCGATACCGAGTATCATGGAACGGTTGGATGCGACGTCGTACGATGGCCAGTGCTCCACGACTGCGGCACACGGGAATTATTCAATAACACCAATGAACTAACGGCTCTCCATTACGTCCAGTGCGGGCCGAGTATAGCAACCTACTTTTGAAAGCCGGAAAATGTGAATTGAAGGCAATTTTTGCCCATTGTCTACCCTATCTAGATGTCTCGGTAACGGAACGACAAGCCATTTGGCAGAAGTTTGTTGGATATTTAGAAGGGAATGTAATGGAGGAATACGTCTACATTATCATTATAAACTTCTACCTGCAGCTTTTGTAAGGTGTTAACGGGCGCAGATAAAATAACAATTGTAAAATTATTCGCAGCATAAATAAAATGTGTACCTATATTTTTTAGTTTGCCATTGTATGTTATTGAACAATAATGAAAACGTTTATAAAAGTAACGAATCCTCTTTTACATCGTTAATCTCATTGATATTATTTTTCAAGTTCCTACGTTGTTAATAATTGTAGAATTTAGTTAATTTTTATACTTATTTGTTGATTGATAAGATATTATTGAGATTCTTCTTCGTGTGCCTTGAATTATATATGTAGAAGAATTTGTGACAATAGGTACGTTTTGAAAGACCCGTGTACAACGTTTCGGGGTTGTTAGGCTTGCCGTAACTTATACCTCCTACCTTTCCTGTTTAGTTTACATCTTTACTTTAAAACATAAAAGTATCTATTTGTAAATTAAAAAATAATCTTGTAAGAATAAAAAGTAAATTACTTCACAAAAAGTGTTCAACGAGACTAAATAAAGTTTTCACTTCAAAGATGGGGCACAAGTGAATCAAGTGTATCACCATTTTATTTGTCAAATAACTAACTACTGGTCGGTCATGCAGAATTTAATGAATATATTATTATCTTTTTTATCGTCGTGTGGCATCCGATTACGAGGGAAATAAGGAAACAATATCAAACTTAGACGAGTTTGATATCTTTTATAGTTTTCAAAATTTACTTCGAATTTTAAAAACTGTAAAACTCGCGTAAAACACTGGTAACAACAACAATATTAAGTATAGGGAAATAAATCAAAATAAGGGGAAATATTCAAATCCCGAACTCTCACAGTTTGCTACGGGCTATGAAAGAAGTTTATAACTGTTTTTTGTGTTCCTGCGCCCGCATGTGCGGACTTTTGGGTCGATTCAGGACCGTAGTAGGGTAATTTAGAAATGTCCCTAAACACATGTGTGGCTAAGTAGCAACAAGTGAATGACAAAAGAGATTCATTCTTGAAAAAGACGCATAATGCACTATTATTGTTGTGTTAATGATGTATTTGACAGTAATTAATTGCTTTCACAATAAAAATGACAATCATAGTTTTTTTAGGATTTAGATGACTTTAATATAATTTATTATAGCTATTTGTAATATTAGTACAAGTATTTGCGCTAAAGATACTAATATTTTATTAGTACGAGTAGTAAAAGTAGGTAAAGATATAAAATATATTTGGTTATATTTAATTTCTTTTTAAGTGTATAATGAGAATTAACTAATAATTTAATTTTAATTCATTAGAACGATAAAGAACTGTATCACAAATAAAAAAAAATACTTGATGCTCCACCTGTTTGTTTTTATTTTATTTAAGTACCTAAGTATTAAAGATCATAATTTGCGATGCACAAATATTAAAAAGACAGTTCGTTAGTGAAGAAAGGACATCGTTGCTATAAATAAAAAAGTAAATGTGTGAGTAGGTAGAGTCAGATCAATAAATCAACCTTATTTCCCGGAAAACGCTAACGAAAGAAATTTTCAAACGCATTCTAAGAAAAACGATGTTTCAGGTCTTTCAAGACAAGCTACGTTGAAACACGAGTGTGGGTCACCGTTAATTAAGAATCAGTCAGTGGGTATGTACTCGCATACTAATGGCCCGCTACAATACCTAGTACCTCTATATACTGTGTCACAAACAGTTATCAATTTATCATCGATGCCTAATAATAAACAACGATGCGTCTGATTAGGACACAATGTATCTTATGTCCATGAACGAAATCACTGACGAATTCGTTTGTTTGTAAATACGTACTGCATTGCTCAAACTTGTGTGCAGAAGTTTGAGCATAAGACTTGTTTAAACCTTAACTTAATTAAGCTACTTTCTGAATTCATTTTCCTATCAGAAAATCAAAAAACTTATTGAACTTATATCGGAGGAAAATTGGAAAAGTTTTAATAGATACGCAATGAAACAGGCACAGGCGGTACCCAAATCAACTTTTTTAATAAGACACACTAAAGTATGAAAATTAAGTATTAAAAACTCACTGGTGGCTCGTAGGCAATAGTCAAACTGGGGTCCCATGGTCGGATATCACAGAATGTACACACTATACACGACACATCTGGCCGGGCGCGCGGCGGGCTCTGTGCCTGTTGTGCGTATCTCGTTGATCCGGCAAGGAAGCGCGGGCGCAGGTGGAGTCGAACTCGGGTTTTAGGCGATCACCGCACACGTGCGCCCTTTCACGAGGAAGCGGAGCTTTCTCAGCACGCGCGTACAGGAAACGTACTGTGTATACAAGCGCTGTAACCATGGATTCATGAATATTGAAATAACTGCTGATACCGCTAAAAGGTAATTGACATTGATGCTTTAAACAAATTTGGCTAAAGTTTAGCTATCGACGGTATCTAGTTTCTGATTCTTGGTGTTGTTTTTAACAAAAGCCGTCTTAAATTATTATCGAAACTATAGGCAAAATACCTACTTTAAGATACCCGTATGTGGAGATGATAAGTTCATACAGCACCTATCTACAAGAACAGTAGAACATAATATATAAAAAGCTAAGTACTTAGGTATGGTATTAACGCTATCATAATGGTAAATACAACTATTTACCTTTTGATTTGCAAATGGTCACAAGTACTTAGTGTAAAACACCATACCATAGCATAAGGTAAGTAGGTACTTACTTATCCCTATCACTTACGACAAATAACTAGGTACTCATTAAGAACTAGCTATGCCTGCGGCTCCGCCCGCGTGGATGTCGATTATCGCATAGTACGACTTTACTCTACTTTATAAGTGTCCGGTTAATGGCAATAGGCTCGCCACCTATTACATTGGGACCTAAACATAAACTGGCGAAATGTGGGTGCTAGCACCTCTGCGAACCCCTTCAGGGTTATGTTATGTTATGTTATGTTTTTACGACTCTACTTGATTCTCTTATGGTCCTTCGATACTACTTCTCCCCTTCTCTACTTTCCATTTCTTCCCCTATTTTTTGTGTTATCTCTTTCTAGTACATACTATCCAATTGTTGTCATCACTACAGAAATTGTTACCGTCATTAGCGCCAATGTATAGAAATTATACCCACCTATATCAATCGAGACTATCCCGTAATCTAAGAAAAATATGGCAACATAAAAATGGTTTCGTATAAAGGGGAGTTGTGTAGCCAGTTTTAATTTTAAGTGTTATGTGTGTGCTGCGTCCGCCAGCGGAATCAAACTTGGCGTCTTGGGCGTCACTGTTTGTAAACACACGTCCCATTCATGACCGGAGATGTGGACCCCTCGCACAGGGTACTAACACTGTATCGACGGTAATTATAACTCTTCTAATAATAGCAACAGGCCCTATAAAAAGGAAGCAAGGGTGAGGAAGTTTGTACTCAATGTTGTCAAGTAAACAAATCTCTTAGTTACTTGTGACTACATAAAAACTTGAAACGCGTTATTAATATCCGAAAGCTTTTCCGTTCCTTCCGAAATGAGGAGAGGATCCGTCGAATACCGCAAGCATAGTTTAACTAGCGTGTAATGGATTCTAGAATGCGGATAAAACATAGTCATGCATATAATGTGTGTTATAATTTATGGCACTCATTGAGCGATATTATTGTATAGTTGTAGATTAATATAGTAGTGTATCCTTGTTTATATAGAAATCGATATTATGTTGAGTTTATATGTGGAGGCTTGTCAATAGCGATTTGAAAGTATTGTTGTTTCTTACTCAATTGTCTATGAGTCTGTAAGCCTTAATAAACTAGTAAAAAAAAACTAGTAACGAGAATTTAATCCCGCGACCTGTGACTTAGCAGTCGTATCCTTTACCGCTATGCTACACATAGATCATAAACAATAACTAAAAGACTAAAACTAACAATAAATAAAAGAATCTACAAAAATATAATCACTTTGAAATGAACGCAAGCTGCAGTTGTGCATGACGCGGTACATACGACGTATTACAATTTCAATCTCGACTCCCGACGTCTGGTGAACCATTCGAAAAATGAGAACTTTGGCGTGGGGGGCTATTATCTGAACACTCGTTAGAACTCATACTAGCAGACGATATAATTCATTATATATGACCTAAATAATTTTTAAGATAATATTACTTTCTTAATGAGCGCTGCAGATTGTAGACTCGTGTAGAGTTATTATGGAAACTTGATTGATGATGTTTATAATTTCCGTGAAGAAAGATTTTTTCAACAAATCTCATTAGATGCTAACGGTTTTATAAAGTAATAGACTTAGACCTAGTTTAAACTATATCGCAAAATCATCATCATTAATAAAAAAATTTGAAAATGTTTGGTTTTGACCGTACTACATTATGTAGTAATTGCCAGTTAATTTAGAATGTTTTTTGAACAATCATTTCTGGTATTGCGGATTACCTACTAATATTACAATAACTAGAAATTTAGTTTGAAATATTCATACAACATATCTTTAATTATTAAAATCGACTACAGTGCACAGTATCGACTGACACCGAAATTGGACCCTTGAGTAGTGGAAATAAAAAAATATGCCAGATGTCGGGTCGCTGTGTTTACTTGCATCTGCTGTAAAACAAAGCTCACTCTATATGTGCCGCAAGGATTTACAGAGGGCACAGAGATGGAACTCTACATTTAAATACAATATTGTTTCTTTAACGAATACGTTCATTCTAGGTCACTTAACATACATTCGTGACATGTACGTAGGTGAATTTAAAAAAAAAGTTGTCCTGTGTTTTATAGATGATGACAGTATAAGAAGTATTGCTTTATTTTATTATTTGTCTTACCAAAAAAATAAATTGAAATATTCGTCTAGTTGTAATAACGTAGAAAGATAAATAGCCAGCTAGGCTATAAACCTTGTAAAACCTTTTGTTTTGACATACTGTCTCAAAACCTACTTGGTACGGTGCGTTTATGTTTTAAGACAAAATGTATATCTACTTATATAAAATGGTCAAACTATTTAAATTCAAAATCTACCGAGAATGTAAATGTCAATTGTATACCTTATTATTTTACTTTTATATTTCCAAAATTCCCTTAGTCTGTTTCTTGTGAGGTTGATGAGAAAAGACAGTACACTGTTAAGAACAGTGCAAAGCATTCCTGCCAACAAAAGTTATAGGGATCAGAGATGTCGCCATGGTTTTAGTCGGTTCTATTTATAGTACTCTACCACATGTAAATAAAACCGACTAAAATCGGGATCAACATGACTCTACCACTTCATCGTATTAGTGGTAGAGCCATGTGGATCCTTGTTGGTATAGGAGCAGTGTTAAAAGTATAAGAGCCATGTTTATAGGTGGTAGAGCTGTACTTAAGGCTGATGGAGACACGTTCATGGCTGAATCAACTATAGACAATGAGATCGGAAAACTATTACTTTGACATACTTTTCAGTAAGTATATAAAGTACCTTATCTAATTATTGTATGTGTTCATATGGTTACATCAAGTAAGTATGTAATTGTAATTTCACATTTACGACACTCATAATAAGCTTTTAAATCATTTGCGAAGGGCCCAGGAGAAGCACATGCTCTCAAGCTCGAAGTAGGTAGAATACAAGGTACAAGTATGTCCGAGGAATGCAAACCAGTTTATTTTTGTGAACCGCACACTCATCGCTCTGAAATCGTACCATGTGATTAAATCGCTTATTAGTCACCATACTGTGATCATTAGTATTTCATGTATTTTCTTTACCTCAGAGTGTGTTAGTAAGCGCGGAGTTGTATGTTTTATTCTCTAGGAAAGAGAATAGAATTTGTACATTCCTACCCACCGTTTTTTGTGGAAAATCGTTTCATGCAATGACGATTGGTGTACGTTTTCAGAACACCGATGCTAAGTTCATTATATTCTATCATTCATATAACAAAATGCCATTGAATCTTCGACTTTAAAAGCGTTGTCGTTAAGCCTAAAATTAAATGGCATTTGTGTCAATCAGTAGAATGAAGGTTCTTCTGATAGGAAACTGATAAAACTTGGCATGTACTAGAACTGTAATCGTCATTTTTATATTCCTTCAATCAATTCTTTTTTTTTCAATCTAACTAAATCGATCTAATAATAGTCACAACTACCAGAATAGGACTAAAGTCTGGAGAGAGAAGGTAGTAGGAATCGTCTTGAGCCACTGCAACGTTACGTTTATTGATTGTTTAAAATTAATGGTTATCGATCGTTCTTGGTAAAGATAGAGTGACCTAGGTCGCAGTCCCTGCTTCTCTTTATGTATTTACTTTATAAATTACTAGAATTTCAAACCTTAACCTTAATCATTAAACCTTTCGGGGTTCAATTGCCCATATCCTTCCTTGATACATAGTCACCTTATCTTATTACTCAAAGTCTGGAATTATTATTCTTCAGAAGAGCACCTTTAAACCAGTACAGTAGAGAAACAGTACGTTTAAAAAGACTCTTTCATAATTAATAATTTATCAATATAGAAGACAGTATGTACCTACTCCGTATCCGAATATCTTCATAAATATATTAAGAACGTTAGGGCGTATTTGAGGTGTTGTTAACGTAGAATATTCGAAAACGCTTTCTTTACCAAAATACCTACTCTAAGGAGATTATCTTTTAAACGACAATCTCATTTACTTAACTAAAATGGTTTTTAATGAACATTGCGTAAGAAACTGATATCCAAAGGAAAAATACGACGTTTTTTATCTCTGTAAGGGAATTTTGAAATATATAGTTACTCATAACTTATTAATATCCCACAGCTGGGATGAGTTTATTAGAAAGCTGGTATGCTTCTGGTGTAGCCACGTGCCGTTAAATTTTTATATGACAAAACTATGTGCTATGTGTAAAGTAAATATAATATGCCCCGTGGAATGTAGATATGGTATGGTATGGTATGTGTACTTTACGCATATTATGGAATATACAAACATTATGGAAATATATCTTGAAAATTATGATATACGAATAATTTAGGTGCTAGTGAAACGGGTTTATGATCGGGAACCTCCACGAGATACAACTCCCTAAGGAAACGTGGACGACAGAGGTTGACCGAGGTGGAGGAGACGCTGTCGACTACGGCACACTCCGACAGAGGTGAGAGGGAGCAATCCTGTCAAAGGTTCCTCGGAAATTTTCCACGTGTCCCTCTGATTAGCAGTTAACACAGTGTAGAACAGAGGCAGACAAGGGGACGGGTCGCCCGAATGATGGCCTGTAGGTGACAGGTGTGTCCGCGAAGGAAAAATTATACTTAAAGTATGTTGGTAAAAATTAAATCTCTTTTTAATTTGGTCGTACTTCCCAGAATTCATTCGTTATTTATTACCGAAGCGTGAAGCGTGGACTCCGGTATGAAAGTTTCAGATATTACTGGGACTAAGGGAAAAGTGAATTCATTCTTTATTATATCTGTCACTGTAAATCCTAAAATACAGTGCCTTGCTGTTTTTCTCACGAATCATTTATATATAGGTACACTGTCGCTGTATTCCGTGTGGATTTGCAAGTAGCAGAATTCAACAAACCGCTTTACATAATTAATTAATTAGGCACATCACAATATACATATTGAGATTACTTACATGACATCATAACTCTGGTTCTACTTAACCGATTACAATCACAAACGCAAGATTTTAATTTGGACCAAACTCCTTCGAATAAAAAAAACCGCATCGAAATCCGTTCAGTAGTTTTTGCGTCCATCGCGGACAAACAGAAACTTTTTACAATTATATAATATTCTAATATGTATACCTACCTATAACACATGTACACAACATTTACTATTATAGTACAGCCAACGCCACTTAAGAAAATAAGATTTAAAATATGTAACACAAACAGAGTTAAAATTTCTTTATTCATAGAATATAACGGCGTAATTAAAGAAAAAACTTTTATTTTTTTTATTTTTAGATAAGGAAGTAAGTACCTACCTACTTTGATTATGGAATGAAATGAGAATTAAAATGGAAATGTCACAGGTAAAATGTATAGAAAAGTGTATACAATATGAATTGCTTACAGACAGAAACTCGTTCGAAATGTGTTCAATCCAGAGACTTACTGTCGTCAAATCTAGTTATCCGATATCAATAGACATGCCCGATTCGCTACATATGATATTGATTTAAGACGGTTAAGTAGGTACATACAGTAAATTGGTTCAAGAGAAACGGAAACATCCAATTGTGCCTAAGTCAACTCTCGTCGCGAGGGCGATGGTACCCATGCAGACAACACCACTTTATTCAAGGCGATCAACATAATATTATTGTCTAAAAGGTCATTTAAGTACAACCGTATCACCATAATAATATGAATCATAAATATATCACAGTACGCAAAACGGTGATTATCATAATGAATTGATTTCTATTATCACCTTCCGCGATTCGTCTTTTAATAGTTTTGACAGTACACCTTTACGTAGCGCTTTCGGCCTTCAACAACTAAGGTCACGTGCCTATCCACCGGAACTATATAGAATAGTTCCCGGCATATAGCTTGACACCAAATTGCTCTATCGCAACTAGAAGTCAAGTAACGAGGCCGCAGCAGAATTGTTTGAAATAATTCCTTATCGGATTTGAGCTCATGGTGTTATCCTTAAATGACAATAAAAAATGCGTTCTGCTCATAAAGAGTCCATGTGTCGTGTAGGGTCAGGATATAAGCCAGGAAGTATACTTTGGTCAACGGGATCTTATTGCGTAATGAGTACGTGTATACCTACTTACATATTGTGCAAACGAGCGGTCCACTACCTATTAACACCCACTCGCGTCCTAGCACTAGTAGATAATGTCCTGTGTTAGCAGGTCACACCTACTAAAGATAAATAACTACTCAATCGCCTGTTTCACACTTTTGTATTTTTAGGTGAAACTGCATTGATCTTATTTGACACTAGCTGTTGTCGCGTCTCCGCCCTAGTGAACGTCGGTTATTGCGAGCAATTTTCCTTTTCTCAAGCTCTAATATTACTGTGTACCAAATTTCATCAGGTTTTCGACGAAAATGACCACTTTCATCACCTAATGGGACCCCTTTTTCCCGATACAATCATTCATCCATCCATCTATACTGAAAATTCCGTTAAGATCGGTTTTAGTTCAGTGGTTCAGGGTTTAGGAGTGAAAGCGTAACAGTGTATAAATGATTCTGTTGAACTGCGTTCTCGTGAATGATGCAGATAACCGAATGTCTGAAGTTCTTATACCCGTACCTACTACTAACCGCTTTAAAGCGTCTACGGAGTAGGCAGAACAGTGTACTAGTAGTATATGTACCTCACTATAGGTACAATGCTAACTTAAAAAAGGAACTTTTTCCCGTATAACGCTCGGGTTCCACGATGGAAGTTTGGAAAGCATGAAATGGATATTTGGGTAGCTAAGATTATGAAGATGTTGATGTTGAAGTCTAGTTTACGGTGCGTGAACCATAGTTTAATTCGATCGAGTATGTATATACCTACGATTATTTTACTCTTCTACGCGGGCTACGGAGACACTCTACATAATCGCTACAAGTTCGATCTTAGCCTTTTCACCGCACTAAGAAATAACCGTAATGGAAAAAGACCGTAAATATGAAAATATGAGAATACTCAATAATACTTCGTGATTGATTTTACTTTTATGACTTTGGTTATAAAAGTCATAACTATAGGCATAAACATTCACTTTAGTGCTTTTCTGAGTAACAGCGAAAACTATCAATAATATCTTCATTCACCTATATACATTTTAACCGACTTCTAAAAATGAAGAGGTACTCAATTAGAATGTTTACTTACTTCTAAGTATGTAGTTTTTATTTTTTTCGGACTTAACATACTCGTTATTGCTAAGTAAGTATAATCCTTAATATCTATAGATGATTTTTATATTATATATACTTTTCAATTTGATTTTTGTAGTGATTTCAATTCTTTCATCAAAATTGTACCTATCTATTGAAAACACGTCGAGATCTTACATACCTATCTACTTAAGTTTACTAATATTGGCCTGCTAGCTGCCAAATGATCAACTCGTAGTGAAGTGAAGTATAATTATATTGTAATACATTTAAGACGGGTATGAAACATGTGATAGGTATACTTAGCTAATAATTATCATAATAGTTACCTACATGATGCTTAGGAAAACATTATGAAAATGGAGTATAAAAATATAATATGGGTAATGCTGTTGAAAGAACTTATATTTACGACCAACACTTCATAATTTTGTGTTTCAACCTAGTGCACTACATATGTACAGATTCCCGGAAATTGGTCTAAATTAATTATGATGGAAGCCAGATTTCAGATGATGAATCCCGCGTTCTACTAACAGAAAGTTCATCGACCAATCTGCCAAACTGTTAATGTACAATACACCACATACACTCCCATCATATATACAACACGTCGTGTTCTCTTATACTTCGTTAAGGACGTCACTTTCTACAACGTAGGTACTTAACATAGACAGCGTTAATAAAAGAAACTAGAACGATGTCTTGTTTAGTTGTTTCTTTATGAGAAAATAGGTAAATTCGTGCTAGTAGTAAACTAAACCTAATTCACTGACAAGTGAATCTTTTATCCAGTAACTCAGACTAGTAGTTGGGTAGTGGCATCACATCATACAATTTTAATATAAGATTGTCTAAGAACTTAGTCCACTTACCCATTTATCTAATAAAATAAAAATAATAAGTGTACGCTTCTAAAGTTTTTATCGATTGAGCTCAAATTTTGATACAGTAGCCTACACAATTCGGTTCAGAGATGATTTATAATATTTGTTTTATACGAATGGTTTTCCTAACGAAGCCGCGACGGTGCCTAGACTACGTAAGTATTAGGTACTGATACTAACTGGTTGTGTGTGAGGATTGAGGATGTGGGGAAATATATGATGGTAGGTAACAAACAAAGAGGCGTAAAGTAACCGCATATGTGTTAGATGTACCTATGTGTATATTCACGTTAAACCCTACTACTTCTTAAACAAAACAAAACCTATAGGATGAACTAAGTTAGTACACATGTACGTAGGTACCTAACTAATCTTCATTTTGAAGGTCATGTTCCTCATTTGATAGAAACATACATGTAATATCTTATACTTAATCCATGTACATACTACCGTATAATACCCTGATGAGATTATAGCTATGAAAGTTATGTAAGAGCTTAACGTGGCTCTCGGCAAAACAACCTTTTCATAATATTGCTTGATATTATTTAGGAATGTTTCTCTCGTAGTTCGATATTACGAAAATAACAGAAATTATTAATAATATTGCAGACGATTGATTAGTCATCTACTCGTAGGTACTTTTCATTACCTAATCATACGGTTAATTTATCTGATTGACTTAGCTAAAATGGATATGAAACGGGTGAATGTATTATGGACGGGACTTTCACTAGCAGGGTTCGACGCAAAATAAAGACCTAGATATACACGGATGATGTCACGGGCATTTTAGTAAGAATAAGAAGTAAGTAAATATAGGAGGGGGAGGGACCCACGGTTTGAGAATTCCAACGATAACAATATCAAATTATTACCAATTATCATAGAAAAGTATGCAAAACTGCAACCCTCAAAGCAATTAAAAAGACTTCTTACCCGAGGAGATACGTTGTTGTATCTATGTGCAATATTCCGCAAGAACAAACCTTGACACGTGTTTTACACGAGGCATCTTCAGGAGCGTTATCAAACGAATCTATCAAGTACCTAATATAATAACAGGCATATTTCTATACACAGCACACACAATTTATAATTATAAATTAGTTTATGTATTTCTAAAGGGGAACGTTATCAGTGCTCGTTAAATACTTCTGGCAACGTACAATGAATAATAAAGTTTTAATTGATGCCTTCTTTGAATATCGAACGGTGTACTCTGTAACTCCGTGGAGACTCCTATTTGGCACGCTTAACAGTACATTTTGTACACTGTCAATGTCACACATTATTCTACGTTCAGTAGGTTAATTATTTTTGTTTCTAAGAAATTGGGGACGTTGCGCTTCAATACATGACCCGATACAACGACATGTGAAAATACTCCCGTTAAATTTTCGACCAGTATTCCTATATTTAACCGACTAATATTCAATATACATTGAGATATAAATAAAATATAAAAATAGCGACTATAAACATATAACCAAAAAATTGTGTGATGACAATTCACCGTGAGTGTGAAGCCCCTGGTATTCTACATGTCCATCCGCGGTCTTTTCATCTGAAGGGTTTGGCTTGTTTGCTACCCTTAATTAGATTAATAATGAAAACTCTTGGTTCTAAATTATTGATGAATTACAATAATGAATTCACTACATGGAATTTGTGTATGTAGTTTTAAACCTTTCAAATAAATAAAAAATAGGTAGGTATAGGTACCTATATCAAATAATCTATAATTTGAAATTAATAATTCTAGATAGCTAGATAGGTACTTATTATACAGAGGTAGGTAGGTACTACTTACGTACGTATTATATACGTGTTGTTATACGAGAGTAGACAATTTAAAAGACACACTCGAACTAAATCTCAGATTTTAAAAATATCAGCAAAGACATTTCTCGTTCTCAAAATGAACACAAAAGCATGTGGGTAAAGTAGGTAGGTATTCAGTATACCCATGTCAGTTTATACTTATAAATCGAATCTGTAGTCTGTAGGCAAAGGTAGGTATACACAGAGGGCCATTAGCCGAAGGTTATCGAGGACAAGAGGTTTTTATAAATCTTCAGAGACATATTATAGGACACTGGACACAAAAAAGAACACAAAACAAAAAATAAAGGTTGATAAACTTTCGGCGAGACACGGATCGCATAGATAAATGAGAACGAAGCTGCGAGCATTGTTGTTAAACATTCATATGCTACCGCTCACCCATTGCCGGGACATCCGCTGCTACTTCCGCTACCAAAGATGGAAGATCTTCGAACGACAGTTCGTTGACAGCGCCTACCGACGACTATGGCACCAAAACATTATAATATTTGTAATTTTATTTTGATAACTCGCGATAGCACTATCCGAAATGTTCGCACACTTTGTATCTTTAATTAAATGTGTGGAGCGAGACGCACGGCCGCGGCGGCCGGTGAGCCGCGTAAACTTACGTTAGCGCGTCTTCGGTAGCTATTTTTGATGCAAAAGCGCGTTAGGACGCCAATGTCTAGAGCATGCACGGAATATGCAGTGTCGTCAGCCTTCACGATTACACTGGCACGTACATTTTTATAGACAACTATCTTATAGGTAGATACACTGTACTCGCACTTGCCTGCCATGGAGTAATAAATCTATCGCCTTTTTAACCTAACTAAATATACTTAACCTACGTCAGACACCTACCTATATTTAATTAACATGCAACGCACGGAAGCGTGGTAAACGTTTATTTTAACCATTATAGATTTAGGTATCTTATTATAACTCCTTTATGGTCATATATCTCGGTAATTTCATCTAACAATAAAATATATATACCTAAGTACTTAGCCGTCTACGTAGTTGAATGCCAAAGATTTCAATCGTTACATTCGTTACGTGACCATACAAATCGTCTCCTCAGAATAAATAAAATTTGCAAGATTGACATAGGCCATAGGCAGATAGGTACGAGTGATTAAATCAATAAGATGCGACAATATTTTATAATTCTAAAATAGCATATAAAAGTACTTAATAGAAAAAAAAACAAGTCAAGATTGTAAAAAAAGCTTTATACCCACATAGCATAGAACCAAAAAATTATGCTATTTTGGTAGTAGGTATAGCAGAACGAGTGACAATGGTAAATAAAAGCTAGATTAGCAAAAATACCCTATGTAACTCTAAGGAAGTAAGTAATCAAAATAAAAATCTAGTGTGTAAATTGACGTGTGGCAGCTGCAATTGTATTTATATTGGCCCATTGAGTGAGGATGGTCAACGTATTGGCCAAACAGGCCGTTCTTATGACACTAGCTTCAAAGAACACCTGTCAGTGTTCAGAAATGACTACTCAAACAAGTCACATTTCGCTAAACGTTAATCATTATAATAAGTTATACCTATCTCAAAGGACATAGTTTAAGCGACAGCCATACGTTGATACATTTTTGTAATATAGACGTGGGGGAAGTCCTTCGCACTTGTGGAATATTGATTTTTTTTTTTTTTTATACTACGTAGGTGGCAGACAAGCACACGGCCCACCTGATGGAAAGCGGCCACCGTGGCCTATGAACGTGTGCAACACACGCGCTGCCCACCCTGAAGAGAAAGGGGGAGAGCTGGGAACGGGTGGGGAGGCTAGGAAGGGGAGGGGAAAAAGGGGTACAGTGAGCTCTGGCTACCCTACTTACCGGCGGGAACATAACACGATGGTTATTATGATCGCGGTCTTCTGTAGGGCGAAGGTACTTCCCCAGTTGGACAGCTCATTTCGGACGGGAGATACCGTCGTGTCCTACCTCCATTGAAGTATATATTTGGGATTGGGACTATTAAGTCGTGGGTGAGTGGTGAGTACCTCTCCCACCATGATATATTTTCTCATCATCACTTCATAGTATAAAATAAAGTCGCGTTCTCTTTCCCTATTTTTCTTGTGCCTTTGTATGCTTAAATCTTTAGAACTACGCAACGGATTTTGACGCGCTTTGTTTCAATAGATAGAATGGTTAAAGGGGAAGGTTTACATGTATATAACATCATGCTACGACTAACAGGTGCGGAGCAAGAATGAAATGAAGAAAGAAATGTTGCAAAAACGGGGTGACGCAGACGAAGTCGCGCGGGTCAGCTAGTATAATATAAAGCACAGAATAAAATAATAGTACCTACTCTTATTCTTTCGTCTGAGTACCTACTACGTAAAAACATATCTACGCTAAAAGTATTTTACCCTTACGCCTACCCGAACGACCCACATAACAATGGGAATGGAGATTATATTTTCGGACATGACAAAGTTGATTACCGAAATATTGTATTGGCTTTTTACAATAATAGGTAAGCCGCTACAATAAGCTTTGAAGGATGAATTCGGAGGACTTCATCTAATGACTATTTTCTGTTTTGTATGGCTAGTAGTCAGCATAGTTACTCTGTACAACCGTAACAACTTCTATACGCTGAGGGCTGGTATAGCATTAATACTTGATAGGTACATGATAACTAGTGTACCTATCTAAGTACAATCATCTGTTGCGAAGCGGTAGTGCGTTCGACTCCCGCGTTCGATTCCCACTTAGGGCAAATAGGTATTTGTATGCATGATTGATTTGATCAGTATTAAAATAATCCAATTTCACATTGTATTTTATCACAGAATGAGTAACTTACGGCCATATTTCAGAATTAGGCACTGTACAGAATATCTACCTACTTCAACAATTTTGAGATTATTTAATGTTTCCCATTTTTTTATTTTTCTATTCACAAGATAAAAAGCTGTTTGTCTCTCTAAAGATATTAGTCGGGAATATAGTACCTATATAAAGGTTGATTTGATCTTAAGAAAATATATTTTTCTTAACATTTCCACTTTTCTTATCTAAGCTAAGATATCTGGATTAACGTATTTACTTTACTTTTAACTTCTAAGACGATTTTCTTGTTTTTGGTTTAAAGATGTTTTCTGCGAATCCCTTTTATGCTGATACAATCTCTAATCTAGATTTATTTAAGGTCCATTTTTAATATACTTTGGTTCCACCATCACCTTTTTAGGTAAACGCATGTCAGCTAACTACAACCATGTCAGTTCAAACAAACCGGCAACCTGCTTCACAGATGAGTCAAGTGCAGACTGTCTGATGGGCGGAGGTGACTCGAACATCTGAGATCGCAGAATGACCTCCGTGCTCCATGAACGCGGGCCTGGAAGTGACGGGTGGAGCTGCCTGTCACTCTAACAGAAGCAGGCCGCGGCTGCAGCACAAATTGCGTCTCCCCATACCCAGGGGTCAGATTGGGACACCATGGTCCCCACATTAGGGGAAGGGGGTAGTCTCAAAAGAGATGTCCCCGGGTCTGCCGCGGTGCGAGAGATATATCTTGTATAATCTCATCTCTGGCAATAAAGGACTCATTAGACGGCGTGTGTATTAGTCGGTTCGAAACCAACGTAATCAATTGAGTGTTAGACGCCGAGCCAGTCGCTCCATAAAATCCGTATACGCTACTAAAAGGTGCAGAAGAAGTAAGCGAACTGCAAATGAAGCAAAGTACAGCGCAGGTACCTGATAATGATAACGGAGCTACCAGATTTTGGTTCTTAACTAGTAAGAGTTTTGAGGCCAACAAGACAGGATCGTGGTACCTACCTACAGGAAGTCAAAGACAAATGATTGCATTGAAATGATTGTATCCATTAGCTAGCTTAACACATATCCAAGATCTAAAAGGTCTAAACTTTTATATAAAATTATGAACAAAAACGATTTGCACTCGGAAGACAACAAAAATATTTTAACAAATAAATCAAAAGGTTGTTCCCAAACTTCCGAAGGTATTCCTGCATATCTGTTAATTATTTTTATGAACCCATTTTAATTCTGGTACCTAGGTATGTATTTACATAGCAGATTATGTAATTCAACTTATGATGGTAAAAAACAATAGATGTGTCCATGTACGCTACGTACTTAATATTATGTAGGTAGTTTTTAAGCATGCAGAGTTAGAGCCTACATTTAACATACCAATTAAGTAAATAGGTATATATAATGTACTACATGAAACACTTTTTATATTTTGAATTGATTCAAGCGCAAGCGCCTAAACTTTACATGGAGCAAAATTTGTGTCCTGCGGTAAAAGTTGTGTTGTGTAACGCCGAGTATTAGATTGAAAGCGACAAGTTGCACTAAACGCATATCTATTTGCAAGGGCGAGATCGTGGTGGGCACTAAAGTGATATTTATTAAATAATATTATTATTGTTACTCAGACTCTGCTACAAAAAAAACAGAACTATGGCAGTGGAACTAGACATTTATAATAGTCTAAACTAGTGTTAACTTGAGTTGTAATACTGAGCAGCAAGGGCGCATGTCATGCTCCCCTTTGACATTCACCTTTCGCCCTTGGGCCACGAAATCGATTTCCTTGAGGTAGGTACTAGGTAGGGTAGGTAAGTTAGCAGTGTTACACTACAAAAAAAAACGTTACTTTTCGTCAGAATTCTATCAATAATCTGTAACGTTTATTTGCCTATACATAATATGCATACCTGTATATCCCCGAAGGGGTAGGTTAGGTATAGGTGTAGCTAAATCATGACTAATTTGAATTTCGAATCATGAATAATTGACAACGCTTCAAAGTATTTATTCTTTTCGTTTTATTTGTGTACCTAACGTACTCGTAACTAGGCTGTGGCTGTAAGTTAGAATCAGATAATTTTATCTCTACTGATCCTATCGTATAGTGGGATAAAATGATAAATACTATACTGTATTTAGTTCCTTTGTTTTGTATGATGTAGGTTTGGTTGAATCATGAATGGCTATTGGACAAGTCGTGTGTAGTATTGCCAGCACAGCTTGGCCTAATATCGCCGTTTCTCATACATAAAGCTAGCCTAATGTAACCGAATATCAATAGTAATAGCCCAAACGCTAAAATATGAATATGAAAATATATATAGATAAAATATATTCATTATTTTATTTATAATTGTGAAAATGGGTTACAATATGATGTAGTACCTAAAGATAATAATTGTAAGTCTCTCCATTCTCCACCCCAAGGCATACAATAGACAACGTTTTATAAAACAAAATAACAACAACATTTTATGAACAACTAAACAAAATGTTAGAAGTATATTAAACAAATTAGGTGCAAATTACAAAAAATGTTCGGCATTTCTCTGGACTGTGTAGTCAGTACAATATCAAATTGTACCTATATTAGGTACAACCGCACACACCCACATTCACATTTGTGTGAAATTTTGTATTTTATTTTTGAACGTATGCTTACATTCGTTTCATATACCTGATCCCGGAAGTACCCTAGCAGGTGATCAGTCGCTATTTAGATTTTCTCGTCATCAATTTTCATTCCGAGTAGCCTAAATGGTGAAAAATCGCTTACGCTAGCAACACTGGTCGTGTGATCTAAGTAGTGCTGTCCATTCAAATCAGATGTTACAATAAATAGTCGATGTTTTATCGAGTACCAATAAGTCAGCTACTCGATTTAATATAAGACATTTTTCAAGAATTATGTAATGTACTATTTTAGGTGTAGTGGAAATTAGAATACAATATTCATACAATACACAAATAGAACTATTTTAACTGATTACAAAGTAGTATTTTAATTAGTTTATTACTTCCCTGTGACCATGACTGCAGAAAGTAACCGTAACGTTTTTAACTCAGTATAAAAAGTCAGTCAACTGTGAGTCATACTCGCGCACCGTGAGTTCCGTACTTATGCTACATGAATCGAAATTTATTTTGATCGCATTGACTTAAAAATTGATTTTCACACAGTTTCGAGACTTTATTATAAACGTAATTTCAACGTGATAAGTACCGCCACGCATTCCAGAGATGATCTTGAATGACAGACAGTAGGACAATAAAGTGACCCTTTATGTGTCCTGATTTTTTTTCCTTTTGAGACACGGAACCCTTCAAATGAAGAGCAAATAAAAATCTACCTTTGAAACCAGTTCAATTGGTCGGAGTTTCATGTTTCAATATTACTAAGTTAATGATACTCAAAATCGTCAAACAACTCGACTAAAACTTATGCTCCTTTCATTATTACTTTCACAGCACAACGATTTCACTTCACTGATTCACAACACTTTTAGTTTAGTACCTATTTGGGAGTCGTGCGGGTGGGACGTGAAAATGACTGGGGTCGATGAAATAATAAATTATCAAAGGAATCCCGACGACGAATATTACGCTCTACTGGGCTGTGATGAGAACTCCTCTGTAAGTAGCTAAAAGTATTACATTTTTTACTATTTATTCGCTATCAGCTGTATTCTAAATTCGGATTTCTACTTTATTGATTGCAGTATTCTGCTCAATGACCTTATTTTACCTCGGCCCCTGATTTGACCTACATCCGACAGTCTGACAAAAAAAACAGCTTATCTGATTTTTAATTATTATGTGCTTTAAATAAATTAATTTAACTTATTTACATGACTAAGTACGTAATTGATATTACCGTTTTAAAATAAACATGACGTGATTGCAGCATTGTAATAGGTTTTTCCAATTCCCCTGATAATTAAATGAATAAAGTTATTTTGTTATCCTGTTGATTGAAATCGATATGAAACGTTAATTATTATGTAGTTCTCTTTGTAGTTAATGAGATCTATTATGACTTGAGGTTTGTTTTAATGAGTTCAAGTTTTAATTTTTATCATTGAATGATAATTGCAGGTGGAACAAATAAGCGCGGAATATAAGGTTCTTGCTCTGCAATATCATCCTGATAAAAATGGTGGAGATAAGGAAGCTGAAGCCAAATTCCAGCAACTAAAGGCTAGTAATGTACATTTTAATGTCATCTTTTTTTAGCTATGCCAATATGTAAGTACTTACTAAGTATATTGTGTCTAATACACACTTGAAGTATTTATGAGGTTGGCCTATACTTACTGATGGTCATTGTAATTGCAACAACTATAGCTAACTATAGCTTTATTTGGTGGTGTGGCACTCGAGCATTGAACTAATATTGTTCGGGTATTTCTAAATCAAGAAATATATTACAAGAAAATTGTATGAATGTACCTACCTATGTTTATACATCTAACTTAAATTTATTTCAAAATAATTTACATGGACTTTTTTTTCAATAGGAGGCAAAGGAGACACTGTGTGATCCTTCTAAACGCGCTCTTTACGACAAGTGGCGTCAGAGTGGCATCGCCATGGGTTACAAGCAGTGGTTGGGCATGAAAGATCATGTGCAGCAATCCATGCACTGGTCCAAGCCCAACACTAAAGACCGCATGTTGGAGGGTGAATGTGGCCGTGCCTCTGGTCCATCAAGCCTGGGACCGACCAACCCAGCTGCACGTCGCGCATCCGAGGGTGGTGCTGCCCTTTGGGGCCGCTGGGGCACCGGCAACCAGGAACCTCCCTCAGAGGTCATCTCAAAATTCCGTAATTATGAGATCTAAACCCAATACGGGTAGATTACAATGATGCCTGGTTTATTATGTTGAACCAAGTTGTGACATGGTATTGTGATTTTCATTTTTTATGAAGAGGTTAGATGTGCCCTAATCTCTTTGTTCATAATATATAATGGGTACTTTTAAAAAAAATACAAAATATGTTTTGCTACCAGGCATATAAAATGTTTTTATCTTTACCATTACTGTTTTACAAATTTAGTCATGTTGTATTTAAAGATTTATAAATGTATTTAAAATTAAGGATAGACAATTAAAATAAGTTATAATTACGGCACAATATTCATCAAGTCAGCTCGCGGTATGTTTCTCGAATGTTCCTCGATATTCTAGATAATTACTGTTATACTGAGTGTTGAGTGTTTGATGTGCAATATAAATGTATTCATATTCTGTTGTATGTAGAACAAGTTACATGTTTGACCCCCAATTCTAGAGTGATGTAGTGTAAAACACTCATAGCTGTTACCCTTAGAAGTAAGCTGTGCACATTCCTGATAAACTTATGAGTCTGATTTATTACATTTCTGCTATAGAACAATATTTAAAGTCTACTTAAAGAATCTCGATATTTTAAAGATTTATATTTTGGATCCTATTTATCTTACTATAAGTATGATATTATTTTTAATGAGAATGGGAACTAGCGGATGTTGTTGTGAGAAGTATACAGGGTATTGTTGCGAGACAGGAATTTTTTTATTTAACCTTCTGCAACCTTGACAATTCTACTTTCTAATATTATAATGATCTACACATGTACTCGTATTTGTTCCAACATAAATGTTGTGTTACTCGTTAGTTACGTAGTTTTGAATGTTATGTGTTAAATGTTCGATCAGTATTTACTTTATGTGTTTAAAATATATAATTAAATGTTAAATGGGTAGATGAATTTTAAAATTTTAATGTTTTATCTGTAAGAATTTTGATGAGCTAAATGAAGCCAAATGTATGAGATGTTTTTATTTTTGATGTAATTCATCTTTAAAACAATAAAGGTTTGCTGAACAAATTGGATTTCTTTGCAAATTGTTTAATGCCTTTAATTCTTATTATTTTTTTTTTAATTTCAATGCACTAAAATTCATGAAGAAAATGGTATTTGATGGGTCTTATCAATCGTCTATCAACGTTTGTTGTTCACTCCTGAAGGTCAACTTCCTTGCACATTTGGATGTTTTTTAGTGATATGAAGACCGTAAGTTTTTTTTCTATACCTACTACCTATCACGGAAAAGCTACGAGTAATTGTTTGTTTTCGTTGGGATATGTAATGCGTAGGGTTGAAAGTAATGTTGTAAAAAGGCACTATTTATGGAAGTGGATGGCTACAAGGGGAGAGGACGGACTAAGTGAAGATGGATGGATTTTGTGAGAGATGACATGGCCAGGAAAGGAGTGAATGCGGTAATGACCGCAACCAGAAGAGTATAGAGCAAGTATACATGTTGCGCCGACTCCAAATAGATATGGGATGAAGGCAGGAGGATGATGAACTACCACTTAGAAGCTAGATAAGAACACGACCATCTTGATGGGAAGTAGTTACTGATCCTAAGGAATATGGACTTGTGGATCACCAGAGTAGGTATCTAGTTGTGTTATTAATAACAAGTAATATAATTTCTACTTTACCTACTCAATTAACAACTAAGTATGTGAATAATAAGTATCAAATCCGATTTAAAATTCATGGATGGTTTTATCTGAAAGAAGCACATAAAAGGGAATAGCTGTGATATTTTTCACAGGCGCATGATTTGTTTTGAATGCGAAGATGTTACATATAGCCAGAGCGTGGCGTAGAGGCATACGGATAATGAGAAGTTGCATTAGGCTAAGAGAGAGATATATAGGTATATATACACCTTAAGATAATAAGAGAAAAATCAATATTTAGTTAAGGCGGTAGCGAGCATGTCCAATAGGGGATCGGACAGTAATCAGATTAAAATCTAAACTGTATCTACTTACCTATATAAAATAAATATACTGTTTTAGGATTAATTATCGAATATTAATTTAATCTAATTTTTGTTATGATTTTAAGTAAGTACGTATCTACTTACCTACCTAATTCAAAAAGAATTTTGTTATTTACAATATTTTCAATCTAGGTATATCTACCTACCACAGAGGACCGAATGATGATCAGTTCTTCATGATACCTACCGACCGAGACACGAATCACAGTACCTACGTCATGTCATATGTGAGCAATTATTATCTGCACCGCTACGGGTTCCAGCGAGGTTTGTTTTTCATTTAGCAAAATGTACGCAGTAGACGCGGTTGACGTCACGCGCCTTCAGATGACATGGTGTGGCGTATTGGAAGAATTTTTCAACAAACAATATTAAAACATAAATATAGAGAGACAATCTCCTTACTGAATTTAAAAGGTCTGGGCAGCAGTTTTAGTATTCCTAGAAACATTGACGTCTAGGTATGCGATATCTATTTCTATCAAAGTTGATAATTATTTATAATACGTTTCACGGTTCATATATAGTACTCTGTCACTTTCGCACACCTAGGGTTTGTGTGTCACACACACTTTGTTCCCCTAAGGAGAAATTTATGATTAAAACATGATTTTGAGTACCTACCTAAAAGGCTATGAATAAATAAAGTTTTATTTTTCATGGGAATAAATATCCATAAATATCAATTTAAGGCACTCTCTGAAAATTTGTCCTATCGCTATGGGCCGTTCATCAATATTATAGAGTTATACCCGGTTGCATCTGATGTCTTCACCACGGAGATCGGTTTCCACTTTCAAGCTTTTATTTCTCCACTTGAGCTGGCGTATCAGTGTGGGCAAAAGTCGTAATATACTTTATATTACATTATATATACATTGTAATAACAATTCAGTTGGGGCTCATTAATAAATAGTTACAAGATACGTAAGTTGGGGTTGGTTTTCCAGTCTATGATACAACTGAGCTTCGATATTTTATGTAGAGCGACTGCCATCTAACACAAGCAATTAGCGACATCGAGTTTCTGCGCTTAGACTAGTCGTAGTTTCTTTGTTTCCAACTACCCGTAACGTCTGCTATACCTACCTACCTTGAAAACATAACTAATTAAAACTATTGGGCATTCAGTACCTACCTGTCGTACATTAGACATCACACACCACGACAATCGCGTTCATAATACATGAGTAGGTAGGTACCTAGTAGCTATTTTATACCTGGGATAGGTAGGTAGAAAATTTATAAGAGCTACTTATACAAAAACGTGGAAACGTCAATCGATTCTTCGCAGTCCTGTAGTCAACAAAGCATTTTTCAGAGAAAATATTTTGTAAACATGTCGCGTGACATGCCAACAGATGCCTTCAAACATGTGAAAAGAAACAACAACCTTTCTTATAGATACACACCATCCTGTTTAAACATGCCGAGGATTTTTGTGTCTGAAAACATGTGAAGCGCGTGCTGAATTCATAATATACAAATTCTCAAGGTGATAATTGGTAGATAGGTACAGTAACAGAGATTTGATTTACCATGTTGGAAAAAGAAGAAAAAGAGAGAGAGCGAGATCGACTCTCGATCGATCGACCGGTTTTATAGATAACTCTAACTCATCATTCCCTGAACCTTTTTCCCAACTCAGTTGGGGTCGGCTTTCTAGTCTAACTGTGATGCGGCTGAACTTCGATATTTTCCGTGAAGCGACTGCCATCTGACCTCCACAACCAATGGTCTAATGACCAATGGCGATATCGAAGTTCCAAGTTAGGCTGGTTGGACTTTTTGAGGGCTCCAACTACCCGTAACGACTGCCATAGATGTTTGTATGGCAACCGGGACCGACGGCTTAACGTGCTCTCCGAGGCACTTATAAACCTGCGATAAATACACACATAACTTCGAAAAGCATCGAAAAGTCATTGGTGTGTGCCATGGTAACCTGGGATCGAACTCGAGACCTCGTCTCAGCAGTCCATTACCCATACCACTAGGCTACCGCGGCTTCCTCTATAACTCTAACTCTAACTCTTCCTTCGGAAATTCCAAATTAAAAAGCTTAGTTTAAAAAGCAAAGGTTCTACAGATATTCTCATCCTCTAAAACATGTCCTCAGCTCATATTAAATGACGACGACCTAAATGACGATCTCTGTAGCTTAGCGAGAAGTGTTCGACTGCTGAGTAGGAGGTCGCAGGTTCGATTCCCATTCTGTATAAATATTCGTATGGATGAATAATACTATAACATTGTTATAGGTTTCTATGTAGTTATATATTTGAATTTGCAAAATAAATGTTATTAGTAATATTATATATATATTTAATTTTATTACCATTCTAAGACAAAGTTAAAACTAGTCAAAATTAACGCAGGTATAGCTTTTAGCAAGTGCAACCTTTTGGTCTTTTTTAATGTGGGAACCGCCACAACATTGGAATCACTGTACCCAGAACCTCGTCGCAACAGACTGATAGTATTATAGTAAAGTTAAGATTCTTTCAATGTCGAAATATAATCGATTAAAAAACGTTATTCAGATGTGTATGGCCGAAGCCATGGGTCCCCGTTCTTAGCTAACAGCCCTGACAGTATTTATTGATTTATTGGATGATTAGATTGGACCTCGCCCAAGGTGTGCGCAATACGCGCGGCGCAGCGCCCGCCGCGCCACCTTCCCAGGTCTGCATCGGGTAAGACCGTGGAACCTTGTCCTTAGACCACTTGTAACTAAAAGGACCTACGCATAGAAATGTATTTTGTCATTAATATAATATGGTAGCCGTACACCTTCAAGTAAAACTGCGCAAGTCTAGATTTGTGTAAATACACGTTGATAAAATTTGCACAAAATTTGGAAGATACTTATCTTCCAATACTCGTTAATCTGTATTTGCGCAAACAATAGGCACGAATGGTTATAGGCACGAATTGTGGACCCAAAATGTGGTCCATACGCTCAGTACGCGTGTTTCGACTGTATCTTAAGGATCCAAGATCCGTGTCGATAGGTAGGTATAGGTAGGTAGGTACCATCAACTGTTACCCGCGTGGATTCTTGCTCTCAATTGGGGCAAGCTATGTTCATATAAAATAATCTTTTCTCTAGAACATAAAGAAAATAGTTTCATCAAGTTTTTTTATTCAGAAGATGGCACTCCAAGAAGAAAAAGAAGGAAAAAGATAGAGTTTTATGCTTATAAGGTGCATTTACTTACTCGTAGTAATCGATTAGAGTAAATCAGATAAAAACAGTTAATACGTAAAAAAAATATTTGCGCTGAACGGGAATCGTAATCGACCCCGCAACCTCCGCAGTAGCAATCGAATGATCTTCTGCTACGCTACAGAGGTCATAGAATCGGTCATTGGTTATAGGAAATTGAAATAACATGACATTGAAAAAAGACAGGAAAATTGATAATTTCATTCAATGGTGTGGGGTGGCCTTTATTAAA
Source organism: Pelosia muscerda (assembly GCA_963691645.1). Classification (NCBI taxonomy): domain Eukaryota; kingdom Metazoa; phylum Arthropoda; class Insecta; order Lepidoptera; family Erebidae; genus Pelosia; species Pelosia muscerda. The sequence continues at coordinate 10,935,176 of OY829106.1, forward strand.
AAGGTTTATCGGTAAAAAACATTAAAGGTCTGATCTCCGATACGGAATATAAAGATTTTTTGCGCTTCTTTCGTCTCGCTATCTATTAATTCTTTGAGCATTTTGTCAGCTGGCGTAAAACCAAGTTAATTATTATTTGAGATGAGATTAATTCTTACATTTATTGTGCCTGTTAGACGTTATCTCGACAGTTACTTTAATTCCTTGCCATAACCTTTATAAATGAGTCTTTCAGATCCATTTTATAACTTAAACCTGTATTTACCTGACCGACATTTACGCCCAATTTGGGCATAAATGTATGCCACTCTACCAAGATCTTCGAAGCCCAAACTTGCTGATTGGTGAACGAGATCCGCGCAGACTTTGTTCTTGGTGTTGGCGGTCAGATGAGCGGTCAGCTCCAATGAGAGGTAAGATAATGTACTAAGCTTTGAATGAACCGGCATTCACGCATACTTGACGAACGATGATGACTCTGTCCTGAATCTCTACATTATTTTAATTTCTTACAAACATTCTCTCATCTATTCTCGTAATATCCCCTATACTAGGTAATTCATACTACTATCCTACTGAAATTATAAACGTGAAAGATTGTGAAGAACTTTGTATGTTTTATTTTTTTATTTATTTGTGGATCACAGGTTTGTGTACACAGGTTGTCTTACCATGAATTATGGTGTACAAATTAAATTAATATAATATATCCAACACATACAATCAAATTAACATAACATAACAAATAGATAATAAATACATTAAAATGACATGCGAAAGGATTATCATTAAGGAATTCGTCAATGGAGTAGTAAGCTTTATCTGCTAAAGTTATAATGAGTTTAACTTTGAATACTGTCATATTTTCCGATCGGATCTTCGCAGGTATCTTGTTGTAAATGGAGTTTGCCATGCAAAATACACTACGACACAACAATTGGGTTTTACTTGGCACGACTTTTAAGTTACTTTTGAGTTTTTATGTTTGGTATTCATTCATTCATCATTCTGAACGGATTTGACTAAAATTTTAAGGGATAGATTATAGCCTAGAATAACATATAGGCTGCCTTTTTATCCCGGGATTCCATGAATCGCGGGAACGGAATTGTAATTCCACGCTTGAACATCGACTAATATAAATAGTGTTATGGTAACTTCTGTTACATACAATACAGTGCCAAATCCTAATAAGATGTAACCTACTTATGTGCATGGTGCTCTCAAAGTAATCTGTTTAAAGTCAAAAATCACTTAGGAGTTAGTTGAAACAATAATAAAACTTCGCTAGAAGTACCTAAAATTGCATCCCGGTGGCCAGACAGCTATCTTAATATGGCATTATTACATTAATAATGTTGAGGCTTACGCGCGAATGTCGGCGGCGCGTCGTCAGTCGCCCGCGAGGATTCCTGTCAGTGGATGTTTACAGTCCAGAGCTCCGGTTTCATCATTAGCATCGACGACCGACTCAACTGGCCATCAGTTTGTTGCCAGCACTTGGCTGATTCGAAAGTGTAGTGTTAAGTATCTTTTTATTAGCCGTAGACCACCCTCATACATCATTCGAATTAATTAATTGATCACTAAAACAATTTTTTTTGGCAATGAATAAATACGTTTATGATTTGAAGTTATTTCTACTATGGGTAGGATTACGTATACTGCTGATAGATCCACATGGAGAGGGTGAGTTTTATTATTTTTGAGGGAGTACGGCACAATTTTGTTTTCTCTTAATGGGACTGTCCTATAATGAAATCTTAACTTTAATCCACACTTACTTATATAACATGCCAATATATAGGTGATTGTTATACATATTTACAAGGAATACTGTGTGCCTGTATGTTCGCAGGTTTGGGTTAATAATTAAGTGGTTTTATATGGTGCGATTTACATTAGCGTTTACCATTAAAATGAAGTCTATATGGTTCAAGGTTTTATCATAACGAAGTTAGAATTTTGGATTAAACATAATGGAATTCTAATGCGCGTTTTCTCTTGGTACTTTGGGTTCTTTAATTAGGTACCTACTGGGTTTCTTGAAGGTGGTACCATAAAGTTTATAGCAACCTTATTATAGTGTCTTGAACACGTTTTAAAGAAAGGCCAGGTTAAGAACAGGTACCAGGTACCGTCGATCATGTAGGAAAACAATTATGGAAGTAGAAGACGCGTAATTCATATGTCAGAATCCAAGTGGAAACATGTGGTCTTTGTCTAGTGTGTAACCCATTGGAAACCATACGTGACAGATACGTATAGGAGATATATTATATTAAGTATATATGTACTATATTAAGGTTCCAATTTAGCAAAGAAATCGGAAAAGAAAACCTTTAAAAGAATGCATGTAGAAGGTATTTTTTCTCACCAAGGTCTTACCCTATATTTGATTATTCGGTGATTGTACCTTTTTCATTAGTTATTCAGTTTACGGTTGACTGGACTTTACATTGATGTACAGTGGACTACAAAAATCCTGGACGATTTGAAAAAAAAATATGTGAAGTGATGCCACTTACCTACAACTACTAGTCTTAGAAGCTACTGGATAGTAGATGTACTTATTAATGTAATTAAGTTTAGGCTAATACATTGCATGAGTTGACTTATTTTCTTAAAAGGAAACATATGACATCGATATTTTTTTTAATGCTATCTAGGTATGTTACCTTTGATTAAATTAGACTTAGCCTAAGTCAGGGTGGGTCAGAGGGTTATAAATCTTAAGGTGTCCAGTCCAGCAATTTTTGAAGCCCACTGTACATAGTTACATGCATACATGCACATAGCAACACCTCTTTTGCATTAAGAAGGTAGTAACAACACGTTTCCACTTGTTACCCTGATATACGTATAATTTCTCTTTGATAGAATAAGGTAACATTTTATGCAAACGCGACCAGATCAGTGATCTTAACCCTTGATCACCTATTCAGGGATTACGTAAGAAATCATTTGTTACCTATTGTATGTATGAGAATACAGTGGATGTAATTTACATAACAACATTGAATTAGTTGAAAACAAAATGTTAAACAACAGTGACAACAGCGTGCATCAAAAATATTATTGCCATTTTTTGTTTTTGTTTTGAATATTTCATCAATGAGTCGTAACCGAATATGTAACATCGACACAGTATTCTAACACTTTACCACTGCGGCACGACATGGAGGTCATACTTTAGTACAATCATCAACAGTGTATCCTTGCGTTAATTCTGATCGCAGCCAAAGCTGTCACCTCGAACCCCGAGCTCGGTATTTTTCAGTCTAACAGCGTCACGGCTGAACTTGAATATTTTTCCGTGAAGCGATTGTCATCTGGCTTCCATACCCTATAGGTGCTCGTATGGGCGATATCGAAGTGGATCAGCTGTTGGACTTTTCAGTGCTCAACTACCCGTTACGACTGCCATTGATGTTCGTATGACAACCGGGACCGACGGCTTAACGTGTTTTCTGAGGCACGATCAGACCAATACAAAACTATATTTATGCATACAAATATTTGTACTTATAAACTATACAATTATTGTTTTAAATTTTTCTTTTTATATTTAGTTTGTTAACCCTCGGGACTGCACCCTGACTTATGGTAAGTAAGGATGCATACCAAAATATAGGTAGGATAGGTAGTGATGATTACGTTACCATTACCTAACTGTCACGACTGTGTGTGTAGTGAGCTGTGCTGTGATAGAATATCGCATTTATCTCAGGTTACGTTACGTTTACACGCGTATAGTGCGTAATAAAATTGATCTGAATAAAATTAAAAAGGAATCTAAGAAACTTAACTTATTTAGACCTATTTTGGGATGTGAAAATAGGGAAAAGTCAAAGTTTTAGTTTAGTTAGGCAATTGTGTCTATTTCGTTGCATATAAACTAAACTACAATTGCCAAACTTTAAGTTGTTTTGTTTCGTAAATTGACAAAAACGATCAGATGCTTAAAAACTCAAAGCGGTTCTAGAATGCGGATATAGATACCTTTAGCATTATAAAAATTGTATTTTTGTGTGTATGTGTAATGAATAAACTTCTCGCTTCACGGAAAATATCGAAGTTCAGCCGCATCACAGTTAGACTGGAAAGCCGACCCCAACTGAGTTGGGAAAAAGGTTCAGGGAATGATGATGTGTAATGAATAAACTCTAAAACTACTGGGCTCAATTTAAAAAATTCTTTCACCATTGGAAAGCTACATTCACCCTGAGTATATTGCACTGTGCGATAACCGATTTCCACGCGGGCGGAGCCTCGGGCAACAGCTAGGAACTCAGCTTGACGGCCTCATCAGATGCTTTTTCACGCCCTACTTAAAGGGATTGTAAGAAGAAGGCAACACGTGAGCTGGTAAAGAATTCCAAGACTCAATGGTGCGACAGAGAAAAGATCCACCGAACCGCTTGGTTGTTGATAGAAAATTCTGCACCATATACGGGTGACATCTAAGCTCTGCCCGTGTATTCATAATAATATTAGTTTGGTAGTTAAAATGTGGGTAGCAAACGAGTTTATGAGATTAAAAGTATACCTAGTAATTAACTTATTGAATTAAAATGCCTTCAAAAGTAAATCGATATGAACATCGGCAGACAGTATTGACATAGGTAGGTTTCAGCAAGCTGGTTCATTCGCAAGGTTTCGGTGATAGTAAATATTGATTCGTTTTTCAGAAGAGTGGTTTTAAGCAAGCAAATCTGATAATTAAAAATTAATTTACAAATGAGGTAAACTTACATAAAAATATTTTTACAAGTGTAACTTCCATAATTTTTACCTATTTGTCAATTATTACACTATGGTAGTCACACACATTACAATATGCTTACACACATTTAGGCTTATACAAATATATGGTGAACTGTATTGGGAGATACTTGTGCAAATTTCATAAACGTGTATTTGCACAAGCCTAGGCTTGCACCTTACTTGAAACTGTATGACTACTATAACTCTTTCTGAACTATATTTTTTCTATTTACAGAATGCATGAAAATAAATAAATACGCATGAAATGATCAAGTGACAATACATTTCCATAACCAATATTGGCGAAGAAACATTCATGTTTCCGTGAAAGTGGAATCCGCAGAAGTAACACGAGAACCCATTTTCCAGTCATTATACTATTGACCTTAACACAAAGAGCCATTATACAATGACAATGAAATGCAACGCGGCCGTTTGAGCCGATGAGAAATGGACTTTATTTGTATAAAGCTTAAGTTTAAAGTGTAAATGATTGAATTATAAGATTATTTAAAAAGAAAATGCAACTCTGCACCCAGAAAATCATAGCCGTCACGGTCACGACTGCTAAGAATTGTTGAGGGTAAAAGCTTTTGTTGGACTCGTATGTAAGTTTACTGAAAACAGATTTCAGGTTTTCTATACCGAAAAAAAATGGTAAGTCAAGTTGAATTATTATAATTTAATATAGGTATGTATCTGGTAGAAAAAACTATCATTGAAGTTGAATTATACAAAAATGGATTTAACAGTTTAGTACAGCGTCACTCAATCAATCGGCAAAAGCACCACAGGAAAAAATGACCATTTTGTAAATTTTATTATCTATAGTGCTTGATAATATGCTGTAGATATTTCTAATGATAATACTATTTTATTAATCCAGAAACAGTTGTTAACTAAACAAGACATAACTAATATGACTTTCAATCACTGAAGACTCTCGTCTACTGAAGTACTGAAGAAAACAGGAGTGTTTTAAAGCAAACACAGTAGTGTGCAATGCTAAAGTCTAACCATGCATGTACTTACTTTGTTTGTTCTGAAATATTCTCACAACCACCAGTTCAAGCCTCACCCGACATTATGCAGTCTCATGAAGCCTTAGGGTAATCTATAAACAACAGGAATGTTACGTACAGTATACGGTTAATTCTATATGTAACGTTTTTGTTGTCTTAAATTGCTCTCCGCACATCTCAATAAGAATGAAGAAACCTACTTAACGTGTGAAAAGTAAAATATCAAAATTTCGTGTGCAAACATTAAAGGCAGACAAACCGGCCTGATAGATCCGAAATTATTGTGAAGTTTTGCTTTAATCATAGGGAACATTCACTAAAAATCACAGGTATCAGAAACGCCAGAGGTATGCCAGGTAAAAGTCGTAACATAATCATTTTCAGGAAAGGTTGATAGCAAATATGACTAAAATAATGATGTTGTGTTTGTAATTACAGGATAACAGATATTAGATTAATTCCAATATGTATTGTTATGGATGTTTTATGTACATTTTATCGTTGAAAATAACACTGATTAATCAAATTCACTATTAAATCGATCGGGATATTTACCATGTTTGTTGATTTCTTCGCGTAACCTGTGTGATTAATCAGTGAGATGTACGAGTACCTACTGAAATATAACTTACACTTCCAGGGCGGAGTCTCACCTAGAATCTGGTATACACGGTAATAGACGGAAGGCTGTGCGGATTGGGATTTATGGGTTATAAATTTTCTAGATATTTTTCTAGATATTAATTGGCATGGACAGCATAAATGAAATATCACAATTATATGTTTAGTTATTTAACTAAAAAAATCTAGGTAGAAGAAACCATGAAATAATGTTGAAGTTGATATCTTAAAACGTTACAGTTTATATCATCAGCAGTCGTCAGAGCTCTTCGAAAGACACAACGAGACGGCTGCTGGCGTTACCTCCATCCTAAGTCTCTCTTTACCAATTCATCGGACTACGCACTGCGAGGAGGACCCAAAAGTATATTTAATTTCATGCTTACCTTTTTTATATTTTTATAGATGAAATCTTACTTGAGGGTTCTTTAATAGTCTGCTATATTGAGTCATCCTGGGTCATACTTGTGAGGAACATACTCGTGCATACATCCAGTTTTTATTACCAGTTCTGCACTCCATTTACGGCATATAGAGGTTCTACAATTACTTAAGTGGTGCTTACTTTGGTTTAGATAGTGCTGTTAGTATGTCCAACAATATCATTATGAAACCTTTGTCCGGGAATTTTTCTTAAAAAATACACACCTCGATTACAGCGCCATCTAATCACGTGAAAAATGTTGGGTCGAATGTTTTACTTATATTGCTCAAAATATCAGTAGAATTTATAATAAAAAGCATTCATAAACCGATTTAACATTTTTGTTTACAGCACAGAAGACAGGAACAGCATAAATATAAAACATTATTCCTTCCTAGTATAATGTTATTTTTCTTTTTCTTTCAGTGGGCACACAATAGCGTTACCCTACCCTACGTGCATCGTGTACCTATATATAAAAGCTTCTACAGCAGGCGATCACCACGAGGACATCGCACTGGTACTAGTTGGGTTGTTGTTGACTGGATATAAGGGACCCATTCATAGATATTAATATTATTAGCGTAAATAGACACACAGACTGCTTCATTACCGCGTTACCGAATTAAAAAGCGGCAGTGGTAGTAACTTGTACAAACATTGACATCACTGCAATATCTATTACTGTCAAAGTAGACAATGGTTTATAAGAAAAACGTTTCCCGTTTCATAAACTCTGTGGCTTTCACACGCCTAGGTTTTGTGTAAAGACGTTACTGCTTTTCCATAAAAGTCTTCCTTAGAGCTCAAGGCATACTAATTGATTCCAGTGGTCTTCGAATTGTGCGCTTAGCTACATATTTGGCGATTCATTTAAGTATGTCACTTATACACTTTGTTTCTATAAGGATAAATTTATGGACTGACCAAGATTTTTGAGCTCAAACCAATTATAAGCTGTTATTCTACCTGCTGACTGACAGAAGAGGCTCTGAATCAAGCTTACCTTTCGAAGTTCGACGCGTAAGACGGGAGTCGCTCGAATAGAAGTAATATTAGCCAATCTGTGATGATAATGCTCAACTACTTTGTAGAATAATATTTATAAATTATCTTATTTATACCTATTTAAAATGGTTAAAATACCATTTTAAATAGGTATAAATTTATTAATTTTTCGTTTTGTGAAAATTCACATAATACCTTGAATTTTTACTAACATTTTCCTTTACCAAATCCAATATTGTTACGTTTAGGTTACGATTGTGGCTCAGGTTATTGCGATAATTCAGTTTGATTCGTATAATATTGTGATCCCTCACGCGAGTATAGGTAGGTAGAGTATTGATAAGCACCTATTATTGAAACTAACTGTAACTTATTCAACCACATAAAATTTTAGTTTATTACAATAAGTTTAAAAACTTAATCTTAGTACAGAATACGATTGTGGAGTTAGACACCTAAGAATAACAATGATAAATAAAAGTAAGACATACTTGGTGACTTTTATTGACTCTTCCAAAATCTCAAGTCCTGCGAACTCGGTTCAGATATTATAGAGGCAGTTGTAAAATCATTAATTTAAATTTGGAATTGGTGCATTGCTCGTTCTGCAGTTTTCATATGACTTTTCCGTATGTCCTTCAGATTTCATTTTTTCACACTTGTTTCTGAAATGCCATCGGATACGTTTATGCTACATTTTATAATCTTTATATAGTTCCGAGGATTTGTAGTAGTTCTAGGAGAGGATAATATACGAGAAGATACATTCACTCGGAATTCTTTAGACTGAGTAGACTTGTTTTTTGGTAAGAATTGTTTACACAGAGTGTTCATGAGTTCGCGTTTTACGGAAAAAATGCGTTTAGTGCTTCTGGATTTATTACACAACTCGTCGATCAGAAGATGATTTTGAATTTGATTCACGTCTTGCTTCAATTTCTTCTTCAGAATGAAGTGACTATCGATTAGCACTTCCAATTTCTTTTTCTTTTTTCCGATTACAAATGATTTCAGGATGCAATTCATTGCATTGCATTTAATAAAATTGTTCTCAATAAATTATCACTTATTATCATTTTCTAATATTAATATAAAATATTTTATCTACTTAATTACTACCCCAGGTTATAAACTGGTTGCTTTAATATATTATGTTCAATAACATAATATGTAAGTGATTCTACAATATTACAGGGAGCTTACCGTTCTGTTTCTGTCACATTACAGACTTGGATGAGCGTTTGTCCATTTCGGTGAATCCATTTGTTGGCCACTGTACAAAACATTAATGACTTAAATTAGATTACGACTGACTTGGCCAAAATAGATAATAAAATAACGGCCGTTGATTTAGGCAGCATATTTCTGGTTTATTGGGCATGGTGCTTGTAGAATTAATTTACTCACTGTAACACTCTCAATTGCCTCAAAACGTTCTTAACTATTCAATGCACAGAGGGCCGAATAGAAATGGATTATTCATTTTAAGGTTAACAATATAATACTACAGTTATACTGGATCAAAGAACATACCCACTTTGGATAGATTACAAAACTGTTTAGCAACATAGTGGACTTAGTACAAATGTTCCAAAATTGAAGGCTAAGACTATGTGTATTTCTCGTACAATTGGTCAGTAATGGTACTTAAAATAAGTTATATAGATGAATACCCCATTTGGAGCCGAGTAGTACAGGACAGCCTGCGTGTAGCGTGGCCTCCTCTAGTTCACCTTCAGCATTCAAGTTAGACCAGTAAACTGCTGCGCCTTTGACTGGGTGCACACTTAAACCTAGCTGGGGGAAAACTGTAGCACCTCCTTGAGTTACGTCCGACAGCTGAAATATCAAAAATTATTATACGAGTAATTTGATACATTGTTGCGTATACAGAGCTGTCATTATGTAGAGTTAAGTCCAAAGAAAAATATTTTTCACATATGTTTTTAGTACACTGTTAAGATAGGGACTATAATTTTTGAATATTAAGAAAAAAATACTGTAATTGGAGTCGTCTTCGAGTATTGCGCTTAGCTACATATTTGGCAATATCAACAACGTGACTTAAATTGTATCTTAAAATGAAAAAGAATGAGTATTGGTGCATCGAAATCTTGAAATTAAATAAGTGCTTACATAAAACATTACAGTTGCTATTCTATCACCGCCAGTCTTTGCGTATCTGATATCCTGTGAACAACGGGAATTTCTATATATTAGGTGCAATTCAATGATACGTAGAAAACAAAGACGAAGCATCATACCAACAAATTATCTAAACACAATGTCTAAACGCAATCTCATTCGGTTCAACAATTAGGTATTTAGAACTACCTAGGTGAGTTTAATGTAATTCTTATAATCGTACATTATAAGAATTACATTAAACTCACCAGAAGATACAAACCTTATGAACAGAAGATTCAGCCTGAAAAAAAAACAATATTTAGCAATTCCCTTCCTTCAATTTAAAGAACAACCTTCATGAGTCATAATCAACGTTCCCGCGTTATATTTAGTGTTCTGAATTGAATTTGTAATTAATTACATATTGACCACTTTTCAGGTTTTGAAAGTTTGAAAAAAACCCGTATCCTCGGGAAGTGGACGCCTCGTGACTGAGATAGTGAAATTATATTTATGCTCTACGATATTGTCATAACTAACTTAAAGGAAAAAAGAAAAAGGCATATCATAATACTATACCTAGGTCAAAAGGCAATTAAGGCACCTTGAATCACTTGAATGTAACGGAATAAGGTAACAAAGTAAAGGCAAGGTCCACTTCAGACGCAGATGAAAGTTATGACTTAGAATCCCTCAGTGATGGATAGGCGTAGTGAATTTAGTAAAAATTCAGACAGAGCTGACTGTATCAACTTTGCTTCATCTGGTAAATACAATACTTGGTTATCATCTTCAAAGCTTGTATTTTGAAAACGAGGTTCGCTCTCCTTTTTTTTTTTTATACCACGTAGGTGGCAGACAAGCACACGGCCCACCTGATGGAAAGCGGCCACCGTGGCCTATGAACGTGTGCAACACTAAGTGTGTCACACACGCGCTGCCAACCCTGAAGGGAAAGGGAGAGAGCTGGGAAAGGATGGGGAGGCTAGAAAGGGGAGGGGAAGGAGGGGTATAGTGAGCTCTGGCTACCCTACTTACTGGCGGGAACACAACACGATGGTTATTATGACCGCGGTCTTCTGTAGGGCGGAGGTACTTCCCCAGTTGGACAGCTCATTTCGGACGTGAGATACCGTCGTGTCCTCCTGTCCCAACTATCTTTATTATATTGATTGTTATGTTAGTTTTTACGAAAAAGAATGCCGTATGACACCTAAACTCATAACGAAGGAAACCTCGACAAGAGCCTCCTCAATAAACTTGCATCAATATTATTTTGAACTTAACAGAGGCCCTGAAGGTTCTGATGCATATTTTAACGAACTTTCATTAATCTAGTGAAAATAATAGAACGAACTAATTTATTACTAACAGGTGGGAAATCACAGTGTGCTTCAAAAAATCCTCCAATTCCATAATTGACCACTTGTAGCGGTTCTGCTGCCGCCGTGTTTAAGTTAGTCATGTGCATCACACGGCGGGAGATGCGCTTGATAGTGTCAGATTCTTTATCAGGAAGCCAGGCAAATTTACTGATACGTAGATCCAATATTCGTGTATTACCGGTATCAGGATCGTGTACTGTAGCTCTCTTTAACTATGCCATAAAAAATAAAATCATTGCACATTCAGTAACCTACCCTGTTAGAAATTGTTTGAGTTTCTTGAAGAGAAGAATAAATTCATGGATGATTACATTAATTCTTCTCATCAATTAAAATCATAATTTCATGCACAACATTCATACAGAGAGTGTGTATGAAACACAACATTCATAATTAGCGATATAATTTTATTTTGTTAACTTAGACCAGATTTGTAAAGATAGATAGAAGATACATGACAAGTTATGGGTATGCTAAAATGCAAAAAAAAATTACAATGCCTTATAATCAGTGTCAATGTAAAGTTGGTTGGCGTTACAAACATACAAAATATTATACTGTTGAAATAAACAAAATTTGACCGTACTCTCGTAATCCACACAGATAATACAAAGCAGACCATAGCAGAAATATCAACTCTAAAAAACTCTGAAACGGATCGTCACAGGCAGCGGCAAAGTCATGAACAAGCTGATACACGGTCACGATCCCTTTCGGGTCGCTTTCCGAGTGGATACCATGTCCTAAAAGTAACTTTTAGTCGCTACTTCCACCGCACCATAGTTGTCCATGCTAGTTCATAGTTGGGAAAGTAGTGCTTCTAATTGCATTTACCTTAGGTCGGGCAGTTTGTTTGATAAGCTCCATTTCACTTTCACTAACCACTTCATAGAATAAAATTACATCGGGGTTGCGGTACAAGACTTCTATCTTAATGGGCGCTATTTTTAAAAACGCATGATTATCAGTCACATAGTGACAAAAATATCTGTGAAAAACAAATAGCTGTGTACTTATGAAGAAGTGCAAAGGCGACAATAATTAAACTTTTATGTACAGTTTTAGGTGTGTATACTTAATTAATCTCATCCATTCACACTAAATCTTGGTTGCGACCGCTCAAGACATTAGTTATAATATACCGTGCTGTGTCGGACAGGCATAGAAGAGGAGCTAAAGCTAATATTGTATTAATTATTGCTGATATTCTGGATAGATGAATATTATCAAATTATCGTACCTGCTAGATATTGTTAGGGGCTCCATCACGTCACTGCGACACAGTGCTTCATATGCATGTGTTTTCTTTTGGACATCAGCAACCTTTTTTGGTTTCGTAACTGAATCATTCATTCCATTTACCTGCGTTAAACAGGGTATTTATTAGCCATTATTGTCATTGTATCATTGTAATGTAAAGTAATCATTCTTGAGTATATTTTACTACTTTTGATGAAATAGGAATAAAAACTTTTCCGATGATGCTTTGGAACTTACCACTTTTATTCGTGCTTCTTCTTCAGCTATACGTTTTTGGTAATATGCCCTCATTTTTTTAGCTTTATAATTTTTGGAATCAATTTCTATTACCTTTTCAGTCCACTGTAGAGCACTTTTCTTGTCTCCTGTCAATTTAAATATGTTTGCGTGTTAAATACACAAATATGTCTCCTGTGCATCCAAAACGTTAGAAGTTCCTAAAGTTCACGTTAATATTGGACTAATCTTTCTCGGTTATTGTCGAAATTGCCAATATTACATTGTTATTAAATAAATACTACCATGATACTAATAGGGATAGCTTTTTAGTGAGATTAGGTAGTGACGTAATAAACACAAGCAAGACTGAATACAGATGTTAGAACATTACCTAGAATGTTGTACGCTTGGCTTATGTATGTGAATATATTGATCTTAGTGAACGTATAGGAGCTGTTATCTTCATTGTATTTGCGCAAAGCTTCAATCATCCACGATAGAGATCGCACGACATGAGTCTTGTCTTTTAATAATGTCTGGCCTAGCACATAACAGTCGCTAGCACTTAATGGAGGTCTAAAATTGAAATAAAAAGATAAATACATTTGGGGATACAGTTATATTTTGATATCATTACAATCTCATTAGTGCAATTGAGCTAAATGTTTGTAGAGAGAAGAGTTGATTTCGTTGTTGGTACTGGGTAGGTTTGAAAAATCATTTCTTTCGATAACAAAATCAACTATTATTATTATGTCTATTGTCGTTTTAATTGTAAGTTATGATTGTATAATAGGGTGCAATTAATCTGCAATCATTTTTTATCAGGTGCCCCAATATTAAAATTATTTAGAATTATTAGATAATTTTCAGCAATCAAATCTGGAATACATGTACTTATGAATGGGAGAGAGACTGAGCTCTGCTGGCACACAGCGAATCTGCTTTTTCTTTCTCTACTCAACCTTTTTGCTTAATAACCCATGACGTGAATCTTATATATATTTCTTTCATTTCTATTTCTCTATCTAAATAACCAGTTCAATAATCCCATAATCATACATCAACATAAATCGCTTAAACACATTAATAGGCTATAATTTAAGTAACTGAAATAATCACTGACCTATAAGCAGCATTGTTTAGATTTCCATTTGATAGGTCCTTTATAGTCAAATTGTACGTTCTTTGCAACCTGCCGAGGGCTATTGCAGCGCCTTCTATATCTATTTGTGCAGGATACTTGAGATCCTTGTGGTTCTTTGTTATATTTACTAACGATACTGAAAATAATTCATAATAAATAATAGTCTACTTTTATTATGCGTTCCGATTGACGTCCGAAGTCCATTATGAGAGAGTACGTCACTTCCTTCACCTCGCTTGGTCGCTAAAAGTAGTTCACTTCCGTTTTCTTGCCGCGCTTTTAGCGCCACCTATCGTTTCCGCTAAACAACTAAGCTCCTTACCAAAGCAAGCCGCCATCTTAGTCATTGTTGCGTCGTTTTTCGAACCGAGCACATGGTCGCTACAAAAAATTCAATATTTTAAAATTATTTAAATTTAATATTAATATTTGAATTAATTTTAAATTAACTTTCGAGATTTAAGTAGAAAGTAACTTCAAACAGTGTAGTTTGTCTTCCGTTACCTTTAAGTGTTAAAAAATGTAAAGAGGGTATCCCGCGTAGTGAAAAAACTTTTCCAAGTGATGATAGTTCCTCGGATTGTTCGTCGGATCAAGAGGAACCACCTAGGAAACGACAAAAGCGTTCCCGTTCGCGGGACCTGGATGAGAGGTTTGACTTATTGTCACAGCAATTGGTAAGTCAATTGTACAAATTTTTGGCTACCTCATTTTCAAATGTGCAAGTACCCGTATCTAATATCATGCTACATACATCAAAAATGTTGAATACTTCACCACCAGCCAGTGAACAATTTCTATATCCACCTAAATTAAATGCGGGTAGTATCGTAGATTTAAACGTTTCGATTAAAGAACCACCGTATCAAAGGCAAAGCAATCACGTGTTGATAAAAATAGTATATGCAAAGATTTAACTCGTCTGAATGGAACGCAGTTCGATATACGGAAGTTCAGAAAAAGTACATTGCGTCTCCTGCCTTTACCGAGCTTAGAGTGAACGAAGAGTTACGTCGTCTCGAGGACCCCTTTACACCTTTACGATGGTTTCATAGTTTTGCCGCGCTATCCAACGCGTTCTTGGCTAAAAATGAAGCTATAAATTCAGCGTTACAGTCTTGTTGATTGGTTTGCCACGGCTGACATTTCAGTTAATGCATCAACTATTTTCTATTTTTATGAGAAGTTAAACCAGTTATTTGGTAAGGATTCTGAATACAAAACTGTGTCGCATGATATACTTCAGATAGTTTGCGGGAAACGAGCCGAAGTGTTAGAATTACGCCGTACACTAAAAAACTGAAAGATAAGTATATGAAAGACGATTTGGCTAAAATACCTCCTTCTTGCGAATACATGTTTGACCCCGGTCAGTTATCATTATATTTACAGAAAATTGGGGTGGGGGGGGTAGATAAATTACAAAAGTAGACCCAATCTTCTACTCGCACCCGCGCAAAATCGCCAGAACCCTCGACTTCTTCTGCTAACACTAAGCCATTTCAAAGCCGCCCCAATAGCTATAAGACAAAACAAGCCGAAAGCAAAGACTCCGAGCGAATCTTGTCGGCTAGAAATAAGGGGGGGGAGAAAATATAAAACAGAGGGTAAAAGAGCGGGATATAAAAATAAATGACTACACAGGGTTTTCAGCTGGTTGTCTGAGACGCTTTCAAAACACTTGGGCTCTTTTCAATCCACCCAGATCAATTCGGAAATTAATAACAGGTCTCAGAATACCATTCAACAAGACTCCTCCATTGGTTCTACCGACTCTAGATATTTTAACAAAGTATCAGACCCCAATATCGCAATTAATGTCAACCGAAATTCAAAATCTAATTCAATTAAAAGTCTTGGAGCCAGCTCCCCTTACACCGTCTTTTATATCCCCTCTATTTATAATTCCAAAATCCAACGGAAAAAGTCGAACCATTTTCAATCTCAAGGCTCTAAATCAGTACGTGAAGCCGAAGCACTTTCATCTAGTCAATCATCATCAAGTGCCCAATTTTCTACAACGAGGAGATTGGATGGTGAAGTTAGACCTAAGCCAGACTTATTATCACCTGCCTGTAAGAAAGCAACACAGAAGGTTCCTCAGAATCAGCTATCAAGGTCAACTGCTTCAGATGACGTGTCTACCGTTCGGCCTAGCTGCAGCACCTCGAATATTCGCCTCTGTAACAAATTGGACGGCAGAAATACTTCGCAAGAAAGGCCTAAGGTTAGTAGTCTACTTGGACGATTATTTTATAGTACATCAGAAGCGAGATACACTAACAGCTCAAGTAGAAATTGCAATACAGTTTCTGACCAGCTTGGGTTTCTGTATCAATATGGAGAAATCGATAACTACACCAACGAGGTTTATCGAATTTCTAGGAGTGGCATGGGACACCAAATCCAACACGAAGTCCTTACCTTCCGACAAGATACAGCGAATGCAGCAGATGTTGCGAGTACGACTCGCGACCGGCAGTTGGAACCTAAAACAGGCGCAACGCCTTATAGGTCATCTCAACTTTGCAACCTTCATCACCCACCGGGGAAGGTTGCATTGCCGTTCTCTACAACGTCACAGCAACAAAAAATCTGTATCAATATGGAGAAATCGATAACTACACCAACGAGGTTTATCGAATTTCTAGGAGTGGCATGGGACACCAAATCCAACACGAAGTCCTTACCTTCCGACAAGATACAGCGAATGCAGCAGATGTTGCGAGTACGACTCGCGACCGGCAGTTGGAACCTAAAACAGGCGCAACGCCTTATAGGTCATCTCAACTTTGCAACCTTCATCACCCACCGGGGAAGGTTGCATTGCCGTTCTCTACAACGTCACAGCAACAAACTCAATTGCAGATTCGGTATCCAGAAGAGGTACGGTCAGAACTGAACTGGTGGCTGGAAAATGTCAGTCAGAAATCGGCAATCCATCCCCAGAGAACGTCCACGAATCACGTCATCACAGACGCGTCGAACATTCAATGGGGGGCTTTGGTGAACAACGAAATGATAACGGGCCAATGGGAAGAACATCAGACCAAGTGGCATTGCAATCTAAAGGAGATGTTTGCTGTGATAGCCGTCATATCAGCAAAGCAGTGCAGCTCCAGAATTCGACAGTGATTCTTCAGAGCGACAACAAGACAGTCGTAGCTTACATAAAAAAAAAGGAAGGCGGAACGCGATCGCGTCTTCTGCTGAACTTGACCCGTCAGTTGCTGAGCCTGGCGGATCGTCTCAACATTGTGCTTTGCCCTCATCACCTACCAGGGCTTTTGAACACAGAAGCCGATCATCTATCAAGGAATCGTGCCGCCGCCGAGTGGCACCTAACAGACGTAGAAACATCGAGGCTGTTCAGTATGTGGGGCACACCAGACTTGGACCTGTTCGCATCACAGACAGCACATGTCGTAGCAAACTATGTTACGCTAGACTTGTCAGACTCGAACGCCTACTTTCACGACGCGTTCAGCAGATTCTGGCATTACAGACTTGCATGGCTATTCCCGCCACCCAGCCTAATGCCCAGGGTACTACATCATCTAAATTCAGCCTCCGGCCGGTACATCCTAATAGCACCCAAGTGGAGGAAGTTCTTTTGGAGGCCAGACCTGAAAAGTCGCGCTTTGAAGCGTCCTATGAAGTTCAGAGATCTGGACAAGAATTTGGTGGACACGGTAACAATGCTAGCACCCACGCAAGTCAGCAAGGTATGCCCCCATTTGAAGTAGATGGGTGAGGTTTTGCCAAGAGAAGAGTAGTATTCCGAATCCACCAGACGTAGCTAGATACCTCAGTTATTTATTTTTAACGGATCGTCTCTCTTACAGAACAATTCTCGTTCATAAATCGGTTATTGCCGCCATTTGCGAAACTATATCCGATATTAAAATTTCATCTAATCCTGCTGTCAAACATATACTGAAAGCTATTTCCTTAGCAAAACCTGTACCGCCTAAATTACCGATTTGGGACGCCAGGATTTTGATTAATTTGTTAAAAAAGCAAGAGATAGATTTGAATAGTTTATATCAAGTGTCTAGACGCACTGCGGCTATTTTATTATTATCTTCGGGTCGTAGAGTACACGACCTTACTCTGTTGCACACTGATAGGCAACATTTTATAGATAACACTAATTCTATTACCTTGCATCCCGTTTTCGGGTCGAAAACTGACTCGTCCTCATATCAACAATCATTTATATCCGCCCCTGATAAAGGCATCGATGCAGTATATTGGTTACGCACTCTTGTAAATATGACACAGGCAACTCGAGGCAATATTACTAATTTGTTTTTAGTAACTAAAGGCCCTACGAGACCAGCTACTGCAGCGATCATCGGGGGTTGGATGAAGCGTATTCTGGCTTATGCCGGAATTCATGCATCAGCTTTAAGTTGTAGATCAGCTGTTTCATCCTTAAATTGGGTAGAAAATTATCATATAATTAATGATATTCTAGATAAAGCTAATTGGCAACATGAAAGTATCTTAAGAAAGGTTTACTTGAAAGAAATTAATAATGTAAACAGAGAAATAATGTTAGAAAAATCTCTTTCACAATATTTTCAACCCAATAATTAACGTTAGTTGTGTAATAAATTGATTGATACGCACTTTATTCAATGTACATTTAGGTTTATAATCATTCATAAATATTCAATCACATTGTTGCGTTTCAGTTGTACACTTACTATATTACCAAAAATACAAGCCACCAGGAGATAACAAACAGTCTCTCATAATGGACTTCGGACGTCAATCGGAACGCATAATATTAAAATTTTACCTTCAAATAAAATTTGTATTATGCTTCCATGGACGTCCGAAGTCCCAGTAATTTCTTCCTGGTGCTAAGCCATTATGAGCCGAACAATGACTAAGATGGCGGCTTGCTTTGGCAAGGAGCTTAGTTGTTTAGCGGAAACGATAGGTGGCGCTAAAAGCGCGGCAAGAAAACGGAAGTGAACTACTTTTAGCGACCAAGCGAGGTGAAGGAAGTGACGTACTCTCTCATAATGGACTTCGGACGTCCATGGAAGCATAATACAAATTTTATTTGAAGGTAAAATTTTAATATTAAAGCTCTTATAAAATTTTAAGAAAACATGTCGAAAATGAGATTCTGTCTAAAGTTTGTAAAGGAACGTCTACCTGTGTCCGTTTTCATTATTCTTTTCAAACTTTCAAAATCAGAAGTTAATTGTTTTATAACTGTGAAAGCTTTGATGGGATTCTCTAAGTAGTTAGAAATATTTTGCATCGCAATTTCATGTTCTGTTTTATACCGATCAGCATGCCTACAATAAAAAAAATGTGATATAAAATATATATATATATATATATAAATGTCTTCTCATCTTGTTTTTAAGGTGAGTGTTCTGGAGCTATCGCACTTTGACCCCTTTGGATCTTTTGTGTAGACCCCAACTTGGCGCCTACGTTTGAGGAGGAATAGCCTTCTTAATAAGGGTAGCTATCTCTAGGTGCATAGTAACCCTATGGTTTGGGGTAACTCTTCCTGAAAAGATCCATTCGTTGTCTTCCTAGGACGTGAAGCTAGCACACTGTAAGCATTTTGCAGCTTTCGCTTAATGATAAACAAACTCAGGCTGAGTGAAGTGTTGATGAGTTCATGCTTACCTGTTCAGGATGTAAAGTCTTTTCTCTTGTTTGTTAATATAGTTATCAAGGTCATCTATAGTCCTTTTTAAAGTATGTGGTAAGGTTTCAAGGTCTACCAAAGAAGTATACATTTGTGTGTTCGTCATTACAATTAAACTGTAAAGTACGGAGATTCTTAAAGCATGTAGCATATTGGTACTAGGATTAAAAATGCAGAAAGTAAAATATTGTATGATCTATAGAGAGCTCAAACGCGATTTCAAAAGTGATAATCAATGAAATATTTGTAAGTACTAAATCAGTTTGGCACACTTCACCTTTTATAATAGATAATGCGCTTAGTAAATCGGGTATATACTTTGAAACATTACTAATTATTTTTCCAATTAAAATAAATTTTTCATTCAATTTCATATATTCATTATTAATTTATGCAGCGCATTTCATTAAGCGATAAATTGGTAGTACTTAGTGAATGTTTATTTATATTACGATCGAAAGTTCACCGTTTTGAATCTTGGCCATTACACTACCGACAAAAACCCACTACAGACATGAGCCATTGCTTTCTTGAGGGGTAATTTTAGTAATTCCAGTTGCTAATATTCTATAAGAGAAGAAGATAAGAGAGGAAACGGGACTTGTAGGGAGAAATAATAGGCAAATTGAACAGTTATAATGTATTTTATTGGCTTCTAAGCCAGACTCTAGTCTGTAGTGATCGTACCTATTTATTATTACTTGCCTTCAATTTGCAGATTTTGTTTTTCTTCAATTTCAGTAAAATCTTCTTCACTAGATTTTTAAACAAAGGTACTTTACTATGAATCATAAATAAATATAAATATTTTAGGACATATCTACACAACGTCACCCTGGTCTATGGTAAGCATAGTTCAACTAGCTTGTGTTATGGGGGTTCTAAAATGCTGATAAACATACTTGGATACATTTTTTTGTAAAATATACATACTATATAAAGAAACACCTAGATCAATGCAAATATTTATAGTCATACACACAAATATTGGCACTGAGCGGGAATTGAACCCGTGATCCTGACTTAACCGTCGCTGCCCTTACACCCTAAAAATTGTCAAAATATGAACAACATGAACGAATTATGGGACGTGAGAAATTGTATCTATTAATGATCAGAGAAGTTAGTTAATAATAAAGGTATTTTTTATTTGGTCGGTACTACCTGAATGTCTCTGGTATTGATTTAGGTATATGGAAATTACTAGCGTCCGTCTCCCTTTGGTGCACTAGGTTACAGGGTTTAATTAACTCTTGACCGCACTGTGGAATCCATTTGTTACACACTAAAAATATATTGATATATAAAAATAAAATGATTGAGGCAACGAAACAAAAATCGAACAACGATATAGGTTAGTTCAGCAAATGCCGGTTCGAAACGCGGCCCCGGGAAGAGACTCCGTCACGTAACTCAGCGGGCTTAACATACAAACTTATAAACTATGTACTAAGCTTACATAAATTTACATTTACAAGCTACTAAGCTAACATACAAACTTTCAAACATCTTTACAAATTTTCACATTTTATAGGATTATAGCTTTTTAATTTACTAGCTGACCCGCGCATATTCGTCAATGTCATAAAAGTTGATAATTTATAGCCTAATATATAATATTCAAATCTTCCCGTTGAATCTTTATCTATTGCAAAAACATAACAAAATTCGTTGCGTAGTAACATACATACGGAGGGACAGGCAGTTAGATAGCGGTAAGCTTATACTATGTAGGGAGTTACGTACCCCATTTCGAGCCCAGCAGTACTGGGCAGCTTGCATGTGTCATAGCGAGATTACGTTCTCCTGAAGCATGCATGTTTAGCCAGACAAGGGCTGCACCCTTTACCGGTTTCACGCTGAGATGGATTTTAGTGAATACTGTAGCTCCTCCAAGAGGTACTTCTGATAACTATGAACAGCAGTGCAATTCGCTAAGTATACATCGTTGGGCTCGTCGATGAACTCGACGTAGAGTACAACCTATAACTGACGATTAGAGAACTGTACTGCTGTTCTAGGCTGTGCCTACATCGAGTTCAGCGTAGAACTCAACGCAGAATGGTTAGAGAATTGCATTACTGCAGTTCTAGGTTGGTAGCGTAAGTTCTAGGCTGTGCTCGTTGTTGAGTTCGTCGATGAGCTCGACGATGTATGCTTAGAGAATTGCACCGCAGAATAAAATACGCATTAAAGCGATTTGTGATTAGCAAAGGTTTCAAATAATTTTGTACTTTTTCAAGTCATCCTCACTTATATACCGATAAACTTGCTGAGTGATGGATACGGTCAATGAGTCATAAAAGCCAACCAATCCATATCATGAAGAGGAGGAGTAGGAGAGTGTGTCGGGCTAAGAATGTAGGTCTTTAACCGGGCTTAGTATTCAGATGAAGAATCGACATATCTTTAGAGAAACTTACGTACATAAAACATTACAGTGGCAAAATTATTCTCATCATTTTTAGTACACTCTGAAGAAATATCCTGTAAGCAAAAAAATACCCAATCATAAATTTAGCTAACCGTTTAAGAATCCGATAAATGCGATTATTTTTCGTAACAGTTGATATTTATTTCTATCTATAGTTTAACATAAATATTACGCACATTACGGCTTAGAAACAGGAGCAAAACCATTTGCCCGTATATGTTAGTCAATGTATACGTCTACATTCCGATATGCTACGAATATGTTATAGTCTACGAGAAATGAGAATGTTTAATATAATATTAGTCAGGGTCTACGATCACATTTCGATGCGCTACGAGTATATCAAACTCTACGAGAAAAAGAATTTTGACGTTCACATTTTTATCGAAAAATGTCTCCTTGGGTCTACGATAACAGCCCGAAATGCTACAAATAACTATATTAAACTCTACGAGAAATATAAAGTTTTATATGCCAATAAGGGTCCACAAAAATATATGTAAGAAAAAAAGTAAAGTCTACAAGAAATGGAAGAAGTATATTCAGTCTTTTATTTTTTGAAAATAAAAAAAGAATTATTTCAGAAAATTTACAGAGACAGAATTTAGACTAAAACACAGCAAACAAAAGATTGGAAAGGCTTTACCTCGTATTGACGGGCACTTCTCTGTTGACAAGATAAGTCATAAAAGTAACCACTTTTTTAAACTGCTGGTATATTCCGATAATCGGTATCTCGTAGATAGGTACATAAAATTATTACTTACCGAAGGTGTATCAAAATGAGGTTCATAATATCCTCCTACTCCATAGTTAACCACTTGTAGTCGGTCAGTCAATGCTAAATTCAAACCAGTCATGTCAGCTACTCGGCGAGAGATACGAGCAGCGATGTCAAATTCCATATCTTTCAACCAGGCTGACTTACTGACACGATATTGTACCAGAACTTTTTCAGGCTCCCCACTGGAGATGGCTGTACCCTGAAACTGTTATATTATTATGTGAGCGTTATGAATCGTGAATAAGAGATAAAAGGGAGAACATGAGTCAACAGAGTTTCTGCTCAAATAGGAACTGCCTGACTGTTTAATTCACTTCGTTCACCCGGCTGATATTTACAAATTGATCTGAAAAGCTACGCATAGTGTTACTGTAAATAGCTGCCCATGTATCACGAAGGACAGAATATTTATGATTAGATGCATGTATGCATTCAATTCATACATATATAATATGGACGAGGTGGGGACCTGGTGACCTGGAATACAGGCCTGAAGTCTAACTTAAGGACCAGGCACCTACAATATAATATTATGAATTCGGCTACAAGATGCTAGATCCTTTATATGTCTTCAGCTTTCTTGTAAATACTAAGAACTACTGCATAGTCGGATAGGTCATCAAAATTTTATTCGCAACGACGTCATCACCTTTGTACCCAACCAAAGTTCGTTTTACTTACTCTAATCGTAGCAAGTTGCTTAAGGGTATCAATTTCGTCATCACTTATTATGTCATGGAACAATATTATATCAGGATTTATGTACTTCATTTCCATTTTTATAGGAGCAATTTTTAAAAAGGCATGGGTTTCAAACATGTAACGGCATGTTAATCTGAAACAGGATTTGAGTAAATTATCGGCAGGGCGTAGTCAGGCTCTATCTTCCAAATATAATAAAATTATGTCACCATCTTCGCGATCCTGTCGAAATAATTATTTTGTCCATTTGCTAAAATGTTGTTAATATTGACGTTTTGTAAGTGCAGATGCAGAATAAATGATTTTTGATTGATTGATTGATTGATCTAATGTTATCTCTAATTTTGGGAGGCTTTGGACTACTGTTTCCATGCTAGCCAGGATTTTATTTCGAGTTTCGCAAGGTAATATTATTATTGAAATCTTATACCTGGTAGATATTTCCCTAGGTACGACCATCTCGCCGCGGCAATGCGCCTCGTACGTGTTTTTGACCTCAGTGTAAGCATCCATAATTTCTGGTTCACTCTCAGAATTCTATGTTGACATGTAACCATATTTAAAAATGAATGTTCGAAATCTAAGTATTTATAAAACTAATAAAATAGCTTACTTCGCCTTGTTCATTCTCCAAATTCTTTTCATCTGCAATTCTTTCAGAGTACAATGGTAAATTATATTTGGCTCGTGAATTTTTGGGATCTATATCGAGCAACGTGTATGTCCATTTTAATGCATTTTGCATATCTCCTGTATATATGATATAATATTATCATCCCTTTATCAGAGAATGTGTTACTTAATGTGAAAAGATATTGGGAATATTCTACTGATTTTCTTCTCAAAAATTTATCTCGTATATTAGAAATCAATTGAAATAGGACAAGCACTTTTGCAGCGTTACTTTCGAAGTTGTATAGTAAACATAAGACACAAGTAATGTGTATTTGAGATATATGTCTAAGAAGAAAATTAATATATAATAATTGATTATATTTTAATGTTACTACAACAGCAAGGAAAAATGGCGTCAATAGTACGAAATTCTATATAGCCAACGTAATAGGTCCTACCCCTTTTAATTCAAACGATTATACTAACTGAGATGATACAATTCAGTATATAAAATCTTTACCTAACGAATAATATGCAAAAATTATATACTCCAGTATATCGACTACGCTGAAGTTATAAATGGTGTTTTCCTTTGTATATTTGCGGAAAGCTTCAATCATCCATGCGCATACGTTCACATAATCTGCCTCTTTATAGAATACTCGCCCTAGTTCATAGCAGTCGCCTGCTGTCATTGGCGTACTGGAAGGTTTACAATTAGATATCATTATCTATTTACTATTATATGATTGTAAAAAGTGTATGTTTGTCCGCGATGGACGCAAAAACTAGGTACTGAACGGATTTCGATGCGGTTTTTTTGTTTGAAAGGGTTTGGTCCAACTTGACATTTTACGTTTGTTTGATAACAATCGGAATCAAAAATATACAATTTAAAACACCGACCAAGTGTGAGTCGGACTCGCGTACGAAGTCTATATAATTATGGTCTATCTAATAATATATTTATTATTGGGGAAATATGTAGGATATTTCCTATGAATTAATATGAATTTGAATTAAACACGTCGAAAAATAAACCATATTTCGACCATTTGTTGGTACCTGATTTAGCTGAATTTTTGCTTTTAGTTCTGGAATTCTCAAGACAAAGCATTGAACATGGTGCCATAGAGCTGATTTGATGATAGAGTAGGCAGGAAAATATCATTATTTCTTTGAAATATATTTGCACAACAAGTATTTTTCTTATGTTACCTATAAACTCCGTCAGTCAGTTTGCCTCTTGCTAACTCCTTTATATTTAATTTATACGTTTCCTGTAACCTACTGATAGCTTGTGCGGCACCTATCAGATCTTCCTGAGTTGGATACACATAATTTTCATCGATAATCGTAAAATTCATTATATGTCCTGCAAAAGGAAATAAACTAAGCTTAGCCTTATATTTTTCATCCTCACATTCATAGTTCTATTACAAAAAGACATAATCATCTTAATTACCTTCTTTTACTGCAATATTATCTTCAATATAATCAAGATCAACAGATAATCTTTTCATAAGGATGAAAGCGCTAATGGGGTTGCCTAAATACGTGGGAGTATCTTTTATAGCCTTTTTATGTTGTACTGGGAATTCATTCAGATATCTGGAAATGAATAAGATCTTGTTACAATAAGAAAATATTGTAATAAATGGATAAAAAATTTAATCAAGTCTTACTTTTTCATAAAAGCAAGTCTTTTCTCTTGCTTATGAAAATATAAATCTAAGATGTCTATAATTCTTTTCTGAGTTTTCAGTAAACATTCTAGATCTACAATTGCCGTGAAAAGTTCTGCGTTGGTCCAATTGCTAACAATGCATAATAATAAGAAATATACAGTGTACATCATGTTATGAACACATTAGGTATCATATTTCACGAATTTAATACGTGTAGAAACATATGAGATTAGGTTTGGTTACATGATATACCACAACTCTTTTGCCTGTCTTTGTAACGACTGATGTAGATTTTAGTAGGTAGTTTACGTAGGTGAGTAAGTGTGTTTGGCGTCGTAGATAAAGTACAGCATAAGACCAATACCAGTGTTAAGTATTAAGGTGCCTATCGCAATAATAATAGCATGTTGTGTGATTAAAATAGTGATTAGGTATGTAAGAAAGGCTTTAAAATCATAATTACATTTTTATGCCCTTAATGATTAAAATCGTGCCTAGCGATAAGACCGCCGATTGTACTGCCACTTTTGTCTTGCTGTTATTTTTATTTTTCTGTATAATGCATTTGGTGTAATAACAATAAAGAAATTTGTATATAGTATTGTAGTTTTTATGAACTCCACACAAAAATTTAACCACGATAAAATCGTACAATGAAATACAAAAATATTAATTAATTGTTTGATAAGTTTAAAATTTACTATAAAGGTATTTATGATGTGAACGATTGAGCATAGCATCGGCCCTTCAAATAATGCTACAACACTGCAGTTGCAGTAGCGCTTACTTGCTGCACCTCCATCCCTTCTATCTCCTGTAGGAGACGGCTTTGTAAACTGGACAAGCTTGGGCTACAGTAACGCTGTATTGGTAGGTTACGACGTCACTGTAGTCTAAATTTTACATTAGGTATCTTGTAGTTTATGCATATAAACAGTAACGAATATCAAGAAGATAACAAGAATTTTTATTAAAAACGAAACCAGGGAGTCAATGAGCGAATAATTTTTATCCAGTAGGTACTCTAAATATGAAAAAGTCACATAGGATTTCAAGAAATAAGAATTCGAATTCATTATGATCTAATTATCAGATAACTGCGTCGAATATGTGTTCAGAGATAGACTCGGGTATGTTGTCATCTTTGTACTTCAAGTTACATGGTTTGCGTTGCTCCTGCCCCGCAAGATGAAGCCATTTGTTGGCCACTGTGAATATCAATACTGGTGATTAAGACTCATAGTTGTTTAAATAAGTGAATAAGATTGTAGCGTAATTATTACTCATGGTCTTAAGACATGTGTGATAAGTATTTTTTGTTCGTGCACCTTTATTATTAGGTTTACTAGAAAAAAAAGATAAGTATCGCTATAACGCGTGCGATATTATCGCCCTACAATAACGCGTTTGTGTGTTTGACGCTTCACAAAAATAAATCGATATAAAATATATTTTAATAGTTTTAGCTCAATATAATCTTCACTGTACCACATGCAAATAATTACTGATCAAGCGAACTTCGCAAGTGAAGTTCGATCATAATTATATGAGACGCTTCATTCGAAGATATAATTAACCAGGTAGTCCCTTATATCTACTAGGCAACATCGCACATTTTTAAGAGATATGAATATGACTAGATTTGATTTGAGCGAGTAGGTGCCTACCTACCGTGCTACACTCTTGACAGATACTCATTTTTTAGAGAGGAGAGGAAAAAACCTCGTAAAACTTTCTTGCTTTGGGTACAGTAGTTATCAAACATATTAACAATACTGTTTGTGTACAATGGGTGGGAGGGAGATTATATCTTCGAATGAAGCGTCTCATATAATTATGATCGAACTTCACTTGCGAAGTTCGCTTGATCAGTAATTATATTTCGACGCTTCATTCTTTGATATAATTAACCAGGTAGACTTTCAGAGTTATGTAGCATAGAAAGTTTTTATTTTTATTTCAGTGAAACTCTTAATATGAGCATAATGAATATTAAGAACAAAAACGCGTATTTACTTAGGTAATTAATTAAATATTTAATTACATACTAATACAAATTTTAATCTAATAACATAGGTACTATGTGGGTAGCACTATGCTAAGCATACTGAATTAGCGGAAATGTTCGTGACCAATTACTGTTCAGTTATAAAGTTTTGCGAATGTATTGGATGTGTTCTGCAGTTTTACTAAAGTATCCACTGAAAGACCGCGCGAGTGCGCGGCTGACGAGGCGCCCTGGGCGTGCTGTGTGCGCTAGACACGCAGCACGTGTCAACGCCGCTTTCTGTCAGCACCTATTTAAGACTGATTGTGTGGTAACTGATATATGTGGTAATTTGTGTGTTAACCATAACTGACCCGTACTGGTTGTTCACTTATTTTTTGTAACAAAAATATAATCTTTGAAAAGTGTTGGTCACGACCGGAAGCAGTAGTTTTTACCATGTCTGTTATCGAGATACGAATACCGTGGTTTGAAAACCAAATAAAAGAATATTTCCGATTTTAATAATACAAGTTTGTACGTGATAAGCAGTACAAAGAGAAAGAAGAATTTACTAACTTGATAATGATATTTTCCGGATTTAAATTAGTATCAATTGGGATACCATCATTGTGAGGTGTGATTAAAAAAGGGAATTGTCGAGTCCCATGCTGTAGAGTATTTGAATGCATTATTTGATAATTCCCATTCTATGTCCGGATTTATTATTCTTTAATCACAGTCCGCGTAATTATCTTACTATTACGTCTTTTAATTATTATTTTTTTTGTGAGGAGCTATAAAAAAAATAAATAAAAATATATTAACGTAATTTCGAAGTTATGTGTGTATTTATCGCAAGTTTGTCTATTTATTTATTTAGTACCCGGAGAAGGGCAATAGGCTCTCCACCTATTACATTTGGATCTGAACATAAACTGGCAAAATGTGGGTGCTAGCACCTCTGCCCACCCCCGCGGGGATAAAAGCGTGAGCTTATGTTCATGTATATTAACGTAAGATGCTACAATCCAAATATCACGCTTCTCGCAACAATGCCAAATGAGCCCGGACATTTAAATGAGGGAATTGCAGCTTATGGCAGTCGTAATATCGACGCAAAGCAATAATAGTTACACCGTTGTTCTCCAATCGCATGAAAGTTTTTCAAACCAATGAAGACGGCTAAAGGCTCTAAGTAATTTGTTGAACGCATTTCGCTTGCTCCACTGCTATTACACACTGCGCCCCCCCCCCCCCTGTCCGGGAGGCATCCGTGTAAATCTCCAATTTAAAGGGAGTGAGAGCCATATGATAAATGTAGAGGTTCTCGCTCCACCAATTATGGTCTTTCAATAACCCTGGAGGGAGTTTGATTTTGATTTCATACTCTTCGTATATCGATTACAAAAGACATTAATATCGTTCTAGAATTTTCGTGTATAGCATTTGGCGGCAGGGTACGAAAAGGTTAACTCCTATTAGTTGAGCTAAGTCACGTATAATGCACTGTGGTAAAGTTGAATACTTTTGAACTAATTGTGCTATGTTATTTAGCTTTTCGATAGGTAGATAATGGTTATGTTAGGTTTCTCGTATCATGTACAAAGGCTAAATATTCACATGACTATTGTGAGTGTAATAAACTTCTATCGAATTTTTAACGAAGCCTAACCTTTTTAGTACTGACAGAGTTTCGTTTATATTTTCTAGACACCGAGCATAGTTGTCTCCTATACCCCATATTTCGTCTAAGTATGCCACGGATCTAAAATCGTGATCTCATAAGTTTTGTGAGGGTCTTGGTTGGCACCAAGAGACTGATAACCCGTAGGGTAAAGATGGATTCTATGGACTCATAGATGGTTTTTACACCGGAGATGATTCGAATTGAAATCGTAAAGAAAAATTACATTTGAGGTGATTATCGGTTTTAGTAGGTACGCCTCTTTTAAATCAATAGTAGCTAGATAGAAGTTTTTGGTGGCTGTACATGGAGAAATTGTTTTTTAAGCCTAATAACTTATCTATGGCTATATACATTAACGTGTTTATCGATGGGTAAGAAATTATTATCAGGAACAGTGACTTGCTGAACGTCTTTGAGAAATGGAATTGAATGCCCTCCTTGATCTGTTTCAGAACAATTGTAATTTTACCAACTTTAGGTCAGCCATTATAACAATAAGTTATACAACAGGCATGACATGTGAACTACTACTGTGTCGTTGCACGGGGCTTGTTCGGAGAGACAGCCTTCTCATTGGGAACACGCTGGTTGTTGCGCAAACTCTCAGTCGTCACACCTGGCGACGGTTCTCTTCTCCCCCCGCCCCCCCCCCCCCTTCCCTTGTTCGGTGGGAAGCGAGGAGCTTGCCAGTTTCCCTGATGGTGGTAGTGACAAGGGCCTGGCTGTTAAGAGGCGCTTGCTATTGGTTTCTAAAGAGGTTTTATTTTTTATTTTTTTTTTTATTTTACCTACTTTCTGCATCATGGATTACGCTTAGGCCGGTTTTATCTAGAGTGAGTGTAATAATTAGCTTAGTACGGCACTGTGTGAATTGGTACTGTAAATCTGTTAACAAACGGCACCCCTGTAGGCCTAACACGGGCGCGGGACAAATATCTCTCTCCACCGCTTATGTCAAATTGACGGGGACAAACGTGTTTCTCCCTAATTGCTAGCATGGCGTCGAAGGAGATAACTTATGTCCCTCGCTGTGACGTAGACGAGGGACTTTTTCTCCACTTGCTTAGCACGGCGGCCGTAAAGTGGACAAGATATGTCTCTTTTTGACAGATTATAGAGAGATATTAGTCTCCGAACTATTGAGGTGGGGACAAAAATCGTAACCGAAAAATAAATACATTGAATTTGATTAATTAATTAATGAATTATAATTTTAATATAATATAACATATCTATATATGTATATATATATGGGGAAGGGGGAATTTAAATATTTTTCTCAAATAATTTTGACCTTCAATATTTAAAATCCAGTAATAAAGTATTAATATATATATATATACATATATATATGTATGTATGTATATATATATATATATGTATGTATGTATACATATACGTATACATATGTATGTATATGTATGTATATGACTCTACAACCGGTCATAGTGGGACCCCCCCCCTACAGCGGTCAGCAGTACGAGTGTGACACCCTAGGCATTACAAACATCGATAGGCCATAGTAACCATTTTCCAACAGGTGGGCCGTGTGCTCGTCTGCCACCTAAGTTGTATAAAAAATCCAAACATAATAGTCCTATATTATTACGACACATTACGTAACACAATACATCCCATTACAAGGTAATAATACCTACTTACTAACTTAGCTATATCTACATTATATGAAATTAAAATAACACCGACAATTTAAAAAGTCAATGTGGCACTTAAAAAATATGCACGTTGCTAGGTTTTATCAATTTGGTCGAATAATACTTTTTCGTATATTGGTAGCATTGAGTGGACAAACGTTCTCCCCGGTGACAAACTAGTCTCTCCTCGACGCCATGCTAGCTAAAGGGAGAGACAAGGAGGGAAAGACAAATTTTTCTCCACTCCCCGGGGACTTTTGTCTCCGCGCCATGCTAGCCCTACTGGCATCCATTGCTGAGGTGCTTTAGTTCCTGAATTTTATCTTCGCCTAATAAGAGAAGGTCCATTGCCCTATTTATAGTGGTAATTCCTGAACCGAGTTATTGTTGCTGAGTAGAAAGAGTGTTTTATCTCTATTTCTAACCATATTAGGTACATCTAATGCAATTGCAAGCTTTAAGATTAGGTCTTATCGTCAAGTCGGTGATTTATTGTGTTCCAGTCGGATCGACATATTGATAGGTGTTGGAGCCGAACTCTCAATCATCTGGTCCTTTTGATCTGATAATATACGAATTTTCGTTATTCTCATGTACGAAATAGTAAAAAAGAGGGTATATAATAATTTTTATAGCATTACGGCATAGAAATATTTATACAACTGTTTGGTTATGCAAATATCGCTGGGCACTCGCAATGGATTGACCCTTGGACCCTTGGACCCTTTGGGCCCTTGGACCCTGAAAGTTCCTTATTTTACGATTTTCGTAAAATAATTATTATCATCGTTGGAGACTCGCAGTCAACCCCGATGTAATTTGAAAGGTATTTATTGACTCGCAGTCAATCCATACCTGTAGGAACTTTGGGCGGAGAATAGAATGTTCTATTATCATCGGGTGAGACTCGCAGTCTACCTCTGATGTAATTTGCTAGGCAGATATTGACCCGCAGTCAATCCTTACCTGCAGAACATTGTCTCGCCTTGGAATTAATTAATTATTAAAGAGTAATGCACCGTATGATAGTTTGAGCGTTAAGATTAGGTGTTTTAGTCAAAGTTGGTAACTTTTTTGTGATCCGGTCGGAACCGCATTATCGGCAGGTATTAGAGGCTAGCTCTGAAATTTCTGGTCCTTTTGACCTAATATATTATAAACTTTCATTACTCTAATGTACGAAATAGTAAAAAAAAAAAAAGGAGGGTATATAATATTTTTTATAGCATTGCGGCATAGTAATATTTATACTACTGTTTGGTTATGTAAATATCGTTGGGCATTCACAATGGACCCCGATAGTAATTATTTGTTGTTTTACGTAAAATTATTATTATCATCGTTGGAGACCCGCATAGGAAGATTGCACAGAGAACAGAATGTTTAAGTCACTCCATGGAATTGCGTAACTATTACGGAGTAATGCACAATATAATGGTTGATAAAATGTATTATGTAGGTACTCACATATTTCGTTTTCTTCCGCATCTGAAGAAATATACGACGATAACTTTTACGTTTTACCGATTTAGATTATAATAAATAATAATAACGATTTATTTTGTCTTCGGCACTGCGCTTTGGCTTTGCTGAAGACGTGCTAACGTTGCCACGCACAAATAAGGAATGAGTATCTGTCAAGAGTGTAGCACGGTAGGTAGGCACCTACTCGCTCAAATCAAATCTAGTCATATTCATATCTCTTAAAAATGTGCGATGTTGCCTAGTAGATATAAGGGACTACCTGGTTAATTATATCAAAGAATGAAGCGTCGAAATATAATATTCCTCCTTTCATAAATCCCTAATTTGCGAAGCCTATTTTAGCCTATTTTTAGTTAAATGAAATACTTTTTAGATTTTTACAGCATCCTAATAAGCTCTTTCCACGAGGAAACTAAGTAAGGGCCGCATACTCGTTAGTCTCTTTAGAAGTACAGAAATAAAATTGGATGGAAATTGTTTACTTGTTGATTCGTTAACATTATTAATTTTGTCGTAGCATAGCGTTATCACGTCTTAAATTTTAGTTTTATTTTTATTTTTGTATTTTATCATATGATATTTGAATACAAGGTCAAAGGATACTATTTAGCGGGCAAATAATATTATTTTCACGAAATTCTCCCGTCCTAATTGAGCAGTCCGACTAGGGATGCACCTCCACCCTACAGAATACCGCGGCTAATAATATCCTTGTGTTGTGTTTCGGGCAGTGAGTAGGGTAGCCAGAGCTCACTGGAGAGGTTTTGTGTTGTCAGTGGGAAGACCGAGAAACCCTTTTTTTCTTCTGCACTGACAGCACAGATACTCTCTGAACCTTCTCTCGTGCCCCCTTCCCCTTCCACACTATTCACATGGTCGTCAGCTCGAATGTGACGCCCCTGGTGTTGCAAACGTTCATAAGCCACGGTAACCACTTTCCATCAGGTAGGCCGCGTGCTTGTCTGCCATCTAAATGGTATAAAAAATACTTATTTGCAAGAATGTAAGAACTCGTAATACTTTTAATAAATAATATGTCTAACGTTTTCTCAATGCACTTATATAACACTGTGTTTCATTATATTAAGAGCGACACAGTACTTATACTTACCCCATTTCGAGCCCTGCAGTACTGGGCAACTGGCATGCAGCATGAACATGTTAACATCTCCAGAGGCGTGCAAATTGTGCCAATACACTGCGGAACCTTTCACTGGTTTCACACTTAGCCCAAGCCAAGGGAAAACTGTAGCACCACCTTGAGCTACGTCTGACATCTAAAAACATTAAAAATTGTACTTTTTTCGTTCGTTCGTTGTACTTTTTTCGTTCGTTGTACGAGTACAACCTACAAAAAACTATAACTATTTAGGACTCAATGTGATTTGAACATTATATCAACATACATATAACACCAAAATAGAAACACCCAGACAAATAGATATACATATACTTATACAACTATTTACTGACTGTGAATCAAATTGCCTTCCGCCACGTCACGAAGTTACACGGCTATATAATTTTCTGCGAGATAATTATGTGAAGTTTGCGCGCTGCCGTTCCTGAAGAAACCTTGGAATGCTCTTCTTGAAGAGTGATGATGAAGATGAGTCTGGTATTGCTTATAATAAGTATACTTACGTAAAACATCACTGTTGCAATTCTGTTACCGCCATCCAATTGAACTACTTGCTGGAAATAAAAAGATTATTGGAACAATTTGAATTTGGCATAAACCCAAACTTAATGCATCCAAATTATATATTGGTTACCTACCCTAACATAATCATAGTGTGGTTCATAATGTCCTCCAATCCCATAGTTAACAACTTGTAATGGTTCAGCCGTTTCAATATTCAAACCCGTCATGTGCAACACCTTACGTGAGACGCGGGCTATGACGTCAGAATCTTTGTCGAATAGCCAGGACAATTTACATGTACGGTAATCGGCGATATGCGATTCATTTGTCTCAGTGAATATGTGAGCACGCCGGAGCTATGAAATGAAACATTATTAAAATAAATATGTTTTATTCAGACAGAGAAAAAAATATTTACGTTACTAAAATAACAAAAGTAAAATGCATCGAGGACTTCTTCCGCATCGCATATTTCTTGTGGTAACATTCCCAGAAGACTAGCAGCATTACCACGTTATGTGATAATGCTATTTCTAAGCCAGCCTTCTGGTCACGAAAAGCGTCGACCAGGCGCGGCGCTCCGCATTCCTCCCGAAGGGAAGTGGCAATTCATTGGTTGTCGTTTTACTGCATTGAACAGAATGGAACTGATGTCAATCCCATATATTCTATTATATCACTCCTCATAGGGTCCGCCTGTACCCCGAATGTAAGAGTAATGGTTTCATTTTTCTTTCATTTATTTTACTTTTTTTACAAGTGTCTTAACAAGGGTAGGTACTCTAATATCATAGCAAGTAATTCTCACCAGAGGCCTGGATAATTGTTTTAGAGTCTCAATTTCATGGTCACTCAAAATATCATGAAATAAAACCACGTCGGGATATAGATGCACCATTTCCATCTTTATTGGCGCGATTTTTTAAAATGGATCAGTTTCTGTCAAATATCGACATTGTAACCTGCAAAAATCGTCATTATGAACCTAGACAAGTATAACTGGACTAGACATTATATCCGGTCCAATTGAGCAGTCCAACTGGGGAAGTACTGTATACCGCGGCTGAAACCTTGAGTTGTATTTCCGGCGGTGAGTAGGGAAGCCAGAGCTCTTACTGAAGAGTTTTTGTGCTGTCAGTGGTAAGAACTATATTTCTCCTGTGTTGGCGGCACAGCAGCTGTCCTAACCTCTTGTCCCTCCCACTACCTCTTCAAGAAGGTCATTAGAAGGTTTCTTAAATGGTATAAAAAATGTTAACATTCACAACTGTTCACAGAGACTCAGTTGAATATATATCTCATTGAAAAGAACTAGTGTAAAAAATTGCTAGAAACTGATACCTTTTAGATATTTCAGATGCGATACCAATGTCGCCCCGACATAAATGTTCGTACACTCTCATCAACATCGCTTCATTAGCAGATGGCGAGTCCTCTTCATCGTCGTCATAGTCATTTTCCTAGTTGCATGTAATCGAAAATTAAACCTCTAAGGAAAATAGATACACACAAAAATATTAAAAGGGGGTTTGTACAGTACGCTACAAAAGTTCTTCGACAACTTAAAAAACATGTAAGAAATGATGACACACAACTATACAACTTAAAAAAAATAAAATCTACTTAGTAATGTAATTAAGTTTAGGCTACTACTTGCAGGAGTTTACTTACTTTCTTATAAAGAAAAAGACATCGATAGTTTATTTTATTAACGCTATCTATATTACTATGGTTAATTTACACTTAGACTGTAAATAGATTATAGATCTTAAGGTGTCTAGATACTTTTGGAGCCCACTGTACATGAATACATTTTTTTTATCTAGCGACATGCTACATATAAACACGAATATACATAACTATATCAAGGTATAACTTAGCAGGTAATTCGGCTACTGCTAGCAATTAACTCACTTCTCTCATTACAAACAGAGGTTTCGGGTCATATTCACTGTTTTCGTATCGTAGGCTGTCTTTAGATTGGGGGTAGTCTTCGTCTAAATCTGACAGCTTCTGTGCCCAGTGCAAACTATTTTTTAAATCTCCTGTAATAAAGTTATGTTATATATAATGATGAGGTTTAAATTGCATGACCACTACATAATATAGTAAGGGTTAATATCTAGTTTAATTTGTTTTCAAACACGCCGGTAGCGTAATCTGTGACCAAGATATTTGCCTAAAACGTTTAATTGGCAGACGTAGGTAGGATGTCTAGGTTGAGGTTTACAACCTTACTCAATCAACCTAGCCTCAAAATTCTGGTTTTTCGTCCTCTCTATCAGTCCGAACCATTTAAGTTGTCTCTTCATTCATATGTAGAATTATGAATTAAGGATACACTGAATAATTACAAGGTGCAGGCGGGTAACGATTGCATAGGCAAGAAAATGATTACCTGATAAATAGTACGCGAGGCTTAAGTGGTCTATTATGTCAATGTCAGTGAAAGGATATGTGATGTTTTCTTCATTATATTTGCGAAGTGCTTCTACCATCCATGCCCGTGCCGTATCTGCATGCTTGAACATCAACGCGTGGCCTAGCTCGTAGCAGTCACTTGCTGTCATTGGAGTACTACATAGGAGAAGAAAGGGGTCCTTATATTGCCTAGTAGTGGAAAGTTTGATAACACGTGTTGCGTATTTTGATAGATTTATTTTTCACTATTAAATGAGAATATTATCAAAAGAAATTACTAATATTTCCTATAACCACGGTTAAGAGTGGGTCCATTGCAGTCTGCTATTGAACATAGGCCTCTCAATATTGCGAGGTTTTGGTCTACTGTTTCCTCGCTGGCTAGATGGGGGTACAGGGTTTTATTTCGCGTTTTCCTTCATTCACAGTGACATTTTGTTTCTTTATTTGTCAGCTCGCATGAGATGGGATGGTGAAATTATTTGTCCATCACTTATTATATTATATTATAACTTTTGCACAATATAATAAATAAATACATTTATATTTATTACAATACAATTTTTTCCTATACCTATCAAGTTCATGCACAGAATACATTGGATCAAGTAAAGATTCTTATGATAAACGTTATCTTTTGTAAGCCGTAATGTCGATATGGATATATAATATTTCATGTGTTAGTATTTACAGTTCCATAGTTATATCCTCCGGGAGGAAATTTCTTCATAATGAGATACCTAGTTCCTTGTCACATGGTTCCCGATAATAGAAAGGAATGGCCCGTATACACAATATCACTCACCTATACGCAACACCATTTAAAATGCCTTCTGAAAGATCGTGCACATTCAATTTGTACGTTCTTTGCAACCTGGCAAGTGCAATGGCTGCTCCCTTTAGGTCATCCAGTGATGGGTACTTAAGACCCTTATGAATCACAGTTGCACTATTCATATATACTGAAAATGGAATCTATAGACAAATATACTTCTCACTAATATTATAAGTGTGACAGTTTGTGAAAATGTTTGAATGTTTCTTACTTAATAACCCTCTCACGGCTGAACTGATTTTGCTGAAATTTGATATAGGGATAGTTTAAAGCCTGGTATAATACATATATTTTATTAAAAGGCTCCCATGGCACCAAAATTTCACACGGGTGATCAGCTAGCATTAAATAAATGTCAATATGAAGCTCTAATAAACGTAGTGCACTTGCTGCGGTCTGCCTGCCCCCTTACAAGTACAAACTTGGAGTGTATGTAAAAAATATACCTTGTGCTAATTCTATATTATTTTTAATATCCATCAGATCTATTGTTAATCTTTTTATAAGTGTGAAGGCGTTGATAGGAACACCTAAATAGGCTGAAACATTTTCTATTGCTTTTTTGTGTTCTCTTTTGTAAATATTTACATATCTGAAAAATAGATACAAGTAATAAGAGATTTGAAACTTCGGGTGTATTATTTATGGTAGTCCCATTGGCTATTTGATGACAATAGTCTCTCTCTATTACATGGAAACGAAAATATAGTCGACAAAATGTTGGTATAAGGTTTACAATAAATACACTGTTGACAGACGGCATTTGCTACACATACTGAATGAAAACAGTAGGGACATGATATAAATAAATAATATATACACACATTATATCACACTTATTTCCTCGAAGCCGAGATAATACGTCCAGTTTCCGCCAGTATATTGCCGCTATCTGGGTTGTTTTATACTTGCCAGTGCCTTGTCTGCTTTCTATCAGGTTCAGCAAGTTGTACCTTATTCCCAGCAGCAATATACTATTAATTAATTAGACAACTCATTCTTACCTCTTCAAATTAGAAATTCTTTCTTCTTCTTTCTCAATATAACTTTCAAGGTCTTCTATAACCCTCACATGAGTTTCTATCAAGTCCTCTAATTCTGTTAGGGCCGTGTAGAATTCAGCTTGTATACTTATGACCATTGTAAATAATAACGTGATAAATATTGTGTAAAGCATATTTGTAACAAGATGCTATGTAATTGTAATTATATTAACTGAACTTAACTACAAATTATTATCATTAGATATTATAAAAAAGACATATTGTATCTTCCTCAGATATATTTAGGTTCTTAAAAGAGTAAATTCAAAATATAATAAATAGAATGAAATAAAAAGCAAGTTATATAGGTGTTGGTGGGTGATTGACTTTCAACTGTAAAATCAAAACAAAATGAAAAAGATATTACGCAATCTTGCTCGGTAATATTTGATAAGCCTATTGATTTAGGTAATTTAACCGCCATTAGTGTTTGAATTATACTGAAGTCATAATTGCTTTCGAAAATTATTTTCAGTCAGCGGTTAAATTCAAACTTGTACCGAACACAAGAAAACATGCGAAAATAGATAATTCTATTCACTTCAGTAGAAATATTTTGAGAAAAACAACAATGTAATACATGTTTATTTTTTTTATTTTTTTAATATGCCATTCTAATAATATAATTCTTCTGTACATGTAATTATCACCTAACCCTAAACGGCTCGAACGATTTGACTAACATTTTTGTACGTACTTTATATCAATGATTCCTGAATGATTTGAAAACTTAATTGCATTCGGAAGGTGACGCTGCTGTCGATTTGTACACGAGATCCGCCGTGTTATACATATACTTTTTATATATATTTGTATAATATAAATATTATACAAATATATATAAAAATATTTTCTAAAAATGTAACTGTATTCTAATCTTCAATTAGGCATCCTTCCAGTCATATATTAAATTATTATATTCATTTTTAGTGTCTGGTTTTCTCTCGGTCAATCGTCCCTTTGATCGTTCCAAATCTTTCACGTAGGTCTTCTTGTATTCTTCAAAAAAATCTCTTTCCCTTTATAAAAATGCATTAAATTAGTAGTTCTTTATGGGAAAATTGAGCTGAAATTTCAGCACTACATGCTCATGTTAAATTTTGCGGCAATTCCGATTGCTTCCAAGGCCTTCACCTCGAAGTTCGGGGTGCGCTTTGCGGCTTTCACTTCGTATAATCTAGGGCATTACTAGTAGTAAGACCATTTGTACCCTCCATGACATGATGATTTGGAGAGCGCATTATGACACCAGTCATTTCATGCCACTTGGTCCGAGTGCCATGAGCTGTCACTGCGGTGACTTTAGTCGACGTGGCGGGCACATTTTTTTTCTAAATTTCGCTCTCAGAAGAGTAAAATGACTATATCATTGATAACACTGGAGTAAAGAGTTAAAGTAATGCAAATTCCCATTTTAATTACTACCTACTGAACATCATTTTCTCACTTGTGTTTATCTCAAGAAACCTTAATTGCTTTTCGATACACAAATTCTTTCGAATTTAGAAAGGACATTTTTACCTGCGTGCTATAGACATCGAACGAGTCTGCTTATTCTTTTGGACATCGCAAGATCTAACAAGTTCTTGATCACATTGGTAAATCCATTTTATAGCCACTGTTAACATAAAACTGCATATTACCCGAGTCTCAACGGTAAAGAAAAGTAAAATCATAAATTACATGCTACGTTTTGTTTGCACCTAGATAGAGCTATATAGTTCATCCGGCAAGAAATATTCATATTTGATGACTTCTCGTATAATAACTATTGTCACGTTAGTCTTTTTTTTGTAAATGAGTATAAAGCAAACTAAATTGATAGTTACCCCATTTGGAGCCTTGAAGTACCGGACAATTTGCGTGTAGCATGGCGACATCATTCTCTCCTGAATCATGTAAATTGAGCCAGAAAACTGCGCCGCCTTTTTCTGGGAATAAGCTTAGACCTAGCGCTGGAAATACTGTAGCACCTCCATGGGCCACATTCGACATCTACACAATAAATGTATTTGACATTAATATCATATGTAAAGATATGGATAAGTATAACATTTTTAAAATATCAGCACCTATACAGTTCTGTAGACTTCAGACGAGAAAATGGTGGTGGAAAAAATATTTTGTCTATAAGTCATTTACATATTTCTTATATCATATGGGTTACTTACATAAATTAATACAGTGCCCATTTTAGTATTGCAGGTTGTATCGGAAGAATTCTCAATATTCTGCTGCAAATATAAACAAAACACACAAGTGAAATGCTCGTAAGTAGATTAAAAAAGCATTCACATATAAAACTATGCTGTGTGTAAGTGCTCAGTTTTTTACTCCTTACATGGGAGTAATAAACTTTTCTCGAAATCATACTATATTGTCACCTAATCGTTCATTCATAAATATAACTTACGTTATTGAAGTCATAATAAGGCATCATATACTCGTAGTCATCGCCAATTCTATAGTGTATGATTTTCAGTTCTTTTACTACATCAACTTTGAATCCGGTCATGTCTGTCACTCTACGTGAAATGCTAGCGATGACGTCAGATCCAGTAGACATTTGTTTCATGGGTTCAATTTCATCATCACTCAATACATCATGAAAGAAAATGACGTCAGGATTCTGATGCATAATTTCTACTTTTAAGGGAGCTAATTTCAAAAATGGATGATTTTGTTTTTGGTAATGACATGTTAGCCTATGGAAAAAAATTAAATTAATTCAGGTGGTTTATCGATTACACCTAATGAGATATTTTTTCTGTGATGAATATTTTGTATACTTACTTATTAGATCCTTTTAGATGGTTAATCATTTCTCCGCGGCACAGTGCCTTGTATGTAGTCTGTAACAAAGTGGAATTTTCGTACTCTTCCTCAGGAGTTGTCTAAAAAATAAAATTGGCCATTGTAATT
Source organism: Pelosia muscerda (assembly GCA_963691645.1). Lineage (NCBI taxonomy): Eukaryota > Metazoa > Arthropoda > Insecta > Lepidoptera > Erebidae > Pelosia > Pelosia muscerda. The sequence goes on from OY829106.1 coordinate 10,976,745, forward strand.
TCCATTCATTTCCTTCCTCTCAGCTTTATATAGTTATAAACCAGTTTTAGATGACATACTATTTCTCCTGCTTTCCTATGTTTAGTTTCTTTGGCTAATATACTTTTAAAATATACTATGATTTCGTTAGCCTGGGTATGTTGTGGATCGACTTCTAATAACACTTGTGTCCACTTCAAAGCACTCTCAATGTCCCCTGCAATCATTTAGTCTATTTTTATGCTCGTGGTTGGTTACTTACTATTTTTCATAAATTAGACGAACTAAAAAACTATAATCGGAAATAAATTATGTAAGAATTTAAATGTAGCAGAATTAAAAAAAAAAGCCGCCGTAGCCTAGTGTGGTATAGGTAATGGACTGCTGAGACGAGGTCTCGAGTTCGATCCCAGGTTTACCATGGCACACACCAATGACTTTTCGATGCTTTTCGAAGTTATGTGTGTATTTATCGCAGGTTTATAAGTCCGGGCACTTAATGGCAAAAGGCTCGCCATCTATTACATTGGGATCTAAACATAAACTGGCGAAATGTGGGTGCTCGCGCCTCTGCCTAACCCTTCGGGGATAAAGGCGTGAGTTTATGAGTTTATGAGAATTTAAACGTCCTTTGTTCACAAGATAAGTTCTTTCGGTATCTTTTTCAGCATCTCTTTCTTTTTTAAAGTCAATTCACACACTGGAAGAGCAAGGTTTTTAAAAATTACGATAACATTTCTCAAATAGTAATCTTTTACAACATTTTGTACGATTTAGCAAGAAATATTAAAAGTAGAAAACGTATTAACATATTTTTTTTATTTTTATTTCTCCCCTCCCCTCCTCTAGAACAGACTACCTTTAGTTTGGAGGGCGCAACTAATCGAGCTAACGACTGAAACTCTTAATTATAATACTATATAATCTCCTTCCATTAATTTCTATCTACGAAATTAATAATACTAATTAATCGTATCTTACTTGTTATCAGCATGTTCAAAATAATCTTACCTATTTTAGAACACGCCATGCTAATATATTCTATTATATCAATCTGTGTAAACGGATAGAACATGTTATCTTCGTTGTATTTTCTGTATGCTTCAATTAGCCATGCGCGTGCGTATCTTATATTCTCATAATTGGATTCTTTGTACAAAAGTCGTCCAAGCTCATAGCAGTCTCCGGCTGTCATTGGTGTACTGTATATATTAAAGAATATTATGTACATATTGTGCATGTACATTGTACAAAATGTAAATGAACTTCTTATTAATTAACATCTTAGTGCCGTTGCGTCAGAGGTCCGCTTACCTTTGATTTGGCCTATTCGGCTTTAAGGGTACTACTACCATGTAACTTGTACATTCTGAGAAGAAAGTCTGCACCAGAGACTTATCCGTCAATCAGCAGTGGTTTACTGGCTTGCAATTTAAAGTTAACTAGCACAATATGTATAATGAAATTATGCTTGTAGCTAAAGATCTTCGTGAGGCACATAACTACACTCTTTTTTTTTATCGTGCGAAAAATTCCTACGGATAGGTACCCCACACCGGAGCCGGTCGGACTCGAACCGACTATAACGCATACCATCTTTGGGTCACTATATAGTTGCCGGAGGTGAGATAGTAGCCAACACATCCCTTGCACCCGCGGCAGACCCGGGGCCCTCTCTTTCGAGATGACCCCCGTCGGGTGTAGAGATCACGGTGTCCCCGTCTAGCCCCGAAGTATAGGGAGATGTCAAGTCAAATAAAATGAGTTACCTATAAGCAACACCTTTCAGTTTTCCCTGAGCAAGTTCCTTTACATCCAAATCGTATGTTTCCTGCAGTTTCGCAATATTTAGCGCAGCGTCAGCCGTATCGTCCTCAGAAGGGTACTGGAGGTACTCGCGTTTAATATTTGCTAGATGAAGAATTATTTGTGAAGTATATAATGTATTATGTACTAATACTGAATAATGATTAAGATAATCAAAGCAACACACCCGAATAAGAAAAATACACTGTCTAGATTATCGTAATATTAGCCCTAAATTAGCGCGTAAATGTTTTGGCATAATTTGAAAACCTCAACTGAGTTCAATGCTAAGAGAAAGAAAGGGATCAAAAATTTTTCTTTTATGAAACATTATTTATGTAATTTAGTTATTCAAATCCGTTCTTTATTTACAAGACACACCTATCAAAATAATATTATTGTGAAGCAACCTTACAAAACGATTTATTATCGAGTTAGCTTGGTACTTGACTTAACTTTACCTTTTTCTATTTTTATATTTTCTTTCAAATAGTTTAGATCACTCGTTAGTCGTTTTATTAAAGTGAAAGCGTTGATAGGATTTCCTATATAGCCGGGGATATCCTTCATTGCTTTCTCATGTTCTTTTTTAAAGATAGTTAAATATCTGAAAATTGGAAATACAGAAAGTGAAACGAAATGCTCTTATCAAAATATCATCTACTGTATTACGTTTACCTTTTTACAATAGAGAACTTTTCCTCTTCTTTGTTGATATACAAAGATAGATCGTCTTTTACCATCTCGTGGATTTTTAATAAGTGTTCAACTTTTATTGACGATGTATGGTAACTTGGATAAAAAGTAGGCAGTAACAACAGCCCTACAGCTTGTAGCATATTCATAGTTATCATTTTGAATGAGTCTTTCTGTAATGCTTTTCTTTCTATCTCTCTGTAATGAAATTGATCAACACAATTGTCACGATTGACGAAGAATGAACTAATTTGTTCTCAGTGACTTCAGTAGAAAACGATTTCAACAATAAGTTTTATTTAGTTCAGAGAAGGTTCAGAGAATGATGATTTCAACTTATTTTCAGTATACATACGCAACTAATATTAGGTATTTATTGCATTAACAGATATTACTACATTTTGTGTTAAAAGCAATCTCGAGTTTTATGTTATATCCAATGAAATTCAAAACTATAAAGTACTCATACTGCTTATCAGATAGCTAGTACCTACCTATTAAGCATTTCTCGTTGCCGAGTATTAATTCTCAACATGTTCAGAAGATGTAAATTAATCTTTCTAAATAAATCTTCTTAATAAGTCTATGTAAATGAAACAATATTTAAATGACAAAATACATTCTTAATTAATATAAATTATAATATAATTCAGTACGTAGAAAATGGTTTTTAAAACTTGATATCTGAAAGTAATGAATGGGTGTTACAAATGTTAGTCTTGAACTCGGGCCGGGGAATTTTCTTCATGATGCCTTCCTCTTGATATTCCAGGTTGCATGGTCTGATAAATAGCTGAAGATTTCGGTGGATAAATCTACTGCACACTGCAAAGATATATGAAGAAAGTTTTATTTAAAAATAATCCATAAAAATAATTTATTGATTTCTTTTAACATACAGCCCGCGCAGGAGGCACGCGAGCCCTATAATTTGTTAAAAGTTTTTCATCTCAGTGGCACTGACCAGTTTGTATAAGGTATTATGGACACGTTTAAAAATTATTTAACTTCACTACATAGTATAAAATAAAGTCCCGTTCTCTGTCCTATGTCCCTTTGTATGCTTAAATCTTTAAAACTACGCAACGGATTTAAATGCGGTTTGCTTTAATAGATAGAATGGTTAAAGAGAAAGGTTTATATGTGTATATCATCATGCTACGACCAACAGGTACGAAGCAGGAATGAAAATAGTTGCAAAAACGGGGTGATGCAGATGAAGTTGCGCGGGTCAGCTAGTATATTATAAATACGGTACATACCCCACTTCTCACCCTGTAGTACAGGACAGGCTGCATGCCGCATTGCTAAATTACCAGTTCCTGAAGGATGTAAGTTGAACCAGAAAGCAGCTGTACCCTTCACTGGACGCAGTCTCACACCTAGCTCAGGAAAAACTGTTGCTCCTCCTTGAGCGACGTCTGACATCTGTGCAAGTAAATAATTATGAGTAGAGTCGTGATACCGATATTTCAATTTTCCGATGGACTCTAAGGAATTTTCTTATTACGAGAAGAATGATCGGTATTTGATAATAGCTCAAAAGAAAATTGCGAGAAATTTACGATAAGTTTGCTATCGCCGTACCCTCAATACATCTAAATTAACTGAACCTTATAACTCGAAAGTGTTTGATTTGTCTAGTTTGTTTCGACTTTTATGTCAACTAATTTGATTTTGCAGAACTATACTTTTTTACACACCTAAACCATATCTGCTTACGCAGTGAAATTGCAATTGGACAGGTCCAATGGCCGTTGGAGTAAACGAGTCCGAGTGGAACGGCCGTTAGCCAAACGGACTACTCTTCTAAATATTCTCATCCTTCCTCTACTTTTATGGAAGCAACTACCACCTACCCTCCAACCTTAAAGCCTCAATTCGGATTTAGTGAAGGTTTACAGGACAGGTCCAATGGCGTTGACTTCAACCCCAAATATTTGACTATTCCCAGAGACTCGGTTATTATTGTTGTAATTAAGGACCGACTGTTACTATAAATGGTGCAGAGATAGCACAGATTCCAGTTCACTGCTGTACGCACAGATGTCTCTTTCAATGTGCGCTATATCACCCGGCCGTTTACTTTCTGCATCCAGTCTAGCCCACTAAAACTTTTTGCAGTCATAGGGGCATCGTCTTATAAGTATAGGTACTATATTATTTACATAGAATAATATGGTGGCTATTCTGTTGTCGTCCATCGTTCCGCACTTTTCTTCTTTCTGTAAGAAAATTAATTGAGAACCACAATACAATAAATAAATTTCCATCAAACGCATAGGTAAAAACGAATCATGAAAATTACCTATTTCTTACCCTAGAAAAATCATAGTGAGGCTCATATTGTCCACCGATTCCGTAGTTAACCACTTGACTTTGATTCGTTGTATCCATAATCAAGCCGGTCATATGAGCTATCCGCCGTGCGATTCGAGCAAGGATATCAGAATTTTCGTCCATTAACCAGGCTATTTTACTGATGCGGTATTTTGCAATGGTGAGGTATCCTGTTTCAGGATGGTTAATTTGGGCACGTGTAAGCTGTATTCCAAATAATACGTAGTTACCATTAATATTTATAAATTGAATAATAAAATAGGATAAAAGTAACAAAAAGTACAGTGGGTTGCAGAAGTCCGTGCACAGCTTGAGATCTATAATCCTTTGAGTTACGAAGTATGAAATAAATACTAAGAATGAAATATAGACGCTACCTGTGTAGGTTTTTAGTTACCTACCTGCCAAAACACCAGGCATTTGTAGACATTTAAAATAAACATACCTACATCGAGAGACACACGAAAAACATAATCTTTTCTAAAAGTTTTACATAAAAATAGCTACAGTTTCTACTTGAAAAGTTATGGAAGGAGTTTTGATATAATAGGTATATGAAATAATGGAAATGTTTTTGACATTTGGGAGTTTGACACTATATCAAGACTGAATTTTTTAAACAGATATAAATTACGAGAAATGGCCTTCAGGAATACAGAAATAAGTAGTTAATGAAATTAGTAGCTAACTTTGTTGGGTTGATTGTTTTGAATCGGAAGCACGATTAACTTTGACTGACCTTAGGTTTGGCCATTTGTTTTATACTTTCAATTTCACTGTCACTCATCACGTCGTGAAATAAAATTAGATCAGGATTAAGATACATCATTTCAATTTTATACGGTGCCAATATTAAAAATGGATGGTTCTTAGTCAAATAACTACATTTTAACCTGAAAGTTCATATTTTCCTTCATTAATATTGTACTTCTTATATGTTATATGAACTTTTTGGGAATCTTGAAGTTATACGTACCTTTTAGATATTTTTGTAGGAACGACTAAGTCTCCGCGACAGAGAGCTTCATAAGTCTCTAGTTCTGCCTGTATGGTTATAAAATAAAATAATTTTAAATACATAATACACAATAGTATCTACCTACCTACACACATACACTACATACCGCGTGAATGGTTTTGTGGTCGCATTCATGCCCGACGGTAAGTCGGTACTTCTCCAGGCTTTTCTCTTGTGGTTGGGAGGTCAGATGCAGTCGTTTTCAGAAAAGTCGTGTAATTCAAACCATGAGGATGAGAAAAAGGAAGCAGATCACTTACTTGCTCTATAGCGTGTTCAAATTTAGGCTCTTCTCTTATATACGTTTGCAGGGGCTGAGCTCCACAAGCACTTGATGGTGATGGCAGTGCCGTTTTTGTATGTCCTATGTGGAATTCAATGAACTGTTTAAAAAATGTGTGAGTATTTTGGTACTTCACCTCAGTAAAATGCCAACATATAATTTAATTGTTCAAATATCGAATTTCGATGCAGATGCACGTTGTGACCTCAAAATACTCGTGTGATACTATTAAAAAACTTGTCTACTACTCGTGTTTTTTAATTCACACTCGTATTTTAGAGACCTTTATTATGCAACAGTTTCATAAACTACTTATAACACCTATTCATTCGAGTCTCTAGACTACTTTTGCAAATTATGTTAAACCACTTTGAGCAATAATATAATCGCTACGGTGTGTCACCGCCTTCACCGATGCGGCAAATTGAGTTTTGGATTTTCCTACCTGCCGTAGGTACGCTTTGTTACAACATACCGATTTTATAGTCGGTATTGGTACGAAAATATCGGGAACATTTTTGATCAAAAAATCGTTTGGAAATAGTAATCAAAAAACCATACGTTATTCATACAACAACTGACTGGGGTTCACAGAATAATTCTTTGGTTTTGTTTTTATGTACTTTTTTTAATTAATGCCCCCAGACATATTTTGCTATCGAAACATCGCCCAAAATATTTTGCTCCAAATCGACAATCCACTATAATTTCATTCGGTATATTTCATTATTTCATTCTAGATAGTATATTTTATTTAAATACTTACTGTACCGAATTTTGTTTCAAGTATTACCTGACATTGCGTTTGCTAGACTTATATATTTATTTATTTCGACTTCATTGAAAGAATAGGAGACGTTTTCTTCATGATATTTTCGGTTGGCTTCAATCATCCATGCTCGACCAGAGTTGAAATCTTCGCTATCGAACATCAATGCATGACCCAGCTCAAAACAATCACCTGCAGTCATTGGTGTGCTGGAAATAGTAGAAAAGTGTGATCTTAGAATTGTTTACTTCTATACAATGCTATTGTACGCTGCTCCGAGTTAGAAATACGGTGCTGAGCCTATTAGTCTGAAGCGGTACATTTGAATACAATAACATCTCAGAATGACGGCAGTCTGGTTCAGCCTTTTAAAGCCAAATTTAACCAAACGTTGGAACTGTAGAAATCTCGATGTGAACACCAAGCTCTGTAACTTCAGAGCCTGGATTGACGCTTGCAAGTTGAAGACTAATATTAAACTAGCTGATGTAAGGACTAGCCAAGGGGCTTTAACTGCAAGAATGTCAATAAAAATCAAAATCGGTTAGTGATTTAGATATCAAAGTGTAGCAGATAGACAAACTGATAGAGTTACTTACGTAATTTCAAAATATTATGTACTATGACACATGGATACTTACGTATACGCAATGTTATTCAGGTTTCCATTCGCCAGGTCCTTAACATCTAATTTGTATGTTTTTTGCAACCTAGTGATCGCTTGCGCAGCCCCTATTAGATCCTCTTTATCAGGATAAGAGTTGCCCTGTTTTACTAATAAATGGGGTATTTGTTCTGAAAAAATAAAGATTTAGTACGCTTTTCTTTTCTTTTTTTCTACATCAAGATTAAGTTTACTGCAAGTTAATGCATTTCATCTTTCAAATTATTTTTTTCTTTAAGGTTGTCCCCCTCCCCTCGACTTTCATTGCAGGCTGCGTCATTAGCATCCTCTTAAATATTATCCTCTTTCATTTCGTCATGATGGATCTTACCGATGTAGGTACCTAGCATGCCCTATGAGCCACTTACCTACCCATAGGCAAAATGGCATATTCGATTAAATCTAGAAAGGGACCAATATGGTCCAGGGCAAACCTCAAAATATTATCAGCTCTGCGTTTTGGTGCAGAAAATTGGCAATATTGTTATTAGTGCCTAGTGTGCTCACTGCTCCGCCCGACCATTGCTGCATTGACCTTTCAAACACAAAAATCAAAATCCGTTCAGTAATTTTAGCGTCCATAGCAAACAAACAAACAAGAAATCATTATTGGTGAGCTCAGGCAACGTAATTCCCAAGATATTTTTAAATACCTCTAATGCGCAACACGATCACTTTACAATAAGGTATATCTGCTAATTTACCTGCTCCTGTTTTAATAATTACAGATATATAATCCAAGTCCACTTCTAGTCTCTTTGCAAGTATGAAGGCATTGATAGGATTACACACATAACTAGAAATATTTTCCATAGCTTTTTTATGTTCTCTTATGTAAAGATCCAGATAACTAAAAAATAGGTCTTCAACTTTATTTTCTTTTTAGTCAAAATAATCACTTTGTTTTTAAGTAGAATTGCATTCATGTATCGGCAATTATTTTTTGTGTTTATTATCAATTTTCGGTTGGGACAGACAGGATGCGGAGGGCGGAGAATCGGGAGCAGTGGCTCATACTGGGAGAGGTCTACGTCCAGCAGTGGACTGCAATTGACTAATTGATTTATTGATTGATTGAATCAATTTCCATGTTGCAAGGTCTCATAGGCCTCATAGGCGGCATAGGCCTTTTTCAATGTGCACCACAGCACCCGATTCTCCACCTAGTGCATTTATCTTTCAAGATTACACACAAACTTATGGGTACTTACGCCTGCTTTCCTCCGCTGGCAAGTAGTATAAGAATATTATTTACACAAAATGAAGAGGAAAAAATTCTCACCGATTTAACGAAGAAAGTTTTCTCTCTTGCATGCCAACATAGATCTCTAAGTCAGTAATAACTCTATAATGTGATCCCAGTACTTTTTCGAGTTCTGTTAGTGCAGTAAACACTTCTGCATAATATGTTGGTACATTAAAATTAAACAGTAGCAGTGAGCACACCGCGTGCAGTTTATACTTAACAAACATTTTGGATAGGTTACATAAAATAGGTACTATTCTGTAAGAAGATACCATTATATTAGATACGGGATTATTTCTGTATTAGTCCATAAAAGGACTAGCTGAAATACCAATACCATGTACGTCAAAAATTGACTTTATTCTTGGTAGCGACGTGATGTGGCGCGAACAGTAATGAGGGGCGACTATATATGGCTCCAACCAGCCGACGAAGCCATGTCAAACCGGAGATGGCCTTGTGCCAGTCAGAGTTGCGGGGGCCTATGACTTATGTAAATTCGTACCCCAACTGATCTGAAGACCCAAGGCGGTGGCAGCGTGCGGCTTTAGTCGGTTCGAATTCGAGATAACCACCCGGCGGTTGTGGCAGAGATAAGTATGATACTCCTTTTTAGTCCAAAAGCGAGGCTGTCTGACATTTACCTAATCCTAAAACTGATATATGTGTGCGCATTCTTACAATAGGTATACCTATACAATAATGTAATCGATTTAAACTACCTTGAAATAGGTAAATTTACTTATCAGGTTTTTACGCGATCGTAATAATAAATTCAGATAATTGCGTTGTATCAAGCGGAAAATGATCTTTTAGGCATACCTATATACTTATATATCTTTACGAATATGAATAATTCTATCTACTGGTACAGGTACTATATGGTATACAGTAGTTTTCAACTAACCGATGCTCGCGGCTTCGCCCGCGTGCTTGTAAGTTTTCGCGATTTTATTGTGTAAAAAAATGGCGTGTGAACGTGAAACATTTCTCGGCGTCATAAATCGCTGCTTGTATTCCCGTCCATATGATGTATTCTGACCTTGCCGGCGGCGAGTTGCTATCGATTTAAATTGCTACCGAGTTATAACAATGTAGATCGAATGAAGGGTCGAAAGTAATTTATTTAGGCACGAGATGGGTCGAGTGCTTTTCATTTCAAAGTTAAGGAAAGTAAATACAACCCTGATTGAAAAAGTTTTAAAATTAAAAAACCAAAACTTAATTATCATTATAGGTAGATTAACCTACTAAGCTATTTATATTAAAGGGAAACGTTCTATTTTCATTGTTAAATTTATACTTGGTATTTAAACGATATCTATAGATTTAAGTAAAATATAATGGAGATGATGATAAGGTAGTCCGTCTGTACCCAAAACTGCGTAATAGGTATTTAAGTCTTTGCTGTACTAATATGCATTGTAAAATAAATTATTGTATAACTAAACTGAAGCTATGACATTTCATTATTTTTAGTGTCTGAAATAGGTCAAACTATAAACAATAAAATGGAGTCTAAATTTATTACTTTTTAGATTCCTTATTAAATTTCAAATGACTTATATTATGAACTATACATGTACAAACGCAACATAGATCAAGATAAATGCGATATTCTGTTGCGCTCCATGCATTTGCACTACGCGCTAAGAAGGAATGACGTCACTCTTTTCTAACGATTTTGTATGGAACATAATCCTGCGGCTCAAGAAATTGAATGTTTAAAATCATGTAGATCTTTGTTGAAAATATCACTTTAGCAGTTCATTATATTGTAATAAACTAGTTATTTTTCGGGAATAAACACAAAAACACAAAAATGAAATCTGAAGATCGAACCTTATTGTCACTGCATTTCATTGTTTTTCTACAACAATCACTGTTTAATAAAATTTCGTCATTATGTCTATGGGAATGTCAAGATAGCTTTTACGGTTGAGTGGATCTGGCATAGACTACAGTCTGGAATATCATATAGACATTTTTCATCCAAGGTACATATAGGTTCCCATGGGTTATGTGAAAATCGCGGGTAACAGCTAATTGTGAAACAGAAAAGAAAAGACTGTATCTTTAATATTACATAATGATTTAATTAAGTTAGTACAGTAGTTATGTATTACGGTGTCTTGTCGTGTTGATAGAAGCAACTAGCAATATTCTATGTTTTAACATTATGATGTAAATCTTCTTACTCACGTTGTCGGTCTTGAAAAATTCTTAGACTCTTCACTGAAACCTCTTAGTGTACACTGTAAGAAAAGCAATAATGATTATGAGAGGATATTTTAATAATAACAACATTTTGTTTCATTAAGTATAATAAGTACTATAGTAATTTCTAAAATTATTTTAGTAATTCCATGGAATGGTAGTTATGCTGGGTCAAAAACCTTCACATAGTGCACTCTGGGTATCAGAAGTGGCAATACCATTCTTCTTTCCTTTAGAGATACATTACTGCCTCTGCCTTATATTTTCACTAGATATTTATTTTAGTGTCGATAGGGTCTCATTGTGGCATCTGGTGGTTAGGGAAATTTGGATATATTTAACGAAACTAAACTTGAAGACTTCCATGTTACTTATAGCTCAGTTTACATAGCCTTCTGATTACTAGAGAGTAAAGTGGAGAGACAATGCCGTCTCTGTATTTTATACAGGACTGCCTGAATGTGCATTCAAGCTAAAAGGCGCCAACTACTATTTCATACCTGATGAATATTTCTAAGGGCACGTCCAGAACATGTGAAATTACATGATTTGTGTGTGGAACCGTCGTCCCGGTTCAATTCTTTCACATTGAAACAGATATCCTGTAAAAGTAACTAAATTGTACATATAGGTACATACATTATAGTGGTAGAAAGAGAAAACGAGAGAGAGTAGAAGTTTAGGAAATTAATTTTCAGTAAGCAATTTCCTAATAAATATCTGAAAGGTCATTAGATCGACAATTATGATCTCTATGCTTAGATCAACTTTGACATTTACCTCATATGTAGTAGTTTCGCGATCAATTATTTTTTGATAATCTTGGACTTTCCGCTTAGCTTCACAGTTATTCGGATTCAGATCAAGTATTTTTCGCAGCCAGTGTAATGCACTCTTTAGATCTCCTGCAAATCAAATAGGCACATTAAACTAAGGTTAGACATTAAAATTAACTTCAAAATAAGATAAAACAGCACATTATTTTGTTTCTATTTCAATTTAATCAATTAGTATATTATCTATTTTCTTCTTCTGCAGGTCGCATATTGGTAGCTTTGTATAGTATATTTGAATAATTGGGCAGTGTTCTTCATGCAAGTTGGTAGCTGGTTCGGTTACGACTAGAATATTGTTTTATTCGAATCTAAATTATAATTTATATTTATAATTTATAATTATAATTTTCATTAAAATAGTGTATGTTATCTACTCTTGCATAACAATATAACTAGATACATACCTAGTTCATAATACCCGTGACTAATGCCTTCATAAATACGTATAGGTTTGAACGGATGAGAGAATGTAAGACTTTCTTCATTATATTTGCGAAGAGCTTCAAACATCCATGCAATACCGTTTACAAAATCTTTTTTTGTTATGATCAAATTACGTCCTAGTTCATAACAATCACCTGCTGTCATTAAAGAACTGGAAATCATAAAGCAAATTAGATATTTTTCATGTAATTTAGTTATAATCGTCAACATCATTATTATAATATACATAAGTTAATATTTTAGTATAATCTACACAACGCCACCTAGACCTATGATAGGCATAGATAGTGTTATGGGTTCTAGAATGCAGATAAACATACGTAGATACATTATTTTTTGTAAATACATACATACCCAGGACAATGCAAATATTCAACAACACACAAATATTTGCACTGAGCGAGAATCAAACCCTTCGTTCACGTGGGCGTTCACTACCACTATGCAACAGAGGACGTCGTACATTTTGAATTTTACGGAAGCTACTGTTGGCTTAACAAATTTCGTAAGGTGATCCTGCACAAGAACCTTACCCATCAGGAGGTGTGGCAAAAGAAATTGTCCTATATAAGGGTATCTGTGGGAATTTCCGCAAGGGAAAAAGAAGCCGAAGTCAGCGAGGGTGGTTGTGTCAGACTCGAACCGGCCGTCTTAGGCCATCAGTGGCCGAGAGTGAGGTAGGCTCTGACATATCTCTCGCGCCCCGGCTGACCCAGAGCCAGTAAAAGCTCTCTCGGATCATGATATATTGTACTGGGCCCCAAAGATATTGTTGGGCCCATGCGACCATACACTTCTTAATACAGATATAATTTTAGATTGCATTGTTTGAAGTAAATGTTGTGTAGGTACCTATAAGTAATGTTGGTAAGATTTTCTTCCCCAAGCTGTTTGACATCTAAAGCGGACTTATAGTGGAGTTCAGCGATCACTTCTGCAGCGCGTGTTAAATCATTCTGTGAAGGGTACTTGGCGTTGTGATGTCTTGTAAAGTTTCTGACGGATTCTGACAAATATATAAATTATGTTAAACTAATTTTAACATAAGAATATACCTAGTTATTTTCTTTTTCGTGCGCTAAATCCCCACGGATACTATATCACCAGAGCGGGTGAGAGAGGTTATGTCGGACTCGAACCGAATAAAACGCACGCCGTCTTCGCTTGTCGTAGGTGAGATTGTAAGCAACACATCCCTCGCACTCGACCAACCCAGTACATTCTCTCATCCTCTACGGGTGTGGGGATCACGGTGTCCCCATTTAGCCTCAGCCTTAGGAGGCGCGAATCACGCGTCGCTGATTTCAATCTCCCCAACCGGCTCCGTGGAGATTTTTCGCACAATAAATAAATCGGTTGGAGACTAGAGCAGGAGACGACGCGATGTAGGTACTACACGGCACTACACTGCTAAAATTACGTGGATAATCAAGTTAGTCTCGCCCGAAACAAGGAGTTCCATCTTAGTTCCCCGTAGTTGTGGAAAGTCAATGAAATGTCGGAATATAATAATAAACTAGTAGAAGTACTTACATAATAAATTACAATATAATGCGGTGTTTTGTTTAATATAATATACCTGATCCATTCCTAATATGAGTTTTAATGTAATTTACATCTGAAGACAGTCTTTTTAGAAGGGTGAAGCCGTTGATAGGGTTACCCACGTAGCTAGGAACATCTTCCATTGATTTTTCATGTTCTCTTTCAAATATATTCAAGTAACTGAAAATTTAGAATGACTTTCATTAATTATTAAAAAGAAAGCTTTTGGAAAATATGTAGATTCTAACTTACTATTTTAGGATGGAGAGCCTTTTTTCTTCTCCTTTGATATAAATTTCTAGATCATTTTTCAATAGCTGATGAGTGTTCAATAGATATTCTGCTAAAATCGTGAATCTGAATGCACATGTCATCGCACAAAGATTGGTTAGAAGAGCAAAATATATTGCATGCAGCATACTGGCACAAACATCGCTTTATTTCAAAGTAGTTAATCTGTAGGGATGTTAGCGTATTTAACATGCAAACCAGATCATATATCCACAAAGGCGAATATATACTATCAGCTAATACATACATAAAATAAAAGTCATTGAATCTATACTAATATTATAAAGCTGAAGAGTTTGTTTGTTTGTTTGTTTGAACGCGCTAATCTCAGGGACTACTAATTGGAATTGGAAAATTCTTTTAGTGTTGGATAGTCCATTTCTTGAGGAAGGCTATAGGCTATATAACATCACGCTACGACCAACAGGTGCTTAGCAGCGAGGGTGAAACCGCGGGGAACAGCTAGTCATGAATAAGAAGAGAAGAAGAGTATCTACCTAAATATCTCCAAACCAATATCGTTCAACTTTACTACTAACTTGCACTTAATTCCAAAATAAAACACTCAAACATTCGATCAAGGATATGTCTACCACCGACTGCTGGAAACATAAGTTAGGTTTATCGTGGATCATGTTCAAAATGCGTAATTTGACATCTGTAGTACGAAGAAAAATCACAATAAGTAAAGAGATGGTTACACTGTGAATGATCAAATCAAATGAAAAAAATGTTTATGGTGTAGAATTTATCATAACCCTAGGTTAGGGATCATTTAACCACAGGTTAATGAGCAACTTAGTGTGAACCTTATTGTAAGTTACATTAAAGTAAGGCAATATTTTTATGTTCAAGTAGGTAGTATGTACTCGGAGCAAAAAGGCATATAAACGAGTGTGAAGAAAAATTAATGTAGTAAGTATAAAAGAGCAGTGCCGGATGTACCTCCGACGGGGCCTCAAGCAACAACTGATTTTTGAGGCCCTCGTTTTAATATAACCCCTTCCCCCATCCCTTCTTTTTAAATAACAAAAAACAGATTAACTTTGCAAAATTAATATATTATTTGAACCATAATAAAAATTCTACTCTATTACAACTTCTTTCTACTTTTTTCAGTCGCAAATTGATAGATAATATCATCAAAGTCAAGTTCTCGAAGCTTGTCTTTTTCGATAAACAGTAGGCTTAAATTGTTGTGGGTTCCTGAACGACCTGTCAGGTTGACAGACGGTGCGCGGGAATATGGTGGACACTAGCACTACGCATTGGACTACGCATTAGACATTACCTGCTTTAAGTTTATGTTACTGTGCAAGTTGATTATAATATTATAACATATACAATAAATACACAAAGAGACTATCATTCTAATTATTCTAAATACCAAATACTACATGGTGGCAGCGGCGGTGAAAAACTGTGAAAATAATATTAAGTGGGTAAGCAAATAATGGCCAACACCAGCATGCCGGGTGTAGTGATTACACCCGATCCTTACGATTTTGTCCCAGAAAACTGGGACAAGTGGAGGAAAAGATTTCAAAGATACATGGCGGTGAGTGGGGCGAATAATCGATCAGAGTCTGATCAAATTGATCTATTGTTATACTTAATGGGTGACAAAGCTGAGGAGGTGGCTTTGCAGTGCAATATAAGTAATAGCGCCACAATTGCGAGCGCTTTGGAAACCCTAGACGAACATTTTCACCCTAAAAGAAACCCAGTGTACGCCAGATTCAGATTTAACACCAGGAATCAGGAGGTGGGCGAAAGCGTAGACGAATTTATACGAAGCCTACATGTACTAGCAGATAATTGTGAGTATGGGTCTATGAAAGAAGAGATGATCAGAGATAGAATAGTGGTGGGTATGGCTAGTCGGCGAGGAAGAGAGAAAATTTTAATGAAGACAAATATAACCTTGAAAGAGGCAGTAGAGGCTGCGCAAACGGTAGAAGATTTTGAGAAAAAGGGGTCATTTTCCGGGGGTGTATCTGCTACTACAGATCTCAATAAAATTAAAAAAGAGAACCATTCTGCAACTGCAGGGCAATGTTGGTTCTGCGCTGGGCAGAGGCATATTTCAAGACAGACATGTCCAGCTTTGAAGGCTAAGTGTATGAAGTGCAATAAAATAGGCCATTTTGCTCGGTGTTGCAAAGCTGGGAGAATCAGGAACATACAAGATGAACAGATACAGGAAGAAAAGAAGGTGTGCATAATGACAAACAGCAAGTATAGGATAAAGATAGATGTGTATAGAAATGAGCAATATAAGTGTAATTTGATGTTTTTGATTGATACAGGAGCTGATATAGTGGCGTTACCACAAGAATTAGTAGCTAAATCACACAACTTGGAGCCATGCAAGGTTAGAATCAAAGGCCCAGACCATACAGATTTGAAGGTAAGGGGTATTTTACAACTCAGACTGAAATATAAGGACCGTCAGTATTGTGGTGATGTGTATGTGGTGCAAAATTTAAAGACTCCTATATTGGGGGTACCTGCAATAGAACAGATGAAAATTATACAGGTGTTTGGGGTGAATAGGTTATTAAATATTAGTACTGTGGATGTGGAAGCCGAGTTTCCTAGAATATATGATGAATTGGGGGTATTTAAAGAATCATTTGATATTAGACTAATAGATAAAAATAAAAGCTATATTCAGTGTACACCTAGGGTGGTACCCATACCATTGTTGACTAAAGTTAAGAGTGAGTTAGACCGTTTATGTAAACTAGGGGTAATATCTAAAGTAGAGGAGCCTACTCAATATGTGTCACCTATAGTGGTTGTACCAAAAAATGAAAACACTGTTAGAATCTGTGGGGACTACACAGAATTGAATAAAAATATCCTCAGACCAATTTTCCCAATTCCAAAGCTAGAAGTTACATTAGCACAATTGAAAGGGTCTAAATATTTTTCAAAAATTGATGCCACAGCAGGTTTTCATCAGATTCCATTAGGTAGCTCAGCACATTTAACAACTATAATTACACCCTATGGCAGGTATATGTATCATCGGTTACCATTTGGTTTAAATTGTGCCCCAGAGTACTTTTCTATGAAATTTTCACAATTGGTTGAGGACATTAGTGGTGTGGTTACCCATGTGGATGATATTTTGATTCATGCAGATAGCATAGAGGCTCATGATGATATTTTGAGGAAGGTATTGAGTCGTTTACAGGAGAGGGGTATTACAATCAACAAAAGTAAATGCAAATTCGGGGTAGAGGAAATAAAGTATTTGGGGCATGTCATAAATAGCAGAGGTATACAGTTAGATCAAAATAGAGTAGAAGCTATCAGTAATTTTGAATCTCCAAAAAATAAGAGACAGGTGATGCAATTTTTAGGTATGGTAAATTTTGTGGGGCGATATGTAAAAAACAAAACAGAAGTGTTATATCCTTTATACAATTTATTAAAAAATGATGTAGAATTTTTGTGGGGATGTGATCAGGTGGCGTCTTTTAAAAAAATAAAGGAAATGTTAAAAAATGCACCAATTTTAGCACATTTTGACCCAAACTATAAGATCATTGTTGCAGCGGATAGTAGTTCATATGGTTTAGGAGCCACTTTAATGCAGGAAAATCAAGAGAATAATAGAAATATAGTAGCATATGCAAGTAGAACTTTATCTGAAACAGAAAAAAGATATTCGCAAATAGAAAAAGAATGTTTAGCATTGTCGTGGGCTGTAGATAGATTTAAAGATTATATTTATGGTATTAAAGTAGTGTTAGAAACTGATCATAAGCCCCTGGTACAAATTTTGCAGACCAAACCTATAGATGAATTAACACCAAGGCTGATGTCATTTAGAATGAAGCTGACTAGGTTTAATTATGAAGTCCACTACATACCGGGAAAAAAATTACTAATACCGGATGCCTTATCGAGAAATCCAGTTTCTGAGTTCCAAAAAGAAGAAGAAATAAGCAAAGACAATTCAGAATTATTTGTTAATTTTACACTAAAAAACATTCCATTGAAAGATCTGCTTCTAGAAAAAATTAAAGATGAACAGAGTAAATGTAGCATTTGTCAGAGATTAATTCTTTATACACAAGGGAGTTGGCCTAAGCAATCAAATATTCCAGAAGATTTACAATGTTACTATCAGTACAGGTATGATTTATCTATGGGAGGTGGTTTGTTGCTGTATAAATCTCGTGTTGTTATACCAACAAATTTGCAATCAGAAATGTTGGAAAAAATACATGCAGGGCATTTGGGAATAAATAAATGTAGAAACAGAGCTAAACAATCAGTGTGGTGGTTAGGTTTAGCCATGCAAATAGAAAAATTAGTGCAGAACTGTCCAAAATGCATAGAAGTAAGAGTTAATCCAAAAGAAAACATTGTATTAGAAAAAACCCCTAGTAGAGCATGGCAAAAAGTAGGTATAGATTTATTTCATTACAATAGGGTCTGGTATATTGTTATAATTGATTATTATTCTAGATATATAGATATTAAAAAGCTAAATTCATTAACAGAGGATAGAGTAATTGATTATTGTAAAGAAATATTTTCAAAGTTTGGGATTCCGGAGATTGTGAGAACTGATGGAGGACCCCAATTTAAATCAGGATTTAGAGAGTTTGCTAGATTATACAATTTTCAACATATAACAAGCAGTCCTTACTATTCACAAAGTAATGGTTGTGCAGAATCAGCAGTAAAGATTGCAAAAAATTTATTGAAAAAAAATGAAGATGTCTTTTTAGCACTGTTAGTATATAGAAATACTCCATTGGACACAGGATTTAGCCCAGCTGAGCTTATTTTCAATAGGAAATTAAGGGACAACTTACCTAGGTTACCTCAGTTATTAAAAAAGTCAGTAAATTGTAATAGAGAATTTAAAAGAAAAGAAATGATAAAGAAAGAAAAAATTAGTACTTATTATAACAAACGACATAGGACTAGGGAATTAAAGAAATTAAAAATAGGAGAGAAGGTATGGATTAGTGATTTGAGAATATATGGAAGAGTATTAAAACAATCAGATGAGCCTAGATCATATATAGTGGAGACAGATAGAGGGTTGTTCAGAAGAAATAGATTTCATTTGGTACCATCACCACAACCTGAGATGCCTTTTTATAGTACCCCTTGCATCGCTCCAAGATCTTCAGAATTTATTAAGGCAAATGATAATAATGTAAATGTAGACTGTAATGTGAATGATAATAATATAAATGAAAATGTAGACTATAATGTAAATGATAATAATGTAAATGATAATGTAAATGAAAATGTAGCTTGTAATGCAGGTGAGAACAATGTAAATGAAAATGTTACTGATACCGATAGCTTAATTGTAAAGAGAGGTGTCCGTCATAGAGTTCCACCAAAATGGATGAATGACTACCTATGTATGCTGACTGATCGTAAAGGGGAGGATGTTGTGGGTTCCTGAACGACCTGTCAGGTTGACAGACGGTGCGCGGGAATATGGTGGACACTAGCACTACGCATTGGACTACGCATTAGACATTACCTGCTTTAAGTTTATGTTACTGTGCAAGTTGATTATAATATTATAACATATACAATAAATACACAAAGAGACTATCATTCTAATTATTCTAAATACCAAATACTACATAAATCACTAACTTTTTCTTGGCCCATCGATGAGCGTAAATATTTTTTACGCGTTTCAAGGCGCTGAACGATCTTTCGCCTGTACTATTTGTTATTGGCAGTGTTAGAAATAGTCGGGTGAGGTATTCAACGTTCGGAAACGCAGAAAACAATTCATCATTAAAAATGATTTGATACAAATCAACGAATGTCTTACGAGACTCAATTTCATTTCATTTTCAATTTCAGTCACAACGTTCAAATTCACATCATTTGGATAGTATCCTTCTACCAGGTTTTCTATACTTATCGTGACATCGCCCACTTCGCGCGCGAAATTTAAAAATTCAAATCCTTTTAGAGCAATGAAGAAACGTCATCTTTATGTTATTTCAAAAAATTTTAATATTTTTAATTTTTTTTACATTTTCAAATACGTTTTAAAAATGTTTCAGCAGCAATTGAGCAGACAATTTCAAAATAAGAACATTTAATTTGCTTGAATGGGTACCTACAGCTAAATGTTCAGAACGCTAAACAGCAAAAAAGCAGTTGAAATTGCTATGTAACAGCTCTATAGCTGCATTGAGAATGGGACCAGACTGCCAGCCTTACCTTCTTCGAATAAAACTACGACGACAATGTCATGTTGATTAAACATTTAGGCAACTCACTGTATTGTTTTCGCGACACATTCTTAAAAGTTTACACGACTCTCATTACTTACAACTCATGTGCTTACGTGCAATTGTACATTGTACATTCTTAAATGAATCAGGTGCGTTACAGTTGTCATGCACCCACACTGTAGGTACAGTTATTAACTGTGTATTATTATTACCTATTTAACGGCATCATGGTGCATGAGTCCCAAGATCTTTGGGATACAAGCTCTGCGTCTTCTTGGTGGTACTTTTATAGCGACTTATGTGCGATTTATTTTTGTCTCGATTCAATAACGGATGAAGGAAAACTCATATTCTATGAGTTGATATAGGTACCTTTATCTATTATCTTGAGAGTCTCAGTCTCTTGATCTATTACGGCTGGTGTATTTTACAAAGAAAATCCAAGTAAATTATGACCACTTATGGTTTTGAAACCGGTTGCAGGAGGCTTCTGCTCCCTTTCCTTTTCGAAGGGGCGTGAGGAACACATCGCGCTATTGTTTTGGTATCTGGATATGCTAAACCAAGTCTGGCTTTGCGAGGGGTAGCGAAGCGGACTCTACCATTACATAGCCTCAATCGTGTTATATTTTTTTATACCATTTAAATGGCAGAGAATCACGTGATATAATTATATAATATGTATGTATGTCCATTTATTTGTCGCGCCTTACAGCCTGACCGGCTTGAAATATTTGGCCATACGAGGTGTCATTTGATTGTGTGAGTGACACCAGGTATATTAAAATTGCCAAAAAATTAAAAACCCATTTGCAAATCATCACACCGAATGAAAATCATTGGGGTACCGCCTGCGATCAAACTTCTTTTTCTTATTAGATCTCGTACTAATAGTTAAATATAAAAAAGGCACCTTCATACGAGGAAAACTGTTTTATTAATCAACGATTATACTAGTTTAAGATACATTTGGAGAACTAAAATATTTTGAACCCTTGAGCACAGGTTAGGGAATTTCGTGGATAATAGACTCTGCTTGATATTCCAGGTTGCAAGGTCTTCGGAACTCCTGGCCGACTTGGTGAATCCATTTGCTGCACACTGCAAAAACATTTTGTTTAAAAAATAAATATAAATGTGAGTTGGTATGTCGATAAGCTATAGCTAAGCCTATGTGGTCTTTCTAGTTTGGAGAAAATGATATTTTATGATGGAGTCATGCATTTTTATGAAAAGTACTAGCAATAAATTAAGCACGTACACAAACATTAAGTCGAGCATGACAGAGTTTCAAGTTAAACTCTAACTGATCAATACCTTTAAACGTAAATTCAGAAAGTCTAAATTAATGTAGATAGATGTATGGATCTGCAGATGTAGAGCTGTACAGAGGGATTTGTCGTTGGATGTATGAATGGATGTATGGGTCGATTTAGGATATTTCAGTAACTTATAGATACTTTTATATGGCCTGTACAAACCCCACTTATCGCCCTGTAGGACCGGGCAGGCTGCATGTCTCGTAGCAAGGTCACCCTCCCCCGAAGCATGCAAGTTGTACCAAAAAACTGCTGCACCCTTTCGTGGATATATGCTCAAACCAATTTCTGGGAATACTGTTGCCCCTCCCAAAGCTACATCAGACATCTGCACAAGATACACAAGCAATTAGGTACTTATGTTATAATTTATCTTTCTTTATGAGTTGTGTGTGACAGACGTTGTCTTAGACGGATAAGTAGCACACATACAACACTAGCTAGACTAACTTTTTATGTTATAACACTTACATAAAATAATACAGTGGCTATCCTGTTACCACTGGCCCATTTCACTGGTCCTATATTCTGCAAAACATAACAAAATATTTTAAGGGTATACTGCAAAAGATTATTGACTAGATCGTATTTTCTCAACATTTCCCTGCCTTGCAACATGTCTTTCTCCTCACATTCCTGTCAGATGTCATTTTCTCAGTCAGTCCCGTTTTTGCCACACCTATCTTCTTTCACACAATCTATTAATCCTTTCTTGAGCCGATCTACTCCTTAGTACATATTATACTTTCTTACTCTACATTCATACTTTGGACCTTTTTACAACATTACTGTCATCTATTCTCATAGTATGAGCATACCACGACAGTCGTTCATTTCTCAATTTATCATTTACTGTTTCCACTTTCAAACTTTCTCCATTTCGGATCATATTGATAAATTGGTTTTTCTTCAGTCCCTGAACCTTTTTCCCAACTCAGTTGGGGTCGGCTTTCCAGTCTAACTGTGATGCGGCTGAACTTCGATATTTTCCGTGACGCGACTGCCATCTGACCTCCACAACCAATGGTCTAATGACCAATGGCGATATCGAAGTTCCAAGTTAAGCTGGTTGGACTTTTGAGGGCTCCAACTACCCGTAACGACTGCCATAGATATTTGTATGGCAACCGGGACCGACGGCTTAACGTGCTCTCCGAGGCACTTATAAACGAAAACAAACGAAAAGTCATTGGTGTGTGCCATGGTAAACCTGGGATCGAACTCGAGACCTCGTCTCAGCAGTCCATTACCCCTACCACTAGGCTACCGCGGCTTTGAGTCGTAGATATTTGTTCTGAACCTCGCGGATCTTGAATAAATTGTATTAACACTAAAAGGACGTAGTTAGCCTTCCCGAAGAGCGAAACCTATGCTCGGACCCTCTCCGTGAGTAACGGCGCTGCCATGAAACAAATGACTACTCCACGATGACAACTCAAAAATGCCGTCTAATCGACAGAAGAAGAAGAATTTATCTTAGCGTTTTCGCCGATTACTTCAGTATCATGTCGAGTATTTTAAAATACTAAAATATCCATAATATTTCTTACCATAGCGAAATCATAGTGAGATTTATAATAGCCCCCAATTCCATAATTGATAACTTGCATGTCTTCAGCTGTCTCTGTACTCAAACCAGTCACGTGTGTAACTCTGCGTGAGATACGAGTAATACTATCAGATTGTTTGTCATTCAACCAGGCGTATTTGCATATACGCGAATCAGTGGTAGCTGGCTGATTAGTGCTAGGGTTATTCGTTTTACAACGTGCGAGCTACGACGTAAAAAGAAGTTAAAGGAAAAATTCTAAATTAAAAAAAGGTGCCTAAAATCTAAGATTTATTCCAGATACCAGTTAGATAGTCTTAAACAAACAAAATAACATCTTATTCTATTAATTCCGGCTTTATTATCACTATTACGGAAAGTTAAGGCAAAAAGGTGTGGGAATAAATCACCTAATAGAATCAAGGTAAAGAAAATTCATCGTTTCTATGTTAATTTCATTTTCGTGATGAACTGTCACAAGAGAAACCTACTACCTAATGTAATAAGTATGTGAGCATTGGAATTCTTTTAATTGTACAAAAATCACAAAAAACGAGAGGATAAGGCCGATATTAGAAGTCTTCATTTTTAGCCATAGAAATGATGAATGCTGTTGCCATTTCTATATGAAAATCTTATAAATTGTTAGAACTTACCACAGGCTTGGCCATTTGTTTGACTAACTCAATTTCGTTATCATTCAGTATATCATGAAACAAAATGATGTCGGGATTGAAGTACATCACTTCTGCCTTTAGGGGCGCTAATTTCAGAAATGGATGACTGTGAGACCAATAGCTACAAGTTAGTCTGAAACGAATGTTACATATGTTACGAATCATCTGAATAATAGATACATGGATAACTCCATAACATATGAATGCCAACATCAGTCAAGAAATAATAGTATGAATTGTCGTCAGTCAATTACCCTTTCGCTGTCCACGGTTGGACACAGGCCTTTACCAATGTTAGAAAGGCTTTAGCCTACTGTTTCCACGCTGGTTAGATGCAATCCGTCTAAAAAAGTACAGGGTTTTATTTCGAGCTTTCCTTCTCACGCAGTGGTATCGTCTGTGCGTTTTCTGTTATCGCCCCTTCGGACGAGGATATGGGTTGGTGCGTATTCTTTCTTCCTCACCATTCAAGGAACACTGTAGTTATATGTAAATTGAATCAATTGAGAGCTACGCGTACCATTAAGGTAGCTTTTGAGTTGCTTTTTCGATGTGAGATCCAACAGAGTAACCCTTGTGTTACCTGGCCTTATAAATAACCGCTTCATTTGTATTGTGGACTCTATACACGACCGCCCCTCTCCTGCCTCGAACATATACCTACAATGTCTGCCATAACTAGAGTAATATGTTCTATACACATTTTACTACAGGATAATGTCCAAGAAGTTGTAAAGTCATCATGCAACTTTATCCTGCACGTATTTTTTTTAGTTTGTACTTGAATAAAGCGCGATTCGCACATGGCACAGGTGCGGTAGGGTGTCATCCATTGATGTTTAAGAAAATGTAAGGGATTTTTTTTCATTATTCCATAAACGGCGATGGATGACAAAAAAACTAGCGCCCGACCCGCACCCGCGCCATATGTGAATCGCGCTTAAGAATAAGTATATATTTTTACCTGCTAGATATTTCTTTGGGAATGTCGATTTCACCCCGACATAATTTATCCATCGGGTCACCCAACTCTCGTCGTTTGCCGATTTCCTTGTGTAACTTGACCTGCGGTTACATAACATGATTATTTATTTTATTACGAACAATATTTATTCATATAAGTTGAGGGGAAATCTATTCTTATTTCATAAAAAATACTGTTTAAACATTCAACTTACCTTCACTGCTGTGTTTTCGTTTTCAAGAACTTTATGGCACAATTTAGATATTTGCTTTGCTTTGATGTTATTAGGATCATGATCAATTATGTTCCTTGCCCAATGTAGAGCACTATTTAAATCATCTGCAATTTAGTCAAATAAAAATTCTATTCTAGTCAGTAGGTAGCTACTACATTAGTACAGAACCAGTGACCCTGAAGATAGTATTTAGAAGAACTAGATACATAATATAAACTTACCTAAGGCGTAATACCCACAACTAATGAACTCAATGATATTAACCGCAGAAAACGGATAAGGATTTTTTTCTTCATTGTATTTGCGAAGAGCTTCAAACATCCAAGCAAGGCTGTTCACAAAATCTTCTGCTTTATACAACGTTCGAGCCACTTCGAAGCAGTCACATGCTGTCATTGGCGTACTGAACATGAAAACGATAGTGATATTTATTTCATAAGGTCATATTGGTTGAATATAAAAACTGAGATAAAAGATTATTTTTTATGTGTACCTATGTAAAAAATCTCAGACGCTGGAATAAAAAACAACTAAATCACGGTAGCCGTCAGTGAGTCTGTATAACCTAGGAAATAGTCCCCAGGACCCGAGGGTAAGGTCATATCCTGTACCGGTATAGGACAAGACCGGGCGAGACAAGTTTTCAGGCATCGATAACTGAAAAGTAATAGGTATGTGCACACTAGACAGAATACACAACTCGTTAGGTTGGGACGGGATGGCATCGTAGGTACTTACTTAATTCCGCACTTTCATTTTTGCTGAATTGCATGAAAGTTTATTTAGGCGTGGCGTAAGATATAAGAAGAAAATATATTTCGGGAGAGAGGGGAACTCACCATTCACCCACGGTTTAACAATCCCCATGATAAACAATCCCGGCGTGTTTTTCAAGGTTTGTTTTTCGCACTTGCGGAATATTGCACATATTATTATCTCCTCAAGCAAAGGGTGTGGTTTGGCTGTCCTTTCTATGACTATAGCTATCGATGGGATTGTTAAACCATGAGGGAGCGGTAGGTTCCCCTCCCTCCCCCAATATATTTTATTGCATGAAAGTTAGAAAAACTGATAAGAAAGGGTTTATTTAAAACCATTTCTGTGCCTCCTGTGATAAGTGATACAAGTTTAAAATCATCATTTTACAGGAAGTGAAAAAGAAGGTTTACAAAAATCTAGTTTCGGAACTAAGTAAGCTAGCATTAAATGTAGTACCTTATTTTGTTGGTAAAAACACTTACTTTTATCGTGCATATTTTTTTCTAGGGTAAATATTATATTTTTTAAAGAATTCATTAAAAACCTGCGAAATGTACCTTTTTTATTTTTGAAACGTTCAAAAATTACGTAATAAGAAATACAACTACAGTTAAATTATGTTGCACCTGTAAGTTCGTCTTGGTGAAAACTGATATACATCAAGATTATATTTTTTTACTTTTAGTTCCCCTGAGTTCAAAATAAAACTGAATTGTATTAGTTTTCTAAAATATAGCTTTTTTAAAAATATGTGATAAACGATACTTATCAAGTTATACCCCTCACTATATACATATTATTTGTGAAAATAAATACAATATTCACAGCTCATGCGTCACTTAGAGGATCACTCCCTAATTAATGACCGACAATATGGTTTCAGGCCGAAACGGTCAACGGGTGATCTTCTGGCGTATGTAACCCATCTTTGGGGTGAGGCTATGGACAAGCATGGTGAGTCACTGGCTATTAGCCTAGACATCACCAAAGCGTTCGATAGAGTCTGGCACAAATCGCTTCTTTCCAAACTACCAGCCTTCGGTCTGCCTCTTAGACTGTGCAATTGGGTTGCTAGCTTCCTGCAGGGGCGCCGTATTCGCGTTCTCTGTGATGGACGAGCATCGGAGTTCCTGCAGGTAAATGCTGGTGTGCCGCAGGGGTCCGTCTTATCACCCACTCTCTTTCTTCTGCATATCAATGACATGCTGTCCACCGGCAGCATCCACTGCCATGCAGACGATAGCACTGTACACGGGACTTACCACGGACATTCTGCGGCCAAGCAGTCCGATACAGCGGAAAAGAGGCGACTTCTTGTCACTGGGCTTGACCGGATCCTCAATCACGTTTCCCAATGGGGATCTGAAAACCTGGTCGAGTTCAATGCCAAGAAGACGCAGGCATGCGCGTTTTCAGCAAAGACATCTCCTTTCCTTCCTCCTCCCACTCTTCAGAGCACACCACTGCCATTACAGGATAACCTCAATGTACTCGGTATGGACGTGCGCTGCAAACTGAACAACAAGAACTATATCGAGAGCATCATCAAAACAGCTTCGCGTAAACTCGGAGTCCTGAACAGAGTGAGACGTTTTTTCACTTTCAAGCGTTTCGGTGAGTCTTTTCTCTGCCGTACCATTAAGTCCTGGAATTCCTTGCCGGCGCACGTGTTTCCTTCTTCCTACAGTCCCGGGTCCTTTAAGCGGGGCGTGAAAAAGCATCTGATGAGGCCGTCAAGCTGAGCGCCACCATTGTAGCTCTGAACGGGTTTGCAATGGTGACCCTCTTTCATGAGACTTTGCCTTCAACTTAGCATCAGGCGAGGTGAAGTCGTGCCATAGATAAAAAAAAATTAATAATATCAAATAATAAAACTTTACTTTGTATTTTAACCCTATACCCAATGAAATATATATATTATAAACCCTCGCAATAAACAAAGTTTGCCGGATGCACCAGTTTATATTTATATTTATTTAGTTATAAAACTTAAAAGAAAATGGAGATAAAATTTCGATGCTGTGACCAACCGTTATATCATTTTCATTTAATTGTGCTATTGTGCGATTTATTTCATCGTCGATTTCTTCATAACTTTTGGACTTTTTGGTTTTCTTTTTAAAGATATCAATGACTTGTTTCTTTGCACAATAATACATCAAGTAAATGAGCTATAGTCGGCTTCTTTCGCCCAATGTACCGATTTAGTCTACTATGCCATCCTTCGACATTGTTAGTAGTACGGATTTTTTCCTTTGAGCAACAGCAAACCTTTTCGAAATTTGTCTTCTTCAACCATTGGTCTTCGAAATAACTGTTGAATTTTTTTATATCATCACCAGGCGGACTCTTTTACATTACGTACCTACTGTAACCCGCTTTGAAAATATTGTTATTTAAAATATTGTTGTTATTGGTAAGCGAGCTAGTCCTGCGCATCTCGCTACGTTTTACGGTTGTATTAATATTTAAAGTTTTTGCTTTCCTGTATAAGCATCTATTTAGGTGATAAAAACATCCTTTCGCGCTTATTTCTGGATAGACTTTTTGAACGGCTTTCATTGCTGCCGATTCGAAATCCATAGTAATTTTTTTTGGCCGCCATGTAGGAAATTTTACTTTTAATAATCTGTATTATTATTATTAAAAGTAAAATAAGTTGTTTTTTCTCCTTTCAACCCAAAAACCCCGTTTCATCCTTAAAAATAATATTTTAAATTTGAATGAATTTTCAAAAAAAAAAACGGCAATTACAACCGTAATATATTGTACACCAAAAAATCATGAATAATTAGCCCTAAAACCGTCTATGAGGATATTACGATTTTCTTTGCCGTTTCAGAGAAAATTGAATTTTTCATACTTTCTCCATACAAAGTTTTCGTAAAAAAAATTCTAATTAATTGGTTTATGGACTGATTTGACCCAGAAGTCATTTTTGTATACAGTAATAACTAATGAAACCAATATCCGCCCAAAAAACGACACTTAAAATTTTTTATCTCTAAGTCTATGAGAGCCGATTTTCGGTCCACCGTGCGCCACTCTCCTCATGTTCGCACTTGTATCAATTATTACATTTTGTGCTTCATATTTTTTTAAAGATTTGGTTCGATGTTTTGATATAAGTCAAATTGTATTCATTTACACATACAAATTGATTTGTGTAGATTAATTTAAGTCGATATGTATCAGTTATCACAAATAAGCCATATATTTAGAATCGGATTATTTGGTACTTGTCGAATTGTACCCAATGAATATTGAGAAAAAATTGTTCAAAATGATACTACTCTAAACATATCAATATTCACGTGATCAATCAAAAAAAAAATTAATGTGAATATTAATATAATCGCACTTACACTACAAAGCACGAAAATAAATATGTGAAGTGATTACATAAAGGGGTTACAACTTTAAATATATCTATATTCACAATTTATTTGTCAAAGTTCAAGTAGTTATATTCATTTGCACAAAATTATCTCCGAAACTAAAGCAGATACAAGAACGTGAGTTAGACCCAAAAAACCGTATTTTTTTTCTGATAAATAGTATGTAAAAATCACAAAAAGGGTACAACTAAATTTAAATCACTTATCACAGGAGGAACAGATTTAAAAATGTGTTTTACCTACTATATGTAGTGTCGTTTAATCTCCCTTCAGCAAGCTCTGTAATATTTAGATTATACGTCTCTTGAATTTTAACCAGTGCTTGCGCAGCGCCTACCAGGTCTTCTTTCAAGGGGTACTTATTATTCTTGTAATATCTGGTTACATTTTTGAAGTCAACCTCTAAAAAAGCAAAATCTATTCTCCAACTATTCTCAACAATAATCCTACTGAGAACTCTGTGTGGGGCAACAGACAATGAATCAATTGTGATTGTGACCAATGAGGTAGGTATGGAGCGGACAAATTCTGAAAAATTTCATGAGCCATTGACTCTATGAAGAAAAAACAGGATCTGATTAAGTTGAATAATAAAAAAGAATTACCCGTTTCAGCTTTAACAAAATAATTTATATAATCCAAATCAGATGTAAGTCTCTTTATGAGGGTGAACGCTTTGATAGGATTACCCAAGTATTTAGGAATATCTTCAATTGCCTTATTGTGTTCTCTTTCGTACATATTCAAATATCTGAAAGTAAGGACAGAAAGACTATAGAAACCAGATATAGGTACTTACGGCCTAAGGAAACTTCATCCTTGATTCACACTTACCTCTTCAGAATTGATATTTTTTTCTCTTCTTTTTCAATATAAAGACGTAAGTCGTCTATAATTTTCTGGTGAGGTTCAATTAAGTATTCCAATTCTGTTACAGCGGTATAGATATCTGCGTGTGTCCCTAAGCCCCAACTGAATAGCAATATACAAGATATCCTGCGTAGCATAGTCAATTCAAAATTAAACTTCATGTGTTTTGTCCTGTAGCTAATCTGCGAACTGATCAAATTCAATAGTTACTTTAGTATTTAGGTGAGTAGATATTGAAATTATCGAAGTATTTCATGAATTCAATAACGCTAAGTTCTTAGAAATAAAATTAAAATTAATATTTTAAAAAATACCTTTAAGTTCCTTGGAATCACAGGAAGATGTGACGATAAACGGTTTAAAACGTATTTTAGTCGTACCATACCGTATCAGCTCTGCGTAGTAGCTCTCAGAGTAGCCCGAGGATTGCGTACAAAACAATGAAAGGATCCAACAAACGAACCAAGTTTTTCAAATACTATTAGCCTACAAATACCTACAAATATTAAAATATTATCTACAGTAGAGACATTTACGTGCAAGAACTCAAAAGGAAAATGATAGACACTCATATGTACCTACCTAATAGTGTTATGAATTAATTCATCATAGTGTGTTTTGTATTTCAATTTCAACAAACAACTTTCTTGTAAATCACAACATACCTAAGTACACATACTTACTTTTATTGATACTTTCTTAAAAATTCCCAACACCAGAATACTAGTAAACATCGTAAGTAGGTTACGTAGGTATATGTATGCCTACTGACGAGCGCATTTGAGCACATTCTGGATCCACAACTCGTGTCTATATTTTTAGGACAGTTTTTGGTACTATAAAAACAATCTTATGTTTAATTTCTTTTGTAACCATGTCTTTTTTAATTTAAGGCACGTCAGATTGACTTCACCCCGCCTGTTGGTAAGCTGAAGGCAAAATCTTAGGAAAGAGGGTCACCATTATAAACATGTAGTAAGTATTGTACGTATTTACTCTACGTATTTGTAATGATGACCCTCTTTCCTGAGACCATATTATTTACTAACTGTTTTTCCAGGGGTTCTCGCAACCCTAGAAGCTTATCGTGAATAAGCTGTGTTATTCCAGACCGTAACCTATTTCTGTACCTAAGATCTAATCTGCGATAATGCACATCTTCTTGATCAGCTCACCTAGAGAAGCGGTACAACGTTACTAGAATAGAATAGGGATGCTGAGCAACAAACCCAATAGCATTCACACCTATACTTACTTACCTACTACCTTGGAGCTCGAGGTTCACACTCCCACAACTCCCTTCTATAGAATTCTCCTCCATTCCTGATACCGCCACTGTGTTGACCAACGTGTAGAATGGATATAAGATATGTGGGTATAATACACTATACCTACCTAATTAATTATCATTTTAGTTTTTTAAAGACCACCATTTTAGAATTTATGGTTTTATAGGTATACCATTTGATTTTCTTTAAACCTTACCGATCGTAGTCAAATTGGCTCTAGTAATTCAATTCCTTAATTAGATGTACCTTATTGCTTAAATAAAACACATGGTATAATAGATAGAAAAACAAAAGTTTTATTTATCAAAGTTAAACAGGAGTTTAATGTTCTTAACAATATTTTATTGAATATAGATACTTAAGCAGGTATACTAAAATACCTATCTAGTTTCATCAGTTTTAAGAATGTTACTTCTGCGTTGAGTACATTTTGCATCAGTATATATAAAGTTATATAATACCTTTATTATATGTATAATATAATGTATTTAATCCTATGATTCAAATTGCTACACTACTGTATCGAATAATTATGACTGTAAGGTTTGATAAATAAAAAATAAAAAATAGATCGTGTACCTATAAGCCAGTCTGACCACAGTTACATGCTGAAAAATATCATTCGTCAAATGTAGGTACTGAAACTAGTTTGTTGAACTAACTAGTACCTACATACGAAAATCCTTCCACGGGAGGTATTTTGCGCAAAAGATGATAGTACTTGCGTTGAACTTTCGCGTCGTGTTCTAGGTCACAAGGTTTTATGAACTCTTGACCATGCTCGTGGATCCATCTGGTAGATACTGTAAAACGCTTGTTTTTATAGCTGTTAGTATTTATGAAGAGAATGAAGTATACGAGGTGGGATCAGAGAGGACACGCATCCACAAACTAGGTATGTAAGTATACCTACATACTTTGTGCAAAGAGGTGTACACAATTCATATAGGTAGGTATTGTGATTAGAATTATAAAAATTGCGCTAGGTAAGTATATTTACCGACATAAATCTAAACCCCAATCACGTTACAAAATTTAACTTGAGCAACACGTGATATTTTTGGGTGACGTTAGATACATCCGAAAAACTGCTTATTGCATTCTGTCTTACTAAGTAGTAATTGATTAGGCAATCGAACAGTTTGAACAAATATTTTCCATATTGTTCCACTAACTGTGATGATCGAATATTTTGAACAAATTAAGGGCAATAAGCTAATTTTAACTTTCAACTTTCGTGATGAAACAAAACAGATTAGTTAATTTAATTAACGCTATCTATGTTGATTTTGAAAATTAGACTTTGGCTCTCAAAGCATTATAGATCTTACGACGTTCAGGAACTTTTGGAGCTCAGAGCCCACTGTCCCAGTTTACCTAATAGTTGCCACTGTACCTATTTTTTTTTTATTTATTTATTTAAACTTTTTGCACAAATACATAATAATGTACAAAGGCGGACTTAATGCCATTGGCATTTTCTACCAGTCAACCTTAGGGTGATGCAGAGATTTGTCAAGGTAGGTGCTTGAAGAATTGATGTGAGAAACCAGTATGGTATAAATAATAGATATACAAACTATAAATATAATGATGTACTTAAATAAGTAAATAATAGTATACCTATAGCTACATAAATATAAATATATATATACTTACACAAATATTCTATTCTGAATGCACATACATACACATACATACACATACATATATGTACATATATATATATATATATACAAGTATATAAATATATATGTGGAAAATATGTTATATGGTGGCTATACCATGATCTGATGTTTATACAATACCTACATTAGTCTAATGAAGTATAAACGCACTCGGCGAGCGGTATTATGATGAGGGGTTAATATCTAATTCAGTAGAAATATTCAAAATACATTAGTAGTAACATTCAAATCACATACATACCCCACTTGGAGCCCTGCAGGACAGGACACGCTAGATGCTGCATGGAAATATGCATTTCTCCAGAAGTATAGATATTGTACCAGAAAATAGCAGCACCTTTTATTGGAAATACGGTTATACCGAGTTTGGGGAAAACTGTAGCGCCTCCTTGAGTTACCTCCGACATCTATGTACATTGAAAAAGTAAATCAGCACTATGATTATCTTTTTAGTTTAGTATTTTTACAGAGTAGATCAGTTCTGATAATATTTATAGCTTTCCTAACCGATTTCCAAAAGAGGAAGGTTCTTAATTCATCTGATTCTTTTCATCATTATTCTTTATTTACGTTCATCAATATGTTAATTGCAGAAGCTTAAGAATCAATGAATTATTATCTTTGTCAGTTATAATAACACTGCGCGTCAACGGGCGGTGCCGCAGGCAACAGCTAGTTCTCAATAATCTGACAAAGACACATGTCTAATACTATTTAAGCTATGCTAACATGACTTAAATGTTTAAATACTTACGTAAAATAATACCGTCGCCATTCTATTACCATGCATTAAGCCTGTGCAATTCTGTGAAAAAAGAAACATGAAACAAAATAACTTAGGTATAGGTACAATATTGTGGTTACTGTTGTTGTACGTACTTCTATACTAATATCATGAAGATTATATTTGATTGTTTGTTTGTACTGCTCTGAGACTCTGCGGCTCTCAAGACTATTGGACCGATTTTTTTTTTTTTTTTTTTTATTATCTTTTGTCCGTTATACTTATTATATTTGTGAGTATTTTTCAAGATTACATTTTGACATGTATTTTTCACGTGAGAGAGGCGGGATGGGGTCAAAAATACCCTCTGTCCCCATCGCGCTCCTCCCCCGGATCTTCGGATAGGACTGAGATTAACGAAGATTTTGGCACGTATGAACTTTAGACATAAAAAAATTAGAAAATAAGGGCCAGTTTAAAGTAAACCCATCATCGAACCAGTAGTTAGTCAGTAGATTATGTACCTACCTATATTAAAACAAGAAGTTATTTTTACTTACCGAGAGGTAATCATAATGTAGTCCATAGTAGCCTCCAATACCATAATTGGCAACTTGCAAATCTTCGGAGAGTTCTAAATTCAGACCAGTCATTTGTACAATGCGGCGTGAGATGCGAGCG
Source organism: Pelosia muscerda (assembly GCA_963691645.1). Taxonomy (NCBI): domain Eukaryota; kingdom Metazoa; phylum Arthropoda; class Insecta; order Lepidoptera; family Erebidae; genus Pelosia; species Pelosia muscerda. Next base: position 11,011,274 of record OY829106.1, read on the forward strand.
ATTGTTTCAGAAGTAGGACTATAGATCAAGGCGCTTTTACTGATACGGTAGTCTGTCAATGTTCGCCTGCCTGATTCCATTCCCTGGACTCCAGATCGCTTAAGCTGTATAGGTATAAAGCGGTTTAATTACTTTATCACCATCATCATTATCATTGGCCTTCACCTCGGAGTCCGGTGTCTGCTTTGCGGTGTTGCTGATCACTAACTTCACGAACGATCGATCAAAGTGATGTAAAGTTTTTGAGTAAAGGTAATCGAAGTTAAGTTCAAGCAAAAGAACTGGCTAGCCAGCGCCAAGTATAATATTACACTAACCACTTGGTGCTATTTTTAACCCTTTATACTAGGTAATACGTCATAGATCCGTAAGACCATATGACAGTGTCATATAAGTATAGTTGTCTAAGACCAAATGACGAGTCTCACCAAGCAAATTATAGAAATATTGACGGTTAATTTCATAAACCACTGACGTTTTTACTGTTTTTACACAGACGATTTGAAAGAGTAGAGATGTCATTTCAGTGTAGAAAAGTTATACCTAACTACCTACAACCGCGTGAGACGAGACGGACCGCTCAAATGTACCGACTAGCCGGTCAACAGCTAGTGCGCAAAGCTAGGTACCACTATTACGTAATTAGGTATCTATGACTATACATATAAACTTAAGTGTAAAACAGGTCTGTAAATAATTACCTTACATTTAGCCATTTTTCGAACAGTCTCTATTTCACTGTCTCTGAACACGTTATAATACAAAACTACGTCAGGATTAACGTACAGCATTTCTATCTTGAAAGGTGCTAACTTTAAAAACGGATGATTTTCAGTCAAGTAACGACAAGTCAGTCTGCGAAAAAATGGTTGTATTAATGATGATCTTGATGAAAGAAATGATGCAAGACAAAAATGCTTGTTAACACAAGGCATCAACATTCTGTTAATTTTATTTCTGTCCATTTGTATATCTTGTATATCTAGCCCACTGTATTTTTTTTTAAGATTACGTATGTTATAAGCGCAAAGCATGTTTGCAATGGTGACCCTCTTTCATGAGACTTTGCCTTCACCTTAACATCAGGCGAGATGAAGTCAAATTCAAAAGTCAAAGTCAAAAAAAAGGAGCAAATGCACCAGAACAAAAAAAATACCTATTCACGCAGCAAATGCGATAGCCATTATACGAACATCCATGGCAGTCGTTACGTTATTTGGAGCCCTCTAAAGTCCGATTAGCCTAACTTCGATATCACCAATTTGGTTGTGGAGGTCTGATAGCAGTCGCTTCACGGAAAATATCTAAGTTCAACCGCGTCATAGTTAGACTAGAAAGCCGACCCAAGGCTCAAAGAATAATGATAATAAACAAATATTCGGGAATCGAACCCACGCCACCTGCGTAGCAGTCGCGTTCACTACCGCCACACCAAGTAGGTCGTCAAATGACGCTATAAATAATGCTTCTGAACTTCTCTTGTCCAGAATATTTTTTCTTGACAATTTGCTATGCGCGTAGCAAATAATGATGATTTGGTGTCTGGCCCTCCTGAGTTAGTTCTAATGAATGATAAACGCAAACATCGTCTACTGCTTCATACCTGTTGGCAACTGAAACGGGGACATCTGTACCACCGCGACACAACCGATAGTAGGCTGCATCTTTTGCAGCTTTGAGCTTTCTTCTTTCCGTTTCTTTATTTTTAATGCCGTTTGCCTGCGTATTACGAGTCTAACTATAAAACTTTAGAAAATAACTTGGTCTTCACTTTATAGTCTAACATTATTGAAGAGTTCCGCTGTTCGGTTTACTAATATGGAGTTTACACGAATGTCAAACAAATAATTAAAAAAAATAATGAAGTCACACAGTCACAGGTCACAATGTGACTAAGGATGACAAAAGAATTTTTTGAGAAAACTGGCATTGTTAGTAGTTATATCTTAAGTGGTTTCATTTTTCGTGTTTCGTATTCAGAATCGCTAATATAACATAACCCAAGGTATTTTTTGTTGTATAGACACAATTATAGGTATAATAGCAGAGGTATAGGTATAGGTATAATATCTACATGTTATCGAAATTATTTGTGAACAACAAAAGAGCGATTCTAGGGTTTTCTTGCATCATTTTCGTAGCACAGTAGACGAAACTCCTGTGCTACGACAATGTCTCTTACAGCTTACCATTGTTTCGTATCTTTCATTGTTCATGGTAGCGTAACAAATCTGCTCTATTTCCCTAGCTCTAGAGTTTTCCGGATCTTGTTTTAATATCTTCTGGATCCACTCTAGTGAGCGCCTTACATCTCCTATAAAAAGATGACAGTGACTGTTGTGGTTAATAAATAACCACACCACGGATGCATTTTTTGTAAACAAGGTAATCTTAGTAAATTCATATGTAACTATGTATTGATATTTTCAGTAACTTATGAAACGTCACGCGTTATATGTTCGATATTGTATCTGAAAAAAATTGTTTACAATCGGCACAACAGTTCAGTGATACCCACATATAGCTTTATGTATACTGTAAGCCCCAGGGTTTTACGGAAAAAAATCCTAATGGATACCACCCCATCTGGCCACCGTACTCGAACCAGCTCAACCGCATGTCGTCTTGGGTTGCAAATATCGGGGTGCAAAGTTACTCAAATAACGGATTTCGTCGCAACCCGTTTGACCATAAGTCATCCTCAGTTTTAAAATGCCCCCCTCGAATATGGGAACCTGCCGAACCACTGTGTCCTCATCGTACCACAGAAAAGAGGGCACATCACTCTGCGGCGTTCGTGTGTTTTTTTGCATAATTTTATTTACTTACCCATTTTAGAATAACCATAACTAACGTATTCTATAATGTCAAAATCAGAAAACGGGTAATGGATTTCTTCTTCATTATACTTGCTAAAGGCTTCAAGTATCCATTCTAACCCATCCTCGTAGTTCTTTTCTTCGTACAATAACCGCCCCAGCTCGAAACAGTCACACGCCGTCATTGGTGTACTGTTTATAAATATAATGAACTATGAATCAAACCAATCAAGAAAATATAATAGTAGGTAATGCACTTGGTATTTAGGTGCAGCTAATAACTAATGTTAACTACTTATATCTAAACTGAAATTAGGTTTAAATAAGTGTTACCTATAAGTAGTTATGTTCAGTTTTCTTTCAGTAAAATCCTTTACTTCTAAAGCGTAAAATTCTTGTAATCTAGCAATTCCATTCGCAGCGCCTTTTAAATCGTTCATTGTAGGGTAATTGTAGTATTTTTTTGTTATACTCTCTATATTATCTAGAACACCATGTTTTGAATTTTACCATAATATTATGATGTATTATCCTTCACGAAGAAAAATTGTTTATAAAAAAACGTCCATGCATCGTATGATTGCCACGCCGTCTATGGGTCTTTGATTGCCGGAGGTGTGATTTGTGTGTATGTGTATGTCAGACGAGCGTTGCTACTGGCAGGGCTCTTGGGCATCTAGCCAGGATATCTATAAGCCAAACCATGATCCACAACCCTCTGTAGTAGCTACTGTACAGCTCAGTCCTACCAAACAGAGATGTACTACCTTAGTACGTTTTCTATATCTCATTTTTATAGTTATAAGTAAATGTTTAGAAAGTAGGTAGGTAGAGGTATTTATATTACATTATAGGTAGGTAGACACACGGTGTGCAAAAAAAACAACTTACTTATGTACATTTGTGTTACAGACCCAACCGTTACGTAGTCACTTAGATTTTTACTAAAGTCAGAGTCACAGTGTCGAAGTACCTAAGTACTTAGATGTAGGTGGGTACTACTAAAAACTTTTAGGTACTCTCATCAGTACATTATAATAAATAATATAACATTAAATGATAATTACCAGTTTCATCTCTAATGCTGTGTTTTATGTAATATACGTCAGCAGTCAATCGTTTCATAAGAGTGAAAACGTTGACTGGATTATTCATATAATTAGGTAGGTCTCTGATTGCTTTTTCATGTTCTCTTTTAAAGATATCCAATAAACTGTATGCGAACAAGTTAATAAATTAAAACAATTGGATTATAAGTTCTTAAATATATAGTCATACATACCTTTTTAGGACAGTTAATCTTTTTTCATGTCTTTCGATATAAAAAGCTAAATAATCCTTAACCCGCTTGTGAGCTTCTAGTAAGTCTTCAAAATGCGTCACAGCTGTGAAAACATCTTGGCCTCTCACATCATCAGCAATCTTAATTAATAACACGATACATATTGCTTGAAACATATTTTCATGCCCATCTGTAGATACCTAATAGTTGAGGTCACATACAAGGATGATGATTTTTCGATACTGGTAACAAATAGACGGCACTTTTATAACCACTAAGATAAGAAAGAAAAAAATAGACCAATTTACAGCCACCTCATGACAAGCTGCCTTGTATAACTCATAGACGTATACAGTCCCGTACTATACTGATTTTATTCATAACATGATTCTTAAACATGATGCTCTAACATTTCGCGAAAGAAACAATAATGTTGATAGAACAGGCAATACATTCCTGGAAACCTCGGATAAATCGATTGAAGTACCTACCTATATAGGTGGTGGTCACTGTGGTGTTTTTCAAGAATATTATTCTTTTTAAAAATGCGTCAACTTGAAAATGCATAGTTGATACCTTTTTCGTGGGAAAATCCTCACGGATACCGCCTTTAACAGCCATAGGGGGTAATTATGTTGGAATCGAAAGAACTAAAATCGTATGCTGTTTCAGGTCTCAATTACCTACCTACCGGCGTGTAAGGATATCCAACAAGTAAGTATTTTACATTGCACCCTGGCTGACACTTGACATTTACGGATTTAAAATGGCTGCCTTGGTGTAGGAACATTGTGGGAAGAACGGTGTGTATCTTAACCAAATAGTTCTCTCTAGGCAAAATTTCAATAAAGATTGCTACATTGTGGTGCCGCCGCCGCTGCACTTTGAATAACATGAATGAACCTAAAAGCATGCAGGTCTTTTTTAAGTTTTATTTATTCTTAAAATCCGTATTTAAGTACAGTCTTACATCTATATTACAAAAGTTCTTTCTTCTTGAAGCAATGCTGCCTCGTTGATGGAACAAGATAAGTAAAAAAGAAAAGACATTGATGATATGCACTTGAAGAAAAATAAATGTTTATTATCAAAAAATTGTAATATAAATTAGTAACATTTATCATCGATGTAAAACATTGTTTCATAAAACATGAAATAGTTAAAAAAATATAAACAGTACAATTAACAAACAATTAGATACATAGAACACGAATTTGTTAATATAAACAAACTTAGCAAATTCTTATAAATAATAATTAAAATTCTGAATAAATGCATCAACTAATATTAAAATTGCTCTATACGTTTTATATGACACTAAATAGGTTGACTGGGTTTTATTCTTTGATCTTAAATTTTAAGACAATGAAAGTAAACTTGTACTTTTAACAACTTCTTTGTCTGAGTTAAATCAACACACTAATCAATGCGGTGGGCCTTGATTAATGTGTTGATTGATGGTTGTTTGTTTGCACTTTGTATTTACTAAACAATTATATGGCTACAGAAATTACTATTCTTTTGGAGATTAAACCAACCATACCATCGAAATAATTAGTTGGTAGAAAGAAAATCACATCCAACAGATTTGAAATTACTATAGCGGAAAATTTTGGTGACTGTTCATTCCACACTTTTTATAGCGTGAACAAATAATTAATCAATCAAGAAAGAGTATTGTGTTATAAAAGTCATAACTAGTCAAAAATCATAATTAGGCAAATTAACTACATAAAGTCTTGAATCCGATACCAAACAGAATGAAATTTCAAAATTCAAATACACACAGAATCGGCACCAATCTCACAGTTTTTAATTTAAATGCAATTGCATACGGGTTCCATTTAATTCTCCTTGCAAGAATTACCACCCTATCTGCGTTCTACGATATGCCATTAGGAAAAATAAATATATGTAGTTAGAAATTACCCACACTTATTCAGTAGATGGGAAAGTAAGATGTGACAAATACATTACAACAATTTCGCTAATTCCTCACAATACCTGCAGTTTGAAACTTTTGCCATAAAACCAATAATTAATTCTTCTAATTTAATTCTCAAACACAACAAGTACGCAGCCTTCGAAGCCGCGGTGTACGACTTCATCGCATTCGCGATGAAGACGGCACGTCCATGGGGCTCCGAGACTAAAAGGTTCGTAGCCGAATTGGAGTGCCGACTGCGGAGGGAGGTGTGGAATTTCCCTGGCCATACAACGGGGAAACGTTTGGTCAAGCTGACGAAAATTTGACTTGATCCACTGGATCAAAGAATTATTGATATGTAATTAATTTTCAATTGTAACAGTAAATATATATACTGTAATCGCTTAATTCTAATATTTAATAAATTTAATTTCTACCAAACTACACTACAATCATATTACACTGGTAAAAAGTTATTAATATTAGGCTACTTTAAAGATTAACGGCAACATTGAAGCCTCCATTGTTTACATTATATTCTTTCAACTACATATTTAACGTAATATTTTATTTTAAACGAAGCAAACTGACATTCACTGACCCCTAACTATAAATGCAAAAATTGGTGAGTATGACGACAGAGATGAAATTTTATGTTGACTTAGGTTTTTACCTGAAATATATAAATTATGGGAGAAATCATAGAGAGTATGATTCTAGTACTAAAGTAAAAAAAATACGACCAACTTCATTAAAAATAAAGATTATAACCTGTATATGTTTTACATATAGTTGATACATTATTAGTGTAAGATCTGTACAACACATGAACGCAATAAAGACTTTGACTTTGACATTTCAATTTGGACTCAAAGGAGTACAGAGGGACATCAGGATCATCATTACCAAAAATCTACATTTTGATTAATATTATCTGATGTTCCTGCTCATACATTGAACCAGCAATGGTTACAAACACAATCGAAACTATTAAAATTTAGATCTATTTGTACAGCTCAAATTCTCTAATTTATAACATTGCTCCATTTAATTAAAATACCAAGTTATACTTTAAAATTAATTTATCTTAACCAAATAGTTCTCTATAGGCAAGATTTCAATAACTAAATATTACAGTGTGCCCAAAAAATTACGACCTGCCAGCCTCGGCACGGCAGGGAAGTCATAATATATATCTTAAGAGATTATTCCTCTAATAATAATTAAATAGCAGAAAAATCACGTTGCCAGAACTATTTTTCTCGTTTGAAAAAAAGATTCCAGAAGTATCGTGCTAGGCGAAAATTATATAGAAAATATAAATATACGTGCCTCGATAGTTTCCCACCCGTCCATCGCCTTATGCTTTTTCCATATTGCCTCTTTATTTAATTAGTTTCTATTGTTCACGCCATGCTATGTAAATTTTGTAAGCTGGCATCACTCTCTCTCTACCAATCAAATCACTGGAATATGTCGCGATAAACGCTCTTTATTGGTTGAACTTTGTACCTTACCCCCCTATTCTCAATCTATGTATAAAACTTAATGGTTATTACACTTGCCATATTGGTTTTCAAAGTTAAGCATAGTTATTTCGAAATACTAAAAATTACAAAAACCAGTTCAGCACAATTTCAAGTACGACTGTCGAAATCCGGTACACTATTATGTCTTTTCTATATAATTCACACGCTATCAGGGCTTCCTTATTCTAATTATACACTTGTTCGTTATATATATTATTGATATTGAACTATAATTTCACTTACAATCTAAGTTTATGATCAAAAAACTAGGCAAATAGTAAACTTCTTACTACATTTGAAAGCGGATTAGAAATTCTAGTTAACACATTCTAGAACTACAAAAACAGGCATACCTGCATGTTTTAGAATTAAAATTATTAGTCTATATAAAGGAAGCTCAATCAAGAGCTACTAAAATAAATCTTTGAAATTGCTTTAATTATCAGATCACTAATATTAGCACTGTTCCAGTACCGGTTTATACAGTTTGTTGCATAGAATATAGGTACCTGTATTCCTATCTAGATGTCTTGGACACGGGACGGGGGATCTTGCGGACAATGCCTTCCTCTTGGTATTCTAGGTTACATGGTCTCAGAAGTTCCTGACCGCCTTGGTGGAGCCATTTGTTGCACACTGCAAAAATACAATAAACACTTCGTTTTTATTCTTGAAAAATTATCAGTTCATAACAATATATTGCTGAAGTGAAATTTTCAAACTATATATTATTTTAATGATATTTTATTTTAAAAATTCAATATCTTGTGCCGCAGGAAAACGCTCTATAGAAAATAATTAGGAAGAGTGAGGTAATCTGAGCGCGTAGTGCATGGAGCGCAAGAGAACATTACAATAATTTTGGCCTGTGTTGCGTTTTCACGTATACAGTTCATAATAAGTCATTTGAAAGTACTGACCCCACTTGGAGCCCTGTAGTACAGGGCAGGCGGCGTGTCGCGTGGCGAGGTCACCTTCTCCCGACGCGTGCAAGTTGAGCCAGAAAGCGGCCGCTCCCTTCACCGGGAACACGCTCAGACCAAGCTCGGTGAAGACTGTAGCACCTCCTTGAGCTACGTCTGACATCTACAAATATACATTATATTAAAAAAAAATAAAGGTTAGGTTATAAATACATTGTCCCCAAGACAATTGGTAGCTTGTGACAAGTTAATTGGTAGTGCTTGTGCAATTTTTTTTTCACATTTAGCTGCAACATTTTCAGTTAGGAATTCTTTTCAGCATACCCATTTTTTTTACAAAGTGCCCGTTTGGCGGCAATAGGCTCGCCCCAAATTACGTAGAACCAAAGATCATAGTTGGTGAAATGTGGGTGTTTCATACACCTCTGCCTACCCCTTCTATGATTACGGGCGTGAGCATATGTATATACATATGTATGCAATCTAATATTAAACATCTTTGGTTATGTGTTCGGATTTTAAATGATGCCATAATGTTAATCCGATTGTAATAAATACGGGATCGGATACGAGGCACTTTATCTTCTATCGTGTCTATGGCATTTATTATATTCCTCAAAGAATTATTCCCAATGTGATACCAACTTAATAACGTGCAAACTAATTCTCGTTGCAAAAGAATTATAGTTATTTCTTCTGTGCTTTGAAACCTGAACATTTCAGTTAGTTTATAGATAAAAAATAAATCGTTGATATTTTGTAAATACTTACGTAAAACAATACAGTAGCAATTCTATTACCCCCTTGTTTCGTGAACGCGTTCTCTTGTTTCTGTAAAGACCAGACACATTTCACGTAATTATTTGCACAATAATAAAATTATATACTTCGAATATCAAAATAATAAGTAGATTCATATTTTTATACATTTATTTTAAAGATAGCCATTTGTAACATGGTAAGCGAATAGATAAAACGTGTTGGTGACAAGATTATTTCTTTATACAAAAAATGTAAATGTTGGACAATGTTGCACATGGACCATACAAGGATTATCTGTACAGATCGCAGTCCGAGACAAGGTCGCTCATTGTTAAAACTATGGCATACACCCAGCCATTGTTTGAATTCAATGTTTAGCGTGCAATAAATAGTAATTCCTTATCTATCTGTCAAAATGTTATTGTTTTAACAAAATGCTCTACGAGTATCCAGATCAAAATTAGTGAATGTATCTAAATAATTGTTGTGTGACATTGAATGGACCGAATATTTTATTGCGTTATGAAGAGATCTGGGGCCTTGTCACCATCCTTTTAAAGTAATATTTCAATCTTACTTTACTTTTATAGTGAGATTCGAATCATGGAAGATCAGGGAAGAAGGTTAAGAGAGTCTCTGTGCAGAAGATAAAAGAGGGTTTTTCGGTCTTCCCACTGAAAACAAAAAAACCTCACTAGTAAGCTCTGGCTATCCTACTCACCACCGGAAACACAACACAATGTTATTATTAGCTATAGCTATACTATATTAGTATTTTATGTATATGGTTAAAATGGGTCAAACAGTATCTCTTTCTGTAATGGATACATTTATTTGTTTAATTTGTTACAATTTACACTTGTCTTGGAAGATACAGTACACAAAATATCGGTGGACGACAACGGTCAGAGTTCGTATCACACTATAAAATAATATTAATTTTAAGAGATCGTAGTAGGGCCCCAGTTCGCTTCACGGAAAATATTGCAGTTCAGTCAAACACATCGACTGGAAAAAGACCTCAGAAGATAAGGTCCCCAGACTCCGAGGTGATAGCATCGGACGCGACGGAGATTAACGAAAGAATGATAAAGAAGAAAGAGTTTAGCTAAAAAGATAACAATGTTGTCATTATGAATTGTCGTATTTGTAATTCTTGCAATCTTGTATGAAACTGATAGATAACCTGAATATCTCTAGAATTGAAACTGAAATGTGATATACATCAAGACTAGCGAGAAACAAGAAATAACAAGTTATCGTTAACCCTTCTTACCTTCAACGCAGCTGATTTAGCCTGTTGATTAAGAAAACGTCTGTTATTGCTAAACAACTATAGGTTTACTGCAAGAGGACTTATAACTACAACTGTAATATTGAACTGTGCAGTAGATACTTGTTAGTTGGAAAATCGGAATGTCTGTTTAAATAACAGTTTTATTAACGAATGTGTACCATAGATATATATTATACGACTTAGGTGGCAGACAAGCACACGGCCTACCTGACAGAATGTGGTCACTGTGGCCTATGGACGTTTGCAGCACCAGGGGTGCTTCACTCGTGCTGCCTACCCTGTAGAAACGTTCTAATGCACTTCTTGAAGTACCCACATTGTAGTCGCTTAGAATAATAAATTAAAACTATATTACTAGCGTAAATAGACCCACAGACTCCGTCATGTCCGCATTACCGAATTTAAATGTCAGTGGCAGTGACTTGTGATTTGTAGTGTTTCTGTTAAAGTTATCAACTTGGTTTAAAAAAAACGTTTTATGCATCATACTCTTTTTCATGCTTAGGTTTTGTATAAAGACACGTATGTCTGATATACGTATATGTATGTATATATACACTATGCCTAGAAAAAAAAAATGTCTGTTTGTAAAAGGCAATAACTGAAGTAGCTAAGTGGATTGTGGCAAGATTTTTACTATGGATAACTGATGTTACAATCTCTATTATATTAGAAAAAGTATTCAGGCTCCGCAAAAATGTCCCCAATTGTAGTTCACGCGAACGAAGTGGCGGGGCTTAGGTAGTGTAATACATATAATTGTACTCCAATATATATCGAGTAGGAAGCTATACAGAACTACATAGTCGTATGAGTGTTAATTGCGTCTTTTAAAGTTCGGTGTCTGCTCTCCTAGTCCTCAGTAGGTATAACAGCTTTTAGATCAACTAGGCTTAGGCCAAAGATTTTGGTGGTGCCCCGTAGACCCACAAAATTATAACTAAGGTTTCTACAAATTCGACTTACCCTAGCGAAATCGTAGTGCGGTTCATAATGTCCTCCAATTCCATAGTTGACGACTTGAAGTTGTTCAGCAGACTCCATAGTCAGACCGGTCATATGCATCACCCGGCGTGAGACGCGAGCGACAATCTCGGACTCTTCGTCTTGCAACCAAGCGGATTTGCTGATACGATATTGAGCGGGGATTAACTCGCCGGTCTTAGGATCATGGACTACAGCCCGCCTGAACTGTATATAAGAAAATAGAAAAATAAACTCTCAGATTTATATAATAACTAGCTATTGCCCGCGGTTCCGCCCGCATGGAACGCAGTAATCGCGCAGTGCAGTGTAGCCTATGTTACTCAGGGTGAATGTAACTTGACAATGATAAAAGAATTGTTTTTTTTTTAAACTATGGCGGCGTTCATAGTGTTTATAATGTTCGAGACTTCACGCGATATATTTTTGAACACTTACTTTTGCCGACGTTTCGGGTGCGTGAAGTCCCGAACATTATAAACACTATGAATTTTTTTTCTGTTATGACAATTCTGTAAAATAACCTAGACGTTAGAACCATTGTAAATTGATTTAGATTGGAAAAAGTGAAAGCCCAGGCGTAAAGGAAAATTTCGAATGATCAAGACGTGACCCAGTAGCTCAGTGGCCAGAGCATTCCCTCTCTAAGAGACGCTGGTTCAAGTCTCGTCTGGTCATTAATTTTTTGCAATGTACGAGTATAACGGTTTGAATTGTTAGCATTTAATTAAACAAAAAATAATTTTAATTTACTGAACACCACATGAAATCTGACAGTTAATTCGATACCTGTAGTTAAATGAATGAATTGGCAATCGCCAGATTAGTATTTTACCACAAATACCGTTTTTCAATATCTAGACTTGATAATATTACTTTTATAGTCTTGTTTATAATACACTAGCAAACCCGGCGAACTCCGTTTCGCCATGTGGAAAATGATTTTCCCGCTTTTCTGTTGAAATTTTTGCTGAATTTTCTTTGTTATAAACGTCACGGAGCCCGAGACCTTTCCAACGAATGCAAAACCGTGGAAATCGGTTCGTGCGTTCTGGAGTTATAGCGTCAGGAAGGAAAACCCGATTTATTTTTATATAGTAGATAAGTACTGTTATCTATGTCTCTGTTATGTATATATATATCTGTTATATATGTGTATGTTATCTGTGTATAAACTAATAAAACCGGTCGTGGACAACAAACAATTTGGTCACTCACATGAGGTCAATCCACCTCATTCTAGCTACTATTTGTCAAGGCGTGAAAACATATTTGCTGATGTATTTTCATCAACGTAATGAGTTATAATTTTTAACACCTAATAGAAGTTTGATTTATTTGCCTCGCTTTTTACATATTTTCTGTTTATTAACTACTCAATTATTTATGTTATAATGTATTTTTATAACAGTTCTTAAATTATATTGATATCGCTACCAATATTAACTGGGTCGGTGCAATTATTAGGTACTTTTATATAGGTTGTAAGTTATTTCTAAGTGACAAACCATAGAGCAAACACGGAGAGGAGGTGTTATAACATATAGATATATAGATTGCCCATATTTTTCATTTTCTATTAAGCATTTAGTAGCAAAACTACTCACTTTATTATAAACTAGCTGTTACCCGCGGCTCTGCCCGCGTGGATGTCGATTATCGCGTTGTACGACTCTACTCGATACTCTACTTGCCTCTCTATACTACTTTTCCTTGCTGTCGATATTAGCGAAAACGCTCCCTTGGATGGTAGCGTGATGATATATAGCCTATGTTACTCCTAGATATTGTAGCTTTTTAAAGGTAAAATAAGTCCAGTAGTTTCGGAGCCTTTTTGTTACAAACAAACAAACAAACAAATTTTTCTTCATAATATTAGTATAGATGTCGATGTTGCTACGTAATATAAAAATCTTACACTAGATGTCACTATGCTACGCTGATGCCGCCTCCTCTCTGTGTTTGCAAACAGTAATTAAACTTAGATTAAACTTTACGATATAAGGACTTATTCTGCTTTTAGTAGGTAGTTACGGTAATGCCTCGAAATGTATGTCGAATTAATATTATCGCTACAGCAATAATAATCACCTGACTCTAACTTTTCTTGCTTTCGTGTCCTGTAGTCAGTTTCGTAGGCGGCTTATGGTATTGAATACGTATACCTTCGAAAACAGTTACGTAGAAGTATGAAAAAAGCCTTCAAGACAGTCGGTTACGAAACCCCAGTTTCCTTATGTCAATGGAACTGCGTACTGGAAATTATGTTTTTTTTTTTTATTATTTATGGCACGTCAATTTGACTTCACCTCGCCTTATATTAAGCTGAAGGCAAAGTCTCATGAAAGATGGTCACCATTGCAAACACGTTCAGTGCTACAATGGCGGCGCTCAGCTTGACGGCCTCATCAGATACTTTTTCACGCCCCGCTTAAAGGACCCGGGACTGTAGGAAGAAGGAAACATATGGTGGTTAAAGGCCGGTTTAAAGAACAGGTTTTGCAATTTTAGACATATTATTCTCTGTTACTAAGGAATTGAGATTTTACTCACCCTAGGTCTGGACATTTCTTTGATGGTCTCAATTTCAGTGTCACTCAATACATCGTGGAACAATACCACATCAGGGTCGAGGTACATCATCTCCATCTTTATGGGAGCTATTTTCAGGAATGGGTGATTTTCAGTCAAATAGCGGCATGTTAATCTGCAAAAAAATAAAAAAATAAGTTTTGTGAAGGTGTTTGAATGTTTGGTACTCAATTACGTTGAAAATGCTGAACGTATCCGGCTGAAATTCAGTACAAGGATAGATTATAGTTTAGAATGATACAAAGGCTACTTTTTATCCCTTGAAAATTTTACGTGGTTCGCAAGCAATAGCAGCCTCGGATCTATTTCCAGCGCGCATTTCAAATGCAATTCATAACGGTACCAATGCCGCTATGACTTAATTGAATAAAGTTTTATAGTAGTAATAAATAGGTAATCGAACGACAAAATATATGCAATATTTTGTGGATACCAGTTTGGTTTGTCTAATAGAATATTTAACAAAATATATTTTTAGGTGACACGACACATAAGCGTCAACACTTAACATAATGTATTTCGCTAAAAATTAACGTAAATGTGTTGAAACTGAATTGCAATCTAGACTTAATTTTGTTAAGGAAGATAGCTCGGACAGATGTGATACTAGTCAGAATCCATTATCATTATCATCCAAGCACAAATTTTAACACTTAGAAGATAGCTAATTTATTTATTTATAGAAATAAATAAATATTTATTTATTTATCTATTTATATATAAAAATAAATGAATAAAAAAGATAAGATTTTTTTTCAGGCTCCCAGTCCACCTAGTTAGGAGACGTCTCACCATCCGTTTGCCTTCTCGCGATATCACTACATAGTATAAAACAAAGTCGCGTTCTCTATCCCTACGTCCCTTTGTTTGCTTAAATCTTTAAAACTACGCAACGGATTTTGATGCGGTTTGTTTTTATAGATAGAATGGTTAAAGAGGAAGGTTTATATGTATATAACATCATGTTACAACCAAAAGGTGCGGAGCAGGAAAGAAAAATTTTGCAAAAACGGGGTGACGCGGACGAAGTTGCCCGGGTCAGCTAGTGTAAAATATATTACTAAAAGTGCCTACCTGCTTGATATTTCTGTAGGTATGTCCATTTCACCGCGACATAACGCCTCATAGGATTTCCTCTCCTTTTGATAGAACGACGTCTCAACCGGTTTCTCTTCGGGCAGTTCTGCGCCAGTTTCCTGTGTAAACACAAAATATAATGTACCTAGTAATAAAATTAAGATATGATTTTGCATAATTTAAATTGACTATCGACAATAATTAATAACTGTATAACATATGTATTTATAATTGACGTAGATAAAAGGTATCAAGAAGGTTACATTTGACATTTATGTGATAGTTATTTAAAAAAAATCATTCTAATCAAATTTATATTTATGAGGTAATAAAAACAAACTATAAAGCTATGTAGAATCACGTTCCCGAAATGTCAGTAATGACTCAATTTATATTCAGATGATTATATTGCTCCAAACTCATTATATATTCAGTAATTGGTCACAACTAGAACAAGTTAGTTACTTGTAGGAGATATGTCCTTTTATGTATTAATAATAAATACTGTGTTTTGGTGGACGTATGTAAATTTGGTGCTACGTGATTATTTTCAGTTTTAACCCTTAATTTACCCGTTAGGTCCATTGGACTCCGCACAAAGTTTCAATCAAGCTTAACTACTTAATTAACGCGAATTATACTTCGTGCTCCCGTGTACCTTCAATCAGAAGCGCGCCGGTTAAGGAGTGAGAAGGAAGTCCTCCTGCGCAGCGTCTAGGGGTAAGTAGCCACTTGTCAGGAGTCCATTGGACTCAAACAGGGTATTTGTGTAACAAAATTAGTAAAGTCATTATATTGTTATTTGTCGTGTTTTTATGTAATTAATTTTATTTTAGGTCAACAATATGGCGTCAAATAGGAGATCAGTTAATATAATGCAACAGGTGGTGAATCGATAATAAACAACTGGCTCCAAGAAGATAATGAGAATTCCGATGATGAATTACAACAGTTTAGTCGACAATCCGAAACTGCACGACATCAAATAATGTCAGATGAAGAAGAAGACGAGCGCATTCCATTTGAACAGGGCTCGGAGTCGGAGTGGTCTTTTGATACAAGTAACGAGGAGGCACAGGAGTCCGGTCTGAGACCAGCATGCTTAGGATGCACTAAAAAGCTTTGCGTGCGATGTATAGATAAAGCCAAAGATTAGGCGTTGCAGGATTTTTATTTTATTATGAACATGAACCATTTTTATTTTTGTTATCGATTGTTTAAGATATTATTGTGTTAATTTAGTGGAAAACAAACAATTTTTCGTTTGGATTTTGATTTAGTTCGAAGTTAGAAGTTGGCATTCACTGTTTTATAGATATTTTCTAGTGATTAAGTATGTACAAGAAAAATATAAGATAGATACATTACTGATTAAAATGTGATACGTAACATAATAAGAAATATGTTTTTAAACACATTAAATTACTTTGTTATACAAATTTATCTTTTATTTTGAGTAAAATCGATGATTTGTGTGGAGGAGTCCAATGGACTCAATGAGGTTAATTGAGGTATATAATTTCACCGGGTAAACTGAGGGTTAAATGAATTGTATTGCTATACAATTCGATTAAAACTGAACAATGATCTACTGATCAATTAATGTCCAAGGACACAGCTAAGTGAGCAAAAATCTCGACAGTGTACTTATGATGCGCAGTAGTGTTGTTGCAATAGCGATAGTTTAGCTATCGATAGTTGACCTTGAAAAACAGTCGATAGCGCGAATAAGCCTATCGAAAATATCGAAATGCTGCAATAGTATCGATAGTATCGATAGTGAAAATTAGGCGATACTATTGAATTTTGTCGATACTATCGATACTATCGAGATACGATACTATCGATAGTATCGATAGTATCGAGTCAAATTAGCCAATACTATCGATACTATCACGATATATCTACGCGCTTCGATAGTATCGATAGTTATGGTTTAGTAACTATCGATGTATTTTCGATACTATCGATTGAGAATAAAACGACACCTAAGTATTGTCAATAATAATGAATAATGAACTGCGAACATAAAATAACATGAATAATGTGATAGATGAACTATATAATCACCAGCTATATTACTTTTTAGAGCAAGCAATAGTATCGTAAAATGTTAGACTATCGATAGGGCAAAACTATCGATAGTATCGATACTATCGTTTGTGTCTGTAATGATACTATCGATAGTATCGATACTATTGATCTAAAGCAATAGTATTACTTATTATTAACAATCGATACTATCGATAGTATCGTCCAGTGTCGATATTTTCGATAGGACAATCGATAGTATGACTGATTCTCAAGGCCACGATAGTATCACGATACTATCGATAGACTATCGCTATCGCAACAACACTAATGCGCAGTGACGAATTTGATGGTATTTTTGGTAATAAGTGCAGGGAGCTAAACATTTATCAACCAATGATACTGAATAAAACTAAGCACGAAAATAAAGGGCTCGCGTCATTGTTTGATCGGCAACAAACCATATAATAGTTTTTTGATTGTTCAATTACTGCTGTTGCATCTAACTTGGCGAGGTTTTGTAGTAGTTGGGATAAGTTCGCGTAATAATATTGTATTGAATTGCGGTGATTGATTGATAAAAGATGATTATATTACTTGGGAATCTATTACTTTCACTTTAATTTGTATTCAGTTACGCATCCTTAACCGGACGTCATTTGTTGAAAATGTCGGTAGTGGTTAAAAATCGTTATAGTATTCTTAATTTTACACTATACTACCTAACAGATATCTTCTCAGTCTTATTTTAAGACTTGTACAAGAATTTACATAGGTAGGTACATATGACATTTTTTGAGTCATTCTAATATTATACACCGAAAACCCTTGCTCACTCCCCCGTCACCCACGGAACTATGACAGAACTCTCTCTAAATAGCGTGTCTAACAGCAGGTAGGTAAAAGGTACGTAGAAGTAGTAGTATAACTTCTGAAGTTCGTATTGGTAGAATAATGGAACACTTTTCAAAACTTACCCCTCTTCGCGCCTTCCTGAGGTTCTCCTCTTCTTCAATGATACTTTTTTTGTAATGTGGTACATTGCCCTTAGCACGAGAGTGTTTTGGGTCGACGTCTAACAGTTTGTATGTCCATTCCAGAGCACTTTTCGTATCTCCTACAAATATGACATCGAAATTAACGTAGAAAGAATTGCCACTTAAAAAATGGAAACTAAGGCATGCCTAACACCAACGTTGCTAGGGGGGTTAATTTAAATACCTACCAGTAGTTTTGTTCGCTAATTCACAGGAAAGGAAAAAAGAATGGTCGGCTTTCCGTTTCGTTATGACAATAAACTTACCTAACAGATAATAAGTGAAGCCAATATACTCCAAAATGTCGACTTCATTGAACGGATAAGGGATATTTTCATCCTTATATTTGCGGAGAGCTTCATACATCCATGCGCGTGCGTTCACGAAGTCAGATTCCTTGTACAATACCCGGCCTAGTTCGTAACAGTCGCCTGCCGTCATCGGTGTACTAAAAAAAAGGAAAATTTGAGCACAAATTCAAGTACTTCAACGAAATTTCTTGAAGATGTAGTACAAACGTTGGTTAAATTAGGGGCATCTCCCGCATCTTCCGTACTCGGTTCAGTCTGGTTTGATTGAGTTATAAAGCCGGGTATCTATATGTATTTGTGACACGAACAATGAACCGGATTGCATGGAATCGATATAGTACATGACGTTGAATGTGGATTGAACAACTTGTGGCGGTATGAACACAAACTAGAGGTAATACGAGTCAATCGATGATTTTATTCAAGCTCCGCCATCACAAAGTTAAATGCGTCCACATTAACGGACCGACACGCGCATCGGATACGGTCATAGTAAAATGTTAGGTACGTAAATGTGGACACAGACTAATAAATAGCAGTAGGTATAAATAGTAGTAGGTAAAATAAGATACGAATACCGTAGTTAACAATGGTGCAAGCGATATGTGATGACCACTTGATAAAATTTTAAATAAATGGTGCTGGTCAATGGTGCAAATAAAACCACGCCGATAGTGCAATGGGCAGCGAAAGAACATCAACAAAATATCCCTACATTTAAAAAACTGTCATAGTTCTATACGCTAAGTTAGTGCTGTTCTTTTCAATTTGTAGAAAAATTTTAGTGTCAAGGTTTTCTGTAAACATCAGGACATAATGGACTAACTTACAAATGTACATATTTACTAATTCGATAATATTTACAAAAAATTTAGCATCTTATTATGTGCTCTGATACACCACACTTTACGCACATTGCTCAGAAATCATAATAAGCCCAATGATCTAAGTTTTTGTGACATCAATGACGTAAGATGTTGAATAGTAAAACACATAACACTGCGCCCACGCTTACATTTGTCAGAAGGCTTAAGCAGAGGAGTATTATGGGCATCATGTTACAAATGATTAGGTAGATATATCGTGTAGCTGGGAGACCGTTTTCATTAACGTAAGCATTACGGATATTGTATTTTTATAAATACTCTATACAAATAGATTTTTTATTTCCTTAAAGGGCTTTCTCGTTTTGCAATCGTCATCGCCTCGTGAAGATATACACAATTCACTTATATGGTATCTATGATCTACTCTAAACCTAAGTCTGCTAATTTATATAAAATCTGGACTGCAACCGACCTAGGGTTGGCCAGAAGACTATTGCACAGGCCAATAATATCTCGGGAAGGTCTGTTGAGTTAGGAGTTGGTTAGTTAGGAGATGGAACTTTGCCCATTAAGTATACAGATAGTATAAATAATACTACGTCACGAAAAGCTCCCATAAGCACACATTATATGGTCACACAGAGTCACGCCGCCTATATTTGCACACAGTAATAGGTACAAATGATAAAGTAAATAAGATAACAGAGATTCCTGACTGCTAATGTATCCGTGACTAGGAGATCTTGGGGTCCCAGGTTCCATCAACGTATTCATGCCCCAAATCGACCCACCGCAAGCCGGCACACACCTACTGATTGAATGACGGGCTCAAGCGCACGGCTTTGGAAATTCAATCGAACCAAAAAGAAGTGTTCTAAGTAGGTATCTCAATGTACATTTTAATTTCTTTCATTTACCTATCTCACAGTAGGTATGTACACTGTATTATAGAAAAGATAAAGCCCACAACACATGTGCGGCTAGCCGCAATGCAAGCCTGGTTGGCCGCAGGCCAACTTTGATATAAATCTGACTGTCACGGTGATGACATTGTAAACCCAGGTTGCATTACGGTTAGCCGCAAGTGTGTCGTGCATCTAAATTGTTACCTACCTATAAGCAACGCCGTTCAGTTTCCCTTCGGCCAGCTCTTTTATGTCCAAGTGATACGTGTCCTGAAGCCTAGTGAGCGCTTGCGCAGCGCCCGTCAGGTCCTCCAGAGCAGGGTATTTGACATCTGGGTGGTTCATCGTTACATTTTTTATGTATTCTGAAAATAAATAAGTAAATTTCTTTAACCTACCAACAAAACGTAGTTTGCTAATTGATCTTGTGCTTACGCAGAATGTTTCAAGATCACAAAACAAACACAATACGTTAATTAATCATATTGTACTATTGTCACACCGATTTACGAGTATAATCCAAGTTAAATTACAGTATCTCTCACATTCCCACATGATATAGCTATTGTTGCATTAATAAAACAATTCGAACTCATTAACAGCTTATTATCTTTTCATTGAGGCTTTGTTAGAACCAAGCATAGATATTATCCGATATTTGGAACTGATCGGTGCCTATGACGAAAACAGGTAGTAGTTTAACGCTGTCATGATATGAAACTCTATGGAATAGCATTATCATTGCAGTAGTCAAAGTCACCAATAGTTCAACAAAATGTGACGAATTAACTTTATGACATAACCCAACCTAACACATTCAAAAATCTAGTTTTATTATCATTAGGTACAGCTTACCTTCCTCTTAATTGACCCTCAAACACAGAGAGAAAACTTACGCCAGAACCTCAACGGTAGAGTTACTTTGTTACTCTGTTTGTCCGGTTAATCTCCATCATAATACGCACGATAACACAATAAGTTTTAAGAGAAAAAGCAAATATAATTCTTACCTGTCCCTATTTTAATACTATCTTCTATATAATCTAGATCTGTTGTCAGTCTTTTTATAAGAGTAAATGCGTTGATGGGATTACCCAAGTAGTTAGGGATATCATCCATCGCCTTTTCGTGTTCTCGTTTGTAGATATCTAAATGCCTGTAAGTTGGAATCAACGTATTGTAATTTGGTTAATTTAGAATATTAAATGAATAGCAAATCTTAATATTTAAATAATTACTTACGTCTTAAGTGTGGACAGTCTTTGCTCTTCCTTGTTGATATAAAAATCTAGATCATCTATAATTCTTTTATGAGTTTCTAGCAAATATTCGACTTCAGCTATTGCTGTGAACACTTCTCCCTGAGTCCTTACGCAAAGATTTAAAAGCAGCACGTAACACACTGCGTGCAACATATTTAAATTAGGAACCATTTTCGTGACTTAGTCAACCTGTAAAGAAGGAAATAATTCAAAAATTAACATAAGTTTTTAGTATTATAACGCAACAATCGTGACAAATATTCTGCAGCACACTCCAGGTTGAATTACATCAGTCAACCATTACAATAACTAGATGTACGCGCAGCTTTGCTCGTTTGTATCTGTTCCCGTTCTCATGACCCACAAGAAACTATTCCTGTGATAGGAAATTTGTGCTATTACAGATTTTAAACTCTCTGTGCTGAATTCCATTTAAAAGTCATGTTTACGCAAAATAGTAACAAACATCCATCATCACAAACTTTAGGAAACTGCTTAATTTGCTCGCTAAGGGTTTCTTAATTTTGATTATTCTTTCACTAATGCTATTGTATCTGCCTCTATTAGTGAACAAAAATACAAAACACATACCTAAATTCTCAACGAAACATTACAAACGACATTATCAAACATGTAATTCCTTAGAATGGGACATTAATTTGCGAACTTGATTAAGTACTAGTGTTCCTAACGAACGTATATATGTATAAGGAAAAATGCTGAGAAGTGCCCAAAAGCAGGGTGGATATTAAAACCATCATTTTTTATGATAATCAGGAAGCATAAGCGAATATTTCTTCGTATTCTGCTTGCGTGGGAGCTAGCCACGAGTCCATAGCCAGCCAGTTAATTTCGATACAACCAGTTATTTCTTCACATTAATATAAATAATTCACATTTACATTCGATTTGCGGTCGTAATACGTGAATCAGACAAATTTATCGTTCAAGCTCGTGAATTATAATTGAAATAGAAATTCTTCGAAAAATGTAAGTTAGACTAATAACCAAATGAGATGAACGATAAAGATATTAGGTACACTTAATAGAACATTTGGGTATTGGAATAAGCAGAGACGCAATTAAAGTTTTGTATGTGATAGCTGGATGTTTCAGAAATTTGGCGAAAAACAGTAGAGAGAAGGCAGGAAAGAAGGAATGGTGAAAAATAAACAGTGATCAATGAAACGAAGATGTTTAAATTAAGAGTATGGTTGGTAGGTACAAATGAAAAGAACACAACAGTTTGACTCCGAGCAGATACTAAAAAGGCAGGTCACTTTAAAGATTAATCGGAACGGGAACAAACAGATAAAAATACCAGTAGGTACTCATAAGTATGAATTCTAAACAGTTATTTCGACATTACAAAAACACTTTAATTTCATTTATTTGTATAGATATAGGTAGAATATTTGTATATACCTGTCTTATTCATTATAATTATGTTTATACCTATCACTTTTCATTGATTTTAGTATAGCGGTACAACCAGTACATTATATATAACACTGGCAAAGTTATGTCTTTTGCTAAATTAATTTGATTAAAAATATTTGAACATGTATTTTAAATATTTAATATTTTGTTTTTGTGCGATAGCGATGTTTGTATAATTTTACCATTAATAATTTCTTAATCAAAGTACCTACTTATAGTACGAAACGTCTAAGTTTTAACGTAGCTAATATAAGTATGACTCATAATAGTGCTATCTACCTCTGAAGAGTAGTTTTAAGTTAAAAATTAAATGAAAAGTGTTAATTACATCGTTTCGTTCACTCTACACGATACCATTTAATTTTAGTTTGTAACATCATGGCCGCAAAGTCTAAAATGGAACGGATTTTTATGCAATCTCAGTAGTTGGACAATGGTTGACAATTAGAAGAATCGGGGCCTAGTTCAGTCTCTTAGAAGCTAGAGACATATTTAAAAACTAAATTCATACGTAGACTGTTTATCACGCTCCCATACTACATACATACCCTTTTAGGTTATGTGCCGTAGTCTGATGAACTTATTGGAGATACGTAGGTACCTATGAGCATATTTAAGTACAGAATTCGGCTCATGTATGATTTGGTATGTAGGGAAAAGAAGAGTGGATTCCCAAGCTGGTCTAGACTTTCAGCATCAATGGAAGACGAACATTTACTTACAAAATGATAAAACCAAATATATTTTTGTACCTACTTAACCGTACCGTACCGTACCTACTTAACTAAGCACTTATCCCACAACAGTGTCATCTAAATCAAAACCAATATGTCTAGACATTACAAACTGTAATGTTTGTAAGAAACTAGTTATATTTTTTTCTACCGCAACGCGTATAACACCATTCTCTCGATTAGCATCTCGATAGAGTTCATCCAAATCACTTTGCGGAATAACCGCCCACGTCCGGTGTTATTGGGGAGTATCTGATGTGCGACATTTCTGACTAGCAGAACTCTTTTTACCAAACATAGTTCTATATGTGATAAATTGAATGTGTTTTGCAGTTGATTATCCTATCGTGCATAAGTTTAAATGTAAAAAGACCCAATTAGACGCAGAAAGGCACCTTATGAGTACCGTTATTCCAACATAAATCCGCGTATTATAAAACCGATTTGGATCAGAAGCAATCTTTCTGATCCAAATCGGTCACCAATGTATAGTGTAAGAGAATATCCCATTTGTCTGGGTCTACGTTGCGTACACACGCGTGTTATTCATAATAAAGCAATTAGAAATTTAATGAGGTATCTAAAAGGTTATAAATTTGGAATTAATTTGATTGTTTATATTTTGGCTTACTTCGGGCAACGGGCAAAGCAGATTAGTGTCAATAAACGCGTAACAGCAACAAGTGCATAGCAAACAAGTTTCTCTGTACTGCAGAACTTGTACTAAATGTTGGATAAGTACTTGCAATCAAAAAACGTGGTGAATATGCCGGCGGTTGTTATAATACCTAAGAAACTGACCATGTCAATCTTAAATCATATACCTATTTCATTTTGAAATACCATCAGGTTGATGCCCTTTTTAGTTGACCCAAATAAAAAATTAAAATTCTTATGTTTCCAATTATGACGGTCGGCCAATGACTGCTTACGGTATAAATATTATTTACCCAAGGCCGACCCTCAAAAAACTCAACACAATGGAACTTGCACAAGCTCATGAGGCATTGCTTTATTCATGAGAGTACAGACGCAGTGATGAACTGCTGACGCATAAAATTTGCAATCTGAGTATCTACCTGTACTTAGGTAGATTTAAAGATTGGATATAAAGAGGAATAACTCTCGTCCCAAGTTTATAGTTTGATGTAGATTCATAGGCCACAAAACAATGTGATACCCAGCTAATGTCGTTCGATAGTGAAGTCATGGTATATGTTGAGCTTTGCTACAAAATAATTCTTCGTGTACCTATCGATGCTAAGAACTGCTTATTTCGCAGTAAACTAAGTAAGTAAAATTGAAATGTTCATAGCCTGTAAGGAATATCCATAACTAAGTGTGGAAAATTTAGTAAAAAAACAAATTTTCTGGTAATTTGTTTAGTTTTATATTATTAGGTACCTAGATAAGAGCATGTGTATCTCATAATGGTGAACGTGATTCGGAGAGCGTACGCATCCCACCAAATGAAGTATTATTATTATCTCTTTAATTAACAATAATAACGATGCGTGGCTATCGAATATTGCTCTACAATTTAGAATACATTTTCTAGAAGCGTCCTGCAACACGATGTAGATTAAACGTCCAGTGACCAAGAATGGAAAATATTTGTATTGTTCATTGTGGGTTAATAGCGTTTGTACCTATACTGAATTTTGATTTATAAAAAGTTCGACACATGTTCCAACGAGGTCATATTAGTTAGGTAAAAATACTTAAGAACATAAAAAATAGACCGTTCATTAAGTACTTCGTCAAAAAATAGTTTTGTACATAACAATTCCAAACGAACTAAGAAATTCAGTAGGTATGAAGAACGATTAAGTAATTAATTTATAACAAAAAAAACTTAGATAGGTAGGTGTATGGATGGTTTGTCTTTTTTTGTACTAATGTATATATTTTTATATTTGGTTTGTTCAATTGAATGTCTGAATATTTTAAAGTGCTGCAACATTTATTTGTACCAACGAAAATAATAACTGCACACACGTCATTATTGTCAAAGTTATTTTAGTGAGAGAAACTGACTCAAAGCTTATTCATAAAGTGCAAATAAAATTGCTACAAACAAAACCCGCTTTTAATATAAGAACTTTGTATTTTCAGGGTGACTATTTAGATTTAAAAAAAAGCGCACCATTAATCAATTTTCCCAGAAATTATATTATCAAGAGCGCCAGGTACTTACCTTATGATATCAATAACAATTAAAGGTAACCGATATACTACAGAAATATCACAAGCAAGCACATTAAATTACAGGATAGACACGTTTCTGGTACACCAAGATCGAAACAATAAAATCAGGGCAACCGATAAATGTGTACTGCTAGCAGCGTGCGCCAGCGCAACCGTCCGCGGGTCAACGAACAAACTACTGCCATTGAGTAGCTAGTAGCCGCTAGTAGCGAGCCGGTGACCCTTATCTAACTACCGCTTGGACGAGATGACATGCTTTATTAATATGATGTGTTATTACCATTGATGTGCGATACGCGTACTGCTACTGTATGAACGTCACAGAAATCGAAAAGGTCTCCAAAGAGTTTATGGATACAAAATGCAGCTCATCGAATGCATGGATATAAATATTCAAAATATTTGTCTTTCAAGAAATCTATTTTGGATCTATTGAATCTATTGAATCTATTTTGGATCTATTGAATCTATTTTGGATTTATTGAATCTATTTTGGATCTATTGAATCTATTGATTCTATTGAGACAATCACTCTCATTAGAGGCACACGGTAATAATTTTGTAACATGATAAACATTTACTCAAATGTCTGAGGTAGGTACACCTAATACAATTCCTCGTAATTGCGGTAACATAAAAAGATCAATATTTACACATATATACGTCTAGATTGTATATCTGGATACCTACTTACTGTGACGACATGAATACTTGAAATCTACACCTTTGTGACGAGAACATAACAATAAAATATTATGTATGACGCAAACGTAAGTTCTAATTTTCTTCAATAGCAATCGCCAAGACAATGGGCCTTTAAATAATATACTTCATCTGTTGTTTAATTTAAGTAATAGATTCATTAAATCCTCTCTCGTATAATACAAAAATTGGTTAATAAAGCATTTCGGATAATTCGCATAAAGCAATTCGGAGAAAAATAAAAAGGGGAGATCTGCAAACGAACGAAAGTGGTCGACATAGCCTACAGGGTTAGCAAGCTGAAGTGGCTGTGGGCGGGGCACGTAGCTGACGTAGCAAGTAGAACAGAAAGCATTTTTACTCGAAAAACACAGAATAAGGAATTCATTGTTTGTTGTGTAGTTTAATCCAAGTAATACAGTCGTGCGTGCATAAACATCTTACCTCGAGCTCATCTAAATGATCATCTTGGTAAAATAGGCATTTTCTATTAAGGACCTTTAAAACACACAATTTACCAAAATATCGATTTTATTGTACTTTCAGTAAAAGCTAGAAAGTAAGCAAAACAAAATCCCATTATACACATACTTTCTGATACGTTTCCTCTACGCAGTCCGCACACGCCATGCAATTTGTATATTCGTAATCATTTTACCCTGATCCTGATATGTCGTGTGTGTGTAGTTATTCATTCTCCATGGCACCACCAGTAGTGTTAAAGAGAATTATTTCATCTCCAGGACACCACTAGCAGTGTAAAGAGGAAATTTTGTTACCCTAATGTTTGATAAATTTAATAAAATAAAAGTATTTTAAAAATAAATCTAAGTAAAATAAAATAAACACGCTTTTAGGGACTTACAAAAGAAAGCTTTATACCGTCATACCTATATGGGTGTAACTGGGCGTAAGTGAATAAAGCAAATTTTACAGGAGTTGTTCAAGTAGCCTAGTGGTATGGGTAATGGACTGCAGAGACGATGACTCGGGTTCGATCCCAGGTTACCATGGCACACACCGATGACTGTGTATTTATCGCAGGCTTATAAGTGCCCGGTTAATGGCAATAGGCACGCCACATGGGGACCTAAACATAAACTGGCGAAATGTGGGTGCTAGCACCTCTGCCTACCCCTTCGAGGCTAAAGGCGTGAGTTTATGTTATGACGTTCAAAATTTGTGAATCATATTTTCGAGAAAATCTAAAAGGTTTCAGTAGATTTATAACAGATGTATAACTGAATCAATCAATTAGCCTATCGCCGTCTACAGCTGAACATAGACCTCAACTAATGTCGGGATTGAAAGGCATCGGCCTACTGTTTCCACGTTGACCAGACGGGTTGGTACGGGATTTTATTCCTAGTTTTCCTTTCCGCGCAGTAATTTCGGCTGCGTTTTCCGTTAGTCAGCTCTTACGATACCCTTCGGATGTGATGGGGTGGTGTGTTGCGTATTTTTTGCTCATGTACCTAATTCAAAGAAATTAAACGAAACTACTAAAAAAACTAGAAAAAAGAACGAAATAGATAGAATAGTTCGGTCCCGACGATTATTTCGTTGGGGATGGTTCTGAACAGTTTGACTATACTTTGTAAAATATAGCTTGGGTCCTATGACAGATGTCAAAATGAGGTTCATAGGGATGTCCAAAATTCGATGAAAATATCGATACTATCAGCTATTATTGATGCATGTTACATATAATTATGTTTAATTTCATTGTATGTATGTATTTAATTGTAATGAGAACGGAATATACGTGGCATACAAGGCGTCGGCACTCGTACTGATGAGAATGAGTGGAGTAGATCAGTGGAAGTTCATATCAAACAAGATGTTGGGGCGTGTATCTTATGCCTATATCATGGCCCAAAAGCCAAACGCGGCGTGTCTTCTTACAAAATCCAAAAACAGGTTCAGGGCGTGTAGGATTTTATTTACTCAATATTATTTATAAATATTATTATGATTATTAAATACCTAAGCAATAAGATTAAATTCTAATTATTTTTTTCTTATATTAATTTCAATTTTAAATTAAGCTTTATTCAAAATATGGATAGTTCATAGTATGTGGTCACGATGATTCATCTCCCATCACTAATAAGCTCGGTATGCCCATAAAGTATGACATTGACAGCTACTACATTCAATAATAGAAAATTCAAGACTTCATGTGCGGGATTTCATTGACAGCTGTCATAGGACCCAAGCTACATTTTACAAAGTATAGTGTTCTTAACATTCCCAGTAACTTCGTTCGCATAAAATTTGTAGATATATTCATAAAATATACATCATACATTGGTATGCATAATAATGACACTTTTATACTCAGTTGTATGCATGAATACCCATAATACTTATGGGTAATGGACTGCACAGACGACGTCTCGGGTTCGATCCCAGGTTCGATCACACCAATGACTTTTCGATGTTTTTATGTTATGTGTGTATTTCGCATAAAATTTGTATATCCATAAAATATACATCATACATTGGTATGCATAATAATGACACTTTTATACTCAGTTGTATGCATGAATATGGCTGTTTGCACTGGTTTGGTCGTACCTCGGAGAGCACGTTAAGCCGTCAGTACCGTTTGCCATACAAACATCTATGGCAGTTATTACAGGTAGTTAGAGCCCTCATAAGTCCAACCATACTGACTTGGAACTTTGTTATCGCCATTGGTCATTGGACCATTGGTTGTGGAGGGCATATGGCAGTTGCTTCACGGAAAATATCGAAGTTCAGCCGCATCACAGTTAGACTGAAAAGCCGACCCCAAATGAGTTGGGAAAAGGTTCAGAGAATGATGATACTTTGGCTATAAATGCCACTAGTACAGATAATTCAGAAGTTGTGCATTTTACAAGAACTCAAATATGAAAGATGGTTAAGATAGTAACACAATGACAGTAGAGCTTCCGTAATTCAATAAAGTTTATATTGATAAATCATAGAACTAACATTGAAATATTTTTTATAGTACATATTACATACAAAATATATTTTATTTGAAAGAAATTTGTGATGACTAACATTTAGAGAAGTACCTATGTCAAGTATAAAAAGGTATAGTATACATAAGAAATTATTTAACTGAGATTGTATAAAATAAAAAATCAATGATATATAATTTAGAATTGAATTTATAGTACATATTTATTATTATTATTATGTATTAATGGATGAGCAGCAACTTGCTGCTATGCCCATATCACATAGTTTTCTTGTATGTTAATGGCTTGTTTCCAGCCATTTGTATAGACAGGACCTAAAATTGTTTACGGAATGGGCAGTCACAACATTTTCAGGAAGTCTGTTCCAGTCACTGACTACATGGTTGTTTAGACAATGGTAGGCAGTAAGGGAGGGTGAATGTATCCGACTTTGAGTGAGGCTGTGTCTACGTGATAAATATACTTTTTGGCAGAGCTCAAACATTTCCACTATGTCCGGCAGGTTTTCCTAATACAATTTTGTTTGAATGCCTTCCCATATTTATTGGCCCTAGATGTTGTAGTTATGG
Source organism: Pelosia muscerda (assembly GCA_963691645.1). Taxonomy (NCBI): domain Eukaryota; kingdom Metazoa; phylum Arthropoda; class Insecta; order Lepidoptera; family Erebidae; genus Pelosia; species Pelosia muscerda. Next base: position 11,041,467 of record OY829106.1, read on the forward strand.
GTAACCTATTGGGTGATTGAATGTGATTTTCAACAAAACTATTGCTTTTTACGGGATACGATTCCATCCTACATTATTTTACTAAAAATTGAAAAACCCAATTACATTATGTGATGTCAGGAACCCAGGAACAGTCACCCAGGAATACATTCCAGAATTCTGCACTTTTGTCATAAGATCAACTACACAGTCTCATAGAACCAAGTAGGCAGTACTACTAGGACTTCTAGAAAATTGAGGTGTACTTACTTACTGATATTGGCAAGTCAATATTTGAACTATTATGCATTCACTAACAGTCCATCGAAATAAATCTATATTAATCACAAAATTACAGACAATAATGCTTTCAGAACGAACTAACTATGTAATGTATCATATTATTTTGAGTAGAAACTTTATCTGGCATGCTTAGATAAACTAAAATGGCATTCTCCTTCAATTAAATTCATTTTTCTTTAGCAAGTTCATAACGGTTATATATTTATATTTTTATTTTAATAGACCGCCTGTAATAAATAATACCTTATTTACCTTATTTAATGTATATGACATTATCTCTCTTTCACTTTTACAACTTCACACACAAAAGTTCACAAAACCACAACAAACAAACAATAAGATTTTACTATCATTATACAAGAAAGAAAGAGTAAGAAAGGGACATAATCAAATCATATTAACCAGTGTTGCCAACACCGTTTGGCCTAATATCGCCGTTTTTCAAACATAAAGTAGTCTAATATAGCCGAATATCAATGGCAGTAGCCTTAAGTGGCTACTTTATATAAGAAATGCCAAAATATCAATATGAATTTATTTATAACGTTTTATGGTAACTATATGTATCACAAAACATTATTGCCTGAAGAAATAACATTTTAAAAACCAAATTAAAAATATTCACTTGTTATCAGGATATTTACCAAAAAGCGTGAGAGACGATACAGTTAGTGTTGTATGTCGTGATCGAGTACAGTGTGAGAACGCGGACAGTGGTAGAGGTGGCGCGCGTGTAAACGAGTAAGAAAGAGGGTAGACTGATACGGTTGGTGGTCGTCAGTACACCGTGATCATGGTGGCGGTTGCAACAGCGCCGAAATATCTGTTGCTCCATAAAATCAACAAACATGGTAAATATCCCGATAGTTTTAACAGTGAATATATAAATGACCACGTCAATCTAAAATTAAAAATTAAATAAATCAATGATAGTAGCAAGCACATATTTATATTATTACAATCAGTTAGTTAAGCGACTAGATTGCTACTTATATCATGAAAAATTCAAAGTAGTCATTGATTATTGATGAATTATATGAATTGCAGTCTAGTTACTAGAATTGGAATCAATTGAGATGATTCCGATTCATCGCCTGTTTACAGTGTTTACCCATTTTTATTCACGAGCACATGAAATGTGAAATATACAAAATAACTATGAATACCTAACACAATAATCGCAGAGAAATTGTTAAATTTCGGAAAACAAGGAGTATGTAGTCAATACAAAATTAAATTGTACCTATAGTAGACACATACGTACACAAACATTTACATTTGCGGGAAATATTGTATCTTATTCGTAAACGTAAGTTTATATTCGATTTAAATACCTCATCCCAGAAGTAGCCTAAAAGGCGACCAGTCGCCATTTGGATTTTTTCGTCGTAAATTCTCATTCCGAGTAGCCTAAATGGCGAAAAATTGCCTACGTTGGCAACACTGATATTGACAATTTAATCATTGTGACAGTAATAGACAGTTGAGTTGACAGTTTTTTTTTTAAGGGATTTTATGACATGGTAACTAGGACCTTTTTGTCAAGTCTTATTTTATTTTATACCACTTAATTCACTAATCTATTTGGAATGATTCTTGATGATGGTGATGACGATGACGGATGATAGTTGCCCCAGTAAAGTAGTGGACACTTTACTAGAAGCTTTCCTAAGGGAGTTTTGACACCAACACGAAAAATCACAATTCACTACAATATTTCACTTTCGTACACTTGTGCACTTTGTCTAAGCCGTTATGTCTAAAACTCCACCATTTTTACACATAAAAACTCGAATTTACACCAATATTATACAATGAAACACAGGAGCGTTGTGACACTTTTCGCGTTCCCGCCAAAACTCAGTTGACAGTTCATAACAAGAAGACCATAGCCCCCTAAAATCCAACCACACGTCCTGATCGACTACCTGATCTCGTGGGGGGCGGACACACGGAAACGAATTTACTGGCGTGGCTAACGTGGCTCTGGAAGACTTTTTTAAAAACTTGAAACTTGACATTGGCGTCTCGCCATTAATTTTATAAAACGTTTACATTTACTAGAGACTGGCAAAATTGCGGCTATCCTGCTGCAGAAGCCATATTGAAAAAAGAAGAAGAAGAAGAAGAAGACCATAGATTCAGAGGGAGGGATATGACATACCTACAAAATGCTGTGGCCACTGTGTGTGTTCTTGAATTAACGTTTTGCGTATCCTAATAAAATTGGAATTGCCTATCTTTTAACGTGTATTAACCTAAGAAGAGCTGTAACATGCCACACTCATGAGATAATAATGAATAATAATTTTACTGTTTATATTAAACTGTAAATATAATGTTCAATAATAAATTTAAACAAGTATTTATACAGAGTGTAAGGGAAACACTTCCAAAGCCGAAGGCCTTTAGTAACCGTTACTATTACCGTGTATTACTAGTAAATAGTTGCTTTGTTTGGTCGTACCTATTTATATACTACCTATAATGCTATATTAGCTCAAATCATACGTACTATACAACCAAAACACACTACTATTTTTAAGGTAGTAGTAATTATATTGCCATCACCTTTTTAAACGTTCAAAATAGCGATTACTTTGTTATAGAAAAAAAAAAACATTTAAGGCGTTTCATATTTTGAATCGAACAAGCTTGAATATTTATGAAGAAAGAACGAAGAAAGAAATAAAATTTTAGAGGTATTCATACAAAAAGGTTCATATTGTCGAATTTATCCTTGGTTGCGTAAATGCGCACAGTAATGACACGCGTGCACCGACTACAGCACACTTCCAACTGTTTTTTCTTTTCTATGGTGTTTTGTTGGCGTTGGCTGTCACCAGCTGTCACCTATCTCGCACATTGCTGTTGTTTGTCAATTTTTCATTGTTGACAGTTTTCTGTAGGTTATGTATGGTTTTTATTTTATCTAAAATAAATCTTGAAAACAGGAATATAGAAAATGTCTAAAGTTAAAATAAAGGTTATTAGCCGCAATCCCGACGATTACTTACGCGCCACTAAGAGGGATATACACAAGCGTGAGTACAACTACTGTTTTGATCTTTTACAATTTGATAACATTTAACATTACGAAATTTTTGTAAATACATAATATATTAAGTTAATGTTTATTGTTCACTGAAATTTAGTGAAATTTTCTAGTCCCTAGGAATTATGATCCAAGTTTGCATCCACTGGAAGCACCTCGTGAATATGTGCGCGCGATGAACGCCGTTAAACTTGAAAGAGTGTTTGCGAAGCCCTTTATTGGTAATCTTGATGGGCATCAGGATGGTGTCTCCAGTTTGGGAAAACATCCGAGTCGTCTGGCTGTTTTATGCAGTGGAGCATTGAACGGAGAAATTCGTGTTTGGGACTTAACTGTAAGGAAATGCACAAGGAGTTTTGTGGCACACGAAGGCTGGGTACGCTCATTATGTTACACACCTAATGGAGAAACTTTTACTAGTGTTGGTGATGATAAAACTATAAAAACCTGGAAGTCTGAAGTAGTGACAACGGAAGATGAAGAACCTGTAAATACACTGTTGAGTATGTCAGTAGTGTCAGGTATAACATATCATAGAAGTAAACCTATATTTGCCACATGTGGTGAACATTGTCAATTGTGGGAGAAAACCCGAAATGAGCCTGTGAAAGTGTTCAAGTGGGGAGTAGACAGCCTTAACCATGTATCTTTCAATCAGGTATTATTTTATTTTATTAATAATCTAGTAGTAAGTGTAGATTACACATAGTAATAAAGATCATAGGGCCCTTGGTATGGAAAATATACTTACTGCCTACAAAAACAAAAGTGGTTTGGATGTTTAGATAAACGTCACTAGTTTACAGAGATATATGTTGCATCAATGTCTGCATTGGTGCAACAAATATCTTCATAATATAATTGCAATATAACTTCGTTCAATGTTGAATACCACCTTATTGTTGATTTAATTTTCAGGTAGAACAAAATTTGCTTGCATCGTGTGCAAGTGACAGGAGTATTATATTATATGATTGCCGCGAATCTGGTCCTTTGAGGAAAGTTGTGATGGAAATGAGATCCAATGCCTTAGCTTGGAACCCTATGGAAGCTTTTATATTTACTGTTGCCAATGAAGATTATAAGTATGTATATTTTGTATTGATATTTTTTTTTCCTTGTGATAATAAGAAATTGTTACATTACATTGTGTAACACCTGTAGGTACTAGACAAGCTTAAAGCTATCATGAGTCTTCAAGAGGTAGAGAGACCTTTGGTACCTGTATAGAGGAATAGTACACCTTATTGTAATATCAACTGCACAACAGCTATAAACAGTTAGTAGTCTTTTTTATACCACTTAGGTGGCAGAAAAGCATCGATGGAAAGTGGTCACCGTGGCATATGAATGTCTGCTGACTATGTAGAAAACTAATTCTTTCTTGAAGAACCCCATATTGTAGTTGACTGGTGAAATCACAGCAGGGAGTTCATTCCACACTGTGAGTGTATGCAGGATGAGGTTAATTTCATATTGCACAGTGCGCACTATTTCCAGTTGTAATGTGTGATCAATTTGTATTACTGGCAGTGGAATGCATTCCATAGACAAATAAACCAGTATCAGTAGAGTAACAATTTTGTTTTTTTCTTTTGCAGTTTATATACATTTGATGTCAGAAAGCTAAAGCAACCAATTAATATCCACATGGGACATACAGCTGCTGTAACAGACGTAGATTATGCACCTACTGGAAGAGAGTTTGTAGCTGGAGGTTATGACAAAACTGTTAGGATATTTGAGAGTCTAAAAGGAAACTCGAGAGATGTATATCATACAAAAAGAATGCAAAGGCTCACCTGTGTGAAATGGACTTTAGATAACAAATATATCCTGTCAGGTTCAGATGAAATGAACATTAGAATGTGGAAAGCAAAAGCATCTGAGAAACTTGGTGTGGTAAGTAATATTAGAACAATTTTTAGCATTATTGCTTCTCAATGCATTCAGTTTCAACATAAAGTCTATGATAATGTTAGAATGTTTTGTGTCAAATATATGAAACTTAGATTAGATTTAAACCCAATTAGATTACATTTTGATAATAATAAACTCCCCACTCATTGATTGTAAGTATCTGTAATTCTTCTAAATGATGCGAGGATGCGACCTATAACTGTGCATGTAGTTCTGGGTTCGAATACAATGTTATGTATAAATCTATTTGGGTACTTCTGTTACAAAATTCTTACAAATTTCTGCCGACAAACCAAAAACGATTGCCGATAAGTGGATGTAACCTTCTGTAAATGTTTAGAATGTAATTGTATATTACAATCTAAACATTTACATATATTACGTAACCTACATTTACTTCCCAGTAGATCATTCATTTATGCATTAAGGTTAAACAAGTCAAGTTTATAATGTTATGTAACTATTTTCAGCTGAAACCTCGTGAGAGAACTGCATTGAATTATTCGGAATCTCTAAAAGAAAAATTCGCTAACCATCCACAAGTAAAACGTATCGCGAGACATAGACACGTTCCCAAACACATTCTGAATGCACAGAACGAGATCAGAACTATAAAAGAGAAAAACAAACGGAAAGAGGGCAACAGGCGTGTGCATAGCAAACCCGGCGCTGTACCTTTTGTGCCTGAACGACAGAGACACATTGTTAGGGAGCATGAATAAAAATCAGTATAACATTCCAAAATTGTTTCATTTTTATTTTAAACTTCCTCAGTTTAGGGTGTAAATAAAATGTATGGTCTAAATATATAAAAACAGATCTATAATAGATTTTTAAGTACCTTATACAGACAATGAAACATCTTGTCTAATGCTACCATGGAGGTTTAGTAGAATACAGTAGAGTACCACAAATCTGGCACCGTAGTAGTTTGGTATGTACAATGTTCCGGAGCCTTTAAATTATGACAGAAAACAAATACGTGAAGAAGCATTGCAAACTGGAGGCACTGACTAGTACAATAGCTAAATAAAACAAGTTGTTGCATTTATTTGTCAAAATACGGGCTGAATACAAAAATAGTCTCAGATTGAGCGACAAAAAAATGCAACCATTTTCGGAAGACTCATTTTCTTACAAATATGTTACATTTGATGTGTAGAGAAATAGCCTGCCTTCAGTCTGCCTGTTACGTTAGCTTTTAGGCGCGGATTCTACTCATATGTCGGTCGCAACTAGTTTCTAAAATCTGAAGATTGGTTTGAAAGCAGTATACCAATTGAAAAATTTATTTAGCATGCTCAGTCTCAAAAATTTTGTGTCAGCCGGGCGTTTGACCTTATTGCCATATGACATTACAGGTTGCGCTAACTAGTGCGCGGATAATTGACAATAACTTGCAAAAAGCAAAACACTGGGATGCAAGACTAT